>CAKXYN010000012.1:36595000-38995000 GCA_935064755.1 Tragelaphus eurycerus
CAGATCTAGGCCCTTAAATCTATTTCTCACTTCCCCTGTATAATCATAAGGGATTTGATTGAGGTCATACCTGAATGGTCTAGTGGTTTTCCCTACTTTCTTCAATTTCAGTCTGAATTTGGCAATAAGGAGTTCATGGTCTGAGCCACAGTCAGCTCCTGGTCTTGTTTTTGCTGATTGTATAGAGCTTCTCCATCTTTGGCTGCAAAGAATATAATCAATCTGATTTCGGTGTTGACCATCTGGTGATGTCCATGTATAGAGTCTTCTCTTGTGTTGTTGGAAGAGGGTATTTGCTATGACCAGTGCATTTTCTTGGCAAAACTCTGTTAGTCTTTGCCCTGCTTCATTCCGTGTTCCAAGGCCAAATTTGCCTGTTACTCCAGGTGTTTCTTGACTTCCTACTTTTGCATTTGCAAAAGGTATAAATATATCCCCTTTTGAAAGAAACCTGGTTAAGATCTTTATCAATGTAAGCCTAGAAAATATTTTACTGTGGCTAGATTAGAAAGTTCTTGTGAACCAGAAAGACAGATGTGACCATTCCAAAAATTCTATTCATTCTGTGAAGTATGGACCATTTCAAGGAGAAATTTGAACATTTATTTACTTAGGGAAAACTGAAGGTTAGACAGAATGGAAGGAAAGCCAAAGTTTAGAATTTCATTTGCATTTTTCTAGGTCCAAAATGGGAAATATCAATAACCTTAGATATGCAGATGACACCACCCTTATGGCAGAAAATGAAGAGGAACTAAAAGCCTCTTGATGAAAGTGAAAGTGGAGAGTGAAAAAGTTGGCTTAAAGCTCAACATTCAGAAAACTAAGATCATGGCATCTGGTCCCATCACTTTATTGCAAATAGATGGGGAAACAGTAGAAACAGTGTCAGACTTTATTTTTGGGGGCTCCAAAATCACTGCAATTGTTGATTGCAGCCATGAAATTAAAAGACGCTTACTCCTTGGAAGGAAAATTATGACCAACCTAGATAGCATATTCAAAAGCAGAGACATTACTTTGCCAACAAAGGTCCATCTAGTCAAGGCTATGGTTTTTCCAGTGGTCATGTATGGATGTGAGAGTTGGACTGTGAAAAAAGCTGAGTGCCAAAGAATTGATGGTTTTGAACTGTGGTGTTGGAGAAGACTCTTGAGAGTCCCTTGGACTGCAAGGAGATCCAACCAGTCCATTCTAAAGGAGATCAGCCCTGGGTGTTCTTTGGGAGGAATGATGATACAGCTGAAACTCCAGTACAATGAGTTGACTCATTGGAAAAGACTGATGCTGGGAGGGATTAGGGGCAGGAGGAGAAGAGGACGACAGAAGATGAGATGGTTGGATGGCATCACTGACTCAGTGGATGTGAGTCTGAGTGAACTCCAAGAGTTGGTGATGGACAGGGAGGCCTGGCATGCTGCAATACATAGGGTTGCAAAGAGTCAGACACGACTGAGCGCCTGAACTGGACTGAGCGACTAAACTGAACTGAGAAATGAGCTATTATCAGATATTTCCATAAAGACTGTGTTCATTGGTATGTCTTATTCTGACCAACTTGCAATTGTATAGTCAAGTAACAGTCATTTATTCATTAATGTGATAAAAATAACTTTAAAGAGACTGGAAATAGGTACTCTAATAAGTGTATTTTTCCTGTGGCTTGGAGAAAATTAAATTATAATCAGACTTTTCTTGGCATAGAGAGATACTGCACTTTAATTAACATTTTTTCCAAGCCATAATGAAGACCAATGTGCTATTCTAGCTCTGAAATAGAATAAGCCAACTCTGGAGATTTCTCAGTGCTCCTGAGAAAAGCCCTAGATTCTTTAGATATGGTGTGCATTTTTGTTTACATGTAAGTAATTGGTCAGTTATGTCCAACTCTTTGAGACACCATGGATGGTAGCCTGCCAGGCTCCTCTGTTCATGGGATTTCCCAGGCAAGAATTCTAGAGTGGGTAGCCATTCCCTTTCTTGCGGGGGTCTTCCTGACCCAGGGATCAAACCCTGGTCTAATGCATTGCAGGTAGATTCTTTATTGCCTGAACTGCCAGGGAAGCTAATCTAATTTAGTTATGGAAATGTACACAGTATAAATGCAAGGAATATTTACTTTCACTTCTCCTAAAAACATTTTTCTCCTCGCATACCCTGAGAATTAGAATTTCGGTCATTTATCTAGCTAATTGTACTGATTCAAAAAGATAATAAAACTTTATCTACCTGAGATTGCCATTGGTTATAGACTGGACTAAGTACCTAAATTAAATTCCCAAGGTGCCAGGAAAACTGAAGCACTTCACTTTCTCAGTCATGTCCAATTCTGTGACCCCATGAATTGCAGCACGCTGGGCTTCCTGGTCCATCACCAACTCCCGGAGCTTACTCAAACTCATGTCCATCGAGTCAGTGATGCCATCCAACCATCTCATCCTCTGTCATTCCCTTATCGTCCCACCTCCAATCTTTCCCAGCATCAGGGTCTTTTCAAATGAGTCAGTTCTTTGCATCAAGTGGCCACAGTATTGGAGTTTTAGCTTCAGCATCAGTCCTTCCAATGAATATTCAGACTGATTTCCTTTAGGATGGACTGGTTGGATCTCCTTGCAGTCCAAGGGACTCTCAAGAGTCTTCTCCTACATCACAGTTCAAAAGCATCAATTCTTCGGTGCTCAGCTTTCTTTATAGTCCAACTCTCACATCCATACATGACTACTGGAAAAACCGTAGCCTTGACTAGATGGACCTTTGTTGGCAAAGTAATTTCTCTGCTTTTGAATATGCTTTTCAGGTTGGTCATAGCTTTTCTATTTGCTTATCAATGGGATGAAGCTCAATTCTTGAATACATCTCTTTGTTTCATCACTGGGTCTTAATCTGGCTCTTAGATACAGGTAGCTTCTCTGGCTGCTCAGGCCGTAAAGAACTGAGGAGGAGACTTGAGTTCGCTCCCTGGGTCAGGAAGATCCATTGGAGAAGCAAATGACAACCCACTCCAAGTATTCTTGCTTGGGAAATCCCTGGAAGGCTACTGTCCATGGGGTTGCAAAGAATTTGACATTACTGAGTGACCAAATACATACAGAGTTATGTTCTGAAGAGTTAGAGTAAGATGCTAAGATACTTTACATATCATCTGGTAGAGCCACAGTGATTCTATCTTTTCAGGAGGGAATAGGGAAGCACTTATCTCTTTCCTGTATAAAAGTAGGTCCATTGTTCTCCATCCCATGACTCATGTATAGGGTGAATCTCACCACTCATGCCAAAAGTTTTTATTGTCTCTTATGGCTTTGTCTTCAGCTCTAGATGTACAGGCTTTGCGCTAAATAAATATAGTACATATATATATATACACAAATGAGGTAACATCTCCATTCATTCACAGTTCTTAATGAAACACTGAGTCTCTTTTACTTTCATGAGCCAAATGCTTTTCTCTTAATTCTACTGAATTTATTTGCACCCTATCCCAGCTCTTTGTTGATATATTATTTGTTTAGATTATACATCTAAAGTTAACAGTAATTAAGTTAAATTTTCACTTTATGCCAGGCTTTGATTGCATTTTTTATACTTCGGTCTTCTGGAGCATGAGAAATAACCAGATTTTAAGGAACTTCCATGAATGGATATTCTTTATGTGATATTAAATTATTGAAAAATTTTGAATAGGGCAATTACATAGTCATGTGGTGCATTGACTGGGTTTAAGATGGCAGAGCTGGAGGTGAAAATGATCTGTTCAGAGGCTGTTAGTAAAGTCCTAATGAGAAATAATGGAGCCCTCAGTTAGGGCCAGTAGTGGTGATTAGGAACCAGAAAGGAAATTAGAAATGCAACTTCTTTATAAAAACCACTTAATCCAAATTTAAATTTTAATAAAGAAAAACTATTATCTATGTATCCAGTTATTTCTTCTGAGTTTACATGATCAACTACATAAATTTCAATTACAATGCATTGTCCTCTCTTTAAGCTGTCCTAAGTACTTAGAAATATGAGACATATAAATTGAATGAGTTAAGGAATAAAAGAATTACTCAAACAATTCCTACAGACTCACAGTTTTAATTGTATACTAAATATTAAGTGAGTATCTGTTTAAACTGAAAGCATCTTAATTTTATACAGAAATTTTAAACATCCTTTTTTCTCCAGTTTTATTGAGGTATAACTGAGATATAGCACTGTATATGTTTAAGGTGTACAATACAATGATTTGACTTACATAAGCTATGAAATGATTACCACAAGTTTATTGAAATCCATTTTCTTATGTAGATACAAAATTAAAGAAATGGAAAAAATTATTTTTACTGTGATGAGAACTCTTAGGACTTGTTCTTTTAACAGCATTCATATATAACATAGAATTATGTATGTTATAATTAACCTAACAGTGTTAGTTACGTCTATTACATTGTACATTACATCCTTAGTACTTATTTATCTTTTAAATTTGTAGCTTGTGACCATCTTCATTCAATCCCATTACACTCACTCCCTATCTCTAACTACCACAAATTCGTTCTCCTTTCCTAAGTTAGTTTTTAAAGTATAATTAAACTACAATACTATGCTAGTTCCCGTTGTGCAAAATAGTGATTTGGTATTTCTATACATTTCAAAATAATTACCATGATAAGTATAGTTACAATATGATGCCATACAAAAGTATTGCATAGTTTTTAACTATATCACCAGCCTGTACATAGCAATATGTAATTATTTTAAATTGGTAATGTTTAAGTTCAAGTGCAGTATTTTAATCACCCTGCATTTTAATTACTCCCTCCATAAAGTTTACTGTTTTTAACGTAATATTTTACATCTGTTTTATGTATCCCTTAACTACTTATTGTAGATAAAGATGATTTTATTATTTAATTTTGTCTTTTGAAATTCCTACTAGCTTTATACAAGGCTGGTTTACAACATTTACTGTGTATTGGCCTTTACCAGTGAGATTTTTCTTTTCATAACTTTCATGATTTTAGTTGTGGCCTTTTATTTTACACTCAAAAGAAGTCTCTTTAACATTTCTTATAAACTAGATGGTGGTGCTGAATATTTTAGCTTTTCAATTCAGTTCAGTTCAGTCACTCAGTCATGTCCGACTCTTTGCGACCCCATGAATTGCAGCATGCCAAGCTTCCCTGTGCATCACCAACTCCCGAAGTTTATGCAAGCTCACGTCCATCAAGTCAGTGATGCCATCTAGCCATCTCATCCTCTGTCCTCCCCTTCTCTTCCTGCCCCAAGCCCTCCCAGAATCAGGGTCTTTTCCAATGAGTCAGCTCTGTGTGAGGTGGCCAAAGTATTGGAGTTTCAGCCTTAGCATCAGTCCTTCCAGGGAACACCCAAGACTGATCTATTTTAGAATGGACTGGTTGGATCTCCTTGCAGTCCAAGGGACTCTCAAGAGTCTTCTCCAACACCACAGTTCAAAACCATCAATTCTTTGGCACTCAGCTTTCTTCACAGTCCAACTCTCACATCCATACATAACCACTGGAAAAACCATAGCCTTGACTAGATGGAGTTTTGTTGGCAAAGTAATGTCTCTGCTTTTCAATATGCTATCTAGGTTGGTCATAACTTTCCTTCCAAGGAGTAAGTGTCTTTTAATTTTATGGCTGCAGTCACCATCTGCAGTGATTTTGGAGCCCCCAAAATAAAGTCTGACACTGTTTCCACTGTTTGCCCATCTATTTCCCATGAAGTGAGGGGACCAGATGCCATGATCTTCGTTTTCTGAATGTTGAGCTTTAAGCCAACTTTTCACTCTCCACTTTCACTTTCATCAAGAGGCTTTTTAGTTCCTCTTCACTTTCTACCATAAAGGTGGTGTCATCTGCATATCTGAGGTTATTGATATTTCTCCCAACAATCTTTATTCCAGCTTGTGCTTCTTCTAGCCCAGCGTTTCTTATGATGTACTCTGCATATAAGTTAAATAAGCAGGGTGATAATATACAGCCTTGATGTACTCCTTTTCCTATTTGGAACCAGTCTGTTGTTACATGTCCAGTTCTAACTGTTGCTTCCTGACCTGCATATAGGTTTCTCAAGAGGCAGGTCAGGTGGTCTGGTATTCCCATCTCTTTCAGAATTTTCCACAGTTTATTGTGATCCACACAGTCAAAGGCTTTGGCACAGTCAATAAAGCAGAAATAGATGTTTTTCTGGAACTCTCTTGCTTTTTCCATGATCCAGCGGATGTTGGCAATTTGATCTCTGGTTCCTCTGCCTTTTCTAAAACCAGCTTGAACATCAGGAAGTTCATGGTTCATGTATTGTTGAAGCCTGGCTTGGAGAATTTTGAGTATTACTTTACTAGAGTGTGAGATGAGTGCAATTATGCAGTACTTTGGGCATTCTTTGGCATTGCCTTTCTTTGGGATTGGAATGAAAACTGACCTTTTCCAGTCCTGTGGCCACTGCTGAGTTTTCCAAATTTGCTGGCATATTGAGTGCAGCACTTTCACAGCATCATCTTTCAGGATTTGAAATAACTCAACTGGAATTCCATCACCACCACTAGCTTTGTTCATAATGATGCTTTCTAAGGCTCACTTGACTTCACATTCTAGCATGTCTGGCTCTAGGTAAGTGAATACACCATTGTGATTATTTGTTCATGAAGATCTTTTTTGTACCATTCTGTGTATTCTTGCCACCTCTTCTTAATATCTTCTGCACTTGTCTATAAAACTTTTGATCTCACCATCAAATCTGAATGATAGCCTTGCTAGGTAGAGTATTCGTGGTTGCAGTTTTTTCCCCTTTAATAACTTTAAATATACCATGCCACCACCTTTTGGCCTTCGGTTTCTGAAAAGTCAATTTATAGCCGTGTGGGAGTTTCCTTGTATGAAAATTTTTTTTTTCTTGTTGCTTTTAATATTCTCTCTTTAATTTTTGCTTTTTTAATTATAACATGTCTTGGTATAATTTTCTATGAATTGATCCTGTTTGGGACTCTCTGTGCTTTCTGGACCTGCATGTCTGTTTCTTTTCTTAGGTTAGGGATGTTTTACCTGCTAAATCCTCTGATCCTTTCTCTCTTCTCTTTAGGGGATACCTATATTAGGAATGTTAATATGCTTGATAATGTCCCCCAAATCTTCTCTAAGCTGTCCTCATATATTCTTATTATTTATTTATTTTTCTCCATTCAGTTTCAGTGATTTCCATTTCTCTGTCTTATAGCTCTCTGATCTGTCCCTTTGTATCATTTAATCTGCTCTAGATTCCTTCTAGTGTATTTTTCATTTGAGTTATGTTATTCCACTGTATAATCATAAGATATTAAGAAGAGGTGGCAAGAATACACAGAGGAACTGTACAAAAAAGAGCTTCACGACCCAGATAATCATGATGGTGTGATCACTGACCTAGAGCCAGACATATTGGAATGTGAAGTCAAGTGGGCCTTAGAAAGCATCACTACGAACAAAGCTAGTGGAGGTGATGGAATTTCAGTGGAGCTATTCCAAATCCTGAAAGATGATGCTGTGAAAGTGCTGCACTCAATATGCCAGCAAATTTGGAAAACTCAGCAGTGGCCACAAGATTGGAAAAGGTCAGTTTTCATCCCGATCCCAAAGAAAGGCAATGCCAAAGAATGCTCAAACTACCGAACAATTGCACTCATCTCACACGCTAGTAAAGTAATGCTCAAAATTCTCCAAGCCAGGCTTCAGCAATATGTGAACCATGAACTCCCTGATCTTCAAGCTGGTTTTAGAAAAGGCAGAGGAACCAGAGATCAAATTGCCAACATCCGCTGGATCATGGAAAAAGCAAGAGAGTTCCAGAAAAACATCTGTTTCTGCTTTCTTGACTATGCCAAAGCCTTTGACTGTGTGGATCACAATAAACTGTGGAAAATTCTGAAAGAGATGGGAATACCAGACCACCTGACCTGCCTCTTGAGAAACCTATATGCAGGTCAGGAAGCAACAGTTAGAACTGGTCATGGAACAACAGACTGGTTCCAAATAGGAAAAGGAGTTCATCAAGGCTGTATATTGTCACCCTGCTTATTTAACTTATATGCAGAGTACATCATGAGAAATGCTGGACTGGAAGAAACACAAGTTGGAATCAAGATTGCTGGGAGAAATATCAATCACCTCAGATATGCAGATGACACCACCCTTATGGCAGAAAGTGAAGAGGGGCTAAAAAGCCTCTTGATGAAAGTGAAAGTGGAGAGTGAAAAGGTTGGCTTAAAGCTCAACATTCAGAAAATGAAGATCATGGCATCTGGTCCCGTCACAACATGGGAAATAGATGGAGAAACAGTGGAAACAGTGTCAGACTTTATTTTTCTGGGCTCCAAAATCACTGCAGATGGTGACTGCAGCCATGAAATTAAAAGACGCTTACTCCTTGGAAGGAAAGTTATGACCAACCTAGATAGCATATTCAAAAGCAGAGACATTACTTTACCAACAAAGGTTCACCTAGTCAAGG
The DNA here is from genome assembly GCA_935064755.1 of Tragelaphus eurycerus. Lineage (NCBI taxonomy): Eukaryota > Metazoa > Chordata > Mammalia > Artiodactyla > Bovidae > Tragelaphus > Tragelaphus eurycerus. Next base: position 36,603,491 of record CAKXYN010000012.1, read on the forward strand.
CTATGGTGTTTCCTGTGGTCATGTATGGATGTGAGAGCTGGACTGTGAAGAAGGCTGAGCGCTGAAGAATTGATGCTTTTGAACTGTGGTGTTGGAGAAGACTCTTGAGAGTCCCTTGGACTGCAAGGAGATCCAACCAGTCCACTATGCAGGAGATCAATCCTGGGATTTCTTTGGAAGGAATGATGCTCAAGCTGAAACTCCAGTATTTTGGCCACCTCATGCGAAGAGTTGACTCATTGGAGAAGACTCTGATGCTGGGAGGGATTCGGGGCAGGAGGAGAAGGGGACGACAGAGGATGAGATGGCTGGATGGAATCACTGACTCGATGGATGTGAGTCTGGGTGACCTCTGAGAGCTGGTGATGGATAGGGAGGCCTGGCATGCTGCAGTTCATGGGATCATAAAGAGTCGTACATGACTGAGCGACTGATCTGATCTGATATATAGTAAAATTATATATATATATTTATTTTATAATTTATATATTATATACAAGTTATTTATATATTACACCATAATTTCAATTATAATTGTTTTATAATTATTTATTTTGTCATAATTAAACCCTTTTCTTCATTTTTCTTAAAATCCTTTCTTATTTTTTAAAGTTCTTTCAGGTGATGGTCTGCTCTCCTTACGGTTTTACATATGATAGCTATTCAGTGCGCTTTTCAATAATTATTAGCATAAAAAATAAAATGACAATTGGATGCACGGAAAATGTTGAGGGCTATCATCTAGACTGAAGGTGCAAATTTTAAACTGATGCTTTCCCCCTGAAGTTAGAAATAATAATGAGATTATTATAGATAGCAGTTCTCACCAAGGCAATAGTTTTGCTTCTTGTTAGGCCACAGATCTTTTACTTTGCTACAAGATTCTGTAAACGTATCTGTGAATAAATGAAAGAACCAAGAATAAAAGTTTATATATACACAGACACACACACACACACTCATATGTCCAATGATCATTTCTCTCCCTCTCCCTGAAACTTCTGCATTGAACTATTAGAGCTATTATTTCATTACTCAGAATGTTTATCCTCCAAAGCAAGCTCTTACTGTTAAAGTTTCTGGATTCTGGGGATGTCAAAAACAAAAGAACTTGTCCTTCAGAATGGCATGTTTTCCTCCTTGTAAAAGTTCTCAGCAATTTATTCATAGCGTTGTGTTGCTCAGCATTCTCATGCTTTGTATTCTGTAAAGAGCTCACTCAGGCTAAAAGCCAAAATATTCAGCCAAAGCATTTGCTGCCTCATCCTACAAATATCCATTAGTGCAGTCCCTGGTGAATTTGCTTGGTAAGAAAGGGGCAGTTGATTGTGAATGAGTTTTACTTTTTCCAGCAAATTCTCATTTGAATATAGTTACATGTATCTAGGGACAAAAAAAAAAATCTTTGGAAGAAATTGATATTCAGCCTCTCTCATATTCTGATGAAATTGAGATACAGTGAGAAATCTGTCCCAAAAGGATTTATAAATATAGCCTAGGCTGCCTGTGAGGATTGCTCATGGCTGTAAGTGGTTTAGATACCAGATTTGAAATTTATTGGATCTCTGTCAAAAATAATATTGTTAGTCAGTTGGACAGATCAAAAGTTTAAGATCATATGAGGCAGGATTTTTCACCTGTAAGTCAGTGACATGATTCTCTGTTTGCAAAGACTGAGAAGTAGAGTTCTTTCTCTGCATATTTCCCAATGGAAAAACAGTATTATTGATGTAAAAGTAAAATACTAATAATACTGGTCCCAATCATGCACTCATACACATAAACATACAAATACTCATAGATTACCTCTCCAATTAGATCACTGGTTGTAATATAAAATTAACTGAAAATTGAATAAGGAAATGGGCATAACCTCACCAATAAAAGAATGAAGAATTTTATAGGAATTTGAGTTTTCTTTTGTAAGGTTTACAAGTGTTTATATAACCCAAGTATCTGTGAAGAAATTTTTATGTATTCTCTATATAACTAAAAATATAAAAAGGATGGAAAATATTTTCTTTAAAGAGTACACTATATATATTATAATTATTCTTATTTTTTTATAATTGTTCTTATTTTCTTAGTGTAGTCTATGTTATTTATAAATTTATTATAATCATCATGGCTCTTTGCCTATAGCAGTACAAATTTCTCAAGAACCTGCTTAGTTCAACCACTAGCCTTGTGATTATGTCTGGTAATATATCAGTAGGTTAATACCAATTCTTTTATTAGAAATCCTTGAAGGAATATGACTCCTCAGGTTTTAAAAAATTTCTTAATTAATTCTACCTGGTACTTAAAGACCTTTACAAAGAGGAAATTTTAACTTATTTTGAGCCCGAATCCTGATTTTATGATTTAAGCTTTGCTTATTATTCTATTTCTTATAATAAACTTTTATATGTATGAAATTACTATGACCTGTCTCCTTGCTGCCCAACATTAATACAGCCATCAGTTCAGTTCAGTTCAGTTGCTCAGTCATGTCAAATTATTTGTGACCCAATGGACTACAGGATGCCAGACTTCCCTGTTCTTCACCAACTCCTGGAACCTGCTCAAAGTCATGTCCATCGAGTTGGTGATGCCATCCAACCATCTCATCCTTTGTCATCTCCTTCTCCTCCTGGCTTCAATGTTTCCCAGCAACAGGGTCTTTCCTAACGAATCAGTTCTTCACATCAGGTGACCAAAGTATGGGAGCTTCAGCTTTAGCATCAGTCCTTTCAATGAATATTCAGGACTGTTTTCCTTTAGAATTGACTGGTTTGATCTCCTTCAAGTCCAAGGGACTCTCAAGAGTCTTCTCCTACACCACAGTTCAAAAGCATCAATTCTCTGGTGCTCAGTTTTCTTTATAGTCCAACTCTCACATCCATACATGACTACTGGAAAAACCATAGCTTTGATTAGACAGACCTTTGTTTACAAAGTAATGTCTCTGCTTTTTAATGTGCTGTCTAGGTTGGTCATAACTTTTGTTCCAAGGAGTAAGTGTCTTTTAATTTCATGGCTGCTCTCAGCATCTGCAGTGATTTTGGAGCCCAAGAAAATAAAGTCTCTCACTGTTTCCATTGTTTCCCATCCATTTGCCATGAAGTGATGGGACCATGCCACCATGATCTTAGTTTTTTGAATGTTAAGTTTTAAGTCAGCTTTCTCACTCTCTTTCACTTTCATCAAGAGGCTCTTTAGTCCTCTTTGCTTTCTCCCATAAGGGTGGTGTCATCAGCATATCTGAGCTTATTTATATTTCTCCCAGCAATCTTGATTCCAGCTTGTGTTTCATCCAGCCCGGCATTTTGCAAGATGTACTCTGCATATAAGTTAAATCAGCAAGGTGACAATATACAGCCTTGATGTACTCCTTTTCTGATTTGGAAGCAGCCCATTGTTCCATGTCCGGTTCTAACTGTTCCTTCTTGACCTGCATACAGATTTCTCAGGAGGCAGGTCAGGTGGTCTGGTATTCCCATATCTTTAAGAATTTTCCACAGTTTGTTGTGATCCACGCAAAGGCTTTGGCGTAATCAATAAAGCAGAACTAGATGATTTTCTGGAACTCTCTTGCTGTTTCTGTGATCCAGTGGATGTTGGTAATTTGATCTCTAGTTCTTCTGCCTTTTCTAAATCCAGCTTGAACATCTTGTAGTTCTTGGTTCATGTACTATTGAAGCCTGGCTTGTAGAATTTTGAGCATTACTTTACTAGCATGTGAGATGAGTGCAATTGTTCAGTAGTTTGAGCATTCTTTGGCATTGCCTTTCTTTGGGATTGGGATCAAAACTGACTTTTTCCAGTCCTCTGGCCACTGCTGAGTTTTCCAAGTTTGCTGGCATATTGAGTGCAGCACTTTCACAGTATCAACTTTCAGATTTGAAATAGCTCAACTGGAATTCCATCACCTCCACTAGATTTGTTCATAGTGATGCTTCCTAAGGCCCACTTGATTTCACATTCCAGGATGTCTGGCTCTAGGTGAATCATCACACCATAGTGGTTATTGTGTCATTAAGATCTTTCTTGTATAGTTCTTTTGTGTATTCTTGCCATCTCTTAATATCTTCTGCTTCTATTAGGTCCATACCATTTCTCTCCTTGTGCCCATCTTTGCATGAAATGTTCCCTTGGTATCTGTTATTTTCTTGAAGAGATCTCTAGTCTTTCCCATTCTGTTGTTTTCCTCTATTTCAAATGCTCTTCTTTTTGTTGATATCAATAATAGTACTACCTGTGGTTTACAAATCCTTTACTTTGAGGCCCTGCTGCATACATGCAACTTATAATTTCTAGCTCTGTTAACTTCTGGCTTCATAGGTGATCAAACAATTATACTGTCTTCATTATGTATCAAGGCAGTACACTCTGTTCATTTTTACTGAGTAATACTTGCTGTAACACTATTTCCAAGTGAATCTAAGTGTCCTGAGCTAACTGACAAAACCAGCATTAAAAATACACATATATATTAACTTTTAAATCCTTGCTAGATAGTGGTTTGGTCAAAACAAAAAGCTATTAACTTTCCCCCACAATTCCTTGTGTAACTGAATCTGCCCCCCGCCAAAAAAAAAAAAAAAAAAAAAAATCATTTTAAAAGTGTAGACCCTGAGTAAAGAAACTAACTTTGAGGAATATTTTGATTCAACTTTTAAGTTTTTGTTGTTCAGTTCCTAAGTTATAAGGACTGTTCATAGCAGTCCCTAAGTTTTGTCTGACTCTTTGTAACCCCATGGCCTGCAGCATGCCAGGCTCCTTTGTCTTTACTATCTCCTGGACTTTGCTCAAATTTATGTACATTGAATCCATGATGCTATCCCACCATCTCATCCTTTGTCACCCCTTTCTCCTCTTGATTTCAGTCTCTCCCAGCATCAGGGTCTTTTCCAATGAGTTGGCTCTTTGCATCAGGTGACCTAATTATTGGAGCTTCAGCTTCAGCATTAGTCCTCTAAGGAACATTTAGGGTTGACTTCCTTTAGAATTAACTGGTTTGATCTCCTTGCAGTCCAAGGGGAACTTTGAAGTTAGGAGAAATGGAAAAATACAGAGTAATAAAGCCAAGATTTTTTTTTAAAGAAGAATGTGGTACACATAATAAAATCCTGCAAATACGAAGAGTTATGGAGGCAGAAGAAGACTACTGACTCAGCCACCAGACTGTGGTTGACAATATTACAGCAGTGTTGGTAAAACATTCTTAAATTATATTCTGTAAGAAATATTCTGTAAATTAAATAAAGTTTGCATAGAAGGAATAAAGAAAGTTGAAAAGGGTGAAAGTTCAACAGCATAATTTTTTATTGAATCTCATTAACAAAATTAAAAAAAAATATATGTATCCAACAATAATTAGGGGACTGAATTTAAAGGGAGGAAAATGACCAAAAGTGTTGAAATATCAAGATAAGAAAGAGATGGAGGTCTAATGAAAAGTGTGTCTTATTATTTTTTTTTAATTGTGATTAAAGAACTTGGAGGAATGAATGAGTAATTGGCAGTTTTGCTGATGATGAATGGGGAATAAATGGGGAAATGAGATAGGTGGTTTTCATCAAAGAGAAAGTAGAATTGTTAGTTCCAGTTCTGGTTTGAGGAAATGGAAAAAGAAATAACAATGCTCAGAGAAATTAAGGGAGTTCTCCTCTTTGTTTATTCTGTTTTATCATGCCCCAGCCTACAGGTAGTATCATAGTTGCAGCAACAGTCACACTGACCCTAGCAGCACTATAGACCTACAAGAGCTTAAAACGCTGAGCCTGGGCAACCTTCTTTTCTTATCAGGTGACCTCTGGTCCCTAGTGGTAGAGCAATCACTATTGCTTTTGTTTTTATCTCCATCTTCCTGCCACTTGGCCCCAAAAAGTGTACAAAGAGATATAATAAAAACATAATAAGTAAATGAAAGTGGAATGCTAAAATATGTTCAGTACAGGTGTGAAAAACAGGAAAAACAAACAGAAAAATAAAATGATAGGACTAAATAAAAATATATTGATAGCTAAACTAAATGTAAATGGCCTAAACAAATCATTTAAATAATAGAGATTGGCAGAATGGATGAAACTAATGATTCTACCATATTTTGTATATAGGAAACTCACTTCAAATGATGTAAAAAGTATAGGTTAGGTTAAAAGTAAGAAAATGAAAGTAGTAAACCATCAAAAGAAAGAAATGCAGACTTGGTTATTATCAAAGTAGTCCTAGGGAAAAAAAAATTAAAAGGGACACAAAGGAACATTTTCTAATGGTTAAAAGCCCAACTCATTACAAAGATGTAATTATCATGAATCTGTATGATATGTAGTAAGCAGAATAACTCTTCCCAAAAAGTCCATGCTCAAATCCCTCAATTCTGTGAATATATTACTTTACATTGAAAAGGGGATTTTGAAGATGTAATTAAGATTATAGACCACTGAACAGGAAAACTATTCTGATTGATCCAGGTAGTCTTAATCTCATCACATGAACACTTGAAAACCTTTTTCTGCCTGGAGTCAAGAGATGCAACAGAAATGGTTAGAGATAATCTAGCATAAAAATGATTTTAGATTATGTTGCTGGCCCTGAAAGAAGGAAAGAGATCTCTAATGCGTAAGGGCATCCCCAAGCTGATAGCCAGCCTCTGTTTTATATCTGCAAGAGACTGAATTCTGTGAACACCATGATTGAATTTGGAGGTAGAGTCTTTCCAGAGTCCCCAGTAAGACTCCAGTTGAATAAGATCTTAATTATGGCCATGTAAAACCTGTATCAGAGACATTAGCTAAGCCAAACTAAACTACCAAACCATGAAAAAAAAAAAAAAAAAAAGTTCTGCTATTCAATTCATTAAGTTTTGGGGCAAGTTATAGCAGCTATGGAAAACTAACGCAGTGCCTAATAGAGCTTCAAAATATTTGAAACAAAAATCTACAAACTGAGAGGAGAAATAGACAAACCCATAATTATATTTGGAGATATCAAAATTTTCTCTCAGTAATAAATAGAACTAATAGACAAAATAGAAATTTATAGAAGACCTGAATAACACCTTTAACAGATAGAGTCTAGTTGACATTAACAGAGTATTCCTTAGTTTAACAATAGAATATGCATCCGTTTAAGTGAATATGGACCATTCTCAAGGATGAATCATATTCTGAGCAATAACATATATCCTGAAAAATTTTTTAAAAATTGTAATTATACAATTACCCTGATGCTGAGAAAGATTAGAAGGCAAAGGAGAAGCAGGCGGCAGAGAATGAGATGGTTAGATAGCTTCACCAACTCAATGGACATGAATTTGAGCAAATTCCAGGAGATAGTGGAGGACAGAGGAGCCTGGCATGCTATAGTCCATGGGGTTGCAAACAGTCGAACAAGGCTTAATGACTGAACAACAACAATTATACAAAATATACTGATATAGAATTAAACTGAAATTAAAGGAATCATAACAGGAAAATAAAACACTTGGAAATTGCACCCTTAGAACTAACTCAGTGATCAATGCTGCTGCTGCTAAGTCGCTTCAGTCGTGTCAGATTCTTAGCGACCCCATGGACTGCAGCCTACCAGGCCCGTGTTCATGGGATTTTCCAGGTAAGAGTACTGGAGTAGGTTAACATTTCCTTCTCCAGTGATCAATGAGGAAATTGCAAGGAAATTTGGAATATTTTTGAACTGATTGAATAGGAAAATATATTTTTTTAAATTTTATTTTGCTTAACTTGACAATATTGTACTGCTTTTGCCATTCATCAAAATGAATCCGCCACAAGTATAAATGTGTTCCCCATGTATACTTGTGAACTCTGAATCCTCCTCTATCCCCATACCATCCCTTTGGGTCGTCCCAGTGCACCAGCCCCAGGCATCCGTTATCAGGCATCGAACCTGGATTGGCGACTCGTTTGAGATATGATATTATACATATTTCAATGCTATTTTCCGAAATCATCCCATCCTCTCCCTCTCCCAGAGTCCAAAAGTCTGTTCTATGCATCAGTGTCTCTTTTGCTGTCTCGTAAACTGGGTTATTGTTACCATATATCTAAATTCCATATATATGTGTTAGTATACTGTATTGGTGTTTTTCTTTCTGGCTTACTTCACTCTGTATAATAGGCTCCAGTTCCATCCACCTCATTAGAACTGATTCAAATGTATTCTTTTTAATGGCTGAGTAATACTCCATTGTGTATATGTACCACTGCTTTCTTCTCCATTCATCTGCGGATGGACATCTAGGTTGCTTCCAAGTCCTGGCTATTGTAAACAGTGCTGCTATGAATATTGGGGTACACGTGTCTCTTTCAATTCTGGTTTTCTCAGTGTGTATGCCCAGCAGTGGGATTGCTGGATCATAAGGCAGTTCTATTCCCAGTTTTTTGAGGAATCTCCATACTGTTCTCCATAGTGGCTGTACTAGTTTGCATTCCCACCAACAGTGTAAGAGGGTTCCCTTTTCTCCACACCCTCTCCAGCATTTATTGCTTGTGGACTTTTGGATCGCAGCCATTCTGACTGGCATGTAATGGTATCTCATAGTGGTTTTGATTTGCATTTCTCTGATAATGAGAGAATGAGAGATGTTGAGCATCTTTTCATGTGTTTGTTAGCCATCTGTATGTCTTCTTTGGAGAAATGTCTATTTAGTTCTTTGGCCCATTTTTGGATTGGGTCATTTATTTTTCTGGATTTGAGCTGTAGGAGTTGCTTGTATATTTTGGAGATTAGTTGTTTGTCTGTTGCTTCATTTGCTATTATTTTCTCCCATTCTGAAGGCTGTCTTTTCACCTTGTTTATAGTTTCCTTTGTTGTGCAGAAGCTTTTTAAGTTTAATTAGGTCCTATTTGTTTATTTTTGGTTTTATTTCCAATATTCTTGGAGGTGGGTCATAGAGGATCCTGCTGTGATGTATGTCAGAGAGGGTTTTGCCTATGTTTTCCTCTAGGAGTTTTATGGTTTCTGGTCTTACATTTAGATCTTTAATCCATTTTGAGTTTATTTTTGTGTATGGTGTTAGAAAGTGTTCTAGTTTCATTCTTTTACACATGTTGGACCAGTTTTCCCAGCACGACTTGTTAAAGAGATTGTCTTTAATCCATTGTATATTCTTGCCTCCTTTGTCAAAGATAAGGTGTCCATATGTGCATGGATTTATCTCTGGGCTTTCTATTTTGTTCCATTGATCTATATTTCTGTCTTTGTGCCAGTACCATACTATCTTGATGACTGTGGCTTTGTAGTAGAGCCTGAAGTCAGGCAGGTTGATTCCTCCAGTTCCATTCTTCTTTCTCAAGAAAGCTTTGGCTATTTGAGGTTTTTTGTATTTCCATACAAATTGAGAAATTATTTGTTCTACCTCTGTGAAGAATACCGTTGGTAGCTTGATGGGGATTGCATTGAATCTACAAATTGCTTTGAGTAGTATACTCATTTTCACTATATTGATTCTGCCAATCCATGAACATGGTATATTTCTCCATCTATTAGTGTCCTCTTTGATTTCTTTCACCAGTGTTTTATAGTTTTCTATATATAGGTCTTTAGTTTCTTTAGGAAGATATATTCCTAAGTATTTTATTGTTTTCATTGCAATGGTGAATGGAATTGTTTCCTTAATTTCTCTTTCTATTTTCTCATTATTAGTGTACAGGAATGCAAGGGATTTCTGTGTGTTGATTTTATATCCTGCAACTTTACTATATTCATTGATTAGCTCTAGTAATTTTCTGGTGGATTCTTTAGGGTTTTCTATGTAGAGGATCATGTCATCTGCAAACAGTGAGAGTTTTACTTCTTCTTTTCCAATTTGGATTCCTTTTATTTCTTTTTCTGCTCTGATTGCTGTGGCCAAAACTATGTTGAATAGTAATGGTGAAAGTGGGTATCCTTGTCTTGTTCCTGACTTTAGAGGAAATGCTTTCAATTTTTCACCATTGAGGATAATGTTTGCTGTGGGTTTGTCATATATAGCTTTTATTATGTTGAGGTATGTTCCTTCTATTCCTGCTTTCTGGAGAGTTTTTATCATAAATGGATGTTGAATTTTGTCAAAGGCTTTCTCTGCATCTATTGAGATAATCATATGGTTTTTATTTTTCAATTTGTTAATGTGGTGTATTACATTGATTGATTTGCAGATATTGAAGAATCCTTGCATTCCTGGGATAAAGCCCACTTGGTCATGGTGTATGATCTTTTTAATGTGTTGTTGGATTCTGATTGCTAGAATTTTGTTAAGGATTTTTGCATCTATGTTCATCAATGATATTGGCCTGTAGTTTTCTTTTTTTGTAGCATCTTTGTCCGGTTTTATTATTAGGGTGATGGTGGCCTCATAGAATGAGTTTGGAAGTTTGCCTTCCTCTGCAATTTTCTGGAACAGTTTGAGTAGGATAGGTGTTAGCTCTTCTTTAAATTTTTGGTAGAATTCAGCTGTGAAGCCATCTGGACCTGGGCTTTTGTTTGCTGGAAGATTTCTGATTACAGTTTCAATTTCCATGCTTGTGATGGTTCTGTTAAGATTTTCTATTTATTCCTGATTCAATTTTGGGAAGTTGTACTTTTCTAAGAATTTGTCCATTTCTTCCATGTTGTCCATTTTATTGCCATATAATTGCTGATAGTAGTCTCTTATGATCCTTTGTATTTCTGTGTTGTCTGTTGTGATCTCTCCATTTTCATTTCTAATTTTATTGATTTGATTTTTCTCCCTTTGTTTCTTAATGAGTCTGGCTAATGGTTTGTCAATTTTATTTACCCTTTCAAAGAACCAGCTTTTGGCTTTGTTGATTTTTGCTATGGTCTCTTTTGTTTCTTTTGCATTTATTTCTGCCCTAATATTTAAGATTTCTTTCCTTCTACTAACCTTGGGGTGCTTCATTTTTTCCTTTTCTAGTTGCTTTAGGTGTAGAGTTAGGTTATTTATTTGGCTTTTTTCTTGTTTCTTGAGGTATGCCTGTATTGCTATGAACTTTCTCCTTAGGACTGCTTTTACAGTGTCCCACAGGTTTTGGGTTGTTGTGTTTTCATTTTCATTCGTTTCTATGCAGATTTTGATTTCTTTTTTGATTTCTTCTCTGATTTGTTGGTTATTCGGCAGCGTGTTGTTCAGCCTCCATATGTTGGAATTTTTAATAGTTTTTCTCCTGTTATTGAGATCTAATCTTACTGCATTGTGGTCAGAAAAGATGCTTGGAATGATTTAAATTTTTCTGAACTTACCAAGGCTAGATTTATGGCCCAGGATGTGGTCTATCCTGAAGAAGGTTCTGTGTGCACTTGAGGAAAAAGGTGAAATTCATTGTTTTGGGATGAAATGTCCTATAGATATCAATTAGGTCTAAATGGTCTATTGTATTGTTTAAAGTTTGTGTTTCCTTGTTAATTTTCTGTTTAGTTGATCTATCCATTGGTGTGAGTGAGGCATTAAAGTCTCCTACTATTATTGTGTTATTATTGATTTCTCCTTTCATACTTGTATTTCTCTTATGTGTTGCAGTGCTCCTATGTTGGGTGCATATATATTTATAATAGTTATATCTTCTTCTTGGATTGATCCTTTGATAATTATGTAATGACCTTCTTTGTCTCTTTTCACAGCCTTTGTTTTAAAGTCTATTTTATCTGATATGAGTATTGCTACTCCTGCTTTCTTTTGGTCCCTATTTGCATGGAAAATCTTTTTCCAGCCCTTCACTTTCAGTCTTTATGTGTCCCCTGTTTTGAGGTGGGTCTCTTGTAGACAACGTATGTAGGGGTCTTGCTTTTGTATCCATTCGACCAGTCTCTGTCTTTTGGATGGGGCATTCACATTTACATTTATGGTAATTATTTACATTTACATTTAAGGTAATTATTGATAAGTATGATCCCGTTGCCATTTACTTTATTGTTTTGGGTTCGAATTTATATACACTGCTTGTTTCCTATGTAGAGAATGTCCTTTAGTATTTGTTGGAGAGCTGGTTTGGTGGTGCTGAATTCTCTCAGCTTTTGCTTGTCTGTAAAGGTTTTGATTTCTCCTTCATATTTGAATGAGATCCTTGCTGGGTACAATAATCTGGGCTGTAGGTTATTTTCTTTCATCACTTTAAGTATGTCTTGCCATTCCCTCCTGGCTTGGAGAGTTTCTATTGAAAGATTAGCTGTTATGGGAATTCCCTTGTGTGTTATTTGTTGTTTTTCCCTTGCTGCTTTTAATATTTGTTCTTTGTGTTTGATCTTTGTTCGTTTGATTAATATATGTCTTGGGGTGTTTCGCCTTGGGTTTATTCTGTTTGGGACTCTCTGGGTTTCTTGGACTTGAGTGATTATTTCCTTCCCCATTTTAGGGAAGTTTTCAACTATTATCTCCTCTAGTATTTTCTCATGGTCTTTCTTTTTGTCTTCTTCTTCTGGAACTCCTATGATTAGAATGTTGTAACGTTTAATATTGTCCTGGAGGTCTCTGAGTTTGTCCTCATTTCTTTTAATTCGTTTTTCTTTTTTCTCCTCTAATTTATTTATTTCTACCATTCTATCTTCTAATTCACTAATTCTATCTTCAACAGACTGGTTCCAAATTGGAAAAGGAGTATATCAAGGCTGTATATTGTCACCATGTTCATTTAACTTATATGCAGAGTACATCATGAGAAATGCTGGACTGGAAGAAACACAAGCTGGAATCAAGATTGCCGGGAGAAATATCAATAATCTCAGATATGGAGATGACACCACCCTTATGGCAGAAAGTGAAGAGGAACTCAAAAGCCTCTTGATGAAAGTGAAAGTGGAGAGTGAAAAGGTTGGCTTAAAGCTCAACATTCAGAAAACGAAGATCATGGCATCTGGTCCCATCACTACATGGGAAATAGATGGGGAAACAGTGGAAATAGTGTCAGACTTTATTTTTCTGGGCTCCAGAATCACTGCAGATGATGACTGCAGCCATGAAATTAAAAGACGCTTACTCCTTGGAAGGAAAGTTATGACCAACCTAGATAGCATATTCAAAAGCAGAGACATCACTTTGCCAACAAAGGTTCGCCTAGTCAAGGCTATGGGTCTTTCCTGTGGTCATGTATGGATGTGAGTGCTGGACTGTGAAGAAGGCTGAGCGCCGAAGAATTGATGCTTTTGAACTGTGGTTTTGGAGAAGACTCTTGAGAGTCCCTTGGACTGCAAGGAGATGCAACCAGTCCATTCTGAAGGAGATCAGCCCTGGGATTTCTTTGGAAGGACTGATGCTAAAGCTGAAACTCCAGTATTTTGGCCACCTCATGCGAAGAGTTGACTCATTGGAGAAGACTCTGATGCTGGGAGGGATTGAGGGCAGGAGGAGAAGGGGACGACAGAGGATGAGATGGCTGGATGGCATCACTGACTCGATGAATGTGAGTCTGAGTGACCTCTGAGAGCTTGTGATGGACAGGGAGGCCTGGCGTGCTGTAGTTCATGGGGTAGCAAAGAGTCGGACATGACTGAGCGACTGATCTGATCTGATCTGATCTTCTGCCTCTGTTATTCTACTATTTGTTGCCTCCAGAGTGTTTTGGATCTCATTTATTGCATTATTCATTATATATTGACTCTTTTTTATTTCTTCTAGGTCCTTGTTAAACCTTTCTTGCATCTTCTCAATGCTTTAGTCCAGGCTATTTATCTGTGATTCCATTTTGATTTCCAGATTTTGGATTAATTTCACTATCATTATTCGGAATCCTTTATCATGTAGATTTGCTATATTTGCTATTTCTTCCTCTTTTGTTTGGTTTGGTGGGCATTTATCCTGTTCCTTTACCTGCTGGGTATTCTTCTGTCTCTTCATCTTGTTTAAATTGCTGAGTTTGGGGTGTCCTTACTGTATTCTAGCAGTTTGCGGAGTTCTCTTTATTGTGGCGTTTCCTCACTGTGTGTGGGTTTGTACAGGTGGCTTGTCAAGGTTTCTTGGTTATGGAGGCTTGTGTCGGTGTTCTGGTGGATGGAGCTGGATTTCTTCTCTCTGGAGTGCAATGGAGTGTCTAGTAATGAGTTATGAGATGTCTATGATTTTGGGGTGACTTTGGGTAGCCTGTATATTGGAGCTCAGGGCTGTGTTCCTGTGTTTCTAGAGAATTTGCTTGGTATGTCTTGCCATGGAACTTGTTGGCCCTTGTGTGATGCTTGGTTTCAGTGTAGGTATGGAGTCATTTGATGAGCTCCTATCAATTAATGTTCCGTGGAATCAGGGTTTGGACTTAAGCCTCCTGCTTCCAGTTATCGGTCTTATTTTTACAGTAGTCTCAAAACTTCTCCTTCTATACTGCACTCCACAACTGGACCACTCAGAGATGTTCACGGAGTTATACAGAGAAGAGAAGAGAAGAGGGAGGAAAGAGATAGAGGTGGTCAGGAGGATAAAAGGAGGGAATGAAAAAGAGAGAGACAGATTCAGTCAGTAATCAGTTCCCTAAGTGTTTTCCTTTATTTGGAACACTCAGAAATTCACAGAGTTGGATAGAGTAGAGAGGGGTTAGGGAGGAGACACAGGTGAACTGGTGGAGAAAAAGGAGAGTCCGGAGGTGGAGAGAACAGTCAAGCCAGTATTCTCGCTCTCTAGTAAAAAGTGGGTACTGAAGAATAGGTTCTTAAAGGTACAGAATTGGTAACATATACCTAAAAGCAAAAACTAAAAATCTAGATTAGAGTTTGGAGTTTCAGAAATATAGTGTTAAAGAAAAGAAGAAGGAAAAGAAAGAGAGAAAAAAAAAAAAGAAAAAAAAGAGCAAAAAAATAATAAAGATATATTGATGTCCTCGTCTGTCCTCTTCCCTCTGGCGCCTCCCCCCCCCCCCCCCCCCCCCCCCCCGCCCTCCCCTCCCCCCCCCCCCCGCCCCCCCCCATCCAGCCATCTCATCCTCTGTCGTCCCCTTCTCCTCCTGCCCTCAATCCTCCCAGCACAGAGTCCGGCCAGAGGAAAAAAAAGAGTCAGAAAAAAGTTATAAAGAAAATATAGGTTTCTCCTTTTTTTTTTTTTTCTTACACGTACAAAATGATAACCAATATTAAAAAGCAAAAGTTAAAAATCTAGAGTAGAGTTTGGAGTTTCAAAAATACAATGTTAAAGAAAAGAAGAGAAAAAGAAAGAAAGAAAATAAAAACAAAACCAAAAACAAACAGAGTCACAAAAATTATAAAGAAGATATAGGCATAAATTGATTACATATACCAGAAAGCATAAATTAAAGATCTAGATTAGAGTTTGGAATTTCAGGAATACAATGTCAAAGAAAAGATGAAGAGATAGAACAAGGGAGGAAAAAAAAAAGTCACAAAAGTTATAAAAAAAAAAAAAATAGGTACAAAATTGATAACAATTACCAGTAAGCTAAACTTATGAAACTAGAGCAGTTTGGAGTTTCAAAAATACAATGTTAAAGAAAAGAAAAAAGAAAAAAAAAGGGGACACAAAAGTTATAAAATATATATATATGAAGTTTGGTTTTTTTTTTTTTTTTTAAAAAGAAGGGTCTTTTATTTGTTTATTTATTTTTATTTATTTTTTTTTACAAAGTAATAGTAGGTTCTAAAAGTGAAAATTAAAGGAGTACAAGAGGATAAAAATTAAAAAAAGAAAATTAAATATTTTTTCCTTTAAAAAAAAAAAAAAAAAAAAGAAAGAAAGAAAAAATGATGGTAAAAATAGTAAAAATATATATAAGACTTTCTCTGTTATTGTTGTGGGTATTGTGAGTTCAGTTCATTTTTGGCTAGTTACTTGTTTCGGCTTAAATTTCTCAAGGTCTATAGGCCCGTTTCCATGTAGTTGGTACTAACCACGGGGTTTTAGTTTATTGCCTGTCGCTTCCATGGCGGTTCCCTCTGTTATAGCTTCTTCTGTTTGCTGGTCTCTTCAGTGTCTGATTTCCACCCTGATACAAAGGGGGCAGTGGTGGACACCTTTTTTTTTTTTTTTTTTTTTAGGCTCACTTGTTAGTCACGGTTCACACATTGCTAAAGCCTGGCTTGGAGAATTTTGAGCATTACTTTACTAGCGTGTGAGATGAGTGCAATTGTGTGGTAGTTTGAGCATTCTTTGGCATTGCCTTTCTTTGGGAATGGATTGAAAACTGACCTTTTGCAATCTTGTGGCCACTGCTGAGTTTTCCAAATTTGCTGGCATATTGAGTGCAGCACTTTCACAGCATCCTCTTTCAGGATTTGGAATAGCTCCACTGGAATTCCATCACCTCCACTAGCTTTGTTCGTAGTGATGCTTTCTAAGGCCCACTTGACTTCACATTCCAGGATGTCTGGCTCTAGGTCAGTGATCACACCATCATGATTATCTGGGTTGTGAAGCTCTTTCTTGTACAGTTCTTCTGTGTATTCTTGCCACTTCTTCTTAATATCTTCTGCTTCTGTTAGGTCCATACCATTTCTGTCCTTTATCGAGCCCATCTTTGCATGAAATGTTCCTTTGGTATCTCTGATTTTCTTGAAGAGATCCCTAGTCTTTCCCATTCTGTTGTTTTCCTCTATTTCTTTGCATTGATCGCTGAAGAAGGCTTTCTTATCTCTTCTTGCTATTCTTTGGAACTCTGCATTCAGATGTTTATATCTTTCCTTTTCTCCTTTGCTTTTTGCTTCTCTTCTTTTCACATCTATTTGTAAGGCCTCCCCAGACAGCCATTTTGCTTTTTTGCATTTCTTTTCCATGGGGATGGTCTTGATCCCTGTCCCCTGTACAGTGTCACGAACCTCATTCCATAGTTCATCAGGCACTCTATCTATCAGATCTAGGCCCTTAAATCTATTTCTCACTTCCACTGTATAATCATAAGGGATTTGATTTAGGTCATACCTGAATGGTCTTGAAGCTCTTTTTTGTACAGTTCTTCTGTGTATTCTTGCCACCTCTTCTTAATATCTTCTGCTTCTGTTAGGTCCACACCATCTCTGTCCTTTATTGTGCCCATCTTTGCATGAAATGTTCCTTTGGTATCTCTGATTTTCTTGAGGAGATCCCTAGTCTTTCCCATTCTGTTGTTTTCCTCTATTTCTTTGCATTGATCACTGAAGAAGGCTTTCTTATCTCTTCTTGCTATTCTTTGGAACTCTGCATTCAGATGTTTATATCTTTCCTTTTCTCCTTTGCTTTTCGCTTCTCTTCTTTTCACAGCTATTTGTAAGGCCTCCCCAGACAGCCATTTTGCTTTTTTGCATTTCTTTTCCATGGGGATGGTCTTGATCCCTGTCTCCTGTACAATGTCACGAACCTCATTCCATAGTTCATCAGGCACTCTATCTATCAGATCTAGGCCCTTAAATCTATTTCTCACTTCCACTGTATACTCATAAGGGATTTGATTTAGGTCATACCTGAATGGTCTAGTAGTTTTCTCTACCTTCTTCAATTTCAGTCTGAATTTGGCAATAAGGAGTTGATGGTCCGAGCCACAGTCAGCTCCTGGTCTTGTTTTTGCTGATTGTATAGAGCTTCTCCATCTTTGGCTGCAAAGAATACAATCGATCTGATTTCGGTATTGACCATCTGGTGATGTCCATGTATAGAGTCTTCTCTTGTGTTGTTGGAAGAGGGTATTTGCTATGACCAGTTGCACTCATCTCACACGCTAGTAAAGTAATGCTCAAAATTCTCCAAGCCAGGCTTCAGCAATATGTGAACCGTGAACTTCCTGATGTTCAAGCTGGTTTTAGAAAAGGCAGAGGAACCAGAGATCAAATTGCCAACATCCGCTGGATCATGGAAAAAGCAAGAGAGTTCCAGAAAAACATCTATTTCTGCTTTATTGACTATGCCAAAGCCTTTGACTGTGTAGATCACAATAAACTATGGAAAATTCTGAAAGAGATGGGAATACCAGACCACCTGATCTGCCTCTTAAGAAATCTGTATGCAGGTCAGGAAGCAACAGTTAGAACTGGTCATGGAACAACAGACTGGTTCCAAATAGGAAAAGGAGTACGTCAAGGCTGCATATTGTCACCATGTTTATTTAACTTATATGCAGAGTACATCATGAGAAATGCTGGACTGGAAGAAACACAAGTTGGAATCAAGATTGCCGGGAGAAATATCAATAACCTCAGATATGCAGATGACACCACTCTTATGGCAGAAAGTGAAGAGGGGCTAAAAAGCCTCTTGATGAGAGTGAAAGTGGAGAGTGAAAAGGTTGGCTTAAAGCTCAACATTCAGAAAACGAAGATCATGGCATTTGGTCCCATCACTGCATGGGAAATAGATGGGGAAACAGTGGAAACAGTGTCAGACTTTGTTTTTCTGGGCTCCAAAATCACTGCAGATGGTGACTGCAGCCATGAAATTAAAAGACGCTTGCTCCTTGGAAGGAAAGTTATGAGCAACCTAGATAGCATATTCAAAAGCAGAGACATTACTTTGCCAACAAAGGTTCGCCTAGTCAAGGCTATGGTCTTTCCTGTGGTCATGTATGGATGTGAGAGCTGGACTGTGAAGAAGGCTGAGCGCCGAAGAATTGATGCTTTTGAACTGTGGTGTTGGAGAAGACTCTTGAGAGTCCCTTGGACTGCAAGAAAATCCAACCAGTCCATTCTGAAGGAGATCAATCCTGGAATTTCTTTGGAAGGAATGATGCTAAAGCTGAAACTCCAGTATTTTGGCCACCTCATGCGAAGAGTTGACTCATTGGAGAAGACTCTGATGCTGGGAGGGATTGAGGGCAGGAGGAGAAGGGGACGACAGAGGATGAGATGGCTGGATGGCATCACTGACTCGATGGATGCGAGTCTGAGTGACCTCCGGGAGCTTGTGATGGACAGGGAGGCCTGGCGTGCTGCGGTTCATGGGGTCGCAAAGAGTCGGACACAACTGAGCGACTGATCTGATCTGATCTGATCTGAATGGTCTAGTGGTTTTCCCTACTTTCTTCAATTTCAGTCTGAATTTGGCAATAAGGAGTTCATGGTCCGAGCCACAGTCAGCTCCTGGTCTTGTTTCTGCTGATTGTATAGAGCTTCTCCATCTTCGGCTGCAAAGAATATAATCGATCTGATTTCGGTGTTGACCATCTGGTGATGTCCATGTATAGAGTCTTCTCTTGTGTTGTTGGAAGAGGGTATTTGCTATGACCAGTGCATTTTCTTGGCAAAACTCTCTAAGTGTTTGCCCTGCTTCATTCTGTATTCCAAGGCCAAATTTGCCTGTTACTCCAGGTGTTTCTTGACTTCCTACTTTTGCATTCCAGTCCCCTAGAATGAAAAGGACATCTTTTATGGGTGTTAGTTCTAAAAGGTCTTGTAGGTCTTCATAGAACCGTTTAACTTCAGCTTCTTCAGTGTTACTGGTTGGGGCATAGACTTGGATTACTGTGACATTGAATGGTTTGCCTTGGAAACGAAAAGAGTTAATTCTGTTATTTTTGAGATTGCATCCAAGTACTGCATTTCGGACTCTTTTGTTGACCATGATGGCCACTACATTTCTTCTGAGAGATTCCTGCCCGCAGTAGTAGATATAATGGTCCTCTGAGTTAAATTCACCCATTCCAGTCCATTTGAGTTCGCTAATTCCTAGAATGTCGACATTCACTCTTGCCATCTCTTGTTTGACCACTTCCAATTTGCCTTGATTCATGGACCTGACATTCCAGGTTCCTATGCGGTATTGCTCTTTAGAGCATTGGACTTTGCTTCTATCACCAGACACATCCACAGCTGGGTATTCTTTTTGCTTTGGCTCCATTCCTTCATTCTTTCTGGAGTTATTTCTCCACTTATCTCTAGTAGCATATTGGGCCACTACTGACCTGGGGAGTTTGTCTTCAGCAATGTGTGAACCGTGAGTTTCTACTTCAGCAATGTGTGAACTGTGAACTTCCTGATGTTCAAGCTGGTTTTAGAAAAGCAGAGGAACCAGAGATCAAATTGCCAACATCTGCTGGATCATGGAAAAAGCAAGAGAGTTCCAGAAAAACATCTATTTCTGCTTTACTGACTATACCAAAGCCTTTGACTGTGTAGATCACAATAAACTGTGGAAAATTCTGAAAGAGATGGGAATACCAGACCACCTGATCTGCCTCTTGAGAAATCTGTATGCAGGTCAGGAAGCAACAGTTAGAACTGGTCATGGAACAACAGACTGGTTCCAAATAGGAAAAGGAGTACGTCAAGGCTGTATACTGTCACCATGTTTATTTAACTTATATGCAGAGTACATCATGAGAAATGCTGGACTGGAAGAAACACAAGTTGGAATGAAGATTGCTGGGAGAAATATCAATCACCTCAGATATGCAGTTGACACCACCCTTATGGCAGGAAGTGAAGAGGAACTCAAAAGCCTCTTGATGAAAGTGAAAGTGGAGAGTGAAAAGGTTGGCTCAAAGTTCAACATTCAGAAAACGAAGATCATGGCATCTGGTCCCATCACTACATGGGAAATAGATGGGGAAACAGTGGAAACAGTGTCAGACTTTATTTTTCTGGGCTCCAAAATCACTGCAGATGGTGACTGCAGCCATGAAATTAAAAGACGCTTACTCCTTGGAAGGAAAGTTATGACCAACCTAGATACCATATTCAAAAGCAGAGACATTACTTTGCCCACAAAGGTTCGCCTAGTCAAGGCTATGGTGTTTCCTGTGGTCATGTATGGATGTGAGAGCTGGACTGTGAAGAAGGCTGAGCATCGAAGGATTGATGCTTTTCAACTGTGGTATTTGAGAAGACTCTTGAGAGTCCCCTGGACTGCAAGGAGATCCAACCAGTCCATTCTGAAGGAGATCAGCCCTGGGATTTCTTTGGAAGGAATGATGCAAAAGCTGAAACTCCAGTACTTTGGCCACCTCATGCGAAGAGTTGACTCATTGGAGAAGACTCTGATGCTGGGAGGGATTGAGGGCAGGAGGAGAAGGGGACGACAGAGGATGAGATGGCTGGATGGCATCACTGACTCGATGGACGTGAGTCTGAGTGACCCCCGGGAGTTGGTGATGGACAGGGAGGCCTGGCGTGCTGCAGTTCATTGGGTCGGGAAGAGTCGGGCACCACTGAGCAACTGATCTGATCTGATCTGTTCAGTCACGCTGTGGGGAGGGAGGGACGCTCCAAATAAATAACACTGGCGTGTGAACGCAGTGGCTCAGCCACACTGGGCCTGCCCCCACTCACAGCGTGTGTAGCCTCCCTGCCCACTCTGCTCATCCTCTAGGGAACCATCTGCGACCGGCCCTGGACTGCTTGCCCCTCCCAGGTCTAAGCCGCTCAAATTCAGGCACTTGGGTAGTCGTCAGAGGCCCAGGCTCGGTTGGGCCTGCATTTTGTGCCCTTCGCAGATTCCAGCTGCACAGGTAATGAGTTGTTTAGCAAGCACAGCTTCTGCAACTTATTGCCTCCCCGCCACTCGGTTTTCTAGGTGTACAACTGGCGCACTTTCTTAGGCGAATGTTGGCCGACCAGAGCCCCAAGAAGTCTTAGTTAGCAAAGAAGCCTGCTTACAGTTTTGTGGATAATGTCTCTCTGGGGCTGTGATTGCCTCCCTCCGGCTCTGGCTGCCTGTCACTGGAGGGAAACGGTTTGCAGTCGGCTATCTCTGTACAGTGCTTTGTTCTGTGCACGGACCTGGCGGTGTCTTAGGTTAGGTCTGGCTTTTTGTGTGGTAGGTATCCCACAGTCTGGTTTGCTAGCCCAAATTATTTTGCTCAGGTAGCACTCGGGATATTCAGGCTGATGCAGCCCACAATGCATCCCGCTCCGCACCTCCCTGCCCAGCCCCTGCTTGCTAATGGTGGATGCAGTTGTTTGCGCTGCTTCTCCGCTGGGGAAGTTATCGTAGGGCTCGTAGTCTGTGGTTTTTAATTGTTTATTTATTTTCCTCCCTGTTATGTTGCCCTCCGTGCTTCCCAGGCTCGGCACAGACTCGGCAGTGAGAATGTTTCCTGGTGTTTGGAAACTTCTCTCTTTTTAAGACTCTTCCCCGGACAGAGGTCCGTACCTCCCTCTTTGTCTCTTTTTTGTCTTTTATAATTTTTCCTACCTCCTTTAGAAGGCAATGAGTTGCTTTTCTGGGTGTCTGATGTCCTCTGCTGGCTTTCAGAAGTTGTTTTGTGGAATTAACTCAGCGTTTAAATGTTCTTTTGATGAATTTGTGGAGGAGAAAGTGTTCTCCCCGTCCTATTCCTCTGCCATCTTAGCTCCTCCCACCAAATAGGAAAATATTGCATATCAAAAGTTGCAGGATGCTCTTAAATAGTAATTTAAGATTCTACCTTAAGAAATGAACAAAAAGTAAAATATAGGGGACTAAAGGAGATTTAAAAGGACAGTAATATATGATATTGAAAACAGAAAACAATAGAAGAAAAAACATTAAGAACTAAATATATTTCTTTGGAGAATTCAATAAAATGTATAACTGATTCAAACTGATAAATTAAAAGAGGAAGGTTCA
This sequence comes from Tragelaphus eurycerus, assembly GCA_935064755.1. Taxonomy (NCBI): domain Eukaryota; kingdom Metazoa; phylum Chordata; class Mammalia; order Artiodactyla; family Bovidae; genus Tragelaphus; species Tragelaphus eurycerus. The sequence continues at coordinate 36,625,914 of CAKXYN010000012.1, forward strand.
AATTACCACTATCAGGAATGGAATAGGTAATAGCACTACAGACCCCATTTTCCCAGACTTCAGGCATATAATTAAGGAATTTTACAAACTCCATGTAAGTGTCTGAACACATGAACATATATTCTGAAAAATAATAAAGTTACCTAATTTTTTAAAAACTACAGAATTCATTCAAGATAAAATAGATAACCATAGGAATATGTAACTATTAATGAAACTGAATTACACTAAAAAAACTTCTGAATATTAAAATTTCAAACTCAGATGTTTCACTAGCAAACTCTACGAAGGATTAACATAAAATGATATCAATTCTACATAAGTTATTCCAGTAAAGAAAAGTAAAAAAGTCTTGATTCATTTATGAGACTAAACCTAAGTAGTAAGCTAAGAATTCTGTTGGTTTTTATGATTATCGACTCCTTAGGTACATGACCTATTTAATACCCTCTGCTAGAGTATGAGTGGAGTCTGTAAATATGATGGAAGACCATTCCCATAATTAAGTTACTAATCTCTTTACTTTGGGTTAATCATAAGGGAGTTAGCCAGAGTGGTCCTGAGTCAATCAAATGAGTCTTAAAAAGAAGATATGGTGCCAAACAGATATTTTTTCTGCTGGTCTTGAAGATGTAGTCTTTATGCCTTATATGGATGAAAGGAAATTGATTTTGCCAATAATTAGAGTTTAAAAAAGAAGTCCACATTGCCGATGAGAATACAGCCCAGCTGACGCCTTGATCTCAGCCTTTTGAGACACTGAGTAGAGAAACCAATTATGCTCTGCCCAGTCTTTTAATCCTCCACCCCAGATCTCTAAGATATTAAATGAGTATTGATTTAAACTGCTAAGTTTGTGGTAATTTGTTATGCAACTTTATCCAACCAGTCAATTCTAAAGGAAATCTGTCCTGAATGTTCATTGGAAGGACTGATTCTGAAGCTGAAGCTCCAATACTTTGGCCACCTGATGCGAAACAATGACTCATTGGAAAAGACCCTGATGCTGGGAAAGATTAAAGGCAGGAGGACAAGGGGATGACCGAGGATGCGATGGTTGGATGGCATCACCGACGCGATGGACATGAGTTTGAGTAGGCTCCGGGAGTCAGTGATGGACAGGGAAGCCTGGCGTGCCGCAGTCCGTGGGGTCACAAAGAGGTGGACACGACTGAGAGAATGAACTGAACTCTTATGCAACTTTAGAAATCTAATTCATCCTGATACCTAAACCAAAGACAATACATGAAAAGCAAAATTACAGACCCCCAATTCTCATATAGACCAAAATCCTAAAAACATATTAGTAAATAAAACCCAGAAATAGTCAAAACAATAATACATTATGACCAAGCTGATTTTATCCTCCGAATGACAAGGTGATTCAGTACTTGAAAACCAACCAATGCAATCTATCATACTAACAGAAAGGGAATAAAAAGTGTATGATAATGTCAACTGATGCTGAAAATCCTGTGACAGAACTCAATTCCCGTTAATAATACAAAGTTCTAGCCAGCTAGAATTAGCGGGAATTTGCTCAGTAACAATAAAGGGCACGCACTATAAATTTACAGATAATATTAAGCCAATGGTGAAATAGTGAATGCTTTCCTTCTAAGATCTGTGAGAAGGTAAGAATGTCTGCTCTCTGTACTCAACCTTAAAATGGAAGTCCTAGTTAGTGCAACAGGGAGAGAATCTGAAATAAAAGACAAACAAATTGGAAAGGAAATAATAAAACATCATATTTACAAGTGACCTGAATCTCTTTGTAAACCCCCAAGATTCTTAAAAAATTTTTTTTCTAGAGCCTTATCTACAAATAATTTCAGCACATACATTTTAACTGAATTACTAATGAAATTACTCTAATTTCATTAAATAAATGAAATTACATATAAAAGATACCATTTACAAAATTACAAAATTAATATTTAGGTATAAACCTATTATAGTATGCATAGGGTTTGAATGCTGTTAGCTACAAAATACTGATGAACTAAGCAAAGACTTATATAAATGAAGAGACATACTATGGGGATGAATTGGAAGAATCAATATGGTAAAGATATCAGTTTCCCAAATTGATCTATATGTTTAATTCAATTCCAATTAAAATCCATGCTGCATTTTTGAGAAGACAGACAAGCTGTTTCTAACATTTCTATGTAAAAATATGATTTATAATAGGCTCAATAACTTTGAATAAGTAAAATAAAGTTGATACAGTAATTAAGATAGTGCTCTGTTGGCAAAGTTATAAGCACATATATTAGTAGAAAAGAAGAGAGGTCTAGAAATAGACCCACACAAATATGGCTATTGGAGTTTTGACAAAGATGCAAAAGCAATTCTATAAAGAAGTGATAGTCTTCGGCAAAGACTGCTGGAGAAGTTACATATGAAAAAAAAAATCTCATTTTAAATTTCACATCCTGTATAAATTAACTCAAAACAAATCAGAGACCTAAGTATAAGTCAATATAGAGCAGTTGAAGAAAACAGAAATTCTTTTGCCCTAAGATTAGATGGAGTTCTGATGTGAAATTAAGTGTGCAATTTATTAAGAAATGAATAAACTAGACTTCCTCACAGCTACATTTTGCTTTGTAAAAGATACTTTCTAAAATTGAAGTATAGTTGATTTACAATGTTATGCTGGTTTCTGGTGTACAGCAAGGTGATTCAGATATAGATTCTTTCATATTAGGTTATTATAAGATATTGAATATCTTGTGCTTTACAGTAGGACCTTGTTTTATACATAGTAGTTTATATATCGGGGAAGGCAATGGCACCCCACCCCAGTACTTTTGCCTGGAAAATCCCATGGACGGAGGAGCCTGGTAGGCTCCAGTCCATGGGGTCGCTAAGAGTCGGACACGACTGAGTGACTTCACTTTTGCTTTCCACTTTCATACAGTGGAGAAGGAAATGGCAACCCACTCCAGTATTCTTGCCTGGAGAATCCCAGGGACAGGGGAGCCTGGTGGGCTTCTGTCTGTGGGGTGGCACAAAGTCGGACACGACTGAAGCGACTTAGCAGTTTATATATGCTCATTTCAAACTCCTAATTTATCCCTCCCTTCATTTTCCTCTTTGGTAACCATAAGTATGTTTTCTGTTTGTGAGTCTGTTTCTGTTTTATAAATAAGTTCATTGGTATCAATTTTTTAGATTCCACATAAAAGTGATATATGACATTTTCTTTGTCTGACTTACTTCACTCAGTATGATAATTTCTGCTTCCATCCATGTTGCTGCAAATAACATGATTTCATTCTTTTTTAGAGTTGAGTAATACCCCCATAGGTATATGTGTGTGTGTGTATATATATATATATATGCATATATATGTGTGTATGTATATCTACATATACACACATATGGGTTTCCCAGGTGGCTCAGTGGTAAAGAATCCGCCTGCTGACGCAAAAGAACTGGGTGCTATCCCTGGGTTTGGAAGATCCCCTGGAGGGTAAAATGGCAACCCAATCCAGTATCCTTGCTTGGGAAATCCCATGGACAGAAGAGCCTGGTGAGCTACAGTCATGGGATTGCAGAGTCAGACACAACTGAGCAACTGAGCACACACACACACATATGCATATATAAATACATGTAAGCATGTGTATATGTGTATATATGTGTATGTGTGTATATGTGTGTGTATATATACACACACCACAGTTTTATCATTCATCACAGTTTGAAATTTAAGTTTCTTGCTTCTTGCATGTCTTTCCTACCTTATATAGTTCTGCTATGACCAGTGGGTTGCATGTATGTTTTTGAATTAGAATTTTCTCTAGAAAATGTCGAGGAGTGAGATTTCTGGCTCATATGGTAACTCTCATTTTCTAAGGAGCCTCCATACTTTTCTCCATAGTGGTTGCATCAAGTTATATTCCCACCAGTAGTGTAGGATTCCCTTTTCCAGTATTTATTATTTGTTTAAATTCTGTACCAGCAAACACATAGTCTTATTGCCTGCATCTGGTCCATACAACTGCCACAGCCCCAACCCTGATGCTTTCCTACCACTTGATGAAATGTTCTTCGCATCTGCATCCTTCTCCCTGTCTTTATTTACTCAGTTCCTACTGGTCCTAAATTTACCTCAATCTTTATCTTCCTCAAGAGACATTTCCTGATTGTACCCTTGTCTTTCCTGCAATACATGTTGTTTTTACATTTGTTTTAGTATCTTATCTATACTCATCTATTTTCATAAGTAAACATGGTTTTCTTAGTGTGAGATCCTCCACAAGTAACTCTTGAGATAAAGATTCTAGTGTAAGCAATTTGTTGGAAATAGTTCCAGATAGGCAGGCAAGTGGGGAAGGGTAGCAAACAATGTTAACAGTCCACTGAATAGCCTCAAACCCTCTTATTTCAATATGTTTGTTATGCTGCTTTCCAGAGGATGGTATCTGCATCTCCAGATATAAGGGCTTTCCCCAATATGGAGACAACTCTGTTGACTCAGCGAGCAGGATGGGAGTGCCAGGGGACTAAATGAACCCCAGAGCCCAGAGCACTCATACAATGTTCTGTGGGAGTTGGTGTGTGATTCCAGGTTTCCCTTCCCTTGGCATTCACATCTCTGAGTAAGAATTTTCCTTTCCTCCTAGAGTTAAGCAGACTCTATGGTTGCTAGCTTAGTAATGCACATGGGAATGGATTGGTTTCTTCCTCTTATCACTTCTCTATTTCCCCACCAATGTTCCCTTATACCTCCCAATAAATTACATATGTTTGATGCTTGTATTGAGCTCTGCTTCTAAAGGATCTCAGCTAAGACAGGGAGTAAGAATGTGAAAGGAAAAATTCAAATGAAATGGATGCCATAAAGCAATTTATACTGAGGAATCAGTCTAAGCAATAAGATCTTATTGCCACCAAGCAATTTGGGGAGCTCAAACACGAGTCTCAGAATCATCCCACTCAAAGGAAATGGGAGTCAGTATATTGATGTAGTAACTTCTACCAGCCAGTAGTTGAGTGCCACCTCTAGGAAATATCTCTGGGTTGTCCAGCTTGCTTTGGGCAGTGGGGAGGGGGACCTTGCTGCAAAAGAAAGCACTCTGGAAAATAAATGTCACTGCTGACCTCTGTAAATCAGGTCAGTCTGCTATACAATGGGAAAGAGCTGAGTTATAAGAGGTATAACTCATGCCTTCCACATTGAGATAGCCCTGAGAAAGTTACTTTCAACCTTAACAAAAGAGCTGATTATTTTACCAGGAAAATATTTTGGAATAGCAGGGAATGGCAACTAGAGGCATGCAAACTATGGTGAGTCATAAGGAAGTCACAGGAGACAAAGGGAAGGTCAGCTCTTATTAGGTTTTAGGAGGAAATTGGAAAGGGCTATGATGTTCTTGCTGGAGAGGGGGGGGGGGGTCCGTCTGTGGGGTGCACAGAGTCGGACACGACTGAGCGTGGGGGTATGATGTTTCTTCATTGGCTGCTGGTGGTAGGAAGCTTGGTGGTGGTGCAACAGGAGGAAACCTTTATTCCTGCAGGGGTTTGTAAGCTGTGGTGAGTGATGGACACGTGAGAGTTCCCTCTTCAGAGCCTCCCCACTCCATTTTAAATGAGGTTTCCTTTCTTTATTTTTGTATTACCATATTTCACTTGCTTTTCTTCCAAAGGGCTTATCACAACACCTTATATGTAGATGATGTTAAAATTTTTACAAATGAAGTAATTGAGAGGATTAAGTAACTATAAGGCTGAGAAATTATTGATCTTCAGTACATGATGGTATGAAAGGGGGTTATAAGAAAATCTGAACTAAGTGTTGAGCAATCTGAGTAGAGCATTTCCTGGAGCTTCACTATCAAGTGGAATTAAAAAGAGATAAGCCAGTGAGAAAGGCAGTCTGGAACTCTGGTTATGGATCCCTGCCCTAGTTGAAGAGGGCCGAAGAGGTAAAGTGAGGAGAGACTATAACTAAAAGAAATTTCATTTTCTGAAAGTTAGACAAGGTGAATGGATTTTTTTTAAAATCAGATGGAAAATGAAAAACACTTTGTATAAAGTGGAATCTGCGTGTCCAAAAGACACAGTGGAATATAAAACATAAATAAGTCAGAAAATAATAAAAAGATGATTTTACTTCTAGGAGGATAATTATTCATAATGATAAATAGCTGTCAATACTTTTCAGAAAAATATTCTGAAAAATAACTAGGGAAAATTTCACCCATCTTAGGACTGGTATAGTGAGGCATTTCTTTATTCTTCTCATGAGAAATTCAGGCTACTTCACTGACTCAACTGTCTTTGCTGCTGCTAAGTCACTTCAGTTGTGTCTGACTCTGTGCGACCCCATAGATGGCAGCCCACCAGGCTACCCCGTCCCTGGGATTCTCCAGGCAAGAACACTGGAGTGGGTTGCCATTTCCTTCTCCAATGCATGAAAGTGAAAGTGAAGTAGCTCCGTCGTGTCCGAGTCTTCGCGACCCCATGGAATGCAGCCTACTAGGCTCCTCCATCCATTGGATTTTCCAGGCAAGAGTACTGGAGTGGGGTGCCATTGCCTTCTCCACAACTATCTTTAGGAAAGGCAAAATCTCCTTACTTTCTTAGTAATTATTTACTCTAAGTGTGGAAGGAAGAGAGAACAGACAAATAAGCTTTGATGTGAGGCAAAGCCTGCTCTGTCTTTGAAAAGGGAGAAACACAAGTGATGGAATCAGTGTCAAGCTTCCCATAGCTGCTAATGATAATGTCAGAAGTTCCCAATACGAACATGTTAAAATTTCAAAATGCCATGAAGTATACTAGACATAACATATAATTTATCTTGCCAACTTCATCTCATTTAGAGTTCTTTAACACCAAAACTCCAAAGCTCCATGGCAAAGTACATCTCACTGTTAATCAGACAAACAATTTTGTTTACCCTTGATTTTCCTATGCTTCATCTTGGTGTTTTCAGGCTTGTTTTTGCCATCTGTCTGTTATTTGAAAGACATTGGCTGTTGTAAGGTCATCATCTTCTCACAGATACGACTAGATTGATATGTACTATGCCCCAGCTGAAGCACTCTCTTCTTCAGGGATCGGGGTAATGTGTCAGATTCGTTACCTGTCCCCTGGAGGAGTCAGCTTCAAGGTGGAAATGAACTTGAGAGCTCAAGATGTCCAGCACATGAACAATAGTTCACCTTCCAGTGGCAATGGCAATAAAGCAGTTTACCCCTAAAGAAAATCATCAGGAAAATCATTTGCATTAGAATAACATATTCCCTGAAATATCTCTGCATCAGACAGACTTGTTTCCTCTCTTATTTGCCCGTCTATGTAATTTCTCTGTCTGGATTGTTTTTTCCCTGTTAGAATGAAAAAAGAGCTAAGTTGACATTTACTCCCACAATACTTTTTCAGAGACTAGTGACTAACAGCAGGAAAGGAATAGGTACTTTACATGATTGTCTCAAGGATGAATTCCAATGTAAATTTTCATTAGTTTTAGTAGAACAATTGTTATGATTACAGTTACAGCTCTGATTAAGGGTTGCTTCAGGTGCTCTTTCTTCTGACAGGATTTTCCTAAAGTGCACCCCAGAGGTCTCTGTGTTTGTAGAAGAGGATGAAGCAAGAAGAGTGACCTTTTTACTCTGTCAGGTGGTCTCCCAGTTCTCACCAAGTTTTCTTGAGTTTTAAGTCTCCAAACCAAAATATCACTGAGAGAATATTTTTCCCCCACAAATTCCACTAACCTTCAAAAGTACAAATACTGTTTTTAAAGGCAGTGTTTAACTCATTGTTCTGCTTTATTGAACCCAAAAAGCATTTTTATTTCACTGGGAATTTTGTCTTGTCTTTTGAATGCAAATTAAAGTAACTCACAATCTCAGCAGATACAGCTTCAGTAAAATAATTGTCTGGGTGGTCCTCTTTGATTTATGAGATGACATGTGTTTCTCTGTGTGTGTGCATGTAAAAATGTATATGCTTTTATTCAGAAGTGACAGTGGTAGGAACGTTTATAAGCAAAGAAATTAGAAAGTCATGACCTTAAAACTAAACAGATCCATTGGCCATCCTAACAGATCATGGAAGTGAAATAAATTTATGAGTTTTAGCTGATTAACCCACTCCAGTATTCTTGCTTGGAGAATCCCAGGGATGGGGGAGCCCGGTGGGCTGCTGTCTATGAGGTCACACAAAGTCAGACACGACTAAAGTGACTTAGCAGCAGCAGCAGCACCAAGGTTCAATAGCAACTGAAACAAATGTTAGCCCTGATTTGACAAACATGGTTTCCCTCAAGCGAGAATATTGTTTAATGCACTACCTGGCCATCTCCTTGTTAGTGCCTCTAAGTGTGGCAGGGTTCTTCCCAAGTGACTGAATAGGAGCACCTGTAGCAACTGAGATGGACATTTTTGTTTCAAGGTGCTACTGTCTATGAGTTCCCAGAAACTGTCTCACGATAAAAACCTGCACCAGGAACTTCATTTACACAGAGAGAATGTATCTCAATTGTTTACCCCAATTATTCTCAGTTGCGTTAATCATAGTTGCTAAACATTGACTGTGTGCAATCCCAAATGTAGTTTTTTTCCCCCAAATATCCTGTAATTTAGATAAGATCACAATAAAGAAGAACTTCTAAAATTATGAACAAAATGGCATGTACTAGACCACATGTACTTAAAAAAAAAAACCCTTAAATTTATAAAGATTATCTAATCATATTTGAGTTGTATGTAACCAGCAACTATCAAGATATTTTGGCCTGATTGCTAGGATGCGTTAGTTTTCCAGGGCTGGTATGCAAATGGCAACAAACCAGATGGCTTAGAATAACACAAATGTGTTTCAGTTCTGGAAGCTAGAAGTCTGAAATCAAGGTGTCAGCAGGGTTATAGGCTCTCTGAAGGTCCTTGGGGAAGATCCTTCCTTGTTCCTTTGATTGTTTGGTAGTTGCCTGCAATCTCTGGCATTTCTTGATTTGCAAAGGTGTCACTCCAATATCTGCCTCCATCTTCACCAGGCATTCTCCTCTACATCTTCACACTGTGTTTCTCCTGTTCTGTCTCAATGTTCTAATTTTCCCTTTCTTATAAGGGAACTGATATTGGATTAGGGTTTATCTTAATCAAATATAGCACTTCTCGGTTGGCTCAGCAGCGAAGAATCTGCCTGCAGGAGATTCGGGTTCAATACTTGGGTCGGGAAGACCCCCTAGAGAAGGAAATGCCAACACATTCCAGTATTCTTATGGACTTCCCATGTGGCACTAGTGGTGAAGAACCCACCTGCCAATGCACGAGACACAAGTTCAGTCCTTGGGTCTGGAAGATCCCTTGGAGAAGGAAATTGCAACCCACTCCAGTATTCTTGCCTGGAGGACCCCATGGACAGAGGAGCCTGGCAGGCTACGGTCCATAGGGTCACAAGGAGTCAAAGATGACTGAAATGACTTAGCAAACCAGTATTCTTGCCTGGAAAATCCCATGGACAGAGGAGCCTGGTGGGCTACAGTCCATTGATTTGTAAGAAGACACAACTTGGTAACTAAACCACCACCACACCACTAATCAAGTATGACCTCACCATGATTATATCTGTAAAGACCCAGTATCTGAATAAGGTCACATTTCTAGATTCAGTGTAGGCATGAGTTTAGGGGGACACTCTTCAACCCAAGGCACAAGGTATGTAGGAGGGAACAGTAAAGCTACTAGTGAAATCACAGAACCTATACTATTTCTAAAAAGATACAGAAAATAATTAGAACCAACTCCATAGCACAGGGAACTCTACTCAGTGCTCTGTGGTGACCTAAATGTGAAGGGAATCAAAAAAGAAGGGATCTATATAAACATACAGGTAATTAACTTTGCTGTGCAACAGAAATTAACACAACACTGTAAAGCGACTATATTCCAATAAAAATAAATAGAAAAATAGAAAGATAGTTATTTTTCAGAGTCAACAGAGCAAAACAGCAAGTCATGCAGCTGAAGCATGCACAGAGGAGAAAATTTTAACCTCAAACACCTAGAACCAAAGTTTTCCCACTGACCACAGAACCAAAGGACAGGAATGTGACCTGAATCTGAATGTTGAACCTTTTTAGAAGGGAAGGTTCCATTGTCTAGGAAGATCTGATGCTGAAGCCCCCTTCCTTGGTGGTTCAGACAGTAAAGAATCTGCCTGCAATGCAGCAGACCTGGGTTAGATCCCTGGGTCAGGAAGATCCCTTGGAAAAGGGAACAGCTTCCCACTCCAGTGTTTTTGCCTGGAAAATTCCATGGACAGAGGAGCCTGATGGGCTATAATTCATTGGGTTGCAGAGTGTTGGACATGACTGAGTAAACAATTTCACTTTCACACCATAAAAGGTCAAGTTCCAAGCCCTCCAAGAGAACCTGCCCCACCACTTCTTGTCTGTACCAACCCTCCTGTCCTAACTCATAAAAGTTTGACTGAACCCCATGTTGGGGATTCAGATTTGAGCCCTGCCTCTTTTCCCTTTGTTGGTTGACCTAGCAAACCCTCTTACACTGTTGGTGGGAATGCAAACTAGTACAGCCATTATGGAGAACAGTATGGAGATTCCTTAAAAAACTGGGAATAGAACTGCCTTATGATCTAGCAATCCCACTGCTGGGCATACACACTGAGAAAACCAGAAGTGAAAGAGACACATGTACCCCAATGTTCATTGCAGCACTGTTTATAATAGCCAGGACATGGAAGCAACCTAGATGTCCATTAGCAGATGAATGGATAAGAAAGCTGTGGTACATATACACAATGGAGTATTACTCAGCCATTAAAAAGAATACATTTGAATCAGTTCTAATGAGGTGGATGAAACTGGAGCCTATTATACAGAGTGAAGTAAACCAGAAAGAAAAACACCAATACAATATACTAACGCATATATATGGAATTTAGAAAGATGGTAACAATAACCCTGTATATGAGACAGCAAAAGAGACACTGACGTATAGAACAGTCTTTTGGACTCTGGGAGAGGGAGAGGGTGGGATGATTTGGGAGAATGGCATTTAAATATGTATAATATCATATATGAAACTAGTCGCCAGTCCAGGTTTGACGCACGATACTGGATGGTTGGGGCTGGTGCACTGGGACGACCCAGAGGGATGGTATGGGGAGGGAGGAGGGAGGAGGGTTCAGAATGGGGAACACATGTATACCTGGGGCAGATTCATTTTGATGTATGGCAAAACCAATACAATATTGTAAAGTTAAATAAAATTAAATTAAAAAAAAAAAAAAAAAAGCTTTTTCTTTTCTCAGAAGCAGGTGTTGTATTGGCTTTGGGCAGCATAACACTAGGAATAAATTTTGATTCAAGTAACTCACTGGGAATTCTGGATTATTTAAGGAAACAAGGGTTTAAGATAGTTATAATGCAGCAGTAAGATACAAAGGGTCTTGTGTTTTACTGTAGATGGTTTTATTTTCTTGAAGGTAACACAAAACCATCAAATGGTTTAAGCAGTGGAGGCAAGGGCTGATGTTTGTTTTAGTAAATGTATTCCCTTCTAGCATTGAGTAGAAGGTAAGGAACTGTGGAATCAATAATTTAGCAACTGTGTTGGAGATCTTGAATGTGAAGGAAAAGAAGGGGGACAGTACCTCAACAAACATAAAGGCTTAGGGCAGATATGTTTTGTAATTGAGATAACTTCAACAGTTTATATTTTGCAGTATAAAAACCTGCTAGAAATGTTTTAAAAAGTTGAAAATACATGATAAGAAAGTGAATGGCCTATGTCCAGTCAGAAGCCTATCAAAACAGGAAGATACCTGTTCAATGTAGACTGAAAAGCAAGCAGGATAGTCTACTTTTTTGAGAATAGAGAAAGTGACAAAGGATTACTGCAGATGTGAATTTTTATAGGTTATATGTGGAGAAATGGAGAGAATTATGTCTCTGTGGAATAAGTCAAGCTTGAGTGCTTAATAAGTGCCAAGTCTAATGTGACCCAAAGCAAACAAGATTGAACAAAATGGACATAGGTCTTGACATGTACAAGTTTATGGTTTAATGGGAGATATAATGATTATAAAGGGGCTAAAGGGACGTTCAAATGCATTTTTCCATAATCAGTGGTGATTTAAACTGAGACCTATGAATCTCCAGTCCAGGTTCGATGCATAATACAGGATGCTCAGGGCTGGTGCACTGGGATGACCCACAGGGATGGTATGAGGAAGGAGGTGGGAGGGGGGTTCAGGATGGGGAACACATGTACACCTGTAGCAGATTCTTGTCAATGTATGGCGAAACCAATACAATAATTTAAAGTAATTAGCTTCCAATTAAAATAAATAAATATATGTTAAAATAAATAAAATAAACTGTGACCTAAAAAATGAGTAGGAATAACTGTCAAATCAGTATATATAGGGAAATGTATTTTAACATAGGAAACAGCATGCTTAAACCTGGGAGATAAATTTTATGGCATTTTCAACAGATTGAAAGAAATTCAGTGTGACTGAATTGTTAAATATATGAAATATGCTGAGAAGTAAATAAGACTAAAGTGCAAGAAAAAAAGAAGTGACCAGATGGTCTTAACAGCATTTTAGACTTTATTCTAAGGAGAGATGATAAATCATTGATATGTTTTAAGAAGGAGAGTAACCATAATAAGATTAACATCCTAAACAGTGGCCCTAGTAGCTTATGGGAATGGATTAAAGAGTATCAAATGAAGAGAGATGTGAGCGATTTGGAGCCCAGGGTAATAACCCATGTGAAAGACAGTGGTGATGTAACTAGAATTACAGAAATGAAGGTACAAACTGATAAATTAGGTACGTTTAGGAAGAACAGTTCATAGATTAGATGAGTGAAGAAAAAAAAAAAAAGACGAATCAAACATCACATTCAGAATCTTGACTTGTACAGGTAGATTAATACTGGAGTTACTAATACATTAAGTTGGTGGGCTTAGAAATTTCAAGTGTGAATCAGAACGTTTGAATTATGTGAGAAATATCCAACATTTGGAATATGTAAGGAAGACCCAAGTGAAGTTGCCCTAACCTTTTGGAGAATGAAGTCGGCTGGCATGAGTATTTTGGTAGTCATCTAGATCAAGGTAGAAACTTAAGCTACAGAAGGACATGATATGAGTTGGGAGAGTAATAAGGAAAAGGGGCTAAGAACAGAGCTTTAATAAGTTTACTATTTAAAACAGAGTAGATGGCGAGAAAGTAAATACATAGAGAAAGATCAGACAGAGAAATGGGAAGCAATTGTGGAAGGTATAGTAGTGTAGGAATAAAATTTAAAAGTCTTCAAAAAAGATACATGGTTAGCTAAGAGGCTAAGCAGAATAATCCAGGAAAAATGTACATTTTGGTTTTAAAAACGAAGGGGAGTTCAGTGTCAATGGATGATAGAGGAAACAAATATAAAAGTTGGGAAAACTCATATAGGCGACCATTTCAAAAATTGACAGTTTTTTTTTCCTATAATTAATACACACTTGTTTATGCAGATATTTTTTCTTCATTATGTATATTAACTAGATATGGCTGATATGAATGAGTGCTATTGAATTTGGTATATTTGCACTGGTTTTGACTATCTTATTAAACTAATTTATCAATTCTAACTCCTTTAACTTTTTCAGGTATATATCATGCCATCTCAAAAAAAATCACATTTAGACTCTTACATTTTAATATTTGCTCATCTTAGTTTCATTTGATAAAGTACTGCATTGATTATGACTTCAAAAACAATATGGAATGACAGTGAGAGATGGTTTCTCCAAGACAACTGGCTCACTGGCTGATTGATTGTCTGCCCTGTGAGGAAGGGAAATTATTGAACTTCCTGATTACAGTCATAAGTCTTACAAGCCTTTGGCATAATATAGTTCTTCCCTTTACAGAGCACTGTCTGGTTACCTGATCACTACATTGAGAAGTCACTGACAACTTGTTCTTTCAGGGGACTTACCACCCTCTTGAGATAACATTCTTCCTTTACTTTTTGAAACATTATTTGTTTTTCTCTTTTATTCATTTGACAAATCAATTTATTTTTTGAGAAACTCAATAGTACTAAAGAATTAATGATAAAAATCAGTTATTCCTTGCTCCATGCATCTCCAGCCCTAGAATTTCTGTCTGGAAGCCACTCCTATTAAGCATTTCTGTTTTTGTTAAAATTTGTGCTTGGGCTCATGATCCTAAATAATATTATTAAACTACTATTTTTGACTTTTAAAAAAGTAAATCCCTGAAATAAAAAATAGAATTCAGATCAGATCAGATCAGTCGCTCAGTCGTGTCCGACTCTTTGAGACTCCATGAACCGCAGCACGCCAGGCCTCCCTGTCCATGACCAGCTCCCGGAGGTCACTCAGATTCACATCCATCGAATCAGTGATACCATCCAGCCATCTCATCCTCTGTCGTCCCCTTCTCCTCCTGCCCCCAATCCCTCCCAGCATCAGAGTCTTCAAAAATGAGTCAACTCTTCGCATGAGGTGGCCAAAAGACTGGAGTTTCAGCTTTAGCATCATTCCTTCCAAAGAAATCCCAGGGATGATCTCCTTCAGAATGGACTGGTTGGATCTCCTTGCAGTCCAAGGGACTCTCAAGAGTCTTCTCCAACACCACAGTTCAAAAGCATCAATTCTTCAGCACTCAGCCTTCTTCACAGTCCAGCTCTCACATCCATACATGACCACAGGAAAAACCATAGCCTTGACTAGACGAACCTTTGTTGGCAAAGTAATGTCTCTGTTTTTGAATATGCTATCTAGGTTGGTCATAACTTTCCTTCCAAGGAGTAAGCGTCTTTTAATTTCATGGCTGAAGTCACCATCTGCAGTGATTTTGGAGTCCAGAAAAATAAAGTCTGACACTGTTTCCACTGTTTCCCCATCTATTTCCCATGTAGTGATGGGACCAGATGCCATGATCTTCATTTTCTGAATGTTGAGCTTTAAGCCAACCCTTCACTCTCCACTTTCACTTTCATCAAGAGGCTTTTTAGTTCCTCTTCACTTTCTGCCATAAGGGTGCTGTCATCTGCATATCTGAGGTGATTGATATTTCTCCCAGCAGTCTTGATTCCAACTTGTGTTTCTTCCAGTCCAGCATTTCTCATGATGTACTCTGCATGTAAGTTAAATAAACATGGTGACAGTATACAGCCTTGACGTACTCCTTTTCCTATTTGGAACCAGTCTGTTGTTCCATGACCAGTTCTAACTGTTGCTTCCTGACCTGCATACAGATTTCTTAAGAGGCAGATCAGGTGGTCTGGTATTCCCATCTCTTTCAGAATTTTCCATAGTTTATTGTGATCTACACAGTCAAAGGCTTTGGCATAGTCAATAAAGCAGAAATAGATGTTTTTCTGGAACTCTCTTGCTTTTTCCATGATCCAGTGGATGTTGGCAATTTGATCTCTGGTTCCTCTGCCTTTTCTAAAACCAGCTTGAACATCAGGAAGTTCACGGTTCACATATTGCTGAAGCCTGGCTTGGAGAATTTTGAGCATTACTTTACTAGCGTTTGAGATGAGTGCAATTGTGCGGTAGTTTAAGCATTCTTTGGCGTTTTCTTTCTTTGGGATTGGGATGAAAACTGACCTTTTCCAATCTTGTGGCCACTGCTGAGTTTTCCAGATTTGCTGGCACATTGAGTGCAGCACTTTCACAGCATCATCTTTCAGGACTTGGAATAGCTCCACTGGAATTCCATCACCTCCACTAGCTTTGTCGTAGTGATGCTTTCTAAGCTTATTTAAACTTTATCACCCCAAAACCACTTCCTTCGTTCCACCTATGTTGAGCTACATTGTATATTTTTTGCCTTTCCACCACTTATACATTAATTTGCTCAAGGGCTACATACACCTTTCTTGCCTCTCCCTGCTGTGACAGAAGTCTGCCAACTTATCTACTCTTTGCTAGCCTCTCTCTCTCCACTTCTGCCTATTTCTAAGAGTGGTATCTTGACTTTTATATTGACAAGCATGCTCAATTTACATTCTCTCTCTAGCTTTTTTAATTATCAATATCTTTCACTTCTGTCTATAGGTTCATTCTAAACACTGAAAGTCAATTCATACTTATAATTATTGGTTATTACAGAGACAATTAACTTTTTAAAATTATATTTCCTTCTTCATAATTTAATGTCTCAATATTTGTTCTACTTGAACAACAGTGTTTCAAGTATTGGATTACCTTTACTTGAGTTCCACAATTTGCTTAAAATCATGCTAGATTTTATGTCTCATATAGTACCTCAACATTTTTATACTGGAGCTTATAATTAAATTTCATTATTTTTATATTGATAGAATTAAATGTACAATTGTGTACTCTCTATATGATTTATCGATATTCTAAACTGTATTATTTTCTTTTTTTCTGCTATGTGTTTAGTTTCCTTTCATAAGTTAGGTCTTTAAAATGTACAATGAGTTTATCCATTTGAGATCTTTCTTCTTTTCTAATGTAGTCATTTACAGCTCTTCATTTCCCTCTGGACACTGCATCTCACAAATTTTGATATGTTTTGTTTCATTTATTTCAAGGTCTTTTGAAATTTCCCTTGTGATTTCCTCCTTGACTCATTCATTGTTTTAAGAGTATTTAATTTCTATACATTTTCTGTTTTCTTTCTGTAATACATTTCTAGCTTAATTCCACTGTGGTCAGAAAGTATTCTTTTTATGGTTTCAATCTTTTAAACTTCTTACTGCTTTCTTGTGCCATGAGATATGTTCTATTCTATAAAATGTTCCTTGTGCTCTTGCTAACAGTATGTATTGTGCTGGAGGAATGTTCTCTTTCTATATATATAAGCTTCAATTGATGTACAGTGTTGCTCATACCTTTCTGTCTTTTAATTAATATTTTGTCTGGTTGTTCTGTCCATTATTAAAAATAGTGTGTTGATGTCTCTATTATTGTATTGATATAATTGTCTATTTTTCTCTTCATATATTTTAGTTACTCCATTGTTAGGTCTTTATTTATGAATGTTTTTAAATGTAATCCAACAAAGAGGTGTTTCCTGAACAAACAACAAGTTTCCTTATGTTCTGTTCCTTATTAGTCAAAACATGGCGAACACTCCAGCAATATTCCAGCAACATTTGCATCCCCTGGGAGGCTATTAGAAATGGAAATCTCAGCCCTTCACTCTAGAATTGCTGAGTCTGTCTTTGCATTTTAACACTCTTGCTAGATGATTCTTATGGACACTTCAGTTTGATTGGCATTCTATCTCTTTACTTTTTTGTTCTTTTTAATAGTATGTAGGACTTTCTCATATTTTATATATTAACTTGCAATTTTGTTTGTAGCCTATCTTCCTTTGCAAGAACATACCTTGTTAGTAGAAGAGCTTTGTTATGTCCCCTGTCATATCCCAATATGTATCCCAATATGTAGTATAGTCTGGTCCTTAGTAGGGACTGAATAATAATTAAGGAGGGACTGAATAATAATTAACTTGGAGAAAGAAGGAATGAATAAAAGTATTCTGGAATAATAGGGTATTGATATTAATTCTTCTGCAAAATTCTTCTCTCACCCTTCATTTTTGTTCCTTTTATTCCAAAACAAAAAACAAAACAAACAAACAAAAAAAAGTTTGGTCTTTTGATTCCTTGACTATGCCATAAACTTTCTCTCTCAAGTTCTCTGGGAGTGTTGATCTTCTGTGCAGAGTGTTTACCACTCATCTAGTCATATAACTTCTTCTTACCCATGCATTAGATTCAAGCATCTTTCTTTTTTTTTTTTTTAAGCATCTTTCTTAATCAGATCAGACTTGATTATACTCACTATGTATGTTTTCTCTGAATTTCTTCACTATGGAGTTCATCTTAGTCAAATTATATTTTAATATCTGTTTCTCCAGCTCTAAAAGGCAAGGAATATATTCCCTGAAGTTACTAGAGAAACTTTACTAGGTTTAAGGATATATCTTTTAGTTACACTTTAAAGATAGAGTTATAAATGGCTTCTATTGAATAGTATATTTTCTGAAACTATTGAGGCTATGTTAATTTTGATATGTAATATTTATAAACTAGTTTCTTTATTTTGAACTACCCTGCTTTGGGAGGCATTCCTGAGGCACACTAATAAGCAATATGACTAAGAATAATTACTTAACTGCTCTAGACTTGTTCTTTATCTGTAAACAATACTTACTCTGTTATGTTCCCTTCTGACAATTCTGTGGGATAATACATGTAAGTTTATCAGCATTCTTGGCACAGAATGAGCAGGCATCCAATAAATGAAATTGTTGTTATTTAGTGATATTCCTTGTGGGCTTCCCAGTTGGCACTAGTGGTAAAGATCCTGCCTGCCAATGAAGGAGACTCTTGTGAAAGTGCTGTCTCCTTAATGCAAAGTCAAACAGCAGAATTTACATTCTTTTATTTCAAATAGACCATGATGAGCCATGGCTGAGTCTGGTAAACTTTGCAAATACTTTATTACTAGTTACCTGTGTTTCTTACAAATTTTAGATTTATGGTATGTGTAAGTCTCAGCATTTTCCTTGAGGTGAAAAAAAAAGTAATAAACATATGCAATGTAAAACCATATTTACCTTTACATTGCTTATGCATGCATTCCAAGTCTCTTCAGTCATGTTCAACTCTGTGTGACTCTATAGGCTGTAGCCTACCAGGTTCCTCCTTCCATGGGATTCTCCAGGCAAGAGTACTGGGTGGACTGCCAGGCTTTTCTCTAGGGAATCTTCCCAACCCAGGGATTGAACCCCCATCTTTTATGTCTCCTACATTGGCAGGTGTGTTCTTTACCACTAGCGCCACTTGGGTTACATTGCTTATGAGAAAAGAATTGTGGAGAAATTCCCTGGAGACAAGATATGAACGATACCTGTCGCTCAGTCGTGTCCGACTCTTAGCGACCCCATGGACTGGAGCCTACCAGGATCCTCCATCCATGGGATTTTCCAGGCAAAAGTACTGAGGTGGGGTGCCATTGTCTTCCCCGTTTTTATCTGATAGGCAGCTCCAATCCTTTCTTTAATTTCACTCAACTTGAAAAGATAGTAATTATTACTTGACTGGAAATTTTCATTTTCTGGTTTTCATTGACTGGGATTGAAAAATCAAATGGTGTAATTGTATGAACATCATAAAAGTTTAGTGTGTTCTTAAGCTATTTAAGGTAATTTAAAAGTGTTTCTTAATGCACCTAGTGTGTATTACATGGTTCAATGGTGTTACTTTTGTTCTTGGTCCCTTTTCTAATTGAATTAGTACAGATAATGCATGAAACTCATGAGTGCAATGTATCAGAGGTGCACATGTGTAGATTTTCTGATGGTCAAATGTGTAAATTATCTTATCATGGGAGAAGATATGTCAGTGTTTGTCTGTTTTCTCCCCCTTATCTCTAGTGTTGGAGTTTTTATGCTTCCTTTTTCATTTGGCAATTTTCTTCTGGACATTTGAACAAGCTAGAGATAGAGAGCCAAGGCTCAATATTGGGTGTGAAAATGGCTGTGAACTATATGACCAGCAGCTCCATTTCTAAGTGTTTACCCCCAAATAAAATAAGTATACAAAAAAGTTTGTACACAAATATTCATATGCAATTTGTTCACAAGTGTACAAAGGAAAAGAAAAAAAAAAGAATCTTTCTACACTGAGTAAAAGAAAGAGAAGCAATATTCAGCAACAGAGAAGAATGATACAGAAAACAATTAGACTAATTGAAAGAAGCCAGAAGCCTAGCAAGTACTGATGTGAATTTCAAAAGACAAATTTAATAATGTGAGAGGAAGCAGATTGGTAGTTATCTAGGACAAATAAGGCAGAGAAGTGGGTGGGACAAGAGAAAAAAGAAGAGATTCTGCCTTCCTTGGCATGATCCCCATTTTATTATTGGACTGACACTGTCTTCCAGGCTCTCTTATCCTGTAGATTGAGAAGTGACCTGCTCAGGAGGCTCCTCGACTTGAATTAATCTGTTCTATAAGCTTTTCCTGATACATTTTAGGTAAGTTTACATTCCAGCAGTGAATGCACATTAAGTTCAAGTTAGAACATGATTGACATATTAATAGTTATATAACAGTATTTGACTTAGAAATTTCCCAGGACAGCTTGAACATTATTACTCTGAGTGAGCATTAGGGAACAAGGAAAGCTACCACCTAGTAGCAAGACAAATTCCTGCAAAACAACTGTGAACAAAGAATAACAGAGGGAGGACTTAGCACACAGCTGTGATTTACTCCTTTAATAGAGGGAGAAATAATTTTTTTTCAACAACCTTCACATTCTAATACTCTAACTTCATATTAATATTTTAATGTAAGTTCCAATTATAAAACTAAAATTTGAAAAACATTGCAGAATATAGTTGAAGAGCAACTACCATCTTGATTTCTACCAAAATAGTCTGATTTCTATTGACCTGTACTTTATATTAGTAGGTTCTATCAGGTAGAAATTATAGTAGTTTCTTAAATTCATAAAACAATTATTATGATTCTATCTAAGATAAACTGATGAACTGAAATAACATGTCTGCAATAAGGCATTCAAATAAATGAAATTGATTTCTGAATTAATGGAATTAAATCTATATTGGCACTATTAAAATGTCATAGGATTTTTGTGCTAATAAAATCCCAAATGAAACTTTTTTCTTTGCTGATGTGATCTGTTTTCAAAACCTTTTCTTTAGTGCCCAAAATTCAATGGAAAAAAATACATATTTCACCTGATCTCTCTTCCTGAAACCTCTTCAATGCCTCATTTTATCCTTATAATCAGTATTGTCTTTTGATTATCTGTTTACTAATTTCAGTTGAAACCATGTTATTTTATAAATCCTATTGTTTTCATTTCACATATCTTAACTTTGACCTTTCTTTTCTTATCATCAGTAAAGCACTCATAGTTTCCTTACCTTCATTTAACTAGCTCTCAAATTTCCCCTCCTTCAGTCATTTCTGTCTAAAGTTTCCTCCTTAGCTTTATTCACAATTACAGTGTATGCTCACTGTTTGGGCCCAATTATTTTCCTTCCTGAAATCCTATCAATGACAAAGTGTTATCATTTAGATTGCATGCAATCTTCTGTCAGTAAATGTCAAGGACCTTCTCTACTGTTACACTTTAAATCCTATTCCATATTTGACTTTTAAAAGTCCTACTTTACACGCAACTCAGCATGAAGCTTCCTTTCAAGGTGAGTACTCAGGAGCTGTCTCTTCATCCATCTGTGTCAACTTCTTCAGGAAGTCACCCCTCATTAGGACTCATTCCTCATAATGTGGCTGCAGTAAAATGACAGTGCTGGTTCGGTCTGTTCAGGCCTTGGCTTTTCGTGGCAGCTCTGACAGAAATTCAAACTTTGAGCAGCTTGGGAAAAGTAGAAGTAGCAACTTGCAGTTCAATCTGGAAGAAAATCAAAAGTCATTGGAAAATTCCTTCATTAAGATTTGCTTATATAAGACAGAACAATTAAATCACTCAAAAATTTCAGTTCTGATTTTATTTTGTTTTTCAGCATATATTTAATTTTGAAGACAAAATTCTAATTAATTGGGTGTGATTTTCTTTTTGCTAATTGTCCCTTTTCTCTCCCTTCAGACCTTTCTCATGCTTATTCAATAGAAAGTGGTTTGGAAGTGTGTACTTTTGCACTACTTCTACCTGTATTTCTACTTTGCCTCTCAAGGAGTGGTAGGATTTTAAACGGTAGTGTGTGTAATTCACTTTCTCCGTCTGGCATAAAATGAAAGCAATGCTTAGTAATGGACTGGATCTTTATGCTCCCCTCACAGATTCTTGTTATACTGAAGCCCTAACCCCTAGAGTGGCTGTATTTGGAGACTGGTCATCTAAGAAAGTGTCTAAGGTTAAGTGGTGTTGTAAGGGCAAGACTCTCATCTGATAGGATTACTGTGGTTATAACAGACACCAAAGAGCCTTCTCTCACTCTCCCTCTCTCCCCCTCACCCTCTCTGTTGTCCTCCAAGGAATGGCCCTGTGAGCTTGCAGATAGAAGATGGTCATCTTCTAGCTAGAAAGGGGTCTCTCCACCCTGATAAAAGATTTTTCGCCTCCAGAACTGTGAGAAAATAAATTTATACTGTTTAAATCACCATTTTGCTATCACAGCTCAAGCCAGCTAAGAGATTATCTGAGTTCCTGTAAGCTATTTTTTGAAAGAGTGGTATTTGTTTAGGACCTAGAATTGTTAACTTTGTTTACTCATTCCGCAACATATCCTCATCATTTATGAAAAAAAATGTGTATATATATATATTTGAAAATTATGTTTGAAACACTAAGTCCATAAATAAATACACACACACATGCACATATATATATATATATATTTATTTACTTATTTATGGACTTAGTGTTTCAAAAGTCATTGATGTCTCTTTTTAACCTGGCTTGACCACAGAGAGGACCATTCAGCCTTGTCCCTGGGCTGACTTAAGTAAGTACTCTGCAACAATAAAATAGGCTAAGCAGATAGAAGCAAGCACAGAAGTCTTGATTTTACCACACAAGTGGCAAGGCAAGGAAAAGAAGATTAAGAAAAAAGGGTAATGAGCAGAGATGGAGTATTTCTAATGCTGTTTAGTTAGGGGCACACTTTGATAATAAAGTTACACTCTGCTTCTGAGCTACTCAACAACTTCCTTCAACCTACTCCTTTGAAGAATCCTTTACTAGACAGACCCAGTCATTTATAAATCTTTGTTGCACATGCACTCTTCTGGTTCCCTAAAGTTTTCTGGAAAGTCATTTTAGACAATTAGGAATTAACAAATAGAATATGAAATGGCCAGTGTCTACCTATACATTTTTTTGAAAATTAGCATAATATGTTGCTCAGAAGGACTCTTAGTGGATATGTCCTGAAAACAATATTTACATTGTTTACATATTATATACAAAGAGGTATAAGCAAATCATTTTATTTGGACAGAGTTTAGAGGTAGTTAATTCAGTGCATGTGAGCATGTTGAGAATTTTTAGAATAAAACTAACTTCGCATGCTGTAAGGTCCTGTGAAAGCTTTAAAAAAACTTGAATACTTTTTTTCCCTGTTCATAAGTTTCCTATGTGTTTTTCTATTTGTAAGACTTCAGTTCTTTTTCATTTATCTCAATCAGTTTTCTTCAGTCTCCCTGTGGATTGGAGATTAATTAGAGTTATTTTTTCCCTTTTTTAAAGTATTAGTGTCTGTTTTTCTATATGACACAGCTGAGAAAAAGAAACTATACATGTGATCTCCTGGGGGAAAAACACTTTGAAAATATAGAGGTTTGGTGGAGTTCTTTAAAAATTGGTTGTGATGTTCAGTCACTCAGTTGTGTTCAACTCTTTGTGACCCCATGGACTGTAGCACATCTAGGCCTCCCTGTCCTTCACCATCTCCCGGAGCTTGCTCAAACTCATGTCCATCGAGTTTGTGATGACATATAACCATCTTATCCTCTGTCGTCCCCTCCCCCTCCTCCCTTCAATCTTCCCAGCATCAGGGTCTTCTCTAATAAGTCAGCTCTTTGCATCAGGTGACCGAAGTATTGGAGCTTCAGCTTCAGCATCAGTCCTTCCAATGAATATACAGGACTGCTTTCCTTTAGGATTGACTGGTTTGATCTCCTTGCAGTCCAGGGAACTCTCAAGAGTCTTCAGCATCACAGCTCAGAAGTATCAATTCTTCAGGTGCTTAGGTTTCTTTATGGTCCAACTATCACTTCCACACACGACTACTGGAAAAACCATAGCTTTGATCATATGGACCTTTGTTGGGAAAGTAATGTCTCTATTTTTTAACATGCTGTCTAGGTTTTTCATACCTTTTCTTAAAATATATATTAAATATAATTTACTGCAAAAGGAAGTTAGGTTAACTGAATACAATTTTTAATGTACCTCCTTTTGTAAAACAAGCAACTTGTGTTGTTTAAGTTTCAATAAGTGATAAAAATTGCTTTTATGTTGAAGATAGTTTATTGCTCATATGGATTCACATTATACAAATGAGCAGTACAATATTATACCTTGAGAGTAAGGAATTTTAAGGGAGTGAAAAATAAATATGTTACAAAACTAAAGTATACAAGATTATTGACTTTAGGATTTCGCAGCAATTTATCAATGTTGCTAGTATAAAATTGCAAATAATGATTAACTCAATTTTAGTGTTATCTCAGCTTTATTAATCTTGCTGTAAATAGCTAGATGAGCAATAATTTTTTTCTGGGAATACAAATAAAATTAGAAAACATTTTGGCAAAATTTTCCAGAAGGAAAAACAAAAGCAAAGTAATAGTCTTAATTCAAATGCAAATAAGGTCACAGTTGATGTAATTTTCAGATGTGTTTATAGCAAGCATCACTTCTGGTGAACAAGTGATGAAGAGAACAAGGTGAAAAATGTTAAAATGTTTAATCCTAGGTCACTGGATTGAGTGCTCATTTATTCAATAAAAAGTGAGACCTATCATTTATGCCACGTTTTTTTTCTTTCAAATTCTTGGGATGAAGATAAACTTGACATTGAAACAATATTCTTGGTGAAGCAGCTCTGAATGTACATTCTCTGCCTAAGATGGTCATGTGGAAATTAGAACGATTTTCATGTGCCATTTCTTTAGTAGATGAAATAGAAAATTAATATAGAAACAAAATTCCATAAAAAATTGTATTCACCATTATATCGGTCTTTGCTGCTGCTGCTGCTGCTGCTGCTCAGTCGCTTCAGTCGTGTCCGACTCTGTGCGACCCCAGAGACGGCAGGCCACCAGGCTCCCCCGTCCCTAGGATTCTCCAGGCAAGAACACTGGAGTGGGTTGCCATTTCCTTCTCCAATGGATGAAAGTGAAAAGCGAAAGTGAAGTCGCTCAGTCGTGTCTGACTCCCAGTGACCCCATGGACTGCAGCCTTCCAACGCATGAAAGTGAGACGTGAAAGTGAAGTCGCCCAGTCGTATCTGACTCTTAGCGACCCCATGGACTGCAGCCCACCAGGGTCCTCCATCCCTCTCTCAGGTCCTCCCTCCCTCTCTCAGCTCATATCTAAGTGATTGAGGGCCATGTAGTTATTTATTTATATGAGCTGTTTAATCTACACAGATACTCAATTGAATGTGGAATTCAGTGCTTTTTTTTTTTTTTTTTTTTGTCAAATCAGACTAGTTAGTGAGGGAGATGGAAGACTCCATTTCATTTTCCAGGCAAGAGTACTGGGGTGGGGTGCCATTAAGTTAATATATTTAAAAGTAATTTAATTCCTTTTATGAATAAGTATTTTTATCTGAAATGTATCAGGTGTTATTAGAAGACATTTTGTTTATTTTTCTATTATGATTCTCTGGCAATCTATAATTATACAATCATACTAAATCAGTTCAATGTTTTCTGTCATATGTTTAGTAATGCAAAGAACACAAAAATATACCTCATCTTCATAATAGCCTTATGTGATGTCTAGTTGAATTTCCTCCTGTTGATAAGATTTTGTAGGGAAAATAAGTCTGAAAGAAGACAGACTAAGTGGCAAATATGATATACAAGAATAAACGTTCTTAATTGAGCTTGTCACTTGAATCTGGTAGCCAATTAAATTCACTTATTCTGGAGTGCATCATAACTTATGTGAGATCAAATTGACACAATATATTTTCGGTAAGTAGAAGAGAGCTGAAGGCCTATAGTCTAAAGTTATATGGGTGAGATAAGCACCAGTTTGTAATGACAAGAAATATTATTATTGTATCAAAGCTGTTATGCAAAGGGTATACAGCTGTTTATGTTAAGATCATCTCATAATTTAAGTGGTGATAAATGTGTCATTAATAACTGAGTGAAATTAAGCAGAAATGATCAGATATATATGACTAGGCTTGTAATATTTTAATCAAGTGGCATCCTATTGTCTATAACACATGCAAAACAAATGGTTAGATTTCAGATAACTAAACATTAATATTTTTAAAGCAGACCCTTCCAAAATCCTCTTGAATTAAATTTTTTATATTTATCTACTTCATCCTTGATTTTTATTTTGCTTGTTTTTGATTTCCTAATCAAATTATATTCTCCTTTTAGTAACAGACACAATGAACACTCAACATAGGACTGCAAGGTAATTCCGTTTGCTATCACCCTCTACAATGACAGCACCTCCACACATAACATAAGTAACTTCTAAGACCATGAGGGAAATGGCCAAAGGGATTGTTGACTTAACAACAGCAACAGAAAAATGAGAGTCATGTTTTTCCTGAGATACCTGACTAGCAATTGTTTGGGGCAACGGTCAGGCCAAAGGGTCCTCATCTTAAGTCCTCTTTGGGGATCCCAGAGACAGATGGATGAAATTATGTTTATTCTGCAGTCTACTCTGAAATATATACTGATGTGCATATTACATATTATATAAATGAAATTTTTACATTACACGTGCCCCAGTAAGTTTGTCTCCAGCATATATTCAAACAACCTATGTATAGAGAACTCACATAATCTTATGTCTGAAAAGAAATTTTTGCCTGGAAGTATAGTTACAGCTATAGTAAAGTTACAGTTATAATAAGTGTCAGCCCTCATTTTCACAGCCGTCATCTCTACACTGTGTGTGTGTGTGTGTGTGTGTGTGTGTGTGTGTGTGTGTGTATGTGCTCAGTCATGTCCAATTCTTTCCAACCCCGTAGACTGTAGGCCGCCATGCTCTTCTGTCCAAGGGATTTTCCAGACAATAATACTGGAGTGAGTTGCCATTTCCTCCTCCAGGGAATCTTCCTAGATATAAACTCCTGGACCCTTGTACCTCTCTTTGAGAACATTGCTGATATCCTTGTAGTTAATCTTAAATGTACTTCCTTCCACAGTGTCCTCAAACAAGAAAACATATTTGACTTATACAGTTTCTGGGCCTAGGTTTTCTTTTAGTAATTTTATGTGATTTGCATTTATCACAATCATTTTGAACCAAAAAGGAGATTATGTAAAAAATACTAAAATCATTTTAGCAATTTTCTTTGCAAGGTAAACTGGAAAAATGATATTGTAGTGAATTTTTGAGATGTGTATGTAGAGATGGACTAGGTTTATAGACAAGTGACGAGAAAAAATCTATCAAGGAGGTAGGAATATATGCTTGTAATAATTTCAAATTAAGATTAAAAAACTAAAAATGAAAAGGAAGTGAAAGTTTTATGGTGATTTTCTATGGTATACTGTATTATTTACTAAATATTCTTAATTAAATGTGATAATGTGTTTATACTAATGTATTATTGGTACCATATTAATAATGTACTGAAACTGGTTCCTTCTCCTACAGCCAGGAAAGTGGCTCACGTTTCAGACATCTTTTACTCTCCAGTGGCCCCCACAGATATATACAAGGCATAGGATTGGATGTGTACTTCTTCCCAGAAGGCTGACCTAAAGCCATGGAAAACTATAGACTGAGAAGTTACTCCTAAGGAACAGAAAACGAGCCACACAGGCAAAATATTGCAGTTGGTTCTCTCTCAGCTCAAATATCTAAGTGATTGAGGGCCATGTAGGTTATTTATTTATATGAGCTGTTTAATCTACACAGATACTCAATTGAATGTGGAATTCAGTGCTTTTTTTTTTTTTTTTTGTCAAATCAGACTAGTTAGTGAGGGAGATGGAAGACTCCATTTCATTTTTCCATTATTGAAATTAGGTCTCAGTTGGGAGCTTCTCATTTTTAACTTATTTTTTTAAAAGACTTAAGTACAGAAAAAATAGAAAATGCATTTCCAAGTAGTGTGATGACCATTGAAGATGATTTTTGAATTGATAAATAACAATATTCAAAGATTATAAGGGCCAAATCCATGCTTTTTATTCAAATTGTGAAATAATAATTGCAAAATTTCCTACTTCTGCCTTCCAGTGACAGCATTCTGAATTAGCCAAGAAGGATGGTTTTTCCTGTTGATTATTTAGTAGTTTTCCCTGAAGTATTCCAAAAACCAGAAAAACAAAACAAAACTATTATTCTGACCTTGAATGAAAGACGTGAAAACCAGAGGAGGATTTTCTGGCAGCTTGGAGGACTTACATTACTATAAAGCGCGTGAATCTTAGTGAAAACAATTTGAGCATGACTATGTCTAGTAGTGTTCAACAGCTTATATGTTAACTCTGTGAAAATGGACATTTGGATAGATCCAGAGGTTTGGATTTGTCAGGAAAGTGAGACAGTAAACCAATATGGAACAATGAGACATGTTTAGCCAAATGGGGCTTAACATGATGATCCATTTAACCTCAGGGAACAAAGTAAACATAAAGAGTTCTATTTGATAGTGAGCAAGTGCAGGAGGCCAAGGAGTGGAGACACCACTACATAGAATTGGACAAAGAAGAAGATGAAGAGAAAGAAGATGAAGGAGGTGGAGAGAGGAGAAGGGGAAGAGAGAGAGGTAGGGACAGGAGGAGAGAGAGGAAGGGGAGGATGAAAGGAAGGAGTTGGGAAAAAAGTAAAAGAAAGGAAAGCAAAAGCTGTAATGTGAGTTGTTGGGTAAGAAATCTGAAAGAAAAATAAGTGGACAGAGACAAGGATGTCTGAATTTAATATTTATGGGTGATTCAGAGTCTAATATTTAGCAATCAGTGAAGCAAAAGCTTAAAACTCAACATTCAGAAAACGAAGATCATGGCATCTGGTCCCATCACTTCATGGGAAATAGATGGGGAAACAGTGGAAACAGTGTCAGACTTTATTTTTCTGGGCTACAAAATCACTGCAGATGGTGACTGCAGCCATGAAATTAAAAGACACTTGCTCCTTGGAAGGAAAGTTATGACCAACCTAGACAGCAGAGACATTACTTTGCCAACAAAGGTCCTTCTAGTCAAGGCTATGGTCTTTCCTGTGGTCATGTATGGATGTGAGAGCTGGACTGTGAAGAAGGCTGAGCGCCGAAGAATTGATGCTTTTGAACTGTGGTGTTGGAGAAGACTCTTGAGAGTCCCTTGGACTGCAAGGAGATCCAACCAGTCCATTCTGAAGGAGATCAGCCCTGGGCGTTCTTTGGAAGGAATGATGCTAAAGCTGAAACTCCAGTACTTTGACCACCTCTTACGAAGAGTTGACTCATTTTTGAAGACTCTGATGCTGGGAGGAATTGGGGGCAGGAGGAAAAGGGATGACAGAGGATGAGATGGCTGGATGGCATCACCGACTCGATGGATGTGAGTTCGAGTGAACTCCAGGAGTTGGTAATGCACAGGGAGGCCTGTCATACTGTGATTCATAGGGTCGCAAAGAGTCAACCACGACTGAGCAACTGAACTGAACTGAGGGTAAATGAAGGCTATATGGAATAACAGATTTCTGCAAATGAGAAAGTAAATGAACTAAGATTTTGAAGTTTTAGATTTCTCTAGACTTTGTCCTAGGGAGGAGAGAGGCAACTGAAAAACTGGTAAAACTCAAAGCTGTGACTAATGTCTGGAGCTGGAATCTGGGAGTCAGGCAAAAACTGCTTAAAATTGGTGTTAGCAGTGTTCTTTGAAGCTATAAGACCACTAATGTAGACTAACAAAAGTAGCATTATATAGATATTGAACTGTCTTTAATAACAAATCAGAGCTGTAAGGAGGGGCTCAACAAAATTAAAAATTATCGTGTCATATGGAATTTCCTTCATACTATTTATGCCTTTCTTTTTAGTTTTCTCTAATCGCTTCAGGAGAATTGTGTTTCTCCACTTTCTTATCCAGCAGGCAAATTCCCTGTAATCAAGTAATTCTGAGAAAAAGGACAGGGGGTAATATGTAGCATTAAAAATTCCTATTTAAAAGAAATCTGTAAATAATAAATTAATATACTTTCAAATTTTTAGTTTGAAGTACTTTTAAAAAAATCTCAATATCCAGTTTTAAGGAGTTGAAATGAAAGGTATTGATGTGATCCTAAAGCTGTGGGTGGTTGTGGCTTTTGCCCATATCCCATGAGGTAGATGTTGAATTAAAAGCATAGCAAAAATATAGGATTTTGCAGAAATGTACCTTTAGTATAGTGCGTGTGTGTATGTGTGTAAATTTTACCAGCTGGCAAATGGCTGTTTCAGGGAAACTTGTCTGATGTTGATCTCAGATCCAAGTAGGAAACAAATCACTTCTTTGAGAACTCTTAACGAAATTTCCAACCTCACAAATCTTTTGGGTTCAAATATATACTCCCTGTATGGTACAGCAAAGGCTGGCCAAGAGTTAAATTAAAATGGTTATAAAATACTTTAAGAAGCAAAACTCAGGTCTGCTTGTAGAAACACATTTTAGATCTCATAGGATTTCTATAAATAAAATCCAAATTAATATAGATTCAAAATAAAAAGCATAGGAAAAGCTAATGAACCATGAGTGAGTGTTATCAATAAGACACTCAAACAGCAGACTGAAATACACAGTAACTCCAACATTTTGAAAGTTTAGATGCAGAATATAATAATAAAGATATAAATGAAGAAATAGGAACAGAAAAACAGCAGACTTTTTAAAATGACTACCAACATTAAAAAAGAACAACAAATAGAATCTCTATAAATAGTACATGTAATCAGTGAAGTAAGAACCCAAAAGTGGGTTAGCAGCAGAATATACATTTATGAAGGGTAAACTTATGAATTGGAAGTTAATTCTAAAGAAATTTTGTTAAGCCAGTTCAGATAGAAAATGAGAGAAATTATGAAGAATAGATTAAAACACATGGAAGGCAAAATGATAATGTGTAATCCATATTCTCCAAAAATATTTAACTAAGAACAAAGACGGAGAAGGCAATGACACCCCACTCCAGTACTCTTGCCTTGAAAATTCCATGGATGGAGGAGCCTGGTAGGCTGCAGTCCATGGGGTCGCTAAGAGTTGTACACCACTGAGCGACTTCACTTTCACTTTTCACTTTCAAGCATTGGAGAAGGAAATGGCAGCCCACTCCAGTGTTCTTGCCCAGAGAATCCCAGGGATGGCGGAGCCTGGTGGGCTGCCATCTGTGAAGTTACACAGAGTCAGACACAACTGAAGCGACTTAGTAGTAGTAGTAAGAACAAAGATGGAAGACTTACCCAACCTAATTCCAAAACTTATTATAAAACTTTAGTAAGCAAGCAGTGTTACATTGATAGGGATAGAAAATGGGAAAGAATCAAAGTTAGAAATAGATTAATTTGTGTGGACTTTTCACTTTTATAAAAGGTACAAATGTATGTCATTCATGGGAGAAAGAACCATTTTAGTACAGCTGGGAAAGAATAGTCTGATCCTGCAAGAAAGCCTAACCTCTCAGTAGAGGCACCTGGAGATCTGTATGTCTTGGCATTGGTACAAACCAAAACATAAATAAGTGCTAAATAGATGGTTAAAGAAGGATCAGCTTGGACCCAGACGGAGACTAGTCATCAAGAAATCATTACAAAATATTCTGACTGAAACAGAGAAATGGAAGAAAAATAATACAGAATAAAGCAAAAAGACACATAAGACACACAAAAATACCTACAATATGTATAGTTGAAGCTCTATAAGAAGGTGAGGAAACAGAAGCAATATTTGAAGAGCTAGTGACTGAGAATTTGTCAAGAATGAGTAAGGATAACCCACAGATACAAAAAGTACTATGAACTCTAGTAGAATAAATGTAAAGATATCCTAATTGGATACATCATGGTAAAATTTCTAAAAACGAAATGCAAAGGGAATATATAAGATCAACCAGGGAGCAACAATAAGACAGCTGGCTTTCCAACAACAAAAACAAATAAAAGCAGAAGGTAATTGTATAGGATATTTAAAGTGCTGGGGAAAAAACAACAACAAAAAACTGCCAAACTAGAATTGCAAACCAAATGATAATGACTCTCAAAAGTGAAGACAAAACAAAGGTAATTTCAGATAAAAATTGACCAATTCCATTTCAAGCACATTATTAATAGAACAAAGAACAAGGAAAGATTTCAGGTTTTTTTGTTTATTTTTACCTCAGAGATAAGGAAGGTAATCCTGGAAACAAATATAAAAGTGAATGAAAGAATGAATAAGTGAATAGCAGTGAAGCTATTAATTATGTGTATATATCTTGATGACAACTAGTTATATAAAATGTATCAAAATAAATAACAGTATTGACATGCAAATGCACATGAAATACATTTTAAAGGCAAAGAAATAATACCATAAGATGTAAAGGGGTGTAAAAGGCACAGAATTTCTTTATTCCTTACACTAAGCATGGATAATGTAATCTCAAGGGTAACAAATAGAAGGATGAAAGTGTGATTTCTTCATAAGCTTATAACAGAAAACTTCTAAAGATATTTGAATATTGCAAATTAGGAGAGAAAATGCATAAAATGGAGGACAAAGAGAAAAAAAAAACCTGTTAAAGAGTAGGTATAAATCTACATTCTGTGTATTCAACTTGTCAATCTGTTCATGAATTCTAACAATTCTTAAAATATAGTATGTGACTATAATCCTGATGTGGATATCAGAGCTATCATATATTGATGAATTTTTCTTGCTATAAGTCTTGAAGCTAATTCATATAGGAATTTATTTTGAATTCTTTGAGCTTTTAGTCTTCTGAATTAACAGCCTTAGTTGTGGTATAATGGAAAACCAACAGTGGAAGTACAGATATTATTGGAAGATGAAGCCTTCAAAGGCCAGCTTGGGTTGTGGGCTTGCCTTTGAAGCTCAACAGCTCCATAGGGAATTAATATATTGAAAAAAAATAAAAGCATCATATAAAATGAGTTTTGAGTGAAAGTTTAGGATTAGCAATTCACTTTTCCTTCACTGAGGCCAAGATGGTCAAATAAGTTGTTAAAGATCACAAAGGTACATAATAGCATATAACTCTAAGGAACAGATGGTCTTAAGATTTTCTTTCCATCCTAGAAAATGCGTTGTTATATAATAATACAATAGAGATATTTCTTTAAAACTTGATAGAGAATATTAATTTCCAGTAAAATTATAATAATGGATTTACTTGCTATGTGAATGAAGTTATCTGGAATCTTACATGTAAACATGTATCTCTACAGAATACAAATAGTTTTGAAGTGTTTTTATAATACAGTGATATTAGGAAATAAATACATTATACATACACATGCCCAAACAAGCATCACTAAATAAAAGATTTAACTGAAAGTTTTTACTGATAACATATATGACATATCCTGCTATTTTTCAATTCTATTCTATTGTGTTATTTTATTTACATGAATATGCTTGATATGGCCCAGTAAATTCATTTTTGGATGCACTGAGGAATTTGAGATTTGCAATTTGAGTAACAATGCTTTTGATATCATTTCTCAAATTGTTTCATATACTAAAATGATTTAGAGTGCTTTTTTTCAGTTTTGCAGTTTATGCTTAAATGCTAACATGAATTACCACTATAAAAAAAATCTGCAAAAAGAAAAAAGCTTGTAACAAAATAGTGAACATTACAATTTATAGTATTAACTGAGCATAATTTTCCTCTGTAGGCTAATTATAAGGGGGTTAGAGGAACTTGATTTTATATACATATATATGTATATATTTATAAATATGATGCCCTTTAAAGATAAGAATGCTGGGAGAAATATAAATAACCTCAGATGTGCAGATGACACTACCCTTATGCCAGAAAGTGAAGAACTAAAGAGCTTCTTTATGAAAGTGAAAGAGGAGAGTGAAAAGTTGGCTTAAAACTCAGCATTCAGAAAACTAAGATCGTGGTATCTGGTCCCATCACTTCATGGCAGATAGATGGGGAAACAATGGAAACAGTGACAGACTATTTTGGGGGGCTCCAAAATCACTGAAGATTTACATGACAGCCAGCATGAAATTAAAAGATGCTTGCTCCTTGGAAGAAAAGTTATGACCAACCTAGACAGCATATTAAAAAGCAGATACTTTTTTTTGCCAACAAAGGTCCATCTAGTCAAAGCTATGGTTTTTCCTTTAGTCATGTATGGATGTGAAAGTTGGACTATAAAGAAAGCTGAGCACCAAAGAATTGATGCTTTTGAACTGTGATGTTGGAGAGGACTCTTGAGAGTCCCTTGGACTGCAAGGAGATCCAACCAGTCCATCCTAAAGGAAATCAGTCCTGAATATTCATTGGAAGGACTGCTGTTGAAGCTGAAACTCCAATACTTTGAACACTGATGTGAAGAACTGACTCGGAAAAGACCCTGATGCTGGGAAAGACTGAAGGTGGGAGGAGAAGGGGACGACAGAAGATGGGATGGTTGGATGGCATCACAGACTCAATGGAGATGAGTTTAAGTAATCTCCAGGGGTTGGTGATGGACAGGGAGGCCTGGCATACTGCAGTCTATGGGGTCATAAAGTGTTGGACATGACTGACTGAACTGAACTGAAGATAAGTATTTATTCAAACAATTTTTTTAAATTAAACTATATAATTTCATAATTTTTAGGACTAAATGTTCCAATAAATGCAAATCATTACTAAATTCTTTCACTAAAAGTTGTTTTTCATGGATTTTAATTTACTATAATATAGAAGATATGTGTGGGCTAAGTCGCTTTAGCCGTGTCTGACTCTGTTTGACCCTATGGAATGCAGCCTGTCAGACTCCTTGTCCATGAGATTCTCCAGGCAAGAATACTGGAGTGGCTTGCCATGCCCTCATCCAGAATTTAGACAATAGTATTAAAATACTAAAGGATACATGGGACACATTAATTTTGACTGTGAAAGAGATGGAAACTAACATTAATAGATTATCTGCGATGGGCCAAATACCACTTGACAAACATGAAGTGCATCATTACTATAGTGTTTAGATGACAGATACGGCAAAACTGGCAGGATTATCACCAAACTCGTTTCCTTTTCTTTAAAGCACAAAGCTCAACTATGTGTTCTAGTTCTTTTGCATCTTTGTTGTTCAGTTGCCCAGTCATGCCGGACTCTTTGCGACCCCATGGACTGCAGTATGCCAGGCTTTCCTCTCCTTAACCATCTCTTGGAGTTGGTCAAACTCGTGTCCGTTGAGTGGGTGATGCAACATAGCCGTCTTGTCTTCGGTTCTCCCTTTCACCTCCTGCCTTCAATCTTTCCAAGCATCAGTGTCTTCTAATGAGTCAGCTCTTCATCATGTAGCCAAAGTATCGGAGCTTCAGCTTCAGCATCAATCCTTCCAATGAATATTCAGGACTGTTTTCCTTTAGGATGGACTGGTTGGATCTCCTTGCAGTCAAAGGGACTCTCAAGAGTCTTCTCTAACACCACAGTTCAAAAGTATTAATTCTTCGGCGCTCAGCCTTCTTTATGGTCCAACTGTCACATCCATACAAGACTACTGGAAAAACTATAGCTTTGACTAGATGGACCTTTGTTGCCAAAGTGATGTCTCTGCTTTTTAATATGCTGTCTAGATTGGTCATAGCTTTTCTTCAAATGAGCAAGTTTCTTTTAATTTCTTGGCTGCAGTCACCATCTGCAGTGATTTTGGAGCCCAAAAAATAAAGTCTGTCACTGTCTCCACTGTTTGCCCATTTATTTGCCATGAAATGATAGAATCAGATGTCACGATCTTCATTTTTTGAATATTGAATTTTGAGCCAGCTTTTTCACTTTTCTCTTTCACCTTGATCAAGAGTTTCTTTAGTTCCTCTTCACTTTTTGCCATAAGGGTGGTGTCATCTGCATATCTGAGGTAATTGATAGTTTTCCCAGCAGTCTTGATTCCAGATTGTGCTTCATCCAGCCTGGCATTTTTCGATGTACTCTGTATACAGAGTTAAATAAGCAGGATGATGATATAGATCCTTGACTTCTTTCCCAATTTGGAACCAGTCCATTGTTCCATGTATGGTTCTAACTGTTGCTTCTTGACCTGCACACTGATTTCTTAGGAGGCAGGTAAGGTGGTCTGGTATTTCCATCTTTTTCAGAATTTTCCAGTTTGTTTGATCCATGCTGTCAAAGGCTATAGCATAGTCAATGAAGCAGAAGTAGATATTTTTCTGGAACTCTCTTGCTTTTCCTATGAGCCAATGGATGTTGGCAATTTGATCTTTGGTTTCTCTGTCTTTTCTTAATCCAGCTTCAACATCTGAAAGTTCTTGGTTCATGTACTGTTGAAACCCAGCTTGCAGAATTTTGAGCATTACTTTGCTATCATGTGAGATAAGTGCAATTGTGCTGTAGTTTGAACATCCTTGGGCATTTCCTTTCTTTGGGATTGGATGAAAACTGACCTTTTCCAGTCCTGTGGCCACTGCTTTTGCATTTAGATGGTGCTAAATGAATATTTCTCTCCGAACCATTTTGAGCAAAGTGATTTGGGTCACTTCTACTTTGGAAGAGTAGAGAGCAGATGTATCTTCCATATTCTTTTTTTTATTTATCTTTACTCTGCTCTTCTTCAGGCTGGATCAAGCTCAGAAAACCTTCACACCACATATTGTAAGCTCAGTGGAACCTGAGCCTCTGAATGACTGCAGAGCCAACACACACACACACACACACACACACACACACACACACACACACACTTACACATTCCTATACAATCAACCTGCAGCAGAAACGTATGTAAATAAGAAGTGAACTTTTTTTCCTAAGTAACTGAATCTTTAGGTTTTACATGTTATAGCAGGCTGCTGCTGCTGCTAAGTCGCATCAGTTGTGTCCGACTCTGTGCAACCCCATAGACGGCTCCCAACAGTCTAAGTTTGTTTAACTAATAAAAGGAAACTAGGAAAAGAAAAAGTTTTAAAAAGCTAAGTTACTAGGAATTTGAGCAGTCATGACCATTGTGTTATCATTGGGTTTGTGGTCAATTAAATAATGATTATCTGATGATTTAATAACTTTGAGAAATGCTTGTAGAGAAGAATTTTTGGCAATCTTTAATAAAAGAAAGCTCATTAATCAATGTTTAATTTTCATGTGTAAATTCCACTAACAACAAGAAAAATAGCATTTATTAAACTGTAAGGAATTATTAAAGATCTATTCATAAAGCATTTCTAAAATGTCACTTAGATAAATCCTGCACATTATGAATCAAAGCACAAAACTCTTTCTTGATCTAAATGTGATTGACCTTTATAATGGCAACAAAAGTCCTGAGAGGTGTCATATGGGTAATCTTGTGTAATAGTGTAATAGGTACACTATTACACAAATTTTAAGGAACTATTACACTATTAAGATTGTGTAATATTTGCATAAAATGATAATTTTGTGATTCATATACCTGACCTTATTACTTTTACATTTCAGATTATTGATATATTTGTTTATATATTTTGCAAAAATATACTTTGTTTGATGAATTGTAAAGTGATGAATCTTTGCTAAATTGAAACTTAGAACATAATGAAATTAATCTGATTTTTCTCAGCTATGCCATTTGATTGAAGCTATCCAATGTGACCCAAATCTCTATTGCTAGCAAGAAGTTTAGGAAAACCCAGTCACTTTTTAACAATAAAATATTTAATTTAAAAATCTTAATTCCAAAATTAGAATCAGTTAAAATAGGCTCTTGCAGAATTTTTCAGACTATTAAATGAGACTTTCATGAAAAATCATAATAACTTCATATTATATTTACTTCATATCTTTTAATAATATTAGAAACACAATTATTCTATAAATAATTATCTGTACTATACACTCCAACTAATTTGCTAGACAATTCGGAGAGCTATCTATTTAATTTTTAGAAAAATTTATGCTCTGATTTCTGTGTTTAACAGGGTTGAGACAATAAAACAGACACAGACTTAAAGGAAATATAAACATGGCTCTTCCTAATTAAGCATCCAGAAATGAGTATAATTATTTTGAAAGAAAAAAGATGATACACATTTTTTTCCCCTTGCTGAATGCCAAATCATTGTCTGGATAAATTAGTCCTGGAGGGTAAGATACTTGAAACTGAAGCCCAGTGACCTGTGAATAAGCTTGGAAACAATGGCAGACTTTGTTTTGGGGGCTCCAAAATCACTGCAGATGGTGACTGCAGCCTTGAAATTAAAAGACACTTCCTGCTTGGAAGAAAAGTTATGACCAACCTAGACAGCATATTAAAAAGCAGAGACATTACTTTGCCAACAAAGATCCGTCTAGTCAAGGTTATGGTTTTTCCAGTGGTCATGTATGGATGTGAGAGTTGGATAACAGAGAAAGCTGAGCACGGAAGAATTGATGCTTTTGAACTGTGGTGTTGGAGAAGACTCCTGAGAGTCTCTTAGACTACAGGGAGATCCAACCAGTCCATCCTAAAGGAAATCAATCCTGAATATTCATTGGAAGGACTGATGTTGAAGCTGAAATTCTGTACTTTGGCCACCTGATGTGAAGAACTAACTTGTTTGAAAAGACCCTGATGCTGGAAAAGATTGAAGGTGGGAGGAGAAGGGGATGACAGAGGATAAGGTGGTTGGATGGCATCACCAACTCAATGGACATGAGTTTGAGTAAACCCCGGGAGTTAGTGATGGACAGGGAGGTCTGGCACGCTGCAGTCCATGGTGTCACAAAGAGTTGGACATGAGTGAGCCACTGAACTGCACTGAACTGATCAGCTTGGACATTTTCAGCTCTTTTTAACAGAAAGCCCAATAATTAGTGGATTTATGGGGAGGGAGGTAGGAGGGGGGTTCAGGATGGGGAACATGTGTACACCCGTGGCGGATGCATATTGATGTATGGCAAAATCAATACAATATTGTAAAGTAAAATAAAATAAAAAATATGAATAAAGAAATTATCTATTGTAAGCAATAAGTCCAGACATAAAGCACTTCTAGGACTGTTTATTTCAGTGACCCAAACATGTTATGAGGGTTCCAGGTTTTTCCCATCTTTCTACTTATCCTCTTCATTCTGCAAGGATTGTTCTCAAACTTGTCCCTTCATGATCACAAGGTAGCTTCAAGAAGTTGCTGCTGCTGCTACTGCTAAGTCACTTCAGTCATGTCCGACTCTGTGTGACCCCATAGATGGCAGCCCACCAGCCTCCCCCGTCCCTGGGATTCTCCAGGCAAGAACACTGGAGTGGGTTGCCATTTCCTTCTCCAGTGCATGAAAGTGAAATCGCTCAGTCGTGTCTGACTCCCAGTGACCCCATGGACTGCAGCCTTCCAGGCTCCTCCGTCCATGGGATTTTCCAGGCAAGAGTGTACTGGAGTGGGTTGCCATTGCCTTCTCTGTTCAAGAAGTTAAGGATTATTAAATCTTAACAAGTCTGTTCACTAACAGCTTATTAATCAGAATTGTGTCACCTGTCCAATCTTAACATAATCACAGCAAATAGGTAAAATCAACATAACATGACTGGCTTAGTCTAATCAAGGTTCATCCCATAAGGTCTGGAAGGGACCCTTCTCTCTTAATCTTTATGGATTCTAAAGCCAAATATAATGGAGATTCCATTAGAAGGAAAGAAGAATGATTATAATGCAAGCAGTCAGCATTGCCTGACGTAGTAGATGATCAATATTGTCTGAATAGACTTCCCTGGTGGCTCAGACGGTAAAGCCTCTGCCTACAATGTGGGAGACCTGGGTTCGATCCCTAGGTCAGGAAGATCCCCTGGAGAAGGAAATGGCAACCCACTCCAGTATTCTTGCCTGGAATATCCCATGGACAGAGGAGCCTGGTAGGCTATAGTCCATGGGGTCACAAAGAGTCAGATATGACTGAGCGACTTTATTTTCACTTTCATTGTCTGAGTAGATAATCTGGAATGTTGAAAGATGCCGACAACTTGTATTTTATCTTTCTTAGTTAATTCAGGTTTATTTTAAAGGAGAAGTAAATATTCAAAACAATGCTTTGAACTGGGTTATGGCTAAAATTATCTGAATAAAAGATTTGATTTTTCATTGAATTGATTCATGAGTAGCCTAATTTTTAGTATTAGGGATTTTTTTTTCATTCCCCTTCATGATGAAATAGAATTATTTAAAATTGGTACAAGTACAGTTAGGAAGAATGTATATTATGTATCAGTTCAGTTCAGTTCAGTTCAGTAGCTCAGTCATGTCCCACTCTTTGCAACCCAATGAATTGCAGCACCCCAGGCCTCCCTGTCTATCACCAACTCCTGGAGTACACTCAGACTCTCGTCCATCGAGTCAGTGATGCCATCCAGCCATCTCATCCTCTGTCGTCCCCTGCTCCTCCTGCCCTCGATCCCTCCCAGCATCAGAGTCTTTTCCAATGAGTCAACTCATCGCATGAGGTGGCCAAAATACTGGAGTTTCAGCTTTAGCATCATTCCTTCCAAAGAAATCCAGGGCTGATCTCCTTCAGAATGGACTGGTTGAATCTCCTTGCAGTCCAAGGGACTCTCAAGAGTCTTCTCCAACACCACAGTTCAAAAGCATCAAACCTTCGGTGCTCAGCCTTCTTCACAGTACAACTCTCACATCCATACATGACCACAGGAAAAACCATAGCCTTGACTAGACAAACCTTTGTTGGCAAAGTAATGTCTCTGCTTTTGAATATGCTATCTAGGTTGGACATAACTTTCCTTCCAAGGAGTAAGCGTCTTTTAATTTCATGGCTGCAGTCACCATCTACAGTGATTATGGAGCCCAGAAAAATAAAGTCTGATACTGTTTCCACTGTTTCCCCATCTATTTCCCATGAAGTGATGGGACTGGATGCCATGATCTTCGTTTTCTGAATGTTGAGCTATAAGCCAACTTGTTCACTCTCCACTTTCACCTTCATCAAGAGGCTTTTTAGTTCCTCTTCACTTTCTGCCATAAGGGTGGTATCATCTGCATATCTGAGGTTACTGATATTTCTCCCGGCAATCTTGATTCCAGCTTGTGCTTCTTCCAGTCCAGGGTTTCTCATATGTACTCTGCATATAAGTTAAATAAGCAGGGGCCTTGACGTACTCCTTTTCCTATTTGGAACCAGTCTTTTGTTCCATGTCCAGTTCTAACTGTTGCTTCCTGACCTGCATACAGATTTCTTAAGAGGCAGCTCAGGTGCTCTGGTATTCCCATCTCGTTCAGAATTTTCCACAGTTGATTGTGATCCACACAGTCAAAGGCTTTGGCATAGTCAATAAAGCAGAAATAGATGATTTTCTGGAACTCTCTTGCTTTTTCCATGATTCAGCGGATGTTGGCAATTTGATCTTTGGTTCCTCTGCCTTTTCTAAAACCAGCTTGAACATCTGGAAGTTCACGGTTCACATATTGCTGAAGCCTGGCTTGGAGAATTTTGAGCATTCCTTTACTAGCATGTGAGCTGAGTGCAATTGTGTGATAGTTTGAGCATTCTTTGGCATTGTCTTTCTTTGGGATTGGAATGAAAACTGACCTTAATGATAGTTTAGTATACAGAAAATGCTTATCTCAGTGTTAGAGAGTGTCCTGGACTTGGTTCAGTTGCTAAACACTGGAAATTATTAGAACTATTGTAGCTGAGATCGCTAATTGTAGTCTCAATTTCATTCTTTTTTTTTTTTTTTTTTCTCTTGTAAGCAAATTAACAACAATGAAAGCTCAGTTAAAGTTTCCATATCCCTGTTTTACTTGTAGTTCTGTGTGCCCATGTGAAAAATTTCTGGGTAATGATGCAACCAGAAATTATTTGGTGAGATTTAGCTCCTCAAATTGGCACACTGAGAGAGAAAGTTTGTGAATGTTTTTTTTTTTTTTTTTTGAACCTTTCTTGCCTTAACTGCATACATGGTGACTAAAACTTCCATAGCTGTGTGATAAAGAGAGGGTCTATAAATATAGAAGACAAAGATGGCAGAACAGAAAGGTAAGTGGGACCCCAGTGAGTATTGACCTGACCATGTGGAGGCATTTTTTTATTCAGATAAGGAGAATAAACAACTTCTGTTTCTCTTGCTATTTCTTATTTCTGGTCATAACAGATAAATGCTCTTCCTACCTTTGTTTCCTGTAAACTGCTGGGGATATACCTAAGACATGAAAGTATTTTTAATATATTAATAGTGTGTGCATGCATGCTAACTTGTTCCAGTCATGTCTGACTCTTTGCGGCCCTATGGACTGTAGCCCACCAGGCCACTTGTTTGTGGTATTCTCTGGGCAAGAATACTGGAGTGGGTTGCCAT
The DNA here is from genome assembly GCA_935064755.1 of Tragelaphus eurycerus. Classification (NCBI taxonomy): domain Eukaryota; kingdom Metazoa; phylum Chordata; class Mammalia; order Artiodactyla; family Bovidae; genus Tragelaphus; species Tragelaphus eurycerus. The sequence goes on from CAKXYN010000012.1 coordinate 36,668,087, forward strand.
GCCCTCCTCTAGGGGATCTTCCCAACCCAGGGATCAAATATGCATCTCATGTTTCCTGCATTTACAGGAGGGTCCATTACCACTAGCACCATCTGGGAAGCCCAATGTATTAATAGTAACAACAGTATAATGACAAAAACGTTTCTCTAACCATTTTGCTTAAAAATAGCATTAATCTTTTATTCTGCAGTTAATGGTAGAGAAATAAAACTGTATACTTATATTTTCTACTTTTATTTGGCATTTGGAAGGTCTTTAAAGCTTAAATATCTATGTTGTTATTCATTATTTGCTTTGAACTATCCAATGGAATATAGGATCAAGAAAACAAAGAAAGCTGATGTATAAATTAATTTTTATCTAATTTCTTCAAAATGTAAGATCCAGTTGCCTTAAAATTAACCAGAAATAATTCAGTGATTCTTTAACATTTCAGGTTATTTTAATCATTTGTGCTTTCTTTATAATTAAATATCAAAGAAAAGATCTTTCATTTGTAAGATTTAGTAAGCACCACAATACTTAATATTAGCCAATGACATTTTTCAATGCTCAATACATTTATTAATTTAACAATAATTTATTAGCAATTGCATTTACTAGTGGTAAAGAACTCTCTTGCCAATGCAGGAGATGCAAGAGATGTGGGTTCAATCCCTGGGTCGGAAGATTCCTAGAAAATGAAATGGCAACCCACTCCAATATTCTTACCTGGTAAATCCCATGGTTGGAGGAGCCTGGTGAACTACAGTCCATGGGGTCACAAAGAGTCAGACATGACTGAAGTGGCTTAGCACATCCATGGATAAATCTGCTATAAACATCTCTGTGCAAGGTTTTGTTTGGACTTAAGATGTCAGCTACTTTGGGTTGTTACCCTGCTTATTTAATTTATATGCAGAGTACATCATGAGAAACGCTGGGCTGGAAGAAACACAAGCTGGAATCAAGATTGCCGGGAGAAATATCAGTAACCTCAGATAAGCATATGACACCACCCTTATGGAAAAAAGCAAAGAAGAACTAAAGAGCCTCTTGATGTAAAAGAGGATAGTGAAAAGTTTGCTTACAACTCAATATCCAGAAAACTAAAATCATGGCATCTGGTCCTATCACTTCATGGTAAATAGATGGGGAAACAATGGAAGTAGTGACAGACTTTACTTTTTGGGTGGCTCAAAATCACTGCAGATGGTGACTGCAGCCTTGAAATTAAAAGACACTTGCTGCTTGGAAGAAAAGTTATGACCAACCTAGACAGCATATTCAAAAGCAGAGACATTACTTTGCCAACAAAGGTCCATCTAGTCAAAGCTATGGTTTTTCCAGTGGTCATGTATGGATGTGAGAGTTGGACTATAAAGAAAGCTGAGCACCAGAGATTTGATGCTTTTGAACTGAGGTGTTGGAGAAGACTCTTGAGATGCTCTTGAACAGCAAAGAGATCCAACCAGTCCATCCTCAAGTAAATCATCCCTGAATATTCATTGGAAGGACTGATGTTGGAGCTGAAACTGCAATACTTTGGCCACCTGATATGAAGAACTGACTTGTTGGAAATGACCCTGATGTTGAGAAAAATTGAAGGCAGGATGAGGAGATGACAAAGGATAAGATGGTTGGATGGCATCACTAACTCAATGGACATGAGTTGAGTAAACTCTGGGAGTTGGTGATGGACAGGGAGACCTGGTGTGCTGCAGCCCATGGGGTCGCAAAGAGCTGGACACAACTGAGCAACTGAACTGAACTGAACTTTGGGTATACACCAAGGAGTGTGACTCCTAGATGCTATGGCATAAGTGTGTTCAACTTTATAAGAAACCTTCATAATATCTTCCAAAGTGACTGTATTATTGTGCATTCTCACAAGCAGCAGATGAGAGTGCCTGTTATTTTACATTCTGTCAGTATTTGGTGCTGTCAGTGTCCTGGGCACTTTAATTGGTGTGTATTTACACCTCATTGTTTCAATTTGTGATGCAATGAAGATAAATGGAGAAGGAAAATGGAAAAGGAAATGGAAACTCACTCCAGTGTTCTTGCCTGGAGAATCCCAGGAACAGAGGACCTAGCGGGCTGCTGTCTATGGGGTCGCACAGAGTTGGACACGACTGAAGTGACTTAGCAGCAGCAGCATCTCATTGTTTCAATTTTCAGTTCTCTGTTGATATCTGATGTGAAGTAGCTTTTCGTATCCTTAAGTTGCCATCTGTGTATCTTCTTTTTTAAAATTTATTTTTAATTGCTGAAAAAAATTGCTTTATAGAGTTGTGTTGGTTTCCAGGACATGTGTATAATCTTTGCTGAGGTGTCTGTTAAGGTCTTTGGCCCACTTTTAAATTGAGTTGCTTTTTATCATTGAGTTTCAAGAGGTCTTTATATATTTTGAATAGCATTCCTTCATCAGATGTGTCCTTTACAAATATTTTCTAAAAGTCTGACTTGTCTTCTCATTCTATTGATACTGTCTTTTTTTTTAGATAGTGAAATTAGAGGAAAGCTTTATTATTTATAGTATATTCCCATTAATCTATTTTATACAATGCTAATTATAACTTACACTCATTTTTTAAAATACGTAAAAATTAATGTTCATCATATATACATTTCATTATACCCTGAATTTAGAATTAGTAAACTAAAAATGAGAACTGGTCTTAGCCCAATGCCTCTTCGTCCTATTTGGGAAAAAGATTGGGGAAACAGATTAAGAATTATGAATGCTAGTTTACTATGAACTAGATATTGTCCTTGTTCACAAAATATATAATCCCCTTCCAACTTCATCACTCTATGTGAAAATGCTATAACCATCCTTTTTTAAAAGCACTTTTTTTTTAGAGCAGCTTTTGGTTTACATCAAAATTGAGAGTAAGTTCATTTAATGTGATGACATATAAGTAAAAAACTTGAACAGATGAAACATTCAAAGTAATATCCAAAGAGGCTTTAACAAATACAATTTATAGCAGTGTTAGCAACAAAAATAAAAAGATGGTGATGCCTCTGGAACCCAGAAACAGTGGGGAATATTCACAGTGTAAAGAATCACCCTGCAACCCAGTGAAGGCTGTTTTCTTGAGAGTAGGACTCAGACAGAAGCTATGGCTTGGGGAGGAGAATGCAGCAAAGATCAGAATATATAATGAAAGGCAGGAAGCAAAGAAAATGAATACCCAACCTCTCTCTCACCAGAGTCTCCCATTAATTGAACTTAAATGGAAGTCCTAGAAGTCAGGCTGTCTTGTGCACAGAGAAGGGTAGAGAGGATGAAGACTAGCTCTAAAGGTACAAATGTAGAATACACAAACAGTGCAGTTCACAAATTAGTGTACTGTATACACATGTCCCCCTTAGTAACCACTCTAGTACTTTGTTTGGTTGAAGAAAGTTGGTTGAAAACTAACTTAGTTGAAAACTAAGCCCTCAATATAGGAAAACAGAAGCCCTGAGTAGTCATGTGTTTATAGTTTCTGGTTTTCCACTGATAGCATTATTAGGCGTGGGAATACTAAGTGGCAATGTAATCAATATTCTGGTTCTTGACACTGTTCCTTCTTGCCCCCATTTTATATCATGACTGGTAGTTAGAATCACTCACTCCTTCTCTTTGGTCAGTGTGATGACAATCTGAAAAATTGTCAAGTGGCTCACTCAATTTTCCATTTATTGGAACCAGCTCTTGTCCTGCAGTTCATTGTCCTGATAGTAACATTTACATCTTAAGTATCTAATAACTGTGAGAAAAAAAATCCTTGCATGTATTATTGTTATTTATAATTGTGAGAAGGCCATTCCTACTTCTAACATTTAATCCCCGGACTTGTGCAATCTGGCTATGTGGGAAATGGCATCATATGTTGACCACTGATTTAAGGCATAAAATGTATCCTATAGCACAGGGCTACAGCCTTCTTACATTTTTTCTTCTAGCATGTTCTGCAGTTGAGCTTGTACCAGTCTGTCTCATCATTCTATCGAGCTATAGGTTTTATTTTTTTTTTAATTATTTTTTTTTTTGTATAGGCATTTTTATTTTTATTTATTTTTTTAATTTATTTTTTTTTTAATTTTGCTTAACTTTACAATATTGTGTTGCTTTTACTATACATCAAGATGGATCCGCCGCCAGTATACACGTGTTCCCCATCCTGAACCCTCCTCCCTCTCCCCTCCCCACACCATCCCTCCAGGTCGTCCCAGTGCTCCAGCCCCAGGCATTTGTTATCGGGCATCGTACCTGGACTGACGACTCGTTTCAGATATGATATTATACATATTTCAATGCTATTCTCCCCCATCATCCCACCCTTTCCCGGTCCCAGAGTCCAAAAGTCTGTTCTATACATCAGTGTCTCTTTTGCTGTCTCGTAAATAGGGTTATTTTTATCATCTTTCTAAATTCCATATATATGCGTTAGTATACTGTATTTGTGAGCTATAGGTTTTAAAGTAAAGGGCCCTTGGTAAGACAGTTGAACACTTTGAGTATCAACTCATAGACATATTTCCTTCATATAAAATATGTCATTTAGTCAGCAACAATATTGTGTGGTGAAGACTCAGGCATTCTGTAGATCCACAAATGGTGATGTCAGCCAGTAAATGCACTGAAGCAAAAGCATATTCATGTTCCAATCATGTATTTCCTTGAGTACAGCCACGGCTCCAGCTAAGTCAACACCATTTTGTATAATCAGCCTCCCAACATCACCTTACCACTGAGCCGTGTCTTGCTCCCCTCCCACAGTGAAGAGTGTCATGCAGGGCTCAGTGTTGGCTCCTTCGATGAACACAGATTGTCTTTACACTCTGTGGCCTTTCTGATATGTGCATCCTCATATCTATCTCCTACACTCCCATGAGAACACATTTTCATTTCATTTTATCCATTACCTTGACCAGTTTAGAATATTTTCTCAACTATTTCTTCTACTCAAGGAATAGAATCAGATACATATTCTTAAAGTCACTCTCCTTTCTTCTGTCCTCTTCTTCCATTCTTACAGATTTGTATATGTGTCCTCTCTCAGGTACCAAACGCAACTTGACTTTGTGGGAAACTTGCCAAAATATCAAAATTGTTTTCATGTGAATGGCAAGATTATCTTCTCACTCTGTTTTATAGTGTGAAGACATGATTGAATAACTGAAAATAAACATTAGTTACATTTTCCTAAGATATTTGACCCAGAATCTGCTTGACATTAATTGCAATATATCTTTGTCGTGCAGCTACATCTGCCGTATTCTGATCTCATCATAGCAGTGGATGAAATGTGGCAAAATTTGTGTGTGTTTAACTGATTAAAATTTGCTATAAAGATTCAGGCAATATGAGCTGTACACATTGATTTATGAATTTATCTACACATGGAAAATGTGACATTTGCTGTGTAAACCCCTAAGGGTTAGGAGCCAGAATTTCTCAGGGATGAACATTAATGCATAACTGTTGCCTTAGATGAGTTGCTAAAGTAAAAACTTTACAAATTATGCTCACAGAAACAAAGTTTTATTTTTCTTTCCAGCCAGTTATCATCTTTTGGGGATGAAATCAGAAGGTATTTGAAATGAACTTTCCCTGTTGCATAAAGTAATCAGTAATACCAGAAGATGATTAGAAATATGATATTAATAAGCATTTACATTTACTTATCTTTAAATTCATGACTTCACTAATTATATAAATTTTTATTAAGGATGTTAAATGGTCTTGTTAGGTTTTCATAAATTGCTAGTAAACACATAGTTAGGTCGATGGAATATCAAAACTTTGATTAGACATTCAAAACCTGCATTTCATTTCAATGGCAGGAAAGAAAGATGTGCTTCCTCCTTTTCAGCGGTAGGTATAGACTGTGGATACATGCTAAGTTGCTTCAGTTGTGTCCAACTCTTTGAGACCCCATGGCCTACAGCCTTCCAGGTTCCTCTGTCCATGGAATTATCCAGGCAAAAATACTGGAGTGGGTTGCCATGTCCTCCTCCAGGAGATCTTCCTGACCCAGGGATTGAACTAGTGTCTGTCATGTCTCCTGCATTGGCTGGAGGGTTCTTTACTGCTAGCACCTTCTGGGAAGCCTGATCAGACATCCTGAAACTTAAACATATTGGATTGTGAAGTTTGGGCAGTTGTTTTTCTTTTTTTTTAATGAGATATTGCCTGTGGTTAACAGCAGTAAAATGTTAATTTAGTCTTTGGTAGGACATATTATCACTATAACTCAGAACAATTTTGGTATGCCAATTTTGAAGTAAAATGGCTCTGATTAATGCATGAATCAATATTAAAACCACTAGATGTCTAAGTGACAAAGCTGACCAAACTGCCAAAATGGGATAGTGATGCCATCGGTGTTAAATGCATTCCATTGTTAAATGTTGAGTGATTTCAGGGAATTACAAATGAAACCTCTAATTTATAACATCTGAAAGCATGTACATTGCACTGTTTTCTATGCTATTACCTGGTTGTATACATCTTTAAACTATGACAATGAATATTTTGAAATTTATCTCTCTAATATGCTGACTTTATTTCACATGTAATAAGAAATACAGGCTGGTGAAAAACATCAAATATTTTCTTCAGTATTTTCTGGTTAACATCATATAAAACATTTTCAAAATAGATTGTTGAAAAGGGAAACATGAAGATAACTGTAAAATATTTTCTCCTGCTTCTAGTTAGTTGCTAAGCTAAGAAAAGTTTGTTCAACTTATCTTTATTACCATCAAATTGTCTTGTAAAATAGACAGGGTTAGGAGGAATCTGATAGCCATCCGATTCATTTTTTTTTTTCCCTTTTATCTTCTTCTGGCTCGCTCTTATACTTACTATATTTTCCCCTATTCAATCTTATGCTTTTGGAATGGTGTCACAAGTTATATTCATGGTTATTTTTTTGTCACTCAGAATATTCCTCAACCCTAGCCTATTTCCTGAAATATTACAACCATTGATTGTTGCTTAGCCCTATCTACTTTGAATTCTACTGACACATCTTAAATCTATACTTTCAAAAAACTTTTCACTTTGGACACTTTGTATGAAATTTAAAATATAGCGTCCCTGGTACATTTTTATCAGAGCTTTTCATTGATTCTCTAGGTTTATGTTAAGGAATTATCACCACAGCCAATACATTCAATTCTAAGTCTCATACTTAATCTTCACAGTACGTTTGGTAAGGGTAGTCTAGCCATTTAAAGTATTATTCAATCTGTTTGTCAACTGGATTCACTTTAAAAGACTGTTAAGAGCTCAGTTCTCTTGTCAGCATCCTCACCAGAGGAACATAGCTGAGTACAATAATAACTGCATCTGCTTAGATGATCAGGGGGCATGAAAAATAAATGGGATATCTAATTTGTGAATGTTAAACAAATTAATGGGTTATGAAAAGGACTTAGTCTGTACACACATTCTTTTCTTCTGATGTTGGGAATTATATCATTAATGAAATGGTCCTCTGATTTAGTGTCTTTTTCTGAATAGTTCAGGATATTTAAAATTTATGATCTTATTTATTATCTAAATTTTTTATTAGTTTCTACTGTTGTTATAACATAAATTTCACTCTCCTTATACCAGCTAATAAAATCATATATTCTATGAAACATTTTTAAATTCCATGTGATCTCTTCATACTCTGAATGATGAAAGTGGAGAGTGAAAAGGTTGGCTTAAAGCTCAACATTCAGAAAACGAAGATCATGGCATCTGGTCCCATCACTACATGGGAAATAGATGGAGAAACATGGAAACAGTGTCAGAATTTATTTTTCTGGGCTCCAAAATCACTGCAGATGGTGACTGCAACCATGAAATTAAAAGACGCTTACTCCTTGGAAGGAAAGTTATGACCAACCTAGATAGCATATTCAAAAGCAGAGACATCACTTTGCCAACAAAGGTTCGCCTAGTCAAGGCTATGGTCTTTCCTGTGGTCATGTATGGATGTGAGAGCTGGACTGTGAAGAAGGCTGAGCGCCGAAGAATTGATGCTTTTGAACTGTGGTGTTGGAGAAGACTCTTGAGAGTCCCTTGGACTACAAGGAGATCCAACCAGTCCATTCTGAAGGAGATCAATCCTGGAATTTCTTTGGAAGGAATGATGCTAAAGCTGAAACTCCAGTATTTTGGCCACCTCATGCAAAGAGTTGACTCATTGGAGAAGACTCTGATGCTGGGAGGGATTGAGGGCAGGAGGAGAAGGGGACGACAGAGGATGAGATGGCTGGATGGCATCACTGACTTGATGGGTGTGAGTCTGAGTGACCTCCGGGAGCTGGTGATGGACAGGGAGGCTTGGCGTGCTGCGGTTCATGGGGTCGCAAAGAGTCAGACACGACTGAGCGACTGATCTGATCTGATCTGACCTATTTTTAATTTTAAATATTATAATTGAGGACTGGAAGAGTAAAAGACTATGACTGCATATTTGTTTGCATTATTGCTTTCAATTCTCTACTAAGTGCCCACTCTATCGATAATGATTATCTTCTTCCCTATTCCACAAATAGCTAGGATTTTCCAATCCTAATAAAGATATTATATCTAAAATATTAGCACTTATACCTCTGCCATAATGTCACATTTGTCACATTCCTCTCTCTTATCACTGTTTATCAAGAGATAATCATGATGTAGTAACGACTAGGAGAACCGAATGTGGCATAAAGAAGATACACGAGTCTTCAGTAGAAACTGACAGTAAAAATGTTGTCAGTGTCTTACACAGCAATTACAGTAGCAATCAAAAGTGGCTGAGATAGTTTGTGATACTGACTAGGATGCACAGAGAAACTATTTGTAATTAAAGACTGCTCTCTAAATTTTGACCAGGCCTGGGCCAAAATAATCAAATTTATAGGAAATAAGCTATTAAAAACATTTGCCATTGAATATGAACATACCCTTGCTAAATTCTTAGATACATATGTTGAGACAGAGAGAAGGTATTGAAGATAAGGTGATATTTCTCACATCATACCATATGTTGGTGACATCCTGGAAATGCCTTACAGATACCTCTTGCCAATTTGAGATCAGTTAGTCCTCTGTACTTGTTAAAGTATACCACAGGCATTTGTCTAGGCTATGGAAAGTTAATTAGCAGCCTGATGGGTAGTACTGGATGCAAATCTCATGAGCATATGTAACACAGGTGAGAATCTGGAATTAAATAGCTGAGCATTTATATATCACTTCATTTTGGTTCAGTTATCGATAGAAATCACATGGGCTGAGAAGTGGCCATGAGTTGCATCATGTACAGTGTGCATACTATTCAAAGCCCTGAACTAAGCCATTTCAAACCAAATCTCAGTGTCATACAGTCCAAGGGTTTGAAAATAATATCAAGGATCACCTAAAAATATCTACATATTTTATGACAAGTTATGTTCTACTTAGTTTAAAACTCGGGCATCAAGAATTTTGATATACATATGTCTTTTAAGATTAAAAACCTGCAGTGGAATTTTTTTTTTTAATTTGGATTTAAATGGCAAGTCTGAAATTAGAAACTCATTACCCTCACTATGTCTTATAGGGGAGTGCTGGAAATCTCCAAATCATCTATGATTATGCACTTTCCACTGTAATTCACTTGAAATTATTGTTGTATGGTAAAATGTCTTCTGGGTTCTCTCTCTCTCTTTAACAAAGTATGGTTGATGTAAAAGCTGTATATATTTAACATATACAATTTGATGAGTTTGCAACACTCATGATATTGTCACCTTAATCATGGAAACACATCCAACACCTCTCAGAGTTTCTTATGTCACTTTTGTATTTTTGGTTTGTTTTTGTAACACTTAACATGAAGCCTACCCTCTAGATTTTTAAGTGTGCACCACTGTATTGATAACTACAGTCCCCAACTTATGGTGGCCTGACATACGATGGCTTGACTTTTCATTTTTCCATTGTTCAAAGTGACAGACATCCAGTAGAGACTGCACTTCCAGTTTTGAATCTGACACTTTCCCAGGCTAGTGATATGCAGTAGATACCCTCTCATGATTCTGGAGGAGCCGTAGTGAGCTGCAGATCCAATCAGTCATGTGATCACAAGGATAAACAAGTAATATACTTAAAACCATCCTGTACCCACACTACCATTCTATGTTTTACTTTCAGTACAATAGTCCATAAATTTCATGAGCTATCCAATACTTTATTATCAAATAGAACTTGTGTTAGATGATTTTCCCATTTGTAGGCTAATGTAAATGTTCTGACATATTTAAGATAGGCTATGCTGTTCAGTAGATTAAGTATCTTAAGAGCATTTTCAATTTACAATAGCTTTATGTGGATGTAAATTCATGTAAGTCGAGGAAGGGCTGTATAGTCACGACGTTATAGAGTAGCTCTCCAAAATTTACTCATTTAGCTAAGCTGAGAATTTATGCCCATTAAATAACTACTTAATCTATTCCTCACCACCTGACAATCACTGTTGTATTCTCTGTTTCTGAGTTTGCCTATTTTAGGCATAAGTGGAATTATGCAATATTTACCGTTTTGTGACTGACTTATTTCATTTAGCGTGCTATGCTATGCTAAGTCACTTCAGTCGTGTCCGACTGTGTGACCCCATAGATGGCAGCCCACCAGGCTTCCCCGTCCCTGGGATTCTCCAGGCAAGAACACTGGAGTGGGTTGCCATTTCCTTCTCCAATGCATGAAAGGGAAAAGAGAAAGTGAGGCCGCTCAGTCATGTCCGACTCTTAGCGACCCCATGGACTGCAGCCTACCAGGCTCCTCTGTCTGTGGGATTTTCCAGGCAAGAGTACTGGAGTGGGGTGCCATTGCCTTCTCCATCATTTAGCATAATATCCTCCAATATCATCCATGTTGTTGAAAATGGCAAAATTTTCTTATTTTTAAAGGCTGTATCATATTCTATTGCTATAGATGATGTTGTTTTTTAGTTGCAAAGTCATATACAACTCTTTTGTGATCCCATGGACTGTAGCCCTCCAGTCTCCTCTATCCATAGGATTTCCCAGGCAAGAATATTGGAGTGGTTGCCATTTTTTCCTCCAGGGGATATTCCCCATCCAGGGATTGAAACCCTGTCCAGCATTGGTAGGCAGATTCTTACTACTGAGCCACCAAGGAAGCTCATATTGTTATGGATATATATCATATTTTTCTATTCAAATATATGTCTATGGGCATTTGGGTTCTTGCCATATATTGTCTATAGTGAATAGTATTTTCATTGAACATGGGAGTGCAGATACTTTTTCCTTTTGATAACTATATATACAGATATACCTAGTTTTATTGCACTTCATAGATACTGTTTATTTTTTTTTTCACAAATTGAAAGTTTGTGACAACCCTGTATCAAACTAACTTTACTGGCTTTATTATAATTTAAAATTTTTCTAATTTTAAATACTTTACTGTTTTTTAAATAATGTTTTGTCAACTACTAGTAATATTGTATATGCTTTCAAATGTTGCTGGAGATCTTTCATCTGCTTCTGTAAATCTCTACACATTTTTTTTTTAAATTTTCATTTGAGTTTTGTTCCCATTTGTTAATTTATAAACAAACTTCCCTGGTGGCTCAGAGAGTAAAGAATCTACCTGCAATAGAGAAGACCCAGGTTAGATCCCTGAGTAGGGAAGATCCCCTAGAGAGGGAAATAGAAACCCACTCCAGTATTGTTGCCTGGACAATCCCATGGACAGAGAAGCCTTGATGGCTACAGTCCATGGTGTCGCAAAGAGTCAAACAAGACTGAGTGACTAACATAGTGCTATTTATATATTAGGGAATGTTTTATATTTATTATTATTTTCCAGGCCTGTGATTTGTATTGAAATGTTGATATTATTTCTGGTGGAACAATATCTGCATATTTACATTAATAATGTTGCATATATAATTACTATATAAAGACATAAATATATTGCATATATAATTATACTTATACTCTTGCCCCTAAAATGTTTCCTGTCCCTCGGAGTCCTTCCAGAATACTCCAGTTTCCAAAGATCCCTCAATATTTGATTGAATTCATGATAAACAGAGAAATCTGTATGCAGGTCAGGAAGCAACAGTTAGAACTGGTCATGGTACAACAGACTGGTTCCAGATAGGAAAAGGAGTACGTCAAGGCTGTATATTGTCACCATATTTATTTAACTTATATGCAGAGTACATCATGAGAAATGCTGGACTGGAAGAAACACAAGCTGGAATCAAGATTGCCGGGAGAAATATCAATAACCTCAGATATGCAGATGACACCACCCTTATGGCAGAAAGTGAAGAGGAACTAAAAGCCTCTTGATGAAAGTGAAAGTGGAGAGTGAAAAGGTTGGCTTAAAGCTCAACATTCAGAAAACGAAGATCATGGCATCTGGTCCCATCACTTCATGGGAAATAGATGGGGAAACAGTGGAAACAGTGTCAGACTTTGTTTTTCTGGGCTCCAAAATCACTGCAGATGGTGACTGCAGCCATGAAATTAAAAGACGCTTACTCCTTGGAAGAAAAGTTATGAACAACCTAGGTAGCATATTCAAAAGCAGAGACATCACTTTGCCAACAAAGATTCGCCTAGTCAAGGCTATGGTCTTTCCTCTGGTCATGTATGGATGTGAGAGCTGGACTGTGAAGAAGGCTGAGCACTGAAGAATTGATGCTTTTGAACTGTGGTGTTGGAGAAGACTCTTGAGAGTCCCTTGGACTGCAAGGAGATGCAACCAGTCCATTTTGAAGGAGATCAGCCCTGGGATTTCTTTGGAAGGAATGATGCTAAAGCTGAAACTCCAGTATTTTGGCCACCTCATGCGAAGAGTTGACTCATTGGAGAAGACTCTGATGCTGGGAGGGATTGAGGGCAAGAGGAGAAGGGGACGACAGAGGATGAGATGGCTGGATGGCATCACTGACTCGATGAATGTGGGTCTGAGTGACCTCCGAGAGCTGGTGATGGATAGGGAGGCCTGGCGTGCTGCAGTTCATGGGGTCGCAAAGAGTCGGACATGACTGAGCGACTGATCTGATCTGATCACTTATACTTTCTTATTGTTATTTAGTCACTAAGTAACATTTTGTATTTTCATACATCTAATTTACCTTTCTTATTTTATTTGACATATTTGTTAAATATTTGTATTTAGCATATTTGTACTATTGTACCTTGATTTTGGGCTTCCTTGGTGGCTCAGTGATAATCTGCCTGCCAATGCAGAAGACGTGGGTTTGATCCTTGGATCAGGAAGATTTCCTGGAAAAGGAAATGGCAAACCACTCCAGGATTCTTGCCTAGGAAATCCCTGGAAAAAGGAGCCTGGTGTGTTACAATTTATGGAGACTCAAAAGAGTCAGACATGACTGAGCAACTAAACAACGATCTTGATTTTACAAATAGATATGCAGTTTTCTTAAGAACATATATTATTATATTGTATTTTATCATTATATTTTGTCCCTCTCACAGAGACTAGCATATGAATTTGTACTTGAAATTATTTGGTATTCTTGAGTATTTATTTCTTATTTTGTATATAGTAGGTAAAAATAGCTATTTTATATACAAAGTCCCTTTAAAAACTCTTGATTATTATAGTGTAATCCTTGTATGATATTGTCTAGTTGAGTGTCCTTTTGCACAAATGTATCTATAATTATATTTTATTTTTAATCAATTAGAGATAATATACTTTTAATAATGCTTTACTATTGTCCTTAAACATGTGTTACACTTACTTAGATGGTTCCTGGGAGAAGGCAATGGCACCCCACTCCAGTACTCTTGCCTGGAAAATCCCATGGGTGGAGGAGCCCGGTAGGCTGCAGTCCATGGGGTCGCACAGAGTTGGACACGACTGAGCGACTTCACCTCCACTTTTCACTTTCATGCATTGGAGAAGGTAATGGCACCCCACTCCAGTGTTCTTGCCTGGAAAACCCCATGGGCGGAGGAGCCTGGTAGGCTGCAGTCCATGGGGTCGCACAGAGTTGGATATGACTGAAGTGACTTAGCAGTAGCAGTAGAACAATAAAATAGCAGAGTTTGCTAAAATATAACATGATCTTATACTTTATCCCAAATAAGATAAGTATTTATAATGAAACTGGAGCTTAGAATTTAAATCCTCTAAGGTATTTTGTGAATCTGTGCAATTAATTTTGTTTAGGAAATTTTGTTGCTTTATACTGAATACAAAATTTGAAACTTTCAAGGTTCAGTAGCTAAACCTTGAGGGTAATAACATATGCAGTCTATGCTTACTATGCAATAATATTACTTAAAAACAAATCTTTATTTCCTCTAGGGTGTTTTTTGATTGAGATATCTCCTTCCTTGCTGGAAAATAACTTTTCTTCTAAAGAAAGCTTGGCTTTTCAAAACTGACTCTTCTTTGAAAACATTTAAAGAAATTAGCTATTAAGGTTAAATAAGGTTAATTAAGGTTAAATGAAAGAAAAATTAAAAGACCACCAGCAGGAGTAGACTGCTTCTAGACAATCATCCAGTACTGAAAAAATATCATTATATAAAGCCCTAAGGACCACGACTTGTGTTCTTCTTGACTAAATTTGAAGTGAATCCACTTAATGTCTACTGTTCCTATACTTATTTCTTCCATTCTCATAACAAGTAGAAGTTATGGAAGTAAATATTTTGATTACTATTCAAAATTTTATTTTTTTTTTTTCTGATGAATATTTTATTTTTTTAATTTTTATTTATTTATTTATTTATTTTATTTTATTTAACTTTACAATATTGTATTGGTTTTGCCATACATCAAAATGAATCTGCCACAGGTATACATGTGTTCCCCATCCTGAAAATACACCAACTGCTAAAGTTTTTAGAAGTGAAACTCCTGTCTTAATATCCTAATGTTTGTGATGTAGTCTAGGAAATAAATCATGTTTGGAGTTGCCAAAAATAAACCATTCTTCTGTTGTGATTTTTAGAAAACAGTATTCTTCCAAAGTAATTATCATTATTTTTTTCTTTTAGTGCTTTAAAGAAAGTGACAGTGAGAGTAAAGTTGCTCAGTTGTGTCCGACTCTTTGCGACCCCATGGACTGTAGCATACTATGCTCCTATGCTCCTCTGTCCATAGGGGTTTCCAGGCTAGGAGTCAGACACGACTGAGCTACTTCACTTTCACTTTTGACTTTTATGCATTGGAGAAGGAAATGGCAACCCACTCCAGTGTTCTTGCCTGGAGAATCCCAGGGACGGGGGAGCCTGGTGGGCTGCTGTCTATGGGGTCGCACAGAGTCGGACACAACTGAAGTGACTTGGCAGCAGCAGCAGCAGGCAAAAGTACTGGGGTGGGTTGCCATTTCCTGCTCCAGAGGATCTTCCTGACCCAGGGATTGAACCGGGGTCTCCCACATTGTAGGCAGACGCTTTACCATCTGAGCCACCAGGGAAGTGCTGGTGAGAATTATTTTAAGGGCTGGAAATTTCAAAATCTACAATTCAGATCAGCAAGAGACCTGAGGGAGAGTTGATGCTACAGTCTTGAAGCCAAAAGCAGGAAGGAGGCAAAATCTCCTACTGTCTTATAGACTGTCGTTTCTCTTAAGACCGTCAACTGATTGGATGAGGTTCGGCCCCATTATGAGGGTAATCTGCTTTACTCAGTCTGAGTGAGTGAGTGAGTGAAAGTTGCTCAGTTGTGTCCGCCTCTTTGCGACCCCATGCACTATACAGCCCATGGAATCCTCCAGGCCAGAATACTGGAGTGGGGGATCTTCAAGGGATCTTCCCAACCCAGGGGATCTTCCCAATCCAGGGATCAAACCCAGGTCTCCCGCATTGCAAATGGAGTTGGATTCTTCATCAGCTGAGCCACAAGGGAAGCCCTACTCAGTCTACTGATTTGAATGTTAATCACATTTTAAAAATAACCTTTGCCAAAACATCTAGACTGATGTTTGACTAAACAACTGGGTACATTAGCCTAGCCAAGTCGACACATAAAATTAACCATCACAATGACTCTTATTTTTAAACTAGTTTAATTTAGGATTGCTAATATTTTCAGAATCATGAGAACTAATACCATAGGATGGGAAACATATGAGATAAGGAAAAAAAAAAAAAGAAGGAATGAGTTGACTGGTGGTTTTCAGTCTCTCACAATATCCCCTGTATTATGTTTCTGTGAATTGCCCAATACTGTAGATTTCTTCTTCGAGTTATTGTGCAACTGTTGTAATTCTTATTTAGCCAAGGATTAGAAAACTGTGATTCTCTTGTCTCATATTTCTATGTGTAGTTCTGTCAGTTTAGGACTGGAGTTGGTTCAATAGATGCTGAACTTTGGGTCTCATATTAAAAGTTGTCATGGCTTGATCTACACAGAATATAGACATAGGCAAAATGACCATGTTGGGGATTTAATCCTCTAGATACTTGTTGTCCACATTTTTTAATTTCCTTTATTTAAAATATTCTTTTTCTGTGGAAGAGCAATAATTCTGACTCAGTTTCTGAGAAACATCCCTATAGCAGAACTTGATCCTACAAGATGAGTGAAATATCTGAACCACATTTATTTTGAAATTATGAACTCCAAATAATGTAGGAGAAAATATTCTGTCTTTCGGGTATGAATCTTCATTACTGTCAACAGTATCTTCCCTATAAATACAATCATAATTTTCTCTAGAAAACTGAGTCTTGTATATAATATATATAATCAAGAAATAATTTCTGAATATATTAACATATGTGTTTATCCTAAATCAATTTCTTTTTGTCTTATCCTACTATAAATTTCTCTTTTCATTAATAAACCTATAGAACACACCTTAGGTCAGTTTTTAAACAGCATGCTTTTTTTTTTTTTTTCTTTAAATTTCATAAACCTATAAATCTAAGTTATAAAGAATATCATATAGTCCACTTTCAGATATTCCTCTTATATATCTTTGGTGTATAATTAACTATTTCTGGAAAAAAACAGAGTGCTTTATAAGTAATAGGAGCAAGAATTTGGACTTTCCCTGGAAGATTTCCTATGCTGTTCATGAAAACTGATCAACTATGCTTTTAAACTTACAATTTTTAAAGAATATTTTAGAAACTCCTACGTCCTATATTTGCCCCATCCTCAGAAAATAAGGTCACAAATTAAGTTCTTTATTTGAATGAGTAGTCAAGGGCTCTTTCATCAACCGCGGTCTTCTAAAGACAAGAGGGATGGTTTCCTATGATAGATGACACACATAAAAGTCCTAATTCAGGTTTGACATAGCAGGTCACAGTAAAAATATGACAGTTTCCTTCTGCAGGTGGATTTTATATGAAGGCAATTTTATTGTTCCTGGAAATATTTTAATTAAGAAATTTGAATAGCCTTATAACTCCTTTTGGAAGTAGTATGATACTGGCATAACAAAGAAAATCATAGGCCAGTTATCATCACTTAGCACTTTCTGAGCTAAATATTTTACAGAGAAGGAACGCTTTTGTTTGTAAGGGAGGTTCTTGCCTAATATGCAAATTTTATCCTATAAATTTCCTACTAGTACTGACTCCTTAGTCTTTTAATGTATAACCATACACTATTACAATTATTCTTAGTTATGTAATTCTTCTTTTGCAGTTGAAATAACTTGAAATTAAATGACTTGTCCTAGATCAAAGATCAACTTGACAAATATCTAAAATTAGAGTTTGGTATTCCTAAAGTGATCATTTAAGGATGTATTTTATTTTTAAATGCTTTTTTGTGTTACTCAAATGCTGGGCATGTTATAAAATTTTAGACTTCCAATACATTCTAAGTCAGAGATTATTAACGTTGGTCTACGAGCTTTTAGTAATATTGAGATAAAATACTTCATAAGGCAGATGCCTCTGATTACAAAATAGAAATTTTCACTTTTGAACTTTCCATGTCCTTCCTTACAACAGAGAACACACACCTGCGTTCAGTACAGTAACACACAGGTTAGTTTCATAATAGGCAGAATGCTAAGTGGCATTGGACGCAATGCGATAACACCAAAAATTTTGTTGTTATTGTTAAAATATTACTTTAATAATATCCATAAAATATCCCTAAAAATGTTGGGGAATGTAATTCTCCCAGATCAGTTCTCTCAGTGTGGACTTTAGGGATGTCAGATACTTGGCTGTATATAATGCATATATATATATGCATTAAACATTTTATTGCATATATGTATTAAACATTATATTGATGGTTCAATATTCCCCAAAGGAAAAACTCCCCATTTTCTGGACAAGAGTATAGTGACTAAACTGAGAAATTATCTCTGGTCCAAAATATGAAGTTAAATATGGAGAGAGCTGAATTTGCAAAGAAGATTTTGAGCTCACGTGTATATCCTGTATGCCTCAGAAATCCAGTGGCCAGCAGCACAAGTACTGCAAGAATGAAACAGCCAGAAATAGGCTTTACTGTTGTATGGTATCTCGTAGGAAATGTGTATCAGAGGATATCAGACTCTTCTCAATCGAATTAGAATAGCTATTCAGTGGGAGGGAATGGGTGAACAGAGACAAAGCATTAAGGTCTATTCTAATATCGCCTTCATTCTCAGCAGCAATCTCCACTCTGTCCTATGGAAACATCTTAAAAACTTAATAATAATAACATGTATTACTGTCTTGCTAGTTTGTACATGTAAGGCAGCTCATAATTATACCCTGAGAGAACTCAATATAAACTACAATTTTAAAAGAAATGTTCTGAGAAATAAAATTGGCTGCCCACATATGTGAGAACAGAGGAAAATTTTTGACTAAAATAAACCTTTTTCCATCTCTATTCTTCACCACTTAAAACTTCCTCAGATAAAATCAGGAGTAGGTAGTAGAGTGACCAGAAGTGACAGTGCACAAAAGCAAACTAGAGATGTGGAGAAAAAAATGTAAAACATTACCCAGGATTCATAGGAACAAGACTATGAATTTGAAAGTATGAAAGAGAAGATAATAGCAAAACTAATAAACTAGGTGTATTTAAAATGGAATATAGAATGTGGAACATAATTATTCATAGAAAAATTAAAGGAAACCCACAGCTTTATGCATGTTGTCATGACTTTGAAATTCAAATTCTACAGAAATATCCTACAAGCATTCATATTGAAATAAATAACTAGGAATTAACAATTTTCAAAATTTCCCATTTGAACAATAAATATCAGAAGAAAATGATGCAGCTTTTATAAAGGGAAAGTTTCTAATGTAAGAATTTATTTCCACATAAGTTTCCATTTGTGAAAGCAAAAAAAAAAAAAAAGGCACATGTTTACTATATGCTTTCTCTTTATTGCTGAGTAGTAATCTGTCATATTAAATAAATAACTTGCCCTATTTTATTGCTGTTGGGCATTTTGTCTTTTCCCCTCTGGTTATTAAGAATCATGGTTGTTCGACATCCTCACCAAATTTTGGTAATGCCAGTTTTTCTGTTTTAGAAATTTTATCCATTCTAGTGACTCTGAATTCATATCTCACTGGGATTTTAATTTATTTCTCTCTAATAACTATTGTTGAGTATTTTTTCACATGCTTCATGTGCATTATTATGTCTTCTTTATTGGTTTTTGCTTTATGTATCTTGCTCCCAATGTTAAGAACACATTCATCATTATTTGTGATATCAACTGCAGATTTTATCAAATCCCTTTTTCAAACTGATGGACTTCCTTTTCATTATATATTATTATTACTGAAATTATTTTTCTTTTACTGAAATTATTTATATAAATGTGGGATTCTGTTAGACTTTTTCTTTATCTGGTGGTATGATCATAAATATTCACCTTTATTCAATTAATTTTGTGAATCACATTGATTAATTTTTAATGTTAAACTAAATATCTGTCTCTTGAATAAAACTCATTTGATCATTATACACTAAGGTCATTTATTATACACTAAACAACCCACTCTTGGTTTATCTTACACTTTGAGCTACTTCTCCCTGAGGTACAAAATGTAACTTTCTCTGATAAATGACTTTGGAATGAGATCCAATTAAGAGTTGTTAAAAAAAAATTTTTTCCTCCAAGTCAGTGAGCTATCTTAATAAAGCATGCATTGTTCCTAACACTCTACTAGGGACAAGGACTGCTTGGTGGGTTTAACCATGAGCTTCAAGGTTATGAAGCTCACTCTCCCACAGATAAAAGCCATGTTCTCCAAATAAGTTTTATCAGTAATGAAAGTGACATCTAGGCCTGTAACTGCTTACTCTTTTTGCTTATTTCTCAATTGACTTAGCTCTTAGAAGCGGAAGAAATGTGCTATTTACTAAAGCCCCATAGGACACATTTTCTATCAGAACTCAGTGGAACCAATGCTGGATGCTTTTGAATTGTGGTGTTGGAGAAGACTCTTCAGAGTCCTTTGAACAGCAAGGAGTTCAAATCAGTCCACCCTAAAGGAGATCAACCCTGGATATTCATGGGAAGGACTGATACTGATGCTGAAGCTCCAATACTTTGGCCACCTGATAACAAGGAGCTGACTCATTGGAAAATATCTTGATGCTGGGAAAGATTGAAAACAAAAGGAAAAGGGGGTGACAGAGGATGAGAGCCGGAAGGCATCACAAACTTAATGGACATGAATTTGAGC
The DNA here is from genome assembly GCA_935064755.1 of Tragelaphus eurycerus. Lineage (NCBI taxonomy): Eukaryota > Metazoa > Chordata > Mammalia > Artiodactyla > Bovidae > Tragelaphus > Tragelaphus eurycerus. The sequence continues at coordinate 36,688,724 of CAKXYN010000012.1, forward strand.
AAACTGGGAGACAGTGAAGGACAGGGAAGGCCTGGTGTGCTGCAGTTAATGAGGTCACAAAGAGTTGGACATGACTTAGTGACAGAAAGACAAGTGGAACCAAAAAGAACCTATAGATTGCTGTTGTTATTTAGTTGCTAAGTTGTGTCTGACTCTTTTGTGACCTCATGGACTGTAACCAGCCAGGCTTATCTGTCCAGTGGGATTTCCCAGGCAAAAATACTGGGGTAGGTTGTCATTTCCTTCTCCAGGGGATCTTCTTGAAGCAGGGATCAAACCCACATCTCCTCCATTTGGCAGGTATATTCTTTACCACTGAGCCAACAGGGAAATCCTTAGTCAAATTACACAGATAAAATTGAGCTTAATGGGATTGATCCTGATAAACTGGATATCAGTAGAGATTTAATCTCGCAACAACAGCAAAAATCATAAGGTCCTCTGAGAGTTCTTTTTACTTTGTACAGGAGAAGGAATTTCATTATTAGTCACTAATTGGTTTTCATTTCAAAGGTGGAAAAGTGTCTCTGGCTTATAAAATGGACACAGTTTTATAGTTGACATGTTACTTGTCTAAAATTGAGCAAAGAATACTCATTGCAGTTATTTTGGAAATTCTGCATATACCTGAAACATAAATTATGGATCTCACTTTAGTCTCACACTGATTTTTAAAGGCACACATTCAGAATTATTTTATTCATTTAAGTTTCATTTATTTGTAGTGCAATAAAGCTAATCACATTCTTAAAATGAAGATGTGAGTACAGACTGAATACAAAGGTGGTTCTGAGTTCTTCGCTGTTGTCCAGTCACTAAGTCATGTCCAACTCTTTCCAACAACATGAACTGCAGTACGCCAGGCTTCCCTGCTTTCACTATCTCCCAGAGTTTGCTAAAACTCATACCATTGAGTTGGTGATGCTATCCAACCATTTCACACTTTGTCAACCCCCTTCTCCTCTTGCCCTCAATCTTTCCTAGCATCAGTGTCTTTTCCAATGAATTGGCTCTTTGCATCAGGTGACCAAAATATTGGACCTTGACCATCAGTTCTTCCAATGAACATTCCGGGTTGATTTCCTATAGGATAGATGGTTTGTTCTCCTTACAGTCCAAGGAAGTCTCAAGAATCTTCTCCAGCACCACAATTTGAAAAGCATCAGTTCTTCAGCACTTCTTTATGGTCCAACTCTCACATTTGCACATGACTACTAGAAAGACCATAGCTTCGACTATACTAACCTTTGTTGGCAAAGTGATATCTCTTCATTTTAATACACTGTCCAGGTTTGTCATAGCTTTTCACACAAGAAGCAAGTGTCTTTTAATTTTGTTGCTGCAGTCACTATTAACATTGATTTTGGAGCCTGGTCAGCCTGCTATTTTTTTTTTTTTTTTTTTTACTTAGACTTCATGAAAGTAGGATTCATCACACCAAGTATTTGTTTAGTATATTCTAATTATTAAATAAATTGTTGTTATTCATGGACTTTTACCATAGTAAAATTTCAATGAAAGTTAGGAAAGGGGAGACCACTGCATCATTTGTAAATACATCCAAATTCATTTAATTATAATAGCCTGTGTAACAAAAATATTAGATGACTCCACAGTATAAGAAGTCTGAGGGCTAAGGAGTAAATATTTCTTCCAGTGTCTGACTCCTTTTATTAAGAGAAGAAAATTCTTTTATAAAGCCCCTAAGATGCTTCCATTTCATTGACCATAGCTTACTTTATGACCATTACTGATTATAAGGAAGGCTTAAAAGTGAGTTCCAAGAAAAAGAATATGGAATTACCATGGCTTAGTTGCTCTTTGTCCCTCTTTCAAAAGCTATTGTGTCCTTTTAGGTGTGTACCACAAAGAAAGCTGTTTCTATTCTTACTAATCTCTTTTGTGAGTGTTTATTGAGCCCCAGTGGGGTCTACAGAGAAGAAATGTCAAGTGATCGCAAACTCTATGTATCTGTGGCTCTCAAGGTCTCCACTACACTTAGAAGTGCATAGTTAGGCTCTGAATTATTTCAGAATGCTAGCTGAGTTTTTCTAACAAATATCTATCCCTGTCTACTCACGTTGAGTAATGCTCAGGTCTCCTGTCTAATTCAGAGAGATGCCTCTCTATAGATTTTAGGTTAGTTAGACCTTAGCTCTCTGATAGGTTCAGGAAATCTCATTAACTAGCAGTTTGTATGACTCTTTTGTTTTAAGACTGAAGACCAGATAATTGCATCATTATAAAATGTCCTTCTTGTAGTAGCTTTTTTAAACTTTTTTTTTTGAGTATGGCTATTTCAGTTATAATTTTGGTTAATACTGATATGATGCATCTTTTTGTTTCTTTTACTGTTTTACTTTGAATTCATGCCTTTGATTTTAAACTGTCTTGTATGTGTAGCTGGATCACTTTTGTTTTTAATTCAGCCTGCCAATTTCTACTTTTTGATTACAGTGTTTGTTTTTTTTTACATTAAATGTAGTCACTGATAAGGGAGAATTTAACTTTGATTTCATGCTGTTTTCTATATGCCATGTCTTTTTGTTTCTCTATTCTTCCTTCCGCTTATATATTAAATAGACCAATTCTTGTGTAATATTTTAATATCATTTATTTTTCCTTTTGCTGTATTTTGTAGCTTTTTTGTCTTAGTGACTGCTCTGGGATTAAAATTAGCATCTTAAGAAAATAATCTTGTTTGGAATAATACCAACTTAATTTCAATAGTTTTCAGAAACTTTATACTAATATAATTTGTTCTCTCCCACTTCTTTGCTATTATTGTCAATCAAATCACAACTTTGTACATTATAAGCCCATCATCACAGTTTTATAATAATTGCTTTTTGCAGTTGTCTATTAAATCAGATATAGAAGAAAAGAGCTGCCAAAAAATACATTTATACTGTCTTCCATATTTCTTATGTAATTACATTTACCAGAGCTCTTTATATCTTCATGTGGATTTCAGTTACATTTTAGTATCTCTTATAAGGCAAATCTGCTACCAATGAATCCTGTTTTTCTTTAAATACCTTAATTTCTCAACATTTTAAAGGATAATTTTGTTGAATATGGAATACATGATGATCCGTCTGTTTTAAATTGTTCCTTGACTAAGTCACATGAGCTGTTTTCTGACCTACATGGTTTCTGATAAAACACATGATGATTTTTGGAATGTAATGGACTATTTTTCTTGTCTTTTTTATTTCTCAAATGGAAAACAGCTCAGGTTAACTTTCAAGTTAATGATTTTTTTCTGTCTGCCCAGATCTGCTATTGAACCCCTCTAGTAATATTCTTTTTGATTATTTAAGTTATTGTGCTTTTTAACCAGAATTTCTATTTGGTTCTGTTTCTTTTTAAAAACTTTTAATTTTGTACTGGAGTACAGCCAATTAACAATTTTGTGATAGTTTCAGGTATACAGCAAAAGAACTCAGCCATACATGTTCATGTATTCATTCTTCCCCAAACTCACCTCCCATCCAGACTGCCACATAACATTGAGCAGAATTTCCTGTGCAATACAGTAGGTCCTTGTTGGTTATCCATTTGAAATATAACAATGTTTATTGCTATAATCTACCCCTCACATGTTCTACTTTGACTGTTCATGGAAAACCACTTTAAAACTATTTGTTAATTTGTACATAAATATTTTATACAGATATGTTTTTTCTTTGTGTGTTGCATTTCACAATAAAGTTGTTAAAAATGAAGCAGAAAAAAAGTACGTAAAATTAGCTGACTTGCAACCAAACTACAATAATATGAAAGTGTTTATAATATTATTTCGTGAAGAGATAACTGAATGTGTAAGCATTAGTATTCAGCTCAATTGATTTAAAGGGTAACAGGAGATATTGTCTATAAAATCAATTTATTTTCCACTATTTTCTATATTGGTAACTGCTCCCTGATTCCATGTCACCTCCTGCTCTCTTTTGCCTGTTGACCTATTTTATGCAGAAATTCTTGCTTTCCCTGCTTCATTTGGCTCCCCATCTTTTTTCACCTGTGGAGTAGCTATTTCAGACTTTTCACTTTCCTTTACTTAGTCAACTTTTGTCCTTACCTTTCTACTTTCAGGCACTTCCAATGATCCTTGAAATACTTCTGTTCAACTTGTTTACCCTTCTCTCTTATTCTCATTTGGTTTCCTTTTCAATTCTAAATTGTTAGAGTGGTAGGCTTTTCCTGCCATACACTTTCTTCCCCTTGGCCACACTAAATTGGTTTTGTCTGAGGCCATACCTGAAACACATCCAGTGACATCATCAAAAGCATCTCTAAACCCTCTTCTAACTGCCTTAATATCTATGCTGTAAACTCTATAGTGAATCAGTCTACCCAATTTTTAACCTTTCTCCCAGACTCCATATTTGCTCACTATTCTTTCAAACATATTTTTGGATTTAAATATAACTCTTCCCCTGAACTTTTTAATATCTCGTCCTCTATAATTTTAATTTAAAATGAGAATCACACCACTGCTTTACCTTAAAAATCTCAGCTCTCCTCACTATATCTACTGCTTTACTAAAGTACCTTTGGATTTTATCAGTTAGAATTGAGCTACTTATTTCTTTTTCTCCATTAAATCTTTAGAAAATATATTCTTCTATATCTGAAAAAAAAAGGAGAAAGAAAAAGAATTTTCATTTTGTACTGTATCTTCTTTTATACATCATACACAAGCTGTAACTGAATTTTCCACTTTGTATTTACCATAATATTCCCTTATTATAGCCTGATTAAACCATGAAATGACCAAGAGAGATTGTATCAAAAATGTTTCTGGCTAAGATTCTTAAACCAAGATAGAGTACAATATGGTTTAGTAACAAACAACTTCTAAATCATAGTGGCTTGTAATAACCAAGGTTCATGTCTTACTTACACACTAAGTATCCAGAAGAGATTGGCTTAGGCATCACTCCATGTTGTCTTTGGTCCAGAAATCAATCTGATAGAGAAGCCTCTATTTGAAATATTGACATTATTGTCATGCAGAAAAAAAGTGACATAATGGTCAGTTAACTGATTCTTAGAGCAACATTCCTAAAAGTTGTTCATCCCTACTCACTTTTTCTGGCCAGAACAAGCCACACCGACTTAAATGAAACATGAAATTACAACTCAAACTAATGAAACAGAGTAATCTAAAACAAAAGTAACTTAGACAAAAGAGGATTTCTTTACATAACAGTTCCAAGTTAAGCAATCTATGTACATGGGATAGTTCTCTGCTGCTGCTGCTAAATCGCTTCAGTCATGTCCGACTCTGTGCGACCCCATAGACGGCAGCCCACGAGGCTCCCCCGTCCCTGGGATTCTCCAGGCAAGAACACTGGAGTGGGTTGCCATTTCCTTCTCCAAATCATGAAAGTGAAAAGTGAAAGTGAATTCATTTAGTCGTGTCTGACTCTTCAAGACCCCATGGACTGCAGCCTACCAGGCTCCTCCATCCATGGGATTCTCCAGGCAAGAGTACTGGAGTGGGTGGTCATTGCCTTCTCTGGGGATAGTTCTCTCAGTTCTCTGGCCCATGGTAAATTAGGGTCTCAAGTTGATTCTATTTAGTGATATCAGATCAGATCAGTTGCTCAGTAGTGTCCGACTCTTTGCGACCCCATGAATTGCAGCACCCCAGGCCTCCCTGTCCATCACCAACTTCTGGAGTTCACACAGACTCACATCCATCGAGTCAGTGATGCCATCCAGCCATCTCATCCTCTGTCGTCCCCTTCTCCTCCTGTCCCCAATCCCTCCCAGCATCAGAGTCTTCAAAAATGAGTCAACTCTTCGCATGAGGTGGCCAAAGTACTGGAGTTTCAGCTTTAGCATCATTCCTTCCAAAGAAATCCCAGGGCTGATCTCCTTCAGAATGGACTGGTTGGATCTCCTAGCAGTCCAAGGGACTCTCAAGAGTCTTCTCCAACACCACAGTTCAAAAGCATCAATTCTTCGGTGCTCAGCCTTCTTCACAGTCCAACTCTCACATCCATACATGACCACCTGAAAGACCATCAGATCAGATCAGAGATCAGTCCCTCAGTCGTGTCCAACTCTTTGCGACCCCATGAACCGCAGGACGCCAGGCCTCCCTGTCCGTCACCAACTCCCGGAGGTCACCCAGACTCACATCCATCGAGTGAGTGATGCCATCCAGTCATCTCATCCTCTGTCGTCCCCTTCTCCTCCTGCCCCCAATCCCTCCCAGCATCAGAGTCTTCAAAAATGAGTCAACTCTTGGCATGAGGTGGCCAAAATACTGGAGTTTCAGCTTTAGCATCATTCCTTCCAAAGAAATCCCAGGGCTGATCTCCTTCAGAATGGACTGGTTGCATCTCCTTGCAGTCCAAGGTACTCTCAAAAGTCTTCTCCAACACCACAGTTCAAAAGCATCAATTCTTCAGTGCTCAGCCTTCTTCACAGTCCAGCTCTCACATCCATACATGACCACAGGAAAGACCATAGCCTTGACTAGGCGAACCTTTGTTGGCAAAGTAATATCTGTGCTTTTGAATATGCTATCTAGGTTGGTCATAACTTTCCTTCCAAGGAGTAAACGTCTTTTAATTTCATGGCTGCAGTCACCATCTGTAGTGATTTTGGAGCCCAGAAAATAAAGTCTGACACTGTTTCCACTGTTTCCCCATCTATTTGCCATGAAGTGATGGGACCGGATGCCATGATCTTTGTTTTCTGAATGTTGAGCTTTAAGCCAACTTTTTCACTCCCCACTTTGACTTTCATCAAGAGGCTTTTTAGTTCCTCTTCCCTTGCTGCCATAAGGGTGGTATCATCTGCATATCTGAGGTAATTGATATTTCTTCCAGCAATCTTGATTCCAGCTTATGTTTCTCCAGTCCAGCGTTTCTCATGATGTACTCTACATATAAGTTAAATAAGCAGGGTGACAATATACAGCCTTGACAAACTCCTTTTCCTATTTGGAACCAGTCTGTTGTTCCATGTGCAGTTCTAACTGTTGCTTCCTGACTTGCATACAGATTTCTCAAGAGGCAGATCAGGTGGTCTGGTATTCCCATCTCATTCAGAATTTTCCACAGTTTATTGTGATCCACACAGTCAAAGGCTTTGGCATAGTCAATAAAGCAGAAGTAGGTGTTTTTCTGGAACTCTCTTGCTTTTTCCATGATCCAGCGGATGTTGGCAATTGGATCTCTGGTTCCTCTTCCTTTTCTAAAACCAGCTTGAGTTATCATCTGCATAATCGAACTGAATCACCATGTACATATTCCAGGCAATGGAAAGAGGAAGTGGGCTTCCAGGGACACATTGTTAAGACCCAGTGCTAGAAATGGTTTGACTCATATCTGTTCTGTACACTGATATGGTTTGTTGCAAAATTTTCACAAAATATTCTTGGGATTTTGACTGAGATTGTATTGCATCTGTACATAATTTTCTTTGAGATAGTATATTATGATAGTGAGTCTTCCAAGTCATCAATATGGCATATCTTTCTACTTGGGCATCAGTTCAGTTGCTCAGTCGTGTCCTACTCTTTGTGACCCCATGGACTGCAGCACGCCAGCCTTCCCTGTCCATCACAAACTCCTAGAGCTTACTCAAACTCATGACCATTGAGTTGATAATGCCTTCCAACGATCTCATTCTCTGTCGTCCCCTTCTTCTCCTACCTTCAATCTTTTCAGCATCAGGGTCTTTTATAATAAGTCAGTTCTTCACATCAGGTGGACAAAGTATTGGAGCTTCAGCTTCAGCATCAGTCCTTCCAATGAATATTCAGGACTGATTTTTTTTTAGGATGGACTGGTTTGATCTCCTTGCAGTCAAGGGACTCTCAAGAATCTTCTCCATCACTGCAGTTCAAAAGCATAAATTCTTTGTCACTCACCTTTCTTTATGGTCCAGCTCTTATCTCTACATGACTACTGGAGAAACCGTAGCTTTGACTAAATGGATATACCACTAGGTAAACCTAAGATATACCACATGGGCATATTTGTTTTCAACAATGCCCAAGAAAGTTAGGCTACACCTAACTCCTGAGGACAATGGGAAGTATCACTTCATTAGCTTGGAAGAGAGAATAAATTTTTAGGACTTACTATCTCCATCTTAGTGATTCAGTGATAAAATCAGGCAAAATTTATTTCACCAGAGTATACTTAAGGTCCTATAGTTTCTTATACTGTTTTCAGTATTGTATATCAAAGAGCCTGAATGCTCTAAACTGAATGAAGCATAAAATGTTATATTCAACTCATCATTTTCATCTCTACATGGTCTTCCCATTAAATATAATAAATTATTCAGGATATATACCTTTATTAATTACTGTTTTGTTGTTGTTGTTTGTTTGTTTGTTTGTTATTTGTACCACATAGCTTGCAGGATCTTAATTTCCTGACCAGGGATTGAACCCAGGGCCACAGCAGTGAGTGTCAAAATCGTAACCTTAGACCGCCAGGGAACTCCCTGCTAATTTTAAAAACCATGTTTGCTTAATGTTCTTAGTTAAAAAGATGGTGTATTTTAAATATATATTTAATTATATTCATTGTTTGCCAAAGTTGGAACTTTGTTTTGACATTTAGATAATAAAAATAAATTTATAGAAAAAAAGTTAAATGTCATTAAAATTAAATAGTTTCTGAACATAACTACATAATTGTCTTTTTTTTTTCCTGTCTTTTTTATCTTGAGAACAAAAAATCTTAATGTTCTATGTGGCTAAGATGACTTAAAACTGTTTTTCTTCTTAATATTTTTGCTAATTCTCAATATTCATACTTTTTTTTATCTTGACTTTTATATTTTATAGCCTGACTTCTTGTACACTTGAAATAACTGCTCCTTCTAGAGTTCCAGTACTCCTGTCTCTCAATTTAGAGAGATAAATTATCTAGTTAAAATCTAAATCTAATCTCTGAAGTTATCTTATTAGTCTTTAAAACATCTAAATATTAAGATTTTTTTTTCCTCTTTTGAGACTGTTCAAAACAAAGACATTGAGATATTATTTAACTACATTTATCATTCCACCTACACGTACAAATTTGGAAATTATAGGTTTTATTTCTAAACCGCCACATAAATTCACAATAAAAACCATTTTTTTCTTAAACTGAGTGCAACCTCTACAACGAAATGGCATAACAAACAATTAATAAAATTATAACACTTATTCTCTTACCACATTTGCATATTAGTAGCAAATGTCCCTTAAAGTTAATATCTTGATCCTTCCATTAGAGTTTTTATAGCACATTGCCATTAACATAGTTTCCAGAAAATGGAGAGTTGCCTATGTAATACAACTGTAAACTACAGTATAAATCAGCATAAACACATTTAGAACTTACCATAAAAGTACTTAGTAATACATTAACTGCAAAACCATTCCTCTAACTGTAGCCCTGTAAAAGATGAAAATGACATGGAATATTATCCAAAGCCTTTTGTCCCTGTCATACTCATTTACTCTGAAAACAAACTGCAAAGTGATGACATTAAGGCAACTTTTCTCTATTTTTACAAGAAATAAAAGGTCCATTGAAAGTAATAAACCTTTGTGTTTTTCTAATCTAATTGCCATCAATGTGTGGAATTATTCTGAAAGGGAAAATGATGTAATACATATTTACATGTAGCTGAGACAGAACAATGAAAGTGTCAAGAAATATTGGAACCAGTCTCCTTGTGAATATTTTTGGGAGTGCCCTCTTTATTGGAGCTGATATAAACCCAGTTTTTGCTCTGTGGAAGCATCTAAATTCTAGTGAGATCAGAGTCATAGACAGGCTTTTCCTTCAAAAGCAGTTAATTTCAGGAATAATTAATAAGCATCCACTCTGTGCTGACCACTAGAGAAGCCTTGAGAAAAGGATAGAATTGAGATAATGAAGATAAACCAAAGCTGTATTTTCTTCTATTCTCCAGTTTTTCTTTAAGTATGTGAGAAAGCTAAATTCAAAGAAACATATTAAAACTTTGATTGTTTTTGATACAAGCAAGATGGAAATGGTCACTAACTCCCCTTTTCTCCTCAATTCTCTTTAGGTGAATTTGCTTGAGATAGGGTTTCACTAACTCCTAAAATAGCTAGCAAAAAGGCATTATATTACTGTGTTCATCTTTTGTCTGGTGCCTTTTTTTCTCCTATTCTCTTTGTCTTGGAATTGATTTAATTTAATTATTTTGCTATAATTTTTCTAGTCAAGTCTTCTAGGTAAATATGGACTTTCTTTATTTTTATTTTTCACCTTGTCTCTATCGTAATTTATGTCTTAGCTGTTTTTGTACATCTTCACTGTGTTATAGGCCAAAAAAAAGCATCCTGTGCAAAGCCAAGAAAATTATGTATCACAGAACATTGCTCTACCAAACAGTTCTGTAAGGGTGAAAAATGACAGAGGTTGGATGGATATTGGTTAAGTGGATAGCTAAAGAGACTGTTGAAGGGTTGGTTGTGAAGAATCTTAAGCACCATACCAAGAGCCATATAACTTAACAATGGAAAATAAAATAACTTAGCAATTAAAAAACAATGAAGGATTTCAAACCATAATAATTTTGTTTGCATTTGAAATATCAGTGCGGCAGCTGGAATCAAGAGTAGAAGAGAATGGATAGAAGCTAAAAAACATTTAGGAATGGTTAAAGCAATCAAGAGGAGGGATAATAGAATAGTGGGAGTGGGGATAGAGGTAAAACAAATTTGATGGATGTGTGTTATATAACTGAAAGTTTTAATGGAAGTTGGCAGTTAACTAAACATATAAGATGAATGAAAGAGAAAGCTGAAAATTAGTTTAAACCAGAGGTCCTCAAACTTTTTTAAAGGGTCATAGTTTTAAATGCATGGTTTAGCAATTGGATGTTATAGTGACATTGAATGTTTTCTTCTAAGAGTTTTAGGACTTCAGATCCTAAAAGTAAATTCTAAACTCTCAGACAATGCGTGGCAATACAACCAATTCATAACAAATTTTTTAGTGTCAACAGACTAACTGAAAAGGCAATACATGAAATGAGAATATGACTTCATGTTTTTAAAAATCTAATTTTAATAAGTCATTTTTAGTATCCTCAAAATGGTGTCTTTCAGATATGGGTCAAATAAGAATATTAATACATACTGCAAATTTTTAAGTCATAGAAGCCCCTTTTAGTTTTATATGCTCAAAATTAATGTCAACCAAAAGGTCAGTTCCTTATGTATGTATGTTTTACTTCTAGTACTATGGTCATGATGTCAAGAATAATAACTGTACATATTAGTTTCCTTTTTTGTGTTTCCTGGTCCTGATAAGCATGTTCATTTTCCCAATACTTTAGTTTGTGATGTCTAAAATAGGTGATGGTTCTTCACATCAGTCATGCTGAGTAATCATGTAACGTTTGTTTTCTTTCAGCTTAATAATTTTTAATTAGCTTAAGCTTTATATATTATCTTAATTATAATTAGCTTTAGTTTTAAACTCTATAAAATATTTAGAGTTAAACTCTAAAACATAAAAATATGTTCTCTCCCAATTGTATGGCAGATTGTGTGTTCTTAAGTCACTCAGTCATGTCTGGCTCTTTGCAACCCCATGGACTTGTAGCCTCCCACGTTCCTCTGTCTGGGGGGATTCTCCAGTCAAAAATACTGAAATGGGTTGCCATGCCCTCCTCCAGGGGATCTTCCTAACCCAGGGATGGAACCGAGGTCTCCAGCATTGCATGAGGATTCTTTACCAATTGAGCCACCAGGGAAGCCTGTATGGTAGATTAGGTTTTCTAAAATGTCTTCCCACTGAAAGCAACTATATCTTGAAAAAATATTTACATTCATTCCTAGGTATCCACAAGAAATTGCTTCTGGGATTTTGTTTTTGTTCTTTAATCACTAACGGGGAAGGCAATGGCACCCCACCCCAGTACTTTTGCCTGGAAAATCCCATGGATGGAGGAGCCTGGTAGGCTGCAGTCCATGGGGTCGCTAAGAGTCAGACATGACTGAGCGGCTTCACTTTCACTTTTCACTTTCATGCACTGGAGGGGGAAATGGCAACCCACTCCAGTGTTCTTGCCTGGAGAATCCCAGGGACGGGGGAGCCTGGTGGGCTGCCGTCTATAGGGTCGCACAGAGTCGGACACGACTGAAGCGACTTAGCAGCAGCAGCAGCAGCAATCACTAAGTCATGTCCAACTTTTTAAGACCCCATGGACTATATTCCACTAGGCTCCTCTGCCCATGGGATTTCAGATACCAAAATCTGAGGATGCTGAGGTCTCTCATGTAAAATGGTGTAGTATTTGCATTTAATCACACAAATCCACCCATATATTAATACTTTGCTGCTGCTGCTGCTGCTAAGTCGCTTCAGTCATGCCCGACTCTGTGCGACCCCACCAGGCTCCCCCGTCTCTGGGATTCTCCAGGCAAGAACACTGGAGTGGGTTGCCATTTCCTTCTCCAATGTATGAAAGTGGAAAGTGAAAGTAGGAAGTCACTTGGTCGTGTCTGATTCTCAGTGACCCCTTGGACTGCAGCCTACCAGGCTCCTCTGTCCATGGGATTTTCCAGGCAAGAGTACTGGACTGGGTTGCCATTGCCTTCTCCAATATTAATACTTTAAATCATCTCTATTATACTTAATACAATGTAAATGCTATGTAAGTAGTTGTGAATAAAGTATGAATGGTAAGTAAATAGATACTGTGCCTCTGTGGTACTGGGCAAATTTAATTTTTTTTTCTTAAATCAGGTGGGTTGATGTGGGATGCACAGATTCAGAGCAACAACTCTACTCGTTTTCTTATACCTAGGCTTGTGGGAAATAAAAGACTACTCTGAGCCTCCCTACCCCTACCGCATGACTAAAACTGAGCTGTGAACAGAGAACAGTAAGCAAATGGTAGATGGTGATAAACTTTGAGCAAAGGCCATGCCAACCCTGAATCAGGACTTTGTCACTGCAGGGAAATTGAACTTGATCAGTCAGTTCAGTTCCTCAGTCGTGTCTGACTCTTTGCAACCCCATGAACCGCAGCACACCAGGCGTCTCTGTCCATCACCAACTCCTGGAGTACACACAAACTCATGTCCATCTAGTCGATGATGCCATCCAGCCATCTCATCCTCTGTTGTCCCCTTCTCCTCCTGCCCTCAATTGCTCCCAGCATCAGAGTCTTCTCCAATGAGTCAGCTCTTCGCATGAGGTGGCCAAAGTATTGGAATTTGATCTTCAACATCATTCCTTCCAAAGAAATCCCAGGGCTGATCTCCTTCAGAATGGACTGGTTGGATCTCCTTGCAGTCCAAGGGACTCTCAAGAGTCTTCTCCAACACCACAGTTCAAAAGCATAAATTTTTTGGTGCTCAGTTTTCTTCACAGTCCAACTCTCACATCCATACATGACCACTGGAAAAACCATAGCATTGACTAGATGGACCTTTGTTGACAAAGTAATGTCTCTGCCCCTTAATATGCTGTCTAGTTTGGTCATAACTTTCTTTCCAGGGAGTAAGCGTCTTTTAATTTCATGGCTGCAGTCACCATCTGCAGTGATTTTGGAGCCCAGAAAAATGAAGTCTGACACTGTTTCCACTGTTTCCCCATCTATTTCCCATGAAGTGATGGGACCAGATGCCATGATCTTCGTTTTCTGAATGTTGAGCTTTAAGCCAACCTTTTCACTCTCCACTTTGACTTTCATCAAGAGGCTTTTAGTTCCTCTTCACTTCCTGCCATAAGGGTGGTGTCATCTGCATATCTAAGGTTATTGATATTTCTTCCAGCAATCTTGATTCCAGCTTGTGCTTCCTCCAGCCCAGCATTTCTCATGATGTACTCTGCATATAAGTTAAATAAGTAGGGTGACAATATTGATACTCCTTCACTAAATAAGATTAAGGGACTAGAGTGTCACATCAAGAGCTACCTAGAGAAGTGGACAGTATTCCCTACACCTACCTTCTGAATTCCCACAGCTTTACAAAGTAAATAAATGGGTATAGGAATACAAAAATATGTTATCTTTTTAAAATACTACCAAAATTTCTGAAAGAAAAATATGTTCTGGATTACAGGTCCTATTTATAGGCAGCCTTTATCCTAGTAACTTGTTGATTTTTGATTTTAAGTGTTCTCTTCCTGTACAGAAAGTGAAACAGGGAAACACACTTTTTTTTTTTTTTGAGTGAATAAAATGATTTCAACTCTTGTTATTGTTTCCTTTTTTTCTGTAGGTTCCAAATAGAAAAATGTTTAGCAAGTGTTATGCTGGGTTGCAAGGTCAAGTAGGGCTTAGGAAGCATCACTACAAACAAAGCTAGTGGAGGTGATGGTATTTCAGTTAAGCTCTATCAAATCCTAAAAGATGATGCTGTGAAAGTGCTGCACTCAATATGCCAGCAAATTAGGAAAACTCAGCAGTGGTCACAGGACTGGAAAAGATCAGTTTTCATTCCAATCCCAAAGAAAGGCAATGCCAAAAATGCTCAAACTACCACAAAATCGCACTCATCTCACACACTTGAAAAGTAGTGCTCAAAATTTTCCAACCCAGGCTTCAACAGCACATGAACCCTGAACTTCCAGTTGTTCAAGCTGGATTTAGAAAAGGCAGAGGAACCAGAGGTCCACTTGCCAACATCCATTGGATCATTGAAAAATCAAGAGAGTTCCAGAAAAACATCTACTACTGCTTTATTGACTATGTCAAAGCCTTCGACTGTATGGATGGCAACAAACTGTGAAAAATTCTGAAAGAGATGGGAATACCAGACCACCTGACCTGCCTCTTGAAAAACCAGTATGCAGTTCAGGAAGCAACAGTTATTATTTTTTATTTTAATTGGAGGCTAATTACTTTATAATATTGTAGTGGTTTTTGCCATACATTGACATGAATCAGCCATGGATGTACAGGTGTTCCTCATCCTGAACCACCTCCCACCTCCCTTTCCATCCCATCCCTCAGGGTCATCCCAGTGAACCAGCCCTGAGCACCCTGTCTCATGCATTGAACATGGACTGGCGATCTGTTTCACATATGATAATATACATGTTTCAACACTATTCTCTCAAATCACCCACCCAGGCCTTCTCCCACAGAGTCTAAAAGACTGTTGTATATATCTGTGTCTCTTTTTCTGTCTAGCATATAGGGTCATTGTTACTATTGTGGAAAATTCTGAAAGAGATGGAAATACCAGACCACCTGATCTGCCTCTTGAGAAATCTATATGCAGGTCAGGAAGCAACAGTTAAAACTGGTCATGGAACAACAGACTGGTTCCAAATAGGAAAAGGAGTACGTCAAGGCTGTATATTGTCACCATGTTTATTTAACTTATATGCAGAGTACATCATGAGAAATGCTGGACTGGAAGAAACACAAGCTGGAATCAAGATTGCTGGAAGAAATATCAATAACCTCAGATATGCAGATGATACCACCCTTATGGCAGAGAGTGAAGAGGAACTCAAAAGCCTCTTGATGAAAGTGAAAGTGGAGAGTGAAAAGGTTGGCTTAAAGCCCAACATTCAGAAAACGAAGATCATGGCATCTGGTCCCATCACTTCATGGGAAATAGATGGGGAAACAGTGGAAACAGTGTCAGACTTTATTTTTGGGGGCTCCAAAATAACTACAGATGGTGACTGCAGCCATGAAATTAAAAGACGCTTACTCCTTGGAAGGAAAGTTATGACCAACCTAGATAGCATATTCAAAAGCAGAGACATTACTTTGCCAACAAAGATTCGCCTAGTCAAGGCTATGGTCTTTCCTATGGTCATGTATGGATGTGAGAGCTGGACTGTGAAGAAGGCTGAGCGCCGAAGAATTGATGCTTTTGAACTGTGGTGTTGGAGAAGACTCTTGAGAGTCCCTTGGACTGCAAGGAGATCCAACCAGTCCATTCTGAAGGAGATCAGCCCTGGAATTTCTTTGGACGGAATGATGCTAAAGCTGAAACTCCAGTATTTTGGCCACCTCATGCGAAGAGTTGACTCATTGGAGAAGACTCTGATGCTGGGAGGGATTGGGGGCAGGAGGAGAAGGGGACGACAGAGGATGAGATGGCTGGATGGCATCACTGACTCGATGGATGTGAGTCTGAGTGACCTCCAGGAGTTGGTGATGGACAGGGAGGCCTGGCGTGCTGCAGTTCATGGGGTCGCAAAGAGTCGGACACGACTGAGCGACTGATCTGACCTGATTGGTATTTTTCTTCCTGATTTACTTCACTCTGTATAATAGGCTCCAGTTTCATCCACCACATTAGAAATGATTCAGATATATTCTTTTTAATGGCTTAGTAATATTCCATTGTGTATATGTACCACCGCTTTCTTATCCATTTATCTGCTGGTGGACATCTAAGTTGCTTCCATGTCCTAGCTATTGTAAACAGTGCTGCGATGAACACTGGGGTACATGTGTCTCTTTCAATTCTAGTTTGCTTGGTGTGTATGCCCAACAGTGGGATGCTGGGTCATATGGCACTTCTATTTCCAGTTTTTTAAGGGATCTCCACATTGTTCTCCATAGTGGCTGTACTAGTTTGCATCCAACAGTGTAAGAGGGTTCCCTTTTCTCCACACCCTCTCCAGCATTTATTATTTGTACACTTTTGGATCGCAGCCATTCTGTCCAGGGTGAGATAGTACCTCATTGTGGTTTTGATTTGCATTTCTCTGATAATGAGTGATATTGAGCATCCTTTCATGTGTTTGTTAGCCATCTGTATGTCTTCTTTGGATAAATGTCTGTTTAGTTCTTTGGCCCATTTTTTTGATTGGGTCATTTATTTTTCTGGAGTTGCACTATTGGAGTTGCTTATATATTTTTGAGATTAATTCTTTGTCAGTTGCTTCATTTGCTATTATTATCTCCCATTCTGAAGGCTATTTTTTGACCTTATAGTTTCCTTCATTGTGCAAAAGCTTTTAAGTTTAATTTAATTCCACTTATTTATTTTTGCTTTTATCTCCTTTACTCTGGGAGGTGGGTCATAGAGGATCCTGCTGTGATGTATGTCAGAGAGTGTTTTGCCTATGTTTTCCTCTAGTAGTTTTATAGTTTCTGGTCTTATGTTTAGATCATTAATCCATTTTGAGTTTATTTTTGTGTATGGTGTTAGAAACTGTTCTAGTTTCATTCCTTTACAAGTGGTTGACAGTTTTCCCAGCACCACTTGTTAAAGAGATTGTCTTTTCTCCATTGTATATTCTTGCCTCCTTTGTCAAAGATAAGGTGTCCATAGATGCGTGAGGTTCATAATATTATACAGGAGACAGGGATCAAGACCATCCCCACGGAAAAGAAATGCAAAAAAGCAAAATGGCTGTCTGGGGAGGCCTTACAAATAGCTATGAAAAGAAGAGAAGCGAAAAGCAAAGGAGAAAAAGATATAAACATCTGAATGCAGAGTTCCAAAGAATAGCAAGAAGAGATAAGAAAGCCTTCTTCAGCGATCAATGCAAAGAAATAGACAAAAACAACAGAATGGGAAAGACTGGGGATCTCTTCAAGAAAATCAGAGATACCAAAGGAACATTTCATGCAAAGATGGGCTCGATAAATGACAGAAATGGTATGGACCTAACAGAAGAAGAAGATATTAAGAAGAGGTGGCAAGAATACACAGAAGAACTGTACAAAAAAGAGCTTCACGACCCAGATAATCATGATGGTGTGATCACTGACCTAGAGCCAGACATCCTGGAATGTGAAGTCAAGTGGGCCTTAGAAAACATCACTACGAACAAAGCTAATGGAGGTGATGGAATTCCAGTGTAGCTATTCCAAATTCTGAAAGATGATGCTGTGAAAGTGCTGCACTCAATATGCCAGCAAATCTGGAAAACTCAGCAGTGGCCACAAGATTGGAAAAGGTCAGTTTTCATTCCAATCCCAAAGAAAGGCAATGCCAAAGAGTGCTCAAATTACCGCACAATTGCACTCATCTCACACGCTAGTAAAGTAATGCTCAAAATTCTCCAAGCCAGGCTTCAGCAATATGTGAACCGTGAACTTCCTGATGTTCAAGCTGGTTTTAGAAAAGGCAGAGGAACCAGAGATCAAATTGCCAACATCCGCTGGATCATGGAAAAAGCAAGAGAGTTCCAGAAAAACATCTCTTTCTGCTTTATTGACTATGCCAAAGCCTTTGACTGTGTAGATCACAATAAACTGGGAAAATTCTGAAAGAGATGGGAATACCAGACCACCTGATCTGCCTCTTGAGAAATCTGTATGCAGGACAGGAAGCAACAGTTAGAACTGGTCATGGAACGACAGACTGGTTCCAAATAGGAAAAGGAGTACGTCAAGGCTGCATATTGTCACCATGTTTATTTAACTTATATGCAGAGTACATCATGAGAAATGCTGGACTGAAAGAAACACAAGCTGGAATCAAGATTTCTGGGAGAAATATCAATAACCTCAGATATGCAGATGACACCACTCTTATGGCAGAAAGTGAAGAGGGGCTAAAAAGCCTCTTGATGAAAGTGAAAGTGGAGAGTGAAAAGGTTGGCTTAAAGCCCAACATTTAGAAAACAAAGATCATGGCATCTGGTCCCATCACTACATGGGAAATAGATGGAGAAACAGTGGAAACAGTGTCAGACTTTATTTTTCTGGGCTCCAAAATCACTGCAGATGGTGACTGCAGCCATGAAATTGAAAGATGCTTACTCCTTGGAAGGAAAGTTATGACCAACCTAGGTAGCATATTCAAAAGCAGAGACATTTTGTTGCCAACAAAGGTTCGCCTAGTCAAGGCTATGGTCTTTCCTGTGGTCATGTATGGATGTGAGAGCTGGACTGTGAAGAAGGCTGAGTGCCGAAGAATTGATGCTTTTGAACTGTGGTGTTGGAGAAGACTCTTGAGAGTCCCTTGGACTGCAAGGATATCAAACCAGTCCATTCTGAAGGAGATCAGCCCTGGAATTTCTTTGGAAGGAATGATGCTAAAGCTGAAACTCCAGTATTTTGGCCACCTCATGCGAAGAGTTGACTCATTGGAGAAGACTCTGATGCTGGGAGGGATTGGGGGCAGGAGGAGAAGGGGACGACAGAGGATGAGATGGCTGGATCGCATCACTGACTCTATGGATGTGAGTCTGAGTGACCTCCGGCAATTGGTGATGGACAGAGAGGCCTGGCGTGCTACAGTTCATAGGGTTGCAAAGAATCAGACACGACTGAGCGACTGATCTGATCTGATTTGATCTGGTCTTTGGGCTTTCTTTTTCGTACCATTGATCTATATTTCTGTCTTTGTGCCAGTACCATACTTTCTTGATGACTGTTGCTTTGTAGTATAGCCTGCAGTCAGGCAGGTTGATTCCTCCAGTTCCATTCTTCTTTCTCAAGATTGCTTTGGCTATTCGAAGTTTTTTTGTATTTCCATACAAATTGAGAAATTATTTGTTCTAGTTCTGTGAAAAATACCATTGGTAGCTTGATAGGGATTGCATTGAATCTATAGATTGCTTTTGGGTAGTATACACATTTTCACTATATTGATTCTTCTGATCCATGAACATGGTATATTTCTCCATCTATTTGTGTTGTTTTGATTTCTTTCATCAGTGTTTTATAGTTTTCTGTATATAGGTCTTTTGTTTCCTTAGGTAGCTATATTCCTATGTATTTTATTCTTTTTGATGCAATGGTGAATGGAATTGTTTCCTGAATTTCTCTTTCTATTTTCTCATTGTTAGTGTGTAGGAATGAAAGGGATTTCTGTGTGTTAATTTTATATCCTGCAACTTTACTCTATTTTTTGATTAGCTCTAGTAATTTTCTGGTGAAGTATTTAGGGTTTTCTGTGTAGAGGATCATGTCATCTGCAAACAGTGAGAATATTACTTTTTCTTTTCCAATCTGGATTCCTTTTATTTCTTTTTCTTCTCCGATTGCTGTGGATAAAACTTCCAAAACTATTTTGAATAGTAGTGTTGAAAGTGGGCACCCTTGTCTTGTTCCTGACTTTTAGGGGAAATGCATTCAACTTTTCACCATTGAGTATAATGTTTGCTGTGGGTTTGTCATATATAGCTTTTATTATGTTGAGGTTTGTTCCTTCTATTCCTGCTTTCTAGAGAGTTTTTATCATAAATGAATGTTGAATTTTGTCAAAGGCTTTCTCTGCATCTATTGAGATAATCATATGGTTTTTATCTAGCAATTTGTTAATGTGGTGTATTGCATTGATTGATTTGTGGATATTAAAGAATCCTTGCATTCCTGGGATAAAGCCCACTTGGTCATGATGTATGATCTTTTTACTATGTTGTTGGACTCAGTTTGCTAGAATTTTGTTAAAGATTTTTGCATCTATGTTCATCAGTGATATTGGCCTGTAGTTTTCTTTTTTTGTGGCATCTTTGTCTTGTTTTGTTATTAGGGTGATGGTGGCCTCATAGAATGAGTTTGGAAATTTACCTTCCTCTGCAATTTTCTGGAAGAGTTCGAGTAGAATAGGTGTTAGCTCTTCTCTAAATTTTTGGTAGAATTCAGCTGTGAAGCTGTCTGGTCCTGGGGTTTGTTTGCCGGAAGATTTCTGATTATAGTTTCAATTTCCATGGTTATGATGGGTCTGTTAAGATTTTCTATTTCTTCCTGATTCAGTTTTAGAAAGTTATACGTTTCTAGGAATTTGTCCATTTCTTCCAGGTTGTCCATTTTATTGACATATAGTTGCTGATAATAGTCTCTTATGATCCTTTGTATTTCTGTTTTGTCTGTTGTGATTTCTCCATTTTCATTTCTAATTTTGTTGATTTGATTCTTATCCCTTTGTTTCTTGATGAGTCTGCTAATGGTTTGTCTATTTTATTTATCTTCTTGAAGAATCAGATTTTGGCTTTGTTGACTTTTGCTATGGTCTCTTTTGTTTATTTTGCATTTATTTCTGCCTTAATTTCTATGATTTCTTTACTTCTACTAACCCTGGGGTTCTTCATTTCTTCCTTTTCTAGTTGACTTAGTTTTAGAGTTAGGTTATTTATTTGACTTTTTTCTGTTTCTTAAAGTAATCCTGTATTGCTTTGACCCTTCCACTTAGTACTGCTTTTACAGTGTCCCAGAGGTTCTGGGTTTTTGTGTTTTCATTTTCATTCATTTCTATGCATATTTTAATTTCCTCTGTGATTTTTTGGTTATTCAGAAGTGTATTGTTTAGCTTTCATATGTTGGAATTTTAAATAGTTTTTTCCCTGTAGTTGACATCTAATCTTACTGTATTGTAGTCATAAAAGATGCTTGGAATTATTTCAGTGTTTTTTTTTTTTTTTTAATTCACCAAGGCTAGATTTATGGCCCAGGATGTGATCTATCCTGGAGAAGGTTCCATGTGCACTTGAGAAAAAGGTGAAATTCATTGTTTTTGGGTGAAATGTCCTATAGATATCTATTAGGTCTAACTGATCCATTGTATCATTTAAAGTTTGTGTTTCCTTGATAATTTTCTGTTTAGTTGATCTATCCATAGGTGTGATTGGGGGTATTAAAGTCTCCCATTATTATTGTGTTATTGCTAATTTCCCCTTTCATACTTGTTAGCATTTGCCTTACTTATTGTGGTGCTCCTATGTTGAGTGCATATATATTTATAATTGTTATATCTTCTTCTTGGGTTGATCCTTTGGTCATTATGTAGTGTCCTTCTTTTTGTCTTTTCAAAGCCTTTATTGAAAGCCTATTTTATCTGATATGAGTATTGCTACTCCTGCTCTCTTTTGGTCTCTATTTGCATGAAATATCTTTTTCTAGCCCTTCACTTTCAGTCTGTATGTGTCCCTTGTTTTGAGGTGGGTCTCTTGTAGACTGCATGTATAGGGGTCTTGTTTTTGTACCCATTCAGACACTCTATGTCTTTTTGTTCGGGCATTCAACCCATGTACATTTAAGGACATTTAATGTAAATTATTGATAAGTATGATCCTGTTGCCATTTACTATGCTGCTTTGGGTTCGAGTTTATAAACCTTTTGCTTTTCCTGTCTAGAGAAGATCTTTTGGCATTTGTTGAAGAGCTGGTTTGGTCGTACTGGATTCTCTCAGCTTTTGCTTGTCTATAAAGCTTTTGATTTCTCCTTCATATTTGAATGAGATCATTTCTGGGTACAGTAATCTAGGTTGTAGGTTTTTCTCTTTCATCGCTTTAAGTATATCCTACCATTCCCTTCTGGCCTGCAGAGTTTCTATTGAAAGATCCGCTGTTATCCTTATGGGAATCCTCTTGTGTATTATTTGTTGTTTTTCCCTTGCTGCTTTTAATATTTGTTCTTTGTGTTTGATTTTTGTTAATTTGATTAATATTTGTCTTGAGGTGTTTTGCCTTGGGTTTATTCTGTTTGGGACTCTTTGGCTTTCTTGGACTTAGGTGACTATTTCCTGCCCCATTTTAGGGATGTTTTCAACTATTATCTCCTCAAGCATTTTCTCATGGCCTTTCTATTTGTCTTCTTCTTCTGGGACTCTTATGGTTCAAATATTGGGGCATTTGACATTGTCCCAGAGGTCTCCGAGGTTGCCCTCATTTCTTTTGATTCTTGTTTCTATTTTCCTCTCTGCTTCATTTATTTCCACCGTTCTATCTTCTACCTCACTTATCCTATCTTCTGCCTCTGCTGACAGAGGTTGAGATGGTTGGATGGCATCACCGACTGGACATGAGTTTGAGTAAACTCTGGGAGTTCACGATGGACAGGGAGGCCTGGTTACTTCAATCCATGGGGGTCATAAAGAGTCAGACACAACTGATGATGGAAGTGGTCTGAACTGATGCTGGATATCACTAAATTTCTGATCTTTTCTTTTGGAGTTTTAATTGCTCTTCATTTAACATGTCAGACTGGGAACAATCCACTGCACAGAATCATTGATTCATCCTTGAGCATCTGTGGTTATTAGTGTCTGAGAGATCTGTTGGAATCAATCCCCCAAGAATACCAAGCGACAACTGCTAGAACAGGGAACTTAAAATTTATCTAAATCAAAAAGCCAAAAGCTTTTAATTGGTCTAACTTCTAAGTGATTTAGAAAAAGCTTTGTGAATACGGACATAACGTCTTGCCATTTGATAAATAAGCAATAACCTTATGAGTAATTTTGTGTAACCAAAGGGTAAATTCAAATATTTGATTCTGGTGCTCTTATATATAATTAAACAATGAGACTATTGTCCTCATTTTTACATATCCTTGGTTTCCCTTACCAAGGTACGGGAAACCTCTGTTTCCTAGACCTCCACAATCACTGCCTAGAGACAGCATTCTTACTCTCTTCTAAGACAGAAGATTTCACAAATTTCTGGAGGCAGACTGAGGGGTGGGGAAATAGGGAAAAGACAGGGCATCAAATGAGTTACAAAGAAGCCCAAGCTCTTATCACTGTGATTGATAAACTGTCACCTTGGAAATTGAGTTGAAGATAATTGCTTCCATTATTTTTCAAGATAGACATGAAATTTAAATGTCAAATTTAGCAAAATTTGAGTTACCAGTTAAGGAAGCTAAAAAAATATATATGAAATATTTTTTCCATGAAAAGGCATTATGTTGGCACACGGGGTGATTGAAAGCTTTTAAATTTACCTAAGAAAAGTGTTTTTAAATGACTTAATTTATTCTTTTTTTTTTTTTTTTAATAACCCTGGAAATTGTTATGCAAAATCTGAGACACTCCCGGGTGTGATGTTGAGAGGCAATTTCAACACCTATTAAAGAACTTCACAATGATATATAACCTGTTGTGTCTTACTGCTTAACCACATAATGGCATTTGGAAGTGGTTCAAACTGCCTGGCAAAAATATCTTGCCGTACGCTCTTATGGCTACCTGTATTTTTATTATGATTTTTATGTCATAAGAAAACTTATTAAAGTACTCAGAAAACGTCTTCAGTAAATAGCCATAGTGGAATCACCAAGCAGCACAACAACTCTATGAACAAAGAGTATACCTAATAAGAATTACTTTTTCATTAGGTATTGCTATTATAAAACATGCATAGTTTTAAGCTCTCCTTTTTAAGCTCTCCTAAACCCACTCCAGTATTGCCTGGAAAATCTCATGGATGGACAAGCCTGGTGGGCTATAGTCTATGCGGTTGCAAAGAGTCGGACACGACTTTAAACCTGTCTCAGAAACATTATCACTAAAGCAAGATCAATGAGACCTCTTAGTGTCATATTATATATGTTCAGAGAAATAAATTGATAACTTTCTTGTATCCCTGACATAACAGGCAGTTATTTATCATTAATGTATCTTATTATGGAAGTGGTAAAATATGACAGGATATTGCCTATCTTCACATGTTATATACACCACATATTCTTAATTAACTATAAAATTAATGTATAAACAAATTCCTAAAATGTTACACAATAAAATAAATGTTTGCTATTGGTAATATAAAATATTTTATTATTTCATTTATGGAAATAACATGGATCTGGAGAATCTACAAATCAAAAGTATATTGAATTATCAAATACTTGTAGTTAGATTTTAAAACAAACACAAAGAGTAGAAGTTACTTTTAGAAAAAATATTTTAACTCAAATAATATTTTTTAATAAAAATATTTTCAAAATAGTAAAAGTCAAAACAGTATATAAGAATGCTATCTTGCTTTAAGATTGACTGCATTTATGGGAATACTTTGGACACAACTAAGTAAAGTTTTCAAGTAAGTGACACTTGTCTTTGGCTGTTTTCTACCTCCTATGTCAGAAATTTTCAACTCTGCAATGCAGTGGAACAACATTCACAAAGAAACGTATCTAGTTTCCCACCAAAACCACATGAAAGTATTTAGACAATTTTGTGTCCATAGCATCCTTTCTTAAAATTTATCTTTTGGAGTATAGTTGCTTTACAAAGTTATGTTAGTTTCTGCTGTACAGCAAAGTTAATCAACTCCGTGTGTACCTGGGAATGGAAGCAAGCTAAATGTCCATCAACAGAGGAATGGATAAAGAAGACGTGGCACATGTATACAGTGGAAAATTGCTCAACCATAAAAAGGGATGAAATTGTGTCATTTGTAGAGACATGGGAGGACCTAAAGATTGTCATACAGAGTGAAATAAGTCATAAAAAGAAAAATACTTTATATCGATGCATATATGTGAAATATAGGAAAATGGTACAGATAGGTATTCACAAAGCAGAAATAGAGACACAGACATGGAGAATAAATGTATGGACTCCAAGGGGCAGGAGGGGAAGGGGGATGAATTGGGAGATTAGGATTGACATATATACACTGCTGCTGCTGCTAAGTCGCTTCAGTCGTGTCTGACTCTGTGCGACCCCATAGACGGCAGCCCACCAGGCTCCCCCATCCCTGGGATTCTCCAGGCAAGAACACTGGAGTGGGTTGCTATATACACTACTATGTATAAAATAGAGAACCTACTGTATAGCACAGGGAACTGTACTCAAATGTTCTGTGGTGACCTAAAGGGCAAGGAAATAATGGCATCTTTTACTCAACATTATTTTTTTAATTGACTCATGCCATTATATGTAACAGTAATTTAACTCATTTCATTATTTAAATACCAGTTTTTTTCCATCATACTGATACTGATCATATGGATTGTTTCTAATTTTAGGCTGTTCTATATAATGTACCTATAAATATTATTTTAGTGGACACAAAACTTACTTACCTACTCAGATTCTCTCAGATATATGGAATGCATTTCTCAAGTTTTGAACAGAACTTTTATATCTCTCTTACTGTGATCAGTTTTGCAATACAAGATGAATTTTTCTTAACAATTATAGGGTCGTGATTACTTGCATATTTTTTGTCCTGTGTTAATAAAAAAAATTTCTATATAGTTGCATTTTTCTTCACTTTAAATAATGGTTTTGTGTGGATCAGTAAAATTGGTATTTTACTTTAACTACTTTAGGGGGAGGTGTTTGTTTTTTTTTTTTTTCTTTTCTACTATAGTTTAATTATAAGATATTGAATACATGGTTTCCTGTGTTATATAATAAGATCTTGTTGTTTATTTCATACATAATAGTTTGTATGGCCAATCCCAAACTCCTAATTTATTCCTCCACCTCTCCCTTCCATTTGGTAACCATAAGTTTGTTTTCTATGTATGTGAATCTGTTTCTATTTAGTAAGTAAGTTCATTTGTATTATTTTTTTCGATTCCACATAAAAATGGTATCATGCTACATTTGTCCTTCATTGTCTAACTTAACTTACTCAGTATGATCACTTCTGAGTCCATCTTTCACTGTTGCTACCGATAACATTATCTTATTTTTTATGGCTGAATAATATTCCATTATGTGTATGTATGTATATACATGTACGTATGTGTATACATACACACACATATATACATATATCACATCTTCTTTATCCATTCATCTAACAATGGACAATTAAGTTCCTTCCGTGTTTTGGCTATTGTAATAGTGCTGCTATGAACATTGAGACATATGTTTTTTTCCAGAGTTTTCTCTGGATACATGCCCAACAGTGTGATTTCTATATTATATGGTAACTCGGTTTTTAGTTTTTTGTGGAACCTCCACGCTGTTCTCCATAGTGGCTATACCAATATACATTCCATCCAATAATGTAGAAGGGATTCTTTTTCTTCGCACCCTCTCCAGTATTTATTATTATAGACTTTTTGATGATCGCCATTCTGGTGTAAATTGATACCTCCTAGTATTTTGATTTGCATATCTTTGATAATTAGTGATGCAGAGCATCTTTTCATGTGCTTATTGGTGATCTTGTATGTCTGTTTTGGGTAAATGTCTATGTAGGTCTTCTGTCCATTTTTTTTTGTTGTTGTTGTTGTTCTTATTGAGTTGTATGAGCTTTGGGGAGATTTTTGAGATCTATTATTATACTCTCACCTATGCACAGAAAACACACGCAAACATATACTTTGTCACATCTAGTATGTATATTATATTCAAAGTATTTAATGACTACACTTTGACTGATAACCATTACGTAAACATAGAGAAGTTGTGTGGATCCAAGGAAATATTCCTGAATGCATATATTAGAAAGGATAATGGTCCCTGATCTTGAAAAGCTCCTACTCTAGTAGGAGAAACAGATATATGATTAAGTAACCACAAAGTAGTGTATAAAGCATAATCGATGTATTGGTACGGGGTTATGGAGCACAAGAAGCAAAATTCTCTAGTAAAAGGGATAACGGAATTCTCCACATTAAAGGGGAAGTGATAAGATTAACAGACTGGTTCCAAATAGGAAAAGGAGTACGTCAAGGCTGTATATTGTCACCATGTTTATTTAACTTATATGCAGAGTACATCATGAGAAATGCAGGACTGGAAGAAACACAAGTTGGATCAAGATTGCTGGGAGAAATATCAATAACCTCAGATATGCAGATGACACCACCCTTATGGCAGAGAGTGAAGAGGAACTAAAAAGCCTCTTGATGAAAGTGATAGTGGAGAGTGAAAAGGTTGGCTTGGAGCTCAACATTCAGAAAATGAAGATCATGGCATCTGGTCCCATCACTACATGGGAAATAGATGGAGAAACAGTGGAAACAGTGTCAGACTTTGTTTTTCTGGGCTCCAAAATCACTGCAGATGGTGACTGCAGCCATGAAATTAAAAGACGCTTACTATGTATAATATTATATCTGAAACGAGTCCTCAGTCCAGGTATGATGCCCGATAACAAATGCCTGGGGCTGGAGCACTGGGACGACCTGGAGGGATGGTGTGGGGAGGGGGAGAGGGAGGCGGGTTCAGGATGGGGAACACGTGTATACTGGCGGCGGATCCATCTTGATGTATAGTAAAAGCAACACAATATTGTTAAGTTAAGCAAAATAAAAAAAGAAAAAAACAAAACAAAACAAAAATAAATAAAAGACGCTTACTCCTTGGAAGGAAAGTTATGACCAACCTAGATAGCATATTCAAAAGCAGAGACATCACTTTGCCAACAAAGGTTTGCCTAGTCAAGGCTATGGTCTTTCCTGTGGTCATGTATGGATGTGAGAGCTGGACTGTGAAGAAGGCTGAGCACCGAAGAATTGATGCTTTTGAACTGTGGTGTTGGAGAAGACTCTTGAGAGTCCCTTGGACTGCAAGGAGATCCAACCGGTCCATTCTGAAGGAGATCAGCCCTGGGATTTCTTTGGAAGGAATGATGCTAAAGCTGAAACTCCAGTATTTTGGCCACCTCATGCGAAGACTTGACTCATTGGAGAAGACTCTGATGCTGGGAGGGATTGGGGGCAGGAGGAGAAGGGGACGACAGAGGATGAGATGGCTGGATGGCATCACTGACTCGATGGATGTGATTCTGAGTGACCTCCGGGAGTTGGTGATGGACAGGGAGGCCTGGCGTGCTGCAGTTCATGGGGTCGCAAAGAGTCGGACACGACTGAGCGATTGATCTGATCTGATCTGATCTGATAAGATTATTGAGAATTAACAATACTTGAAAAGATATGAAATAGTGAGAAAGATTATTTGATTCAGGAGAATCTTTGAATTAGCTAATAACTTTAAAATGAAACACAGTCAATATAGGAATGCTATAAAAAGAAAGTAGCACTCAGAAGCTGTAGAATTTACATCTATTCCATGAGAAAGGCTCTTCAAAATTTTAATGCCATGTTATTGAGCTGCATAAACAGTCATGTAAATGCCACTACATAAGTATGCATAAATGCTGTGATCAATTATGTTAGTTCACCTTAGGTCCTAATGTCACACTGAAAGTACTTTGTAAAAAATAAACTGTAGTGGTTGTGATTTTGTCATTGTTTTTCATATTCATTTGTATTAATGATACTCCAAGTTTTTCAATCATATTTAAACTAATGCACAGTGAATCGCTTCAATGTTCTGTTTTTACAGTGATATTTATTGCAGAAAATGAGAGTATATCTTATAATATGGTAGTTACAGAGATGTGTTGCTATCTTCCTATTTTTCAAAGCTGTATTTTCAGAAAGTAATAGTACTCACATAGAGTTGCTATTGGGTACTGACAATATCTGAGTTTTCTTGCTAAATATGATAGTCTGAAGAATTTTCCAGAATAGAACATTTTCTTTTTAATGACTTGAGTGTGTTTTTTGGAGATTTCAGAATGTTTATTTAAAAGAACAGAAAAGTATGGAATGAGATATGTAGTTATCAATAGGATCAATATCATTTTTTTTTAATGAAGCATGTAATAGAGCATAAACAGGAAGGATTATCCAAAAAAGAATATAGATGATGTTAAAGACAAGTTTTCCATTTCACATTTAGCTTGTATGTGGCTCTAAAAAAGACCAGAGGAGACTGATATGAGAGTCCTTCTAAACACTAGATGTTCTCCCGGAGTTGATACAGTGTCAGAAGGTGGTGCCTACTTTGTGTGAGGCTAGTTTCTCTTCCTAGCAGAGTCACAATAGAGCCCCATGTCCCCTTTCTGATTAACTTAAAATTGTCGCTGGGTGGCATTTGCTACTGTGCCATCAGAAATACCCTATTGCTTGCTTTAAATAGTAGAAGCATCTTACGCTCTAGCCACTCAACTTCCTTAACTTAGTGCAGTGACTCCTAAAACCTATGAGATTGCCTTTCTAGAATTGAAACTTGCTCTTATTTGGAAATTGGTTCTGATTATCAATTTTTAATTATCTTCCTTTTAATAATTGTATATATATATATATATATATATATATATAAACTTGATCTTGCAGTATTCAACACTTATCATCTATACTCATTTTTAATATTTAAGTCTAAGTCTGTCTTTTTTTTCTATTAAGTTCACTTTTTGGTTGGTTTGCTTCATGTCATTTTTTTCTACCTTTCATCATTCTGAATTAAACATTCTTTTTCATCTTAAAAACAGATATAGCTATTTTCTAGGAACAAATATCCAGCAGGTTGGTGTCCATACTATTTTCAAATGATTTCTCAAGGGACACTCCTGTCATAAACAACAGAACAGTAACTAGGTATCTTTTCTACTAAAATAGCACTAAAGTGTTTAAATCTTTGAAAGACAGAGGATTGTATTTTGAGTTCTCAAGGATTTTTTTTCCTGTGTCTGTATAAATAGAAACTCTTTAAAAGTAATTTTCTGTTCATAATCTTGAAATTGTGTTGTTTCTAATGGAGATATTTGGATATGGTAAAATTCAAAGTGTATATCATCCAATAAAAAAGTCAGATGTGAAAAGATGCAAGGAAATACATCCCATAACTAGGAGAATAATCCATTAGAACATACATAGAATTGACACATATGTAAGGATCAGCAAGCATTAATATATGTTTATATTTTTTATGTTAAACTAGAAGAAAAATTAAGTTCATTAAGTGAAACATTAATGATAAAAAGTATTGAACTTGGAAATTCCAAATGCAAAACAATGAATCTAAACACAGACTTCACTTATTTTACAAAAATTAACTGAAAATGGGTCATAGGCCTGAAAGGTTGCTTCTGTGAGATGTTTGCTATGCCAGGATTTGTGACCTCTTTAGGAGAGAATTTTGATCTGGGCCCAGAGACCAGGCTTGATCACTCAGAGTTTTTTGTGCAACAGAATTTTATTAAACTATAAAAGAGATTGAGAAAGCTTCTGTCAAAGACATAAGAAGGGGGAAGAAAGAATGCCTGCCCACTTGTTAGTTTTTAGCAAGGTGTTTAGGTGTTTTATGTCTGTGAGAAGGCAATGGCACCCCACTCCAGTACTCTTTGCCTGGAAAATCCAGTGGACGGAGGAACCTGGTAGGCTGCAGTCCATGGGGTCGCCGGGAGTTGGACACGACTGAGCAACTTCACTTTCACTTTTCACTTTCATGCATTGGAGAAGGAAGTGGCAAACCACTCACTCCAGTGTTCTTGCCTGGAGAATCCCAGGGACGGGGGAGCCTGGTGGGCTGCTGTCTATGGGGTCGCACAGAGTTGGACACAACTAAAGCGACTTAACAGCAGCAAGTTTCTAATCAGGCAAGAAACACATCAAGGCTGAGGGAGTTTCACCAGGCCCCTCTTCCACAATATGCCTTTTGGAGATAAAACGGCACAAGGCATGTCATCCCTGGCGATGAAACAATTGACATGAATACTGGTTTGTTGAGCGATTCAGTCCAAGGTTTGAGAAAATAAAACAAGTTAGTCCTAGATGGAACCATTTTGAAGAAAGGCAGATTCTAAAGCAAATATATAGTTTCATTGACATAGCTTAAGAGAAATATTTCCTTAAGAAAAATCATTGGTTAGCTCAAGGTTTGAGAAAAGTTCAGGTAGAATCAGGTGTCATTAAAACATGATTAAAAGAAGTTTCTTTTAATTTTGTGTAAGGAAAAATATTTCTGCCACTTGCATCTTATTTCTTCCTGTTGCTTGTGGACCTCTGGCCTTCCAACCTGTTACCATCTCAGGCCTACATGTAAAATGCAAACACTATAAAACTCCTAGAAGATAACATAGGAAAAAAATCTATAGGACTTGCATTTGGTGGTAATGTTTTTAGATACAATACCAAAGAAACAATCTATGAAAGAAAAAAAAATGAAAATTGAAACTTAATTAAAAGTCAAAGCACTGCCTCTGTGAAAGACATTGCCAAAAGAATTAGAATAAGCCACAGAGCTGGAGAAAATATTTGCAAAAGACACGTGATAAATGTTGTTCAGGGGCCAGTCATGTCTGACTCTGTTACCCTATGGACTGTAGCATGCCAGGCCTCTCTGTCCCTCACCATCTCGCAAAGTTTGCCCAAATTCATGTCCATTTCATTGGTGATTCCATCAAGCCATCTCATCCTATGATGCCCTCTCTTCCTTCTGCCCTCAATCTTTCCCAGCATCAGGAACTTTTCCAAGGAAAGAGTTGTTGGTATCAGATGACCAAAATAAAGGAGTTTCAGCTTCAGCATCAGTCCTTCCAATGAGTATTCAGGGTTGATTTCCCTTAAGATTGACTGATTTGATCTTGCAGTCCAAGGGACTTTCAGGAGTCTTCTCTAGCACTATAGTTCAAAGGCATCAATTCTTCAGTGCTCCATCTTCTTTACAGTCCAGATCTCACAACCATACATGACCACAGGGAAAACCACCAGTTCAGTTCATTCACTCAGTCATGACCAACTCTTTGTGACCCCATAAACCATAGGACACCAGGCCTCCCTGTCCATAACCAACTCCAGGAGTTCACCCAAACCCATGAACATTGATTTGGTGATGCCATCTAACCATCTCATCCTCTGTCATCCCCTTCTCCTCCTGCCCTCAATCTTTCCCAGCATCAGGGTCTTTTCCAATGAGTCAGCTCTTAACATCAGGTGGCCAAAGTATTGGAGTTTCAGCTTCAACATCAGTCCTTCCAATGAATATTCAGGACTGATTTCCTTTAGGATGGACTGGTTGGATCTCCTTGCAGTCCAAGGGACTCTCAAGAGTCTTCTCCAACACCACAGTTCAAAAGCGTCAATTCTTCAGTGCTCAGTTTTCTTTATAGTCCAAATTTCACATCCGTACATGACCACTGGAAAAACCATAGCCTTGACTAGGTGGACCTTTGTTGACAAAGTGATGTCTCTGCTTTTCAATATGCTATCTAGGTTGGTCATAACTTTTCTTCCAAGGAGTAAGCGTCTTTTAATTTCATGGCTGTAGTCATCATCTGCAGTGATTTTGGAGGCCAAAAAAAGAAAGTCAGCCACTGTTTCCACTGTTTCCCCATCTATTTGCAATAAAGTTATGGGACTGGATGCCGTGATCTTATTTTTCTGAATGTTGAGCTTTAAGCCAACTTTTTCACTCTCCTCTTTCACTTTCATCAAGAGGCTCTTTAGTTGTTCTTCATATTCTGCCATAAGGGTGGTGTCATCTGCATATCTGAGGTGATTGATATTTCTCCCAGAAATCTTGATTTCAGCCTCTGCTTCCTCCAGCCCAGCGTTTTTCATGATTGTTTCTGCATATAAGTTAAATAAACAGGGTGACAGTATACAGCCTTGACGTCCTCCTTTTCCTATTTGGAACCAGTCTGTTGTTCCATGTCCAGTTCTAATTGTTGCTTCCTGACCTGTGTACAGGTTTCTCAAGAGGCAGGTCAAGTGGCCTGGCATTCCCATCTCTTTCAGAATTTTCCACAGTTTATTGTGATCCACACAGTCACAGGCATTGGCATAGTCAATAAAGCAGAAATAGATGTTTTTCTGGAACTCTCTTGCTTTTTCCATGATCCAGCAGATGTTAATAATTTGATCTCTGGTTCTTCTGCCTTTTCTAAATTCAGCTTGAACCTCTGGAAGTTCACGGTTCACATATTGCTGAAGCCTGGCTTGGAGAATTTTGAGCATTACTTTACTAGCGTGTGAGATGAGTGCAACTGTGCGATAGTTTGAGGATTCTTTGGCATTGCCTTTCTTTGGGATTGCAATGAAAACTGACCTTTTCCAATCCTGTGGCCACTACTGAGTTTTCCAAATTTGCTGGCATATTGAGTGCAGCACTTTCACAGCATCATCTTTCAGGATTTGAAATAGCTCAACTGGAATTCCATCACCTCCACTAGCTTTGTTCCTAGTGATGCTTTCTAAGGTCCACTTGACTTCACATTCCAGGATGTCTGGCTCTAGGTCAGTGATCACACCATCGTGATTATCTGGGTCGTGAAGATCTTTTTTGTACAGTTCTTCTGTGTATTCTTGCCACCTCTTCTTAATATCTTCTGCTTTTGTTAGGTCTCTACCATTTCTGTAATTTACTGAGCCTATGTTTGCATGAAATATTCCCTTGGTATCTCTAATTTTCTTGAAGAGATCTCTAGTCTTTCCCATCCTGTTGTTTTCCTCTATTTCTTTGCATTGATCATTGAGGAAGGCTTTCTTATCTCTCCTTGCTATTCTTTGGAACTCTGTCTTTGAATGGATATATCTTTCTTTTTCTCCTTTGCTTTTCAGTTCTCTTCTTTTTACAGCTATTTGTAAGGCCTCCCCAGACAGCCATTTTGCTTTTTTGCATTTCTTTTCCATGGGGATGGTCTTGATCCCTGTCTCCTGTACAGTGTCACAAAGCTCCATCCATAGTTCATCAGGCACTCTATCAGATCTAGTCCCTTAAATCTATTTCTCACTTCCACTGTATAGTCATAAGGGGTTTGATTTAGGTCATACCTGAATGGTCTAGTGGTTTTCTCCACTTTCTTCAATTTAAGTCTGAATTTGGCAATAAGGAGTTCATGATATGAGCCACAGCCAGTTCCTGGTCTTGTTTTTGCTGGCTGTATAGAGCTTCTCCATCTTTGGCTGTAAAGAATATAATCAATCTGATTTCAGTGTTGACCATCTGGTGATGTCCATGTTTAGAGTCTTCTCTTGTGTTGTTGGAATAGGGTGTTTGCTATGACCAGTGTGTTCTCTTGACAGAATCTATTAGCCTTTGCCCTGCTTCATTCTGTACTCCAAGGCCCGGTTTTCCTGTTACTTCAGGTGTTTCTTGACTTTCTACTTTTGCATTCCAGTGCCCTATAATGAAAAGGACATCTTTTTTGGGTGTTAGTTTTAGAAGCTCTTGTAGGTCTTCATAGAACTGTTCAGTTTCAGCTTCTTCAGTGTTACTGGTCAGGCATAGACTTAGATTACCATGGTATTGAGTGGTTTGCCTTAGAACCGAACAGAGATCATTCTGTCATTTTTGAAATTGCATCCAAATACTGCATTTCGGACTCTTTTGTTGACCATGCTGGCTACTCCATTTCTTCTAAGGGATTCCTGCCCATAGTAGTAGATATAATGATCATCTAAGTTAAATTCACACATTCCAGTCTATCTTAGTTCGCTGATTATTAGATTGTTGGTGTTCACTCTTGTCACTTCCAATTGGCCTTGATTCATGGGACTAACATTCCAGGTTCCTATGCAATATTGCTCTTCATAGCATCAGACCTTGCTTCTGTCACCAGTTCCATCCACAACGGGGTGTTGTTTTTGCTTTGGCTCCATCCCTTCATTCTTTTTGGAGTTATTTCTCCACTGATCTTAATAGCATATTGGGCACCTACCAACCTGGGGAGTTCATCTTTCAGTAACCTATCTTTTTTCCTTTTCATACTGTTCATGGGGCTCTCGAGGCAAGAATACTGAAGTGGTTTGCCATTCCCTTCCCCAGTGGACCACATTCTGTCAGACCTCTCCCCATGACCCATCTGTCTTGGGTGACCCCACACGGCATGGCTTAGTTTCACTAAGTTAGACAAGGCTGCATTCCATGTGATCAAATTGGCCTGTTGTCTGTAATTGTGGTTTCAGTCTGTCTGCCCTCTGATGCCCTGTCTCAGTGTCTACCATCTAACCATAGCCTTGACTATACAGACCTTTGATGGCAGAGTAATGTCTCTGCTTTTGAACCCACTGTCTAGGTTTGTCATCACTTTCCTGCCTTTGGGATTGCAATGAAAACTGAC
The DNA here is from genome assembly GCA_935064755.1 of Tragelaphus eurycerus. NCBI lineage: Eukaryota > Metazoa > Chordata > Mammalia > Artiodactyla > Bovidae > Tragelaphus > Tragelaphus eurycerus. The sequence continues at coordinate 36,724,214 of CAKXYN010000012.1, forward strand.
CCTTTCCAGTCCTGTGGCCACTGCTGAGTTTTCCAAAGTTGCTGGCATATTGAGTGCAGCACTTTCACAGCATCATCTTTCAGGATTTGAAATAGCTCAACTGTAACTCCATCACCTCCATTAGCTTTTCTCCATTAGAAGAAGCAAACGTCTTCTCATTTCATGGTTGCAGTCACCATCCACTATGATTTTAAAGCCCAAGAAGAGGAAATGTGTCACTACTTCCATCTTATCCCTCTCTGTTTGCCATGATGTAATGGGGCCAGATGCCACAATCTGCCGGGGTCCAGCCCCGGTGGATCCAGGGAATTCGAAGGGGAGACGGCATAGGCAATCAGGAAACAACAGCTTATTTAAATGTTAAATAAAGATATAAAGAGTGGTTAAATAAGGATAGCTCAGTGAGAAAATTTAGTGGCGAAAAGAGGCTGAATAATTCAGCCAGAAGGTAAGAGAAAGAACGACATGGGGAGACCCAGTTTCGGTGAACAAGGCCCATGCTTTATTTTCCAAAGTAGTTTTTATACCTTAAGTTATGCATAGAGGATAATGGGGGAAGGGGTAGAGTCATGCAGTAAGCCAGGCTTTCTTCCTGCAAATTTATCATATGCAAAATTTTAGGTGATTTTGCATCATCTTCTGGCCTGGAGGCCTGTTAACATTTTAAGACCCTTTCTTCAGAAAACTTATTTTTCTCTAAAGGTGATTATTCTAAAATCAGGCACCAGCCTCCAAAAAGCATGAGATAACGTTGCATTCCTATAGGGCAAAGGTGAGGTGGGTTCAATCAAGAAAAGAATTAACTCAAGGGTCCAAGGTTACAAACATTAAGGCTACTACTTACATTTCTATACACCAATTATATCAGTCAATACACTGCCAAGGATACAGTAGGTAAGGGATATGGAGACTTAGCAGCAAACATTGGCCCAACAAGTGAAAAACCCGTCACCAATACAATTTCTAATCAATCTTTTAACTGCTCAAAGGAATCTGTATTTAGACAGTTTAGAACATCTCATACCTCTCACAGTTGGGAGGCTCTAAACAATCACATGTGGCTGGAAAAACCTATTCAGGCAGGTTAGAGGATTTCCAAAAGGAGTTTATAGGCTGAAACACTGTCATACCCAGGAATTATTAACTGGAGCTGTAAGTTAACTCTTTTTTCAGAGAGAGGTAGTGGGGGACAGCCCCCCTGTAAAGTCAGAGATATAGGTGAGAGCACAAAGCAGAAAGTAGGCAGACTCTGGTTTTGAGGGTAGATGCTCGAGAATTTCAGGGGGCTTATAAGCCTCGATCCTGCCTTTGCGTATGCCGAGCCTCCTTCCTCATGACCTTTGCCATGGGTGGAGCTCGCTCTCAGCAACAATCTTAGTTTTTTTTTTTTTTTTTTTTTATATATATTTAGTTTTAATTCGGCTCTTTCACCCTCATAAGAAGCTCTTTAGTTCCTCTTTGCTTTCTGCCTTTAGAGTGCTATCCTCATATCTGAGGCTGTTGCTGTTTTTCCCACTGATCTTGTTTCCAGTTTGTAACTCATCCAGCCCTGACATTTCTCATGATGTGTTCACTGTATTGATTAAACAAACAGGGTGACAGCAGACAACCCTGTTGTACTTCTTTCTCAGTCTTGTATCTATCAGTTGTTCCATACAGGGTTCTAACCTTTGCTTTTGACCAGCATATAGGTTTCTCAAGAGACAGGTAAGATGGTTTGGTATTCCCATCTTTTTAAGAGATTTTCACAGTTATGATCCACACAGTCAAAGCCTTTGGCGGAGTTGATGAAACAGAGGCAGATATATTTCTGGAGATCCCTAGCTTTCTCTATGATCTAACAAATGTTGGTAATTTGATATCTGGTTCCTTTTCCTTTTCTAAATCCAGCTTGGACATCTGGAACTTCTTGGTCCACATAATGCTGAAGCCTAGCATGCAAGATTTTAAGCATGACCTTACTAGCATGGGAGATGAGTGCAATTGTCCTGTGGTTAGCACTTTCTTTAGTCCTGCCCTTCTTGGGAATTGGGATGAGGATTGACCTTTGCCATGCAGCCACTGCTGGGTCTTTCAGATTTGCTCATATATTGAAAGCAACACTTAGATGCCTTTATCCTGTAGGGTTTTGAATAGTTCTACTGTAGTCCCATCACATCCACTAGCTTTATTAGCAGCAGTACTTGACTTCGCTCTCCTGAAGGTCTGGCTCTGGCTGGCTGACTACACTGTTGTAGTCATCCAGTTCATCCTGATCTTTTTTATATGGTTTTTTGCTGTGTTCTTTCCATCTCTTCTTGATATCTTCAGCGTCTACTAGGTCTTTACCATTTAAGCCCTTTATTGTGTCCATCTTTAGGCAAAATTCCCTTGATATCTCCAATTTCTCTGAAGAGATATCTAGTCTTTCCCCTTCTGTTGTTTTCTTCTAGTTTTATGCACTGTTTATTGAAGAAGGCTTTCTTGTCTCTCTGAGCTATTCTTTGGTAATCTGTGCTTAGTTGGATATACCTCTCCCTTTCTCCCTTGCTTTTCACATCTCTTCTTTTTTAGCTACTTGTAAATCCTCCTCAGATAACGACTTTGTCTTACTGCTTTTCTTTTGCTGTGGAATGATTTTGTTAGCTGCCTCTTCTACATATTATGGATCTCTGTCCATTGTTCTTCAGGCACACGGTTTACATGTTCTAATCACTTGAATCCATTTATTACCTCCACTGAATATTCGTGGGGAATTAGATTTAAGTCATATCTGGCTGGCCTAGTGGTTTTCCCCACTTTCTTTAGTTTAAGCCTGAATTTTCTATGAGAAGCTGATGATCTGAGCCACATTCAGCTCCAGGTCCTGTTTTTGCTGACTGTATACATCTTCTCCATCTTTGGCTACAAAGAATGTAATCAATTTGATTTTGGTATTGGTCATTTGGTGATGTCAATGTGTAAAGTCATCTCTTGTGTTATTGAAAAAGGGTATTTGCTATGATCAATGTATTGTCTTGGCAGAATTCAGTTAGCCTTTGCCCCGCTTCATTTTGTTCCCCAAGGCCAAACTTGGCCTGTCACTTCAGGTATCTCTAGGCTTCCTATTTTTGCACTTCAATCCCCAGTGATAAATAGAACATTTTTTGTGTGTGTTCCAAGAGGTCTTCTAGGTATTCATAGAACTGATCAACTTCAGTTTCTTTGGCATCAGTGGTAGGGACATGAACTTGGAATACTGTGATGTTGAATGGCTTACCTTAGAAATGAACTGAGATCATTCTGTTATTTTTGAGGTTGCCTCAAGTAGTGCATTTCTGACTCTTGTTGATTATGAGGGTTACTCCATTATTTCTATGGGATTCTTGCCCACAGTAGTAGATATAGAGGTCATCTCAATTACATTCACCCACTCTTGTCCATTTTATTTCACTGATTCCTAATATGTTGATATTTATTCTTACAATCTCCTGCTTGATCACATCCAGTTTACCAGGATTCATGGAACTTACATTCCAGGTTCCTATGCAATATTGCTCTTTGCAGCACTGGATTGTACTTTCATCACTAGACACATCCACAATTGAATGCCATTTCTGCTTTGGCACAGCTGCTTCATTCTTTGGGGGCTATTTGTAGTTTTCTGCTCTTCCCCAGTAGCATGTTGGATACCTTCAGACCTGGGGGAACTCATCTTTCAGTGTCGTGTCTTTTTGTCCTTTTATATAATTTATGAAGTTCTCACAGCAAGCATACTGGGGTGGTTTGCCATTCCCTCCTTCAGTGGATCACGTTTTGTCAGAACTCTCTGCTATGAACCATTCATATTATGTGGCCCTATATGGCATGGCTCATAGTTTCATCAATTTATTCAAGCCCTTTCACCACAACAAGGCAGTGATCCATGAAGGAGTGATAAAGGACTGTTATCCAGAATGTATGAGCTATTAAACTCTATGACCCACCTCCTAGAGTAATGGAAATGAAAACAAAAATAAACAAGTGGAACCTGATTAAAATTAAAAGCTTTTGCACAGCAAAGGAAACTATAAGCAAGGTAAAAAGACAACTCTCAGAATGGGATAAAATGATAGCAAATGAAACAACTGACAAAGGATTAATTTCCAAAACATACAAGCAGCTCATACAACTCAATAACAGAAAAACAAATAATCCAATCAAAAATTGGGAAAAAAAACCTAAACAGACATTTCTCCAAAGAACACAGAAGGCTAACAAACACATGAAAAGATGCTCAACATCGCTCATTATTAAAGAAATGCAAATCAAAACTACAATGAGATATCACCTCTCACTGGTCAGAATGACCCTCACCAAAAAGTTTGCAAACAATAAATGCTGGGGAAGGTGTGGAGAAAAGCAAATGCTCTTGCACTGTTGGTGGGAATGTAAACTGATACAGCCACTATGGAAGGCAATATGGAGATTCCTTAAAAACTAGGAATAAAACCACCATATGACCCAGCAATCCCACTCCTAGGCATATACCCTGAGGAAAACAAAATTGAAAGAGACACATGTATCCCACTGTTCATTGCAGCACTATTTACAATAGCGAGAACATGGAAGCAACCTAGATGTCCATCGACAGAGAATGGATAAACAAGTTTTGGTACATATACACAATGGAATATTATTCAGCCATAAGAAGGAACATCTTTGAGTCAGTTCTAATGAGGTAGATGAACCTAGAGCCTATTATACAGAGTGAAGTAAGTCAGAAAGAAAAAGACAAATATTGTATTCTAACATATACATACACAATCTAGATCTAGAAAAATGGTACTGAAGAATTTATTTACAGGGCAGCAATGGAGAAACAGACATAGAGAATAGATTTATGGACATGGGGAGAGGAGAGCAGAGGGTGAGATGTATGGAAAGAGTAACATGGAAACTTATATTACCATATGTAAAATAGATAGCCAACGGGAATTTGCTGTATGGCTCAGGACACTCAAACAGGGGCTCTATATCAATTTAGAGGGATGGGATGGGGAGGGAGATGGGAGGGAGGTTCAAAAGGGAGGGGATATATGTATACCTATGGCTTATTAATGTTGAGGTTTGACAGAAAACAACAAAATTCTTAAAGCAAATATCCTTCAATTAAAAAATAAATTTTAAAAATAAAATAAAATTAATGATCTGGAAAAAAAAAAAAAAAAAAACAAGAAAATGAACAACCCAGTTAAAAAGTGGGCCAAACACTTGAACACACATCTTACCAAGATGATATATGGTGGGAAGTGATCATATGAAAACATATTCAACATCATATGTCATTATGTAATTTAAAGTTGAAATACCACTACATCCTTGTAGGAATGGCAAAAATTCAAAACACTGACAACATCAAATGCTGGCAAGGTTATACAATAACAGAAATTCATTGTTGGGAATGCATAATGGTACAGCCATTTTGAAAGAAAGCTTGGCAGTTTCTGATAAAACTAAACATAATTTTACAGTGTAATCTAATAATTTTTCTCCTTGAAATTTACCTAAAGAAGCTGAAATCTTATGTCAAACAAAAAGCTGCACACAAATAGCAGCTCTATTTATAATAGTTCAAACTTAGAGGCCACCAAAATGTTGTTCAGTAGGTGAGGAAATAAACATTCAGTTGAAAATGTAAAAACATTTAGTGCTAAAAAGGAATGAGTTATTAAGCCATGAAAAGACACGGAAGAATCTTAAATGCCTATTGCTAAGTCAAAGAAACAAAATCTAGCAAAGGCTACATACTGATTCCAACTCTACAAAACTATAAAGACATTAAAAAGATCAGTGACTGGGGAAGGGGGAGAAAGGGATTAATAAGCTGAGCACAAAGTATTTTTAGGGCAGTGAAACTATCCTGTGTAATTCTACCATGGTGACATGTCATTCTACTTTTGTCCAAAACCACAGAATGAATAGCACAGAGTGAACTAGAATGTAACCTATGGGCTTTGGTTGATAATGGTGTGTCAAAATTTGCTCATCAGTTGTAACAGACGTACCAACAGTGATATAGGATTTGATGGTGAATGCGTCAGTGTAGGATATGCGAGTGAAGTATATGAAGCCTCTATACTTTCCTCTCAATTTTTCTGTGAACCTAAAACAGGTCTAAAATGAAGCCTATAAATTTTATAAACTAAACCTCTGCAGTCGAAAATTTCAATATTTAAGTTGAAAATACCGTGGATGGATGGAATTAAAGGAGTATTGTATATGGCAAAATGATTGAATTTGAATACATAACAGCAAAAACTATTCAATGTGAAACACACCGACAAACTCAAACTGATCATAGCAGCAGTGAACAGTGGGACTGGCTAGTCTGAAGAGGCTCAGCAGAGGTAGAGGAAGATTACTTGAACAAATAATGGCTCAATATTAAAAAATAAGAGAAAAACATCATGAAAGAAAACTACAATATAATTGCTCAAATCCAGTGATTTTAACAAATGCACTAAATAATAAACAAGTCTTTTAAAAAGACATAAGTAAAAAGTATGTTCTCTAATAATAATATTAAATTAAAGATAACAAAAAGTATTTGAAGAAATCTACACACTTATGGAAACTAAATACAACACTTCTAAATAGCCCATAGATCAAGTAATATAGAAAAAGGGAAATTAGAAAATATTGTGAACTGAGGGAGAATGAAATCATATGTTCAAAGGAAGAAAGTTCTCAAATCAGTTTTGTCAGCTTCCAAAATAAAACCCAAAATTAAACAAAGAAAAAGAGAGCTCATTGAATCCAACATAAGCAAAAGCATAAGGTATGAAAACAAAATAATGGATGCTAGCATAAATTTTGTGAGATTTGGACAAAAGCAAAATCTGTATTTTAGTTAACGGTAATCTTTTTTTTTTTTTTTTTTTTTCCACAGCATATTTCTTAATATTCTCAAAACTGGATTAGAAGTTTCAAGCTTCCTTCATCTTTTTTTTAAGATAAAAAACTTTAAGTTTTTCTTTATCTAAACTTTATCTAAAAAACTAAGATAAAAAACTTTCTAGACTTTTGGCAGTAATACTAGATTCCAAAATACATGGAACTACATCAAAATTTTGAGTAAATATAAATTAGAAATCTAGCATTCTATTCATACTAAGTCAAACAAGTGGAATCAGAATGTTACAAATTTTCTTATCTAGGCAAAAATTCTTTTCTAATGTATATATTATACATACTATTTACATATATATTATGCAAAAGCTTGAAAATATGTGAACTATTTTCAAATATCTTTTGCTATTGATCTCTAACATAATTCCACAGTAATAGGAGAATGGTCTCAGTATAATTTCATTAACTTTAGATCATGAAATTCATGCACCTGGTCTTATGTCTCTGGATATGTTCCAGTGTCTCCTAGTTTATAGTCTATGGGAACTTAAATAGAATTTGTATCCCACTGCTGTATGAAAATTGTGTAGATCTTAATTATGTTGAATTGGTTCATAATGCTTTTCGGGTCTACTGTATTCTTCTACTTCTCTGTACATTCATTCTATTAATTTCTGAGAGTTTGGTATTGAAACACCAACTAAAATTCTTTACACAAACAATTGTAATATATAGTGAAACTATATATAACTTTGTTCTGTATTTTCCAAGCCTCCTGTAAATGTGTTATCATTTTTTTTCATAATTTCAGAAATAAAGAAGAAAGATACAGAAGTAAGCAAGAGCATAGAAATGATAAATATCAGAGAGGAAATCAATAAAATAGGAAGTTAAAAAAATAGAGAAAAATCAATGAAACCAAAACTCTCTTTTTGAGAAGATCAGTAAAATTGATTACAAAAAAAAAGAAAGAAGGCAAATTTTCAATATCAGAAATCAAACGTCTGGCATCCATTGACATTCTACATATATGAAAAGTATAATGGAATAAAGCAAATTTAGCCAATAAATTTAACAACTTAGGTTAAATGGACACATTTCTTGAATGAGATGAACTGAAACTCACTAAAGAAAAATCAAGACAGCTTCAATATTTCTGTATTGATCTTTTCTTCAAAATGAATTTATAGTTAAAACGTTATCTATAACAAAACCTGTAGGCCATATGGCTTCGCTGGTGAATTCAAATAAATATTTAAGGGAGAGAGAATACCAACTTCTTACATAACTTCTTCCAGAAAATTGAAAAGGCAGGACTATTTCTTCATAGCTTATTCTATGGAGTCAGCATTATCTTGATACCGAAACCAAATAAAGATGTTAAAGAAAAGTGAACTATATAGATCAGCACCTCTCGTGTATAAGTGTAAAATTTTTCAATAAAGATTTAGCAAATAAAATATATACAAATGGGGAGCTCAGTGGTAAAGAATCTGCCTGCCAAGCAGGATATGTGGCTTGGGAAGATGTCCCCTGGTTGGGAAAATCCCCAGGAGAAGGAAATGACAACCCACTCCATTATTCTTGCCTGAAAAATCCCATGGACAGAGGCGGCTGATGGGCTATAGTCCATATGGTTGCAAAGAGTCAGACATGACTGAGGAACTAAACAGCAACAACATTATTTTTCAGTGGATTTTACTTTAGGATAAACATTTGAAATTCAATCAACATAACTTACCACATTAACAAACTAAAAAAAGTAAATGCTGTATGTTCATCTTCATGGATCTATCATCTGACACAATTCAGTGTTCATTCCTGATTTTAAAAAAATCCTCTGTGCAGGCTATCAACAAAAGTAACTCATTCAACCTGGTAAAGAGCATCCATACCTAAAACTCACATCATGCTTAATGATTACAGATTGAATGCTTTCTTTCTAAAAGCATGAATAAGGCAAGGATATCCACTAGCAACACAAAGCAATAGTGTTGACAGCTGTGCAATAAAGCAAGTCAAATGAATTTTTAAAAAAAGATTTCTAGATTGGAAGATTCTAGATTGGAATAAAGGAGGTACAGCCTCCTTTATTCACAAATGACTAAACCTTTTTATAGAAAATCTGAAAAAAATAGTTACTAGCACTCACAAGTGTGTCTAGCAATGTTGTAGGATAGAAGATTAAGATATATTCAACATATGAAGATCAATGTAATACAGCACATCAGTAGAATAAAGGATAACTCATGGGGTTATCTCAGTAGATGCAGAAAAAGCATCTGGCAAAACCAACACATTTTCAGAATAATTCACTAAGGATAAGGCTACTTCTTGATCTGAAAAAGAACATCTGTAAAATAACCAGAACTGACAACATATCGAATGATAAAATAAAAAATAAAAACCTTTCTTCTAAGAGCAAAAGCAAGTCAAAGATAACCTCTCTAACTACTTCTAGAGATTGTAGCCAAGGCAATTAGTTTAGCAGAAGAAATAAAAGATATCCAGATAGGAACGGAAGAAGTAAAACTATCTCTGTTTGCAGATGACTCAATCTTGTCCACGTAGAATCCTGAGGAACATGCAACAGACACACGTGCATACGTAAATCATTAGAGCTTATAAACAAATCCAGTAAGATTCCTTATAAACAAATCCAGTAAAGTGCTTTATAAACAAATTCAGTAAGGATTTCAGGGTGCAAAATCAATATACAAAAGTCACCTGTATCTATACAACTGGCGATGAATAATCTAAAGGTGAAATTAAGAAAGCAACCCTAAGTACAGCAGCATCAGAAAGAATATAATATTTAGGAATATGTTTAACAAGAAAGATTCAAGACTTGTACAGTAAGTACTAAAAAAAAATCAATAAAAGTAATTGAAGAAGACATAAATAAATAGAAATACCATGTTCACAGATGGGAAAATTAATATTGTGGAGATAAAACAATATTTCCCAAATATTCTATAGATTTTTACATGGAAATGTGAAGGGACCCAGAATAGCCAAAACATTTTTGAAAATAATAGAGCAAAATTGCAAGACTTATATGGAAAGTCCACGAATAAGTTATTATATTTATCATGAATTGATTTTTGACAAAAGTACTGAGACCATTTCAATGAGGAAGAATATTCTTTTCAAGGTATATTGCTGGGGCCAGTAGGTACCTATATTCCTTCTGAAGTGTTAGTCATGAATGCTGTCCTTTTTTCCCTTCCTCTACCTTTCCCCTTCCTCTTCCATTTCTATATCCTGTCCCATTTCCTTGCTCCCCTTCTCCTCCTCCTCTTCCTTTAACTCAAACTTAGCTAACTATGTTTTTCATCTTCTTCATTACTGACTGGTTAATAATATTATGAATCAAATACTGTTTTACCATGTGTATATTTAAGGAAAAAAATGAATCAGTTTAAAACAGTGTGAGTTGGTCAAAATTTATATATTCTTCCAAAGTCAATGTCTTCTTGGAAAATTAGACCTCCTTCACAAAATGTAGATGAATCACTATCTAATAAATATTTAAGGGATCGCTACTGTATACTGTCTTCATTAAATTGCTATTTGTGATGGACTCTTGAGATCTATGATTATAAGAATGTCTATTAATTTAGAAACATTAAAAGCTTTAATGTCAGCAAAAGTAGCTAAAACATTTTTGCTTAGTACTGCATACTGAAATAAGCAATTAAATAATGTGACTTTAAAAGTAGTTGCCATAAATATAATTGAAAATATTCCTTTAATATGCGTGAAGCATTTTGCTGGAAATTACTAGCAAATACTGATCATTAAGATAATACCGTCTAGAAATGTGGTCCAAGTGTTTCATTATGCTAACTCATTTCATCCTCTTTATACATTGTTGTTCAGTCACCCAGTTGTGTTCGACTTTTTGTGACCCCATGACTGCAGCATGCCAGGCTTCCCTGTCCCTCACCATCCCCCAGAGTTTGCCCAAGTTCATGTTCAGTGCATCAGTGATGCCATCCAGCCATCTCATCCTCTAATGTCCTCTTCTCCTTCTGCCCTCAATCTTTTCCAGCATCAGGGACTTTTCCAGTGAGTCATCTCATCACATCAGATGACCAAAATACTGGAGCTTCAGCTTCAGCATGAGTTCTTCCAGTGAATATTCAGGGTTGATCTCCCTTCAGATTGACTGGTTTGATCTCGCTGTCCAGAGGACTTTCAGGAGTCTTCTCCAGCACCACAGTTCAAAGGTATCAATTCTTTGGTGTACTGCCTTCTTTACAGTCCAGCTCTCACAACCATATGTGACCACAGGTAATACCATAGCCTTGACTGTATACACCTTTGTCGGCAGAGTAATGTCTCTGCTTTCAACATACTGTCTATGTTTGTCATCACTTTCCTGCCAAGAAGCAAACATCTTCTGATTTCGTAGCTGCAGTCACCATCCACATCGATGTTAGAGTTCAAGAAGAGGAAATTTGTCACTATTTCCACCTTTTTCCCTTCTACTTGCCAAGCAGTAATGGGGTTGGATGCCATGATCTTAGTTTGTTGTTGTTGTGTAATATTTAGTTTTAAGCTGGCTCTTTCACTCTCCTCATTCACCCTCATCAAGAGGATCTTTAGTTCCTCTTCACTTTCTTCCATTAGAGTGTTATGATCCAAATATCTGAGGTTGTTGATAGATTTTCCGCCTATCTTGATTTTGGCTTGTAACTCATTCAGCCCTGACATTTCTCATGATGTGCTCAGAGTATGGATAAAACATAAGGGTGACAACAGAGAGCCCTATCGTACTCCTTACTTGATCTTGAACCAATCAGTTGTTTCATACAGGATTCTAACTGTTGCTTCTTGACCCACATACAGGTTTCTCAGAAGACAGGTATGGTGGTCTGGTATTCCCATCTCTCTAAGAGCTTTCCACAGTTTGTCATGATCTACAGTCAAAGGCTTTAGCAAAGTCAATGAAACAGAGATAAACGGTTTTCTGAAATTCCCTTGCTTTTTTTTTTTTTTTTTAATAATCCAGTGAAATACCATATGCTATGCTAAGTCACTTCAGTTGTGTCCGACTCTGTGAATACCATAAGCAACCATTATTTCCAATACTTATGGGGAATTTAAAGAACAGAAAGATTATGTGTCTGTCTCAAGTTCATATAACAGATATACTAAGATTATTATAAAGAAATAAAAGGAGCCTTATTTTCAGGTTAATTCTCCTCTTAACTGTTACTCAGGTGTGACTGAAATGGCATAAATAATAATTGTCTCAAGATTAAAATTTCTGAAATAAAGATAACCTGTTTTGTTCAACAATCAAGTTAGTGATAGATTAAGGTAGGATGCAAACAGTCAAATTGACTCAGGCTATTTTTTTCTTTGAAATTATTGTAGAGTTAAAGTTACAAACATAATACAAAGAAACTCACACATTCTTCATCCGACTTCCCCCCAATTGTGACACCTCATACAGATGTAGTACAACATTAAAATCAAGGAACTACCTTTGAACATAACTATTAACTAGACTTTAGACCTATTCAGTTTTCAACATTTAAAAAGCTGCAGTCTTCCCTTCTGTGGCCATAGCTGAAGCGCTATCGGCCAAAATGAAGTTCAATCCCTTTGTGACTTCTGACCGAAGCAAGAATCGAAAAAGGCATTTCAATGCGCCTTCCCACATTCGCAGGAAAATTATGTCTTCTCCTCTTTCCAAAGAGCTAAGACAGAAGTACAACGTTCGATCCATGCCCATCCGAAAGGATGATGAAGTTCAGGTTGTACGAGGGCACTACAAAGGGCAGCAAATTGGCAAAGTAGTCCAGGTTTACAGGAAGAAATACGTCATCTACATTGAACGAGTGCAGCGGGAGAAGGCTAATGGCACAACTGTCCATGTGGGCATTCACCCCAGCAAGGTGGTTATCACCAGACTAAAACTGGACAAAGACCACAAAAAGATCCTCGAACGTAAAGCCAAATCTCACCAAGTAGGAAAGGAAAAGGGCAAATATAAGGAAGAAACAATTGAGAAGATGCAAGAATAAAGTCATCTTGCAAGAATAAAGTCAGCTTTCATTAAAAACTGTTAAAATGAAAAAAAAAAATTAAAAAGCTGCAGTCATGTATTTGTGTGTGTATATGTATACACACACATATTCCTATATATGTATAGGTTCATGACTCATATCAGTGATCTGATAGGGCTAGAGCAAGCAAATTTTTTTAAAATCTCAATCTGTTGTATACAAGTTACCCCTATCACCTCCAAACGAGGAAATGTTTTGCAGGAATTTCACTGCTTAGCCCTGCTCTTAGACTCATTTGTCCTGATTTACTAACTTGCAACACAAGTAAGTGTTGGGTTTCCAAGTCCTATTTAGCAATAGGAGCCCTCTTCTTGTATGCAAACCAGGGATAGAAATTCCTAAAGAGTGGGAAGGACAACTTTGTCCAACTCAGTCATAGAGCATGTGCTCACCATTTCCCCTGGATACATCAAGAAAATGGCTCCTAATCCTCTTGAGTTTGAGCAGTCAGATGCCCCACATAGCCACTGCACGTGGAACATCGCTGTTTGGATGTCCTAAGCCACTTTAGCTCACTACTTACAAAACAGTATTTCTCAGCTTTACTCTTATGCTTCCTTTTAAAAAAAAATATTCTTCAATATAGTGAAATATACTATCACAGTTAACCAGAAATCTTGACAAAACTGATTTCTTTAACTTCTGCTTCTTCCAAATCATCATTGTCAATTTATGGTAACTCTTTGTCTTCTTTTTCTCATAAGTCTTCTCCCTTGCCCACATTCTCTCAGCTACCCCCATATTTCAGGCCCTTCAAAAATTTTTTTAATCTAAACGATATCTTTTGCCTTCTATTATGATTGGCTTTTCTGTTTCCTTAAAGATCTAATGTTTCTTGTGTATTCTACTCTGCTTTAAGACTAAATTTGAGAAATACATAGCATTGGACACATTGTTCTATTAAATGTCAGTCATTAGGTTCACTATAAATATAAGATACAGTTCAAATTCCTTCAGTTCAGTTCAGTTCACTCGCTCAGTCGTGTCGGACTCTTTGCAACCCCATGAATCGAGCACACCAGGTCTCCCTGTCAAATTCCTTAAAATCATATTTATGGCTCTTTGTTATTCTACTATGCCTATCTCTTCAGTTTCATTTACAACACATTCCATTCTTACAGCTGAGGCCCCTAAGAAAGTAAACCCAGTTCAGTTCAGTTCGGTCGCTCAGTCATGTCCGACTCTGTGACACCGTGGACTGAAGCATGCCAGGCTACCCTGTCCATCAGCAACTCCCAGAACTTGCTCAAATTCATTTCCATCGAGTCAGCAGTACTATCCAACCTTATCATCCTCTGTCGTTCTCTTCTTCTCTTGCCTTCAGTCTTTCCCAGCATCAGGTCTTCTCCAGTGAGTCAATTCTTCACACAAGGTGGCCAAAGTATTAGAGTCTCAGCTTCAGCATTAGTCCTTCCAATGAATATTCAGGACTGATTTCCTGTAGGATTGACTGGTTTGATGTCCTTGCAGTCCAGGGAACTGTGAAGAGTCTTATCCAACACCACAGTTCAAAAGCATCAATTATTCTGCACTCAGCTTTCTTTATAGTCCAAATCTCACATCCACACATGACTACTGGGAAAGCCATAACTTTGACTAGATGGACCTTTGTCAGAAAATAATGTCCCTGCTTTTTAATATGTTGTCTAGGTTTGTCATAGCTTTTCTTCCAAGGAGCAAGCATCTTTTAATTTCATGGCTGCAGTCACCATCTACAGTGGGTTTTGGAGCCTAAGAAAAATCTCTCACGGTTTCCATTGTTTCCCCATCTATTTGCCATGAAATGGTGGGACCAGATGTCATGATCTTCATTTTTTGACTGTTGAGTTTTAAGCCAACTCTTATAACTCTCCTCTTTCACTTTCATCAAGAGGCTCTTTAGTTCCTTTTCACTTTCTGCCACAAGGATGGTGTCATCTGTTTATCTGAGATTATTGATATTTCTTCCGGCAAACTTGATTCTAGATTGTGCTTCATCCAGCCTGGCATTTTGCATGATATACTCTGCATATAAGTTAAATAAGTAGGGTGGCAATATACAGCCTTGATATATTCCTTTCCCAATTTAGAACCAGTCCACTGTTCTATGTCCAGTTCTAACTGTTGGTTCTTGACCTGCATACAGATTTCTCAGGAGGCATGTAGGGTGTTCTGGTAGTCCCACCTCTTGAAGAATTTTTCAGTTTGTTGTGATCACACAGTCAAAGGCTTTGGTATAGTCAATAAAGCATAAACAGATGTTTTCCTGGAACTCTCTTGCTTTTTCTATGATCTAATGGATGTTGAAAATTCAATCTCTGGTTCCTCTGTCTTTTCTAAATTCATCTTTAACATCTGGAAGTTCATGGTTCATGTACTGTTGAAGCCTGGCTTGGAGAATTTTGAGCACTTTCCTGGTGGCTCAGATGGTAAAGTGTCTGCCTACAATGTGGGAGACCCAGGTTCAATCCCTGGTTCTGGAAGATCTCCTGGAGAAGGAAATAGCAACTGAATGTATTTCCAGTATTCTTGCCTGGAAAATCCCATGGATAGAGGAACCTGGTAGCCTACAGTCCATGGGGTGGCAAAGAGTTGAACATGACTGAATGACTTCACTTTCTTTTCTTTTGCTAGTGTGTGAGATGAGTGCAATTGTGTGGTAGCTTAAACATTCTGTGCCATTGCCTTTCTTTGGGGTTGGAATGAAAACTGACCTTTTCTAGTCCTGTGACCACTGCTGATGTTTCCAAATTTGCTGGCATATTGAGTGCAGCAATTTAGCAGCAGCATCTTTTAGGATTTGAAGTATCTCAACTGGAATTCCATCACGTCTGCTAGCTTTGTTCATAGTGATGCTTCCTAAGGCTCACTTGACTTCAGATTCCAGGATGCCTGGCTCTAGGTGAGTGATCACACCATCGTGGTTATCTGGGTCATGAAGATATTTTTTGTGTAGTTCTTCTGTGTATTCTTACCACCTGTTTTTAATATCTTCTGCTTATGTTAGGTCCATACCATTCTGTCCTTTATTGTGGCCATCTTTGCATGAAATGTTCCCTTGGTATCTCTAGTTTTCTTAAAGGGATCTTGAGTCTTTCCCATTCTATTGTTTTCCTCTATTTCTTTGCATTGATCACCAAGGAAGGCTTTCTTATCTCTCCTTGCCATTCTTTGGAACTCTGCATTCAAATGAGTATATCTTTCCTTTTGTCCTTTGCCTTTCTCTTCTCTTCTTTTCTCAGCTATTTGTAAGGCCTCTTCAGAGAGCCATTTTGCCCTTTTGCATTTCTTTTTCTTGAGGATGGTCTTGATCACTGGTCTTGTAGGTTTTCATAGAACCGTTCAGCTTCAGCTTCTTCAGCATTACTGGTTGGGACATAGACTTGAATTAATGTGATCCACAATCACAGAACACTGATCAAACTGACCACATGGACCACAGCCTTGTCTAACTCAATGAAACTATGAGCCATGCTATGTAGGGCCACCCACGATGGATGGGTCATGATGGAGAGTTCTGACAAAATGTGGTCAACTGGAGAAGAGAATAGCAAACCACTTCAGTATTTTTGCCTTGAGAACCCCATGAACAGTATGTAAAGCCAAAAAGATATGACACTTAAAGATGAATTCCCAGGTTGGTTGATGCCCAATATGCTACTGGAGAAGAGTGGAGAAATAACTTCAAAAAGAATGAAGAGATGAAGCTAAAGCAAGAACAATGCCCAGTTGTAGATGTGATTGGTGATGGAAGTAAAGTCCAGTGCTATAAATAACAATATCGCATAGGAACTTGGAATGTTAGGTCCATGAATCAAGGTAAATTGGAAGTAGTCAAATAGGAGATGGCAAGAGTGAACACTGACATTTTAGGAATCAGTGAACTAAAATGAAGTGAAAAGGGTGACTTTAACACAGATGACCATTGTCTCTACTGTTGTGAGCAAGAATCCCTTAGAAGAAATGCAGTAACCCTCAGTAGAGTTCAGTTGCTCACTCGTGTCCGACTCTTTGCAACCCCATGAATTGTAGCACGTCAGGCCTCCCTGTCCATCACCAACTCCAGGAGTTCACTCAAACTCATGTCCTAATAGTCAACAAAAGTATCCAAAATGCAGTACAAATGGGACCTAGTTAAACTTAAAAGCTTCTGCACAACAAAGCAAATTGTAAGCAAGGTGAAAAGACAGCCTTCAGAATAGGAGAAAATAATAGCAAATGAAGCAACTGACAAACAACTAATCTCAAAAATATACAAGCAACTCCTACAGCTCAATTCCAGAAAAATAAATGACCCAATCAAAAAATGGGCCAAATAACTAAATAGACATTTCTCCAAAGAAGACATACAGATGGCTAGCAAACACATGAAAAGATGCCCAACATCACTCATTATCAGAGAAATGAAAATCAAAATCACTATGAGGTACCATTTCACGCCAGTCAGAATGGCTGAAATCCAAAAGTCCACAAACAATAAATGCTGGAGAGGGTTTGGAGAAAAGGGAACCCTCTTACACTGTTGGTGGGAATGCAAACTAGTACAGCCACTATGGAGAACGGTATGGAGATTCCTTAAAAAACTGGAAATAGAACTGCCTTATGATCCAGCAATCCCACTGCTGGGCATACACACTGAGGAAACCAGAATCGAAAGAGACACGTGTACCCCAATGTTCATCGCAGCACTGTTTATAATAGCCAGGACATGAAAGCAACCTAGATGTCCATCCACAGATGAATGGATAAGAAAGCTGTGGTACATATACACAATGGAGTATTACTCAGCCCTTAAAAATAATACATTTGAATCAGTCTAATGAGGTGGATGAAACTGGAGCCTATTATACAGAGTGAAGTAAGCCATAAAGAAAAACACCAATACAGTATACTAATGCATATATATGGAATTTAGAAACATGGTAACAATAACCCTGTATATAGACAGCAAAAGAGACACTGATATATAGAACAGTCTTTTGGACTCTGGGAGAGGGAGAGGGTGGGATGATTTGGGAGAATGGCATTGAAACATGTATAATATCATATATGAAATGAGTCGCCAGTCCAGGTTCGATGCACGATACTGGATGCTTGGGGCTGGTGCACTGGGATGACCCAGAGGGATGGTATGGGGAGGGAGGAGGGTTCAGGATGGGGAACACATGTATACCTGTGGCAGATTTATTTTGATATATGGCAAAACCAATACAATATTGTAAAGTTAAAAAATAAAATTAAAAAATAATCATTATATTAAAATGAAAAAAAAAAATAACAGAATGATCTCTGTTTCCAAATTAAACCCACATGTACATCAAATGTGAAACATTCTTTCGTCCTCCAAAACTTTTGCAAATATACATTCAGTTATTCCCTTTACTTAAACACCTTCTTAAATAATGGACCCCTACTTATCTTTCATAACTCATAAAGCCCTCTTCCCCCTTTTGAAAAGCATTTAATTGTTCCCATTCAGCACAGCTATTCATCATGTTTCTAATACACCTTAACATTACCAGACTATGTGTACATCATCCTTGCCATTGTACCCCCTGAACTGGAAGACCCTGAATCTGAGAACTCTCTCTTATTTCTATATTTCAATTTACTCTAAATATATTATAATTTTCATGAATGTTTGTTGAATTAACAAAGATAACTAGCAATTAAAATTATATAATGCAACTTCTGCCAGTCTCTACAATGACTACATGAATAACTTGAGGACTTAGCATGGATGTTTTCCTGCCTCTGTCATCTTCCATCTCTGAATATTAATATGAATACTTTGGAGACTAGAGGAGACATTTCTAAGGTCATGATCTCTAGGGTCCCATACTCTTGAATATTATCAGTTGGATAATACTCAAGACTAGGGAGATGGACAGATGTATTTAACTCTTAAAATATTCACTTGCAGTGTCTGTTCATCCTTACTGAAACATATACTAAGATTTAAGTGTACTTGTTTAGGTATTTGATTTTGGTTTTTGAAAATATATTTGCAGAGAAAGTAGAAATTATGTTGGAGAAATGCAAACCAATTACTTTGTTAAAACTAGGCCAAATAGAATTTTTGCAAATTTCTCTTAGTTTTACAACTTAAATAGCTAGAACATAAGAAATACTTAGAAAACCCTAAAAAAAAGTTACAACATGCAAAGTCCTTACCAAAGAAATTAGAAAAGTGAAATAACTAATATTAACATTTACCTCCAACTTTCTCCTCCACTATGACAGAAAATCCATTTTAGTGTGATTATAGTGAAAGATTTATTCAGTCTAACAAAATAAGTTTTTCAAACCCCAAGAAAAAAAAAGCTAATACCATTTTATAATTTCCTAAGGCATGAGTAAAATACAACTAACCTTTGAAAAGAGTCCATAAATGCTAGCCATGAAAAAAAAAAAAAAATCTTAAAAAATACAGGTGGATAGAGGACTTCTCAGGAGAAGGCAATGGCACCCCACTCCAGTACTCTTGCCTGGAAAATCCCATGGGTGGAGGAGCCTGGTAGGCTGCAGTCCAGGGGGTCGAAAAGAGTCGGACACGACTGAGCGACTTCACTTTCACTTTTCACTTTCATGCATTGGAGGAGGAGATGGCAACCCACTCCAGTGTTCTTGCCTGGAGAATCCCAGGGACGGCAGGGCCTGGTGGGCTGCCGTCTAAGGGGTCGCACAGAGTTGGACACGACTGAAGAGACTTAGCAGCAGCAGCAGCAGAGGACTTCCCTGTGGTCCAGTGGTTAAGACTCTGTGCTCCCACTGCAGGAGGCCTGGGTTCCATCCTTGGTCAGGGAAATAAGATCCCACACGCTGCTCAGCATGACCAAAGGAAAAAATAAAGTGAGTGATAGCTAGCTAGCTAGATAGATATATGGATACACTGACACAGACTACACGCAAAAATTGGTTCTAACATACAGTCTGTATTCAGTTTTTCCATTTAATTTCCATAACTTTTGATTTTTTACAGCCATTTGAGAAAGCATATTGGGAAAAACATAAAAACAAACCTGAACTGAATTATGGGGGAGAAAAGTGATTTGTGGTTAGACACAGGCACCAAGACTGTCTAACCCATTTCTACTCTTTGACAACTGTATAATAATGGGGAAACCACTTACAGACACTCCTCTTGAGTTATGTTTAATTAT
Source organism: Tragelaphus eurycerus (assembly GCA_935064755.1). Taxonomy (NCBI): domain Eukaryota; kingdom Metazoa; phylum Chordata; class Mammalia; order Artiodactyla; family Bovidae; genus Tragelaphus; species Tragelaphus eurycerus. The sequence continues at coordinate 36,744,285 of CAKXYN010000012.1, forward strand.
GAGCAAAATAAAAGAAAATATTTAGCACAAATAATGTCCAAAAAGAAGATGCAAAATCAGTATAGGTCCTCTCTGCTCTTCCTTTCTAATTCTTCTATTTTCTTTTTCAATCAATAATGTAAGTGGGTTGGTGTTTTCTTTATCCTGCTCCACCCAACAAAATAATGTAAAACCTGGTAAGGTAATGGAAGAGATAAGAAAAGAGTTGAAATAAAGCATCCACTTTTGATATTTGATTGCTAATAACTTTCAAACTTCCCTTTCCCTCCCTCTATGCACATCTGGACAAAGTAATAAGAAGCTTAGCTGTTTCCTCACTTGGCGCCATAAAGATGTTTATAGCACATAAGCTCAGTCTGTGCTTGTAGTAAACCCTTCTTCCAGTCCCACTCTTTAACCACCATTAAACTCTAAGCCAGTTACTCCTTACTCTTTCTCTCTCAAGCCATTTTTGCAGCAACCTGAGAACATACTCTGCTCTGCCCAGAAACTCTCAGTATATGGGTAATAAATCTTTTTGTACTCTCTTGGTGTGGATGTGGCTTTGTCAATCCCTATATTTCAACCAGATCCTTCTTTTTATTTTTTTTTATTTATTTAATTGGAGGATAACTACCTTACAATATTGTGATTTTTCCCCCGTATGGCTACGGCTACGGCTAAGTCACTTCAGTCGTGTCTGACTCTGTGTGACCCCATAGACAGCAGCCCACCAGGCTCTCCCATCCCTGGGATTCTCCAGGCAAGAACACTGGAGTGGGGTTTTTTTCGCCATATATCAACATTAATCAGCCATAGGTATAAATGTGTCCCCTCCTATCCCACCTCCCTTCCTACCCTATCCCTTTAGGTTGTCCCAGAGTGCCAGATTTGAAGATGCATCAAACTTGCACTAGTCATCTATTTTACATATGATATATACATATTTCAATGATATCTCTCAAATCATCCCACCCTCTTTTTTCCCACTGAGTCCAAAAGTCTGTTTTTTATGTCTGTGTCTCCTTTGCTGCCCAGCATGTAGGATTATTGGTACCATCTTTCTAAATTCTGTATATATGCATTAATATACAGTATTTGTCTTTTTCTTTCTGACTTACTCAACTCTGTATAGAAGGCTCTAGGTCAACCAACTTATAAGAACTGACTCAAATGGGTTCTTATTATAGCTGAGTAATATTCCAGTGTATATGTACCACAGCTTCCTTAGCCATTCAATTGCTGATGGACATCTAGGTTGCTTTTATGTCCTAGCTATTGTAAACAGTGCTACGATGAACACTGGGGTACATGTGTCTCTTTTAATTCTGGTTTCCTCAGGGTATATGCCCAGCAGTGGGATTGCTGGAGCATATGGCAGTTCTATTCCCAGTTTTTTAAGGAATCTCCATGCTATTCTCCATAGTAGTTTTACCAGTTTACATTCCCACAACAGTGAAAGAAGGTCCCCTTTTCTCCACACTCTCTCCAGTATTCAGTGTTTGTAGACTATTTGATGATGGCCATTCTGACCAGGGTGAGATTATACCTCATTGTGTAAACAGACTTCGAATGGAGCAAACAATCCCATGTCTACAGGTTGGCCACAACAATGTTCACTAGGAGCAGAGAGAGAGAGAGAGAGAGAGAGTGTGTGTGTGTGTGTGTGTGTGTGTGTGAGATGACCCTCACCACCAGGGGTCTTTCTTTGCTTGCGTTGACTTGCTATCTGGCTCGTGTGTGTGTGTGTGTGTGTGTGTGTGTGTGTGATGACCCTCACCACCAGGGGTCTTTCTTCGCTTGCGTTGACTTGCTATCTGGCTCTGCTGCCTGCTAGCCAGCATGTGCTTTGAGATGTTGCCTGCTGAAAAGCTTGTGCTTTTGCTATGCAACTTTATGCTGTTTGCTCACTTGCTAAGTTGTATGAAGCTTCTGATACAGATTTAATTAACCCAAGACAAAATTTTCAAATGTTTATGAACAAGAATATGAGATTAGTGTCTACTTCAAAGAGGCACTGGGTTAAATGTTTCACTCCAGACTCATTTATATTTCATGTGTATATATACATGTTCATATATATATATATGTTTATTTATGTGTATATGTTTCTCCTGTGTTTAATTATGAGCAAAATCAAGACTTTTCTATATATTTCTCAAATATATCTCCTTAGGAATGCCAAACATTCTTGATAGTGATCAAGGCACTCATTTCACTTATTAAAATGAATATTGTTAGGTTCCTAAAGAAATAATTTACTGACTTCAGGACACAGTAGTCTTAGTAGCCATATTTCTTTTGTAAACAAATTCAAATTTAATTCAATTAAACATGATATAGTTCACTTATCATGAACTTCAGGAGTTAATCTTCTCCTGAATCTTCGGGAGTTAATTATAATAATTTGATTCCATTTTTGATGTTAAACTCTTGACAGGTTTCAAGCCTAGCATTCCTCCTTCCCTGCTGTACTATATCTGGGCAAGCTGATAAGAAAGCCTGAGTGTGCTCTCTTTTGGCATCAGTGGGAAGTCCAAACCATACAATATGAATTTGCACGTGTGAGAATGTTTATCCCAGACCACTTCCTCCTCACCGCAAAAGCCCAAGACAGTCGTCCCTCCTTGATTTTTTCTCAAGCCTCTTCGGAAGTCAGCCAGGCTCTCCCAAGAAAACTTCATAATGTGAGTAACAAACCTTTTCATACTCTCTAGGTGTGTGTAACTTGCAAACAAAATTTTGAGTGAGGAGTCCATCTCACTACTTTGGGCTAATCACAAGAGGATAAATAAAATCATTTCCATAAAGTATACTTTGTTGGAAAGGGAATATTTGATTACTTTCTACAGTGTTGTACTTTTACTCCTCTTTTCCATTCCATTCTTCTGTTTTAGGAAGAAACATTAAGCTGATTCTTTCTTGATTGTTCTTATCTTTTCTGCTTTTTTCCCCATCCCAACTCAAACCCCATTAATGGAAGACATAGAATAGCATTTTTTAAAAAATTGAGGTATAGATGATTTACAATGCAGTGTTAATTTCTGCTGAATAGCAAGTGATTCTGTATACACAGTATTTTTTTATATCCTTCTCCATTATAGTTATCTCAGGATGTTGAATATAGCTCCCTGTGCTATGCAGTAGGACCTTGTTTATCTATTCTATATGTAATAGCTTTCATCTACTAACCCCAAACTCCCAGTCCATCCTTCCCTCACCCTCTCTTTGCAACCACAGTTTGTTCTCTATATCTGTATTCTGTTTCTCTTTCATACAATCATTTGTGTCATATTTTAGATTCCCCATATAAGTGATATCATATGGTATTTGTCTTTCTCTGTCTGACTTCACTTAGTATGATAATCTCTAGTTCCATCCATGTTGCTGCAAATCACATCATTTTCTTCTTTTTAAAGGCTGAGTAATAATCCTTTGTATATATGTAACATATCTTCTTTATTTTTCCATCTATCTATGGACATTTAGGTTGTTTCCATGCCTTGACTGTTGTGATTAGTGCTGTTATGAACATGGAGGTGCATGAATCTTTTTGAAGTATAGTTTTTTCTGGATATATGCCCAGGAGAGGGATTTTGGCTCATATGGTATCTCTATTTTAAGTGTTTTGAAGAAACTTCCATACTGGTTTTCTGTACCAACTTACATTCCCACTGATAATATAGGAGGATTTCCTTTTCTCCACACCTTTCTCTAGCATTTGTTATTTGTAGACTTTTTAATGATGGCCATTCTGACTAGTTTGAGGTGATACCTCACTGCAGTTTTTGTTTGCATCTCCTTAATAATTAGCAGTGATGAGCATCTTTTCATAGCATAGTGGCTTTGAAAGTATGGTCCAACAGCATCAGTACCAGGTGGAAACTTAGAAATGCAATTTCTTGAGTTCCACACCAGACCTGTTAGAGCATAGACTTGGGGGCAAGGACCCTCATCTTTCTGTGTGTAAACAACTCTCCAAGTGGTCCTCCTGATCTTAAAATTTGAGAACTAGTGGTCTCAGAGTATAATAGAGGGTATGGTGAAAAGACGAGAGGTCACTGTCCCAGACTGGCTGTATTTCAGGGTTCTCTTGAGGCTTGTCAGCTCTTAGTTCCCTGACCACGGATTGTACCCACACCCTTGGCAATGAAAGCACATAATCCTAATCACTGCTGCTGCTGCTGCTGCTGCTGCTAAGTCGCTTCAGTCGTGTCTGACTCTGTGCAACCCCAGAGACTGCAGCCCATCAGGCTCCTCTGTCCATGGGATTTTCCAGGCAAAAGTACTGGAGTGGGGTGCCATTGCCTTCTCCACCCAACCACTGCATTACCAGGGAATTCCCCTGGAACTTGCTTTGCATATTCATATTTGAGATGTCAAAGGTAAAATTTAAAGGATAACCTTATTTATCTTTAGATCTTAGGTTATAATAAAGAACAGTTTTGATGAAAATGATATATTATTGACCCCCATTTTTTTGAGTGTCAAAGCTAATAATGCAGGGTTAGAGATTAGCTGAGAAAATGGGGCCAAAACCTTCATTTATAATAATGAGTTCTTTGCCTGGACCACCCTTTGTGTGCATTTTGTGTCTGTACTTGGGTAGAAACAAATGCATACACATACAGTACACACCCTGGGAAATAAATCGGAAGGAAGTGTTTGATTTTTTTGTCCTAACAACTCTTTCCATCAGAGACATAAGTAGCAAACAAGGTGGCATAAATTATTTCTAATATTCTCTCCAGGTTCAAAATTTGAGGTCCTGTTAATAGTATTGAGGTTGTCATGTTATGTTCAGAGAGAAGGTCTCAGTACTTTTTGCTTCTCCACTTTTCTGCAGGTCAGATTTTCAGCTGTAGATATTTTTTTAAAGAAAATGTGGTCATATATTTATATATTTTTTTCCATTAGCAGAATCTCCACAATAGAGGTATAAATGGAATGTTTTTCTACTGCTTTCTGTAATTGAGTTCTTAGGGGAAAGAACTTCCCATTATAATGGGAAGATTAATCCAGGGGTTATCAGAAGATATTTAATACGAACAAAAATGTTGACATTTTCTTTATTTGTAACCTTATACTTTCATAGTTGTTTTATATTCTCTCTGCCAAGATTTTATGAAGATCAGAATTTTTCCAGCATATGCTTTCTTTGTTTACATTTTTGGTTTTATAGAGGTCCACAGAATTACATTAACTTTTAAAAAATTATCTTATTTATTTTTAAATTTACTTTTGACTGTGCTGAGTCTTCGTTGCTGCACAGGCTTTTCTCTAGTTGTAGTGAGTGGGTCTATTCTCTAGTTGTGTGCAGGCTTCTCATTGTGATGGCTTTTCTGATTGTGGAGCATGGGCTCTAGGGCATGAGGGCTGCAGAAGTTACAACACCTGAGTTTAGTAGTTGCATGCAATTCTTAGGCTCTAGAGTGGAGTGTCAACAGTTGTGGCACATGGGCTTAGCTGCTCCGTGGCATGTGGGATCTTCCTGGACCAGGGATTGAACCGTTTTCTCCTGCATTGGCAGGTGGATTCTTTACCAGTGAACCATCAGGAAAAGCCCACTGCTAATTTTAATAAGTGAAAAATAAACTTCCAGGGGATAAAATACCCTGAGCCTTTGACACAATTTAAGTAGCAGATTTTTTCTGTTATAATATTATCACAACTCAAGGAAACTGAAGAAGCTTAGTTTACCAAGAATTGTCATATCCAAGGATATTTTTAATGTCTTTTTTAAAATGGATAGTTGATGTGATTGTCTTTCTATTTTTTTTCTTACTTATATTTTTCTCTCTTTTCATTGATTTCCTAGTGAAAACTGTGATAAATTCAAGAAAGCTTTTTCCCTCTGTAACATCTCATTTGTCTTTCATTTCCAGAAATGCAAACACTACAAGCATTGTACAGAGTTAACCATTCACTCATTTATGGATGAATTCTTTTAGTTTATCATATTAGTATAATGGGATCAGGGACTATATATACCCTTAGGCTGTGAAATAGTATCTTTACTCATTCTGGAAGTCATTTCTCCTACTAGACTCTGTCATTTTTCAGTGCTCATGCTCAGTTGCTCAGTCATGTCTGACTCCTTGAAACTATATACAGTTATCCCTTAAATCTGGATTTGGAGTCAGAAATTCTTATTTTTTCCTCCATTTTTTAAAACAAATTCTGCGTGAAAATGAAATTTACATCACAGGTTCTCATTAAGTAGGACTCATATTACATGTTCTAAGAGTAGTAAAGAATTTGCTCTCAATTCTTGTCAACTTTCACAAGAGTGTTCCTAAGGCTTTGAGAATAGACCCAAGCTAACTAGTCATCATGGGATTGAATTGTATCAAAGCAAGCGCCATTCTCCAGGCTAAAGTGCAGCAGGCCTAGAGGCTGACTCAGATGAGCCAGCCTGGCATTAATTGGTTTTCAGCTTTTCTGGACCAGATGATCTCTGAGGTCACATTCAATTCTGAGATCCTTTTTTGCATTAGCTATCTTTTACTTGTCATTGGTAATAGTGGAAAGTATCCTTATACTACTAAAATATTATTTATGAATGCTTAATTCAGGTTATTTCTGAAAGATGATTAATAATAGTTAATGACATGAACAGAGAGTATATTGAGCTTCTAAGTGCTTAATATGCTAGGAATTGGATCAAGTATAACTAATGTAAAATTAGAATTATAGCCCTTACCGTTAAAGAGTTTACCTGTTGACAATGCCACTTACAATAAAGAGCTAATTTGAGTACTGTTTACTGTTAGTATTGTAAAATAATGTTAATACTAGTTAAAGATTTTTCTTCTCCATACCTGATCTCTACTTCTCAAGCCTTCTGCCACATACCTTCAAATAAATACTCTGAGTTTTTATCACCTTGTCCTATAATATTCACTAACAGCGTATTAATTTCCAGTGATGTTTTTACTTCCCTACTTGTAGGGTATAACTTTAAATTATAAATTTAAAAGCTCTATCATATATATATAGTGGGTACATATATAATTTCTAAAATTCTCTCATCTAAGGTAATTTTTATTTAAAAAAGGAGAAATGTTTTAATTACAGCCATAAGATTTATCAGAGTACATGTAATTGAGGCTTATCTTGTGTATTGAAAAATTTATTGGAAAGGGACAATGACTATTGTCTTCATAATTGTACCTCATACATCTTGTATAGGGAATTCATTAATTAGCCTCTGAATTGACTCTGCTTATTTCTCATTTACTCTGTAACTCAGTGCAATGTGATTCTCTAGTTTGTAAGACCATTAGAAGTATTCTTGCATGATCATTTTTCAAAATCCAATGGAAAATCTTAGTTTCTAAATTATCTTACTTTAATTTCGTTTGGTAGTGTGTTGAGGATGCTTGCCTTGAAATTTTTACTTCTTTGATTTACATAATGGTACTTTGATTTTCTTTATCTAATTTTTCAGTAATCCTCTATCTCCTTCCCCTCTTTTCTGAACATGCTAATCATCATGATGTTCTATAGAGTCCCACTTTCAGTCCTCTTCTCATTTCGTCTCATCAAAAGTATGCCAAAGTTTTAATACCCCTCAACATGGTGATGAATCTCAAGACAGTAATCTTCAACCTAATTTTCCAAAACCGTATGTCTGTCTCCCAGCTAGATATCTCCAACCAGATAATCCAAAGTATCAAAAGTGCATTGTATATAAAACCAAATATTATATGTACTAATTGCCTCCTCTACTTTAAATGTTTTAATTCTATATTCCCTTATCATTGAATGTTCCAGCCTTTTACTCAGCTTTCAACATCACAAAATTAGAAACCATCTTTTAGTTCTCCTTTTTACTCATGTAATCAGTTAACCAAATCCTGTTGATTCAATCTGTTTGCTGCTGCTAAGTCGCTTCAGTCGTGTCCGACTCTGTGCGACCCCATAGACGGCAGCCCACCAGGCTCCCCCGTCCCTAGGATTCTCCAGGCAAGAACACTGGAGTGGGTTGCCATTTCCTTCTCCAATGCAGGAAAGTGAAAAGTGAAATTGAAGTTGCTCAGTCGGGTCCGACTCTTAGCGACCCCATGGACAGCAGCCCACCAGGGACCTCTGTCCATGGGATTTTCCAGGCAAGAATACTGGGGTGGGGTGCCATTGCCTTCCCCGTCAATCTGTTTAGACTTCTTTAATTTGCCCAGTTCTTTTTACCTCTTCCAAAATTTTAGGGACTATCATTCTCAATTCTCACAGAGACTATAAAAACAATTTCTTAATCAACCCCATACTTCTAGTCCTTACTCTCTTCAAGTGGAAAAAAAAAAAAAAAAAGATATGATGTGTCACACCCTAAAATCCTTTAGCTATTTCTCAGTACCTATAATAAAAAGTGCTGTACTGTGCTTAGTTGCTCAGTTGTGTCTGACTCTTTGTAATCCCATGAATGGTAGTCTTTCAGGATCCTCTGTCCATGGAGATTCTCCAGGCAAGAATCCTGGAGTGGGTTTCCATGCCCTCCTCCAGGGGATCTTTCCAACCCGGTTTCCAGCATTGCAGGTCAGTTCTTTACTGTCTGAGCCACAAGGGAATAGAAGGCAATGAGATTCATTTCTCAGACTCTTGCCTAATTAGTGACTGCTTTCCTCATCACTCCATCTTACCACCAATTTCTTCGTTACAGCACAACCTTGGCAACCAGTCCAAGTCTCCAAATGTTCACTATACCAGTCTCCTCTCCAGTTGACATGTACATCTTTTCCCTCCTTGGATGACTGCTATTATCTCCTAAAACTGAATTATCACCTCCTCCAAGAAACTTCCTCTATGGTTGTCCTGCCTCCAAAGTTCAGCTCTGGCCAACTCTATATATGTTCCAACATCATCTGTAGTAGCTCCACCATAGCAATTACAACACTGTATTGTATTCTCTCTCTTTCTTCCTACTCTTTTACATACCCAATTATATTGAAACTAGTTGAGGTTAAGAACAACTTATTGTTTGTGAAAACCAATTCTTGATGGACCACAATTTCTTTATTAATGATTTTGAATGAATGAATGAAACCAGAATTTGTGTCTCGTCAAGATGTCTTCCTCAGGTAGCATAGTCTGGTTTTTCAATGTGTACATTGTACATTAGCATCTGTGATTCATATTATTTAAAATTCACTATATTTTTATTCCATGTGAGTGTTTGCTTTAAAATGTGCTTTTTGTGGATACAAGGTAACAAAGAGGAACATTTTTTTTTTTTTTTTACTTTTCCAAATGAGTGTTCTATTTTTTGTTTGCTATGGTAACTCATTCAATGACCTCTTTTTCTCTCAAAATGTTTATGCTCCTACATCTATATTCCTTATTATATCTCAAAGGTATATATAGTCTAGTATATTGTGTTTTGTGAAGTTCGTTTAATTGATTAGGCAAAGTTAGAGGTGATTATCACAACACTTTAAGTTTCTACTGAATGTTTTGGCTATAATAGAAAAGTTACAAACCCATTAGCAGGTGGTGGACACATTTATGAAATACCTGGTTAGAATTACAATGGAAAGAGTCAGAGATTGATACTAGATCTAGAGAATCCATGGCTTTCTAAAATTTTAACATTAAATTTGTGGCTTCTCTAATGTCAACAAAACTACTGTTTTGTGTATACTGTTAGTATACACAAAAATACAAAATATGGAATTATAATGTTTAGTATAAATAATCAAAAGGTATTTAAAAAGTTTTCAGGTTCCTATGAAAATCACTATCATTATTGTAATCACCTATGTAATGTTTCTTAATTTTAGGAATGATCTATAAATTTTAATATTTAAATAGTGATTCCACTACTTAGCAATTTCTTTTGGTATTTTTTTTAAAACTGAAGGATACTTGTTGTACAGAATTTTGTTATTTTCTGTCAGACATGAACATGAATCAGCCATAGGTATATATATGTCCCCTCGCTCCTGAATCTCCTTTCCATCTCCCTCTCCATCTCACCCTTATAGCCTGATACAGAGCCCCTGTTTGAGTTCCCTGAGTCATACAGCAAATTCCCATTGGCTATCTATTTTGCATATGGTAATGAAAATTTCCATGTTACTGTCTCCATACATCTCCCCCTCTTCTTCCCTCTCCCCACATTCAAAAGTAGTTCTCTATGTCTGTTTCTCCGTTGCTGCCCTGCATATAAATTCATTAGTACCATCTTTCTAGATTTCATATATATGTGTTCAATTCAGTTCAGTTCAGTTGCTCAGTCGTGTCCGACTCTTTGCGACCCCATGAATCGCAGCACGCCAGGCCTCCCTGTCCCTCAACAACTCCCGGTGTTCACCCAGACTCGTGTCCATCGAGTCAGTGATGCCATCCAGCCATCTCATCCTCTGTCGTCCCCTTATCCTCTTGCCCCCAATCCCTCCCAGCATCAGAGTCTTTCCAATGAGTCAACTCTTCGCATGAGGTGGCCAAAGTACTGGAGTTTCAGCTTTAGCATCATTCCTTCCAAAGAAATCGCAGGGCTGATCTCCTTCAGAATGGACTGGTTGGATCTCCTTGCAGTCCAAGGGACTTTCAAGAGTCTTCTCCAACACTACAGCTCAAATGCATCAATTCTTCGGCGCTCAGCTTTCTTCACAGTCCAGCTCTCACATCCATACATGACCAATGGAATATTTGTTAGTATATACCATATTTGTATACTCTTTCTGACTTACTTTTTATAATAGGCTCTGGGTTCATCCACCTCATTAGAACTGACTCAAATGCATTCCTTTTTATGGCTGAGTAATATTACACTGTGTATATGTACCACAGCTTCTTTGGCAACTTTTGATTTTAGGTAGATTAGGCTGAAATTAATTCTCTGGAATGGATTTACATTTATATATTTTATATGTGCTCCCCATATATTTCTCTTTTAGATGGTCAAAGTAGGAGCATTTATTTCTGACATGGAGCTTATTGTGCCAAAATTTTAAATGACTCTGATATTTAAAAATTCAGTATTTTATATTTAATTTACCACATCCTAGAAGGAAATGGAAACTCACTCCAGTGTTCTTGCCTGGAGAATCCCAGGGATGGGGGAGCCTGGTGAGTTGCCATCTATGGGGTCGCACAGAGTCAGACATGACTGAAGCAACTTAGCAGTAGCAGCAGCAGAATAATTTGGAGATCAGATGTAAAAGAGAGCACTAGGGATTGTAGTTTCTGAAAAAGATGTAAATTTTTCTTTGTATTTTTAATTTTACAGTATTTTGCTACAGGAAGCACTTTTAATTTGTAGAGTTATTCTTGAGCAATACATGTCACACTAGATCTGTTAATTCCATGCAGGATGTAGTATTATTATTACATTGTCATCATGAGGAATGTTACTCAGTGTTTCAGTGAAAATTTAGTCCCTAATAAAACTGGAGGCCAATGATGAATATTGCTATTAATGTTACAGCTGTCTAAAGACAATGCTAATAGTTTAAGAAAGTTAACATTCATTGAAAAGAATAAACAAAAGAAAATAAGGTTATTTTTATCTAAGCTACTTTTTTACTGAAGTGTTTAAATTTGATTTTTATATCAACTTACATTAGACCTTTGCTTGTGTGTTTGTTAAGTTCCAGGAGACATCACTGATTCTTTAACAAAATCTTTACATCTTAAAAGTTATTTTGAAGATGATTGTTTCTGTTATTTTTTTTAAGTGTTTTACCTACAGTCTTCCCACCTTCCATCTTATAATCTTATCTGCATTTATTTCTCCTTGAAATTAAATCTACCAGTTTCTAAGCCATATGCCTTGGATAAATCATTTTAGTGGTGCTAAAAATTGTAAATGTTAAGTACAATAGAAAAAGAAATTTTAACATTCACTAGCATGTGTCCTCAAACATCAGCAGTAGAAAGAATCCCAACTAAAATTTTCTACCGGAGATGATTTGATCATAAACCTTTCAAGCAGAAAATTGGCAATCACTGTAGAAACAATTCCTCAGGAAGGTATTCAACTTTCAAATAACCCTGAAGCAAAGCAACCCAATGACATTTGCTTTCCCAAGACGTAACCTCGCCAGTCGTTCCTCTCAGGGTCCTCTGGATAGCAAGCCTGGAGGAAAACAAGGTAAAGTGAGACTCTTGCAAGTGTAAACCTTCTGTGATTCACAGAAGGTAAAGATGTTTTCCTTCTATCCTGAACCTTTAGGAACTAATGAGTTCCAATGTCTGGGAAATGGTACAGATTATACAAAGATCAAAAAAATAGACACCAGGACTCATTAATCTTTTGGTAAGCTGAAATATACCCCTAGCCTTTTGTACAACTTAATTCAACTGGACTATAAACATTCTGGAACACGAAGAAAACTAGTCTGAAGCCATTCAGAACAGAAAGAAACATAAAAATAAATGCCTTGTGTTTCAGTTTAGTTTTAAAGATTATCTTTAAAACTTAAGACATTCAGTGGGCATGGTATGTCCCTAAGGCTCTGCCCCTTGAACATTTTATACACACAAACATTATACCCATATGTGTGTACACTTGTGTGTATGTAGTCACACTCTTTTTTTCTTTTACTTTAATATAACTTCTAGGTTTACACATTTTGAATAAATTTACATATATATATATGTATCTTTCCCATCACTAATAATTTTCAGAATAAATTTGAATTTAGAAAAGACATTAGGGTTTACAGTAAATCTATTCTAATACTTGACTTAAAACATCATCACAAAACTTCACCACAAGTCACCAAAATGACCATGTCAGAATTGAAAAATTAAACATAATATACAGTTTTAGTCTACTAATATATATCCCCAAAGTAAGCGGAGGAAAAAAACATACATTTTATCATAAAGGATACTCTTAGTCATTCACTCAAGTCTGATTTTCTTTTTTTTTTTAATTTATTTATTTTTAATTGAAGGATACTTATTTTAAATGTTATGTTGGTTTCTATCATACATCAGCATGAATCAGCCATAGGTATACATATGTCTCCTCCCTCTTGAACCTCCTTCCCACCTTACAGTCCTTCCCACTGCTCTAGGTTGTTATAGAGACTGGATTTGAGTTCCCTGAGTCATACAGCAAATTCACATTGGCTATTCGTTTTACTTATGGTAGTGTATATGTTTCCATGCTACTCTCTCAATTCCCCTCACCCTCTTCTTCCTCCCTAGGCCAATGTCCCTAAGTCTATCCTCTATGTCTGCATCTCTATTGCTGCCCTGCAAATAGGTTCATCAGTACCATCTTTTTAGATCCTATATATATGCATTAATATGCAGTATTTGTTTTTCTTGTTTCTGACTTTACTCTGTATAATAGGTTCAAGGCTCATCCACCTCATTAGAACTGATCAAGTCACATTTCCTTATATTTAGCTTATCAGGTCAGATCAGTCACTCAGTCGCGTCCGACTCTTTGCGACCCCATGAATCACAGCACACCAGGCCTCCCTGTCCATCACCAACTCCCAGAGTTCATTCAGACTCATGTCCATCGAGTCAGTGATGCCATCCAGCCATCTCATCCTCTGTCGTCCCCTTATCCTCTTGCCCCCAATTCCTCCCAGCATCAGAGTCTTTTCCAATGAGTCAACTCTTCGCATGAGTTGGCCAAAGTACTGGAGTTTCAGCTTTAGCATCATTCCTTCCAAAGAAATCCCAGGGCTGATCTCCTTCAAAATGGACTGGTTGAATCTCCTTGCAGTCCAAGGGACTCTCAAGAGTCTTCTCCAACACCACAGTTCAAAAGCATCAATTCTTCGGCGCTCAGCCTTCTTCACAATCCAGCTCTCACATCCATACATGACCACAGGAAAAACCATAGCCTTGACTAGAGGAACCTTTGTTGGCAAAGTAATGTCTCTGCTTTTGAATATGCTATTTACGTTAGTCATAACTTTCCTTCCAAGGAGTAAGCATCTTTTAATTTCATGGCTGCAGTCACTATCTGCAGTGATTTTGGAGCCCAGAAAAATAAATTCTGCCACTGTTTCCACTGTTTCCCCATCTATTTCCCATGAAGGGATGGGACCAGATGCCATGATCTTTGTTTTCTGAATGTTGAGCTTTAAGCCAACTTTTTCACTCTCCACTTTCACCTTCATCAAGAGGCTTTTTAGTTCCTTTTCACTTTCTGCCATAAGGGTGGTGTCATCTGCATATATGAGGTCATTGATATTTCTCCAAGCAATCTTGATTCCAGCTTGTGCTTCTTCCAGCCCAGCGTTTCTCATGATGTACTCTGCATACAAGTTCAATAAACAGGGTGACAATATACAGCCTTGACGAACTCCTTTTCCTATTTGGAACCAGTCTGTTGTTCCATGTCCAGTTCTAACTGTTGCTTCCTGACCTGCATACAAATTTCTCAAGAGGCAGATCAGGTGGTCTGGTATTCCCATCTCTTTCAGAACTTTTCACAGTTGATTGTGATCCACACAGTCAAAGCTTTGGCATAGTCCGTAAAGCAGAAATAGATGTTTTTCTGGAATTCTCTTGCTTTTTCCATGATCCAGCGGATGTTGGCAATTTGATCTCTAGTTTTTCTGCTTTTTCTAAAACCAGCTTGAAAATCAGGAAGTTCACAGTTCACATATTGCTGAAGCCTGGCTTGGAGAATTTTGAGCATTACTTTACTAGCTTGTGAGATGAGTGCAATTGTGCGGTAGTTTGAGCATTCTTTGGCATTGCCTTTCTTCAGGATTGGAATGAAAACTGACCTTTTCCAGTCCTGTGGCCACTGCTGAGTTTTCCAAATTTGCTGGCATATTGAGTGCAGCACTTTCACAGCATCATCTTTCAGGATTTGGAATAGCTCAACTGGATTTCCATCACCTCTACTAGCTTTGTTCCTAGTGATGCTTTCTAAGGCCCACTTGACTTCACACTCAGTTATAAAATGCTGGCTTATCTAGTTTGTCATGATGCTTACCTACTATTAGCATCCAGAGGCTTCTAGGCTACACAGTTTTAAATGCTCAAACATAGGAAGTGATGCCAAGGTAAAATACAAAGATGAAGGCTGAAATGTACTAAAGAATTCAGTACTACAGTGTGGACTGATTGACATAAGTTTCCATTCACCTCCATAACTGCAGAGTGAAGAAAGGACTCTAGCAAATGAAGTGGGTAGAAGAAGCCTTGTTGTTTTTCAGTTGCTGAGTTGAGTCTGACTCTTTGTGACCCCATGGACTGTAGCACTGGAGGCTCCTCTGTCCTCCACTATGTCCCAGAGTTTGCTCAAATTCATTTCCACTGAGTCAGTGATGCTATCTAGCCATGTCATCCTCTGATGCCCTCTTCTCTTTTGGCCCTCAATCATTCCCAGCAACAGGATCTTTTCCAATGAGTTGGTTCTTTGCATCAGGTGGCCAAAGTATTGGCACTTCAGCTTCAGATCTATCATGTAAATCATTATGAGCTGTGTTTCTCTGGAAACATATAAGATACATTTACTGTTTGTTTCCTAAGGAGACAGTGTCATGTGAAAGGATTCTAAAAAAAAAAAAAAAAAAAAAAACTCCATGAAAACACATAAGGTAAAAATAAACATTAGTGTTTAAAGTAGGTTAGCTCTGATTATTTGAAAACTTTGTATAATTTATGCCTGAAAACAGTGAGCAGATTAGGAGTTCCTGCATTTCAACCAAAATTTAAGAGACATTACTAATTTAAGAGTGAAAGTATGCACTATTTATACTAATTCACATACTTAATATAAAATAATATTTTATATTTCTAAAATTTAGGTTATTGAATCTAATTAGCTATGTACTCTAGCAAACCTAATTCACCCATAAATTTGAAGAAAACAGTATTAAACTGGAAATGCTAACTCAAAATACATTTGCAGCAATAGAATGTGTAAGGTGATAATAAATTTTCTAGAAAGCTGAGTGGGTTATAAAAGAACAGTTGGGCTGATTGATTAATTCAAATTTAGGTATATTAGGTATGCAATTTTTATGCTAAAATGGTAGTTCAATTTACGAATAGCAGTGATTGGCAATTTGAAATACATTTCTGATTGAAGATGCCTTGAATAGATGTTTAATCACTAAACAAATTCTATCATTTACATTACATTTTTAATTTTGTTCATGTTTACTTGAGGCATGCATGCATGCTCGGTTGCTTCAAGTCATGTCTGACTTTGCAATCCCATTGACCATGGCCCACCAACGTTTCCTCTGTCCATGGAATTCTCCAGGCAAGAATATGGAATTGGGTTGCCTTTCCCTTCTCCAGAGGATCTTTCCAACCCAGGCATCAAACCTGGGTCTCCTGCATTGTAGGCAGATTCTTTACCACTGAGCCACATGGGAAGGCCTCTTACTTGAAACAGTGGTGTTAAAATACTTGGGTTCTCTTTGGGTCTACCTTTAATTGGCTTGGTTGCCCAAAGCAATTCAGTATGCTGAATTAGAGACTTTAATGACAATTATCCTTTAAATATAGAAGTGGTATACATTTATGAAGAGTGTTTGAGGAAAAATGGCAAATAGGATAGTCTGGGATAAAAGTAAGGGTTCCTATTCCCCTCCTATCTGAATTTTCCTCATTCCAACATGTCCACTTCTCCAGTAATTTCTGATTCTCATTTCTCTATTAAAATTTCACATTTTATTCTCTCAATCCCCTACTCAAGCATCAATAATTCTTCTTTTTGAATTCTATGTCTTTACAATTCCTATTTCTAGTTCTTTTGTCTCCTGTCTATTTCCTTTACTTTTCTATTTTTAATCTGAGCACAAATACAGCAGTTGGAGTAGTACAAATATAAATGAGTAGCATGTGTATTAGCAAAACTTTTGATTCAAATGTGATGTGTACATTTTTTACTACATAAGGAAGCTTAGACTCACAAACTGGATGATCTAATTAATGTTTCCAATTTAATGATAATGTTGTGTTAGCTATATTCACCACAAAATCGATTGTTTAAAGATTGTGTCTGTATATAGTGCATGCGTCTGTATGTGTTCAGCTTAAAATCACATTTTATGTCTACTAACATCTTTTAGAAATTATTGTTAGTTTTAATGAGTTTTATATTTGGAAAAGGTGACTTTTGTAATTTGAAGATTTTTATTTATGTCACCTTCATAAATCAAAGTACTGTAACAAATAAATGCTCTGATGTTAAAGACATTAAGCCAATATCCTATATACTGTTTTTTTTGAAGGTAGTGTCCAATTTAACTAAAGATGGAGTGAACTTTGATGTAAGTAGTGTGATCTGAAGCAATGAAAACACCACATTTCAAAAATGCTTTCTAGGGTGGTGGGGAAATCCGAGGATGATGTGAAGTTACTGGGTGTCTGAGACGCCCTGGGAGAGAGGCGCCTGTGAAAGGGGGTTCTTTTGGCCTGTTGGGGGTTGTGGGGAGGTGGGTGTCAGGCCCCTTAGCACTCTGAATAGAAACCCCTTTTTTATTTAAAACAAAACAAAACAAAAATGCTTTCTATGCCATGCACTTCCTATGAATTATTGTACTGAGAATTGTTCCCATACTGTAGGAGATATACAATCAAGAATGACAAGTCCAGTAACTTTAAGCTATTAATTTATAATTACAATGAGTTTGAGTTTTCAATGTAAGAAGGAGTTCATATTGACAACTTATACTACAAGAAAAGAAAAAAAAATTTTGAAAAGGAGTGAAGTGTCAAAGAACTTCTGAGGGAACTGACCCACCTAGAATATCATAGCAAGTTGGATTTTGCAAAGCCAGAGGACAGCATGAAAAAAGAAGGAAATATAAAAAGGAATTTAAAAAGCACATAAATGTGCTTTTTTTGTGAAGGCAATGTTCCTGACTTTAGGGTGCTGAAAATGAGAACTTCATAACAATTTTCATTAAAAATTTATAGATCTAAATGTCCCCTCTTAAAACTGGTAGTGAATATTTAAAATCGAAAAATATTAATATACAAGTCAGTTGATAATTCAATTACTTAAGAAAGGGAGACTCCAAGTTGCTTTTTGAGAAAATTTCTACTTTTTTCTTGCAGTAATTTCTGTGTACAAGAGAAGTTGTGCATTCTTTTAGGAGATTCGTTAAACTTTAATTTTCATAATGCAACTACAGACTGATTCTGAGTTTTAGAACATTTGAATTGTGCTTTATTTTATAGCAACTCTATGCTTCTAGTAGAAAGACAGCAAGGAGTAATAAGAGCAAATTAGAACTGTCTACTGTCTAGCTCCTGCCAAAGATGAGGTGTTACTTTGAGGAAAATATATGTTTGTCATTTGGGTTACTCAAAAATATCTTTGGATTAAAAGGTACCATACAAAATATAACTTGGTCTAAACAATTTAGTACAACATAAAACCATTTTGAATGAATTCCATTTTAAAACTTACTATGTGAAGCAAGATTATGCTGAGTAGTAACTCCCTAATCTTGGCAACTTTAAACTAGATAGGTTTTATTTCTTGTTCATGCTTTATGTTCATTTTGAGTCTCAGATATCCTGCTCTGAATTATTCTAACTCTGGTACACAGACTAAAGAATGGATACCATCTTGAGCATCATCGTTGTACCATGGTAGAAGGAAGAGAGTCTATGGAGAATCTACATGGGCAATTAAGTAACACATGGTACTTACACTTAAGAACCATTAACTAAATTGTTCACATGGCTGAACAACCGCAGTGAGCAAAGAGTGCAGTGTCATCTGTGTCTAGAGAAATAAGAATTGGAAATATCCAGGTATTAGAATATATAGTCACCACACATAAATTTTGTAAAACAAATATTAAAAATCAATTTCACAGGGTCTTTTCTACATTTATTACATTACTAAGAGTATTTTTTAGAGAAATTAGAGTCTTCTATATAAGATCCACATGAAGACTTATATTGGATTATAAATTCAGGGTAAGTTTAATTTTTTTTTTTTTTTTTTTACTTTTTACCCTCAGATTTACTTCCTATCTGATAAGCTTCAATGCATAATTGAGAGTTTTGTTTTTTTGAGTCACAGCTGTCAGGAAAGTTAAGGTAAATTTGAAATTCAAACAAGAGTAATTTTTCAGAAATTGACAATTACATTATTCTTCTTTAAGAAGCATTTCTATATGTATTTCTAAATTAATATTTAGGTTAAACATTTAAAAGAATGAAAGAAATAGATCTGGAAAAATAGGTCATGATGATTTGGTTCTACCATGAATCCTAATTTCTTTTTTAAAACTACTATTTTTTATTTTAATGTAAAAAACCTTAATCTGACATTTACCCTTTTAACTTAGTTTTTAAAGCATAATACACTATTGTTCTGGAGAAGAAAACGGCATTCCACTCCAGTATTCTTGCCTGGAAAATCCCATGGACAAAGGAACTTGGTGGACTACAGTAAATGGGGTCGCAAAGAGTCAGACACAACTGAGCAACTAAACACACACAGTTCAGTTCAGTTGCTCAGTGGAGTCTGACTCTTTGCGACCCTGTGGACTGCAGCATGCCAGGCCTCCCTGTCCATCACCAACTCCTGGAATTTACTCAAACTCGTGTCCATGGCATCAGTGATGCCATTCAGCCATCTCATCCTCTGTCATCACTTCACCTCCTGCCTTCCATCTTTCCCAGCATCAGGGTCTTTTTGAATGAGTAGGTTCTTTGCATCATGTGGCCAAAGTTTTGGAGTTTCAGCTTTAGTATCAGTCCTTCAAATGAATATTCAGGATCGATTTCCTTTAGGATGGACTGCTTGGATCTCCTTGCAGTCCAAGGGACTCTCAAGAGTGTTCTCCACAGTTCAAAAGCATCAAATCTTTGGTGATTTGATGTCCAAATCAAATTGAACATCAATTGGATTTTATAGTCCAACTCTCACATTCATATATGACTACTGAAAAAACCATAACTTTGACTGGACGGACCTTTGTCGGCATAGACATGTCTCTGCTTTTTAATATGCTGTCTAGGTTGGTTATAACTTTTCTTCCAAGGAGCAAGAATTTTTTTAAATTAATTAATTTATTTTAACTGGAGGCTAATTACTTTACAATATTGTAGTGGTTTTTGCCATACATTGACATGAATCAGCCATGGGTGTACATGTGTTCCCCATCCTGAATGCCCCTCCAACCTCCCTTCCTATCCCATCCCTCAGGGTCATCCCAGTGCACCAGCGCACCAGCCTTGAGTGCCCTGTCTCATCCATCAAACCTGGGCTGGAGATCTATTTCATATATGGTGATATATATGTTTCAATGCTATTCTCTCAAATCATCCCACCCTCACCTTCTCCCACAGAGCCCAAAAGTCTGTTCTTTACATCTGTGTCTCTTTTGATGTCTCCCATATAGGGTCATCATTACCATCTTTCTAAATTCCATACATATATGTGTTAATATACTGTATTGGTGTTTTTCTTTCCGGCTTGCTTCACTCTGTATAATAGGGTCCAATTTCATCCATCTCATTAGAACTGATTCTAATGCATTCTTTTTAGTAGCTGAGTAATATTCCACGGTTCTGTGGGAACCGTGAACTTCCAGATATTCAAGCTGGTTTTAGAAAAGGCAGAGGAACCAGAGACCAAATTGCCAACATCTGCTGGATCATCGAAAAAGCAAGAGAGTTCCAGAAAAACATCTATTTCTGCTTTATTGACTATCCCAAAGCCTTTGCCTGTGTGGATCACAATAAACTGCGGAAAATTCTGAAAGAGATGGGACTAGCAGACCACCTGACCTGCCTATTGAGAAATGTGTATGCAGGTCAGGAAGCAACAGTTAGAACTGGGCATGGAACAACAGCCTGGTTCCAAATAGGAAAAAGAGTACGTCAAGGCTGTATATTGTCACCCTGCTTATTTAACTTCTATGCAGAGTACATCATGAGAAATGCTGGACTGGAAGAAACACAAGTTGGAATCAAGATTGTCGGGAGAAATATCAATGACCTCATATATGCAGATGACACCACCCTTATGGCAGAAAGTGAAGAGGAACTAAAATCCTGTTGAGGAAGGTGAAAGAGGAGAGTGAAAAAGTTGGCTTTAAATTAACATTCAGAAAACAAAGATCATGGCATCTGGTCCCATCACTTCATGGGAAATAGATGGTGAAACAGTGGAAACCATGTCAGACTTTATTTTCTGGGCTCCAAAATTACTGCAGATGGTGATTGCAGCCATGAAATTAAAAGATGCATACTCTTTGGAAGGAAAGTTATGACCAACCTAGATCACATATTGAAAAGCAGAGACATTACTTTGCCAAAAAATGGTCTGTCTAGTCAAGGCTATGGTTTTTCCTGTGGTCATGTATGGATGTGAGAGTTGGACTGTGAAGAAAGCTGAGCCACAAAGTATTGATGCTTTTGAACTGTGGTGTTGGAGAAGACCCTTGAGAGTCCCTTGGACTCTAAGGACATCCACCAGTCCATTCTGAAGGAGATCACCCCTGGGATTTCTTTGGAAGGAATGATGCTAAAGCTGAAACTCCAGTACTTTGGCCACCTCATGGGAAGAGTTGACTCATTGGAAAAGACTGACGCTGGGAGGGATTGGGGGCAGGAGGAGAAGGGGACGACAGAGGATGAGATGGCTGGATGGCATCACTGACTTGATGGACGTGAGTCTGAGTGAACTCTGGGACTTGGTGATGGACAGGGAGGCCTGGCGTGCTGTGATTCATGTGGTCACAAAGAGTCGTACACGACTGAGGGACTGAGC
Organism: Tragelaphus eurycerus; assembly: GCA_935064755.1. Taxonomy (NCBI): domain Eukaryota; kingdom Metazoa; phylum Chordata; class Mammalia; order Artiodactyla; family Bovidae; genus Tragelaphus; species Tragelaphus eurycerus. The sequence continues at coordinate 36,765,940 of CAKXYN010000012.1, forward strand.
TGAACTTAACTGAACTCCCATAATTTACATTTAAGATAACAGGATTCAATTCAGTTCAGTTCAGTGGCTCAGTCGTGTCCAACTCTTTGCTTTCTTCACAGTCCAACTCTCACATCCATACATGACCACTGGAAAAACCATAGCCTTAACTAGATGAACCTTTGTTGGCAAAGTAATGTCTTTGCTTTTCAATATGCTATCTAGGTTGGTCATAACTTTCCTTCCAAGGAGTATGCATCTTTTAATTTCATGGCTGCAATCACCATCTGTAGTGATTTGGGAACCCAAAAAGATAAAGTCTGACACTGTTTCCACTGTTTCCCATCTATTTACCATGAAGTGATGGGACCAGATGCCATGATCTTTGTTTTCTAAATGTTGAGCTTTAAGCCAACTTTTTCAGTCTCCACTTTCACTTTCATCAAGAGGCTTTTTAGTTCCTCTTCACTTTCTGCCATAAGGGTGGTGTCATCTGCATATCTGAGGTTATTGATATTTCTCCCGACAATCTTGATTCCAGCTTGTGCTTCTCCCAGCCCAGCATTTCTCATGATGTACTCTGCATAGAAGTTAAATAAGCAAGGTGACAATATACAGCCTTGACGTACTCCTTTTCCTATTTGGAACCAGTCTGTTGTTCCATATCCAGTTCTAAATGTTGCTTCCTGACCTGCATATAATGTTTCTCAAGAAGCAGGTCAGGTGGTCTGGTAGTCCCATGTCTTTCAGAATTTTCCACAGTTTATTGTGATCCACACAGTCAAAAGCTTTGGGATAGTCAATAAAGCAGAAATAGATGTTTTTCTGGAACTCTCTTGCTTTTTCCATGATCCAGCGGATGTTGGCCATTTGATCTCTGGTTCCTCTGCCTTTTCTAAAACCAGCTTGAACATTTGGGAGTTCACAGTTCACGTATTGCTGGAGCCTGGCTTGGAGAATTTTGAGCATTACTTTACTAGCGTGTTTGATCAGTGCAATTGTGTGGTAGTTTGAGCATTCTTTGGCATTGCCTTTCTTTGGGATTGGAATGAAAACTGACCATTTCCAGTCTTGTGGCCACTACTGAGTTTTCCAAATTTGCTGGCATATTGAGTGCAGCACTTTCACAGCATCATCTTTCAGCATTTGGAATAGCTCCACTGGAATTCCATCACCTCCACTAGCTTTGTTCGTAGTGATGCTTTCTAAGGCCCACTTAACTTCACATTCCAGGATGTCTGGCTTAGGTCAGTGATCACACCATTGGGATTATCTGGGTCGTGAAGGTCTTTTTTCTACAGTTCTTCCCTATATTCTTGCCACCTCTTCTTATTATCTTCTGTTTCTGTTAGGTCCATACCATTTCTGTCATTTATCGAGCCCATCTTTGCATGAAATGTTCCCTTGGTATCTCTAATTTTCTTGAAGAAATCTCTAGTCTTTCCCATTCTGTTGTTTTCCTGTATTTCTTTACATTGACCGCTGAAAGGATTAGCCAGAAGGTTTAATCCAGAGACTGTCCTCAGGTAAGATACATTATTGTTACATAATCCTGAGGAATGTAGAGGAAAAAAATTTGTCCTTTCTTCCTCCTTGAGAACTCCAGACCCATCTCTCCTTAGGGACCCCTAGGCTTCTTATCAACCTACCTAGGAAATGACTCTATATTGTTAACTTTAGGCACAGTATTTTATAGTACTTCTCTAGAATTTACTCATCCTGTATTAATATTACTGAAGTTTTAGACCCTTAATCAGGAGCTCCCCATTCTCTCCTCTTTTCTATGCCTGTAAACCACTCCTGCCCCTGCTGCTGCTGCTACTAAATCGCTTCAGTCATGTCCGACTCTGTGTGACCCCGTAGACGGCAGACCACCAGGCTCCCCCATCCCTGGGATTCTCCAGGCAAGAACACTGGAGTGGGTTGCCATTTCCTTCTCCAATGCATGAAAGTGAAAAGTGAAAGTGAAGTCATTCAGTCATGTCCGACTCTTTGTGACCCCATGGACTGCAGCCTACCAGGCTCCTCTGTCCATGGGGTTTTCCAGGCAAGAGTACTGGAGTGGGGTGCCATTTCCTTCTCTGACTCCTGCCCCTAGTAACTCCCTAATCTCAGAAACAGTTCTTTTGATTCTTATAAATTTTCTATTTTAGTATATTTTAAAAGTGGAGTAATGCACGATTTGTCTTTCTTTGACTGGCTTATATCACTTGGTATTATGTCCTCAGGTTTTTATTTATTTTGTCACATATTGCAGAATCCCTTTCTTTTTAAAGGCTCAAAAGTATTCCATTGGTCTGAACCACCAACGAAGTCCATCTTTCTGACCCAAGGATTTAACCTGGGTCTCTTGCATCGCAGGCAGATTCTTTACCTTCCGAGTCACCAAGGAAAGCCTCACATTTTCTCTGTATACATTTTCTATATCCATTCACCCTGAAGTGAACATTTAGGTTTTTTTATGCTTCATGACTATTTTTAATAATGCTGCAGTGCAGTGAATGTGGAAGGGCTAATGTATCTTCAAGATAGAAATTTCAGTTATTTTGAATATATACCCAGAAATCAGAATCCTGGATAATGAGGCGTTGCTATTTTTACATGCTTGAGGAAACTTGATACTATCTTACATGCTTTCCCCTTTTTTCTACACCTTCTACTAACTATGTTTACATTGTCAAAGATTATAACATTCACATTCTGTCTTACAACTAACTATCCCAAGGGATAGAGGAAAATCTTCACGACACTGGTCTTGGCAATGATTTCACAGATATGACACCAAAAGCAAAGGCCACAAAAGTCAAGCATGTAAGATATTTTGCCTTTCCACAAACAGTGCATCAGATCAGATCAGATCAGTTGCTCATTCGTGTCCGACTCTTTGCAACCCCATGAATCGCAGCACGCCAGTGCATAGCGTCCCAATTTTCTACAATTTTGCCACTTTTTTTTTTTCTTGTTGGAACTATACTGACATCCTCTGTGGTGATTTCATCATGATTTTGATTTGCATTACCCTGATGAGTAGTGATGTTGAACGTTTTTTCATATACCCATTGATCATTTGTAGGTCTATTAAGTTCCCCTGCTCATTTTTTAAAATCAGGTTATTTGTTTTTATGCTATTGAGTTGTGGAGATCCTTATATACTTTTGGAGCTCAACCATTTATCAGATACATAGTTCGTAAATATTTTCTCCCATTCTATAAATTGTCTCTTCATTCTGTTCATTATTTCCTTTGTTGTGCATAAAGTTTTTGGTTTGATATAGTCCCACTTGTCTATGTTTACTTTCGTGGCCTTTGCTTTTGGTGTCGTATCTGTGAAATCATTGCCAAGACCAGTGTCATGAAGATTTTCCTCTATCCCTTGGGATAGTTGTAGGACAGAATGTGAATATTAGAATATTTGACAATGTAAACATAGTCAGTAGAAGGTGTAGAAAAAGGGGGAAAGATAGGTTAGAGGAGGTTGTATCTTCATCTTATAAACTGGGTATTATAATGTCTAAGCACTTACCATAGAAAGACGTTTTGCTAAAAGTGTCACATCCAATAATTAATTTAAAATTCAAATTCATGACCCAAGTTTTTAAATTTTAGATGAAAAGCCTGGAGCACACAGATATCAAAGGATTTGACCATGATTACACAAGTAAAAAGATCCCCTGGAGAAGGAAATGGCAACTGACTCTAGTGTTCTTGCCTGAAAAATCTCATGGACAGAGGAGCCTGGCAGGCTACAGTCCAAAGAGCTGGACACAACAGAACAACTAAGTACACATATACAAAACAGCATTGAGTGAAAATGCCAAAAAGTGATTGAAAGATAGAGAGCCTAAAGAATTAAAGTATTTAAAGTACTGTTAAAATGTATAAATATAAATAAGGGGTTAAAGCATTCTAGAACTATATTTTGAGGAAGATGCAGAAATAGAAGAACAAACAAGCAAATAAATAGTGTGTGTGTGCTAAGTTGCTACAGTCATGTCCAACTCTGTGACCCCATGGACTGTAGCCCACCAGGCTCCTCTGTCCATGGGACTCTCCAGTCAAGAATCCTGGAGTGGGTTGCCATGCTCTCCTTTAGGGGATCTTCCCAACCCAGGGATTGAACCTGGCTCTATTACATCACCTACATTGGCAGGTGGGTTCTTTACCAGTAGCACCACCTGGGAAGCCCAGACAAACAAGTGCAAATACTTTAAAGGTTTTAGTACTTATTAACCAGATTGATATACTACATAATATCTGAAGTCAATAAGCAATAAAATATATTTAGGTATTTATTGAGTTGGCCAAAATGTGTATAATGAAAAAACACAAATGAACTTTTTGATCAATCCAATATTTACAGTTATGGTAGAAACGATTAGAAGATTTTAGAACAGTAACAATTAAAAGTTTTCACCTAACAAAGGAAGAATAAATATGGGAAAGGTTAAGGAAGATGTTTGTTTTGTTACTGTATGTATAAATTACTTGACTTTTTAAATGTACACTTATTTTATATTACAGAATTTCAGCAAAGCAAAATTTTTTAAGTGCATTGATATGTAAAATATATATTTTTATGCTCTAAAAATCTATCTCATGATTGTTATAACAAAATGCTATCTTATCACAAAATTTTTGTTTTACATACTCATAGAAAGAACTTAAAGAATTTATTTGGACCTATTTACATAGATTTTTTTTTATCACATACAGACATAAAGAAAAAGGATAATGTAGGCAAAATTAATTTTACAGTACATATTTGCATGCTGTACCCCTTTCCCATCTAAAGTGTCACTTAAGCTCTTTGCCTTGTGTCATTGTCACTTTAGTAAAGACACAGCAGCCATTTTGTCATTTTGTCACAGTAAAAAAGAAAAAGACAAACAGGTAGCTACTTGTAAATTTAGATTGCTTTTTAGAATACATTCCAAAAGATGAATTACTAAGCATATTTATTTCCGTAGTCTTGTGGCCTGTTTTTAATTTGATAAATAAAAGCATTAGTAGTTTAACTGGCTCTCATTTGATCCTACATGTTTCCTGAGAAATTCATCAAAACTGTGACAACTGGAAAAAAGATACAAAAAGAAAGATTTTAGAAGATGCACCTTTTATATACATTTTAGTTTGCATATTTATCTCAATTATCTCTTGCATGCAAATAAATTTTTTTAAGTACAAACAGTAGAAAGTTTTATAAATGTACAAATGATGTTGTAAAAGCTAACGTGCCCATATATGAGTTCAATTCAGTTCAGTCGCTCGGTCGTGTCCAACTCTTTGAGACCCCATGAATCGCAGCCCGCCAGGCCTCCCTGTCCATCACCAACTCCCGGAGTTCACCCAAACTCACGTCCATCAAGTCAGTGATGACATCCAGCCATCTCATCCTCTGTCTTCCCCTTCTCCTCCTGCCCCCAATCCCTCCCAGCATCAGAGTCTTTTCCAATGAGTCAACTCTTCGCATGAGGTGGCCAAAGTACTGGAGTTTCAGCTTTAGCATCATTCCTTCCAAAGAAATCCCAGGGCTGATCTCCTTCAGAATGGACTGGTTGGATCTCCTTGCAGTCCAAAGGACTCTCAAGAGTCTTCTCCAACACCACAGCTCAAAAGCATCAGTTCTTCGGTGGTGCTCAGCCTTCTTCACAGTCCAGCTCTCACATACATACATGACCACAGGAAAGACCATAGTCTTGACTAGATGGACCTTTTGGCAAAGTAATGTCTCTGCTTTTGAATATGATATCTGGGTTGGTCATAACTTTCTTTCCAAGGAGTAAGCGTCTTTTAATTTCATGGCTGCAATCACCATCTGCAGTGATTTTGGAGCCCCAAAAAATAAAGTCTGACACTCTTTCCACTCTTTCCCCATCTATTTCCCATGAAGTCATGTATGTGGGGCTAAATACTTTGGAGTCCAATAAGCCATATCTAAACATTTTAGTGAAACTTTTATATGAATGAAAACTCACTTTTGAAAGTGGTGAAAATGAATGAAAATGGCTACAGTTTGTCAAAAGGGCCACTTTGGAGTGCTTAGCCTTAATGATGGGTCTATTACATATATATTAAAAGCACAAAGGGATGGTATGCGGAGGGAGGTGGGAGGGAGGTTCAGGATGGGGAGCACGTGTATACCCGTGGTGGATCCATGTTAATGTATGGCAAAACCATTACAATATTGTAAAGTAAAAAAATAAATAAAAGCACAAATGAGAGAAGAGTTGTCTCTGATTATTTTTTCTCTCCTCTCCCAACTCTTCCTTGCCTTTGGTTAAATTTTGCCAAGTTTCTTTGTAAAAATGTGAAACTAGTTTACTGTTCCACTACTCATATGAAATAGAACTCGCTTCTGAAAGATTCATGCCTTAGAAGGTTACCATTGAAAAAAAAAAGAAAATTTTTGTCTTTCAAATTAAAAAGAGCCTCTAAATTGAATTTGCATTTATTTGGCTTCATTAAGTTTGGTATATTTTCACCTATTTTCTATTACTTTTATAGGCAAATTCAGAATTCCATTTATGGAATTTCTTTTATAATTTTTTATTCATGTATATTGGAGAAGGCAATGGCACCCCACTCCAGTACCCTTGCCTGGAAAATCCCACGGATGGAAGAGCCTGGTAGGCTGCAGTCCATGGGGTCGCTAAGAGTCGGACATGACTGAGCGACTTCACTTTCACTTTTCACTTTCATGCATTGGAGAAGGAAATGGCAACCCACTCCAGTGTTCTTGCCTGGAGAATCCCAGGGACGGGTAAGCCTGGTGGGCTGCCGTCTATGGGGTCACACAGAGTCGGACACGACTCAAGTGACTTAGCATAGCATGGCATAGCATTCATGTATATTGTTAGCTATGCATATACAGAGAAATTTACTTCATAGTAAGAGCAGAAAATCATTCACACTATTTTCTTCTCATGTATATAGTTTCATGTTTTTAAATATAGAAATCCCAATTCTATCTGTAATTTTATTTTTGATAAGGTATAAATTAAGAATATTCCTTTCAAAAAATTCTCCTGGCATATTATTATTCAGCATCAGTTTAATGTTTCCAAAAACTTCAGTGCTATTTACAATTTACACTTACTCCTTTAGAGAAACAAATAGGGGAAAATAATATCGAATTCAAGTTGATCTTTACTTACTTCCTTCACAGAACTCATCGCATTGTATCAGAATTGTTTACTTGCTGTCGCGTCACTAGACTTTGCCTATCATTATCATAGTATTAATACCTTCAACTGGTATTACAGTAAGTACTGCACAGAAAATGCTCAAGAGAATTTTTGAATAAATCAATGATATATTAATATGTGCACAAACATGCATAACCCCCTGAGGCCATTACTGATGATTATTTTTTAATATAAGTATACACTTGGAGTCTGTTCTTTTGACATTAATTCTTTTACAGGTGTAGTATATTTTAAATTCTGATAGTCAGATGTTTCCCAATATCTAATAAAATATATCATGCTGGAGATGTTTACATTTCTTACAGATTACCTATGGATTGCACACTGACATTTCTCTTGATGTTTTCAATTTTTGTCCATCAAAGCAAATCTATATTATAATTTCTATAACCTGTAGTTAATACATGAAGACAGTTTGTCTACATATACACCTCGAATGGAGTGTTTTAGAGCCTATTTCTCAAGGAAACAAATAAAAAATGTCTGAGGTGGTTGAATCAGTTGTGAGGCACTACCTGCATCAGAGGCAGTTAAGTTGCCCATATATTGTGAACATTTTCTAACAGAAAGCTATAAAATCTTCTTTTTACAGTATTAGTATATTCTGAAATATAGAAATAAAGTATTTTGAGAAAGGATCTCTTCTTGATAATTTGTGTAAAAGCACTATAGAGGTAGTTTAAAGGGTATACAGGGTAGTATAGAGGTCTTGTTTGCAAACGTCACATTATATTTTATTTCTTCAAATGAAGTGAAATGCTGACTTGATATGCCTGATGGAGACTGTTTAAACTTAGATTTGACAGTGGCTTGACAATGATGTTAATATTATTATATATAATACTGTAATATGTTATATATTACAATGATGATTGATACTAATATTGTATTATTATTAAAAATATTAGTTAGCTTTCTTAACATGATGTATTTATATGCTCAAAGTACATGACATATGCAAGTGAAAGTTACTCAGTTATGTCCAACTCTTTGTGACCCCATGGACTATACAGTCCATGGAATTCTCCAGCCAGAGTTCTGGAGTGGGTAGCCTTTCCCTTCTCTAGGGGATCTTCTCAACCCAGGGATCGAACCCAGGTCTCCCAACTGAGGGGGATTCTTTACCAGCTGAGCCACAGGGGAAGCCCCAAAATACTGGAGTGGGTAGCCTATCCCTTCTCCAGCTGATCTTTCCTACCCAGGATTTGAACTGAGGTCCCCTGCATTGCAGGCAGATTCTGTACCAACTAAGTTATCAGCGAAGCCTACATAAGCATATAGCAATTAATAAAAGCATTTTCTTGAGTTGATAATATATTACATTTAGATAATGCTGAAAAATTAGTTTTTATAATAAATCCAGCTTGAAGCTAGTTATGTCTTATATGCAATTATATAATCTTGTCAGCTCAATCTTCAGTTTAAGTCCTTACACTGTATAATAGCAAATTTGTATGATTTTATTGCAATAGTTACTTAGGAGTTGGGATTTCTTTGCTGCGAAAACAACTTTCTCATTATATGGTCAGCATTATGCATATATTTTAAATTTTCTCAATCACTCTATCTATGTAGAGTTCATAATTAATGTTCAGAGCCAGATTTAATTAAGAGGATGCCAAAGAAGTGTATGTTGGTTCTGAGTGATTTGGGAGTAGGATTGTTTTCTATGTGCATTTCAAGTTTGTAATTAAGCAAAATAGCTTTGGATGGAAAGATGATTTAGCATCCTTAACCAAACACCCACGTTTTTAAACAAACTTATAATTTGCATATTCTAGGTGATTTGCATTTGCACAGCTTATGCTATACCAGGCTTTTTGAATTCAGGTGAGTGGGCAGGCAAATGGCACAATGCATCAATGCCTGTGATGAAAAGAAAAAAAAGCAGCTGAACACTGTAAAATACCCTTGAACTTTTATGGTGACTTACCAGTGGTTATGCCGGCTGCTTTAGGTGTAATTAGTATACTCCAAGAAAAGCTATTATGTCACAGATAAGGACATAATAAGTGAAGGGAGGTAGAACCAAAGAAAATAATTTTATTTGTGGACTTCAAAGTGTATTTTATTGAAATATAAATTAATAAGTATTCTTGAACATGTAGGAATTTATTATATGTGATCAACTTTGATCACATGCACTTACTATTGAGAAATAATATAATGTCATATTTTTTCCTTAGGTTTTAATTAAACATGACCCTAATATAAAATCAAGACCAAGGAATAGTTTCAAGAAATTAAATCACACTTTAAAACATGATCAAAAATATATGTATAATTAAACACTCAGTGCAACTGATACAGTCCAGAAATAAAGTCACAAAAAGGTAATTTTAACATAAATTTAAATAATTATCTATAGTCATAAAAATACTTCTTAAAATAATGTATATTTTCAGTTAATCTTGAAGATCTTTTTGACTGGTAACTAACAATTTTTATACACTTAGAAGACTGAATGCTCTTTCATTACTAAAAATATGGTCAGTAATAATCCAATCCACATGATGTCTTTGCTGAAGTATTTTTATTACAGGGCTTAAATGAGACATTAAATGGAAAAAGTTGTCTTTATTCTTTTCTTTCTATCCACCCCACCTCAACATCAGCAACTCTCCCCTCTGGATAGCCTCTACCTCCATTCTGCTTGTTTTCCTCTCACTGAAGCTAGTTTCATGTATATTACTTACAACCTATGGTGATAAATAAACTAAAGTACTAGTGTATCCTTCTTTGGAGAAGGAAATGGCAACCCACTCCAGTATTCTTGCCTGGAAAATCCCATGGATGGAAGAGCCTGGTAGGCTACAGTCCATGGGGTTGCAAAGAGTTGGACATGACTGAGCAACTTTCTTTCTTTCAAGAACGAAAAGTTCATCTTAAAAAGACTTAAATAAAGGTAATTTAGATATAATTAATCATATTGTCCCTTCAGCTTTCATTTAAAATTTAAAGCATATTCCACCCAAATTTGGGGAATCATGTTAAAAATCACCCTTAGTTGCAATAAGCTGTTTTGGGAAAAAACTGATAAAATGTCTTGACCAACATATACAATGGCATTCATACTGTAAATTTTGTGGCAGGATTTACACATTCAATTGACCCTATGCCTTGAAAATAGAATCTTAGGCAAAGAAGTTTTTTCACGCAATCACCATTCATTAACTAGCTTATTATCTAACAGACCAGACAGAAGTTAATTATTAATATTATCCAATTAAATATAATATTACAATCTGAAATAATAATGGTGAAGTGCAAGTTTCTTCTTGAATAGGTAGATTCTGTCATTTATTTTTGAATTTATACTAAAGGAAATTCTATTCAAATATCTACCATTTTAAAATTTCTTATAAACTAACTTTATCTTAGGGGAAGCATGTTATTTTTCTTTAACTACCTCAGTAGAAATATTTTTTAAGAATATATGTAGTATATTATTAGAGATTGGAACAGCTTTAACTTTTTCATGAAGATATTTTAAATATTATTAAAAATGTTAACATATTTCAGTATTTGGGTATATTTATATATTTGTGAAACTCCAGTACTTTGGCTACCTCATGCGAAGAATTGACTCATTGCAGAAGGCTCTGATGCTGGGAGGGATTGAGGGCAAGAGGAGAAGGTAACAACAGAGGATGAGATGGCTGGATGGCATCACTGACTCGATGGACGTGAGTCTCAGTGAACTCCGGGAGTTGGTGATGGACAGGGAGGCCTGGCGTGCTGTGATTCATGGGGTCGCAAAGAGTCGGACACAACTGAGCGACTGATCTGATCTATTTGTGAATTTTATTATATTTACATACCATTTTGAATTATTTTTTTCTGAATGTAAGAGACCTTCTGGGAACTCCTGCTAAGTATGTAACACATGTGAAGAGCATAGAATATAATTTCTAGAACTTAATTTTTTCTTTTGTTTTATGAGAGAACAAAGTGGAAAACTTGAGAATTTTTTTCATGTTAAAATTTAGATTTTTCCATTCAGTGTGATAGTTACAAATAGTTGATTTAACATAGCAATGCCACTGGAAATATTTATTAACCTCAAGGAAAAATGTCAGCACTATTCACTTACTTTCTTAACTATAATTTTCTCTATATTTATTGGGATAATGGATAAAGAATTTATTGGGAAAATGAATAAATGAAGTCATTAAACAAGATTTTTCTAATTATTTACATAAAAGGAAATTATTATATCATTTTCAGTCTTATGTAAGGTTTCCAATTATTTCTATTTTTTACTCTTTTCATTTGTATCTCCAACTATGATTTGAAATTTATCTATAAAGATGAGCAATTATAATGACATCTCATGCATTCATATAAGCAATATGTTTAAGGGGGAAAAATGGAATTGTAAACTAAACCAGAATTATAGCTATGAATATAATTGTGAGGTAGGAATGCATTGGTTTTACTTAGTAGCAGATTTTTTTCTTTTAAGACTTTTTGTGTGAAGTGCTGAATAAATTAATCCCAACTATCTTAAATAAAAGGGATTGGTAACTCCAAGTATAATTGTTATTTATTTTCTGCCTATTTTCTTCTTTCTTCCCAGCCACCCTATTAATCTCTCTCTCTCTATGGGAGTGGAATTTAACCTAAATATATCTTTAATAACTTTAAAAACATGTAAATTTAGCATACCAATAGGTTAACTTCTAAATAAAAGTTACTTTAGTTGTGACTATAGAAGTAATATGAATTTTAGGGTAAATTTCATGATATGTTTAGCAAAGATAAAAATTATAAATGACTACTTTGTATGCAATAACATCTGACCCAAGGAATTAAACATTTATATCACAAACCCTGGCAGTTCTTCTGACCACCAGAGTCATATATTCAACTGCTTCTTCCATCTCTCTCTGCATGTGAACAGGAGTCTCAAAATTAATATATACAAAACTGAGTTCCCAGTGATTTTCTCAAAAAAGAAACTTTTTCTGTGACATTTTACATCTCAGCAAATGGCCATTTAGTTCTTTCAGTTTGTTTTTTTCTTTAAACTCATTCTCTTATGCTCTGCATCTAATTTATCAGAAAATTCTATGTATTCTATCCTCAAAAATATATCTACAACCTGTCATTTCTTACTGCTATTCCATGACCACAAAGTTCCATCTTATCAGCTCTGTCACTTTCTGTTGTATTCTCCTAACCTGACTTCCTGATTCTCTCCTAGCCCCCACAGCAGAGGAAGCCTTTAACAATATAAGACTGATCATGTAATTCCTCTTAACAATGAGAGTGGTTCTCATTTCATTCATATAGAGAAAAAGTCATCTAATGGCTGACAAGGTCCTACATGGTGATCCTTAACCCTTCCTTCATACAGTCTTTATCTAGTCTATTCTTACCACACAGGTCTGTTAATTCTTATAACTCATCAGATATGTCCTCACTCAGAGACTTTACAGTAGCTCTTTCCTATGCCTGAAGCTTTCTCCCCCAGATAAGTCCCTCACTTCGTTTAAGTCTGCTCTAATCTCAGTGCTTTAGTATACCTCTCCTCACTTTATTTAAATGCCACACATATTTTTCTCTTGCTTTCACTTCTCTATTTTTTCTCTATTCCTCTCCCAACGTGAAAATTCCGTGAGAGAAAGAATCTTTTGTATTTTATTCATTGCTATATGTCTTGTGCTTAGAAAACTCCTAAAATATGGTAGGTATTAAATAAATATGTGTTGAATAAATGAATACATTCATATTTCAAGTGGCAGAAAGGTAGCTTTAAAGAAAATAACCCAAGAGGACTAAAGATGGTTAATCTGCTTCACAAAACCAGCAGTTCCACCCAACAGTGAAGCATAATCTTCAGTCCTACCTGATCAAAGAGCCTAGCCAGAGACCCTGATAGCTCCAGAGCCCATCTTCTGGGGCAGGGAGCCAAGCCCTCATCCACAGTCACCACTGGACATAACCTCCAGCACTGCCTGACCAGGGAGCCTGAATAGAGTCCCTGAGCAGCCTTGGAGCTCAGGTTAAGGGCTATCCAGCTGCTTTTTTACTTTTCCTTTTTGTTTTTTTAAGATATGACATCAGTAGTATAAACAACTAAAGCAAAAAAAAGTACTGCATCAAGTAAAAGGCTTCTGTACAACAAAAGAAAGGATCAACCCGAATGAGAGGAATCTAGGAAATGAGAGAAAATACTTGTAAACCATCTATCTGGTAAAGGGCTTAATCTCCAAACTATAGATCAGATCAGATCAGTCGCTCAGTAGTGTCCGACTCTTTGTCACCCCATGAATCGCAGCACGCCAGGCCTCCCTGTACATCACCAACTACCAGAGTTCACTCAGACTCACATTCATCGAGTCAGTGATGCCATCCAGCCATCTCATCCTCTGTCGTCCCCTTCTCCTCCTGCCCTCAATCCCTCCCAGCATCAGAGTCTTCTCCAATGAGTCAACTCTTCACATGAGGTGGCCAAAATACTGGAGTTTCAGCTTTAGCATCATTCCTTCCAAAGAAATCCCAGGTCTGATCTCCTTCAGAATGGACTGGTTGGATCTTCTTGCAGTCCAAGGGACTCTCAAGAGTCTTCTCCAACACCACAGTTCAAAAGCATCAATTCTTCGGCGCTCAGCCTTCTTCACAGTCCAGCTCTCACATCCATACATGACCACAGGAAAGACCATAGCCTTGACTAGGCGAACCTTTGTTGGCAAAGTAATGTCTCTGCTTTTGAATATGCTATATAGGTTGGTCATAACTTTCCTTCTAAGGAGTAAGCATCTTTTAATTTCATGGCTGCAGTCACCATCTGCAGTGATTTTGGAGCCCAGAAAAATAAAGTCTGACACTGTTTCCACTGTTTCTCCATCTATTTCCCATGTAGTGATGGGACCAGATGCCATGATCTTCGTTTTCTGAATGTTGAGCTTTAAGCCAACCTGTAACTCATAAAACTCAAATAGGCTGGATTAGGGAAATGGCATGGTATTTTCAAAGGGTAAAACTTCCAGTTATAAGACACATAAGTTCTGAAAAATATGTACAGCACAGTGACCATAGTTTGTATTGTAAATTTGTTGAGAGGGTAAATCTTAAAAGTTCTCACCACACACACACATACATACATATAACTGTGTAAGGTCATGAATATGATATTTTAAATAAACAATTATGGTAGGTGTTTTCAAATAAAATCATACACCTTAAACTTATACCTTAAACTTACACAGTATTACATGTCAATTATATCTCAATAAAACAAGAGATAAAGAAATGCAGATGCTTGAGAAAGATTAACTGATTAAGTATTTGAGATATTAATAAACCTTTTAAAATTAAAAGAAGGTAGTATAATTGTAAAGAACCTTAGTTCTTTTCATTAGTACGGAACACTTTTTCCTAGACCTTAAATAATTTGAATCTGGCAGGTAAGGAATGTCTCTTGCATTCAGTTCTACAGTGATTGAGTCAAACCTTGACAAAAACTCAGAGAGATCAGGAATCAGCACTCTGTGCTCTGGGAAAATAGACTGAAAAGGACTTCAGATAGTTAGATATTTTTAGGAGAAAATTTTGTGAACCCCAGTTCTTGCATCTTCCCATACTTGGAAAAGCACTAAAATCAATAACCAAGACAGGGACTGGGGAACAAGATGGTGGAGGAGTAGGTGGATGTGGAGTACCCTTCTCTCCTTGGATACATCAGGAATACACCTTCAGACACAGAGGCGCATGCAGAACAGAGTGGACAGGGATACCTGACCGGCAGAAAAGAATACATAGAACCACACAAAACTTGGTAGGATGAAGGAACTAGGAGGGAAAACCGGAGTGATATTAGGACTGGACCCACCCTTTATGGGTAGGGGAACTGAAGCAGGGGTCTGATCCCCACATCGGGGCAATTGTCTGAGTCAGAGGAGAAACATTTAAGGCTGAGAGTGAAACAGCTGATCTGTGGCAGCCTAAATGGAATAGAGAATCAGACAGTCCTTGCCGCAGCCATACATACCCCGAACAAGAACGCTGGCCCCCTGGAAGGTGCAGCGGCAGGGAGTTGGAGTTTAGGGATTGTGGAGCAATCCCAGGGTGAGAGCTGCTGTTGACTGCAGAGAGACGGATCAAGGGGATATTAGGGAGCAGACTGTGGAGGGAAATGCCTGTCAAGGAAAGCCAGGCAGCCATGGAAGCAAGGTCATACTGTTGAGTCATGTGTAGGGGGTGGATTGGCATATGAACAATAGAGAGGCTGGCCCATCAAATGCCTGATGCACTGAACTACAGAGAAGGACCCCATCCAGGGTGCACCTTTCAGCGACTGATGCTCTGAACTACAGAGTAGGACCCCAATCAGGGTGCCCTTTTAAGTGCCTGACACCCCAATCTACAGGGTAGGACCCCAGCCAGTGGGGCCCTTCTATGTGCCTGACTCGTCAAACAACAGAGAAGGACCCCAGGCAAGGGAGCCCTCTAAGTGCCTGTAGGGCAGAGCTATGGAGAAAGACTGGCCAAAGAAGCCTTCTGATTGCCAGCTATAAGAGGCTCAGTAAAAGACTATGATAGGGCCATAGCTCCTGTGGTGGAGGCATTCTTTGTTCCTGCACACTAGGCAGGAACACACCAGGGTCCCTGCAAGCCAAGCAGCTGCACCACTTTCATGCTCAACTCTCACTGGGACAGAGCTGCCACAGGCAAAAAAAAAAAAAAAAATTTGTGTCTATGTGCACAGGATCACTTCAGTCCTGTCTGTCTCTTCCTGACCCTGTAGACTGTGGTCTGCCAGGCTTCCCTGTCAGGGAGGTTGGGGTCTCCAGGCAAGAATATAGAGCATATTAGCCAATGCTTCGGAGAAGGCAATGGCACCCCACTCCAGTACTCTTGCCTGGAAAATCCCATGGATGGAGGAGCCTGGTGGGCTGCAGTCCATGGGGTAGCTGAGGGTCGGACACGACTCAGCGACTTCACTTTCACGTTTCACTTTCATGCATTGGAGAAGGAAATGGCAACCCACTCCAGTATTCTTGCCTGGAGAATCCCAGGGACGGCGGAGCCTGGTGGGCTGCTGTCTATGGGGTCGTACAGAGTTGGGCACGACTGAAGCGACTTAGCAGCAGCAGCAGCAGCCAATACTTATTGCCATCCCCTTTTAGAGCACTATATTTCCTGCTGCCATAGCCGCCAACTCCCCTGAGTACCTGATGCTGTCTGAACTCCTGCGACCCAAGCAGCTGCATTATCTCCACACCTGGCCCTCACAGGGGCAAACCCAAGTCCTCCAGGGCAGCCTCAGGAGCAAACCACAGTGGACAACCGACATGTATAGGTGGAAATAAAACCACAATTGAAACTCGGGGCAGTGTGGCTAAGGGACCAAGGTTTTGACAAGACCCAAAACCTTCCCATCAGCTGTACAAGTTGCAGATTAAATCCACAGGATCTACTAGGTAGACTGTGTCTATGGAATATATAAAAGGCCAAAGAGAGCTCCCACGAAAGAAAATGCACTAGTTCTGATAGTTGTGGTCATTGGAGACAAGAACACATTGGAGTAGGAGCAGATTAGAATCTGAGCTGTCCCCTCAGAAGATCCAGAGATCAGCAAAGTGTTGGAGGGCATCCTAGGGAGGCCAGGTGGACTGTGACTCCTCGTGAGGGAAAGGACTCTGACAGCAGTGATGCAAGGAAAACATTTATTATTCTTATTTTTGACTTGTTCTGTAGATTATTTTGAACTTTTTTTTCTTTTTTCCCCCCTCTCTGTTGTATTTCTCTATTTTATTGGCACTATGAAATTCAATTAAGCTTTTGAGCTTTTTTTTATTTTCCCCAGTCACATTTTTTATTGTTGTTGTAAACCTCTGCTTCTACATTGGTCTTTTGCAGTTCTGTGGAGTTCTCCATTTTTTTTTTCCCCTCTCTCTCTTTTTTTTACTTTTAATTTTTTAAACCTATTATTCCTTTGCTTTTGCCACTGTTCTCTTCTGTTTGCAGTTAATCATTAATGTATATAAATCTTTATCTACCTCTATTTAACTTTGCATATCTATTCTTTCTTTCTTTTCTTTCTCTCCTGTCCTCTCAACATATTTGTTACTTTTATTTTCACTGCTTTATTCCCCAGTTTTGTTTTCCAGTTTGTGTTTTAGTTTTTTTTTTTTTTTGATAGATATAAATTTTGGTTTCCTTTGTTCACCAGATCAAGCTGTTCTATTTTTGTTGGACTGTTTTGATTTTTCCTTATGGGTGCATATGTAGTCACAC
Source organism: Tragelaphus eurycerus (assembly GCA_935064755.1). NCBI lineage: Eukaryota > Metazoa > Chordata > Mammalia > Artiodactyla > Bovidae > Tragelaphus > Tragelaphus eurycerus. The sequence continues at coordinate 36,783,369 of CAKXYN010000012.1, forward strand.
TTTTTATTGTTGTTATAAAATTCTGCCTCTAAGTTGCACTTCTGCAGTTCTATGGAATTTTCCTTTAATTTTCCTTTTTTCTTTCTTCTTCCATTTTTTTTATTTTCTCTTTTTTATAATTCTAATTTTTAATTTTTAAAAACCTATTATATTTTTCTGCATTTATTCCTTTGTTTGCTTTTTCTACTGTTCTTTTCCCCATGCAGTTAAACTTTAGTATATATAAATCTTCTTTATTTACTTCTATTTAACTTTGCATATCTATTCTTTCTTTCCTTTCTTTCCTTTCCTCTCAACATATTTGGTAGTTTTGTTTTCACTGCTTTATTCCCCAATTGGAATCTTGCTTTAGTTTTGTTTTCATTGCTTTATTCCCCATATGGCATCTTGCTTTTGTTTTGTTTTCTGGATTGTGCTTTAGTTAGTTTTGTTCTTAACTGGTAAATATAATTTTTTATTTCCTTTGTTTGCTGGGTCAATCTACTATGCTTAGACTTCCCTGGTGGCTCAGATGGTAAAGCATCTGTCTACAATGCGGGAGACCGGGGTTTGAGCCCTGGGTTAGGAAGACTCCCTGGAGAAGGAAAGGGCAATCCACTCCAGTACTATTGCCTGAAAAATCCCATGGACAGAGGAGCCTGGTAGGCTGCAGTCTATGCGGTCGCAAAGAGTCGGACATGACTGAGCGACTTCACTTTCACTTTATACTGTACTTTATCTTTGTTGGACTGTTTTTACTTTGCTCATGGGTGTATATGTGTACATTCTATTATTTTAATTATTATTTGTCTGAGTTTTTAATTGCCATTTACCTGGGGTTCATCTTTGGTTTCTCATTTTTTGGATATTTGTTTTAATCTCACTTAATGCCATAACAAACCACTTGTGGAATCTTCATTTCTGACTGGAGATCAAGCCCTGAACCCTTGGAGTGGAAGCACTGACTCCAAGACCCTAGAACTACCAGAGAACTAACCTTAGGGAGTATCAAGTAGTGAGAACTCACACTTGAATACAAGACCTGGAATCACCCAACTATAATAGCACTCTGTGCAGGACACTTCATCTAAGTGATAAGCAATACAAAATACAAACCAAATCATCAGCAGACAGAATTACCACCTCACTCAACCTTGCCCATCAGAGGAAAAACAAACAAACAAAAACTCAGCACAAATCTCGCCCTATATGAAGCTTACACAAACCCCTGGACCAACCTTAGGAGGGCAGAAACCAAAAGGAAGAAAGAATTCAACCTTCTTCAAGGAGAATTCAACTTTCCTTGAAGCCTAGGAAAAGGAGTCAAACACAGTAAGTTAAAAAAAAATAATGAAAATGCAAAGAAATGCTACACAAATGAAGTAACAAACTAGAAACACAGAAGTCCAAATAAATGAAGAGGAAATAGGCAATCTACCTGAAAAAGAATTTAGAATAATGATAGTAAAGATGATCAAAAACCTTAAAAATAAAATGGAGAAAATGCAAGAATCAATTAACAAAGACCTTGAAGAATTAAAGAATAAACACAAAGAGATAAACAACACAATTACTGAAATTAAAAACACTCTCGAAGGAATCAATAGCAGAATATCTGAACCAGAAGAATGAATCAGTGAGCTGGAAGATAAAATGGTGGAAATAACTTGTGAAGAGCAGAAAAAAATAAAAAGAATGAACAGAACTGAAGATAGTCTTAGAGACCTCTGGGACAATATCAAACACACCAACATTAGAATTACAGGGGTGCCAGAAGAAGAAGAGGAAAAGAAAGGGTATGAGAACATTTTTGAAGAGATTATAGTTGAAAATTTCCCCAACATGGAAAAGGAAACAGTCAATCAAGTTCAAAAGGCACAAAGGGTCCTAAACAGGATAAACCCAAGAAGAAACATGCTAAGAGGGAGAAGCAAAAAGTAACATATGAGGGAAACCCTCTATGCTTAAAAGCTGATCTTCCAGCAGAAACTCTACAGGTCAGAAGGGAATAACAAGATATACATAAAGTACTGAAAGAGAAAAATCTACAACCAAGATTACTATACTTGGCAAGGATCTCATTCAAAACTGATGGAGAAATAAAAAGCTTATCAGACAAGCAAAAGTAAAGAGAATTCAGTACCACCAAACCAGGCTTACAACAAAAGTTAAAGGGACTTATATAGTCAAGAATACAACAGAAGAAAAAGATCTACAAAATCAACACCAAACAATCAAGAAAATGGCAATCAGATCAGATCAGATCAGATCAGTCGCTCAGTCGTGTCCGACTCTTTGCGACCCCATGAACTGCAGCACGCCAGGCCTCCCTGTCCATCACCAGTTCCCGGAGGTCACCCAGACTCACATCCATCGAGTCAGTGATGCCATCCAGCCATCTCATCCTCTGTCGTCCCCTTCTCCTCCTGCCCTCAATCCCTCCCAGCATCAGAGTCTTCTCCAATGAGTCAACTCTTCGCATGAGGTGGCCAAAATACTGGAGTTTCAGCTTTAGCATCATTTCTTCTAAAGAAATTCCAGGATTGATCTCCTTCAGAATGGACCGGTTGGATCTTCTTGCAGTCCAAGGGACTCTCAAGAGTCTTCTCCAACACCACAGTTGAAAAGCATCAATTCTTCGGCACTCAGCCTTCTTCACAGTCCAGCTCTCACATCCATACATGACCACAGGAAAGACCATAGCCTTGACTAGGCAAACCTTTGTTGGCAAAGTAATGTCTCTGCTTTTGAATATGCTATCTAGGTTGGTCATAACTTTCCTTCCAAGGAGTAAGCATCTTTTAATTTCATGACTGCAGTCACCATCTGCAGTGATTTTGGAGCCCAGAAAAACAAAGTCTGACACTGTTTCCACTGTTTCCCCATCTATTTCCCATGCAGTGATGGGACCAGATGCCATGATCTTCGTTTTCTGAATGTTGAGCTTTAAGCCAACCTTTTCACTTTCCACTTTCACCTTCATCAAGAGGCTTTTTAGCCCCTCTTCACTTTCTGCCATAAGAGTGGTGTCATCTGCATATCTGAGGTTATTGATATTTCTCCCGGCAATCTTGATTCCAACTTGTGTTTCTTCCAGTCCAGCATTTCTCATGATGTACTCTGCATATAAGTTAAATAAACATGGTGACAATATGCAGCCTTGACGTACTCCTTTTCCTATTTGGAACCAGTCTGTTGTTCCATGACCAGTTCTAACTGTTGCCTCCTGACCTGCATACAGATTTCTTAAGAGGCAGATCAGGTGGTCTGGTATTCCCATCTCTTTCAGAATTTTCCATAGTTTATTGTGATCTACATAGTCAAAAGCTTTGGCATAGTCAATAAAGCAGAAATAGATGTTTTTCTGGAACTCTCTTGCTTTTTCCATGATCCAGCGGATGTTGGCAATTTGATCTCTGGTTCCTCTGCCTTTTCTAAAACCAGCTTGAACATCAGGAAATTCACGGTTCACATATTGCTGAAGCCTGGCTTGGAGAATTTTGAGCATTACTTTACTAGCGTGTGAGATGAGTGCAATTGTGCAGTAGTTTGAGCATTCTTTGGCATTGCCTTTCTTTGGGATTGGGATGAAAACTGACCTTTTCCAATCTTGTGGCCACTGCTGAGTTTTCCAAATTTGCTGGCATATTGAGTGCAGCACTTTCACAGCATCATCTTTCAGGACTTGGAATAGCTCCACTGGAATTCCATCACCTCCACTAGCTTTGTTCGTAGTGATGCTTTCTAAGGCCCATTTGACTTCACATTCCAAGATGTCTGGCTCTAGGTCAGTGATCACATCATCATGATTGTCTAGGTCTTGAAGCTCTTTTTTGTACAGTTCTTCTGTGTATTCTTGCCACCTCTTCTTAATATCTTCTGCTTCTGTTAGGTCCACACCATCTCTGTCCTTTATCGTGCCCATCTTTGCATGAAATGTTCCCTTGGTATCTCTGATTTTCTTGAAGAGATCCCTAGTCTTTCCCATTCTGTTGTTTTCCTCTATTTCTTTGCATTGATCACTGAAGAAGGCTTTCTTATCTCTTCTGGCTATTCTTTGGAACTCTGCATTTAGATGTTTATATCTTTCCTTTTCTCCTTTGCTTTTTGCTTCTCTTCTTTTCACAGCTATTTGTAAGGCCTCCCCAGACAGCCATTTTGCTTTTTTGCATTTCTTTTCCATGGGGATGGTCTTGATCCCTGTCTCCTGGACAATGTCACGAACCTCATTCCATAGTTCATCAGGCACTCTATCTATCAGATCTAGGCCCTTAAATCTATTTCTCACTTCCACTGTATAATCATAAGGGATTTGATTTAGGTCATACCTGAATGGTCTAGTAGTTTTCCCTACTTTCTTCAATTTCAGTCTGAATTTGGCAATAAGGAGTTCATGGTCCGAGCCACAGTCAGCTCCTGGTCTTGTTTTTGCTGATTGTATAGAGCTTCTCCATCTTTGGCTGCAAAGAATATAATCGATCTGATTTCGGTGTTGACCATCTGGTGATGTCCATGTATAGAGTCTTCTCTTGTGTTGTTGGAAGAGGGTATTTGCTATGACCAGTGCATTTTCTTGGCAAAACTCTATTAGTCTTTGCCCTGCTTCATTCCATGTTCCAAGGCCAAATTTGCCTGTTACTCCAGGTGTTTCTTGACTTCCTACTTTTGCATTCCAGTCCCCTATAATGAAAAGGACATCTTTTTTGGGTGTTAGTTCTAAAAGGTCTTGTAGGTCTTCATAGAACCTTTCAACTTCAGCTTCTTCGGCGTTACTGGTTGGGGCATAGATTTGGATTACTGTGACAATGTGAAAATGGCAATAGGAACATATATATCAATGATTACTTTAAATGTAAATGGATTAAATGTTCTAACCAAAAGACACAGACTGGCTGAATGGATATAAAAACAAGACTCATATATATGCTGTGTACAAGAAACCCAATTCAAACCTAAAGACACATTTAGACTGAAAGTGAGAGGATGGAAAAATATATTCCATACAAATGGGAAGCAAAAGAAAGCTGGAGTAAGAATCCTCATATCAGACAAAATAGACCTTAAAATAAATAAGATTACAAGAGATAAGGAAGGACACTATGTAATGATCAAGGGATCAATCCAAGAGGAAGACATAACAATTGTAAACATCTATGCATCATGAGTTTGGGTAAACTCTGGGAGTTGGTGATGGACAGGGAGGCCTGGTGTGCTGCGATTCATGGGATTGCAGAGTCAGACACAACTGAGTGAATGAACTGAACTGAACTGATGCATCCAACATAGGAATGTCTCTATACGTCAGATAAACAGAAACAGACATAAAAGGAGAAATTGACAGCAACAGTAGGAGACTTTAAAATCCCGCTCACACCAGTGGACAGATCATCAAAACAGAAAATTGATAAGGAAACACAAATCTTAAATGATACATTAGATGAAATGGATCTCATTGATATCTTCAGGACATTCCATTCAAAGGCGAAAGAATACACCTTCATCTCAAGTGCACACAGAACATTCTCCACGATAGACCACATCCTGGGTCACAAATCAAACCTCAGTAAATTTAAGAAAATTGAAATCATATCAAGCATCTTTTCTGACAACAATGCTATGAGACTAAATATCAATTATAAGAAAAAAACATAAGAAACACAAACACATGGGGATTAAAAAATGTGTTCCTAAATAACCAAGAGGTTACTGAATATCAAATTTAAGTTCAGTTCAGTCTCTCAGTCATCTCTGGCTGTTTGTGACCCCATGGACTGCAGCATGCCAGGCCTCCCTGTCTATCACCAACTCCAGGCGTTTACTTAAACTCATGTCCACTGAGTTGGTGATGCCATCCAACCATCTTATCCTCTGTCATCCCCATCTCTTCCTGCCTTCAATCTTTTCCAAAAAGTCAGTTCTTCACATCAGGTGGCCAAAGTATTGAAGTTTAAGCTTCAGTCCTTCTAATGAATATTCAGGACTGATTTCCTTTAGGATGGACTGGTTTGATCTTCCTGCAGTCCAAGGGACTCCCAAGAGTCTTCTGCAATATCACAATTCAAAAGCATCAATTCTTTAGCACTCAGCTTTCTTTACAGACCAACACTCACATCCATACATGACTACTGGAAAAAGCACAGCTCTGACTACATGGACGTTTGTTGGCAAAATAATGTCTCTGCTTTTAAATATGCTGTCTAGGTAGGTCATAACTTTTCTTCCAAGGAGTAAGCATCTTTTAATTTCATGGCTGCAGTCACCATCTGCAGTGATTTTGGAGCCCCCAAAATAAAGTCGTGTCACTGTTTCCATTTTTCCCCGTTTATTTGCCGTGAAATGATGGGACCAGATGCCATGATCTTAGTTTTCTAAATGTTAAGCTTTAAGCCAACTTTTCACTCTCCTCTTTCACTTTCATCACGAGGCTCTTTAGTTCTTCTTCACTTTGTGTCATAAGGGTGGTGTAATCTGTGTATCTGAGGTTATTGATATTTCTCCCAGCAATCTTGATTCCAGCTTGTGCTTCATTCAGCCCAGCTTTTCTCATAATGTACTCTGCATATACATTAAGGAGCAGGGTGACAATATACAGCCTTGACATACTGCTTTACTGATTTGGAACCAGTTTTTTGTTCAATGTACAGTTTTAATTGTTGTTTCCTGATCTACATACAGATTTCTCAAGAGGCAGGTCAGGTGGTCTGGTATTTCCATGTCTTTAATAATTTTTCAGTTTGTTGTGATCCACACAGTCAAAGGCTTTGGCATAGTCAATAAAGCAGAAATAGATGTTTTTCTGGAACTCTCTTGCTTTTTCCATGATCCAGCGGATGCTCTGGTTCCTCTGCCTTTTCTAAAACCAGCTTGAACATCTGGAAGTTTACGGTCACATACTGTTGAAGCCTGGCTTGGAGAATTTTGAGCATTACTTTGCTAACATGTGAAATGAGTGCAATTATGTGGTAGTTTGAGTATTCTTTGGCATTGCCTTTCTTCGATATTGAAATGAAAATTGATCTTTCCAGTCCTGTGGCCACTGCTGAGTTTTCCAAATTTGCTGGCATATTGAGTGCATAGAATTTCACAGCATCATCTTTCAGGATTCTAAATAGCTCAATTGGAATTCCATCACCTCCACTAGCTTTGTTCATAGTGATGCTTCCTAAGGCCCATTTGACTTTGCATTCCAGGATGTCTGGCTCTAGGTAAGTGACCATACCATCATGATTTTCTTGGTCATGAAGATCTTTTTTTTGTACAGTTCTTCTGTGTATTCTTGCCACCTCTTCTTAGTATCTTCTGCTTCTGTTAGGTCCATACCATTTCTGTCCTTTATTGGGCCCATCTTTTCATGAAATGTTCCCTTGTTACCTCTAATTGTCTTGAAGAGATCTCTAGTCTTTTCCATTCTATTGTTTTCCCCTGTTTCTTTGCAAGATCATTGAAGTAAGCTTTCTTATCTCTTCTTGCTATTCTTTGAAACTCTGCATTCAAATGGGTATCTTTCCTTTTCTCCTTTGCTTTTCACTTCTCTTCTTTTCAGAGCTATTTGTAAGGCCTCCTCACATCCCTTTTGCTTTTTTGCATTTCTTTTTCTTGGGGATGGTCTTGATCCTTGTCTCCTGTACTATGCCATGAACCTCCATCCATAGTTCATCAGGCACTCTATCACATCTAATCCCTTGAATATATTTCTCACTCCCACTGTATAATCATAAAGGATTTGATTTAGGTCATATGTGAATGGTCTAGTGGTTTTCCCTATTTTCTTCAATTTAAGTCTAAATTTGGCAATAAGGAGTTCATGACCTGAGCCACAGTCAGCTCCTGGGCTTCTTTTTTGCTGAATGTATAGAGCTTCTCCATCTTTGGCGGCAAAGAATATAATCAATCTGATCTCAGTATTGACCATCTAGTGATGTCCATGTGTAGAATCTTCTCTTGTGTTGTTGGAAGAGGGTGTTTGCTATTGCCAGTGCACTCTCTTGGCAAAATTCTATTAGCCTTCGCCCTGCTTCATTCTGTACTCCAAGGCCAAATTTGCCTGTTACTCCAGGTGTTTCTTGACTTCCTACTTTTGCATTCCAGTACCCTATGATGAAAAGGACATCTTTTTTGGGTGTTAGTCTTGAAGGTCTTATAGGTCTTCATAGAACCATTAACTTCACCTTATTAAGCATTACTGGTTGGGGCATAGACTTGGATTACTGTGATATTGAATGGTTTGCCTTAGAAACAAACAGATATCATTCTGTCGTTTCTGAGATTGTATCCAAGTACTGCATTTTGGACTCTTGTTGCCTATGATGGCTACTCTTCTTCTTCTAAGGGATTCCTGCCCACAGTAGTAGATATAATGGTCATCTGAGTTAAATTCACCTATTCCAGTCCATTTTCATTTGCTGATTCATAAAATGCTGACGTTCACTCTTGCCATCTCCTATTTGACCACTTCCAATTTGCCTTGATTCATGGACTTATCATTCCAGGTTCCTATGCAATATTGGAAGAAATTAAAGGGGAAATCAGAAAATTTCTAGAAACAAATGACAATGAAAACATGACAATTCAAAATCTATGGGATTCAGCCAGAGAAGTTCTAAGAGGGAAATTTATAGCAATACAATCCTACCTCAAGTAACAGGAAAAACATCAAGTAGACAACCTAACTGTACACCTAAAATAACTGAAAGAACAAAAATCCCAAAATTAGTAGAAGGAAAGAAATCATAAATATCCAAGCAGAAATAAGTGAAAAAATAATGAAAGTGATAATAGCAAAAAAAAAAATAATAATAATAAAACTAAAAGCTGGTCTTTGAGAAGATAAACAAAATTGACAAACCTTCAGCCAGATTCATAAAGAAAAAGAGAGAGAATAATCAAATCAACAAAATTACAAATGAAAAAGGAGAGGTTACAACAGACAATGCAGAAATACAAAGGCATATAAGAGACTATTATGAACAACTATATGACAATATAATAGATAACCTGGAAGAAATGGACAGATTCTTAGAAAATTTCAATCTTTCAAGCCTGAGCCAGGAAGAAATAGAAATTATGAATAACCCAGTCACAAGCACTGAAATTGAAGCTGTGATAAAAAAAAATCTCCCAAGAAACAAAAGCCCAGGAGCAAATGGCTTCACAGGAGAATTCTATCAAACATTTAGAGAAGAGCTAAGGCCTATCCTTCTAAAAGTCTTTCAAAAAATTGCAGAAGAAGGAGTACTTCCAAACTCATTGTATGAGGCCACCATCACCCTGACACTCTTCAAAAATGGGCATATAATGGACCTACCTACACGTGGTAAAGGTCATATATGACAAGTCCACAGCAAACATTCTTAATGGTGTAAAACTGAAAGCATTCCCCCTAAGATCAGGAACAAGACAAGGGTGTCCACTTTTGCCACTATTATTCAACATAGTTCTGGAAGTCCTAACTACAGCAATCAGAGAAGAAAAAGAAATAAAATGAATCCAGATCGGAAAAGAAGTAAAGTTCTCACTGTTTGTAGATGACATGATACTGTACATAGAAAACCCTAAAGATTATATCAGAAAACTACTAAAGCTAATCAGTGAGTATAGCAAAATCATAGAATACAAAATTAATATATAGAAACCACTTGCATTTCTGTATACTAACAAAGAAAAATCAGAAAGAGAAATTAAGGAATTAATTCCATTCAACATTGTAACAAAAAGAATTAAATATCTAGGAATAAACTTACCTAAGGAGACAAAAGAACTGTACACAGAAAATTATAAGACATTAATGAAAGAAATCAAAGATGACATAAACAGATGGAGAGATATTCCATGTTCCTGAGTAGGAAGAATCAATATTGTGAAAATGACTATACTACCAAATGCAATCTACAGATACAGTGTGATCCCTATCAAATTATCAATGGTATTTTTCACAGAATTAGAACAAAAAATTTCACAATTCATGTGGAAACACAAAAGACCCAAATAGCCAAAGCAGTCTGGAGAAAGAACAATGAAGCTGGAAGAATCAACCTTCCTGACTTCAGATTATACTACAAAACTACAGTCATCAAGACAGTACGATACTGAGACAAAAACAGAAATATTTACCAATGGAACAAGATAGAAATCCCAGAAATAAACCCATGCACCTATGGGTTTAAACCCGTGTACCTTATTTTTGACAAAGGAGGCAAGAATATACAATGGAACAAAGACAGCCTCTTCAATTGATGGTCCTGGGAAAACTGGAAAACTACATGTAAAAGAATGAAATTAGAGTACTTCCTAGCACCACACACAAAGATAAACTCAAAATGGATTAAAGACCTAAATGTAAAACCAAAAACTGTAAAACTCTTAAAGGAAAACATAGGCAGAAAACTCGATGACATAAATCAAAACAAGATCCTCTGATGCACCTCCTAGAGTAATAGAAATAAAAACAAAAGTAAACAAGTGGGACCTGATGAAACTTAAAAAGCTTTTGCACAGCAAAGGAAACTATAAGCAAGGTGAGAAGAACCCCAGAATGGGAGAAAATAATAGCAAATGAAACAACTGACAAAGGATTAATTTCCAAAATATACAAGCAGCTCATACAATTCAATACCAGAAACACAAACAACTCAATCAAAAGTGGGAAAAAGACCTAAACAGGCATTTTTCCAGAGAAGACATAGAGATGTCTAACAAATATATGAAAAGATGATCAACATGGCTCATTATTAGAGAAATGCAAATCAGAACTACAATGAGATATCACTTCACTGCTCAGAATGACCATCATTAAAAAGTCTGCAAACAACAAATGCTGGAGTGGGTGTGGAGAAAAGGGAACCCACTTGCACTGTTGGTGGGGATGTAAATTGATACAGATACTATGGAGATTCCTTAAAAAACTAGGAATAAAAGCACCATATAACCCAGCAATCCCACTCCTAGGTGTATATCCTGAGGAAACCAAAATTGAAAGACACTTGTATCCCATTGTTCATTGCAGCACTATTTACAATAGCTATAGCATGGAAGCAACACAGATGTCCATAGACAAATGAATGGATAAAAAGAAGTTGTGGTATATATACACAATGGAATATTACTCAGCCACAAAAAGGAACACCTTTGAGTCAGTCCTAATGAGGTGGATGAACCTACAACCTATTATACAGAGTGAAGTAAGTCAGAAAGAGAAAGACAAATATCGTATTCTAATGCAAAAAAATGGAATCTAGAAAAATGGTGCTGAAGAATTTACTTGCAGGGCAACAATGGAGAAACAGACATAGAGAATAGACTTATGGACATGGGGAGAAGGGAAGAGAGGGTAAAATGTATGGAAAGGGTAACATGGAAACTTACATTACCATATGTAAAATAGCAAATGGGAATCTGCTGTATGTCTCAGGAAACTCAAACAGGGACTCTATCAACCTAAAGAGGTGGGATGGGGAGGGAGATGAGAGGAGGGTCAAAAGGGAGGGGATATTTCTATACCTATGGCTGATTCATATTTAGGTTTGACAGAAAACAACAAAATTCTGTAAAGCAATTATCCTTCAATAAAAATAAATTAACTAAAAAGAAAAAAATAACCAAGATAACCATCCTTGTGTCTACCCATTACCTTTTACCAAGATCTGTGCTTCATTGCATGTACTCCACTTTGCCAAAATCAAATGTATACTGACCTCCCCATTCATAGGGCTTTCCTGGTGGCTCAAAAGTGAAGAATCCAGTTGCCAGTGCAGGAGATGTGGGTTTGATCCCTGGGTTGGTAAGATCCCCTGAGAAGAAAATGGCAACCCACTTCATTATTCTTGCCGGGGAAATCCCATGGACTAGAGATGCCTGACGGCCACAGTCCATGAAGTCACAAAGAGTCTCACATGACTAATCAACTGACACTTTCACTTTACCCAAAGTACCTGATTTCTATTTTTACTTCTACACAGAGAAAACTAAAACAAGGATAACAGAGACCAGTTTGCAAACTATCTAAGTGCTTGAACATACACTTGTCTTATTTGCTAAAGATTTACCTTAGTTATTTAAAATGTTGTGAGTTTGCACCTACTGATAGAAAATTTTTTTTTAGCCTACAGCTTTTAAAGTATTAGAAATTTGTTTTTCTTATTTCCTGGGTGGAAAATGTGTAAATAAATGCTTAATTAATTTTTAAATTATTTAGAATAGATATCTTTTAATTTAATGGATATTATAATCCAATTTATTAATATACTCTGAAGAAAGGATAATATTTTATCATCACATAAGAGGTCAAGATGTCTCTGAATTACAAATACATGGATACATAAACACAGAGAGAGCTTATAGCTCTACTTTACAATTTTAGCAAACAGATCAAGAATGCAAACAGAAACTCAATCATTCCCTCCAGACTTCAAAAAGGCTTTCTCCTCTCAGTAGACATAAAATTCCTCATTGATTTGATTTTAAAACAGATAAGCAAATACAAAGAACTAACAGTCTGAGGAGGCCTCAGAAATAGCTGAGAAAAGAAGAGACATGAAAGGCAAAGAAGAAAAAGAAAGATATACCCATTTGAATGCAGAATTCCAAAGAATATCAAGGAGAGATAATAAAGCCTTCCTAAGTGATCAACGCAAAGAAATAGAGGAAAATGATAGAATGTGAAAGACTGGAGATCTCTTCATGAAAATTAGAGATACAAAGGGAACATTTCATGCAAAGATGGGTACAATAAAAAAAAGAATTGGTATGGACCTAACAGAAGCAGAATATATTAAGAAAAAGTGGCAAGAATACACAGAACTACATAAAAAATTTCTTCAGCTAACCATGACAGTTTGATCACTCACTTAGAGCCAGACATCCTGGAATGTGAGGTCAAGTGGGCCTTAGGAAGCATCACTGCAAACAAAGCTAGTTGAGGAAATGAAATTTCAGTTGAGCTATTTCAAATCCTAAAAGATGATGCTGTGAAAATGCTGCACTCAATATCCCAGTGAAATTGGAAAACTCAGCAGTGGCCAAAGGACTAGGAAGATCAGTTTTCATTCCAACCCAAAGAAGGGCAATGCCAAAGAATGTTCGAACTACCATACATTTGCACTCATCTCACATGCTAGTAAATAATGCTCAAAATTCTCTGGGTCAGGCTTCAACAGTACATGAGCCATGAACTTCCAGATGTTCAAGTTGAATTTAGAAAAGGCAGAGGAACCAGAGATCAAATTGCATACATCAATTGGATCATATAAAAAAGAAGAGAAATCCAGAAAAACATCTACTTCTGCTATATTGACTATGCCAAAGCCTTTGACTGAGTGAATCACAACAAACTGGAAAATTCTTCAGAGATGGGAATACCAGACCACCTTACCTGTCTGCTGAGAAATCTGTATGCAGGTCAAGAATCAACAATTAGAACCAGATGTGGAACAATGGGCTGATTCCAAATAGGAAAAGGAGTACATCAAGGCTATATATTGTCTCCCTGCTTATTTTAATTTCTATGCAGAGTACATCATGAAAAATGCTGGGCTGGAAAAAGCACAAGTGGAATCAAGATTTCCATGAGAAATATCAATAACCTCAGATATGTAGATGACACCACCCTTATGGCAGAAAGTGAACAGGAACTGAAGAACCTCTTGATGAAATGGAAAGAGGAAAGTGAAAAAGTTGGCTTAAAGCTCACCAGCCAAAAAACTAAGATCATGGCATCCAGTCCCATCATGTCATGGCAAATAGGGAAATAATGGAAACAGTGACAGACTTTATTTTCCTGGGCTCCAAAATCACTGCAGATGGTGATGGCAGCCATTAAGTGAAAAGACACTTGCTCCTTGGAAGAAAAGCTATGACCAACCTAGACATCATATTAAAAAGTAGAGACATTACTTTGCCAACAAAGGTGCAGCTAGTTAGACCTATGGTATTTCCTGTAGTCCATGTATGGATGTGAGAGCTGTACTACAAAGAAAGCTGACTGCCAAAGAATTAATGCTTTTGAACTGTGGTGCTGGAGAAGACTCCTAAGAGTCCCTTGGACTGCAAGGAGATCAAACCAGTCAACCCTAAAGGAAATAAGTCCTGAATTATCATTTAAGGACTGATGCTGAAGCTGAAACTCCAACACTTTGGCCACTTGATGTAAAGAACTGACTCATTGGAAAAGACCCTGATGCTGGTAAAGATTGAAGACAGGAGTAGAAGGGGGTGACAGAGGATGAGATGGTTGGATGGCATCACCGACTCGATGGACATGAGTTTGAGCAAGCTCCAGGTCTTGGTGATTGACAGGGAAGCCTGGTGTGCAGGTGTTCATGGGATTGCAAAGAGTCACACACGACTGAGTGACTGAACTGAACTGAATAAAGTAGCTCTTTAGTTTCTGGATACTTTGAATGGGATATCTATATCTATATATATATATATATATTCTTATATATATATGTATACACTATGTATATATATATACTATATATACTATACATATATATAGTATATGCTGCTAAGTCACTTCAGTCGTGTCCGACTCTGTGTGACCCCATAGACGGAAGCTCACCAGGCTCCCCTGTCCCTGGGATTCTCCAGGCAAGAACACTGGAGTGGGTTGCCATTGCCTTCTCCAACATATAGTATATAAATATACACATATACATACACACACACACCCAGACTTAATCTATCAAAAGTAACACTTTTTATCTCTTCATCAGGTGAATCTCTCTTTGAGCTTATCAGTGGATGAACTCTAAAATTGTTGAAAGAATTTTTAAGGTAACTTTCATGCAAAAATTAATTTAGTATGTGTTTAAGAACTTTAATTTTCTCTTTAAGAGGAAAGCAGTAAGATATAAACACTAATTCAAGGGAAAATTAAAAAAATACATATATATATATACATGTAATTAGAAGGGCTGGCTGAAATGAACCTGCAACTAAATGCAAAGTTGACTTCTTCTCTTGGTGGACATCAACTGCACCTTCACTGGGAGATGCACATTTACATTATTTAAATCAGAAATATCTGCACCACCATCAGCCCTCTACAAGAATTTTTTTCTCTACAGAGTTACAAAATAACCAAAGATGATGGAAGATTCAGATCCCTACAATATCACGTAAACCTGAGGGGTGCCTCTAGATGTAAATAATGCCTAATATTTCACTGAATGTTGAGTTTTAAGCCAGTATTTTGACTGTCCTCTTTCAATTTTATCAAGAGGCTTGTCAGTTCCTCTTCTCTTTCTGGCATAAGGGTGGTATCACCTGCATATCTGAGGTTATTGATATTTCTCCTGGAAAACTTGATTCCAGTTTGCACTTCATCCAGCCCAGCGTTTCTCATGATGTATTCTGCATATAAGTTAAATAAGGATGGTGACAATATACAGCCTTTCAATATACAATGTACTCCTTTCCCAATTTGGAACCAATCTGTTGTTCCATGTCTGGTTCTAACTGTTGATTCTTGACGTGCATTCAGATTTCTCAGAAGTCAGGTCAGGTCTCTGGTTCTCCCATCTCTTGAAGAATTTTCCAGTTTGCTGTGATCCACACAGTCAAAGGCTTTAGCATAGTCAATAAAGCAGAAGTAGATGTTTTTCTTGAGTTTCTTGCTTTTTCTGTGATCTAATGGAAGACAAGCTATGAGCAACATAGACACCATATTAAAAAGCAGAGACATTACTTTTCTTACAAAGGTCTGTCTAGTCAAAGCTATGGTTTTTGCAGTAGTCATGTATGGATGTGAGTGTTGGACCATAAAGAAAGCTGAGTGCTGAAGAATTAATGCTTTTGAACTGTGGTGTTGGAGAAGACTCTTGAGAGCCCCTTGGACTGCAAGGAGATCAAATCAGTCAATTGTACAGGAAACCAGTCCTGAATATTCATTGGAAGGACTGAGGCTGAAGCTGAAGCTTCAGTGCTTTGGCCACCTGATGAGAAGAACTGACTCACTGGAAAAACCCTGATTTTGAGAAAGATTGAAGGCAGGAGCAGAAGGGGATGATAGAGGTTGAGAGGGTTGGATGGCATCACCAACTTGATGGACATGAGTTTGAGCAAGCTCTGGGAGTTGGTGATGGACAGGGAAGCCTGGTGCCATCCATGGGGTTGCAAAGAGTCAGACATGACTGAGCAACTGAATTGACTGAACTGAACTGATTTCACTGAATGAATACCCATTTATCTTTTATTCCTTTTTAAATGTTTCACTTTTTTCCCCCTCTGACATAATGTCCTCAAAAAAGGAGGCTCTGGATCTATTAACAACCCTGCATCTGGAAACTGGATATACAAATATGAATTCTAATCACTCTCGTGTCCAGTAGACTCAGAATTCTTCTATTTCTATGATTCACGTAACCTTTAGTAGAATGCCGTTCTATTTAATTCCTTGAGGCTCTAAGATGCCTTACCTATTCTCACAGACTTCTGAAGAAAAGAAGCAACCTGGATACAACATCCCTGTAGCTTATGATGCCAGTAATTCACAGTCTGTGCCCAAGGTTTAGCAGTCTCACTCACCTCTGTCTGGGATCTCATTGCCTTTGAAATCAGAAGCCAGATAGCTCAGAAGCATGTTTTACTATTATTTCTAGCCAAGACTGGAAAGGCATCCAAAATTTTAAAAGGAGGCTGTTGGATGCTATTATATAGATAGATTTCTCTGTTCTATTTTTTCCTGTTACATGTTTCTGGTACAAAAGCTAACTTATGGAAGACATCTAATGTCTGTTATTCCTAATAATAAACTTCTTTCTGATTGAGTCATCTTGGTGTTTCCTCTTGTTTGTTATTTATGTAATTCTTTCAAACTTTTACATTAGCTCTTAGACCATCTTTCTATGTTAATTATTTTGCTTATTACTGCTTTTCAAAACTCTCTTATAGAAATAGTTCCCTGCTAGTGATTTTATTTTACATTCATTATTATTTTGTTATATTTTATTACTGCCCTCCTATTTTATGCTTTATGGTTTATATGTGCAAATTAGCATTCAAAATTATATATTTTTTACTATATTTAGACTTCATTCAAAGTGGTTAGAACAATCAACCAATTATTCAGATCTATATTCACAATAATTACTGCATCACCTGGAATAAAGTAAATTCTCAAGGTTAATAACATCAAAAATATGTAATAATAGACTGAATGAAATATAGAGATCAAATTTAGAATTATCTATTTCTACAAAAGTTTGAGTCCTGAAAAAGTAAAAAAATACTCTCAGGAGAACGATAGAAATACATGATGTTAAGAAATTGTTATCACATATTTTCAGTTCAGTTCAGTCGCTCAGTCGTGTCCAGCTCTTTGCGACCCCATGAATCACACCACGCCAGGCCTCCCTGTCCATTGCCAACTCCTGGAGTTTACCTCAACTCATGTCCATCGAGTCAGTGATGCCATCCAGCCATCTCATCCTCTGTCATCCCCTTCTCCTCCTACCCCCAATCCTTCCCAGCATCAGATTCTTTTCCAGTGAGTCAACTCTTCGCGTCACGTGGCCAGTGTATTGGAGTTTCAGCTATAGCATCAGTCCTTCCAATGAACACCCAGGACTGATCTCTTTTAGAATGGACTGGTTGGTTTTTCTTGCAGTCCAAGGGACTCTCAAGAGCCTTCTCCAACACCACAGTTCAAAAGCATATGGAATTTAGAAAGATGGTAACAATAACCCTGTTTACGAGACAGCAAAAGAGACACTGATGTATAGAACAGACTTTGGAACTCTGGGAGTGGGAGACAGTGGGATGATTTGGGAGAATAGCATTGAAATATGTATAATATCATATCTGAAATGAGTCGCCAGTCCAGGTACGATGCCTGATAACGGATCCCTGGGGCTGATGCACTGGGACGACCCAGAGGGATGGTATGGGGAGGAAGGAGGGAGGAGGGTTCAGGATGGGGAGCACATGTATACTTGTGGCGGATCCATCTTGATGTATGACAAAAGCAATACAATATTGTAAAGTTAAGCAAAATAAAATTTAATTAAAAAAAAGCATCAATTCTTCGGTGCTCAGCTTTCTTCACAGTTCAACTCACATATCCATACGTGACCACTGGAAAAACCATAGCCTTGACTAGACGGACTTCTGTTGGCAAAGTAATGTCTCTGCTTTTGAATATGCTATCTAGGTTGGTTATAACTTTCCTTCCAAGGAGTAAGCGTCTTTTAATTTCATGGCTGCAGTCATCATCTGCAGTGATTTTGGAGCCCCCCAAAATAAAGTCTGATCCTGTTTCCACTGTTTCCCCATCTATTTCCCATGAAGTGATGGGACCAGATGCCATGATCTTCGTTTTCTGAATGTTGAGCTTTAAGCCAACTTGTTCACTCTGCTCTTTTACTTTCATCAAGAGGCTTTTTAGTTCCTCTTCACTTTCTGCCATAAGGGTGGTGTCATCTGCATATCTGAGGTTATCGATATTTCTCCCAGCAATCTTGATTCCAACTTGTGCTTCTTCCAGCCCAGCATTTCTCATGATGTACTCTGCATATAAGTTAAATAAACATGGTGACAATATACAGCCTTGACATACTCCTTTTCCTATTTGAAACTACTCTGTTGTTCCATGTCCAGTTCCTTTTTTTTTTTAATTTTTATTTTATTTATTTATTCATTTTTTGTGGGGATGGTATATTTTATTTATTTATTTTTAATTAAATTTTATTTTGCTTAACTTTACAATATTGTATTGCTTTTGCCATACATCAAAATGGATCCGCCACAAGTATACATGTGTTCCCCATTCTGAACCCTCCTCCCTCTCCCCTCCCCATACCATCCCTCTGGGTCGTCCCAGTGCACCAGCCCGAGGGATCCGTTATCAGGCATCGTACCTGGACTGGCGACTCATTTCAGATATGATATTATACATATTTCAATGCTATTCTCCCAAATCATCCCACCCTCTCCCGTTCCCAGAGTCCAAAAGTTCTGCTGTTGCTTCCTGACCTGCATATAGGTTTCTCAAGCGGCAGGTCAGGTGGTCTGGTACTCCTGTCTCTTTCAGAATTTTCCACAGTTGATTGTGATCCACACAGTCAAAGGCTTTGGCATAGTCAATAAAGCAGAAATAGATGTTTTTCTGGAACTCTCTTAATTTTCCCATGATCCAGTGGATGTTGACAATTTGATGTGTCGTTCTTCTGCCTTTTCTAAAACCAGCTTGAACATCAGGAAGTTCACAGTTCACCTATTGCTGAAGCCTGGCTTGGAGAATTTTGAGCATTACTTTACTAGCATGTGAGAAGAGTGCAATTGTGTGGTAGTTTGAGCATTCTTTGGCATTGCCTTTTTTTATTAAATTATAATTTAAAAATGAAGAATGTATCCATTGATGCTTCTTAAATCCATTTGTATAGATTAATTGTACACGGCCATTATTTTCATACCCAAGGATATCTTTGAATACTTCTTTATACTTCTTACTTACTTTCATTCAATAACATTTCATACTAAAGTAATCTTTTTGCAGAAAACCAAGAGGCTTTATAATCTTTGTCTGTAATTCCCACTGTCCCTGTATTTTTTATTAAAGAATAATAACTACTTCATTACTGATACAGTCAGTTAGAAATGCTACATGCTGGTTATGACACAGCAGCACTGGCTGTCAGCTGCTTACATCTAAAGTCAAGGATGCAACAGCTATAAGGGATTTTTTTTTTAACATCACACACATTAATCTTTCAGTCATAGAACATGAAACTTGGAGATAAAAGTGATTTGTCTTCGTCACACAGCAAAGGTCAGAGCTGGTAGCCTAGAAATTATATTCTTTTAACTCCCAAATACATAAGGAAAGAAGAAATAGCTCAAAGTTTAAATATTTCCCAGAAACATGCTGGAACATACCCACATATCTCTTTTTTTATATCTGTGTTTATTGTGAACATGTAATAGATGAGAACATATGGATGATTCGTATTTCAAAACTAATAATATTCTCATTATGCACCAAAAACAATACACAGAAAATAGAATTTTACCAACATCTCTAAAATCTCCATGTCTCTCTCTCCTCAGTTGTGAACTCCTACATTCTCACTTATTTTTAATTTATTATTTAATCACTGGAGAGATGAAATGATGCCATGGAGAATGTGTTTAAGACAGTATAATGTAGATATAAAAGGACTCATTTTTGTTTAAGGGCTCATAAAAAAATAAAGATAGGTCATTTTGCACAAGGAAAATTGATAAATAACAATCAACAGCAAGAGTCATACTAAAATTCAAGGTTAGAGAAGAAATCCAACAATAATACTAGTAAAATATGTAGGGAAAAAAAGTCAGCCTGGCATGGGTGTCACTTAACAACATTGGCTTTCTGAAAATTGAATAATGCTTACAAACCTCAGAAGGGAATACTATGTGACATGGTAGTCTATATCTTACTATTAAGGAAAAAATCCAGAGATGTAAATAAGTCTTATGAAACTCTAAAGTGTATAAGAATAGGTATCAAGTGATAAAATATTTAATATTTTCAACAAATACATACATGCAACCTGAAACATTGCTAAGGTACATAAATAAATTTTAATCAACTTATACAAATTGAATAAATTCTATTTTTAACTTTACAGCTTTCTTTATTATTTATCTTATAACATAATCTCTAGAGTTGAGAGTAATTAGGCAATGGCACCCCACTCCAGTATTCTTGCCTGGAAAGTCCCATGGATGGAGGAGCCTGGTGGACTGAAGTCCATGGGGTCACTAGGAGTTGGACACGACTGAGCGACTTCACTTTCACTTTTCACTTTCATGCACTGGAGAAGGAAATGGCAACCCACTCCAGTGTTCTTGCCTGGAGAATCCCAGGGACGGGGGAGCCTGGTGGGCTGCCGTCTATGGGGTCGCACAGAGTCGGACACGACTGAAGTGACTTAGCATAGCATAGGTATATATGAGTGAACAGAGGTATTTTTGTCTGAATTCGTGAAACTTGTGCTTTGATTCAGATAAAATTTTTATTTTATTTATTTCTTAAAGACTTTTTTGATGTGGACCATTTTTAGTGCCTATTGAATTTATTATAATATTGCTTCTGTTTAATGTCTTGGGTTTGGGGCCATAAGGCATGTAGGATCTTAGCTCCCCAGCCAGGGATCAAACCCACAACCCCTACATTGGAAGGTAATGTCTTAACCACTGGACCATCAGCGAGGTAACCAGATGGAAATTTTTAATTTTTCACTTTAAACAGAGTATTTTTAAAAGAATCCAAATTAATAATGTGTGATTTATTTTCATTGTTATATGATTTATTTTCAATGTTATTTATGGGAGAAATTTGGAATCAAAATTTTAATGTAAATTAATTTGCTCATGGGAGTTGCATCAAAATGCATATTTACATGAACCAGAAAATTACACCTTATTGTCATAAACTGAAGATGTTATGATTGCAAAGCTCTACTTGAGAAAACCTGGTAAAGAATTTTTCCAGTGAGCTTGTTAATAGCACTAATAATGGATGAAAAAAGGTGCATACTTTGCACTCATCTTAAATCAGGTAAATGGAGTAGTTATTGGCTATCATCAGTACTGATTTTATCTCCCCTCGAAAAATGGTAAAACAAAAAAGACCTAAAATTCTTTCCCCTAGAGCCAAAGAGTTTGTATCAAACTCTAAAATTTAAGAAGTCCGTATCTGCATAGATAAATTAAACCCTATACATCCTACAAAGGTCAAAATTCTGTGATAATACTGGAATGTTTTGTCTCTAATTGTTTTAATTTGAAACTGGTGAATAGTGAAGCAGCAAAATAATAGTTGTTTGCCTGCATAATAGGTTCCAAGTATACTGTATTTTCCAGCTCCTTGATTAATTAAATAGTACATCACCCCTAGAAGGGAGTCTTTTCACAGTTGGCACATATCTATTGCAAATTATATTTACAATCAAATAATACATTTGAGACATCTGTACCTAAAGAATCATGATATTTAAAGAGCACATCACTTCTTTCCCCTTAAATTCATCATGATATTAATTCAACTAAAACATTTAATTTATATAACTGATGTCAATATATATAAAATATTATAATAAAATTTGGAAAGATTGATGATCTTCTGGGGTTTATTTGAATAATGAACTGTATATATGTTCTGTATATGGTTCAGTTCAGTTCAGTTCTGGAGAAGGAAATGGCAACTCACTCCAGTGTTCTTGCCTGGAAAATCCCAGGGACAGTCAGTTCAGTTACTCAGTGTCTGACTCTTCATGACCCCCATGGACCATAGCACACCAGGCCTACCTGTCCATCACCAATTCCTAAGTCTACTCAAACTCATCTCCGTTGAGTCGGTGATGCCATCCAATCATCTCATCCTCTGTCGTCCCCTTCTCTTCCTGCCCTCAATCTTTCCCAGAATCAGGGTCTTTTCAAATGAGTCTCTTCGCATCAGGTGGCCAAAGTACTGGAGTTTCAGCTTCAACCCAATTCATTGGGTATTCAATGAATACCCAAGACTGATCTTTAGGATTGACTGGTTGATCTCCTTGCAGTCCAAGGGACTCTCAAGAGGCTTCTCCAACATCACAGTTCAAAAGCATCAATTCTTCAGCACTCAGCTTTCTTTATTGTCCAAATCTCACATCCATACATGACTACTGGAAAAACCATAGCTTTGACTAGACAGACCTTTGTCAGCATAGTAATGTCTCTGCTTCTTAATATGCTGTCTAGGTTGGTCATAGCTTTCCTTCCAAACAACAAGCATCTTTTAATTTCATGACTGCAGTCACCATCTGCAGTGATTTTGGAGCCCCCCAAAATAAGGTCTCTGACTGTTACCATTGTTTCCCCATCTACTTGCCATGATGTGATGGGAATGGATGCATGATCTTAGTTTTCTGAATGTTGAGCTTTAAGCCAACTTTTTCACTCTCAGCTTTCACTTTCATCAAGGGGCTCTTTAGTCCTTCTTTGCTTTCTGCCATTAGGGTGGTGTCATCTGCTTATCTGAGGTTATTTATATTTCTCCTGGCAATCTTGATTCCGGCTTGTGCTTCATCCAGTCCAGCATTGCTCATGATGTACTCTGCATATAAATAAAATAATCAGGGTGACAACATACAGCCTTGACATACTCCTTTTGTAATTTGGAACCAGTCCATTGTTCCATGTCTGGTTCTAACTGTTGCTTCTTGACCTGCATACAAATTTCTCAGGAGGTAGGTAAGGTGGTCTGGTATTCCTGTCTCTTTAAGACTATACTCATGTTAATAATAATCTTATACTCAATTCTTAGTCTTTCACACGAGATTCCATTTGCTTTCATGCTCTTGGGAATTCTGCCATGAAAACCTGGCAGGTCCTTCACATCTTTGTTGTATAAGCTATCTGCTCCCAGATAAATTCTGAAACAGGAGTATAAAGGGATTTATCTCAGAAAAGCTAAAATTTATCTGGAGGCAATGAGGGTTAATGAACCATTCCAAGGAAAATAAGCATCCTCTGTAAGACAATGACACATATAAAGTACTTAAGAGTTTTCGTTCTGACTAATAAGGACCTACTGCACAGCACAGAGAACTCTACTAAATACTATGTAATGGCCTATATGAGAAAAGAATCCAAAAAAGAGTGGATATATGTATTTGGATAGCAGGTTCACCTTGCTGTACACCTGGAACTAACACAACACTGTAAGTTAATTATACCCCAGTAACAAATTTTAAAAGAGAATCATCAAATTTTAGTCTTGTAACCTATGGTACAGTTCCAAGCACATAACAGATTCTCAATAAAAATGTATTTTATTGATTCTTTTAAAAAATATTTTTTGTTTCTGCAAAGATTTTTATTTCAAGTACTTATAAGTATGGGAATGTAGACAAGTTTCTACTTTCAAAAATTTTCCTGACATGTTAGAGTTCAACAGTACCAAATTTATGTGTGTTTAATTGAAGGTTCTATTTAGTGAGAATTGTTCTAATGCATGCTTCATTACCACTGCCCTTTTTTGAACATAAGATGCCTGCCAGAGCTGTGTATTTATTTGGTACTTCTAATTTACAAGCATTGCATTCATGTTCTAGGCTTAACTTCATCTGTGTCTGCCCTTTACATACCTCAGATAAGGGATTACTTTAAAAATGTCAAGGAGGCTTTCTCATCCTTCTAATTTTTAGTCAGGTTTATTGAGTTTAGGAATTTAAGACATTAAATCTATATTTTACTGTATTTTATACTCTCTAGGGCAGCAGAAGCTTTCAGAATACTCAGTAAACTTTACACATTAAGTGCCCTACATGCAAACCTTCCAGTTGCAAACGTGTGTTTGCATGTCCAATCATGTTCACAGTTCACATGTCTGGTGTATATTGTCACATGGATGTATCCTCTACAAGTGATTATGCACTGCTGCTGCTGCTGCTGCTAAGTCGCTTCAGTCGTGTCCAACTCTGTGCAACCCCATAGAGGGCAGCCCACCAGGCTCCCCCATCCCTGGGATTCTCCAGGCAAGAACACTGGAGTGGGTTGACATTTCCTTCTCCAATGGATGAAAGTGAAAAGTGAAAGTGAATTTGCTCAGTTGTGTCTGACTCTTAGCGACCCCATGGACTGCAGCCCACCAGGCTCCTCTGTCCATGGGATTCTCCAGACAAGAGTACTGGAGTGGGGTGCCATTGCCTTCTCCGGGTTATGCACTGTTGTATTTTACTGTACAGTACAGTACGGTATGGTAGTATGGTATCATTATTTCAAGCACAGGACTTGAACATAGAATGGTCCACAAAGGTTGCAGCAACCATTCAAAATGCAATCTAGTACAATGTCATCTATGACATGAAAATAAGAGCTATTACCCAGACATCACTGGTTTTCTTTTTTTTTTTTTTCAAAAGGATAGCTAGAATTGAATGTAGCAAGGGACCAGAACCTGTGCCATCAATGTCAAGCATTAGTGAAATTGAAGCTTACCCATCATGTACTATTGCTGATGATCCTTCAGCTCTACTATCTCCCACCTTCTCACCCTCCTCCATCAGTAACCCTTCTTGCCTGCTGACTTGATGCCATCCCCTGTATGCCAGCTGTAGTACAGTTGGGAAATGGTTGTGCTTTGGACTTCCCAGGTGAAGCTAGTGGTAAGAACTTGCCTACCAATGCAAGAGACCTAAGAGACAAGGGTTTGATCCCTGGGTTGGGAAGATCCCTGGAGGAGGGCATGGCAACCCACTCCAGTATTCTTGCCTGGAGCATTCCATGGAGAGAGGAGCCTTGTAGGCTACAGTCCACAGAATTGCACAGAGTAGGACAGGACCGAAGTGACTTGCATGCATGCACACTGTAAGATTAAAAATGTTTTATTATTGTGCTTGCTTTTTATGTATTATTTGTGTGCTGCTGTTGCTAAGTCGCTTCAGTCATGTCCGACTCTGTGCGACCCCATAGTCAGCAGCCCACCAGGCTCCCCCGTCCCTGGGATTCTCCAGGCAAGAACACTGGTATGGGTTGCCATTTCCTTATCCAATGCATGAAAGTGAAAAGTAAAAGTGAAGCCTCTCAGTCCTGTCTCTTTGTGACCCCATGGACTGTAGCCTACCAGGCTCCTCTGTCCATGGGATTTTCCAGGCAAGAGTGCTGAGTGGTTTGCCATTGCCTTCTCTGGATTGTTTGTGTAAAAGTATTATAAACCTTAGAGTTTATAATAGATTAGAGTACAGTACTTCATAGCCAGCTGTGCGAATTGTGTACCTAGGGCTAACTTTTTTGGACTTACAAAAAAATTGGACTTATGAACATGTTCTCTGAACAGAACTCACTCATGTAGGAGATTTGCTGTAATTGCCATTGTCCATATGTCTAAGTGCTAAGCCCACTTTTTCTTCCAGTGTTTAACTATCCATCTCTCTTTAACCCTGTGCCACTATTGTTTATAACTAAAGCATTCATAGTACCACTGCCTTGGATTATTACTGTTTCATATTTTATTTCCAACAAAGAAGTTGTCCATAAATTAATTAAATTGATTGATGTACGAAATCCAGAATCTTATTTTTAGGGTGCTTTTCTTGGACCTACTCATGGTACTAATTACTGTACCAGTCCTGCTCCCAGAAGAATGACTTACTCAAAGAGAAAATTAGGTAGAATTTAATAAGGAGATATGTATAAATCTATGGGTAAAATTAAGGGAATTAACAAAGAAGGATAATATATCCAGCAACTAGGAACAATGTGAATTATTATTCATAGGTCTAAGTGGAGAAGAAAAGTTGGTAAATTGAACCTGAGGAAAGCTTGAATTTGGGAGAGGATGGCCAAAAAGGAGCTATGGCTACAGGTGGAAATTGACCACTAATTTAATCACAGACTGGTGGGAGACAACCAAGAAAAATGATTCACTCCAAACTTTATTCAACTCACAATCTTCTGCCAATACTTTGCATTATCTGAACCTAACTAGAAATCAACAGAATAAGAATCCCAATTAGTACAATAAGATAAATTATCCTCATAGAGCACAGAGAACAACAAAGGACAGAGAATGTTTCAGAAATAATAAGTACAGAATAAACTGCCCACCCTATCAAACTTCATTGGCCTAAAATGATGATGATGCTTCCACTGTTTTTCTCTTAGCTTATAAGGATTGAAAACTGCTATATCCATTCAAATAAATCTAGGAATTTCTGTTGCTTCAAAGAGTAGTAACTCTACACTTTTTCTAAACTCTACACTTGTTTAACTCTACACTTTCTAAAGTAACTATCATCTTTTTATGTAGCTTTATCTTGGTTGTGTTCATATGATTAGCCTTCTGCCTTAGTTTCTACCTATTACATTCCTCTGTTTAGAACCAAGGCCCTTTAAATCACTCCTCACCGTGTTCTGTCCATAAAGTGGAATCCATCACTGTTTCTATTTCTTCTTGATTTTTGATGTAGAGATTTTTTGTTTGTTTGAGTCTATATCATTTATCCAAGATGGATTGAATGTATTTACTTCTCTGTAACTCAAGGTGAAAGGAAAAAAGGGAGAAGGAGAGAAGGGAGGGGAAAAGAGAAGGGAAGAGTGAAGAAAGAAGGAAGGAAAGAAGAGAGAAAGAGGAAGGGAGGGAAGAAGAGAGAAAGAAAGAAGGAAACCAAGAAAAACTAAACGTCTAAATTTGAATTTATCTTATCCCATCATTCAGATCTGTTCTTCTCTGCATTCTCCAACTGTGGGTAAGGCACTGCTTTTGTCTTAGTTGCCAGCATTGGATATCTTTAAGTTAACACTTTTTTCTGTTACACACTTGAACAGAAAATTTAGTTTCAATATCTTGTTCATTTGACCATCTAAATATTTCTCAGTCATTTTTCCTGATTCACTATTGTTAGCTAAATGTCTACCTTTCTCAATTTGCAACTACATCAATACTACAGATCCCTAACTCCTTCCAGAGTACTATCTAAGTGAATTGTACAAAACACAAAATTTGGCATAGAAGGATCCTAAAAATCATCAAGTGGTTCTCCATGACTGTTCTCATATTGGCACACAACCTCCCTGATCTGGTCTTTGTGTATGAAGCTGACTGTCCTTCATATTACTTTCCTTCCATAAGTAACTAATGATATAGTAGCATTTATGGTTCTTTGGATATCTCTCTCAATAATAGATACTAGTCAAAAATTATTCTTCTGAATTTATCTATCTCCAAACTTACTTAAAGTGTCCATTCTCTTCAGGAATTTTCTCTTACATTTTTTTCTGACTTGTTACTCTGTGGTCCCATAATTACTTTGCTTGCTTCTATCATGCTGTATTATAAGCATCTGCTTTTCCCACTAGAATGAGATACTTGATTGTATGGATGAATCTTATTTATGTTTTGATATTTATAGCTCCAGTATCTACCAAAGCATCAAAAGAAATCTTGTAGATATCAAAAGAATATTTAGTGAATAATGAGTGAATGTTTTATTGTTATCATTCAGTTACTCAATCATGTCTGACTCTTTGCAGCCCCATGGACTGCAGCATACCAGGCTTCCCTGTCCTTCACCATCTCCTGGAGCTTGCTTAAACTCATGTCCATTGAGTTCGTCATGCCATCCAACCATCGTATCCTCTGTTGTCCCCTTCCCTTCCCGCCTAAAATCTTTCCCAGCATCAGAGTCTTTTCCAACGAGTCAGTTCCTCACATCAGGGGGCCAACGTATTGGAATGTCAGCTTCAGCATCAGTCCTTCCAATGAATATTCAGGATTGATTTCCTTTATGGTTGACTAATTTGATCTCTTTGCTGTCCAAGAGACTCTCAAGACTCTCAAGGCTCTTCTCCAGCACCACATTTGAAGGCATCAATTCTTTGGTGCTCAGCCTTTTTATGGTCCAGTTCTCACATCCATACATGACCACTGGAAAAATCATAGGTTTGACTAGACGGACCTTTGTCAGCAAAGTAATGTCTCTGCTTTTTAATATGATGTCTTGATTTGCCATTACTTTTCTTCCAACAAGCAAATTTCTTTTCATGGCTGCAGTCACTGTCCACAGTGATTTTGGAGCCCAAGAAAATAAAGTCTGTCACTGTTTTCATTGTTTCCCCATCTGTTTGCCATGAAATGATGGGACCAGATGACATGACCTTCTTTTTTGAATGTTGAGTTTTAAGCCAGTTTTTTCACTCTCCTCTTTCACCTTCATCAAGAGGCTCCTTAATTCCTCTTTTCTTTCTGCCATAAGGGTGGTGTCATCTGCCTATGCGAGGATATTGATATTTCTCCCACCAATCTTGATTTCAGTCTGTGCTTCATCCAGCCTGAAATTTCTCATGATGTACTCTACATATAAATTAAGTAACCTGGGTGACAATACACAGCTTTGACATATACCTTTCACAAATTTGGAACCAATCCATTGTTCCCTGTCTGCTTCTAATAGTCACTTCTTGACCTGCATACAGTTTCACGAGAGGCAGATATCATGGCCTGGTATTCCCACCTCTTGAAGAATTTTCCATAGTTTGCTGTGACCTACACAGGCAAAGGCTTTAGTATAGTCAATGAAGCAGAAGTATATGTTTTTCTGAAATGCTTTTTCTATAATCCAATGAATATTGGTAATATGATCTCTGGTTCCTCTGCCTTTTCTAAATCTTACTTGTACATCTTGAAGTTCTCAGCTCACATACCATTGAAGCCTAGCTTGAAGGCTTCTGAGCATTACTTTGCTAGCATGTGAAAAGAGTGCAATTGTGTGGTAGTTTGAACATTCTTTGACATTGCCTTTCTTAGAATTCTAATGAAAGGTGACATTTTCCAGTTCTGTGCCCACTGCTGAGTTTTCCAAAAATGCTGGTGTATTGAGTGCAGCATTTTCACCACATCATCTTTTAGGATTTGAAATAGCTCAGATGGGATTCCATCACCTCCATTAACTTTGTTCATCGTGGTGCTTCTAAAGACCCACTTGACTTCACATTCCAGGATGTCTGGCTCTTGGTGAGTGATCACACCTTCATGGTTATCTGGGACATTAGGTTTTTTGTATAGTTCTTCTGTGTATTCTTCTACCTTTTCTTAATATAGTCTGCTTCTGTTATGTCTATGCCATTTCTGTCCATATTGTGCCCATCTTTGCATGAAATGTTCACTTGGTATCTCTAATTTTCTTGAAGAGATCTCTAGTCTTTTCCCATTCTATTGTTTTCCTCTATTTCCTTACATTGTTCACGTAAAAGGACTTTCTTATCTCTCCTTGCTATTCTCTGGAACTCTGCATTCAGATGAATATATCTTTCCTTTTCTCTGTTGCCTTTCTCTTCTTTTTTCTCAGCTATTTTTAAGGCCTCCTAAGACAACCATTTTGTTATTTTGCACTTGTTTTTCTCAGGAATGGTTTTGAGCACCACCTCCTGTACAATGTTATGTACCTCTGTCCATAGCTCGTCAGATACTCTATCAGATCTGATCCCTTGAATCTATTTGTCACCTCCACTGTATAATCATAATGGATTTGATTTAGGTAAAACTTGAATTACCTAGAGGTTTTCTCTACTTTCTTTAATTTAAGTCTTAATTTTGCTGTAAGGTTTTCATGATCTGAGCCACAGTCAGCTCCTGGTCTTGTTTTTGCGACTGAATAGAGCTTCTCCATCTTCAGCTACAAAGAATACATTCAATTTGATTTCAGTATTGAACATCTGGTGATGGCCATGTGTAGAGTTGCTCTTGTGTTGTTGGAAGAAGGTGTTTGCTATGATCAGTGTGTTCTTTTGGCAAAACTCTGTTACCTTTACCCTGCTTCACTGTGTGCTCCAAGGCCAAACTTGCCTGTTACCCCAGGTATCTCCTGACTTCCTACTTTTGCATTCCCGTCCCCTATAGTGAAAAGATCTGTTCAGTATCACAGTAATCCAAGTCTATGCTGCAACCACTAATGACAAAGAAGCTGAAGTTAAATGGTTCTATGAAAAACCTACAGGACCTAGAACTAGCACCAAAAAAAAGATGTCCTTTTCATCATAGGGGACTGGATTGCAAAAGTAGGAAATCAAAAGTGAATGTTTGATCTTTATCTAGAAGACATATCCCTGAATGGGGATCACTCATTTGAATTTTTATACCTGAAGAGTTCCCAACATATGATAACATTCGACCCTGTGGGACTAAAAAGTAACAAATCCTTGTTTCTACTAATATAATGCTGGCCCCTGCCTGGGACAATACTACTTGGCTAGTTTCTTGTAATCAGGTAAATAACTCTTTATCTGTGTCCTGTCTCGATGCATTGACCTCCACTTTATACTTTCTTTTCTCTAACTCCTAGGTGTTTCTCAATTTATCAATTATTACCAAGACATGAATTTTATCATTTTCTCTAATAAATTCTTATTGTCCAGACATATATAGAAAATCTTTTTTGGATTTACTTTTAGAGCCAAAAATAGCACCTTTACAAATTCTCAATGATTCCAATTATTTCTCCTAAAAAAGCTAATTGTATTCCCTTCAAAATTCCTAAAAATCATTTAGAAACAAATATGCTAAATAAAGTGAGCTAGAAAATTGGATAAAACAGTTTTGACCAAGTACACAAAGTTTATAGAAAATTATATCATTAATTTATTCATGATGATACCACATAGACGTCTACAAAGTACAGTAGAAAAATGAATAAACACGTAAGATGCTAGCATCAAAAACACAAAGAATCACAAAATAGCAATCTTTTTTTCAGTGCATTTTTATAATTTGTACTGAAATTAAATATTTTTCAGTATATTTGTATAGTTTGGTTCTAAGAATGAGAAAGAATTTGGTGGAAAAATATTGAAACAAACAAAGCATCTGCACCTCCTAAACTTGGGCATAATTGAGCCCAGTCATCTCGTCACAATATGCTCTCATGTATTTGTTTTCTTGGCCTGCCATAATGAAATGCCACAGACTGGGTAGCATAAGCAATAGAAATTTATTTTTTCCCAGTTTTTGGAAGCTAGGAGTTCCAGATTGAGGTGCCAGTAGATTATGTTTCTGGTGAGGCCTCTGTTTCTGGCTTGCAGACAGTCACCTTCTGT
Organism: Tragelaphus eurycerus; assembly: GCA_935064755.1. Lineage (NCBI taxonomy): Eukaryota > Metazoa > Chordata > Mammalia > Artiodactyla > Bovidae > Tragelaphus > Tragelaphus eurycerus. The sequence continues at coordinate 36,814,896 of CAKXYN010000012.1, forward strand.
TAAGTCTTTTCATGGCTTCTTCTCGTCTGCATATCAGAGAGAAAGAAATGACTAGTGTCCCTTCTTATAAGGACACCAGTTCTATTGAATTAGGGCCCCACACTTGCAACTTCATTTAACTATCAGATCAGATCAGTCACTCAGTCGTGTCCGACTCTTTGTGACCCCATGAACTGCAGCATGCCAGGCCTCCCTGTCCATCACCAACTCCCAGAGGTCACTCAGACTCATATCCATCGAGTCAGTGATGCCATCCAGCCATCTCATCCTCTGTCGTCCCCTTCTCCTCCTGCCCCCAATCCCTCCCAGCATCAGAGTCTTCTCCAATGAGTCAACTCTTCGCATGAGGTGGCCAAAGTACTGGAGTTTCAGCTTTAGCATCATTCCTTCCAAAGAAATCCCAGGGCTGGTCTCCTTCAGAATGGACTGGTTGGATCTTCTTGCAGTCCAAGGGACTCTCAAGAGTCTTCTCCAACACCACAGTTCAAAAGCATCAATTCTTCAGTGCTCAGCCTTCTTCACAGTCCAGCTCTCACATCCATACATGACCACAGGAAAGACCATAGCCTTGACTAGGTGAACCTTTGTTGGCAAAGTGATGTCTCTGCTTTTGAATATGCTATCTAGGTTGGTCATAACTTTCCTTCCAAGGAGTAAGCGTCTTTCAATTTCATGGCTGCAGTCACCATCTGCAGTGATTTTGGAGCCCAGAAAAATAAATTCTGACACTGTTTCCACTGTTTCTCCATCTATTTCCCATGTAGTGATGGGACCAGATGCCATGATCTTCGTTTTCTGAATGTTGAGCTTTAAGCCAACCTTTTCACTCTCCACTTTCACTCTCCTCAAGAGGCTTTTGAGTTCCTCTTCACTTTCTGCCATAAGGGTGGTGTCATCTGCATATCTGAGGTTATTGATATTTCTCCCGGCAATCTTGATTCCAACTTGTGTTTCTTCCAGTCCAGCATTTCTCATGATGTACTCTGCATATAAGTTAAATAAACATGGTGACAATATACAGCCTTGACATACTCCTTTTCCTATTTGGAACCAGTCTGTTGTTCCATGTCCAGTTCTAACTGTTGCTTCCTGACCTGCATACAGATTTCTCATTTAACTATAATTATATCTTTAAAAGCTCTTATCTCAAAATACAGTCACATTGGGGGTTAGGATTTCAGCATAAGAATTTTATGTGAGGTGGTATGCATAATTCAGTCCATAACATTTTCTCAGCAAATATCATACTCTAAAGCCAGATCTGACAAATGTAGTATCAGAAAAGGAAGTAAATATACTTACACTTTTGAACTGTGGTGTTAAAGAAGACTCTTGAGAGTCCCTTGGACTGCAAGGAGATCAAACCAGTCAATCCTAAATGAAATCAGTCCTGAATATTTATTGCAAGGACTGATGCTGAAACTGAAACTCCAATAATTTGTCCACCTTAGGCGAAGAACTGACTCATTGGAAAAGACCCTGATGCTGGGAAAGATTGAAGGTGGGAGGAGAAGGGGCTGACAGAGGATGAGGTGGTTGGATGGCATCACTAACTCAATGGACATGAGTTTGAGTAAATTCTGGGAGTTGGTGATGGACAGGGAGGCCTGGGATACTACTGTCCGTGGGGTTGCAAAGAGTCAGACACTACTGAGTGACTGAACTGGACAAACATGTAGGATGGAGGTGATGCCATAATGTGTCATGAGAGGGCACTGATTTCCATCTTCAAAACTTTAACTTATATATACTCTGAAGCTGAAAACACAGCAGAACATATGAGATGGATTCTGAAAGGAGAAAGCAAGATATCTTTTAACTCAATCACAAGGGTCTCCTGCATTGCAGGCAGATTCTTTACCAGCTGAGCTACCACAGAAGCCCATAAAATGCACAACAAAAGCCCACTAAATGTGTTTTCTCTGCTAACACAGATTTCTCGGCATTATAAAAGGCAATTTTTGTTGTATATTTTCAGTCATAAAACCTGTCGTGATTAACCTGTGATGGATATGCTTTGCAAGTTTATTATATAACTATTAGGGTTAATGTAAATATAAGCAAAACTAAGCAACTTTCAAAGACGGTGACAAGAGAAAGATCAATCTCTATCATTTTCAAAATTCTTTAGTGTAAGCAAAAAAATCTGTAGCACTTGAATATGCATGAGTATTTTGAATATGCATGACTTATAATAAGAGAACTTTGCTGACCTCTAGTTCTGGGGTCACAAGAAAGTCAAAAGCAAGAACATTCTATTAAGTAAAACTTTATTGGTTAAAGTAGTAATCTGAAAATTAATAACTGAAAGTCATCTTTTTCTAAAATAATCATGGCACATTTTCTAGGAATGAAATTATTCTCCAGTTTCAAATAGATATTAAATCTTTCAAGTTCTCATAGTTATTTACTGCTTATATAAATAAATGTTATTAAGTTTTTATCTTTCTGTTATTGTACATAAGATTTGATGATAGATGGAGTTTTCAGAATCTGTTTGATAAGGTTTAACTTGAACCACTCTACTGGCTTTCTTTCAAGGTTTTATTCTTTATTGCCTGATTCACTTTTTCTGCTCGATCTCTAACTGGTAGCATGCTAGCGCTTGGTTGTAGAAAATCTATATATATTCTTCTACTTATAAAATCTGCATATATTCTTTCCTCAACATTTTATCTAGGTGTATTACATTAATAACCACCTATAACCTGGAGAAGGAAATGGCAACACCTTCCACTATTTTTGCCTAGGAAATTCCATGGACAGAGGAGCCAGCTGGCTACACTCCACTGGGCGCAAAAGAATCAGACACGACTTACTGACAAAGCAAAGCAATGTGTGTGTGTGTGTGTGTGTGTGTGTGTGCGTGTATGTGCATGTGCGTGCTTTCTACTCCTAACTGTTCACTCTAAGTGCTGAACTTTCCCATGAATTCAAAATATGTGCATCCAGTTCCTTACTTGATATATTGTTCATTGGTAGGCAAATATGATTTAAAACATAACATGGAAAAAAGTTAATTTTCATGAGTGTTCATCCAGATCTACTTTTTACCTCACCATATTATAAAATGTGGTCTTCTGGTTACTCTCAATCACATCTAAATAACAAATTTATTTACTTACTATCACTCTTTCCTACTCTAGGATATAATCTCCTTGGGAGAAGGAATTGTACTTATCATTTCAACACAGAATTTCTAGCCTGAAATGAGTAGGTGCACAATAAATATGAGTTAATAAATTAATGAAAGGAAGACGTAGACAATGCATACTGTGTGTAACTTACCTTAAAGAAACCAGTAGTCATAATCTAAAGATGTTAAAAATAAGGTACCATTAAAATCCCTTATAGCTAGCAAAGATATGCAACATATAAAAATATTGTGGACAAGGAGAAAAATGTAGTGGTTTTAAACATAACCTCTAATCAGACATTAAATACACAGAAGCTCTGGAGCACATGGTATATGATTTTGCTGCCTCTGATGTGAGCCAGTCTTTTCAGTGTACTCTACTACTGAAAGCAAGAATAATGTATTTTAAAATGCTTAATGATTCTACCAGGCCATGTAAAAATCCAAATAAATAACATATTTAGGAATTCTAATAAATTATACATTAGTTACACATTACACATTATATTACATATATATTATATATACACATTATTATTAATTATAATTAATTATGCATCCGATATATAAGAATTTTGCCAGCCAATCATGAGACTTTGAGGCTTATGTTGACCTGACATATGAACATAAGCTTCAGTTATACACCCAAATGAGATACTACACTGAGAATTTTCACTTTAGAATACATGCAAACCTTTATCGATACTTCCTGTTAGTCTCCATCTGTTCTCAATGAGGCTTTAGGTTTCTATTTCAATAAAGCATAAACTAATATTGTTTGCCTACTATTTAGAATGTGGAAAAATATTCAGTTTTATTATACAGAAGAGAAAATAAAATTATCCATTTAACCAGAAAATCTTATATTAGAAAATAAAGCTCACAATACTTTTGATATGAAAAATAAATAGATCTTCTTACACATACTAAGATATATAGCAAACAATCTACTTATTTACCAAGAATTAAACATCTTAATGTAAATAATCTGGATAAATTATAAATGAATTAGTTGGCATTTGGAAAAAGAATATCTGTGCTTTGTTCAACCTTAAGGTTAAAGTGCTCAAAATTTTCATGATTAAGTGTGATGGGTAGTTTTTTCAAGATGTCTTTGACCAAATTGTTGGCATTGCTTTTTTTTATTCAGTTTACTGAGATTATGAGAGTTTTTTCCAAATCTTTTTTTTCTGCATCTATTTAGATAATACGATTTATTTATTTAGATATATGATTTATTTATTATTCAGTTAACATGTTGAATTATATTTAATGACACGTATTTTTATTTGAGCTTTAAGCCAACCATGGCATCTGGTCCCATCACTACATGGGAAATAGATGGGGAAACAGTGTCAGACTTTGTTTTTCTGGGCTCCAAAATCACTGCAGATGGTGACTGCAGCCATGAAATTAAAAGACGCTTACTCCTTGGAAGGAAAGTTATGACCAACCTAGATAGCATATTCAAAAGCAGAGACATTACTTTACAAACAAAGGTTTGCCTAGTGAAGGCTATGGTCTTTCCTGTGGTCATGTATGGATGTGAGAGCTGGACTGTGAAGAAGGCTGAGCACTGAAGAATTGATGCTTTTGAACTGTGGTGTTGGAGAAGACTCTTGAGAGTCCCTTGGACTGCAAGAAGATCCAACCAGTCCATTCTGAAGGAGACCAGCCCTGGGATTTCTTTGGAGGGAATGATGCTAAAGCTGAAACTCCAGTATTTTGGCCACCTCATGCGAAGAGTTGACTCATTGGAGAAGACTCTGATGCTGGGAAGGATTGAGGGCAGGAGGAGAAGGGGACGACAGAGGATGAGATGGCTGGATGGCATCACTGACTTGATGGGTGTGAGTCTGAGTGACCTCCGGGAGCTGGTGATGGACAGGGAGGCCTGGCGTGCTGCGGTTCATGGGGTCGCAAAGAGTCGGACACGACTGAGCGACTGATCTGATCTGATCTGATTTTTATTTGAGTACAGTTTTTAATGTTGTGTTAGTTTCAGGCGTGCAGCAAAGTGAATGGGTTATACATATACATGTATCCACTCATTTTTAGATTATTTTCCTATATAGGCCATTACAGAATATTAAGTAGAGTTCCCTGTGCTATACAGTAGATCCTTATTAATTACATATTTTATATATAGCAGTGTGTATAAGTTATAATGAATGATTCTTAAATGTTAAATTGTCTTTTAGTTCAATTAAGTTGTAAAATGTTATCCTTTTTACATATTGCAGCATTCAATTTATTAATATTATATATTTTTCTGTCTATATTTATAGCTTGAGTATCATTTTGAGTATCAGGCTCATAAAACAATTTATATAAAAATGATTCTATATATTTCCTGAATTTTTATTGAATTTCCTAGTGAGGGCATATGGTTGTAATTTTATTTGGAATAACTTTTTTCCTGACAATAATTCTCTAAGAATGACTTTTAAATTACTTACTAGGCTATTTAAATTATATACTCCTTTTTTGTCTCAGTTTTTGTAAGTTGTGTTTCTCCAGAAATATATACATTTTATCAAAATCAGAAAGTTTATTGCCAAGACGTTTTCATAATGTATCCTATTTAATGTCTATGTCATTTGTAATAATTTTTTCTCCTTCCTTCCTGATATCTATCATTCTGTTTTCTGTGATTTTTATTCTTGACTACTTTGACTGGAAGATAGTCAATTTTATTTATTTTTTTTCAGAAATCTACTCATCACCAGGTTTTTCTCTATTTTTTTGTGTATTTCATTGATATCAACAGTTATTTTCATTGACTCATTTCTTCTATCTAACTAGGTTTAATGTGTTCCTTCCTAACTGGCATTCTAAGGTAGAAGCTAAAATGATTAATTTTATACTTTTTTATGACAGAAACTTATAAATCTATAAATTTCTCTCTAAGGAGTATTTTAATTGGACAGTCATTTTGCTGTCAAAGCAATTCTTGGATGACAATTGTATTCTTTCAGCACTTTAAAGATAATGTCCCATTTTCTTCTGCCTTTGTGTCTGATGAGAAGACAGCTGTCATTCTTAACCTTTACCCACTATATTGCAAGTGTCTTTTATTTTTTTTTAACTCCTTTATCCACTATATGAAGTGTGTTTTTAAAGTAATTTGTTTTTTATTTTCAGTAGTTCACCTCTGATGTGCTTACATGTATTTCTATTTTTTTTTTAATGCAGCTTGTTCCCATTAATATTTATATATCTTTGGGTTGATATCTATTATCAGTTTTGTAAAATTCTCAGGCATTATCTATTCAAGTATTTCTTCTGCTCCATTTTTTCCCTCTTCCCTGATAGTATTACAGACTGACATTTTTGTATGGGTCACAGATACAAGGTCACTTTTTTTACCATATTTTTCCTGATTAACTTAGGATAATTCCTATTGATCTATATTTGTGCTCATAATTATTGGCAATGGAATCAGTTTTTAAGATCTTAAATAGAATTTGTCATCTTTGGTATCACATTTCTTTTAATTTTTAGCATTTTCAGTTGACTCATTTTTTATAATTTCCTCTCTATACTGATATCACTCACTATATATTCATATTTTCCATTCTTTAATCTTTTATCGTGTTTGTCATAGTCCTTAAAATTTTTTGATAATTCCTGTGTTTTATCCATTTTTAGTCTGCTTTTATTGAACCTTTCTTTCTTAATCATATGTCACCTTATCTTGCTTCTTCACCTGCCAGATAATGCATGCTAGTAAATAGTGCAAATGAAGGTAAATAATATTTACACTCAGAGCAGGGAAGATCGCTTCTTCTCCAAGCCCACTAATCTGAATTGAGCAGAATGTATACTGTGTTGAAACCAAAGTTAATTCCAGTTTCTTCTGTGGTTCAAACTATCAAAGTGGAATCTGTATTTAATGTTTGCTGCTAAGTCACTTTAGTCGTGTACGACTCTGTGCAGTTCCATAGACAGCAGCCCACCAGGCTCCCTCGTACCTGGGATTCTCCAGGCAAGAACACTGGAGTGGGTTGCCATTTCCTTTTCTTTTCATGGAATTCTTTAGGCAAGAATACTGGAGTAGGTTGCCATTCTCTTCTCCAGGGGATCTTCCCAACCCAGGGATTGAACCCAGGTCTCCTGCATTGCAGGCAAATTCTTTTACCAGCTGAGCCATCAAGGAAGCCCATTTAATGTTTAGCCTGGTTTGATATCTAAATACCAGCAACACTAACATTCAAGATACTTTTCTCTCTAGTCTAGCAGCTAGCTTTCTGACTCATGGGAGATTTTGCTCTTCTTTACTACCTGGTTGCCAAGTTTTTTGTGGAGTTTCTATAGATTTTAATTTCACTCCCGGCACTGAACCTCTCTACCTTAATGTCCTATCTCCAGCATTTGAAGGATCTCTGTTGTATACTCAGCAAAGATTCAGAGAGCTTCCAAGTGATTTCTTTTGGGTCTCCTCTTGTGCACCCACCCTTGAAGAACCAGAAGCCAACAATGATTGGCTTGCTCTCAATAAAGTCTAGGAATATGTGGGTGATGTTTTTTAACTCTCTGGCCCTTCTTCCATCTTACATGATAGTCTCTCAGTGTTCCCTTTTCAGTAAACTGTTCAGAGATTTCCTTTGGGACAGTGTAGATGGTGGGTACACACTATCTATGTTGAAAGGTCCTGGTAATTTCTGTCTATTACACCATCCTCTCATAGATGCTAAAGTTTATTTAAAATATGACTTTTTATTACCAATATTTAATGCAAACCCCTCCTCTTCCTACCACTTTGTCAGGAATGAAAATAAATTTAGATATCTTTTTTCTAGGAATTTCTTGGCATTCTCTACATTTTAATGAATTTGGGTTTATTAGAATCTTCAGCTCTCTCATGATGGAATAACATTATTGTCTGTTTGTTTTTGTATATAAGTTGGCAATAAAATTCATGAGACTTTCTACAGCCTATTAAGCAAAATGAAGTTTTGTTTTTGTTTTTACTGAAAACATAATCACAAGTCAGACATTAGTTTTAAAATGCAAATTGCTTCTTATTATTGTTTTCTGAGTAAAGGACTCTTAAGGTGTTGCTTAAATTTCTTCACGTTTTTAACAACTTGTTTTTAGTCAAATAACTATTGGGCATCCACTTTCTATTTGGTTTTCATAGTTACTTATTTTTGCTGTAAAATGAATCATCAAACATCATGAAATGACTTAATAAATGAAATCAAGAAAATTAGAAGACTTTAGAGTTGTCCCTTAAATATTAAACCAAAAGAAAAATTACAAATGTCTCCATTTTTTACATGATTTCCAAAAATACTGTGATTATATATGGGCCACAGACATCATCTCTGTTTCTTCAATCACATTTTCTCTAAGTTCTGGTCTGTGAAAATTGTAACAGAAACACTGAATTGTTTTTGCTTGTCTTTTATTTATAATTAAAATAGCATTTTTTCCAAAATTACTAAAGCACAGAAAACTAGTGATGAAAGACCTTGCAGAGTACAGATAAAGAAGAAATTAATTGTCCAAGTTATTTGTGGATTAAAAATAAATACCCAGAGGGGATTGAATATATAATAAAATTATTTTCTAGTAAAAATGGAAAAATTTTGCCATGAATATATAGGAAAAGCAAATTCCATTCAGTAACCTGATGATTTTTTCCTGTCTGTTAAGGAAGTGATCATGAATATTGTTGAAATAATTAATCTTTTAGTAGTAATGCCAGTCACTCGGTTGTGTCTGAGTGATCCATGAGTGACTATGTCTTTGTGAACCCATGGACTGCAGCCTGCCAGACTCCTCTGTCCATAGAATTCTTAATTTTAAACCTAACAGGCAAGAATACTGGAGTGGGTAGCCTTCTCCAGGGGATCTTCCCAACCCAGGATTGAACCCAGGTCTCCTACATTAGAGGCAGATTCTTCACCATGTGAGCCTCCAGGGAAGTCCAAGACTACTGGAATGGGTAGCTGTTCCTTTCTACAGGGAATCAAACTGGGATCTCTTGCATTGCAGGCAGATTCTTTACCATCTGAGCCTCCAGGGAAGTCCAAGACTACTGGAATGGGTAGCTGTTCCTTTCTACAGGGGATCAAACTGGGATCTCTTGCACTACAGGCAGATTCTTTACCATCTGAGCTATCAGGGAAGCCCAATTAATCTATTAATAGAAAAAGTGGGTTTAAATGCAGTTCCTAATCTATTAATATAAAATTAATCTATTGATCTAGATGATTATTATTATTAATTTAGACCCACTTTTCCTATTCTGATATATTATGACAGTTAATGCCATTATGAAAATCTGTCAATACCAACCTGAATCTTGGACACTCGAGAATCATGCTTTTTCATAAATATGTGATTTAAAATCACATATGCATGTGGTAAGACAGTATGTATTTACAATGTTTGCTGATTGCATTTATATTATAGTGAAATGAATTAACTAGATATGACAAACTTAAAGAGACCAAAAATAGACTGGTTACTTGATATTGTGTCATTATAATGAAAAAATATTTCTATATTTTCCACCTAAAATTTATGAAACTGTATTTCATTGAAAAAATAAAAATCAACATCTAAAACAAATCATTATCACACATTTTTCCTAGTATGTTCTTTTCCTGAGCAAATCATGTCTTACTAATTTTACTTGAAATAATCTTTAAAAATACTGATAGTTCCATGTGATAATGTGAGCCCGATACTTCTTAATTTTAAAACTAACAGGCAAAAACCTACTAGGCTGAAAGTCTTGTCCCAGTTTTCTAGGTTAGAAATAGGAATTAATTAAAACCTTAATAGATTTCCCCATTTGTTGTTTGTACTTTTGAGACAAGAAAAGATGAATGCAAGGTAAACTTTTGGATGCTTCTTATTCCCTAATCATTTCACATGTGATTCTTGGCAATCTGCTGCATAATACTCAAGGGGCTTAATGAGAATGTGTTTTTGATTAGGAAACAAAAACATAGAATCTACAACTTTTGAAATAGCCTCTAATACGCCTTTAAAAGAAAGCCTAGAAAGAATGGGAAAATCCACTAAAAATATTTAGAATAATTAGCATCTAAAAATGGTTTTGTTGTTTACATTGGTTTGCCACTTTTCAACAAATCATTTCAGCATATAATGATTTAAAAATATACTAGTGAGATATTCTGCCCTATTTTTACTTAGAAATTCTGACTAGCTACATTTCAGTTGCTCAATAACCACAAGTAAATGCTATGTTAAGACAGTGTATTTAATTTAAAGGACATTTAATCAACACATTATGTCATACACTGAGTTAAATCCTAATAAATAAGTTTCCTGATTTTTAGAATTTGGTGATGAAGGAAGGTTAACAAACAGCCCATATTAAACAAATATTTTCATAGAGATTTAAAGTGTAATCTGGAGATATGGGATCATACAGACACTTCCTTTTACATTAGCAAGATAGATATATATTAGTTTTTGAAAGGTTTCTCAAATTCAGAACAGAAAGATTAAAAAGTAGGGTTAAAAATACCTGAAATCATTAAACTACCTGAAAATTATTTAAGAATTTTGGAATCTTTCAAATGATTTTAGTAGTAAATGTAGTAACCTTAAGATCATCAGCCATATTAAAATGCATCTGTCTTAGCTATGCTGCTGCTGCTGCTGCTGCCAAGTTGCTTCAGTCATGTCCAACTCTGTGCTACGGCAGCCCACCAGGTTCCCCCGTCCCTGGGATTCTCCGGGTAAGAACACTGGAGTGGGTTGCCATTTTCTTCTCCAATGTGTGAAAGTGAAGTTGCTCAGCCATGTCTGACTCTTAGCGACCCCATGGCCTGCAGCCCATCAGGCCCCTCTGTCTATGGAATTTTCCAGGCAAGAGTACTAGAGTGGGGTACTGTGGCCTTCTCCGGTCTTAGCTATGCTTACAGAAAATCTAATTTAATAGGTATTTTCTGGGTCTGGGAAATTGTTTCTGATTATTAAAAATCCTCATTGTTTATAGTAAAAGTAACCCACATATTACACTTTAAGAAGTACTATTCTAGTATCTGAGTTTTTTCTTTAGTCAAGTCTTTTGTAGTTTTTGGTATTCATTAGCTCTTTGAAGAAACAAAAATTTTAAGAAATTTCTCCACATTATATATTTATTGTATTTGTTTACTTACTTTTGTATTTTATACATAAAGGAATTACCAACATTAGCTCCTTTTCAACATATCTCTGTGAATGTTTCTTATTCATATTATGCTATTTATATTTTCTGAGTCTTATCACTTGAATTTCTCTAAGCATATTAACTAGGGGCTTTTTGAGAATTATTTTGGTTCAATTATTGGGGTTATTTATCTTTCTCTTTCATGTTGATAATTATTTTGTACATATATGATAATCCTGGTGGTCTATTGGATATACTTTACCAAAATTATCACACATTAACATTGTTTGTTTCCACTGACTAACAAGTCTTCCCTTGAGAGCTACAGAATATAGTCTTTTCATTTAAGCATTTTCTGCTCTCAGATTTTTGGGTAAATATTTTAGAGTTTTATGTTGATTCTGATTAATAGCACAATTTTTTTTTAAGATTCCTAAAATCATTCATATTTTTCTCAGTTTTCTAATTTTTACTTGGCACAAAGACATATTTTTTCATGACCAACTTATGACTGCTCAAGATTTAAGTAGGAATGTGCAAGTAATTTTAAATTTAGCACAGTGGATGTATAGTTCAATAGGGTCTTTCCTGAAGTTATACCTTTAAAACCTGCCCACAAGTTACCTTATTTTTTTGTCGTGGAGATATTTCAGCCTTCAGTTACCTCAGAAGATAACTGTATTCCAGTTTCTTTTGAGAAATTATGAAGTTTTGCCTTTGGAAAGTTCATTTTATCCATGCTTCTTTTTTCTGTGCCCACAAAGTGAAATTAAGACACGCAAAAGATTTTAGAATGATATAATTTGTAACATTTAAGCATAGTCATTTCATAGAGGATTTGTTTTGTTTTGTTTTGCCTCAGTTGGTACACAAGCAAAATAGGACAGCAATATTTTTAGAGGACTGCATTATTAGAAGTATAGAGTGTCACGATCCTGAAATACTTATGTAATTATAGGCAAACAACACAAAAGTACTAGATACTGAAGAATTAACATTTTAGAGAATAGTATCTAAGCATATCATATCAGAACTGTTATCCCATACTGGTTAATTTCTGTAAAAATAAGTTGTTGCCTGAGGAAATACATCTGCTTTCTCTATGTGTAGCAAAATCAACTATAGTGCAAATGTGATTATAGAACAGACTATGCTGTTTAGGAGTAATTACCTGAACAAACATGTCTCTCTTACAGCAGTCTTTTGGCACATGACTGCTTCCAGAACAATATTTACAATCTGAATGTGCATCAAATTAAGGATGGAAGAATAAAATTGACATTTATAGGCCTCCTGAGAGATGGTGATGGAGGCAAACATGAAGGAAATTTGTAAGGGATTCATATACAATCCTTGATGTAGCAAAGATGTATGGAAATTGCCACATAGTTCGATCACAGAAGACAACAGAATTCTTGTGTTAGAAGGAAAACTGAACAATGGGCAATACAGATAACCTGTATGTGAGGGCCATAAGTGAGAGGTTTTCATAACTAAAGAATATCATAGCTAATAAAATTAATGTATATGATATGCTGAACAGATGCCTGGCATGTAGAAAAATGGAAGCAATTCTTTGGATAATTCACATTAATTTTAACAATTCTATTTTCAAATACTTCTAAAAATATGCTTTTTAATTAAGCAAAACTATGGACTGTCTCAAGGAAGGCAATGGCACCCCACCCCAGTACTTTTGCCTGGAAAATCCCATGGACGGAAGATCCTGGTAGGCTCCAGTCCATGGGGTCGCTAAGAGTCGGACACGACTGAGTGACTTCACTTTCACTTTTCATTTTCATGCATTGGTGAAGGAAATGGCAACCCACTCCAGTGTTCTTGCCTGGAGAATCCCAGGGATGGAGGAGCCTGGTGAGCTTCCGTCTGTGGGGTCGCACAGAGTTGGACATGACTGAAGCGACTTAGCAGCAGCAGCAGCAGCATGGACTGTCTACAAGAAATTTTTTTCAAATATAGTAAATTAGGCAGGCTAAAAGTAAAAGGATGGAAAAATATGCAGCAAATATTTATCAAAAAGAAGCCAGACTAACTGTATTAATATCAGATAATATTAGCAAAAAAATAATTATCAGTGACAGAGAGGGACATTATATAATGATAAAAGATTAGTCCACCTAACCTTTTAGGAAAATATGGCAATCCTAAATGTAGATGCACCAAACCATTACATTTCAAAATATATGAAACAAAACTGATAGAACTGAAAGGAAACACAGACAAACCCATGTTTAAGCTGGAGATTTTACCACCCATTTCTCAAAAGTTAATTAAAAAAAACAAGACACAAAAACAGCTAGGATATCAAAGACCTCATGCAAGCATCAATCAGAAAGTCCTAATTAACATTCATAGAAAAATCCACCCAACAGTAGAATTTGTATTTTAAGTCCTCACATAATATATATAGGCTATATTGCTGCTGCTGCTAAGTCGCTTCAGTCGTGTCCGACTCTGTGCGACCCCATAGACGGAAGCTCACCAGGCTCCCCTGTCCCTGGGATTCTCCAGGCAAGAACACTGGTATGGGTTGCCATTTCCTTCTCCAATGCATGAAAGCGAAAAGTGAAAGTGAAGCCGCTCAGTCGTGTCCGACTTTTAGCGACCCCATGGACTGGAGCCTACCAGGCTCCTCCCATGGGATTTTCCAGGCAAAAGTATTGGGGTGGGGTGCCATTGCCTTCCCAGATAGGCTATATTAGGGATTTTTTAAAAATCTTTAACAGATTCAAATGAATTAAACCCACACAGTGCTTTCTTTGACCACATTGTAATCAGACTATAAATAAATGACAGATAATTAAAATCCCCAAACTCTTGGAAACTAAGTAACCCCCTTGTGACTAATTCAAGGGTCAAAGAGAAGGTGCCAAGAGAAAAAGAAAATATATTGAACTGAGTGAAACTACAATAAAGTATATCAAAATTTGTGACACAGAGTTGAAGGAATACTGAAAGAGAAAATTTAGCATCAAGTGCACAATTGAAATTAAAAAGCTATTAATTATTTATAATCTCAAGAAACAAGTAAAAAAGAAGAAAATAATCCCAAGCAAGCAGAAGAAATAATAGACAAAAGAAGAAGTCAATGAGATTGAAAATAAAAATAATAAAATCAGTGACACAAAAAGTTCATTCTTTGAAAAGATCAAAGTGAAAAAAGTGAAGTTGCTCAGTCGTGTCCTACTCTTTGCGACCCCATGGGCTGTAGCCTACCAGGTTCCTCTGTCCGTGGGATAAGAGATAGACAAATCTCTAGCAAGACTGACAAATGTATAAAAAGAGACATTATAAGTGACCGATATGAAGAGTGAAACAAGTAATATCACTATAGACCTTGTACATCAAATGGGTAATCGAAGAATAGAAACAATTTTACACACATAAATTTAGCAATTTAGAGGAAATGGATTCCTCCTCAAAAAACAATTATGATACCTCACACAATATGAAATATATAATTGAATAATTAACAATTTTATATTAGCACAACTGAACTTACGCTTTTAAAAAGTGAATTCATAAAGTATCATGTTCTGACATGCAGAATTTAGAGTCATTTGTTTCTTCCAAAACACTGTTTTGTATCAGAGATAAATTATCTAATTTGTTTTGTCTGAGTCTTATATCTCTCTTTTCCAGAACTCTGTGAAGTATCTAGCCTAAGAACTTATATCAATTTGTGTCAACTGATGAGGAGCCAGCTTCAGCTGGCTGTCTTGCTGAAGCTGAACCTCCAATACTTGGTCACCTGATGAGAAGAACTGACTCATTGGAAAAGACCGTGATGCTGGGAAAGATTGAAGGCAGGAGAAGAAGGGGACAACAGAGGATGAGACGGTTGGATGGCATCACTGACTCAATGAACATGAATTCTAGCAAGCTCCAGCAGTTGGTGATGGACAGGGAAGCCTGCTGTACTGCAGTCCATGAGATTGCAAAGAGTCAGACATGACTGAGTGACTGAACTGATGAGGAACCCAAAGCCTTTTTGCCATGTAGCTATTTTTAAGAACCACATGTGATAATCTTTCCACAACCCATGACCTACACACTCAAGAATCATCTATCTGGGCAAAAGATACCAGTATCCTAACAACCAAAATGCGAGAGTTGGACTGTGAAGAAAGCTGAGAGCCGAAGAATTGATGCTTTTGAACTGTGGTGCTGGAGAAGACTCTTGAGGGTCCCTTGGACTGCAAGGAAATCCAACCAGTCCATTCTAAAGGAGATCAGCCCTGGGTGTTCTTTGGAAAGAATGATGCTGAAGCTTAAACTCCAGTACTTTGACCACCTCATGCGAAGAGTTGACTCATTGGAAAAGACTTTGATGCTGGGAGAGATTGGGGGCAGGAGGAAAAGGGGACGACAGAGGATGAGATGGCTAGATGGCATCTGACTCAAAGGAAGTGAGTCTGATTGAACTCTGGGAGATGGTGTTGGACAGGGAGGCCTGGCGTGCTGTGATTCATGGGGTCGCAAAGAGTTGGACATGACTGAGCAACTGAACTGAACAACCAAAAAAATAAAACCTTTTAACACGTTCACATGTGTGTTTGTTTACTGGTGAAGCAAACTGGGAAAAATGGAAGATGTGAAAACCAGAGTGATGATTTAGGTCATGAAAACAGTTAAGCAAGGACAATACCTGCTTCCCTTTTACCTCCCAAAGCCAAAACACAGATTAGAAGGTGAGGGTGCCAGTTTGGAAATAGACATAAAGCAGAAAGATAGCATAAATGCACCCCTTCCTTCCTTCTTGTATTGCCACCTAACATAGGGACACTTTGTCACATTTTGGGTCCCCCTAGAGAGACAAGGAAAATATACTGCAAACATAAACTAGAGAGGCAGTAACTAAAAATAAAACGAATGCGGCTGAAGATGAGACATGAGGCTCTAGCACTGTCAGTGTGTTCCTGTGGCTTCCTTTATATCATTACTTCCAGCCAAAGAAATAGTATATGGACCAGGCAAGGCCAGCCCTATACAGTTGTATTATGCAAGAGAAGGAATAAACATGACAAGG
Organism: Tragelaphus eurycerus; assembly: GCA_935064755.1. Taxonomy (NCBI): domain Eukaryota; kingdom Metazoa; phylum Chordata; class Mammalia; order Artiodactyla; family Bovidae; genus Tragelaphus; species Tragelaphus eurycerus. The sequence continues at coordinate 36,831,216 of CAKXYN010000012.1, forward strand.
GAATGAGCAGAAGATCAGGACTTTTTCAGTGTTTCTTCAGGGTCAAGTAAGCTCTGAAGTGCCTGTTAGAGTTCCAAGAAAGAAGAGACTTCCAAAGTAATAATTATAAACCAATTAACCGCAATGAATGGTATGTTTATGTGTACATGAGTGTATGTGTAATTAACATGTATAATGAGAGATTTGTTAAACTTCACAAATTGAGGAAAATTTTATATTTCTTACATTTCTTATATTTCATAATTTATTGTGACTTTTTTCCTTTCAATTCTAAAGTAGAGGGATGTGGAAGCCAATAGAGACTAAGAAGGCCCTTTGGGAAATGAATTCATATATCATTAGCATCTTTGCCAGTTAGCATTTATTGAGCAACCAGGCACTTGCTTCTTTGAGTCCCCTGGAGACCCATATTGAGATAGATTTCTATATTCTGTATGGTCATTTGTAAAGAGGACAAGATTAATATGATAATGTATTATATCATGTGGAATTATACTTAGGTTTTTTTCCTAAAGAAAATAATATTTTTAAATAAGTTAATCTGTGTATATCATTCAGATATTCATAATTGGAACTTTGTTTCAATGAATACGATTTTACAGAGTTGGAAGAAATTTTGTCTTATAAACTGTTGCTATGAACATTGGGAAGAGCTGTGGACCAGTTCTTACTCATGTTAGCATAGATCTAACGAGTTGAGGTATATTTTCCAATCCCATATTTCCAAGAGTAAAAAATCTGGCCCATTCCAAGAGATGAATTTTCCATGTTAAATGTTATTTAACATTAAATTCACTCAGATGTTATGAGAATTTTCCTTTCTCTAGCAGCTCTAATTTAGTATCATTTTTTAATAATTATGGTAATAGAATTAACCAATAAAAAATAGTGAATATTGTCTGTGCTCATTTCTATGCTAAAAATGCACATTCACAATGTCTTTTACAATCTAACATGGGTGTTCTGTTGCTTAGTCATGTCCAACTCTTTGTGACCCCATGAACTTTGTGACCAGATTCCTCTGGTCCATGGGAATTTTCCAGACCAGAATATTGGAGTAGGTTGCCATTTCCTCCTCCTGGGGATCTTCCTGACCAAGGAATAAAACTTGTGTCTGCAGCAGTTCTTGCATTGGCAGGCAGTTCTTTACCACTGAGCCACTTGGGAAGCCCCGATATTAGCTCTCATACATGCTTCAAAAAACAAGGCCATTTTGAAGCTTTACAAGAGTAAACAACAGTTATTGTGCTCAGAGTTACAAATTCACTCCCTCAGCAAGTCAAATATAGAGAAGAAACACATTCTCTTTATATAATTTACTAATATTCAGCAAGAGACTCTATCTCCTTGGAAGGAGAAAAAAAAATTAAAACAGCCCCCGCAGCTGATTGATAGAGTCCCTTTACATCATACATATTTCTTTGAGATAGTCACTCTGCATTGCAGTTATTGTTGCCTCAACATTTGCTCCTTTCTGAGGTTTTCTGGATGTCTATAGGGAGAGAGATTCATGTAATCTCTTGGCAGCATTGTTGAGAAGGCAGAGAAAGTGTGGTCAGGCAGTGAGGATGAGATTTCACTCCAGATACTCCCCTGTAAGCACTGATACTGAGTTGGGAGCTAATAGACTCACCATGAAGTCTGCCTAGGCAAGGCGGAAATGACCCTTGAACAGGCATTGTGTGCACAATACCTAATTTAGGAGCTAGGTAAAGGCTAATGCCAAGGATAATAAATCAGCAGGTTTTAGTTTCCAAGGTATGATTTATCTGAGAAAGATTACTCAGCTGGTAAAAAAAAATCCGCCTGCAGTGTGGGAGACCTGGGTTCGATCACTGGGTTGGGAAGATCCCCTGGAGAAGGGAAAGGCTACCCACTCCAGTATTCTGGCCTGGAGAATTCCATGGAATAGTCCATGGGGTCACAAAGAGTCAGACATGACTGAGTAACTTTCACTTTCACAAGTCTGACTATGAAGGCCAGCAGCAAACCACAACAAGATGCCTAGGGATTGGACTAGCCACACCCAAATTTATCAAACCAACTACTTCGCAATCTGTCCAAAGGACTCAGAGAACACCTTGAGGAAATCAAGATTCATTTATTTTGCCATTATGTCAGATGATCACATATCTCCCCAAGAGGAAATAGATGATAAAATATGACAGAGATTGAGCTATTTTCTCCTAAAAGACTGCTGCTGCTGCTGCTAAGTCGCTTCAGTTGTGTTTGACTCTATGCGACCCCATAGACGGAAGCCCACAAGGCTTCCCCGTCCCTGGGATTCTCCAGGCAAGAACACTGGAGTGGGTTGCCATTTCCTTCTCCAATGCATGAAAGTGAGAAGGGAAAGTGAAGTTGCTCAGTCGTGTCTGACTCTTAGCGACCCCATGGACTGCAGCCCACCAGGCTCCTCTGTCCATGGGATTTTCCAGGCAAGAGTACTGGAGTGGGGTGCCATTGACTGTTGCTTAAAATGACTGTATATATTCTCATTTCATAACTAAATGATGAAAAAGACTAAATGTTTTATTTCCCACCACTTCATAGATTCCTCTACTCATCAGACTTGGTGCCCATGTCCTCACTACAAATGCCATCTCAAGTAAATAATGAATAATTTTCTGCCTAAGGTTCCTCTGAGAGGTACATCCATAAGATAATGACAAGCAAAATTATATTTCTTTTATATCTTTAATCTTAAGTCTCATGCACTCAGGAATTCTCATAAGTTGGTATAAACCTTACAAAGAGGTGTTATATCCAAGCTGCTGCTGCTGTTGCTTCAGTCGTGTCCGACTCTGTGCGACCCCATAGACGGCAGCCCACCATGCTCCCCCATCCCTGGGATTCTCCAGGCAAGAACAGTGGAGTGGAGTGCCATTGCCTTCTCGGATATCCTAATCTAGCTCTCCTAAAATGATCTGTAAAATATAAGGTCAACTTTAACAACTTCACATAATGAAAACACTAATTTCTTTATTTTTTACCATTTTTATATTGAAGTATAGTTAATTTATAATTAACTACATAATGCTGTATTAGTTTCAGGTGTACAGCAAAGCGATTCAGGATATATATATATATATATATATATATATTCTGAAAAATATTCTTTTCTTTTTCAGATTCTTTTTCCATTATAGGTTATTCTATTATTTCTTAATTTGTTTTACTCTTACAACCAAATAGAGAACAACAAATTAATTAAAAATAGTACAAAAGAAAAAATAAACATATTAAAACATTAGTACAAGTGGAATATAAAGAACAGAAAACAAGTCAAAGGGGAAAGCAATGAACTATTGTCTAGGGTAACGTTGGTCTAAGCTTGTCAGTCCATGCCTTCCAGGACAAGTATATTAATTCTGAACTTAGTTATTGTTTAAAAGAGAATGGGAACAAAGAGAGATACATTATGCTTCAACTCTTCTGTTCTAGTTTACAACCTCATAGATAAGAGAGAAGTTACTGGGACCACATATTTTTAATTTCTTGGAAAATGTCATCCTGATGGACTGAGAACAGGGAAGTAGTTCTAATCACTGAAAATCCCGAAGATAAAGTGATCTTCCTGGAAAGAAAGTGAAAGTGGCTCAGTCCTGTCCGATTCTTTGTGACCCCATGGACTATAGTCTATGGAACTCTGCAGGCCAGAATACTGGAGTGGTTAGCCTTTCCCTTCTCCAGGGGATCTTCTCAACCAAGGGATCGAACCCAGGTCTCCCACATTGCGGGCAGATTCTTTACCAGTTGAGCTACAAGGGAAGCCCTTCCTGTAAAGGGTGTGGAAATGAAAGTATAGAACAGAAAAAGAGAAGTTCTAACCCTGAGTGGTCAAAAGATACAAAGCAGATAATTGATGATATTGTTGTTGTTCAGTTGCTAAGTTATGTCCAACTCTTTGCGACTCTGTGGACTGCAGCACACTAGGCTTCCCTGTCCTTCAGTATCTCTGAGAGTTTGCTCGAATTCATGTCCATTGAGTTGGTGATACTATCCAACCATCCCATCCTTTGTCATCCCCTTCTCTTCCTACCCTCAATCTTTCTCAGCATCAAGGTCTTTTCCAATAAGTCGACCCTTTGCATCAGGTGGCCAAAGTATTGGAGCTTCAGCAACAGTCCTTCCAATGAATATTCAGGGTTGATTTCCTTTAGGCTTGACTGGTTTGATCTCCTTGCAATCTAAGGGATTCTCAAGAGTCTTCTTCAGCACCACAGTTTGAAAGCATCAATTCTTTGGCACTCAGCCTTCTTTATTGTCCAACTCTCACATCCATACATGACTACTGAAAAAACTGTAGCTTTGATTATACCTGTAAGATGTATTAGAAAATGAGAAGATTGTGTTCATCCTGCATCTCATCAGTTTGCCATCATATGAAAGCTGGAACAAGAGAAATATTCATTTCTTATTTTCCATACTCTGTAACCCTGTTTTTTGTTTGTTTGTTTTAACATTTGATAAACTCATGAAAGCAAACTATGTGTATTTTTGCCTTGGACTACATGGAAACACCCATAGCAGTTCATTCTTTCAAATAAGCCTTGAAATAAAGATCTTGAGAACATAAATGGTAAATATAGCCGACATTTCAAATTTAGGAAATACGAAACCCCTACTCTAAACTCCCTTCAGTTATGTTTATGTAGTATTACTTTTCTTGTATGTGATAAAATAAGTAACTTAATCCATCTCCTTGCCTTCAAGTAAACTCACACATACCATTTCTAGCCATGAGATAAGGCTTTTTGTTAATAAATTTCAGAGAAAGAAATTCTATATTTAGTTTTGCTAATTCATTTTCATTTAGCCTCAATGTGTCAGGAAATATTATTTTAGTTATACTTATAATTCACATAATATTGTCAGCACTTATAAGGAAAAATGAAATAAAATTGTACAAATCATGAAAAATTTTCTATAGTCTCTTTTACTAAAGATTAAAAACTATATTTGCCTCAGTTTCCCATATACTCTGAATTTTTATATTCTAACCTGATGTGTCTAACTCTCAAAATCTGTAACTATTCTTAGGTTACCTTCTGAATTTCCACGTCACTCACTTTCTAATATGTCTTTGCCAGTGAAGATAACAAATTTAAGGCCATTTCTGTGCAGTACCTTGTCTCTTTATCCACTTAGCTGTGTGTAGGTAAACCACCTAAACCTTAGATTGTTACCTTTCAGATCAGATCACATCAGTCGCTCAGTCGTGTCCGACTCTTTGCGACCCGATGAACTGCAGCACGCCAGGCCTCCCTGTCCATCACCAACTCCCGGAGGTCACTCAGACTCACATCCATCGAGTCAGTGATGCCATCCAGCCATCTCATCCTCTGTTGTCCCCTTCTCCTCTTGCCCTCAATCCCTCCCAGCATCAGAGTCTTCTCCAATGAGTCAACTCTTCGCATGAGGTGGCCAAAATACTGGAGTTTCAGCTTTAGCATCATTCCTTCCAAAGAAATCCCAGGGCTGATCTCCCTCAGAATGGACTGATTGGATCTGCTTGCAGTCCAAGGCACTCTCAAGAGTCTTCTCCAACACCACAGTTCAAAAGCATCAATTCTTCGGCGCTCAGCCTTCTTCACAGTCCAGCTCTCACATCCATACATGACCACAGGAAAGACCATAGCCTTGACTAGGCGAACCTTTGTGGGCAAAGTAATGTCTCTGCTTTTGAATATGCTATCTAGGTTGGTCATAACTTTCCTTCCAAGGAGTAAGCGTCTTTTAATTTCATGGCTGCAGTCACCATCTGCAGTGATTTTGGAGCCCCAAAAATAAAGTCTGACACTGTTTCCACTGTTTCTCCATCTATTTCCCATGTAGTGATGGGACCAGATGCCATGATCTTCATTTTCTGAATGTTGAGCTTTAAGCCAACCTTTTCACTCTCCACTTTCACTTTCATCAAGAGGCTTTTTAGCCCTTCTTCACTTTCTGCCATAAGGGTGGTGTCATCTGCATATCTGAGGTTATTGATATTTCTCCCAGCAATCTTGATTTCAACTTCTGTTTCTTCCAGTCCAGCATTTCTCATGATGTGCCCTGCATATAAGTTAAATAAACATGGTGACAATATACAGCCTTGAAGTACTCCTTTTCCTATTTGGAACCAGTCTGTTGTTCCATGACCAGTTCTAACTGTTGCTTCCTGACCTGCATACAGATTTCTCAAGAGGCAGATCAAGTGGTCTGGTATTCCCATTTCTTTCAGAATTTTCCAGTGTATTGTGATCTACACAGTCAAAGGCTTTGGCATAGTCAATAAAGCAGAAAGAGATGTTTTTCTGGAACTCTCTTGCTTTTTCCATGATCCAGCGGATGTTGGCAATTTGATCTCTGGTTCCTCTGCCTTTTCTAAAACCAGCTTGAACATCAGGAAGTTCACAGTTCACATATTGCTGAAGCCTGGCTTGGAGAATTTTGAGCATTACTTTACTAGCGTGTGAGATGAGTGCAATTGTGCGGTAGTTTGAGCATTCTGTGGCATTGCCTTTCTTTGGGATTGGGATGAAAACTGACCTTTTCCAATCTTGTGGCCACTGCTGAGTTTTCCAAATTTGCTGGCATACTGAGTGCAGCACTTTCACAGCATCATCTTTCAGGATTTGGAATAGCTCCACTGGAATTCCATCACCTCCACTAGCTTTGTTCCTAGTGATGCTTTCTAAGGCCCACTTGACTTCACATTCCAGGATGTCTGGCTCTAGGTCAGTGATCACACCATCATGATTATCTGGGTCGTGAAGCTCTTTTTTGTACAGTTCTTCTGTGTATTCTTGCCACCTCTTCTTAATATCTTCTGCTTCTGTTAGATCCATACCATTTCTGTCCTTTATCGAGCCCATCTTTGCATGAAATATTCCTTTGGTATCTCTGATTTTCTTGAAGAGATCCCTAGTCTTTCCCATTCTGTTGTTTTCCTCTATTTCTTTGCATTGATCACTGAAGAAGGCTTTCTTATCTCTTCTTGCTATTCTTTGGAACTCTGCATTCAGATACTTATATCTTTACTTTTCTCCTTTGCTTTTCGCTTCTCTTCTTTTCATAGCTAGAATGGTTTGCCTTGGAAACGAACAGAGATCATTCTGTCGTTTTTTAGATTGCATCCAAGTACTGCATTTCGGACTCTTTTGTTGACCATGGTGGCCACTCCATTTCTTTTGAGGGATTCCTGCCCACAGTAGTAGATATAATGGTCGTCTGAGTTAAATTAACCCATTCCAGTCCATTTTAGTTCGCTAATTCCTAGAATGTCGACATTCACTCTTGCCATCTCTTGTTTGACCACTTCCAATTTGCCTTGATTCATGGACCTGACATTCCAGGTTCCTATGCAATATTGCTCTTTACAGCATCGGACTTTGCTTCTATCACCAGACATGTCCACAGCTGGGTATTCTTTTTGCTTTGGCTCCATCCCTTCATTCTTTCTGGAATTATTTCTCCACTGATCTCCAGTAGCATATTGGGCCCCTACTGACCTGGGGAGTTTCTCTTTCAGTATCCTATCATTTTGCCTTTTCATACTGTTCATGGGGTTCTCAAGGCAAGAATACTGAAGTGGTTTGCCATTCCCTTCTCCAGCGGACCACACCCTGTCAGATCTCTCCATCATGACCTACCATTAGCACTCAAAAAAAAAAAAAAAAAAAAAAACTTGTATAGCGTCCAATAGATGAAAGGGTAGCTACCCTAGCATATCCTATCAGATTATAATAAAGTAAAACTTTTTTTGATTAAAGTCTGTAACATTTACAGATGTAAGTTTGTCAAAGTCCTAGGTCCCTATTCTTTTTATTGCTCTGCAAAAATGCTAAATATATCAGGGGCAGAAAGAACAATCAAAGCAACATTTAGAAGACCAGCAGGGCATCAAGGGACTATCTAAAAATTAAAGCTAGGTTAATTTTTTCCTAAAGAAACTAAGAAGAATAAGATGAAGCATTTTTGTTTAATAACAAAGATTAGACAATTGCTAGCAATTAAAGAGTAATTTACACCTTTTTTGTATAGAATTTAGGATGTTCACAACACACAAATTGATTATTGCTCTAAAATCATTTTAATAGTACTTTTCCACTTCTAACTTTAAAACTCTTAATTAATTCTAATTTTAGAGCTGCATTACTAAAAGATAATTATTTCTATAGCAGAAATTTAATGCTAACAGAGTAAAAACAGAGAGTAAGCCACACTGCTTCTTTTCCAGTTGAAATATCTTAAAATTGATTATGCAGGAATGACTATTCTTCTGAGTACATAATTTGAAATAAAATGAGCATTTATCAGTGTCTTTATCAGCACTGTGATGGTAATATGGCATATATGAGGTCTCACTAGACTATCCCAACAACAACAAAAAAGGTCTTAAAATGGAAATACATTCAATATGAAAATGAGTTTTATTTAAACCTGACTCCTAAACAAAATCTATTATCAGAGTTCTTGCTCATTTATTGTATGACAGCTACATGTTATAAAATATTTCTAATGAGATGGTGACTTGTTTCTCCATTTTAAAATTAATTTCTAAATTATCACACATTTTGTGATCACTTTTTGGTCTGATCTATCTTCTTATTCTAATTTGACCAAGAGTTTGAATTTTTTTCTATAGAATTTTATGTCTAGAATCGAATCTCAATATTTTCTAGTAAACAATTTATACATTCATTTTGTATCACAAAACGCCACTAAGGCAAAAACAAAAAAAGCATTTGCTTTAAAAAATAGAAACTAGCCAATTATTTCATATTATTTTTACTCATTATTTGTATATTAAAAGATTGAGTTTCTAACTGATCTTATCTTACACATTAATTTCATACAATGTCTATAAGAAAACAGACTTGGCATGACCTCAGTATTATTTTATGGTATATCAATGATCTGTGATACAGAACATGCCATGTGAACTTGAAAAGAGGGTATATTCTGCTGCTGGTGGACTTTTGTAGAGATGTCTGTTTGATGTAGTTGATTTACAGTGTTATGGATGTCTTTGTTGTTCAGTCACTAAGTTATGTCCAACTATTTGTGACCCCATGAACTGCAGCATGCCTAGCTTTGTTACTGTTCAGCACCACAATTCAAAAGCTTCAATTCTTAGGCTGTCAACCTTCTTTATTGTTGATGTCTTATATTTACTTACTGATCTTCAGCCTAGTCATTTCATCTATTACTGAAAGTAAGATATCAAAGATTCCATCTATTACTGTTAAATTGTATATTTCTCTCATATCAGTTTTGGCTTTTTTTTTCCTTTGAGACTTTGTTGTTAGGCACATTTATTTATTTATTTTTAATGTGCTATTGTTCTTAAATTTGAACTTTGTAGATAATGATCACCTGCATTTCTAAATTTCTGCATGTTTTTAGCTGTTATCTTTATGATGGATTGCTATTTTAGCATTATAAGATATCACCTCTAATAAGAATTTTTGTTTTAAAGCTTTTTTTTCCCCCTGATATTAGTATAGTCACTCCTGCACTGTTTTAGTTATTGTTTCTGTGGTATATCTGTTTCCACCCCAGATGTGTGTCTTTGGAAAAAAATAATAAAGATGTATGACTTTGAATCTAAAATGTGTTTCTTGTAGAAATCTACAGTGAAATCATGTTTCTGTTTTTGTTTTTCTATCTATTCTTCTAATCTCTGCCTTTGATTGAAGTATCTTTTTGATCAATTTATTTGTGGTTGTTGCTCTTTGGCTAAGTCATGTTGACTCTTTGAGATCCCATTGACTATAGTATGCCAGGCTTCCCTGTCCTTAACTATATATCTCCTGGAGTTTGATCAAACTCATGTCCATTGAATTGGTGATGACATCCAACCATCTCACTCTCTGTTGCCCTCTGTTCCTGCTATCAATCTTTCCCAGCATCAGGGTCTTTTTGGATGAGCAGGTGTTCACATCAGGTAACCAAAGGACTGGAACTTCAGCTTCAGCATCAGTCATTCCAATGATTATACAAGGTTGATTTCCTTTAGGATTGACTGCATTGATCTCTTTGCTGTCCAAGAGACTCTCAAGACTCTTCTCAACACTGCAATTTGAAAGCACCAATTCTTTGTCACTCAGCCTTGATAAAAGTGAAAGAGGAGAGTTAAAAAGTTGGCTTAAACATCCAAAAAACTAAGATCATGGCATCTGGTCCCATCACTTCACGGCAAATAGGTGGGGAGACAGTGGAAACAGTGACAGACTTTATTTTGGGTGGCTCCAAAATCACTGCAGATGGTGACTGCAGCCATGAAATTAAAAGACGCTTTCTCCTTGGAGGAAAAGTTATGACCAACCTAGACAACATATTAAAAAGCAGAGACATTACTTTACCAACAAATGTCCATCAAGTCAAAGCTATGGTTTTTACAGTAGTCATGTATGGATGTGAGTTGAACTATAAAGAAAGCTGAGTGCCGAAACATTGATGGTTTTGAACTATGTTATTGGAGAAGACTCTTGAGAGTCCCTTGACTGCAAGGAGATCCAACCTGTCCATCCTAAAGGAAATTAGTCCTGAATATTCATTGGAAGGACTGATGCTAAAGCTGAAACTCTGATACTTTGGCCACCGGATGTGAAGAACTGATTCATTTGAAAAGACCCTGATGCTGGGAAAGATTGAAGGTGGAAGGAGAAGGGTATGACAGAGGATGAGATGGTTAGATGGCATCACCGACTCAATGGACATGAGTTTGAGTAAACTCTGGGAGTTGGTGATGGACAGGCAGGCCTGGCGTGCTGCAGTCCATGGGATCACAAAGAGTCAGACATAACTGAGCGACTGAACTGAACAGCCTTCTTTACAGTCCAAATCTCACATCCATACATGACTACTGGAAAAACCATAGCCTTGACTATACAGACCTTTGTTGGCAAAATGATGTCTCTGCTTTTTAATACACTGACTTTGTTTGTCATAGATTTTCTTCCAAGGAGCAAGCGACTTTTAATTTGGTGGCTGCAATTATGGTCCATAGTGATTTTCAAGCCAAGAAAATATAATCTCCCACTGTTTCCATTTTTTCCCCATGTATTTGACTAAAGTGATAAGACCAGATTCCATGATCTTAGTTTTCTGAATGTTGAGTTTTAAGCCAGCTTATCAATTTATATCTAAAGTAATCATGGTAAAGATAGGATTTGTTTCTGCTGATTTCCTCCTCTTTTCTGTATGTCTTTTTTTCTCTATTCTTTTATTACTCTCTTTTTTGTGAAATAGGTATTTTCTAGTATAGAATTTTAATTCCCTTGTTATTTCTTTTAGCATTTTAAGTTATTTTGATAGAGATTGTCCTTAGTATTACAATTAACACTTTAAAACTGTCAAGATTTATACCAACTTTGTTTCAATAGTATACGAAAGCTTTTCTTCAGTATAGCTTAATTTTACCCCCTACCTTTGTGCCATTGTCAAATTATATCTTTATATATAGTAAGCACGTAAACACTATTTTATATTAATTTTTTATGCAGTTGTATTTTAAATCAGCTAAGAGAAGAAAAAGGCTACAAACAAGATGCATGTATTATGGCTTGCATTTACCTCTGCAATTTTCTTTACAGGCAGTCCTTATATCCTTGTGTGAATTCAACTTATCATTATTAATTTATGGTTACTTTCCAGGGTCCTGAAAAAGTTGATTTTTACAATGTTTGCAAATGTCTCATTGAATTTAGGAAGAGTTGGCTTCCTGAAGTTCTTACTATGCCATATGGGAAATCCCTTACGTAAATATTTTTAGTGCTTAAAGATATCTTAAGGAAATGAGATGTCTCAATTCTATATCATTTATAGATTTTAAAAGTCATCTCAGAATATAGCACTATTCTGAATATTGAACCTCTCTACTTTGTGTGGGTCCCTATTACAAATTACACTATCATGGGACCTGATCTTTTGAAGAGTTCAAATCTATGTAAGTATAAAAATTGACATATTTCAAATAAATATTTTACTTTAGTGTAATATTTTCAGTTTTGGCAAGAAGGGTTGTCACAGTTTCTTACATAAAACCTGGATATTTTAACATCAGTCTTTCAAACATGATTTTCATAAGCTCTATCAGTATTTTATAAGCTGTATCACTAATATTCTATACTTCTATTTCCAAGGACAGACATAGTATTTATTGATTGCATTTCACTTTCTCATATATTTTTCTATTCTATTTATCTTAAGGTTTGTCATTCTGTGCTCCTCAAATTTATTTTCATCATTTTTTTTAAGATAATGGAGTGAAAACAAGAGAGACTAAAGTTTGAAAAAAATGTAATTCTCTTTTTTTCCCCATGTTTAATATTTTATTCTTTGAGAGGAAGATAAAGAGAGATTGGTGTAGTATCATTGTGTTTTGAATGTATTCTTTAAGAATATGTCAGTTTATGAAAGAAACATTATTTCTACCAATTTTAGTTAAAATCCACCATTAGCATTCTAAATAAAGTCATATTTTTCCCACCTAACTTATGTATTCATCCCAAGGCAAAGCTTTCATGATGGAAATCATGTGGAACTCTTTTTCTAATTTCCTACAGATCCAAAATATGTCAAATATCAAAAAGGAAAACAGTTGTTGAATATCCATATTGCAAGAAGAGAAAGAGGAAAGGGGAATTCTCCTTGAGAATTGCCCTCTAAAAAGGCCCATCAAAAGCTTGTTGAAGGACATGCCAAGCTTGATTGTTTGGAAATCTGAATTGTATATATTTCCATTAAAATCCCATCCAGGTCCATTTAATTTATTCACAGATAAACAAAATGCCCTTTATTGCTTTGAATGCAGTTTTGACAGATGGCTGTTAGCATTCTGTCCAGGTGTAAAAAGACAAAGATAAATGAATCTGTTCCTTTTAATTCACACACTTTATGACTTTCATCTCCACTGGAAAGCACTCTTTGGCTCTCTATCTTCTTCATGTTCCAGTAAGAGACAGCTCTTTTTCTAGCTGGAACTTGCTTTATTGTGCTTCTAAAGAGAAGGTACCTTTGCTTGAAATAATCAGTTGAAAGCACAGCAAGCAAATTGTTCTTTCCAAAATTTCAAACTTACTTTTATTTTTAAGTTTATTAAAATTGTCTTATATATATATAAGTTATTATATTTACCTACATAATAACTAGAGTTTAGGGTAGTTTATTAAAATTATCTTATATATATAAACCCATGAATTTACCTACATAATAACTAGAGTTTAGGGTAGTTAGAACTGTTCAGTTCAGTTCAGTCACTCAGTTGTGTCCCACTATTTGTGACCCCATGAATTGCAGCATGCCAAGCCTCCCTGTCCATCACCAACTCCCAGAGTTCACTCAAACTCACATCCTTCGAGTCGGTGAAGCCATTCAGCCATCTCATCCTCTGTCATCCCCTTCTCCTCATGCCCCCAATCCCTCCCAGCATCAGAGTCTTCCAATGAGTCAACCCTTTGCATGAGGTGGCCAAAGTACTGGAGTTTCAGCTTTAGCATCAGTCCTTCCAAAGAACACCCAGGACTGATCTCCTTCAGAATGGACTGGTTGGATCTCCTTGCAGTCCAAGGGACTCTCAAGAGTCTTCTCCAACACCACAATTCAAAAGCATCAATTCTTCAGAGTCCAACAGTTAGAACTGTTAAGATTTTCATTATTTGGCAAGTGCTTAATAAATGTCTTTCACTTGATGTGAAACAAATTTAAAATTAACTAAATAACTGAAACTATTTTTAATTTTATGCTTCTCATTTATAACATTAAATTTTGAAAAGTAAAATATTGAGCTTAAACTCAGACTACACAAAATTGCCAGAATTATTCAAAATCTTCAGACATGTATTATAATGCTATTTCAAAAAATTTAAAATGTATTATTACTACACTTTATGTGTAATAAAATAAACTCATTAATTTTCAATAAGATAGGAAGAATTATGTCAAAGTATTAAATTCTTATGGATTTAAAAGCACACAGTGAACAGTAAGATAGCTCTATAGCTCTGTCGCTAAGTCGTGTCCGACTCTTTGTGACCCCATGGACTGTAGCCTACCAGGCTTCTATGTCCATGGGATTTTCCAGGTAATAGTACTGGAGTGGATTGCCATATTCTTCTTCAGGGGATCTTCCCAACCCAGGGATCGAACCTGCGTCTCCCGCATTGTAGACAGACGCTTTACCATCTGAGCCACCAGCGAAGTCCCATTAAGATACTGTAAGATACAGTAAGATACTGCCCCCTATATTTACATGGCTCAGAAATAAATTATTCCTTTAAAAATTCAAAAATGAACTTGTCCTTATAATTTAGTTTAGGGACAGGAATTTATTATAGTTTATTTTTACTGGTATATCAGATCAAATTAGTCCCTCAGTCGTGTCCGACTCTTTGCGACCCCATGAATCACAGCATGCCAGGCCTCCCTGTCCATCACCAGCTCCCGGAGTTCACTCAAACTCACGTCCATCGAGTCAGTGATGCCATCCAGCCATCTCATCCTCTGTCGTCCCCTTCTCCTCTTGCCCCCAATCCCCCCAGCATCAGAGTCTTTTCCAATGAGTCAACTCTTCGCATGAGGTGACCAAAGTACTGGAGTTTCAGCTTTAGCATCATTCCTTCCAAAGAAATCCCAGGGCTGATCTCCTTCAGAATGGACCTGTTGAATCTCCTTGCAGTCCAGGGGACTCTCAAGAGTCTTCTCCAACACCACAGTTCAAAAGCATCAGGTCTTTGGCGCTCAGCCTTCTTCACAGTCCAGCTCTCACATCCATACATGACCACAGGAAAAACCATAGCCTTGACTAGATGAACCTTTGTTGGCAAAGTAATGTCTCAGCTTTTGAATATGCTATCTAGGTTGGTCATAACTTTCCTTCCAAGGAGTAGGCGTCTTTTAATTTCATGGCTGCAGTCACCATCTGCAGTGATTTTGGAGCCCCCCAAAATAAAGTCTGACACTGTTTCCACTGTTTCCCCATCTATTTCCCATGCAGTGATGGGACCAGATGCCATGATCTTCGTTTTCTGAATGTTGAGCTTTAAGCCAACTTTTTCACTCTCCACTTTCACTTTCATCAAGAGGCTTTTGAGTTCCTCTTCACTTTCTGCCATAAGGGTGGTGTCATCTGCATCTCTCAGGTTATTGATACTTTTCCCAGCAATCTTGATTCCAACTTGTGTTTCTTCCAGTCCCGCGTTTCTCATGATGTACTCTGCATATAAGTTAAATAAACAGGGTGACAATATACAGCTTTGACGTACTCCTTTTCCTATTTGGAACCAGTCTGTTGTTCCATGTCCAGTTCTAACTGTTGCTTCCTGACCTGCGTACAAATTTCTCAAGAGGCACTGGTATAAAAAGCAATCTAATGGTGTAAAAGTTAACTGTTATTTGCTCTTTGAAAACATTTCCTTTGTATTTGCCAAATTGTTTATATAGACTCTTATATAACTGACGGAGTGATTTCTAAATTGTAACCCACAGATTTTTTAGGACTGTCTATATATTTTGAAAATTCAAAATATCACTAGGAATTATTTCATGATCACCATTTTTACTGTACTAACATTTGCACTAACATTTGCACTGCTGCTGCTGCTGCTAAGTCGCTTCAGTCGTGTCTGACTCTGTGTGACCCCATAGACAGCAGCCCACCAGGCTCCCCCGTCTCTGGGATTCTCCAGGCAAGAATACTGGAGTGGGTTGCCATTTCCTTCTCCAGTGCATGAAAATGAAAAGTGAAAGTGAAGTCACTCAGTGGTATCCAACTCTTAGCGATCCCATGGACTGCAGCCCACCAGGCTCCTCTGTCCATGGGATTTTCCAGGCAAGAGCACTGGAGCGTGATGCCATTGCCTTCTCCGAACATTTGTACTAACACTGTACTAACATTTGCACTAACATTTGCAATTTGGTTTCTAAATTGTAACCCACAGACTTTTCAGGACTAGCTATATATTTTGAAAATTCTTTTCAAAATATTACTAGGCATTATTTCATGTTCACCATTTTTACTGTACTTACATTTGCATTGATGGTACATGAAAGCCAGTGGTGAGTAAAACAGCATGTGACTGAGTAGGAATTAAGACAATAGCAATAAAGTCTACTTGTACTGATTACATTCTCAACCACATTCCTCGCATGAAGGTCATATGTATACTAATCTTCATTTTGCCCTATGTATCATCAGCACTTGGAACAATTTTCATTCTTCTCTCTTAAAAAAAAATAGCCTCTAATTTGATTCAAAGATACCATATCTTTCTTTTTCCTTTAACTTACCAGTCAGTACTTCTCAATTGTTTTTAAACATTTCTATTATTCTTCCATACTTTTTAAACATACAGAACACACCTAAATACCACTGATGAAATGAAAAGTCTCATCTCAAGATTGGATTCCATATATCAACTTGCTTACCCAGCATTTCCACTTCGATCTCTAATAGATAAGAAAGAAAATACTTCTATTTTCTGAAAACAGAGAAGATAATTCTAACAGAAGAAAAACTCTTAGACATTTCTGGACCAATGAAACAGACAAGGTCAGACTGACAAAAGATAGGATAAAGCAGAATCTACAGGAGGAGAAAGTTGGCAGGAGTAAACAATACAGCACATTTCCCCTAACAGAGGGTGGTAAACACATGGGCCGGTTGTGGAGGTGTGTCCTTAGGTGTGTTACTATGTAAGGCATATCACTTTCTTATACTCTGAGCGACTGGCATTATAAGTCACATCGAGGTTTATTCAATTCAGTCTGCTCCCTCAGTAAAGTCAAATATTGTTAAGACACGTACTTTAATGTGAAAAATCAGTTAATGTAGGGGCAGAAATCTCTACTATATTTGGGACACCTCTACAAAATTGAGAGAAGAAAAAAATTTTGACACAAATTAAATGCCATAATTTTCTCTGATGTTTTTCTAACAGTTTAATTCAGATATAATTCAAACATCATAAAATGTCACCCATCTTAAGTGGATGAATCAGTGATTTTTAGTACATTCACAACAATCTAACTTGAGAACATTTCAATTATCCTACAAAAAAACCACAGCGATTAGCAGTCATTTTTCCTTCCTCCCCTTCCCTAGCACAAGGCTATGAACTCATATCCAACACATATCTACGAACTCTTTTTGTAAGTTATTTCTTTTACTTATCATAAAGATTTTAAGATCTATCCATATTGCAGCAGTATTTCATTCCCTTTGAAAACTGTTTATTTAAATAACTATATATTTATGTACAGTTATCAGAAATAACACAAAGAGATCTCTTATATACTTTATCCATTTTCTCCCCAAAAGCGATTTACTTTGCAAAGCTATAGTAAATACCACAGTTTAGACGTTTGCATTGATCCAATCCACTGATTTTATAAATATTCAGATTTCTACACTTTTCCTTATATTTCATTATGTGTATCTGCATTTTATTCTATATGATTTCACTACATAGGTAGGTTTTTGCATCTACTAACAGAGTTAAGAGGAACTAAAAAGCCTTTTGATAAAGGGAAAGAGAAGAGTGAAAAAGTTGGCTTAAAGCTCAACATTCAAAAAACGATCATGGCATCTGGTCCCATCACTTCATGGCAAATAGATGGGGAAACGGTGGAAACAGTGTCAGACTTTATTTTGGGGGGCTCCGAAATCACTGCAGATGGTGATTGCAGCCATGAAATTAAAAGAAGCTTACTCCTTGGAAGAAAAGTTATCACCAACCTAGAGAGCATATTGAAAAGCAGAGATAATACCTTGCCAACAAAGGTCCGTCTAGTCAAGGCTATGGTTTTTCCAGTGGTCATGTATGGATGTAAGAGTTGGAAAGCTTAGTGCTGAAGAATTTGAACTGTGTTGTTGGAGAAGACTCTTGAGAGTCCCTTGGACTGCAAGGAGATCCAACCAGTCCATCCTAAAGGAGATCAGTCCTGGGTGTTCATTGGAAGGACTGATGCTAAAGCTGAAACTCCAATACTTTGACAACCTCGTGCGAAGAGTTGACTCATTGGAAAAGACCCTGATGCTGGGAGGGATTGGGGGCAGGAGGAGAAGGGGACGATAGAGGATGAGATGGCTGGATGGCATCACCGACTCAATGGACATGAGTTTGAGTGAACTCTGGGAGCTGGTGATGGACAGGGAGGCCTGGTGTGCTGTGATTCATGGGGTCACAAATCGTCAGACACTACTGAGCAACTGAACTGAACTGAACTGAACAGAGTTAAGAATATGAAAAGTTCCATCACCTCTTACTGCCCTTTTATAATCACAGAAACACTCCTCCCATGTCCTTTCCTTCCCATAGACCTGATTCTGATAATCATCAATCTTTTCTTCATTTCAAAAATGTTATATGAATGAAAGAATACAGTATATAATGTTTTGGATAGTCTCTTTTAACTCAGCATAGTTCCCTGGAGCTTCTACAAAGTTATTGCATATAAGGTAGTTTTGATTCTAGAGTAGTATTTCATGGTATGTATGTAACAGAATCTGTTTAACCATTTACCCATTCAGGGGAATCAGAGCTATTTTCAGTTTGGGTCATTTTGTTTACTGTTTTATATATATTTAATTTAATTGGTCTTCTTCATTGATCTATGGTTTATTCAGAAGTATCTATCTTGTATTGTCATATATTGGAAATATATTTTTTTATTGTATTTCTGGTGATTGATTGCTAGATTGATTCATTTATGATCATAGAACATACTTTATAATTTTAATTATTTTCAATTTGTTAATTTTATTTGTTTTATATGGCTCATGATACAGCTTATCTTGGCAAATGTTCACTGTGCACTTAGAAAAAATGTATTCTATTGTTGGGTAAGGTGTTCTATATATGTTCATTTAATTCTTTGGTCAATTATGTTACCCAAGCTTTCTATATCACTGATTCCTTAAGTCTAATAGATCATTCAGTTGCTGAGAAGAAACTTCTGAAATCTGTATTTATGGCTGTTGATTTGTTAATCTCTCCTTTCAGGTCCATCAGTTTTGCTTCATTGTTTGAAATTTACTGTTTGGTATATACACATTTAGGATCTTTATGTCTTACTATTTTTATCACTATGAAATATATCCCTCTAGTAATTTTCTTTGCTCTGATATCTACTGTATCAGATTCTAATATAGCTATTCCTCCTTCTTTAAAATTAATGTTTGCGTATCAAGTGTTGTCCCATCTATTTACTTTCAACCTGATTGTTGTAAATCTTAATTGTATCTACAAAATTCTTTCACAGTCATATCTAGACTAGTGTTTGACCAAACTGGGCATCAGAGCCTAGCCAAATGGATATAAAATTAACCATAACAGCACAATTATACCACATTTTGCTTATCTACTCATTAACTAATGGATATTTGTGCCATTCTATTTTTTGGCTATTACTAAGAATGCTACTATCAGATCAGATCAGTCGCTCAGTCGTGTCTGACTCTTTGCAACCCCATGAACTGCAGCACGCCAGGCCTCCCTATCTATCACCAGCTCTCGGAGGTCACTCAGACTCACATCCATTGAGTCAGTGATGCCATCCAGCCATCTCATCCTCTGTCGTCCCCTTCTCCTCCTGCCCCCAATCCCTCCCAGCATCAGAGTTTTCTCCAATGAGTCAACTCTTCGCATGAGGTGGCCAAAGTACTGGAGTTTCAGCTTTAGCATCATTCCTTCCAAAGAAATCCCAGGGCTGATCTCCTTCAGAATGGTGGCCAAAGTACTGGAGTTTCAGCTTTAGCATCAGCCCTTCCAAAGAAATCCCAGGGCTGATCTCCTTCAGAATGGACTGGTTGGATCTCCTTGCAGTCCAAGGGACTCTCAAGAGTCTTCTCCAACACCACAGTTCAAAAGCATCAATTCTTCGGCGCTCAGCCTTCTTCACAGTCCAGCTCTCACATCCATACTATAAATAGCTGTAAATACTTTTTAATATTGACATATATTTTCTGTTATCTTGGGAAGATATTCCTAAGAGAGGAATTGCTTGGTTATATGGTAGCTCTCTGTTTAATATTTTGTGAAACTGCCAAACTGTTTCCTGAAGCACTATGCCACTTTATATTCTCATGTGCAATGAGTGCAAGTGCCAACTTCTCTGTATCCTCACCAACATTAGCTTTTACTGTGTGTCTTTTTAAGTATAGCTACCCTAGGTTTATTTAAAAAAAAAAAAATCACTTGATGTAATTACAATATAGTCTGGAGCCAAGAGATATTAGAGAAAAGGAGGAAATAAGGTTGGCTCAGGAAGCCATCTTCCATGTATAGCTAGAGGTCTGTGTTGTAAGGCTAGGAAGGCTTTTTCAGAGACTTGTCAAAATGTGATGATTTAGAGCACTACCTTGGTTCTAATCCTAGCTATACCATTTCCAATTTATGTAGTGTTCAGCAAGTTATTTAACTTCTCTGTCTTGCTTCCTTTATCTAGAAATAGAAATCATACTAATAACTCTCTAATTGAAAATAAGCTATATAATAATTTATGCTAAAATGAAGGTAAGACTTTTGAGGTACCGTAAAGAAGAACTGCCTTTGATCTCATCCAAAAATAATGATGACTGATGGATTAAAATGGTTACCTTTTAGACACTTTATTGTCATGGACTCCCAGAAATATCACTGTAATACGTCTATGTTTTTACATTATATATCAAATTAGAGAGTGAATTTTTATATGTACTATTTTACATATGGAAGATATTTTATAAACAAATGTGGAAACAGATTAACACAATTGAAGCAGCACTGGACTGGAAGTTCAGTGTGATTTACTCAGTTGAAATCACTTAAAGTCATGAACTTTACTTTTCTCATCTGTGAAATAAAGAGATTTGACTTGATAATCTCTGGGGTTCTTTAAATCTCCTCACTCATGGTTGTGAATACAGTTTCCATATTTAAAATGTTTTATTTAAATAAAATTTCCTTCTGTTTTAATGACATAGTTATGTAAACCATATCTATTCTTTTGTTATTCTAAATGATGTCAGAATGCATGTCAGAAATCAAGGAAACAGACAAGATCTGTTATTTACTAATGAATTATTTTATTGATGAGGAGTTATATATTCAAGCAGTGATTGAACTTTATCTTCATTGATATATCTATAGCTGAACTTACTAAATATTCTTGATCAGACAAAATATCCCCTCAAGATAGATAGTCTCAGTAAACTTGTTTAACAATGTTCTGAACCACAAACCCAAACATTATATCAGAATATTCATGTAAAACTTTGCTATTCTTCTATATTCAGCTCTTTATAAATGGGGGGAAGGGTGTGTATTTAGTGCACCTGTGACCATTTAGAAAAGCAATTAAATAGAAATCACAGAAAAAGAAATCAAGTTTAAATGATTAGTCCATTAATCAAGCTTATTTGTCACTTCATAAATCAAGATTAAGTCAGACAGCAAAACCAAATATGTTCTTGTTTTGAGTTTAATTTCTTCCTTCTGCAAGGCTTCAAACGGCCATTTAAAATTTCTCCATTGAGTCATGACTCCAGCTATCATTGGGAAAAGAAATACAACAATATTTTAGGATCATTATTGATACAAATATGTAACAAAAGATCTCTTAGTAAATAATTTATTGCTAATGCTGGCTTATACAACTTCAAAATTATTTCCATATATCAGTAACTTGCAAATCCTAAAACCGTCATCTCTCCTATATTCTTATTTTGTGTGTGCTGTGTGTGCTTGTTGCTCAGCCATGCCCGACTCTTTGTGACCCTATGAAGTGCAGCCTGCGAGGCTCCTCTATACATGGGGATTCTCCAGCCAAGAATACTGGAGTGGGTTACATGCCCTTCTCCAGAGGACATTCCCAACCTAGGAATCGAACCCAGGATCCCTCATTGTAGGTGGATTCTTTATTGACTGATCCACCAGGGAAACATAGTTTGTACAGGCGTTTTCTTCTCCCATAAAGAAAATTTTTGTTCAGCTTTATCATTTTCAAGAGATATCATAAAAGCCGCATTTTTGTAAATTTTTAGACTCTCTCCCTTCTACCATTATTGGCCTAGGTCTGTCTTGCTCCCAGAGTTTTCTAGTGTATATATGTCTCTATTTATTCTTAAATTTTTAATGTAATTTTTCCCAAATGTTAATTCTATAAACAGATGATCATTGTTTATGATAGATATTGGGTCATATGTTTCCTAACTGTATCTTTGTTGCCTGGCACTCAAATTGATAACAACTCAGTAAATGGTTCAAATACCCTCTTAGAACAACCCTGTTCAATAAAAATGCTAGTTGATAATTGTGAGATTAAGATTTCTAGAGATAAATACTTTGAAAGTGTTGAAAATTTTCTGTGAGAGAATAAATAGAATCAATGTGCATCCTTGCTAATGTTTGTCTGAAAGGAGCAGTCCAAGTCTTAAGGGGACAAATTAAATAAGCTATAGCATTTTCTTAACTCTGGCTTGATTTCTGAGGTTTCAGCCTGTCATTTTTTATAGATCATCTGCCTTTCATTCTGAATGTTAATCATTGGTTTTAACAGTGTGCAAATGCAGAGCAGCCTGAATTAGGGAAGAATCAAATTATTGCAGACTAAAACCTTTGCCTTGAAATTAAATTTCTGTATAACATTTTCTCCTGTCTTATCCATTCATGGTTTTCTTTATCCTCCAACATCAACCAATTATTCAAGACCTCCTTAATATCATATTAAAATATTATTTTTAATACAATATTAATATATCATCATTTAGACAGTGTTATAAGTTATGAACAAGCAAAACTTTAAAATTTATCCCTGGAATAAAAGTTTAAATGGCTTAAAAATTTCAAGGTCTTGTCACTTGAAATACATACAAATATGTATGTATATAGTACATATCTGTTGCTACTAGATATGTACACATCCAATCTTTTTCTCTTCTAATAGAGATTTAAAACTGTATAAATTGTGTATATTATATACTGTGCACTGTATATAATACATTGTGTATCATGCTCACAAAGGAGACTTCTACAAAATTCACAAATTATTTATCTTTTAATTTGATAGGCTTCCTGGTAGCTCTGATGGTAAAGAATCTACCTGCAATACAGGAGACCCAGGTTCAATCCCAGGAGGAGGAAATGACATTAATCAGTCTCTAATTTATCTCTGTTTTGGAAGAATTGGATAACTTTTACTGACCTTCCTTTAAGTGCATTAATTTTTTATTCTGCCATCTTCCTTATATAGACAAAGATAAGAAAAGTAGTGAGGAATGGTTTCCACCAGTAGCCAAAAAGTAGGTTTCAGCTCTCATCCCCTAGAAAGAAACACCAATTTAACAAATTCTAACACACAACAATACCTTTATTAGGAGCCCCAGAACCCAGATGGGGGGATTATAGCAGTCAGGTGAGCACAGAAATGAGGAAAGATGCATAGAGGAGAGCAGGAAAGACAGTTTCAAACAACCTGCATTTTTGTTCACCAACTCTTGCTTGATCTTGTCTGCTCTTTACGCCTGGTGAATTTTTCAATCCCTTTATTGCATTCTTAAGTGCCATAATTTCTCTTTGACCTTTTAAAACAATTTTCTCATATTGAAATGGGCTTCCCTTATAGCTCAGTTGGTAAAAACTTTGCCTGCAGTGCAGGAGACCCAGGTTCAATTCCTGGATTGGGACGATCCCCTGGAGAAGGAAATGGCAACCCACTCCAGTATTCTTGCCTGGAGAATCCCATGGACAGAGGCGCCTGGCAGGGTATAGTCCAGGGGTTACAAGAGTCACGACTTAGCGACTAACCTTATTGAAATAATCACTTTGTTTATACATTATTTTTCTGATTTCACTGAGTATTTTATGGCAGTTTTTAAAATTCTCTGTTAGGTAATTTATGTGATTTAGTCACTAAGTCTGTCTGACTCTTTGCAACTCAATGGACTGCAGCCTGCCAGGCTTCTCTGTCCATTGGACTTCCCAGGCAAGAATATTGCAGTGGGTTGCCATTTCCTTCTTCAACATAGATTCTCTCTCTTTTTTTGGCTATGTTGTGTGGCTTGCAGGATCTGAGTTCCCCAACCAGGGATTGAATCTGGGCCCTCAGCAATGAAAGTACTAGAGTCCTAACCACTGAATCATAAGGAAATTCCTCCAAAAAGGTTAACTGTGCCCAATTTATCTATTTTAATTTTTAGCTCTGCTGGGTTTTTGTCATTGGGCAAAGGTTTTCTCTAGCTATAGCAGGGGCTACTCTCTAGTTTTATTGCATAGGCTGCTTATTGCAGTGGCTTCCCTTGTTACAGAACACAGACTACGCTGGCGGACTCAGAAGCTGTGGCACACAGGCCCAGTTCACTGCGGCATGTGGGATCCTCCTGGACCAAGGGTCAAACCCACGTCCCCTGCACTGGCAAGCGGACTGTTCACCACTGGGCCACCAGGGAGGCCCCTATATCTCCATATCTTTAGGGTCAGTTTTTTGAGATTTCTTGTATTCCTTTGTTTTGGCTACATTTTCTTATTTCTTCATTTTCCTTGACACCGTGTGGATAATCGTGAGTTTGGGGGAAAAAAAAAAAACAAAAACAGACACCTTTCCCAGTTGTTCTCAACTGGCTTCCTACAAAGGAAGACCATTGCCAGTCAGCTCTGCTAGAAGTTCTGGCAGCTTCTCACAGTTTTTCTGTGGATGTGTGTTTGCTAGACTATGTAAATTAATACTTAGAAGGATCTTCTGGTTTCTTATTCAGGATTATATCTTCTCTTGCTGCCTCTCATATCTGTCTGCTGTATGGTAGGTTCTCTGCAGTTGCGTGATACCACCCAACTGATTTTTTTTTTTTTTTTTGGTTCTCAGCTGGCCGTAGATATCTAGATTGTTCATTTCCCAGCAGCACTCTGAGACAGATGAAACATAGGCTAGCCTCTTGGGCAGCCCTCTGAAAATTCTGGATGTTGGATATATGTTTCAGAGTTCTCTCTCCCTGCCCAGAGATATGCCAGAGGCTGTGAGAGTTTTCCTGACCATATCACAGGGGCTCCGATGGTGACTGCATACTACTCTGGACCACCACCTTTGTTCTCAGTGGCCCCCAGGCATCAAGAATATGTCAGGTCCCCTCAGTGCTGTAACATACATGGTTCGGAATCTTGTCCCTTTTGCAGCTTCCTGAAAAACTGAAATGCTGGATGGGTGTTCCAAATCGTTACCTTCTTAGGGAGAAGCTGGGGTTTGCAGGGCTTGTATGCGAGGGTTGCCTGCTGTTTATGCGATGAACTGGAGGGAGGGGCTATAGCCTAGAAGTGTGTATTAGTCCAGACTGTCTCTTTTGTTCTTAATAGCTCCCAGCTAAGAGGCCCTTTGCTATGTGTATAGATGACATTAACCAGTCCCTTGAAAAAGTCAAATGTTGGATGGACTACCTAGTTCTCTTCTTCCCTTGGGAGAAGCTAGGTGTTCAGTTTCCTTCTGATTATGTGATTATATGGTACTGCACTTGGAGAAGGAAATGGCAACCCACTCCAGTTTTCTTGCCTGGAGAATCCCAGGGGCAGGAGAGCCTGGTGGGCTGACGTCTATGGGGTCACGCAGAGTCAGACACGACTGAAGTGACTTAGCAGCAGCAGCAGCACTTGGAAGAGGAGTTATAGAAAAGTATACCACAAATTTTTCTACCAGCTTCAGTGTGACTGGTTTCATGCTTGCTCAGAGTCCAGAAGCCTTCCAACTGGTCTCTGGGTTTCTCACAAAAGGAGTTGGCTCCTGTATTGTTGAGTTATTCTGTCTATGAGAAGAAGGAGAGGGCTTTCTATTTCATCATCTTGCTGATGCTCCCCAACTTCAGTTTTCTAAAGTCCTTCAGAATGTTCTACTTATTTATTTTACAGTTGACTTGTAGCTTAATTGCATTGCACTCAGAAAACAAATTATGTATGACTTTAGTCATTTCAAATGTGTTTGCATTTGCTTATGGCCAGCCAGCATAGTATAATTTTTAAATATATTATTTGTTCTTGAAAAAAGAAATATGCTCAGAATATCTTGGTAAGATATCTTGGGAAGATATGCCTGGATATATCAAAATTATATAGTCAATTTGATAATCATGTTCAGATTTTTTAAATCTTTGCTAATCTATTTTGTCTTTTTAGATTTCATTAATGACTAAAGATGTGTTAGAAACTCACTCTATGATTTACCTATTAATTTTGGTATGGCTGTTTTTTGTTTTAAATGTATGGAGGATATGTTTTAGGACACATAGAAGTTTGAGGGTGTTTTATCTCTTGTGCTGTGCTGTGCTTAGTCACTTAGTCATGTCCAACTCTGAGACCCCGTGGTCTGCAGCCTGTCAGGCTCCTCTATATCTCTTAAGCTTTTTAAAAATTGATTTCTCAGCATTCTATTCAATCTCAATATAAGTCTCCTATAGTCCCCTGCAGAAGGTGAGAGTGCTGGTGGTTTACTTTTGATTCATTCCTATTCTGAAGGTGGTAGTGATGTGGATAAACATAAATATGATGCTGAGCCCCACTCTCCTCTTCCAGTGCACCAAAACCACTCTTCAATTTCACAGTTTGATTTAATCGAGGGAATCACCTACTTTTGCGCATCTTGCTTACCATCTCAGAATTTTCCCTCTCTCTTTTTCATCCAGCTAATTTGACTTTCAGATCATTAATTAATTTTGAAAATCATATTTTCACATTTTATCCAGAATTTTGAATTAAATATGTTTTTTTCCCTCACATGAAGATGCTTCTATGTGAACTAGCTCACCATGTACTGAAAATTAGAATTCATGTCTGCAATACTTTCTTAAGAGTTTGAAGCTGCTGTTTAAATGTGCTTACCGGTAGCTGACTTCCAGAATCAGCTTCAGCTTTACTGTTCTTTTATATACTTTTATATATACTCTTATATCTACTTTTACTCTTGACCCCCACACTGTCTCCACTCTGATTTTGCTTCTATCTGAAATTTTATTTTATCCCTCTAGTTGTATAGCTAAGTTCTACTCACCCTTCAACTTGAAACTCAACCATGCTATGCTATGCTATGCTAAGTCACTTCAGTCGTGTCCGACTCTGTGTGACCCCATAGATGGCAGCCCACCAGGCTTCCCCGTCCCTGGGATTCTCCAGGCAAGAACACTGGAGTGGGTCGCCATTTCCTTCTCCAATGCATGAAAGTGAAAAGAGAAAGTGAAGTCGCTCAGTCATGTCCGACTCTTAGCAAACCCATGGACTGCAGCCTACCAGGCTCTTCCATCCATAGGGAAGCTTTATCTTACCCCCGCCAAAGGCTAAATTCTCTTTTGTGCACTTAGAATAGCATCTCTTCTTAATGATACTTATCGCAGTTCCTCTTTATATTGATATGTTTGTTTAGAGAGAAAGTTTCATTCAGGAAAGGTCTATGTCTGTTTTTGCTCCTTATATTGCTCACCAGATCCTATCACTCTTCCAGAATATGCTCAAAAATTTGTATAAAATAACTGAATGAAATAACTGAGTGGATAATACATTGAAATGTAGAAATACTTATTCAGATGTGCAGTGTAAAATTCTGCTCACTGTTAACTCCTGCATAAGTCATGTTTGCTTAATTTTTTTGATGTATTTTTCATGATATTTGGATGGAAGAGAATGTGTCCAGATCTTATTTGCCCATTAGTTTGTTCTTTAGAATTAATCTTGTTTTTCTAGTATTAAAGGTTTAAAGGATTGCCTCTGTCATTCAGTCTTCCTAGAAAGAGATATTTATTATGTATAGGCCATCACATCCAGTGTACTTTTTCCTATTTGATTTCTCTGTACACTGAAATCACTTCCCCTGGGTTTTTTCATTTGTTCTGTCCTCATCTGGCTCAATAACTTAAACTCCATTTGAGTTTCTTTTTTTGTTGCTGGTTTTAAGTGACCTAGGTATTTAGTTGAGTAATTGAATTAGTGTGAAATACCTCATTATGTGTTCTTATTTTGTGGATCAGAATTTATTTTTCTGTGTTTATCTATTTATGTTTGATAGTTGCTTTACAACTATAAAACTGAGTTATACTTCACTCTGCATCTCATCTTGTTTTCCCACCTCTTCACCCTTTTACATGAAGGTATGGGCAGAAAATATATAATTGCATAGTTTCTTTTTATCCTAGATGCTAATGCTGATTCAAAAATTGGGAATGGGGTGTATGGGGGGCATTTCCATATCTTCTTGTTTTGTCATGTCCTCTAACTTTAGGTCTTGTGACAAGAGGACAATGGGCACTTTAGAAATGCATTCACTTGAATTGAGATTGGGATGACACATATGTGCTATTTATATCATACATAAAATAGATAACTAATGATAATATTCTGTATAGCATAGGGGACTTTTTAGTTCACTGTGATGACCTGAATGAAAAGGAAGTCCAGAAGGATGGGGCTATATCTATATGCAGGGCTTCCCAGGTGGCTCAGTGGTTAAAAAAAAATCTACCTGCAATGCAGGAGACAGAGGTTTGATTTCTGGATCAGGAAGATTCCCTGGAGAAAGAAGTGCCAGTCCACTCCAGTATTCTTGCCTGGAAAATCCTATGGACAGAGGAGCCTGGCAGGCTACAGTCCATGTGGTCACAAAGAGACACAACTCAATGACTAAACAAAACAAGAAAAATATGTATAAGTATAGTTGATTCATTCTGGTATACAGTAGAAACTAACATAATGTTATAAAGCAACTATACTTCAATAAAATTTTTTTAAAAAAGAAATGCATACACTTAGCTTATATCACAGTACTCCTGTGCCGTGAAATTCACATTTTATTTTTTCCTGTTTGATTTTAATTTCACTAACTTCTTCAGGCCTAATACATGATCAGTGTCACCAATCAGGATTAGGTTTGAGTATGAGTTGTGGGAAGAAAAATAACATTGGCTTAAACCTAATAGAATTGCCTTTTGTTTTCATGTAATAGTTTAGAAATAGACTGACTGAGAATAGGCTGCTCCATTAATTCTCCAGAGATACAGTCTACCTGAGGCATTCTACTCCACTGTCTCCTAATATGTCCTTTATTTTCATGAAAGATCAAGCTTCAAATCCAGTATTTACAGTCCAAAGGTAAGGATCAAGGCATACATACTAGTTTCTTCCTAAAAAATATTCCAAGAAACTACCACATGATGATTTGCCTAAAGAGGTGTATCTGGAATTCTATATCCACCTCAAATCTAGGATCCCATGTAGTTCCCAGTCCTCTGCATATGTCAAGAGTTTAACTTTTCAGTTGACACATAAACTGACAGATGATCAATTTTCTCAACAACTCCCCACGTACAATGGTTAAGTAAAAATGTTACCTATGCAGTAAAAATGCCCATTCAGAAAAGAGGAGAATGTGATAAACTCGGTAGTAGTTAGTTCACAGCCCTGACAAAATCCTACTGGCTCAGAACTGGAAAGGTTTCATCCCACTACTAGAGGGTATGTCATGATTAGTCCATCAGATGGCCCTTAGTTTTGCTTTCTAGGAAGAATTTACTTTTTCGTTGTCTCGTCAGGCCCATCCATGGGTGCAGGTTCTTCTCCTAGTGAGCTGTACAGTTTTGTAGCTTGCCTCATATGAGATAATGTTACTGACAATCTGACAGTACTGATTTTATTTTTAATTATTTAAGTGAGTGTAAGCTATGTGAATTGCCATAAAGGTATCTGTCATTTCAGCCAACCCAGTGCTACCATTGACACCATTATAATGTATGTATACTGTGTTCTTACAAACAAATAATATATTGCTTATAGGTACATTAATAATAGACCAGATTGATTATTATAAATTCATAATATATTGTAAACTATAATCCATAAACTAAGATTATAAACTCTTCCTTAGTTTCCTCTGTAGTTATGTGTCTAGTTATCCAGGAAAACTTTACAGGGAGTGAAATTATGGTTAGTAGTGAGGCTTCTAGAACATTTTTAAGTTTCTCAGAAGCCCAGGGATATATTATGTGACTAGGCAGTATTCAGAGTTGGAATATATGTCATAAATGCATTAGGATATGAATTAGAATAATCCATTACATTTGAATTTTAAGCAATTATTATTAAATTTACTATTATATGTGTATATAGCATATATATATATATATATATATATATATATATATATATATATATATCTGAAAAAGTAATTTTATTTAAGATTATGCAATCTTAAAATGGAATTCCCTGGTGGCTCAAATGATAGTCTGCCTGCAATGTGGGAGACCCGGGTTTGATCCCTGGGTCAGGAAGATCCCCTGGAGAAGGAAATGGAAACCCACTCCAGTATTCTTACCTGGGAAATCCTAATAGACATGAAATAAGTAAAAAAAAAAAAAAAAAAGTAATAACAGCAATGAATGAAAAGAGTGACTTGATCACACACCCAACCAAACAAAAAGACCAGGATCAAAATAAGTTAGAAATACATACATAAAATTTTCTTAATTTTTGTGTTTAAAAAATGTTCACTAACTTGAATGGCTAATTGTTAAAATACAATAATAAAAATATTAGCACCTATTGTACAACATTAAGGGAAGATATAGAATGACTCATGATTAGTTATTCAAATTTAATGTTCTATAATTACTCGAAAACCTAAATTTAAACAATTTAAAGTTTTTCTACTCTACCAACTTTTAAAAGGCTGAATTTGTCTATTCATAAAAACTTTAAGTATCTGCAATATTTATATTTAGAATTTTAATTGTATGAATCAAAATATATTATCCATATATAGTCTATTCATCATAATAAGTGAGGCTTGCTTTTCTTACCCTAACAATAACACAAGTGTAATTAAGATTCATAAGAATAAAATTAATGGATTTTTTTTTTTACTGGATTAAATTCATTTTGGTGATAAAAGCATTTGAGAAAAACTTGGGGTGAAGTTACTGTGATGTAATTTTATTTTTTTTTTTAAATTTTATTTTTATTTAACTTTACAATATTGTATGTGATGTAATTTTAAATGAAATTGCATGTAAAATGAATCCTTAGAGGCTGCCAGACCCTTCTTAAACTATATAATTTATTTTTACACACAGGAATCTCTATTAGGCTATGGATGTAGTTAGCAGTAACTTCAACTTAGAATGGCTTCAGAAGTCAAGAACTATAAAATTACCATGAAGATGGAATAAAAATTAAAATATAAAGATACTTCAGTTCAGTCAATCAGTTGTGTCCCACTGTTTGTGACCCTATGAACCAAAGCACGCCATGCCTTCCTGTCCATCACCAACTCCCGGAGTTTCAGATCAGATCAGTCGCTCAGTCGTGTCCGACTCTTTGCGACCCCGTGAACCGCAGCACGCCAGGCCTCCCTGTCCATCACCAACTCCCGGAGGTCACTCAGACTCACACCCATCAAGTCAGTGATGCCATCCAGCCATCTCATCCTCTGTCGTCCCCTTCTCCTCCTGCCCTCAATCCCTCCCAGCATCAGAGTCTTCTCCAATGAGTCAACTCTTCGCATGAGGTGGCCAAAATACTGGAGTTTCAGCTTTAGCATCATTCCTTCCAAAGAAATTCCAGGATTGATCTCCTTCAGAATGGACTGGTTGGATCTTCTTGCAGTCCAAGGGACTCTCAAGAGTCTTCTCCAACACCATAGTTCAAAAGCATCAATTCTTCGGCACTCAGCCTTCTTCACAGTCCAGCTCTCACATCCATACATGACCACAGGAAAGACCATAGCCTTGACTAGGCCAACCTTTGTTGGCAAAGTAATGTCTCTACTTTTGAATATGCTATCTAGGTTGGTCATAACTTTCCTTCCAAGGAGTAAGCATCTTTTAATTTCATGGCTGCAGTCACCATCTGCAGTGATTTTGGAGCCCAGGAAAATAAAGTCTGACACTGTTTCCACTGTTTCCCCATCTATTTCCCATGTAGTGATGGGACCAGATGCCATGATCTTCGTTTTCTGAATGTTGAGCTTTAAGCCAACCTTTTCACTCTCCACTTTCACTTTCATCAAGAGGCTTTTGAGTTCCTCTTCACTTTCTGCCATAAGGGTGGTGTCATCTGCATATCTGAGGTGATTGATATTTCTCCCGACAATCTTGATTCCAACTTGTGTTTCTTCCAGTCCAGCATTTCTCATGATGTACTCTGCATATAAGTTAAATAAACATGGTGACAATATACAGCCTTGACGTACTCCTTTTCCTATTTGGAACCAGTCTGTTGTTCCATGACCAGTTCTAACTGTTGCTTCCTGACCTGCATACAGATTTCTCAAGAGGCAGATCAGGTGGTCTGGTATTCCTATCTCTTTCAGAATTTTCCATAGTTTATTGTGATCTACACAGTCAAAGGCTTTGGCATAGTCAATAAAGCAGAAATAGATGTTTTTCTGGAACTCTCTTGCTTTTTCCATGATCCAGCAGATGTTGGCAATTTGATCTCTGGTTCCTCTGCCTTTTCTAAAACCAGCTTGAACATCAGGAAGTTCACGGTTCACATATTGTTGAAGCCTGGCTTGGAGAATTTTGAGCATTACTTTACTAGCGTGTGAGATGAGTGCAATTGTGTGGTAGTTTGAGCACTCTTTGGCATTGCCTTTCTTTGGGATTGGGATGAAAACTGACCTTTTCCAATCTTGTGGCCACTGCTGAGTTTTCCAAATTTGCTGGCATATTGAGTGCAGCACTTTCACAGCATCATCTTTCAGGACTTGGAATAGCTCCACTGGAATTCCATCACCTCCACTAGCTTTGTTCGTAGTGATGCTTTCTAAGGCCCATTTGACTTCACATTCCAAGATGTCTGGCTCTAGGTCAGTAATCACACCATCATGATTATCTGGGTCGTGAAGCTCTTTTTTGTACAGTTCTTCTGTGTATTCTTGCCACCTCTTCTTAATATCTTCTGCTTCTGTTGGGTCCATACCATTTCTGTCCTTTATCGAGCCCATCTTTGCATGAAATGTTCCTTTGGTATCTCTGATTTTCCTGAAGAGATCCCTAGTCTTTCCCATTCTGTTGTTTTCCTCTATTTCTTTGCATTGATCGCTGAAGAAGGCTTTCTTATCTCTTCTTGCTATTCTTTGGAACTCTGCATTTAGATGTTTATATCTTTCCTTTTCTCCTTTGCTTTTCGCTTCTCTTCTTTTCACAGCTATTTGTAAGGCCTCCCCAGACAGCCATTTTGCTTTTTTGCATTTCTTTTCCATGGGGATGGTCTTGATCCCTGTCTCCTGTACAATGTCACGAACCTCATTCCATACTTCATCAGGCACTCTATCAGATCTAGGCCCTTAAATCTATTTCTCACTTCCACTGTATAATCATAAGGGATTTGATTTAGGTTTACCCAAACTCATTTCCACTGAGTCGGTCATGCCATCCAACCATCTCATCCTCTGTCGTCCCCTTCTCCTCATGCCCTCAATCTTTCCCAGCATCAGGATCTTTTCATATGAATCAGCTCTTCACATCAGGTGGCCAAATATTGGAGTTTCAGCTTCAACATCAGTCCTTCCAATGAATGCCAAGGACTGATCTCCTTTAGGATGGACTGGTTGGATCTCCTTGAAGTCCAAGGGACTCTCAACAGTATTCTCCAACACTAGAGTTCAAAAGCATTAATTCTTTGGTGCTCAGCTTTCTTTATAGTCCAACTCTAACATGCATCCACAACTACTGGAAAAACCATAGCCTTGACTGCTGCTGCTGCTAAGTCACCTCAGTCGTGTCCGACTCTGTGTGACCCCACAGACGGCAGCCCACCAGGCTGCCCCATCCCTGGGATTCTCCAGGCAAGAACACTGGAGTGGGTTGCCATTTCCTTCTCCAGTGCATGAAAGTGAAAAGTGAAAGTGAAATCACTCAGTCGTGGCCGACTCTTAGCAGTCCCATGGACTGCAGCCTACCAGGCTCCTCCGTCCATGTGATTTTCCAGGCAAGAGTACTGGAGTGTGGTGCCATAGCCTTGACTAGATGGACCTTTATTGACAAAGTAATGTCTCTCCTTTTTAATGTGCTATCTATGTTCGTCATAACTTTCCTTCCAAGGAGTAAGTGTTTTTTAATTTCATGGCTGCAATCACCATCTGCAGTGATTTTGGAGCCCAGAAAAATAAAATCAGCCACTGTTTCCACTGTTTCTCCATCTATTTGCCATTAAGTGATGGGACCAGATGCCATGATCTTTGTTTTCTGAATGTTGAGTGTTAAGCCAACTTTTTCACTCTCCTCTTTCACTTTCATCAAGAGGCTCTTTAGTTCTTCTTCACTTTCTTCCTTAATGGTGGTGTCATCTGCATATCTGAGGTTATCGATATTTCTCCCAGCAATCTTGATTCCAGGTTGTGCTTCTTCCAGCCCAGCATTTCTCATGATGTACTCTGCATATAAGTTAAATAAGCAAGGTGACAGTATACAGCCTTGACGTACTCCTTTTCCTATTTGGAACCAGTCTGTTGTTCCATGTCCAGTTCTAACTGTTGCTTCCTGACTTGCATGCTGGTTTCTCAAGAGGCAGGTCAGGTGGTCTGGTATTCCCATCTCTTTCAGAATTTTCCACAGTTTATTGTGATCCACACAGTCAAAGGCTTTGGCATAGTTAATAAGGCAAAATAGATGTTTTTTCTGGAACTCTCTTACTTTTTCCATGATCCAGCGCATGTTGGCAATTTGATCTCTGGTTCCTCTGCCTTTTCTAAAACCAGCCTGAACATCTGTAAGTTCACAGTTCACATATTGCTGAAGCCTGGCTTGGAGAATTTTGAGCATCACTTTACTAGCATGTGAGATGAGTGCAATTGTGCGGTAGTTTGAGCATTCTTTGGCATTGCCTTTCTTTGGGATTGGAATGAAAACTGATCTTTTCCAGTCCTGTGGCCACTGCTGAGTTTTCCAAATTTGCGGGCATATTGAGTGTAGCACTTTCACAGCATCATCTTTCAGGATTTGGAATAGCTCCACTGGAATTCCATCACCTCCACTAGCTTTGTTCATAGTGATGCTTCCTAAGGCCCACTTGACTTCACATTCTAGGATGTGTGGCTCTAGGTAGCTGCTAATAGATTAAAAATTTACAGGCCATAATTATAATTTTAAAGTTCTTATTAAGTTCTTAACACAGTAGCTGATGTGATTTTTCATATTATCTTTTAGACATGACACATCATATTTTTGTGTGTTCCAATAACACTTTGTTTTTGAACTTATTTTTATTTTGACTTATTTATTTTAACTTACTGAAGTACTGATTTACAATGTTGTGTTGCTTTGCTGTAGAGCAAAGTGATTCAGTCTTACATATGTCTACATTTTTATATTCTTTTACATTCTGGTTTATGTAGGATAAACCATTATGGGAAAGGATATAAATATTGAATATAGTTCCATGTGCTAAACAGTAGGATCTTGTTATTTATATGTTGATACTTTATATGCAGTAGTTTGCACCTGTTAATCCCAAGCGCCCAGTCCATTTCTCCCCCAGTCCCAAACTCCTTGGCGATCACAGATCTGCTCTCTACATCTGTGCGTCTGTTTCTGTTTTGTACATGGGTTCATTTGTGCCGTATTTTAGATTTCACATATAAGTGATATCATGTGGTATTTGTCCTTTTCTTTCTGACTACTACACTAAGTATGATCATCTCTAGTTAAAAGATATATCTTATTTTTAAAAATAATTTGAAAGGTAGGATTTGGTGAGGTAAAAATAAAAGAAATTCTTTCTTAGTTTGTAGACGATTTGCTTTGGGATCAGAAAATTTGTTGTTTCATTTTGTACTATTCTTTTGTACTGAAAACTCTTTGTATTTAAGTTGAATAGAAAGATAACTGGGTTGTATCTTTTATTTTGTTGAGATAAATTTTAAGATAAACTGTTATAGTATTAGGAAGATTCTTCACTTATTTCTCTACTGGAGTACACATGCTTAAAATAGCATATTTAGGAGTTTAAAAAACACATCTATATTACTTTAATATCCATTTATTCTTTCTGTTTTGCCTACTACATTGATTAGATTAATATTTTCTTGATCTGTTGCAGATTATTTCTAAATCAAAATAAAGATAACATTTATTCTAAAATAGCATTTCAATCTACTGTTATATCTAATATTTAGTTACACTGAACATTTGATCAAAACTTAGTTTGCCTACTGTGCTATTTTTGAGCATTAATAAAACATTTTTAAAATCTCTTTTAATGCTGAAGATATTAGTAAACTTTAATCTCTTATATACTGAAGCACCCTGCATTCTTGTTGCCAAGTGTTGCTTAAATGGAGAGTGCACTCCACTAACCTTTGAGACAATATTAAATCATTTGGCAGGATGATTAAGAAACTATAGTGTTCAAAACTATATGTGTTATTTTATTATTGTTAGTATATTGTCTTCAGGATTAAATTGACTAAATTACTAGATTTGGGTATGTATTTTGTACATTGTGTGCCTAAAATATCTGAAGAAAACATGCTAATGCTAAGTCACTTCAGGAGTGTCCGACCCTGTGCAACGCCATAGATGGCAGCCCACCAGGCTGCCCCGTCCCTGGGATTCTCCAAGCAAGAACACTGGAGTGGGTTGCCCTTTCCTTCTCTAATGCACGAAAGTGAAAAGTGAAAGTGAAGTCACTTAGCCGTGTCCGATCCTCAGCGACCCCATGGACTGCAGCCCTCCAGGCTCCTGCATCCATGGGATTTCCCAGACAAGAGTACTGGAGTGGGGTGCCATTGCCTTCTCTGAGCAAACATGCTAACTCAGCCTAATTTAAGGTAAAGTTAAACACTCATTTTTCAATAGTATCAAGCATATTAGCAGGGTTTTTAAAAATCTGCTATTATATAGACTTATGTTTAAACTACATAATACAGAATAAGCAAAATAAAAATCACAAGCTATATTTATATTTCACTATTATCAAAACAAATTCACTTATTTATCAGACATGATGTTTTTATTTATTCATTAGCTGGTGCTGTATAGAGACCTGGGGACAGGGAGAGTGAGAATGCGTAAAAAACATCTTAAAGCATACCATGGACAGCCCAGTTGCACCGTGGACATATTCAATTTGTATATAAAATGTTTAAGGTAAACATAATTTACAAGAATTTAGAAAATAGCAAATATTCATATTTTTGTGGTAGAGACATGTCTAATTCAGTTGTATTTTATAGCCAATGTGTTACAAAAAGAAATTAAGAAAAAATTAATATATTTCATTAGCATTTACTTGGCTTTTTTCATTGCCTGTTGTTATCAGGCAGCGAAAATAAATCCTGTGTTTTAATTCTCTGCTATTCATTGCTACCGTATACTTCTCTACACACTCAATTTTCATCCTCTTTCCTGCATCTTCTTTCTCCTGCTCCAGAACACCCATATACCTCTACACTGTGATAGCCACAAAACTTTGAGGAAAACAAAATCTACTCTTGGCAATGGAGTTCCACTTAGTAAAAGTCACTGAGGACTCCTCAAGAACTCAGTACTCATGAGCCTGCTGCTGCTGTTGCCTACTGCAATCAAAGATACCAGAAAAGCAGTAGGCGAATCTCTAAACAGATAAGAAAGCAAGGTCCCAGCTAGTCATTTAAAACTTTGCCACAACTGAGTTATTGACTTGCAATTGTGGGTTAAGGAGTAGATAAGAATTCTAAAAAAATCAGTGATTAAAATAGAAAATCAAAATCATGGTAACTCTCATTAATATTCACAATGACTCTAAGCTTTTCCTGAAGAATTATGATCAACACTTGAATCACCAAGCAAAGCTAAAATCATTGAAAGCACATGCTTAAAGACTTGTAGAAAGGAAATGATAAGCATTGGTGAGAAATAGAAAATAAACCTATAGAGAGAGCATATGGATTAAAAGATGGCTACAGTGAGAATAGTAGAAAGACCAGAAGGAGTCAAAGTGTGTAGAGACCTGGGGACAGGGAGAGTGATAATGTGTAAAGAACATCTTATACCATACCATGGACAGCCCAGTTGCACTGTGGACATATTCAATTTGTATGTAAAATGTTTAAGGTAAACATAATTTACATGAATTTAGAAAATGCCAAATATTCATAGTCTTATTCAATATTCATATTCTTAAACTTTATTTAAGAAACAACATACCCAAAAAATCACAAAATTCATCCTTTTCCCACCACCTGTGTGATAAATATTATTTTATCTCTTGAAGTTGCCCACTGTCAGAACAAAAAATTTAGCACCATATATAACCAAACATGGGCTTCCCTGGTGGCTTAGATGGTAATGAATATGCCTGCAAGGCAGGAGAGCTGGGTTTGATCCCTGGGTCCAGAAGATCTCCTGGAGAAAGGATTGGCTACCCACTTCAGTTTTCTTGCCAGGAGAATTCCATGGACAGAGGAGCCTGGCAGGCTGCCGTCCATGGGGTTGTAAAGAGTCAGACACAACTGAGAAACTTTTACTTTCATAACCTACAAAACTGGAGATGACCTAATAATGTCAAAAAGGATTTTCCCATTACATTAGTTTATAATTCTGTTTTTTCTGCTATTGATGATTTACCAAATGGATGCATTACATAGAAAATATAATTCTAATCTCCAAACTTCACATAACGTTTGGTGCTTTATTAGATACTGAAATGTTTAAATTTGAAAAAAAAAATCAAGAAAATAAGCTAATTTAATCATCTTTTAGATACTTGACTAAACTACTGGAAGAATTATCTGATTTTATGTAAACACTTATAGCAATGAAGAAAAGCTGTAGCTAGATTCCTTCAGAAAATATATTAGTGCTCAGCCAATAAATAATAAAGGTGTTTGTGTAAGTCACAGTTTTAGATGTCATCAAAAGCCTGTTCTCATAAATTACCTTCTTATTTTGCTAGTCTCACAAGTTTTAATGTAATATTTTGTGATACTTAGTCTCAAAAAAAAAAGTTACTATTAAGAAACAGTTTCATGTTAATTTCCCAAAGTCATCTAATCATCCAATCAATCTCAAAACAGTAGATACTAAACCTTTTTCCTAGACTGTCAGGAGAAATGAAAATGCCTCTGACTCATACATTAAAGGCTT
This sequence comes from Tragelaphus eurycerus, assembly GCA_935064755.1. Classification (NCBI taxonomy): domain Eukaryota; kingdom Metazoa; phylum Chordata; class Mammalia; order Artiodactyla; family Bovidae; genus Tragelaphus; species Tragelaphus eurycerus. The sequence continues at coordinate 36,870,265 of CAKXYN010000012.1, forward strand.
TATATTTAGTTAATTAATGACCATGGAAGTGAACTTAAACCAATTTATACAAAGTGGTTTATACTGAATTGAGAAGAAAGGATTAAGGAACTTCTAGAAGGAAATGATGTAAAAATATAGTTCTAAAATAGGAGACTTGATTAAGTTTTACAAGTTTTAAGGCATAAATCCATGATTAATATCCAAATTTAATTATGCCTTTTTAACTTTGTTTTGGAAATTCAAAATTGCAGAACAAATAGCTTACAGCAGAACATATTATCAATTGTTACTACTATTTTAAATGTACTAACTGAATATTGTATGATTTTCTCTCTGTTATTACAGTCTTGAATATCTAAAATTTACTTTTAAAATATTAATCCATCAATCTATACTTGAGTTTGTCTTTGTCCATTCTATTATATTAATAATTTATTTCACAAATAGTGTATTTTGACCTAATAGAAGAAACAATAAGCTATCCAAATAGATAATTTTTTTTCTGTCATTTTTGGAAAAATTTGGAATACCTAAATCTGTCATAAGTAGCCTTAGCAATGCTCTATCAGTGTTGGCCTAATCACTACTAAGTGTCTATTTAACAGAGAAATATGAAAAATGGATTATTTTTGTTTGTTTGTTTACTTGTTGCCTATGAGGTATATGGATTCTATGCCACATAGAAGACAAACTTCTTCAAACAATGGGGGTGAGTCATGTGGAAGCAAATAAATGGTGCAATTAAAATTCCCTTTGTTTTGCCCTCCTATTATTCAAAGGTACTACTTTGAATCTACATAGTTGACAACAACTGGCCTAGAAAAGTATTTAAGGAGGAAAAAGAATGAGATCTCTCCTACCTCCTTCAAACTTCCAAAGAGCAATGATTTATTTTTACTTTACCCCAAGACTTTTTCTTACATGCTCTATCCTAAAGCAAATACTGAGAATAAAGCAAAACAGACTAATTCATTTCACTTACAAAACTGTCAGACACTTATTGTCTCTCTATACAAAGCTATGTTTTGACTCCATCCTGAAAGGTTAAAATGGAGAAAACCATCTCTTGTAAGTAGAAATATCCTACATTCTGCTACACTCTGTGTAAACCTTTAAAAAATGATGACGGGCTATTAACTTTTTTCTTTCAAGTAATGACAACCAAGGAGAGCCATGAAAATAGAATTTTTGGAAAGCAACTAGAAAAACTTGAACATCACACAGTTTTCCATTCTCAATGCAGTCATGAATATTCATGCTAACATATTCATTTTAACTGTCTGGCACTAGGGTAAGGATTTCTGAATTAGCATGCCTGATAGGGTATAGTACATTACTGGAAGTTGAAATGAATGCTGGACTTCTTTAACCTTTATAAAATCTGTTTTTGAGTCCTTGCCTATTCATTTTGCATCTCATCACAGCAGCCAAAGCCATAAACTCAATGAAAAGACTGAGAAAATTAAGTCAGCAAATACAAAGAATAACCAGAATGATTGCCAGGAAGAGTAATGAGAATTTTCCAAAACTCTATTGAACTGTATTCTCAGGATACCAAATAGAGAAAAGCAAGCGTTATATGTAATTGCCTTCTATAAAATGAGACTTGAAACGTATTTTTTTTTAACTTCAACTGGTATGAAGAATTTTAAAAATCTGACTGGTAGGTAAATTATTGAAGACTTCTGAAAAATATAAATTTAAATATGAATGTAAAGAATGGAAAAAATGAAGGGTAGAAAAGTGAGAAGACAATTTGATTACTTTTTAAAAGATGTAGTTCAATTAACTTCACCTCAACCAATAGTTATTGAGTACAAATTAGAACAACATAATATTATGTAACGAGGTAGTCAGGACAAATAATAGCAAATAGCTATTCAGTACATTCTGGGGGAAAAAATCCATTTTAAAAAATGAAAAACTAATCTATATATTTAGCGTTTGCCAAGGTGGTTCAAGGTTAGGTTTCATTCCATCCCAAAGAAAGGCAATGCCAAAGGATGTTCAAATTACGGCACAATTGCACTCATCTCACACGCTAGCAAAGTAATGCTCAAAATTCTCCAAGCGAGGCTCCAACAGTATATGAACCAAGAACTTTCAGATGTTCAAGCTGGATTTGGAAAAGTTAGAGGAACCAGAGATCAAATTACCAATGTCCGTTGGATCAAAGAAAAAGCATGAGAAGTCCAGAATAACCTCTACTTCTGCTTTATTGACTACTCCAAAGCCTTTGACTTTGTGGATCAAAACAAACTGGAAAATTCTGAAAGATATGGGACTACCAGACCACCTTATCTGGCCCCTGAGAAATCTGTGTGCAGGTCAAGAAGCAAAAGTTAGAACTGGACATGGAACAATGAAGCAGTTCCAGATTGGAAAGGAGAACATCAAGGCTGTATAATGTCACCCTGCTTATTTAACTTATAAGCAGAGTACATCATGGTAAACGCTGGGCTGGATGAAGCACAAGCTGGAATCAAATTGCTGGGAGAAATATCAATAACCTCAGACATGCAGATAACACCACCCTTATGGCAGAAAGTGAAGAGGAACTAAGGAGCCTCTTGATGAAAGAGGAGAGTGAAAAAGCTGGCTTAAAATTCAACATTCAAAAAACTAAGATCATGGTATCTGGTCCCATTATTTCATGGCAAATAGATGGGGAAACAATGGAAACAGTGACAGACTTTATTTTCTTGGACTCCACAATCACTGCAGGTTGTGACTGCAGCCATGAAATTCAAAGACACTTATTTCTTGAAAGAAAAGCTATAACCAACCTAGGCAGCATATTAAAAAGCAGAGACATTACTTTTCCAACAAAGATCCATCTAGTCAAGGCTAAGGTTTTTCCAGTAGCCATATATGGATGTGAAAGTTGGACACCACAAAAAAAAGCTGAGCAGCAAGGAATTGATGTTTTTGAACTGTGTTGTTGGAGAAGACTCTTGAGAGTCTCTTGGACTGCAAGGAGATCCAACCGGTCAATCCTAAAGGGAATCAGTCCTGCATATTCATTGGAAGGACTGATGCTGAAGCTGAAACTCCAATACTTTGTCTACTTGTTGCAAAGAACTGACTCATTTGAAAAGACCCTGATGCTGGGAAGGATGGAAGGCAGGAGGAAAAGGGACAAGAGAATGAGATGGTTGGATAACATCACTGACTCGATGGACATGAGTTTGAGTAAACTCCAGAAGTTGGTGATGGACAGTGAGGACTGGCGTGCTGCAGCCCATTGGGGTCACAAAGAGTCAGATACACTGAGTGGCTGAACTGAACTGAAGGGAGTTCTTAATCCACTATAAAAGTAGAAGCTATTCAGCACTTTTTTCTTTGCCTTATTAAAGACACATTTTTTTGTTATATTTTAAATAACCAGGAAAATAAGATATAATATAAACATGAAGAGTGTTGAAAAGTGATCACCATTATTCCTTTCAAGATTTTTAAATTTTTACTTATTTTTCAAGAAGTATATATATACAATCTCTTCATATAGCTGAGAAAATAAATGGTAGCAAGGGATGGACAATTTGAGCAACTTTATTCAGAAGAAAGATAGGTAATCTCACACTTTGATTAAGCAAATTTAATTGGCAGGCAATTATTCTTGGATACTAGAAAAATAATGACAGAGAATCCTGAAAGATATATAAAAGATAGATCAGTGAAATTTAAGGTAAATTCGAACAATAGCAGACTTTTTTTTTTTTTTTTTTGTAAAAACTAGGGAAATCAAAACTAGGGAAATCTAAAAGAAAAAACATCTTTAAATCTACCAGGCTTGTCATTAGTCTATTTGAAGAAAAATAGAACTATTTTCTTCTATTTGAAGAAAAACAGAACTATCAGAAAAGTTACTGTGCCAATAAAATGAAGTTAATGCAATTTCAATAATATGTTTTAATGCAAACTCACTTCTTGAATGATTCCTAGAAGTAAGAAAAAGTGATTGCTCATGTTGATAAAAGTTGAAATGTCATAATTGTTGTGCCAAATGTTGGAGGTAGGAATTATATGGCTTAGAGCAGTGAGCAGCTTGAAATCAGAAAGTGTCCAGATGAGTCTGTTCTATGGTAGATCCCAAAGTATATACCATTTACCAAAATATAAAGAATGGATGGTGAGGGAGCCCCAGCATCACTAAAATTTTGGTGATGGCATTCCTCTGCAGGTTCTAGGTAATGGTAGAAGAGGCTGTTACGTACGTTAGTTAACTGCATAGGGCTAATAAGGCACTAAAACAAGAGGACAAGTGGCAGAATCTAGCTGCCAGAAGCTAGGTGTGACAATTAGTATAACTAGAGAGGTCACAGTTTCAGTAAAGGGGATCTGAACTGCAGAGGGTTATGCAAAAGGATCCTAGAACATAGTAATCCCATGAGAAAAACACACATGGATAGACAAAAGTAGAATGTTACTTTCTGCAAGAAGAATAAATTCAGAATGCAAAACAAGGAATCTGAAGGCATATGTCTCAAAAAAAGTTCATGGATCTCTTGTCCATTTCTAAATATAAGCTAAAGTTTAGACCTGCAATCTATTTAACAGAAGAGCTGCTCTGGAAAACTCAGATTATATATGGTAATGATGACCCCAATTCTTCCCCAAATACTTCTATGACCATTTAATTAGGCTACAGTGTACTGAGAAAAGGGGAACACATAGACTTTTTGAGGACTTTTGAAAAAAATTTCTGAGTGGATGTTGTTACATAGAGACCAGGGTACTTCTGTTGAAATGTAAATATATCAGGCCAAGTGGTGAATGGAGTCCTGGTCAAAGTTGACCATACAGTGGTCTACTGGGTCTGCAGACCAGTCAGGTGATCATTTTCCTGGTCTATATTCATAATTTGGATTTAGGTGCTTAACACTTGATGCAGCCTCCTCATAGGATCCTTGATCTGTGAGGTAAGAGCTTTCATACAGAGGAAGACCGAGTGCAAGTCTCTGAAACTATCCCGCCATTTGCTAATAACAATATTAGTAAATTAAATAATACTGCACCCTGTGCACATGTTGGGGAGAAGTTAAGAGGGTGCTGGTGGTGATGACAAAAATTAGTGAAATTATTAAAAATATAAAACATGCCAGGTTGGTGATTCTCATTATAGTTCTGTTTAATTTACCAGTCTGGTCCCTGTAGAAACCAAATAGTTACTGAAACATGGTTGTCAGTAGACTACTGAACCCTCAAACAAGCAGTATTTTCAGTCACAGCTGCTGTGCCACATACGTTGGCTTAACTAGAGGAGATCTATGTGGATTTGGGTGCATGAAATATAGACATAAGTCTTGCTGCCCACTTGTAGAAAATGCAGTTGGCAGTCAGAAGCTCTTCAGTATTTGTCTTAGCTGCAGAGAACTGCATTGCCTGAAGTCAACCTTTCTGAGACAGACTGATTCTGTTACAAAGCAAAGTGAGGTGTAAAGTGCAGACCATACTATTGAGATGCAGGACAATTCTAATGGGCTATAGCCACTCCAGGTATATTTACCAAGTAGGTTGAGGATTTTCAGATCTTTTACTCAGTACTGTTCCTCCCCATTTCTTTCACACATATTGATCCTTAGAAATCTCTATCTTGATGATGATTTCCTTCTCTGTGCAGAAGATTTTAAGTTTTGTGTAATCCCATTTCTTCATTTTTGCTTTTGTTTCCCTTGCCTTTGGAATCAAATTGACAAAAACATTGCTAAAAGACTGATATCAGTGAGATTACTGCCTGTGTTTTCTTCCAGCAAATTTATGATTTCAGGTTTTATAGTCAAGTCTTTAATAAGTTAATTTTTGTGTATGGTGGGAAACAATGGTCTAGTTTAATTCTTTTGTATGTGTTTGGCTACCAAATTTTCCCAACACTGTTTATTAAAGAAACTATTCTTCCTCAATTGCATATTATTTGCTACTTTGTTGAGAATGAATTTTCCATGTATGTATGGGTTTATTTCTGGGCACTCATTTCTGTTCCATTAATCTGTGTCTGTTTCCTGAACTTACCATACTGTTTTGATTACTGAAGCCTTGTGTTATAGTTTGAGATCAGGGAGCATGGTATCACCAGCTTTGTTATTTTTTTTTTCCTCAAGGTTGTTTTGGCTGTTCAGAGTCATTTATTCCAGGAAATGTGTCGGTATCAGCTTCAAGTGTTTGACTCCTTGTTGCTACAAATATATCAAACAGCAAATTACTCTAAGTTCCCTTTCAGCTTTTGTCATGTTTACATTAAAGAAGATAATAAAAATATGTATTCTCTGAATTTTCCATGCTTTTTTGCATCATTTTTAGGTGAATCGTATTAGTTATAAGATTGGTTTTAGTTCCAGTTCTGTAGTGGAACAAGGATAAAAGTCACCAAGTCTAAACATCTGTTTTAATCTTCTCAAAAAGTGCTGGTGGTAACAGTTCTGCCACTAATTCAGTCTATGTGTATCATTGTATTTCATGAACAGGTAGGATGGATATGTATTCCTTGGGTCTTTAATTAATGTAGATTAATCTTGCCTGTTTTTGAAATTCAATAAATAGAATTATTTATTATATATTTTTAAAATCAGTTTTATTTAATTCAACTTTCTATTTATCAGGTTCATACATTTTAGAGTTTCTTGCAGATTATTATTTATTTTCATTGCTGTATAGTATATGTATTTATGCCATAATTTACTTATCTCTTCTAGTGTTGAAGGGCATATGGGTTTTTTAGATTATATTTTTATTATATTATATTTTATATTATATATTTTTAGATTATTTTCCATTGTAGGTTATTACAAGTTATTGAATGTAATTCACTGTGCTATATGGTAAGTCATTATTGCTTATCTATTATTATCATGAGAAATGCTGGACTGGAAGAAACACAAGTTGGAATCAAGATTGCCGGGAGAAATATCAATAACCTCAGATATGCAGATGACACCACTCTTATGGCAGAAAGTGAAGAGGAACTAAAAAGCCTCTTGATGAAAGTGAAAGTGGAGAGTGAAAAGGTTGGCTTAAAGCTCAACATTCAGAAAACGAAGATCATGGCATCTGGTCCCATCACTGCATGGGAAATAGATGGGGAAACAGTGGAAACAGTGTCAGACTTTGTTTTTCTGGGCTCCAAAATCACTGCAGATGGTGACTGCAGCCATGAAATTAAAAAACGCTTGCTCCTTGGAAGGAAAGTTATGACCAACCTAGGTAGCATATTCAAAAGCAGAGACATTACTTTGCCAACAAAGGTTCGCCTAGTCAAGGCTATGGTCTTTCCTGTGGTCATGTATGGATGTGAGAGCTGGACTGTGAAGAAGGCTGAGCACCGAAGAATTGATGCTTTTGAACTGTGGTGTTGGAGAAGACTCTTGAGAGTCCCTTGGACTGCAAGAAGATCCAACCAGTCCATTCTGAAGGAGATCAATCCTGGAATTTCTTTAGAAGGAATGATGCTAAAGCTGAAACTCCAGTATTTTGGCCACCTCATGCGAAGAGTTGACTCATTGGAGAAGACTCTGATGCTGGGAGGGATTGAGGGCAGGAGGAGAAAGGGACGACAGAGGATGAGATGGCTGGATGGCATCACTGACTTGATGGGTGTGAGTCTGGGTGACCTCCGGGAGCTGGTGATGGACAGGGAGGCCTGGCGTGCTGCGGTTCATGGGGTCGCAAAGAGTCGGACACCACTGAGCGACTGATCTGATCTGATCTGATTATTATTTTATATATATATGTATCTATATAGTAGTATTTATCTGTTAATCTCATATTCCAAATTTATCCTTGCCTTCACTCCCTTTCTCTATTGAATACTGTGTTTGTTTTCTATGTGAGCTTTGTTTCTCTTTTTGTAAACTAATTCATTTGTATTATTTTTAAATTTCACATATAAGTGATATCAATAATATTTGTCTTTATCTGACTTATTTAACTTAGTATGATATTCTCTAAGTCCATTTGTGTTGCTATAAATGGCAGTATTTCATTCTTTTTAATGGCTGAGTAATATTCCAATGCATATATATCCATATGTCTTCTGAGGTCAATCATCTATTATGGAGGGGAACTTGGATTGTTCCCATGTTTTGGCTATTGTAAATAGTACTGCTATTTAACATTGAATATTACATTCAATGTAATATCAATATCACATTAAATATCACAGTAATCCAAGTCTATGCCCCAATCAGTAATGCTGAAGAAGTTGAAGTTGAACAGCTCTATGAAGACCTACAAAACCTTCTAGAACTAACAACCAAAAAAGATGTCCTTCTCATTATACGGGACTGGAATGCAAAAATAGGAAGTCAAGAAATACCTAGAGTAACAGGCAAATTTGGCCTTGGAGTACAGAATGAAGCAGAGCACAGGCTAATAGAGTTTTGCCAAGAGAACAAACTGGTCATAGCAAACACCCTCTTCCAACAACACAAGAGAAGATTCTACACATGGACATCACCAGATGATCATACTGAAATCAGATTGATTATATTCTTTGCAGGCAGAAATGGAGAAGCTCTATACAGTCAGCAAAATCAAGATCAGGAGCTGACTGTGGCTCAGACCATGAACTCCTTATTGCCAAATTCAGGCATAAATTGAAGAAAGTAGGGAAAACCACTAGACCATTCAGGTATGACCTAAATTAAATTCCTTATGATGATACAGTGGAAGTGGGAAATAGATGCAAGGAATTACATCTAGTAGACAGAGTGCCTGAAGAGCGATGGACAGAGGTTCGTGACATTGTACAGGAGGCAGTGACCAAGACCATCCCCAAGAAAAAGAAATGCAATAAAGCAAAATGGTTGTCTAAGGAGGCCTTACAAACAGCTATGAAAGGAAGAGAAGCAAAAGGCAAAGGAAAAAAGGAAAGATATACCCAACTTGAATGCAGAATTCCAAAGAATAGCAAGGATAGATAAGAAAGTCTTCCTCAGCTATCAATGCAAAGAAATAGAGGAAAACAGAATAGTAAAGACTAGAGATCTTTTCAAGAAAATTAGAGATACCAAGGGAGCATTTCATGCAAGGATGGGCACAATAAAGGACAGAAATGGTATGGACCTAACAGAAGAAGATTTTAAGAAGAGGTGGCAAGAATACACAGAAGAACTATACAAAGAAGATCTTCATGATCCAGATAATCAAGATGGTATGATCACTCACCTAGAGCCAGACATCCTGGAATGCAAATTCAAGTGGACCTTAGAAAGCATCATTACGAACAAAGCTAGTGGAGGTGATGGAATTCCAGTTGAGCTACTTCAAATCCTGAAAGATGATGGAGTGAAAGTGCTGCACTCAATATGCCAGCAAATTTGGAAAACTCAGCAGTGGTCACAGGACGGGAAAAGGTCAGTTTTCATTCCAATCCCAAAAAACGGCAATGCCAAAGAACACTCAAACTACCACAAAATTGTACTCATCTCACACACTAGCAAAATAATGCTCAAAATTCTTCAAGCCAGGCATCAACAGTACATGAATCATGAACTTCCAGATGTTCAAGGTAGATTTTGAAAATTCAGAGGAACCAGAGATCAAATTGCCAACATCTGTTTGATCATTGAAAAAAGCAAGAGAGTTCTAGAAAAACTTCTGCTTTATTGACTATGCCTTTGACTGTGTGGATTACAACAAACTCTGGAAAATTCTTAAGGAGATGGAAATACCAGACCACCTGACCTGCCTCTTGAGAAATCTGAATACAGGTCAGGAAGTAACAATTAGAGCTGGACATGGAACAACAGACTGGTTCCAAATAGTGAAAGGAAAACATCAAGGCTGTATATTGTCACTCTGCTTATTTAAAAACTTATATGCAGAGTTCATCATGAGAAATGCTGGGCTGGATGAAGCACAAGCTGGAATCAAGATTGCCGGTAGAAACATCAATAACCTCAGTTATGCAGATGACACCATCATTATGGCAGAAAATGAAGAGGAACTAAAGAGCCTCTTGATGAAAATGAAAGAGGAAAGTGAAAAAGTTGTCTTAAAACTCAACTTAAGAAAACTAAGATCATGGCATCTGGTCCTATCACTTCATGGCAAATAGATGGGGAAAAAGTGACAGACTTTATTTTTGGGGGCTCCGAAATCATAGTAAATGGTGACTACAGTCATGAAATTAAAGGATGCTTGCTCCTTGGAAGAAAAGTTATGACCAACCTAGATAGCATATTAAAAAGTAGAGACATTATTTTGCTAACAAAGGTCCGTCTAGTCAAGGCTATGCTTTTTCCAGTAATCATGTATGGATGTGAGAGTTGAACTATAAAGAAAGCTGAGCACCAAAGATTTGGTGCTATTGAACTGTGGTGTTGGAGAAGACTCTTGAGAGTCCCTTTGACTGCAAGTAGATCCAACCAGTCCATCCTAAAGGAAGTCAGTTGAATATTCATTGGAAAATCTGATGCTGAAGCTGAAATGCCATAAGTTGACCTTTGATGCAAAGAACTGACTTATTAGAAAAGATTCTGATGCTGGGAAAGATTGAAGGCAGGAGGAGAAGGGACAGCAGAGGATGAAATGGTTGGATGGCATCACCAACTCAATGGACATGAGTTTGTGTAAGCTCTGGGAGTTGCTGATGGACAGGGAAGCCTGGTGTACTGCAGTCCATGGGGTCACAAAGAGTCGAACACAATTGAGCCACTGAACTAAATTGATAAACATTGAGGTGCATTTATCTTTTTGAATTAGAGTGTTCATCTTTCTTGGACATATGCCAAGGAGTGGAGTTGCTGCATCATTGTGTGGTGAAAGCATGCTTAGTTGTGTCTAACTCTTTTGCAACCCCATGGACTGTAGCCCTCCAGATTCTTCTGTCCATGGGGTTTCCCAGGCAAGAATACTGGAGTGGGTTGCCATTTCCTTCTCCGGGGTTGTTGGATCATATGGTAGCTTTATTTTTAGTTATTTTAAGGAAGCTCCATACTATTCTCCATTGTGGCTGTACCAATTTACATTCCTGCCAACAGTCTACAAGGGCTCCCTTTTCTTCACACCCAGTCCAGAATTTATCTATAGACTTTTTGGTGATAGCCATTCTGAGTAGAGTGAGATAATGCCTCATTGTGGTTTTGATTTATATTTCTCTAGCAATTATGGATGTTAAGTATCTTTTTATGTGTCCATTGGTCATATATATGTCTTATTTGGAGAAACAAGACAATTTTTATTGGGTTGTGTTTTTTTTTTTTTTTTTTTTTATTGAGTTATATGAGCTATTTATGTATTTTGAAAATTAACCCTTTGTTTATTGCATTGTTTTCAGCTCTTACTCTTCTATCACAAATTTTATCTGTTGCATAACTATAGTGTGCTTGTGAAAATTTTAATAAATAAAATATATTAAGTTTATTATGTAATTCTACGTGTCTTTATAAAATTGCTCTGCTAATTGAATTTTATTTAATATTGCATGTATTGGTTTCCTTGGACCAAGTATTTGCACATTTCTTGTATAGGTAATATGTTGAAGACTGTTCCCAACTAGCTGGTTTTAAAACTCAGGTTCTCTTCTATATTGCTAAGCCAGTTTTCTTATTTCATTTAGCTTTGTCAGTGTGAATCTTTGTGTATTCATGTCCCTTTTACTTCTCTGAAATATAGATTTATTTAAACTGTTGCAAGCATGGGTTTTGGATTTGTCACTTCAAATTGTGCTCCTAAAAATGACTTCAGTCAATGTATTTTGTTGCCGTTGTTGCATGTTGGGACCTACTGCCATTGGGTCCTTATCATATATGATACAAAGGACTTGTATCAATAATATACAAAGAATTTTTAGAACTCAATCATAGAAAGACAAAGAATCCAATGAAACCATGGTTAAAGAGTTTGCATAGGCAATTCTCCAAAAAAGAAATTCAAATTAGAAAAGCATGTGAAAGGATGCCTGCCATAATTAGACAAATAAAACTCAAAATCACTTCACACTCACTAGAATAATTTTAATAATAAAAATGCCAGGATGTACATAATAAGAAAAAACAGAATTAACATAATATGAAAAATTAGAATGACTATAATATAAAAGGTAGAATATAAGGAATTGGTAAGGATGTACTTCCTAGGTGGTAATAGTGGTAAAGAACTCACCTACAAATGCAGGAGACGTTAAGAGACATAGATTCGATTCCTGGGTTGGGAAGATCCCCTGGAGAAGGAAATAGCAACCCAATCCAGTATTCTTGCCTGGAGAATCCCATGGACAGAGGAGCCTGGCATGTTACAGTCCATAGGGTTGCAAAGAGTCAGACATGACTGAAGTGACTTAGTGTGTAGAAATTGGAATTCTCATATACCGGCACTCAGAATGTTTAATGGTGTAAATACCTTGGAAAATAATTTGACAGTTCGATAAAACGTTAATACAGAGTTGTCAGTTTACTCATTAGTTCCATCCTTAAAGAAATAAAGAGCACAAAAGAAAATAAAACATATATAAAAGCACACACATAAATGTTTCTATATGGATGCTCATGTCAACATTATTCATAATAGCCAAAAGTAGAAGCAACTCAAATGCCCTTCAGCTAATAAACTGATTATACATTGTAGTATATTCATTCAATTAAATAGTATTTGACAATACAGATTAAGCAGATCTATATAAATAGAAAGTAGATTAAGCGTTCCCAATGGCTTGAGTGGGTGGGGGAAATGAGAGATAGTGCTAAGGGGTACAAGGTTTTTTTGGAGTGATGGAGATAATTCTAAGATTAGATTATCATGCTAAATGCACAGATCAGCATTACTGATTTAACACTTTAAAAAGGTAAACTTTTGTCTATAAATTGTATAGCAATGTACTATCAACATTCGGAGAAGGCAATGGCACCCCACTCCAGTACTCTTGCCTGGAAAATCCCATGGGTGGAGAAGCCTGGTAGGCTGCAGTCCATGGGGTTGCAAAGAGTCAGACATGACTGAGAGACTTCACTTTCACTTTTCACTTTCATGTATTGGAGAAGGAAATGGCATCCCACTCCAGTGTTCTTGCCTGGAGAATCCCAGGGACGGGGAAGTCTGGCGGGCTGCCATCTATGGGGTCTCACGGAGTCGGACACAACTGAAGTGACTTAGCAGTATTGTCAACATTAATTATTAGTATATGCTAGGTAATATTCTAGCCATTATGCAATAAACTTAGGAGCATTGCCTTCAATTATAGCCATCTTCCAAGTTTCCTTGTCCTCAAGAAATGATTAAGAAACAAAACACAAACAAACAAAAAAAGCAGAAGTTTTATGAGTCCTTTGAGACCCTAGAACTAGCATAAAAGAAGCAGAGATTGGAAGACAAGTCTCCCTGTCTTCAAATCAGTTTGCATTACTAGACATTGCTTCATCAGGATAATAATAATCTTTGAGCTAAAGCATATGGAAAAGGCTTTCTATACCACAAATCCCCCAGCCATATGTAAAGTATTATTTTTAATCATCCTCATTGAGAAGGCAGAATTTTTCCTTGTCTTATTAAAAGTTACTTATGTACCTAGCACAAATCATACTTCCTTTAGTCAGTAACAGTAATGTGATAACACAAATCTGTACACACACACATGTATATAATGTAGAAGAACCATGCAATGAACACATAAAGGCATAAGCATATGACAAGCAAGAAGCAAAACCCTCTTTTCCTCCAGAATTGTATATTTTACAGAACACACAGTTAATCTTTTATTAGATAAATTTTTAGTATTTGCATGCTCTATTTAAAAATACTTTAGAAACAAAAGAGTCTTTTTCAGAGGAGTTTTTAAAATAAAGTGTTTCTATGTGGTAAACCATCTCTCTCTTTTGGAAAGAGAGAGAAGCTTTTTTTTTTGGACTCGATGAGGTAAAAGTCAGGCACAGTCTTTTCATATCATGAATCTCTTCTAGCTGTCACACAGAAGTAGCCTCTTGTTAGAAAGTATTTCCTTAAGTGGTGCTTAGATGCTAATTAACTTCATCCAAATTCTAAAATATCTTTCAAACACATTTTCATAAGTGTTTCTGGCATAAGTGAATAGATTTCCATTTTACCAACATACATTGATACACTATTAACTAAATCTTAGTACCTATTTCTTAGTTGTTTTAATAACAGTGAACTTAAGTGAACTTCATATTGATGAACTCATTAGATCTACCTACTTTGTACAACACGAAGGGTACTTTTGAAAACTGATCATTTCAGATTCATAAGCCAAGAACGAAGATTCACTTTGTTTAAACAATCAATTCCTTTATCTCAAGCCCTTCAGAGGTGGAGACTTTATACATTTTTATTTTGCACGAATGTTAAAAAGAGATGCTGCAGACATGGATATGTCGAGAGAATCCTCTCAGTTTGTCTGGTAAAGATCCAACCTCCTTTCCACAGAGCAGAATTTTTGGAAATAATTTTAGAAAAATCAAGCTTTGTCTATCATGGTAAGTTTCCCAGGGACAGCTGAGGAAAAATAATAGTTTGATGGATAGGGACCTGTAAGGGCTTCCAAGTTCAGCAGAAACAGCCTCAATTACGTAACTGTAACTTCCTCTGTTTAGAGATGGAACTTTCTAATCTGTAGGAAAACATTTAGAACAAGACATGAGACTATTTACCTCCTCAGCCCGCCCTAGTAATGGCATTCCTAGTCTCCTTCTCAGAGACTTGCAGAGAAGCAGCATATCGGTAAAGCAGCCTCAAAGAAAGGAGTTGTTCTGTCCAGAGTCTGGATGACCTAGAACAGCAGGTCATATGGGTGATAGAAGAGAAGCAGTGTTGGTGATCACGGCCGTGGTAAACACAGTGTGCAAAACACAGAAGCAAAAGGAGTCAAGGGCCAAGCACTAGGCATTTATAAAAATTGTCAGAGACCTAAGAAATGGTTTTAGTCTCGTAATGAACTGCAGAGATTACAAATCCAAATGCACACAGAGGCCAGGAAAGTAATATAAATGACTGAGGCACTGAATGCTTAAGAGAAATCAGTTGACAAATATAATCAGCACACCATTAAGTAATGAAATTTTTCAAAGACATAGACAGTAATACTAGTAATATTAATCAATACCTTTTCACACACCAGCTAATTTCTATAAATGTTGCCATGTTTGATTTAGCTATTTTGTTCTTTGAAACAAAACATTACAGAAAGTTACAATTTCCTCTATTCTTCTTTAAATTTTATATTTTTCCTTCTGCAAGAGACAAGCACAATCATATAATTGATATTTATTACTTTGTGCATGTCTTATAAACTAGATTGATTTCTGAGTAATAATAATAAAGGGTACACTAATCTCACAACCTACTTTTATTGCTTGTATTAGGTTTTTGAGATGTATTCAGGTTGATACATATGACATGCTTTTTTATTTTCAGTGAAATGTATAACACTATTTTATCATATAAGTAAACTACCCTTTAATGAACCAATTTTTTTCTGTAAACAGGCCATGTTTACATATTACCTTCTCCAAAAAAGCACTGCAATATATAGTTCTTTGGAGAAATGTATGAAACTTTATTTAAAGAATATATGAAATGATTGAGGCATAAGGTATATGCATCATCAATCTTCCTATTTGTCTTCAAATAGCATGCCAAATTGTTGCTGTATACAATCTGTACTCCTTTCCCAAGGAGGTAGAGGGTTGGCTGTCCCACACCTGCCATTTTATGTCAGGGGCTTGAGCACCCTCATATTTTGGTATTGGGGCGTGTGGGGTTCCCAGAACCAGTCCTCCATGGATATCAAAGGATGACTATAAATCAAAAATTTTCAGTATGCCAAGTACCCAGTTTAAGAAGCAGAGTTTTATTAGGATCTTAGGAACTCCTCTGGGCTCCATGCTTTCATATTTCCATATTCTCCCAGAAATAATTACCATCCTGACTTTTGTGAAAATAATTTCTTTGTTTTTGCTTTTTTTTTTTACTTTATATTATGTAACTATCATGCAATAAAATTGATGTTTTTCTCCTGGTACACAGTTGTAGGCATTTAAGTATATGTATACATTTGTGTAGTCACCACCACCATGAAGACCCAAAGCTGCTCCGTAACTCAAAGAACTTATCCTCTCACTTCTTAGTGCTCCCACCATCCCCACCCACGCACCTGCTAACCACTGGTCTGTTTTCCAGGACTATGGCTTGTCTTTTTAAGACTGCTGAATAAATGAAATCAAGCAGCAGGTAATCTTGAGACATAAAATCATTCAGCATAATGTCTCTGAAATTCATCTAAGACGTGTGCTTTTATTAATCAGATCAGATCAGATCAGTTGCTCAGTCGTGTCCGACTCTTTGCGACCCCATGAACCGCAGCACGCCAGGCCTCCCTGTCCATCACCAACTCCCGGAGGTCACTCAGTCTCACACCCATCAAGTCAGTGATGCCAACCAGCCATCTCATCCTCTGTCGGCCCCTTCTCCTCCTTCCCTCAATCCCTCCCAGCATCAGAGTCTTCTTCAATGAGTCAACTCTTCGCATGAGGTGGCCAAAATACTGGAGTTTCAGCTTTAGCATCATTCCTTCCAAAGAAATTCCAGGATTGATCTCCTTCAGAATGGACTGGTTGGATCTTCTTGCAGTCCAAGGGACTCTCAAGAGTCTTCTCCAACACCACAGTTCAAAACCATCAATTCTTCGGCACTCAGCCTTCTTCACAGTCCAGCTCTCACATCCATACATGACCACAGGAAAGACCATAGCCTTGACTAGGCGAACCTTTGTTGGTAAAGTAATGTCTCTGCTTTTGAATATGCTATCTAGGTTGGTCATAACTTTCCTTCCAAGGAGTAAGCGTCTTTTAATTTCATGGCTACAGTCACCATCTGCAGTGATTTTGGAGCCCAGAAAAATAAATTCTGACACTGTTTCCACTGTTTCTCCATCTATTTCCCATGTAGTGATGGGACCAGATGCCATGATCTTCGTTTTCTGAATGTTGAGCTTTAAGCCAACCTTTTCACTCTCCACTTTCACTTTCATCAAGAGGCTTTTTAGCCCCTCTTCACTTTCTGCCATAAGAGTGGTGTCATCTGCATATCTGAGGTTATTGATATTTCTCCCGGCAATCTTGATTCCAACTTGTGTTTCTTCCAGTCCAGCATTTCTCATGATGTACTCTGCATATAAGTTAAATAAACATGGTGACAATATGCAGCCTTGACGTACTCCTTTTCCTATTTGGAACCAGTCTGTTGTTCCATGACCAGTTCTAACTGTTGCTTCCTGACCTGCATACAGATTTCTTAAGAGGCAGATCAGGTGGTCTGGTATTCCCATCTCTTTCAGAATTTTCCATATTTTATTGTGATCTACACAGTCAGAGGCTTTGGCATAGTCAATAAAGCAGAAATAGATGTTTTTCTGGAACTCTCTTGCTTTTTCCATGATCCAGCGGATGTTGGCAATTTGATCTCTGGTTCCTCTGCCTTTTCTAAAACCAGCTTGAACATGAGGAAGTTCACGGTTCACATAGTGCTGAAGCCTGGCTTGGAGAATTTTGAGCATTACTTTACTAGCGTGTGAGATGAGTGCAATTGTGCGGTAGTTTGAGCACTCTTTGGCATTGCCTTTCTTTGGGATTGGGATGAAAACTGACCTTTTCCAATCTTGTGGCCACTGCTGAGTTTTCCAAATTTGTTGGCATATTGAGTGTAGCACTTTCACAGCATCATCTTTCAGGATTTGGAATAGCTCCACTGGAATTCCATCACCTCCACTAGCTTTGTTCGTAGTGATGCTTTCTAAGGCCCATTTGACTTCACATTCCAGGATGTCTGGCTCTAGGTCAGTGATCACATCATCATGATTATCTGGGTCTTGAAGCTCTTTTTTGTACAGTTCTTCTGTGTATTCTTGCCACCTCTTCTTAATATATTCTGCTTCTGTTAGGTCCATACTATTTCTGTCCTTTATCGAGCCCATCTTTGCATGAAATGTTCCTTTGGTATCTCTGATTTTCTTGAAGAGATCCCTAGTCTTTCCCATTCTGTTGTTATCCTCTATTTCTTTGCATTGATCACTGAAGAAGGCTTTCTTATCTCTTCTTGCTATTCTTTGGAACTCTGCATTTAGATGTTTATATCTTTCCTTTTCCCCCTTGCTTTTCACTTCTCTTCTTTTCACAGCTATTTGTAAGGCCTCCCCAGACAGCCATTTTGCTTTTTTGCATTTCTTTTCCATGGGGATGGTCTTGATCCCTGTCTCCTGTACAATGTCACGAACCTCATTCCATAGTTCATCAGGCACTCTATCTATCAGATCTAGGCCCTTAAATCTATTTCTCACTTCCACTGTATAATCATAAGGGATTTGATTTAGGTCATACATGAATGGTCTCTCCACCATGACCCGCCCATCCCAGGTTGCCCCTCGGGCATGGCTTAATCTCATTGAGTCAGACAAGGGTGTGGTCCTTGTGTTATTAGATTGACTAGTTATCTGTGAGAATGGTTTTAGTGTATTTGCCCTCTGATGCCCTCTTTCAAGACCTACTGTCTTACTTGGGTTTCTCTTACCTTGGGCATGGGGTATCTCATCCCAGCTGCTCCTGGCTGTTCCCGGCCAGCGAAGCACAGCCATCGCACCTTACCTTGGACGAGGGGTAAGAGATATGACAGGGTGTGGTCCGCTGGAGAAGGGAATGGCAAACCACTTCAGTATTCTTTGCCTTGAGAACCCCATGAACAGTATGAAAAGACAAAATGATAGGATACTGAAAGAGAAACTCCCCAGGTCAGTAGGGGCCCAATATGCTACTGGAGATCAGTGGAGAAATAACTCCAGAAAGAATGAAGGGATGGAGCCAAAACAAAAAGAATACCCAGCTGTGGATGTGTCTGGTGATAGAAGCAAAGTCTGATGCTGTAAAGAGCAATATTGCATAGGAACCTGGAATGTCAGGTCCATGAATCAAGGCAAATTGGAAGTGGTCAAACAAGAGATGGCAAGAGTGAATGTTGACATTCTAGGAATTAGCGAACTAAAATGGACTGGAATGGGTGAATTTAACTCAGAGGACCATTATATCTACTACTGTGGGCAGGAATCCCTCAGAAGAAATGGAGTGGCCATCATGGTCAACAAAAGAGTCCGAAATGCAGTACTTGGATGCAATCTCAAAAACGATAGAATGATCTCTGTTCGTTTCCAAGGCAAACCATTCAATGTCACAGTAATCCAAGTCTATGCCCCAACCAGTAACGCCGAAGAAGCTGAAGTTGAAAGGTTCTATGAAGACCTACAAGACCTTTTAGAACTAACACCCAAAAAAGATGTCCTTTTCATTATAGGGGACTGGAATGCAAAAGTAGGAAGTCAAGAAACACCTGGAGTAACAGGCAAATTTGGCCTTGGAATACGGAATGAAGCAGGGCAAAGACTAATAGAGTTTTGCCAAGAAAATGCACTGGTCATAGCAAATACCCTCTTCCAACAACACAAGAGAAGACTCTATACATGGACATCACCAGATGGTCAACACCGAAATCAGATCGATTATATTCTTTGCAGCCAAAGATGGAGAAGCTCTATACAATCAGCAAAAACAAGACCAGGAGCTGACTGTGGCTCGGACCATGAACTCCTTATTGCCAAATTCAGACTGAAATTGAAGAAAGTAGAGAAAACTACTAGACCATTCAGGTATGACCTAAATCAAATCCCTTATGAGTATACAGTGGAAGTGAGAAATAGATTTAAGGGCCTAGATCTGATAGATAGAGTGCCTGATGAACTATGGAATGAGGTTTGTGACATTGTCCAGGAGACAGGGATCAAGACCATCCCCATGGAAAAGAAATGCAAAAAGGCAAAATGGCTGTCTGGGGAGGCCTTACAAATAGCTGTGAAAAGAAGAGAAGCGAAAAGCAAAGGAGAAAAGGAAAGATATAAACATTTAAATGCAGAGTTCCAAAGAATAGCAAGAAGAGATAAGAAAGCCTTCTTCAGTGATCAATGCAAAGAAATAGAGGAAAACAACAGAATGGGAAAGACTAGGGATCTCTTCAAGAAAATCAGAGATACCAAAGGAACATTTCATGCAAAGATGGGCACAATAAAGGACAGAGATGGTGTGGACCTAACAGAAGCAGAAGATATTAAGAAGAGGTGGCAAGAATACACAGATGAACTGTACAAAAAACAGCTTCAAGACCCAGATAATCATGATGATGTGATCACTGACCTAGAGCCAGACATCTTGGAATTTGAAGTCAAATGGGCCTTAGAAAGCATCACTACGAACAAAGCTAGTGGAGGTGATGGAATTCCAGTGGAGCTATTCCAAATCCTGAATGATGATGCTGTGAAAGTGCTACACTCAATATGCCAGCAAATTTGGAAAACTCAGCAGTGGGCACAAGATTGGAAAAGGTCAGTTTTCATCCCAATCCCAAAGAAAGGCAATGCCAAGGAGTGCTCAAACTACCGAACAATTGCACTCATCTCACATGCTAGTAAAGTAATGCTCAAAATTCTCCAAGCCAGGCTTCAGCAATATGTGAACCGTGAAATTCCTGATGTTCAAGCTGGTTTTAGAAAAGGCAGAGGAACCAGAGATCAAATTGCCAACATCCGCTGGATCATGGAAAAAGCAAGAGAGTTCCAGAAAAACATCTATTTCTGCTTTATTGACTATGCCAAAGCCTTTGACTGTGTGGATCACAATAAACTATGGAAAATTCTGAAAGAGATGGGAATACCAGACCACCTGATCTGCCTCTTAAGAAATCTGTATGCAGGTCAGGAAGCAACAGTTAGAACTGGTCATGGAACAACAGACTGGTTCCAAATAGGAAAAGGAGTACGTCAAGGCTGCATATTGTCACCATGTTTATTTAACTTATATGCAGTGTACATCATGAGAAATGCTGGACTGGAAGAAACACAAGTTGGAATCAAGATTGCCGGGAGAAATATCAATAACCTCAGATATGCAGATGACACCACTCTTATGGCAGAAAGTGAAGAGGGGCTAAAAAGCCTCTTGATGAAAATGAAAGTGGAGAGTGAAAAGGTTGGCTTAAAGCTCAACATTCAGAAAACGAAGATCATGGCATCTGGTCCCATCACTGCATGGGAAATAGATGGAGAAACAGTGGAAACAGTGTCAGACTTTGTTTTTCTGGGCTCCAAAATCACTGAAGATGGTGACTGCAGCCATGAAATTAAAAGACGCTTACTCCTTGGAAGGAAAGTTATGACCAACCTAGATAGCATATTCAAAAGCAGAGACATTACTTTACCAACAAAGGTTCGCCTAGTCAAGGCTATGGTCTTTCCTGTGGTCATGTATGGATGTGAGAGCTGGACTGTGAAGAAGGCTGAGTGCCGAAGAATTGATGGTTTTGAACTGTGGTGTTGGAGAAGACTCTTGAGAGTCCCTTGGACTGCAAGAAGATCCAACCAGTCCATTCTGAAGGAGATCAATCCTGGAATTTCTTTAGAAGGAATGATGCTAAAGCTGAAACTCCAGTATTTTGGCCACCTCATGCGAAGAGTTGACTCATTGGAGAAGACTCTGATGCTGGGAGGGATTGAGGGCAGGAGGAGAAGGGGACGACAGAGGATGAGATGGCTGGATGGCATCACTGACTCGATGGATGCGAGTCTGGGTGACCTCCGGGAGCTGGTGATGGACAGGGAGGCCTGGCGTGCTGCGGTTCATGGGGTCGCAAAGAGTCGGACACGACTGAGCGACTGATCTGATTCTGAATGGTCTAGTAGTTTTCCCTACTTTCTTCAATCTCAGTCTGAATTTGGCAATAAGGAGTTCATGGTCTGAGCCACAGTCAGCTCCTGGTCTTGTTTTTGCTGATTGTATAGGGCTTCTCCATCTTTGGCTGCAAAGAATGTAATCGATTTGATTTCGGTGTTGACCATCTGGTGATGTCCATGTATAGAGTCTTCTCTTGTGTTGTTGGAAGAGGGTATTTGCTATGACCAGTGCATTTTCTTGGCAAAACTCTGTTAGTCTTTGCCCTGCTTCATTCTGTGTTCCAAGGCCAAATTTGCCTGTTACTCCAGGTGTTTCTTGACTTCCTACTTTTGCATTCTAGTCCCCTATAATGAAAAGGACATCTTTTCTGGGTGTTAGTTCTAAAAGGTCTTGTAGGTCTTCATAGAACCTTTCAACTTCAGCTTCTTCGGCGTTACTGGTTGGGGCATAGATTTGGATTACTGTGACATTGAATGGTTTGCCTTGGAAACGAACAGACATCATTCTGTCATTTTTGAGATTGCATCCAAGTACTGCATTTCGGACTCTTTTGTTGACCATGATGGCCACTCCATTTCTTCTGAGGGATTCCTGACCACAGTAGTAGATATAATGGTCATCTGAGTTAAATTCACCCATTCCAGTCCATTTTAGTTCGCGATTCCTAGAATGTCAACATTCACTCTTGCCATCTCTTGTTTGACCACTTCCAATTTGCCTTGATTCATGGACCTGACATTCCAGGTTCCTATGCAATATTGCTCTGTATAGCATCGGACTTTGCTTCTATCACCAGACATATCCACAGCTGGGTATTCTTTTTACTTTGGCTCCATCCCTTCATTCTTTCTGGAGTTCTTTCTCCACTGATCTCCAGTAGCATATTGGGCCCCTACTGACCTCGGGAGTTTCTCTTTCAGTATCCTATCATTTTGTCTTTTCATACTGTTCATGGGGTTCTCAAGGCAAGAATACTGAAGTGGTTTGCCATTCCCTTCTCCAGCGGACCACACCCTGTCATATCTCTCCACCATGACCCGCCCATCCTGGGTTGCCCCTCGCGCATGTCTTAATTTCATTTAGTTAGACAAGGGTGTGGTCCTGGTGTGATTAGATTGACTAGTTTTCTGTGAGAATGGTTTTAGTGTATTTGCCCTCTGATGCCCTCTTTCAAGACCTACTGTGTTACTTGGGTTTCTCTTTCCTTGGGCGTGGGGTATCTCGACCCGGCTGCTCCCGGCCAGCGAAGCACAGCCATCGCATCTTACCTTGGATGAGGGGTCTCTCCTCACCGCCACCCTTCCTGACCTCGGTCGTGGGGTAGCTCTTCTCGGCGGTACTTAGTGTGCTGGCCCTCACCACCGTCCTTCCTCGGTCGTGGGGTAGCTCCTCTCGGCGCGCTCTTAGTGCGCGGCGCAGCTGGCGGGGCGCTCTTAGTGCACCTCGAGGGAAGGCGAGGGGCTCTTAGTGCGCCGGTTGCGGGAAGGCTTTTTTGATAGTTTCCCTCTTTATTTCTGAATAGTGTTCGTTGTAGGGCTGTGCCATAATCTGTTTATCCATTAACTTGTTGAAGGACATTTCCATTTTTTTCTGTCTTTTGGCCATCACAAAGAAAGCTGCTCTGAACTTTCATGGGTGTGTTTTATTGTTACACATAAACTTCCATTTCGTAGGGTAAATACCAGGGAGCGTGCTTGCTCAGTATTATGGTAAACATGTACTTAACTTTGTAAGAAACTGCCAAACTGGCTCTGTTCTCAAGTCCACTGCTTCTGCCCTGTCATCTTCACTCTACTTAGTCCATTCAACAGGCTTTTCAAATTTCACTTGTTATATTTTGCTCCTCTATAATTTTCATTTTGTCTCTTTTAAAGGATAATTTCCACTTCTTTGCTAAGATATTTTTAAGTTTTTCATTTATTTAAGAGGATTTGTAATCAATTGTTAAAATGTTTTATGGCAGCTGCATTAAAATCTTTGTCAGATAATTCTTTTTATTTATTAATATAAATTTATTTATTTTAACTGGAGGTTAATTACTTTACAATATTGTATTGGTTTTGCCATACATCCACATGAATCCACCACGGGTATACACGTGTTCCCCATCCTGAACCCCCCTCCCACCTCCCTCCCCATACCATTCCCCTGGGTCATCCTAGTGCACCAGCCCCAAGCATCCAGTATCATGTATGGAATCTGGACTGGTGATTCATTTCGTATATGATATTATACATGTTTCAATGCCATTCTCCCTAATCATCCCACCCTCTACCTCTCCCACAGAGTCTAAAAGACTGTTCTATACATCTGTGTCTCTTTTGCTATCTTGCTTACAGGGTTATCATTACCATCTTTCTAAATTCCATATATATATGTGTTAGTATACTGTATTGGTGTTTTTCTTTCTGGCTTACTTCACTCTGTATAATAGGCTCTGGTTTCATCCACCTCATTAGAACTGATTGAAATGTATTCTTTTTAAGGGATGAGTAATACTCCATTGTGCATATGTATCACAGCTTTCTTATCCATTCATCTGCTGATGGACATCTAGGTTGCTTCCATGTCCTGGCTATTATAAACAGTGCTACGATGAACATTGGGGTACACGTGTCTCTTTCAATTCTGGTTTCCTCGGTGTGTATGCCCAGCATTGGGATTACTGGGTCATAAGGCAGGTCTCGGAGAAGGCAATGGCACCCCACTGCAGTACTCTTGCCTGAAAACTCCCATGGAAGGAGGGGCCTGGTGGGCTGCAGTCCATGGGGTCGCTAGGAGTCGGACACAACTGAGCGACTTCATTTTCACTTTTTACTTTCATTAATTGGAGAAGGCAATGGCAACCCACTCCAGTGTTCTTGCCTGGAGAATCCCAGGGACGGGGGAGCCTGGTGGGCCATCTATGGGTTCTCACAGAGTCAGACATGACTGAAGCGACTTAGCAGCAAGGCAGTTCTATTTCCAGTTTTTTAAGGAATCTCCACACTGTACCCCATAGTGGCAATTAACATCTGATTCATCTTGGTGTTGGTGTCAATTGATTGTCTTTCCTCATTAAAGTCTTAATTGTTTTGATTTTGGTATGGTAAGTGATTTTTAATTCTTAATATTTTGTCTTTTATGTTAGAAGGCTCTGGGTTGACATTACCTCTTTTATTCCAGTGGAAAATTATGCTAGTTAGGTTTAGCACGTGGTCCTAGACATCTTATGTGGATTGCGGTTCCAATTCCAATTTCGTTTTCAGACATTTGAAGTATTATTTTGGCCTGCTGATTTATTGATACAGTGCTATTGTGGCTCCCAATGGTCTCTGCTGGCATTTTCTGGGGTACAGGAGAGGGGATAGAGACTTGAATCCAGAGTAATGAAGAGCCTGCCTTGGTGTCTTCCTTTAGTGGAGGAGAGCCTCAGGTCTGTGTAGACAAAAAGGCTTCCCTGACTAGAGAGGGAAGATCCTCCTACCAGTCATTCCCAGCCTCCCTTGTGTCTCTGGTGGGAAGGGAAGTCTCTGTCATACTAAAGTTATAGGGACCTCACCAGGTTTTGATATTTCTTTGTTTAACACTTACACTTGATTTGTAGTTTTTAAGTGTGTGTTGGCTTCTAGTCATGCTAAGGTTGTGGTAGTGAGTTGTAGTGTTTTAATGGTGCTGGTAGTTCTATGCTGTTTTAGAGGATGTATGGCAGCTAGGCAGCTGCAGTTATCCTCAGCCACAACTGTCCTCAATGACTTAGAAAATGATCCTCTCTGCCACTCTCCTTACCTTCAAGAATGAGTAGGCATGGTTTGATTTGTCTGAGAAAAATGGAAACAATACAAACTGACACATTTTCCTAGTCACTTATTTCCCCAAAAGCATGTCATCCAATTCACTAACACTTGTAATAGCCATGGATCTTATGTCATAAATGGTGCTGCATTTATTTTCTCAGACTTTTTCTATTTTCACCAAAATTTTCTTAAACAGCATTGTTCCAAATTTATTGAATATCCTGGAAATTGATGAAGAAAATATTTTATAAATATATATATATTAAAGCCTAAATGTACTATATTAATGCATTGTGTATTAAAACAGAAAAGACTTTAATGTACTTATTAGTAATAATAATATTTAAAATAAATTCATGATTGTTTATAATTTGTGTAATAAACTTAGATTCATTGCTTTGCATTATTCAGGAAAGTCTATTGAGAACAAAATAGTAGATATTTTTCTTTCATGATCATGGAACATTATCTACGGTGAAGAATATAGAATGGTTTTCTACCTATTAGCAAAGTAAAATAACTGGACTCATATAATTTTTAAAACTTGAGAGTACTATATATCTTTCATTTTTTAAAACTCTCATCCTTTTCTTTTCTGG
Source organism: Tragelaphus eurycerus (assembly GCA_935064755.1). NCBI lineage: Eukaryota > Metazoa > Chordata > Mammalia > Artiodactyla > Bovidae > Tragelaphus > Tragelaphus eurycerus. The sequence goes on from CAKXYN010000012.1 coordinate 36,896,335, forward strand.
AATTTTTACTACACCCCAGAGCAGTAATTATAAAGATGTTGCTTGAATATTGACAGTGAAAGAAGCAAAGAGGCATTGACATAGTTGCTGTTATATTTCTAATTTCAGAGACAGACCTCAAAATATTGTCTTTATATTAACATATATACTTTGAGGCTACATTAGAAAGTAACATTTGATGTAAAATTTTGAATGCCCTTTGCTTTGGTTTTCCATCTTTGTAAAAATCAACACAAATATGTCTAACTACTTCAATCTGAAGGTCACTGGTTATATTGAGAAGTGATATTTAGTTACAGAGATGATACTATCTACAACTGTATATCTGGTTTTTGAGTCATGCACTAATCTGAGTATTGGGAATTCCTGGCATTTCTGGGAAAAAATACACTCAGTATGGAAAGTATATAAGCTGCATAATGTAGATGTATGGAAGAAAAAGCTGGATCATAATTTTAATATTATAAAATCTTTGCATTCCGCTCTGGAGTTATGGGTAAAAAGGAGATTAAATGACATAATGCTATATAAATGTAAAGTGAAATCATTATTATTATTCATCACCCCTTTGGTCTTCAAAAAGTGTAATTTGAACTCTCAGCAATGTTCAATTTATGTGCCAGTTTGAATTAAAGATAGATCTTCCAGATGCTTTAAACAGGGCTAGAAGGTATCTAAAGTTTCTTATAGACTCATTTGTCTATAAAATGTTGTTATTACATTTTTTTATAATCCTGACATGCAGTTTTGTAGTACGTGCTCTTAAAATGTCTGTGAGATTTCTATGACTTTTTTTCTCCTGAAAAGCTCAACTTGTATCTGTTCAGTGGCAATTAATTTTATTACTATTTTCATAATTCCTTAAAATGATACATCTCTTTGCAGCCCAAGGGACTATCAAGAGTCTTCTCCAACACCACAGTTCAAAAGCATCAATTCTTTGGCGCTCAGCCTTCTTCACAGTCCAGCTCTCACATCCATACATGACCACAGGAAAAACAATAGCCTTGACTAGGCGAACCTTTGTTGGCAAAGTAATGTCTCTGCTTTTGAATATGCTACCTAGGTTGGTCATAACTTTCCTTCCAAGGAGTAAGTGTCTTTTAATTTCATGGCTGCAGTCACCATCTGTAGTGATTTTGGAGCCCAGAAAAATAAAGTCTGACACTGTTTCCACTGTTTCCCCAACTATTTCCCATGAAGTAATGGGACCGGATGCCATGATCTTCGTTTTCTGAATGTTGAGCTTTAAACCAACTTTTTCACTCTCCTCTTTCACTTTCATCAAGAGGCTCTTTAGTTCCTCTTCACTTTCTGCCATAAGGGTGGTGTCATCTGCATATCTGAGGTTATTGATATTTCTCCTGGCAATCTTGATTCCAGCTTGTGCTTAATCCAGCCCAGCATTTTGCATGATGTTCTCTGCATATAAGTTAAATAAGCAGGGTGACAATATATACTGCCTTGATGGACTCTTTAACCAACTTTGAACCAACTGTTGTTCCATTCCTGTATTGTTGCTTCTTGACCTGCATACAGGTTTCATAAGGTGATCTGGTATTCCCATCTCTTAAAGAATTTTCAACAGTTTGTTGTGATTCACACAGTCAAAGGCTTTAGTGTAGTCAATGAAGCAGAAATAGATGTTTCTCTGGAATCCTCTTGTTTTTTCCATAATACAGTTGATGTTGGCAATTTGGTCTCTGGGTCCTCTGCCTTTTCTAAATCTACCTTGTATATCTGGAATTTCTTGGTTCACATACTGTTGAAGCCTAGTTTGAAGGGTTTTGAGCATTACCTTGCTAGCATGTGAAATGAATGAAATTTTGTGGTAGTTTGAACATCTTTGGCAAGGCCTTCTTTGGAATTGGAATTAAAACTGACTTTTTAAAACATGTAAATGAGAATAAGCAAACAAGAAACACTTCTCAACCAAAACAATCATGTCATTGTTTTTCAGTTGCTAAGTCTTGTCTGACTCTTTGGGACCCCATGGACTGAAGCATGCCGGGCTCCCCTGTCTTTCACTATCTTCCAGAATTTGTTCAGATTCACATCCATTGAGTCAGTGATGCTTTCTCATTCTCTGTAACTGCCATCTCCTTGTGCCTTCAGTCTTTCCCACAATCAGGGTATTTTCCAATGAGTTGTCTCTTCACATCAGGTGGCAAATATATTGGTATTTCAGTCTCAGCACTGGTCCTTCCAATGAATTTGTGTGCTGGGCTTAGTCGCTCAATCATGTCTGATTCTTTGCGATCCCATGGACTGTAACCCACCATGCTCCTCTGTCCATGGGGATTCTCTAGGCAAGAACAGTAACGTGGGTTTCCATGTCCTCCTTCAAGGGATCTTCCCAACCCAGGGATCAAAACCAGGTCTCCCACATTGCAGGTGGATTCTTTGCCATCTGAGACACCAGGGAAGCCCTTTCAACAAATATTCAGGGTTGATTTTCTTTGGGATTGACTGATTTGATCTCCTTGCATCCAGGAGTCTCTCAAGAGTCTTCTCTAGCACCACAATTCAAAAGCATCCAGTCGTTGTTGCTCAGCCTTCTTTATGGTCCAACTCTCACATCCATTCATGACTTCTGGAAAAACCATAGCTTTGACTAGACAGAACTTTGTTGGCAAAGTAATGTCTCTGCTTTTTAATATGCTCTCCAGGTTTGTCATAGCTTTTCTTTGAAGGAACAAGCCTCTTTAATTTCATGGCTGCAGTCACCATCTGCAGTGATTTTGGAGTCCAAGAAAATAAAGTCTCTCACTGTTTCCATTGTTTCCCCATCCATTTGCCATGAAGTGACGGGACCAGATGCCATGATCTTCATTTTTTGAATATTAAATTTTAAGCCAGCTTTTTCACTCTCTTCTTTCATTTTCATCAAGAGGCTCTTCACTTTCTACCATTAGAGTGTTATGAGATTAAAATTTCTTAACTTTTATCCATGTGTGTATATGCATTGTATTAACAAAAGAGCATAAAAGAAGCTTATCTGTAGTTTTTTTTTTTTTTTCCCCTCTTTTCAAGACATGACCTGTCTATAGAAAGCAATTCTGGGACATTGATAACAGTCCAGGTAACATTTTCAGATTATCCTTTAAGGGAGGAGGAAAGCATTAACTGGTTTAAGAGCTTTGACAAGAGCTGTCTGAGTGCCAGCAGAAAAGGACATTAGTAACCAAGATATATCATTTACAATGTGGCCTTTTTATGACTCCTGTCAAGTCACAGCATAATCTGAGGAAAATCAACATCATCTAAGGTTGCAATGACCTTCTAAGGGCTTGTTTTTAAGAGCAGAGGTTAAAAGGCACAACAGTGTGAGTCACCGAACATGACTGTACTGGAGCAAGTTTTATAGATTGTCATTTTCTTTTTAACTCTACTTGTAAGCTCAATGTCTATTATAAAATTTTAAAATATTTTTTGAGAATTAGAGGTCTGTGTTAGGAGGTCTGGATTTTATTTTTCTTTTCAAATTTGATTTTCTATATAAACTTAACAAAAATATATGGACATAATGTCCATTAAAATGTGAGCCTCTTAAAAAATGGCTAAGAGAGAAAAAAAAAAGTGAGCTTCAACATGATCAGGATATAATGAATAACTTAATATAATCATCTTTTTATAATAAATCAGAACAAAGAAATAGCTCATCAATATATGAAAGAGACTAATGTAGTAGATATTTGGTGACAGATCAGAAGACAAGACAATAGTTCATAGTGACTTCAGCAACCAGATGACTTTTATGGCATTTGAAATGATAGACTAGGAATAGTAGCACTCTGGAGCAAAGTTACCACTTATTTAAACACCAACAAGAGTTTCTAATCAAAACAATAGAAACAAAGCACAGTAATCTTTTCTTCTTAGAAAGCTTGAAAATAAAGAGCAAATTCTGAAAAAAATCAATGTAGGGAAAAATATACTAGTAAAAACTCCTGAATAGAAAATGAATTACTAGAATTTAGAAATGAAGACATGCCTCAGAGAACATCTGAGAGAAAGAAAGAGATGACAAGCATTACAAGTTGAAAGATGAACAGGCTGAGAAACTTTAATTTTATTAAAAAAAAATTTTCAGGAGGAACAAATATAGAAAACTGAGGAAAGGAAATATTCAAAGTGTTAAAGAAATATTTCATGCATTAATGAAAAATCTGAGTGTTGATATTAAAAAATTCATCAAGACTGACCTAACTGAACAAAAAATCACATTTAGACAGATGATCAGATCAGATCAGTCGCTCAGTCGTGTCCGACTCTTTGAGACCCCATGAACTACAGCACGCCAGGCCTCCCTATCCATCACCAACTCCCGGAGGTCACTCAGACTCACATCCATCAAGTCAGTGATGCCATCCAGCCATCTCATCCTCTGTCGTCCCCTTCTCCTCCTGCCCCCAATCCCTCCCAGCATCAGAGTCTTTTCCAATGAGTCAACTCTTTGCATGAGGTGGCCAAAATACTGGAGTTTCAGCTTTAGCATCATTCCTTCCAAAGAAATCCCAGGGCTGATCTCCTTCAGAATGGACTGGTTGGATCTCCTTGCAGTCCAAGGGACTCTCAAGAGTCTTCTCCAACACCACAGTTCAAAAGCATCAATTCTTCGGCACTCAGCCTTCTTCACAGTCCAGCTCTCATATCCATACATGACCACAGGAAAGACCATAGCCTTGACTACAGTAGGTCTTGCAAGAGGGCATCAGAGGGCAAATACACTGAAACCATACTCACAGACAGATGATAGTCAATGAAAAGCCTTTAATGTTTCATAGAAATATAACTGAACTCATTTTTTTTCCTATAACATATGTCCCCTGTCATTTTCTATATAAACTTTAATCATTTCTGTCTATGTATTTAACTTGATGCAGTTTTTGTAATATTACTAGAAGCTTTACTTTCACTTTTAGAAATTCTACGCTTCCACTGTTTCCTGCTATAATCACTTCTGGCTCCTTCTTTGTGTATGTATTTTAATTATTTTCTTAATTTGTTAACCTAGTATACAAAGGATACTAGGTTATTTGTTAACCTAGTATTCAACCTCTGTATTTTTCCAGTGTTCTGTGTATAGTAGGCCATCGGTAAACATTCTTTATGTAAAGCAATGAATGAACGAACCCAGATAAAGGTCTCCAATTATTTGCAGTCATCAAATAAGCTTTTATACAAATATTTGGTTTATTGGAAGACTTAGCAGTTTGATACTTTGAAATAAAAACATCCCAGAGGGATGGTACGGGGAGGAAGGATAGAGGGGGGTTCGGGATGGGGAACACATGTATACTTGTGGGGGATTCATGTTGATGTATGGCAAAACCAATACAATATTGTAAAGTAATTAACCTCCAATTAAAGTAAATAAATTTATATTTAAAAAATAAAAAAATAAAAACATCATTGGCTCTCATGAGTTATAGTAAAATTTTATTAGTTATAATAAATAAAAATCATCATCCATAAAGATGCTTGCATTTACTAAGTTTAAGATAAATAAGGATTAATAAAGTTTTCTTTACTCTCAGCAAGTTAAACATAGGATGATTTTTCAACTATCTATTATGACATTAACAATGTGATTGTTAATCTCAAAAAGAGAATATTATAATTCATGTGAGTTAGGCTAATAATAATGTATTTTCTTATAATAGAGATCGATAAACATCAGAAATAAAAATTTTAAACAAGGTTTCCTATCAATAAAAACATGGAAAAACTTCACAATCACCTGACCTGAATTGTGCTAGTGGGATGTTTTAAGATCTTGACTTTTTCTGAGCTACAAACAACCCATGCCTTCTTTCTGAGCCACCATCTCTCTCTGTTTTGTTCATTCTGTTTTTTCATTTCCCTATTATCATTTAACATCATGTTTGACCATGCGTGCATGCTCAGTCATGTCCACCTCTTTGCAACCCCACGGACTATAGCTTGCCAGGCTCCTCTGTCCATGGGATGTCCCAGGCAAGAATACTGGAGTGGGTTGCCATTTCCTTCTCCAGGGAATCTTCCTGACCCAGGGATGGAACCCATGTTTCCTGCATCTCCTATATTGGCAGGCAGATTCTTTACCACTGCGCCACCTGGGAAGCCCCAAGTTTGACAACTCCACTGTAAATCAGTTTTCGTTTATTCCATATATTGCCTTTCCTGCCTTGATATCAGGGAATAATTTTTAAACATAATTTTGAAAGAAGTAGGCTAACAATTCGGAGAAGGCAATGGCACCCCACTCCAGTACTCTTGCCTGGAATATCCCATGGACGGAGCAGCCTGGTGGGCTGCAGTCCATGGGGTCGCTAAGAGTCAGACACGACTGAGCGACTTCACTTTCACTTTTCACTTTCATGCATTGGAGAAGGAAATGGCAACCCACTCCAGTGTTCTTGCCTGGAGAATCCCAGGGATGGGGGAGCCTGGTGGGCTGCCATCTATGGGGTCGCACAGAGTCGGACACGACTGAAACCACGCAGCAGCAGCAGGAGGCTAACAATTGTGGAGAAAAGCAAGCTTATATATAGAGCTTCCCAGGTAGCTCATTTGGTTAAGAATCTGCCTGTAATGCAGGAAACCTGAGTTTGATCCCTGGGTCAGGAAGATCCCTGGAGAAGGAAGTGGCAACCTACTCCAGTATGTGGGCATTCATGTATATATTGAATGAAGAAGGACTAGCCGATATGAAGAATTTTAAGAGATAAGTATTCTAGGTATCAGACTCTTCCTCCATAAACATTATAGGACAGAAAAATACTTGTTTTTAAATTAATGGTATTTTAATAAATGTATTTAAATTAATGTGATATTGTGCACCACAATGAGTATTAGAAAAGCACAGTACTTGGCTGATGAAAAATTGTTTTTTAACCATCAACTTTTATTAAAAATGAGAATTTCCAATATATATTCTTTGTGAAGCAATATATGAACCCAAAATAGCTCTTCAAAAAGAATAATAGATATTTTGCATCAAAAAAGCAAATATTTTAATTTGGACTTCCATTTTAAAAAGTGGGCCATTTTCAGCTCAGAACTAGTGAACACAGAGAAAATTGTTATAGTGTCTGGCTGTCTGAGAGATCACATTCTAATTAGGTAATCCCTCTCCTATATTGACAGGTTTGACTCTTGCAGGTAAATATCTCAAAAGGAAAAGATGGTGAATAATATGATTAACAGAAAACTTAATTTACTTAAATCTCAGGCTTTTCTGGTAACCCATGAAATATTCTGGTAATACTGTAAGCATATTGAATAATCTTAGATAATGACTGCATAATGTAGGGAGTACACTCTGTTTCCATTCCTGCTGTCAAGTAATTGTGGTTACACTTGGCATTTTTGAGTATAAATGCTGCTTCTATAATACCAGTTTCCCTGAAAAGTTTGGCAATAAGTGAGATTGATGACTGAGAACTATGAAACTACCTTGGAATCACTGGCCTTTCTGAAACATTCAAAGCATCCATCTTTATCCTCTCATTTTGAGTATCACAGAATTGGAAATCAGGTGATCTAGCCTACTGTTCAGACTGTGCCTCAAACTGGTTGTGTGACCAGGGACATCTCTCATAAATCTCTTGGGTTTACTTATTTTATGACAAAATGAAGGGGTTAAATTAGATCGCTAAAGTTCTTTGTAGGCCTGCCCTAAAATGGTGTGAATTTAAAAACATCTGTTAATATATAAAAGACACATACTTTGAATTGAAGTAAAAACCTCATGCGAAGAGTTGACTCATTGGAGAAGACTCTGATGCTGGGAGAGATTGGGGGCAGGAGGAGAAGGGGACGACAGAGGATGAGATGGCTGGATGGCATCATTGACTCGATGGATGTGAGTCTGAGTGACCTCCGGGAGTTGGTGATGGATAGGGAGGCCTGGCGTGCTGCGATTCATGGGGTCACAAAGAGTCGGACACGACTGAGCGACTGATCTGATCTGATTGCTATTACTTGGCAAAGAAGTTTTTGAATTTAACCCACAAATCATAGATCTGTGGGTGAATCACATTTTCACCCATTGATATCCCTTGTGAACACATTTCTAATTCTAACTTTAAATTTTTTATATCTGATAACTAAAAAGCTAATTATTTTCCACACATCATTTTTATTTTCAGAAAGATTCAAAGATGAAATACTTTGCAGGTAATCAGAATGGCCAAAATCTCTTTTTTCCCCTAAAGTTTTAACATTTTTATCTCTAATGTGCTGTTTCACAGATACATAGAAAATCTAGTGCAAATAAACATCCAATTAAATGTTGCTACACAAAATAACTGGCCCACAGTTTAGATCCCACAAACATGCTAGGTAGAACGTTATGAAGAATTTAACATAAGATTAGTAGAATAAACATGACTATGACTATTGCAAAATGATTTATTTCTTATTAAAAATAAATTGCCATATAGAAGGAGGGAAAATAGGAAATATAGGGTTTCCCTTTACCATGTATCTGATGGGCTGGTGACCATTGGCTAAGTGAAAGTGTATCTCTGGAGATAATAAGAAAACTGAATACACACAATTGTTCCTTGAGGAGCTGTTGTTGACTTGAGCTTAGGTATCTAAAGCATTATGCAGTTTCTGGTGACCAATATCCATGTCTTTATTTCCTCTCACACAGTGCAGGATCATCTATTATGGACTTACTTTTGGCAGTAAATGAAAGAGTCATCTTATCATTAATTGTGATAGCATAAATTAATAATTACTTGAATATTTACTTTGTGTGAGTCTCTGAGGTATAAAACTTTAATAATTACCATATTTTAACCTTCAAAACCTTAAATATGAGTATTATCATTATCTCCATTTTTTTAGATGAGACAGTTAAAGTTTAAGGATGATAATTAACTTGTCCAAGTTTATATATCTAGGAAGTGATTTTATTGATTCTTAAATTCATGTCTAGGTTAGTCTAAAGCCAATTCTTTTAATCAATATAGAATATTATTTAAAAATTAGATTGAAACAGTGTCAGAATGACCCAAGAAAACAAGGCTTCTAGAATCACAGGTGTGCTGTTGGCTGCACTGTATTCACTGATTCGTTGTGTTCAGGTGTTTTAAGTCTCCAAAATTATGAAACACTTTCACTTGCCATTTATCCCACAAATGGGCTAGCACAGTTGTGGAGTAACATGCTTTTGTCTGTTCCATTGGTAAATTTTATTTTTTTAATATTTTAAATATAAATCTCCCCAAATATTTTTAAAACATAGTTGTGTGAGGATCCAAATGAAGTGGACGAACACGTAGATTGTACAAAGAGCAATTTCCAACATAGTATTCCTTCAGGATTGAAGAAGAGGATGGATAGTGAATTATTTTTCCTCCTGTTTTTGTTCCTAAGTGACCTTTGTTCAAAATTCAAGTACCAAATGTTAAAATAATTAAATAAAGGGATCATGAGACCAAGAAGGCTCTAATGCTTTGGTAGTTTCAAGCAAACCAAAAGTTGAAGCCAGAGTCTGTGAAGCAGATGTAAGAAAATGAAACTTAAGAACAACCAACTTGGCTTTCCCAAATAAGGCAACTGATTAAAGTGAAGTGAAGTGGCTCAGTTATATCCGACTCTTTGCAACCCCATGGACTGTAGCCCACCAGGCTCCTCCGTCCATGGGATTCTCCAGGCAAGAATACTGGAGTGGGTTGCCATTTCCTTCTCCAGGGGATCTTCCCACCCAGGGATCGAACCCAGGTCTCCCACAGTGCAAGCAGATGCTTTCACCTCTGAGCCACCTAAAGAGGCAACTGATTAAGCTATAACTAAAGAACTGGCCTGCTTTGTTTCACTGTCTTCTCTATAAAAATTTAGCCCTGACTCCTATCCAGGAACACTCCTTCACTTTTTTTTTTTTTTTTTTCAAAAAAAAAAAAAAAAAAGAATAGCTTTATTGAGAAATAATTCACAAAATAAAATACATTCATTAAAAGTGTACAGTTTAATAAATTTTAAATGTGACACTAAAAATATGTGCATCAATCACCACTTTTGTTTTAATGCTGCCAGATCAAATCTATGTAAGCTCCAGTAAACTGCTGAAAATTCTGATGTGCCTCCTTTTACCTTTAACATAATTTTCTGCCCCTTCTTCCCTACAGTGACATCGTACCAAAAAAAAAAAAAAATTAGATCAGAGGAAGACAAGGGGCACAACTGGAAATGATGTTTTCCACTTACTATTAACAAAGAGAATAAAATTAAAGCCTTCATAAAACAGGGCTTGGGAAGATATTTCATCTTTCTCAAACTTTAATTTAAAAATTGTTTATAAATAATTTCCTTTTCATTGTATGATTATCTAAATGTATGTGCATTTCCACTAATAAGAGATGCTAAATACTTACATTTCTACAACTTAGTTCAAGTTGACCTTCTCATCTCTGTAATTCCACTAATTCTAGCTTCATCAACTTTACTCCTGTTAAGTTTGTCTTTAAAAAAGTAAAAAGTAGAATATGTCTTGTATGTTTGTCTTTAAAAAAGTAAAAAGTAGAATATATTTCATTGCCTATAAAAGCAAATGTTACCAAAGAATTTAAGGAAATGGCTTTGCTAACAACACATAAAGCTCTTGCTTCTAAATGACAACAGGGCTGTATGAAAATTGGAGAGGTGTTATTTGCACAACAAACACAGTAATCGTTTTTTCTGTGAGATTGGAAAACCTGATAAATATCATGTTTATTTGCCAACCACCAACCATTTTCCTTGAATGTTATTATATTATTTGAATGAATATGCTGTCCAGAATTTTACCTGTGACATAAAAATTTGAATTATCTCTGGACATAAAAACCAATAGCTGAACAGATTCCTTCAGAAGGTGTGATATATGAATTTATATAAGCTGTATATTATGAGGAAATTTATTTTTTCAACAATACTTTTTAAAACTCTGCATGGATATTTCCCTTTGAAATAAATGTTTAAGTAGCCAGAAGAATGCTGACATATTTCTAATTATTCATTTCTAATGATAAAATATAGACATTTGTGAGTTATAGTTCTTCTGGGAGGGGCAATCTATATTTTCACTTCATTATAGAAAAATTATCTGTTCTATAATTTACATAGAACTAATATTTTAAAATTAAACAACACATATTGTATTAAAAGTTACTTAAAACTAATAGATAATAGATTTCAAAAGACAGTGACATATTCAGTTATTAGTGATAAGTTTCTTGGCTCTAGAAACTGTATTTCCATATTAGATGCATCATATCCAATCTTTGTTTATAAAATATGATTTGACAAATCTTATGGATATCTGGCTACTTTTGTAAAGATTCTTTTTCATCTGCCTTAATTCCTAAATCAGCAGTAATGGTCATACATCAGGTGGCTAATATATACTTTTTGATGGACTAGTTAAATCATTACAGTCCAAAAATTTTATTGCATTTTAAATGAGCTAGTCTTTTGATGATAAACCATTTACCTATTATATTTTCTTAGTCTTTTGTCATTCTACACTTTTTTATTTCAACAATGTAATAGAAACAAGAAATCACTAGCAATTTATAGAGATGTGTGAATTATATAATAAATAAAAATCATATATGATTAAATGTATTTGTCACCTTTCAACTTTGATGAAAATTTTAGAATTATTAAATTTATTGCTTAGCCTCTTTTGTTTACATTTTTTGGTGTACTCATGTCAGAAACCGGAAGTATATTTAGATTTTACTGTTTTAAATAAGCAATCCCCAAATTTACATGCCTTAACATAATACAATTTTGATTTTTGTTCAATTATATTTCCTTACAAATTCAGAAAGACAGTTACTCACTAATTACTAAGAAATACAGACAGATGGACTATCTACTATCTTGGATGTCTCCCTCTCTGTGTCAGAGGGTCTCGTGCAAGCAATTGAATATCAGTCCTGAAAATGATACATAGAACTTATTTACCAGAAGGACATGAAAGTACCAAAGAATTACAAAGGAGCATGAAAAAGCAATGCTACCATGTTTTGTGGAAGATATACAGCTGTAATTACTTTTAGAGCAGCAAAATGGCTACTACAGTTTTCATTATGGTTTTTGTTGCAATAATTTTATTATGCCTATTAGAATGGAGTAGTAGTGACTAAAAGTACATATTCTAGGCCAGTAATGCTTAGTTTTAAATACTGACTCTACCACTTAACTTGAAGAAGGAAATGGCAACCCATTCCAGTACTCTTGCCTGGAAAATTCCATGGATGCAAGAGCCTCGTAGGCTACAGTCCATAGGTCACAAAGTGTTGGACACGACTGAGCAACTTCACTTTCTTTCTTTCTATAGTTTCTTTTGGAGAAGGAACTGGCAACCCACTCCAGTGTTCTTGCCTGGAGAACACTGGGGCCTGGTGGGCTACAGTCTATGGGGTTGCAAAGAGTTGGACACGACTAAGCAACTAACACACACACACACACACACACACACACACACACACACACACCACTTAATTAACTATAAGTTGAGCAAGTTAGATTCTTTGTTCTTTCATTTTCTCATCTGAGTATATTCCTATCTTCTATGCAGTGTCATTCTGAATGTTAAATATGGTAATATGTGTAAAATGCTTAGAACAATGACTGGCATAGAAACTGTTATAATGTTGCCATGTGAGCTCATTATAATGTCATAAAGTCACTTCTCAATGTCATTGTAGACTAGATTTATATTTTTCATGTCATTGTATGTAAGTACTTCATGATTACTTGAAAGTGAAAATTTCTTAGTTGTGTCCGACTCTTTGCAACCCCATGGACTGTAGTCCATGGAATTCTCTAGTCCAGAATACTGGAGTGGTTAGCCTTTCCCTTCTCCAGGGGCTCTTCCCTACCCAGGGATTGAACCTGTATCTCCCGCATTGCAGGCAGATGCTTTACCATCTGATCCACCTGGGAAGCCCAAGACTGACAGAGGCAAGTGCAAATAAGGATGAAGATGGGTAAGTCCTGGCCTGTTCTGATAGCAAGATTGGTCCCACAGGTTCTGGAAGGAGACACAAATGAATGAGAAGTGAGGATGTTCTTTCCGTAGTAAGGTGGTGAGTAGGCTCCTGATTCTGTTTTCCATGGCAATAATTCTCAAAGCAGTGATAGGAGATTCCAGTTGGCAATAAGGAGGAATTAGCTCTTACTGCATTTTGATGGTTCATAAGAATAGTCACAAAATTACTATGGAAATACTGGTATTGGTCTAGCTTTGATATTTTAGTCTATAAGATCATTTAGGTATATTCTTTATAAGGACAAATTCTTTGCCTTGTTGGAAATATGATTTTTCATCAAAATTAATAACTGAATCACAACATCGGTCATTAAATGTGATAATACCACGACAAAAGTAAGCATAACTATGAAGTAATGGTATTTGAGTTCTGTAGTTCATAAAATAATATTGTTGGCATTTCTTTTACAAAGTTTTTTCCTTAAAGTATATATGCTGCCTCTTGAGAAATCTTTATGCAGGTCAGGAAGCAACAGTTAGAACTGGACATGGAACAACAGACTGGTTCCAAATAGGAAAAGGCGTATGTCAAGGCTGTATATTGTCACCCTACTTATTTAACTTCTGTGCAGAGTACATCATGAGAAACACTGGACTGGAAGAAACACAAGCTGGAATCAACATTGCCAGGAGAAATATCAATAACCTCAGATATGCAGATGACACCACCCTTATGGCAGAAAGTGAAGAGGAACTAAAAAGCCTCTTGATGAAAGTGAAAGTGAAGAGTGAACAAGTTGGCTTAAAGCTCAACATTCAGAAAACGAAGATCATGGCATCTGGTCCCATCACTTCATGGGAAATAGATGGGCCAGCAGTGGAAACAGTGTCAGACTTTATTTTTGGGGGCTCCAAAATCACTGCAAATGGTGACTGCAGCCATGAAATTAAAAGATGCTTACTCCTTGGAAGGAAAGTTATGACCAACCTAGATAGCATATTCAAAAGCAGAGACGTTACTTTGCCAACAAAGGTCTGTCTAGTCAAGGCTATGGTTTTTCCAGTGGTCATGTATGGATGTGAGAGTTGGACTGTGAAGAAGGCTGAGCACTGAAGAATTGATGCTTTTGAACTGTGATGTTGGAGAAGACTCTTGAGAGTCCCTTGGACTGCAAGAAGATCCAACCAGTCCATTCTGAAGGAGATCAGCCCTGGGATTTCTTTGGAAGGAATGATGCTAAAGCTGAAACTCCAGTATTTTGGCCACCTCATGCGAAGAGTTGACTCATTGGAGAAGACTCTGATGCTGGAAGGGATTGGTGCAAGAGGAGAAGGGGACGACAGAGGATGAGATGGCTCGATGGCATCACTGACTCAATGGACGTGAGTCTCAGTGAACTCTGGGAGTTGGTGATGGACAGGGAGGCCTGGCGTGCTGCAGTTCATGGGGTCGCAAAGAGTCGGACACGACTGAGTGAACTGAACTGAGCTGATATATGCTGCTGCTGCTGCTGCTGCTAAGTCGCTTCAGTCGTGTCCGACTCTGTGTGACCCCATAGACAGCAGCCCACTAGGCTCCTCTGTCCCTGGGATTCTCCAGGCAAGAATACTGGAGTGGGTTGCCATTTCCTTCTCCAAAGCATGAAAGTGAAAAGTGAAAGGGAAGTCGCTCAGTCATGCCTGACTCTTAGCGACCCCATGGACTGCAGCCTACCAGGCTCCTCTGTCCATGGGATTTGCCAGGCAAGAGTACTGGAGTGGGGTACCATTGCTTTATTCGAAAGTATATATGAGCAGAATTATTTCCAAACTTGATCTCTTTAAAAGTTAGCATTTGCTTCAAAATATGGATATGATGATATTATGGTAATTTCATTAAGTTAAAATTTGTATTTATAATTAGATTTGTTCATCAGTTGTACATTTATTAACTAAATTGTGATTTACTGAATAATACTAAAGGGACTAAATGTCTTGGTTTGGTATAATTAATCCCCATACAAGTCTAACAAGTCAGTATATATACTGTGTATATATGTTCTGTAATCATATAGGCTTTACTGGGGGGAAAATCACATAGTAGAAAGAGAAGCACATGGTTATTAGGTATTTAGTATCTTTGACTAGGTCATCTGCAAAGTTCTTGCTATTCATTTTGTAACTAGGTCCCTAGGCCAGCTACGAACACATGTTGGCACTGACAGGGATCTTTTACTGTTGATTCTCTGTAGATCTCTAAATAGGACAGTGATAAGGAAAAGCAGCACAAGGAAGTTAAAAAAAAAAAATCTGATCAGTAGTCCCTTGTGATGCTCTATTGAGGACCCCTGTGGACACTCTAGGCAAGACAAAAGTATCCAGCTGTTCTCATTCCTAGTTTCAGGGACTAAACAGGGCCAGGTCTATGCTGCTGAAACTGGACTTGCTTGGAGCTTAGAGCCCTAGTGAGAGGGACTCTTACTTCCTCCCATTCTATTTTCTTGTCATATGTGTTAGAAATGCCTAGTAAGTGTGATTTAAACAGAGCAAGGTGTAGATACCAGGGATGTGTACAGTATGAGTATGAAGGCTAAGTGGACATGAAGATGTAGGGGCTTGGATGAAGTTGAGTTTAGATATGATGACCTTCAGTGAAGTTGCAATCAGATTTGTAAGCAAAGAGCACTTTCCCACTTGGTACATACTACTCAGTCTCCTAATAAGTTGATCTTTTGCAGATTCTTCCCCTGGACCTTTAGAAAAATAAAAACAACAAATCTCCAGTCAATCTATTGGAGTCTCTTACAATCAGCCTGCTGATCTAGATACATTATATTTCAAGCCATATCTATATAATCCAAAAATATCCCAGAAATCCAAAGCTATGGTCAGGCTTCTGGGTTCATTTACATGGGTATTTACTTGAAAATCAGTGAGCAATATAAAAGCTGTTATGTGGTCCATAGTTTTAATATATGAATATTCAACTGCTTAAACTAATACCCATACATCAGTTGAGGTCACATTTACCACAATTTTTTTTAAAAGTTGGTCTTAGAGCTTTTTGATTTTAAAAATTTGATTAAATTGCATTTAATAATTGTGGATCAGACTTATTTTAGATTTATTTTAGGAGCCAGGACTAAGGAAGCCTTCAGATCAGATCAGATCAGTTGCTCAGTCGTGTCCGACTCTGTGCGACCCCATGAACTGCAGCACGCCAGGCCTCCCTATCCATCACCAGCTCTCGGAGGTCACTCAGACTCACATTCATCGAGTCAGTGATGCCATCCAGCCATCTCATCCTCTGTTGTCCCCTTCTCCTCCTGCCCTCAATTCCCTCCCAGCATCAGAGTCTTCTCCAATGAGTCAACTCTTCGCATGAGGTGGCCAAAATACTGGAGTTTCAGCTTTAGCATCATTCCTTCCAAAGAAATCCCAGGGCTGATCTCCTTCAGAATGGACCTGTTGAATCTCCTTGCAGTCCAAGGGACTCTCAAGAGTCTTCTCCAACACCATAGTTCAAAAGCATCAATTCTTCAGTGCTCAGCCTTCTTCACAGTCCAGCTCTCATATCCATACATGACCACAGGAAAGACCATAGCCTTGATTAGGCGAACCTTTGTTGGCAAAGTGATGTCTCTGCTTTTGAATATGCTATCTAGGTTGGTCATAACTTTCCTTCCAAGGAGTAAGCGTCTTTTAATTTCATGGCTGCAGTCACCATCTGCAGTGATTTTGGAGCCCAGAAAAATAAAGTCTGACACTGTTTCCACTGTTTCTCCATCTATTTCCCATGTAGTGATGGGACTTAGATCTATTTAAAGTGCAGACAAAATTCCCACAATAGTATTATAATGGATATCTTGTATGTATATTTTAAATGATTGGCTATTTAATTAACCCTGATCTATAGTAGTGAATTTTGTGATATTTGAAAGGTACCAAATTTTAATATTTTTTTAACAATCCAAGCCTATGCCTGAATTTGTTAATTTTTGAAAGTTTTTTTTTCCATTTTCATATGAATATCTAGTACCATCAAAACTTTATAAATGTACTCATAAAGAAATAATTATGAGGCATACTTGTTAGAAACATATATGTGTATATATATATATATATATATATATATATAGGTGTGTGTCTATATGTATTAGAATGACATTGAGATCACTTGAACTAATGAGATGAAATCAGAAAAAAATAATTTCAAACTTCTGTTAAAAACATTAGACTATAATGAAGAGGAAATAAAATCATTCAAAAGAATGTTCCTTCCTCTTAATTTATTAATGTATATACCCATCCATTTATTCTTTAAAGTCAAGCAATATTTGATGAGATCTGGGTTGCAAAAATCAGCATAATATTAAGACTGGCTTTGAGTTGCTTATAATATTCATCAAGGCCTGGGTTAGTGGTGAATATGCTTTTAACTAATGAAATGAGGACTGTCTTTAAATTTGGAGAATAACTTCTTGATAGCTGATAAGAACTTTGGATTTTGAGCCAATCATGACCCTGATCACAGAATTCAAGCCGCGTAACTGTGGCTTAACTTGCTTTTTCTCAGCAATGCCTTTCCATTTATCCAGTGTGTAAGAGAGGGAGTTCCTGTTATGGAACTCACACAGTAATGACTCTTTGCAACCCAGTGGACTATACAGTGCATGTAATTCTCCAGGACAGAATACTGGAGTGGGCAGCCACTCCCTTCTCCAAGGGATCGTCCCAACCCAGGGACTGAACTCAGGTCTCTCACGTTGCAGGTGATTCTTTACCCTCTGAGCCACCAGGAAAGCCCACACAGTGAAATACACATTTGAATACAAAGTTTTTGAGAACCCTTGGGAAATCCTAGTAAGTGTTTAATTTTACCCTTCTCTTTTTCTCTATCACTTGACTACTGCATAGATTTGGGTGATTTTTATATTCTATGCTTATTTTAATAGAAAATTTTAGGTTACTGATTTAAGATTATTTCTTTTCTAAAGTAAGTATTTAAAAAGTTACAAATTTCTCTCTATGCATGCCTTCATCTATGTGGTGTTTTGAAATGTTACCAGATTCTAAAGATTTCAAACATGGATTCGGTCATGGCAGTTTGAGTGTAGGTTGGAAAATAATTTCCAGACACAGTTTCAGAAAGCAGTGAGGTTATTAAAAACAAAAAGCAGAGAAAATGTGGGTGTTGCAAGCACAGTGTGCTGACCTCCTGACAGACCAGAGAGAATCAACGCTTTTGTAGGCTAATAGTCAGCCCACTCCTGTGTTCTTGCCTGGAGAATCGCAGGGACGGGGGAGCCTGGTAGGCTGCCGTCTATGGGATCACACAGAATCGGACATGACTGAAGCAACTTAGCAGCAGCAGCAGTCAATTTTTATAGCCTTAAGACAAAGAAAATTCCTGCTGGAAAGGTTGCATTAGGTGATTGGTTAGGTCAATATAGGGTGAGTACCAGGATGGCCATTTTTACCTAACATGGAGTTAGGAGCCTGGCTGGTGAGGATCGGGGGCTTTTGGCAAGAGTTACAATGGGGTCAGTCATTTCTGGAGATGACATTGGTATGGGCCTCTGCACCTGTGACCTTGGTATGGGACTCCACAGATTATATTATTAAACCTGTTTGATAGAAACATAATTCAATAATCTGTTTAGTTAAAAATAAAAATTAAGACTAGACAAGCTAAAGAGCTAGTACTCAGCATGGTTGAGAGGCACTCCAGCCCCATGCATACACACATTTTCTAGCAACCTCTGGAGAGTCCTCTTTCACCTTGAGGCACAGAGTAATGTATGGTTCTCACTTCTACTGCATCTAGCAGCCTGAAGAGGGCTTCACAAACACTCTAAAACTTTTTCTTCCTCCTCTTTTCCTCCTTTATATTTTGTTCAGCCTCTTGAACTTTACAGCTCTCAAGAGCCAATCTTTTTTTGGCAGGAAGCTGCATGAGTGATAATCCAACGGAGCAGTGTCATCCACCTGAAGGATGGCACTGGAAATTGCATGATTTGTAAGGAAGAAAATTGTCACTTTCTGAATGGTGTTTCATCATGAGTCTAGGCCCGAGGACAGTTTCACACATACGGTTCCTCTCACACACACCCCAAATGATCCTGCTTCACGAACTTGAAGCTGTGAATGCTCGCTCATATAGCTACAGTGCAAAGGGTGATTTATATTTAATTAACATTCTCAAAAAGCCTTAATGTTGAAAAGCGCTGTAAATTGTTGGAGATAATTTGTTGGGGTTCTATATTAACGTTATTTATTTATTAACAAATTGCAGCCAGTGTCTAGCATTTGCTTAGATCTAAATATACATAATTTCACTATAATTCATAAAATATGAACTTTATAAACGAAGTACATTGATGTTTTATTACTTTCAATATAAAATTTTTCAGTTATTTGCAAGCTGATTTTTAGTAGTGAAGGTGTCTGCAGATGATTAACTATTTGGCAAAAAGCTTAAGGCAAGTAGAATTTTAATATGAAATATTAATTTCATAACACTATTCAAATATTTCAAAAATAAGTTAGATAAATACTCTTAAGGGATTTGTTTATTGTGAAATAAGATGTACATTTTTTTTTTGAAAAAGCAGTGGAATGGGACAAATTGATTTTAGACAAATTATGGATGTCCTGATAGTCTCTGATAGACCTTATTTACAAGTGAAGATCTTATTGCTAAATTCTCTTCAGGTCATACAATTAGAATTTTATTTTTTAAATAGAAATTTCTATATTCTTAGTTCATAAGAATATTGAATATTAGAGTTATATATTTAAATCCTATTTAAGTGTGATGTAAACCTTGAAGAAATGAGTAATTTCTTTTATATTATCTGTGCTTCCCTGGTGGCTCAGATGGTAAAGTGTCTGCCCACAATGCAGGAGACCAGGGTTCAATCCCTAGATTGGGAAGATCCCCTGGAGAAGGAAATGGCAAACCACTCCAGTACTCTTGCCTGGAAAATTCCATGGACAGAGGAGCCTGGTAGGCTACTGTACATAGGGTTGCAAAGAGTCAGACACAACTGAGAGACTTCCTTTCTTTGTTTATATTATACTTGAATTTTTAATTTAAATTGTCTTCATTCATATAACTCAATTTTATATTAATATTTTTTATATTTTCAAAGTCTTTGAAGAGCAATCATTTTCAGCGATTTCTCCCACAAAGTAGGTATGTATATATATTTGTATATATATACACACACACACACACACACAGAGATATATGTATATAAAGTAAATAATGTCTGATACATCATTTTAATTCTAATTTTTTTCTTACTGGCTGCTATGTGAATTATGGCATGCATTGATTCATCATAATTCTTGATGAGATTAATACTAACTTAATTTCAGTAAATATAAAGGCATTGTAGCCATTCAGAAAATGTTAAGTTTCTCCTTCCCACCTTAAAAAATATTATCTTGGGTATTTCTGGGCCTTTCTGTTCTTTCTCTTCTTTCATCTTTTGCCACTTTAGCTACCATAGCAAAAAAGAAACCAAGGGATCCATTGAGCCAACTTTCCTGGGATTAGATTTATCACTTTTCAATTTCATTGGTAGCTCTTGCTTCTTGTAACAGAGCACAGTTCAACTTCTGTTTCACATGAGCAATTCCAAAGACATCCAGGCATCAGGGCTTCAGCAACCCCATCTCTTCCTGTTTCTTTTCCCCAAACAGCACTTTAGTCATGTTTCTGTGAATGGAGGTCATTTTAACAAATTTTCTCATTGCTATTTTGCTGGAAGAACTCAAGGAACCTGAAGGCTATTATACCCATGGCTGTGAAATATTACAAAGAATGAATATACAACAGGATTGTTATTGTTTAGTCACTAAGTTGTGTCTGACTCCTTGTGACCACTTAGACTGTAGCATGCCAGGCTTTTCTTTCTGTGGGATATCCCAGGCAAGAACACGAGTGGGTTGCCATTCCTTCACAAGGGATCTTCCTGACCCAGAGATTGAACATGTGTCTCCTGCACTATAGGAGGATTTTAGTGACTGTAATTATAGAGTTAAGGTTCAAAAGAAAACAAGGATAAGCAAGGGGAAAAATACTATTTGGCAGAGTCTGGGTGAATCCCAAAACAGATTTCTTATGTGCTCTTCAAAGGGGCAACAGGGTATACTCCTTCCTCCACCAGTGAAATGTACACTTCTGCACAGGAAAGTCTGTTTGAGACTCAGAGTCCAAGGTTTTATTAGGGGCTGGTCACACAGACACTCTGCCTAGCCACAGCTACCAAAATTCAAGATTCCCAGAAGGAAAGCAGGTGTTTTGCTTAAACCATAAATCACACTGCCTGTATACACAGTTTATACAGAGCAGTACAGAGATTTGACCATTTTACAGAATGTTTCAAAGCCAAATTTCCTGAAACCAACCAAGGGCCAGCTCTGCAAACAAGCCCTTCTAAGGATCAGCCTTGCTGTGTTAACTCTGTCCTGAACATCTTCTTATGCTGTCGCTCAGTTCCCATTTGATGCTGTCATTAATGCATGTTGTCCCATTACATTCTCCCAACAGTCTACTCTGATGTGTATTTCTATTCTTCTTCTACTTTTCCGATGAGAAAACTGAGAATCAGAGAGAAAATTGATTTCAAAAGGTCATATTACTAGGAAGAGGTAGCAAAGTTTGCAGAGAAGGCAATGGCACTCCACTCCAGTACTCTTGCTTGGCAAATCCCATGGACGGAGGAGCCTGGTAGGCTGCAGTCCATGGGGTTGCAAAGAGTCAGACACGACTGAGCGACTTCATTTTCACTTTTCACTTTCATGCATTGGAGAAGGAAATGGCAACCCACTCCAGTGTTCTTGCCTGGAGAATCCCAGGGACGGGGGAACCTGGTGGGCTGCCATCTATGGGGTCGCAGAGTCAGACACGACTGAAGCAACTTAGCAGCAGCAGCAGCAGCAGCAAGGTTTGACTTCAAAGTCAAGATTTTAATCATTAAATATACCCACATGGCATATATTATATATAAATATTCAAAAAATATTTACTGATTGAGTGAATGCCAAGTGAATTGGGACTGGAGGATACCATATTATTTAATATAATTGTATACGTATAGAATCTTGAATTCTTATTTGAATTAAGTAAGGCAAAACATTACTTGTATTAGGCAGAAGAATAAAATCAAGAGTTGAAGTATATAGAAATATATTAGCTTCTTGTTATTATGTAGAATTTAAATAAACTTTCTAACCCATTCCTCACTAGCTTTCTACACCAGTAAATATGTGTCTCTCATTACAACTATGGTTTTTAAATGCTCTAATTAATATGCCCAAGCACTGTCAGAGACAGATTGCTTGCAATTGCTCGCAATTTTGGAAAGAGATAAATCTCATTGTATTAAATATGTTATAATCACTTTTAAAATGCAGGTCAGTTGAATTGGACAGCTTCTCTAGACTTCTTCAGGGGTGAATATTAATTCAGCACACAGCAAATCTGCTCACACATCAAATCAAGGCAGAACCACTAACATATGGCAAGCTAAAACTTCAGAGGTCTCACAGAAACAAATTCATTCAGACAATACTTATTCTTCTTTATTTTTCTAATGTAATACTAAATGGTAGCATCTGTACAGATAATTAGACAGAAAAACAAATATATTGGATATTAATCCAATAATTAATGTAATTTGGCAGGAGCAAATATGGTGTACAAAATAATTTTCTTTACAATCCTTAAAATAATCCAAATATTTGTCCCTAAAAGATAAGAACTAGAAATTCAGACATTATCGTGGTGGTACCTAAAACATTTCTTTTAGTCCGCTGAGAATGTACAACAAAGAGTGTACTTTTAGAGTAAACAGGTTTCAGAAAATGTTGCTATAAATTTTTTCTGATGTTGTTCTCTCTTCCCCAGTGTTAGTAGATTTTAATAGTTAGTATAGATTTTATTATTTGTTAATCTGTTAGACTAATCAGAGAAATGTTAATCAACACAATAAACATAAGCTGAGTGTCTACTATCAAATAAAAAGCTTATTAGGTAGTTTAAGGTGGTAGAACTAGGGCTTAGAACTATTGAATTAAAGGATGCCCATTTTGTTGTTTACAAAACCTTTTTGAGTTAACAATTGTGATACATTTCAGTGTCAATGATACCAAGTGTGCATTTTGTCACAGATGAGTTTGTTCTGATAAACCACTTGCAAGTAGCTCCTCTGATTCCAGTAATTTCACTTTCTCTTTGTTAAAATTTTGCTAGTTAATCATTATGCAAATGGTACAAGGGGTAATCTTTGCTTTTCATTACTTTTAATTTTTCTTTCATCATTATCTATAGGTAGATAGTAGTCCATATAAAATTAAATATAATTCTGAAGAATACAAGACATACTTTTGTAGCAATGTTTTTAAATATCAACTTAAATTCCAACATGACATTTCACACAGAGAATTTAGAAGACTGAAGCTTTCAGTTTCACATACATAGTAATAAAAATGTTCTTGTTGGCAAATATTTTTCGACTTTAATGGTAAATATATCTCATAATTCTCAGGAAAAAGAAAACTAAGCTTGTGAAATCATCTTAGAGATCGGTTTGTTCAAAGGCAATATCTTTGTCTTTGTAAATGTTACTATATTGATTAAAATTTTCATCTAAGTTTTATGGTTTGGCTTACAATGCCCTTTACAAACTAACCCCTCATGCATTCTGACTCAGTGTTTTAAAGAGTTGCCATGCTCTTTCATGATTCTATAACTTCTAACTATTTTATCTTCTGGAAATCTCCTTCCTCTATTCCTAGACATCTTAAGACTCAATTCAAATTGGGATCCTAACACTTCACAGTTTTTCCTTCATACTTTCTCATCTGGATTTAAGGTTGCATTTCAACATACTGAAGAGTATATTTTAAGTTGTGTAATCTCTGTGATTATAAATCTATCTAATTTGATAGTTTGTGATCTCTAAGCAAATGCTGCTGCTGCTGCTAAGTCGCTTCAGTCGTGTCCGACTCTGTGTGATCCCATAGACAGCAGCCCACCAGTCTCCTCTGTCCCTGGGATTCTCCAGGCAAGAATACTGGAGTGGGTTGCCATTTCCTTCTCCACTAAGCAAATGGGACCTGTATTGGGACCTGTATTATTAATGTTTCCATCATGTAAACCAAGTCTAGTAATTCTTCAATTATTTATAGAAGTTGCTTGGGTAATTGCATCCGTACTCACCCTTCTGTAAAGAGACTGACTTCACAGTTTATATACAGTTTCACATATGGTTACTGTTGGAAATATTGCTTAACTGAGTGATTGCATACACTAAGCAGCACACCAGAATCACTTCTTTGCTATAAGGCCCTGTGCTTAGGATGTGTGAATCAGTAAATGATCCATGGGCCTAAGAATCTGCATTTCAATACAGACATCTGGTAATTCTCATGCAATGGCTTTTAGGAACAATGATTGAGAATAATGCTAATATGAAAACCATGAATTGATTCATGCTGACTTTCCTTTCATTTACTGATTCAATGTATACTTATCAAGGCTAGAACTTGCAAAGTGTTGGAGGTTTAATCAGTGAACAAAAGAGCCCTTGTGCTTACCCTTAGGTCCACAGTCTTGTGGCAGTAACAGAGTCCAACTGATCAATCATATCAATACAAATGTAATTTTAAATGGAGTGATAAGTACTATGAAAGAAAATAAGACTCCTAACCAATGTTTTCAAAGACCAAGAAAAGCTTTGCTGAAAAATGTCATTAAATAAAAGACCATATAAAAATAAATAGAAGCTAATTAAGTAAAGAAGCACAGGAATAAATTAGGTGACAAAAAGCCTTTCAAGTAGAAGGGAACTCTTATACACTCTGAGGCAGCAAGTTGGAGCTTGCCACTTTGAGAAATTCAGAGTCTGGCTCAATGGGAATTTGTGGAGCGTAAGTTTAGTGTGTATACAGGGAGGGATGAGGAATTATTCAGTCTTACAAAGACAAGTTAAGGATTTTGATCATTATTCCAAAAATAATAGGAAGGATTTTAAAGGTTTAAGTAAAACAGTCACATGATCAAACTTAAATTTTAGAAAGAATGCCAGCTACTGTGTGAAATCTTAATGGGCTTGAGATGGAGGATGGCTGGGATGGGAACAAAAGTGAGAGCAGACAGGTCAGAAGTTTGTAGAGAAAGCCAGGTGAAGAGTGATGATCCCTTAGATCGCAGTGAGAGTCAGAGAGAGATAAGTGGACATTGTCAAGACGCATTAGGAATTAAGGATTGCTTTCTGGTTCCTCAAAAATAAATATGTAAATAGGGCTGCAGTGAATATTAGGGAACATGTACCTTTTGGAATTGTGATTTTCTCAGGGTATACACCCAGGAGTAGTATTACTGGGTCATATGGTAGTTTTAGTTTAAGTTTCCTCCACTGTTCATAGTGGCTGTACCAATTTGCATTCCTACAAGAGGGTTCCCTTTCTCTGCATCCTCTCTAGAATTTACTGTTTGTAAATTTTTGATGATACCCATTCCAACCAGTGTGAGGTGATACCTCTTTGTCATTTTGATCTGCATTTCTCTAATAATTAGCAACGTTGAGCATCTTTTCATGTGCCTCTTGGCCGCCTGTATGTCCTCCTTTGAAGAAACGCCTTTTTCAAAACATATTTGCAGGGCAGGAATAGAGATGCAGACAGAGAGAACAGACACAGATGTGTGGACCTGGCGGGGAGAGAGAAGGGGGATTGGGATGAATTGGGAGATTAGGATTGACGTGTATACACTACCATGTGTAAAATATACAGTTAATGGAAACCTGCTGTATAGAATAGGGAGGTCAGCTCTGTTCTCTGTGGTGACCTAGAGGGGTGGGATGGGAGGGAGGGAGAGAGGTCCAAGAGGAGGGAGATATACATATACATCTAGTTGATTCATTTTGTTGTACAGCAGAAACAAAGACACCATTGTAAAGCAACTCTACCCCAATTAAAAAAGAAATCCATTTCCCAATGTCCTTTGAATGGGGTAACTGGTTTGTGTCACGTAATAGAGGATTCAGGATGTGAAATTACTAAGTATTATTAGGATATGAACAGGGCATTGCACTCTTAGAATAGGAAATATCTTGAAATGTAAAACATGAATGCTTTGGAATTCAAAGAACTCTTGCCCTGACTCTGAGTTTTTCATAACTTGTTGCTTGAGTAAATCTCTCAAGCTCCTTGTTCCTCAATTTCTCATAAGAAAAATTGGGACAGTCTTGAGTAAATCCTAGTTGTGACATAGTTTCACAGTGTGGGATGATTTCTTCTTATCTTTACTGGAAGGGCTTGGTGAATTTTTAGTATATTTGAATATAATTTAGAAAACTGTCTCATATGGCTAGAGAGTAGTAAAATTTGCTCCAGGTGAAGCTCAAACTCACAACCTTGACTTTAAAAGTTAATATTCAAATAAAATTTCCAGAAATTCTATTTAATATGCTCCCATAAAATATGAATAATATCTTCATTTTGAGTTTTCAAGCAACATCTTTGCCACATTTTGTGATTTATTTCCTTGAAATATTTTAGAGTGAAACTTGTTACACACCCCCATACACAGACACACACACACACACATCAAATTCTTCCTCTGAAAATTAGGCTTCATTCTGAATGATAGCAATATAATTACTTCTATTTTTAATTAAAATATAGCTCATAAGAAGTATCTATTAAGATGATAATTTAATTTAATGGAAATGTACATTTTACTTCAAGTGCTACATAGTCCTTAACTTCTTGGAAATGATTGGTAGGGATAAGCCTCAATACACAAATGTTTTTTCCACAAGTTTCTTTTAGAATTAACCAATTATCCATTTTTTAACAATATATTTATTAATTTGATTCATATTTATTGAGCATCTACAATATGCCATATATAAGTATGGTGCCCTAGAGGACATTATCTGGGGGGTGCTACCAAGGAATATTTACCAGAAGATGTAGTGTTTAGGGAGATTGGAATGTATTAGTTCCCTAGTCTGCTGTTAACAAAGTACCAAAAATAGCAGATGACTTAAAATAACAGAAATGTATTGCTCATAGCCTGGAGGCTAGAAGTCTGAAATCAAGGTGTCAGCAGGACCATGAGAATCCTTCCTTGCCTCTTCTATCTTCTGGTGTTTGCAGGCAGTCCTCGCATTCCTTGGTTTGTGAATGCATCACTTCAGTCACGTGACCATTGTCTCCCTGTGGTCCTTCCTGTTGTCTTCCCTCTGTGAACGTCTGGGTCCAAATACACTTCCCCTTTAAAAATACTTATTTATTTGGTTGTGCTGGGTCCTCAATGCTGTGAGCAGGCTTTGTCTAGTTCCAGGGAGCTGGGGTTACTCTTTATTGTGGTGCATGGGCTTCTCACTGAGGTGGCTTCTCTTGTTGTGGAGCATGGGCTCTAGGTGTGCAGGTCTCATGCTGGTGCAGCTTGTGGACTCTAGAGTGCAGGGTCAGTAGATGTGGCACACAGGCTTAGTTGCTCTATGGCATGTGGAATCTTCCCCAACCAGGGATGGAACCCGTGTCTCCTGCAGTGGCAGGCAGATTCTTACCAGTGTACCATCAGGGAAGCCTAAAATTTTCTCTTTCATAAAAACACTGGTCATACTGAATTAGGCTTGCCTTAATGGTCTCATTTTTCCTTGATTACTTCTGTAAAGACCTTATTTAGCAATTAGATCATATTCTGAAGTACTTGAGGCTAGGTCTTCAGCATAACTTTCTGCAGCAAACACAATCCAACCATTGTTTTTTAGTTGCTAAGTCATGTCAAACTCTCCATGACCCCATATACTGAAGCCTGCGAGGCTCCCCTGTTCATGGGATTTCCCAGGAAAGGATACTGGAGGTGGTGACCATTTCCTTCCCTAGGGGATATTCTCCACCCAGGGATTGAACTCAAGTCTCCCACATTGGCAGGCGGATTATTTATCACTGAGCCACCAGGGAGGTCCAGAGCAATCACAGCAAGGAGTAAAAGTGAAGGAGCAAGAGAATTCCATACGTAAATGAGTTGTGTACCATTACTGCCTTGAAATTCACTTGGAAAATAAAAAAGTAAAATGTGATTTGTCAAACAGGATCATTTTATATTCTTTAGAATAGCATCCCTAACTGCTTTGATTACTTTTACAGGATGGAAGAGGGTTTTAGCTAATGGTATATAATGTGAAACTCAGGAATATTTCTAGCACCCATACTTCTCTTCCTTCTTTCCTCGCCTTTTTTGCTCTCAGCTGCCTCTCTAAGTCACTATACCATCATTGATTATAGTAGGGGTAAATGGAATATTTTAGTCTAAGAGCTTATACTCTAGGCAGAGGTCCCAAGGCTTGCAGTGAGATCCCCAGGACAGCAGATGACCATGTCTGACTCATGACTAGACATTCTTCACTAACTTCAACTCTAGCCCTTTCTATTTATCTCCAGAGATAAACTCTTGAGATACACTTCACTCTTCAGAGTGTATGGGAGTGAAAGAGAGCGTATTAAAAACACATTCTTGATGTACAACATCAGATCAGATCAGTCGCTCAGTCGTGTCCGACTCTTTGCAACCCCATGAATTGCAGCACGCCAGGCCTCCCTGTCCATCACCAACTCCCGGAGTTTCACTCAGACTCATATCCATCGAGTCAGTGATGCCATCCAGCCATTTCATCCTCTGTTGTCCCCTTCTCCTCTTGCCCCCAGTCCCTCCCAGCAACATAAAACATACTTATTTTTAAAGTAAATTCTTGAAATGGCAATACTTGGACAGCCATTATTTTTCCATGTCTTGGTAGACATTGCAATCTTTGGAAACACCAGACTCACTCTGCAGTCTTGAAACAATGACAGTTCATTTATTTCAATTCATTCATTATTTTTCTATCCATCAATTCAACTCACATTTAATTGGTGCTTGACGGATGCCCAGCATTATGCTAGATATGAAGCTATGGACCTTGCCCTTAAGTAGTTTGCAGTCTAGAAATAAGCCCAATGGAGAGCATGAGATAACCATCATTCTGTCTTGATAATGCTGACCACACCTCTAAGCAGAAACATCCGAAAAATAGAAGGCAGTGTCAAAAATGGCCATGTAAAATTTATGTCATTCATAAACAAGTTGCATCTAAGAATTCTCCTAATAGTCTAGCAAACCTCCACAAATAGATACATTTATATTTTTGGTAAATTTTAATTAAAAATGTTTCTCTGGACTTTGTTTATTCAGGTCTTTGGAGGATAAGCATTTGATTCTAGGAACAGGAGTTTATATGCCTATATTGGGCCTCACATTTTGTATTAATGTGAATGACTGTATTGATTTGAAGAAATGTCATTATATATAGAGTGAGCATAGAGAGAATTTGCTATAAAAAATGAATCTGTGGGTTTTTAGGTTCAGGGATTAGAAAGTTGTGAAGAGGCAAAACATGGACAATAAAAGGAAATTTAGGAATCAAAGATGGGAAGAAATTGATGGTTTTCAAGGATATTCTGATTAATAAATGGTAGGAAGAGATGGAATATTTTAAAGCAGGGGGGATATGAGGTGATACAAACGTCCACAACCTAACATATGCTGTCCTAGACACTCAGGATGCATCGAACACCGTGTTTTCCCAGTCTTTGGGAAATTAATGTCTTCCCAGTTCAGTGCTTGTGGGGTGCCCAGTAAGGTTACTGTCAATGGTATTATCAGCTCTGCATTTAGAAAAACAAAAATCACTTCAAAACAATATTTTCCATGAGAAATGGGGTCAAAAATTATATAACCATTATTTGGGGAAAAATTGTAAAACAGTGTTACAGAAAATGTATGAGGACTATACACAGTGTAATATGATTCTTTAGCACACTAAAATTGTCTGCTGCTCTTTTTTGAGGATGGGGTAGAAAGTCAGGAGAATTAAACATATTCTGGCTTATGTTAAATTAAAAACCATGAGCACATCTTCTGATCTCTATACCCACTGAAAATATTTCATGTACCTGTCCTTGGCTGGGGCAGGTAAACTCTATGAGAAAATTCATAAACATTGTTAAAAAGATTCAAGTAGCAGCTTGTTTCTTAATGATTCTGGATAATAAAAAATCTTCAAAGTGTGAGGGTTGGAATGGCTGAAAAATGAAAGTGTAAGTTCAGGGGGAAATCCAGTTTTGAAACTAGTACATCATATTGAAAGGTTAATTGCTTCCCAATAGCTCTCATGAGTTGTACTTGAGAGATTTCTGCACGTTTACTAAGGTAACCTTACCTTGTTATGGAAAAGAGCAAGAGAACTCTTAGAGTCTTTGGTACATCAAAACTATAGTTTACTAACTTAACCCTGAAAGTTACTTTTCCCCAAATTTTGGCTTCCCTGCTGGCTCAGATGGTAAAGAATTTGCCTGCAATGCAGGAGACCCAGGTTTGATCCCTGGGTCAAGAAGATTCCCCTGGAGGAGGACATGGCAACCCACTCCAGTATTCTTGCCTGGAAATCCCGTGGACAGAGTAGCCTGGTGAGCTATAGTCCATGGCATCACAAAGAGCTGGACACAACTAAGCAACTAACACTTTCACTTTTCGCTTAGGTTTCAGCAGAATCAAAGGTAGCCATGGCACATAAATATTAGTGATTTAATTTCAACTAAACACAAAACCCTGGTGGCTCAGTCAGTAAGGAATCCACCTGCAATGCAGGAGACCTGGGTTTGATCCCTGGGTTGGGAAGATCCCCTGGAGGAGGGCATGACAACACACTCCAGTATTCTTGCCTGGAGAATTCCATCGAAAGCGGAGCAATAGGGCTACAGTTCATGGCATCACAAAGAGTCGGACATGACTGAGCAACTCATAAAACACACATAAAACAAGTATTTGTACTACAATCAAAGTAAAAAAAATGTATAAGTAAAATTATTAATATTTTCTTTAGAAGTCTAAGAAAAAAGACTAGCTGTTATGAAGTGAATGGCTATTAAAAAATCTGTTCAGAGATATGCACGACATTAAAAACAGTTACATTATCTCCCTATAAAAGCCATTTGAACTATGTAAACTGGAAGGGAAAATTTTCATGGTTGACATTTCATTCATTTCCCTGAATGAATACATAGAAACTTACCCTGTAGCTCTTTCACTCTGCCCCTGTTCAAGATATTAATGAGTTTCCCTGAACCCAGTGGCCAGAGGATAAACTTAAAGTACATGATGATTAGTCCTAATCCAAACGTAAGCATGGGGTTCCGTATTGATGCTAAAATTCTCTGTCTATACATAACTTCTCAGTGGGAAAAGTCCCTCAGCCTAGATGGGGTAAAAATTTTCACCACATTTTAGAAAACATTAGATTTATATGGAACTCCCAAAAAGTTATGCTTTGAACTATAACAGATTGTTAACCTCATACGGCATAATTCTGTCTCTTGTAACTGCATCTGAAATACCTATTTCAATAAAGGCTCACTAATGTATTTCTATGTGAAAGAATTGATTATTAGCTGGTTTAGCAGTTTTCAATCTATTGGTCTTTTCCTAGACAGTAATATATAGGTTTTTAATGAATTTAGCAATTTACTATATGGTTTTCTTCCCATAAAGCAGTGAGTTATGATATAACACAGGCAAGCAAGATAAATCTCCCACCGATGATGGCTGATTTATAACAAGGCTTTGTAGATTGAATATTCATGTTACAAAAAGTTCTTTTAAACATAAATGATATATAATGATATCCATAACTCATTTTGCTTCTTTTCCTTCTCTTCACTGCAACACTGGTATATTTCTTTCTTCTGCTTTCACTTTTATATTCCTAATTTACAGTTTCTTGAAAAGGAAAATATATTTTAATATGCAGTGAGGTATGTGCATGCTATGTGTATATATATGTGATTATATCACTGTAATCAGAATAGCTGATTAAATTTTGACTGGAGCATAGCAAGATTAACATTTGAGTTTAGGAATAAAACATTTCAATTACCACAATCCTCAAAGAGTAAACAACTGATATAAAGGCTTACATGCTCACCATGTAAATCTTTGATGATAAGGAGGAAGATTTTTTTCTTTTCTATATTTCAGGATCTAAAATGTCTTCTTGGTGTTTTCCATTGTATTTAATATTTAACCCTTTAATAGACAATCAAATTGATTTGGGTATGGATGTGAGAGTTGGACTGTGAAGAAAGCTGAGCGCCAAAGAATTAATGCTTTTGAACTGTGGTGTTGGAGAAGACTCTTGAGAGTCCTTTGGACTGCAAGGAGATCCAACCAGTCCATTCTGAAGGAGATCAGTCCTGAGTGTTCATTGGAAAGTGAAACTCCAAAACTTTGGCCACCTGATGCAAAGAGTTGACTCATTGGAAAAGACTCTGATGCTGGGAGGGATTGGGGGCAGGAGGAGAAGGGGACGACAGAGGATGAGATGGCTGGATGGCAACACCGACTCCATGGACATGAGTTTGAGTGAACTCTGGGAGTTGGTGATGGACAGGGAAGCCTGGCATGCTGTGATTCATGGGGTTGCAGAGTCAGATACGACTGAGTGACTGAACTGACTAAGAACATTGGAAGATATTCAGTACTTTTTTCTTTCAGTTTTGTGACTAATATCTGTCCCAGACAACATTTGTAAACTGTGAAATTGTATATAATCTGAGTTTCTAGATTTCCTTGGAAATCAGAAGATTGCAAAATTAAGCCTATTATGCATAATAAGAATAAAAATCATTCTCATAAAGCATCTTTCAGCAAGAAAGTGAACATCCCTCCCTAACTTTAAATGGTTAATTTAACAATTTCAAGTGGTTTTAAGAGCCAGAGAGGCAAAGTACATAAGTGAGGTCAGTCAAACCCAACATATTAGGATGCCCCAAGCTGCAGCAAATGCATGCCCTTTCTTCCAGAAATACGAGGCTATTTGCACTATTTAAGTGTCTATTACAAGGGAATACTGTCTCAAGGTTGCCACAGCTGAGTTTTCAAGAAAAATCTGGAAATTCTGGTTATTCTGTGGGTTTTCACAGTTTTCAAGCACTTTGTGGATCAAAATTGGTTGACTGGATCCAGCATGTGACCAACAGTTTGCTACCCCTAAGGTAGAAGATAGTTTTTAACAAATGTTTATTCAGGGGGATTTTAGACATATATAAAAGTGGACAGAATGGTATATGATACTTTCTTGTGCCCAACACACATATCTGGCTAGTCATGCCAGATATCCCATGAATGCCATCCACTACTCCCACACTGTATTGTTTAAAAGCAGATCACCAACATCATATCATATCATTTGTAAGTATTTAAGACTACATGGGAGGTTTGGGGGGTGAATGAAATGGTAACATGTTTCAGTAAAACTAATATTTCTCCAAGGCCATTTGAACAATACTGACCATGAACGGTTTATCTGATAATTCATCTAAGTTGAGAAAAATTGCTGTGCATTCTGAATTACTCAAAAACGCAGTATAGTTTCTAAAACTCAAGAAACAATATGGTTGACCTTTTGGATTCCTGTCTCTTTCTGTTGTTTTATATCAGTGAGACTAAAATAAGATTTATCTTGATAGATGTATGTTGATTTTGGTACCATATTGGGTAGAACTTGTGAGAAAACTTTCCATTGTGATTCGAAATTCTGGTTCATTTATAATCGTTATTAGAGACTCATAATGAAAATTCTAATATCTTGTTGACATCTAGATGAGCAGGAACAGAACTCATGATAAGGAAGCATCTGCTTGTGTTTTACAGACAAAATCATGATAATTAAGGTCCTCACTCAGCTGATAACTAGAGCATGTGAAGTGTTTATCCTCTCTGTGATTTCCTTGTTCTTAAAATTAGCACTGTATAAATCCAGCGTAAGGGTTCTGAATGTGATGGATAGTTTTAATGAGTACCCGTCTGAATTCTACTGCTTATAGTTATCCAAAAAGAGGTGGTGAAACTTGAGTATAGGCTGCTCTTATTTCCAATTCATATTGTGAAATACTAATAATATGTACATGAATTTTCTGATTTTTAAAAAATCATGGTTACATTAAGTGCAAATCTGTTTTTAC
Source organism: Tragelaphus eurycerus (assembly GCA_935064755.1). Lineage (NCBI taxonomy): Eukaryota > Metazoa > Chordata > Mammalia > Artiodactyla > Bovidae > Tragelaphus > Tragelaphus eurycerus. The sequence goes on from CAKXYN010000012.1 coordinate 36,930,377, forward strand.
CACAAATGTAAGAAAGTAGATATCTCCAGAAACCCCATTAGAAATTTATATGAATAAATGTAGCAGAATAAAATTATTTGCTATTCTGAATAATGTTTTTAGAATATGTATCATATTATGCAAGGCATTTTACATTCAAGACTGCTTTGTCCCTAGACAGTAGGCACTAAATAAAAGTATATTAAAATGTTTTAAAAGGAAGAAATTTCATAAAATTAGTATGTGCTTATTCACAGGATGTGGATATTATAATAATTTTTCCTGGTTCTATGCCACAGTTTAAAAATGAAACTATAATAATCATTCTTTTTTCCTTCATTTTCAGATTGAACTGAAGTGTTGAACTTCATTAACCTTGTTGGAAACTTAGAAATATAATAAAACTGCTTTTGAATGCCCTCTTTAACCTATGATTTAGATGAAACTGAATTTCAAAGCAAAATGGAATTGAATCCAGACAACACATACATTTGTGGAATTAAGAACATAGTGTAATTTCATGCCGTGGTGACTTTATCAGACTTGCAACAGCATAGGGGTAATACTCTTCGGGAGAATAGCAAGTATTTAATATAATCACAAAACTTCCATTTAATTACATTTATATAAACCAAACTTTATACCATTTTTGGAGTCTAAACCAAGATATTCAGCATATCCATCTAGCAGGAGTCAGACATGTCAGTGGCCGCTCAGAGCATCCCTTGGGTGATAAGAAGAAATGGGGAAGACAGGACAACTGGTTCTGTTTAGGTGGCTGGCCTTCTTTGTTACCACTATTCTCACCAAAACTCCATCATGTACCTGCCAATCATTCTAATGAGATGCACCTGGTCAATTAATTGTGTGATGCTAGAATGTTCAGACCTACCAACATTGTCAATAATGCCCTGGACTTCAGGCAAGGAAGTATCATAACTGATGCTGACATATAGCAAAAGGAGGCTGAGTGGCAGATAAGACACTAATAAGAGGAACTGCTTCATACAAGCACAAAGAAACAGCCTTTCCAGACTCTTCTCACTGCTCATTTGCTTTAACTTTGCTGAGAATGATAGTTTCTGCTTTAAATAGAAATGAGAGAGAGAGACCTGCTGGGGGAAGAAGCTTGTTTCTCTCTTAAAATCAGTTTTGATTTGAATTAGGGAAGAACATGTGAATATCACTGTGAACTGGAAGCTATTCCACTGATGTTTGAGAGTGAATGTGACATTAAACACGCCTAACAAAAAATATAATACAATTGATTAATATATTACATTTTTAGAGAAATGATTCATATTTGATATGGTCCTCATGTAACTTATTTTAGTTACATCAAATATTTATGAAAATATATAAAATATTTACTATGTGGCTACTTTACCTGATTTTTATTTCCTCAAGATGTAGTGAATAGTTTCAGCTATATCATTCTAGAAAATAGATCAAGTATCTATAATAATTATGCAAATTTATGAAAAAATTCTCATATGAAAGTATTTTACTTTGTAGCATATGGGCATAGTAATACTTTTCCCACCACTGAATTGCAGTATCTCTGGGCTGAACAACTTGAGAACCTATAAGAGCAGTACATGAAAGAAAAGAAATGACTTCTCTAAGCTGGAATTAGAGAGTGATTTTAGGTATGCCAAATTTAATTATCCTCAAAAGAATTGGGCCAGGAGGCAAACCTGTATTCTCATGAGAAGCCCAATAGTGTTTTTTAAATGATCACAATGAAGGGAATGTGGGTTTTCCTCATCATCTCTATACAATTTCTTCCCTAGAACAGCATTCTCTGTTCCAGGAGCATTCAAAAACAGTGATTTTGTGTAATGAGTCTATTATTTTTCTTCACCATTTTCTGCCCAACTGACCAGGACTCGTTTAATGAGTTTAACAGCATAGTATGTGTATCACACTTGTGCATTTATAAATCAGCACTTTTCTATCAGATGGACATTTTAGAGACTGCCATACCCAAAAAGTACACATCACCAATCTTAATTGCCACTGTCTTTATAAAATACGCAGCTTTGGACAGGCTAAAGGGAAGTTTTTTATTCTGTTCATTTGAGGAATCTATATTTATTCTCTTTGTGTGTTTCTAGACTCTGGACTATTTTTTAAGGAAAGGAGTTTAAACTGTTCGTGACTAAAGTGAAACAGGAGGTATAAAATGCTGAGGCATGAATGTCTGAGGGCCATAGTGAAAGTGAAAGTCACTTAGTCCTGCCTGATCCTTTGCGACCCCATGGACTATACAGTCCCCAGAATTCTCCAGGCCAGAGTACTGGAGTAGGTAGCCTTTCCCTTCTCCAGGGGATCTTCCCAACCCAGGGATTGAACCCTGGTCTCCCACATTGCAGGAGGATTCTTTACCAGATGAGCCACAAGGGAATCCCCTGAGAGCTGTAGGAGACTCACATTCTCTGATCTCTCACTAAGGTGTTCCTGTGAAATGTTGCTTAACACTGATCATTCATTCTTTCCAATGACGAACTGAAAGTTCATTTGTTCTACTTCATTGTGTTTAGAGATTAGGGATGTCTTCAAAACAGCTTAAGGATTTTTGCTTTTTCTCACCTCTAATGCACGTTTTTGTCAAAAGTTTACAGTTTTTGTTTTGTTTATGATACCTTTTAGAAGAATTCACACAGGTAGACAGTAAAATTTCAGCACTCTTAAGGTACTTTAGAAGCTGCTTTTTACTGCTGTCGTCTTTAAGTGTAGGTTATTATCAAACAGCTCTTAGGAAAATTCACTGAGACTTCTTTTACAAAACAAAAGATATATAGCAATATAAATAATGTCTATGAAGCACATGTAAATTGTCTATATAATAGCATGTATCCTACTTTTCAACTACAATAATTATAAAAGTTATTTTCTTCCAACATTTGCAATTTATCATTTCTTATTTTAATTATGTGACATTTTGTGAGGTGCATATTGGTTTTCTTTACCCCATCCTTATTTTACATCACTTAGTTTCTTCCATCATTTACACCTCATATCCTTAAACTCAAGATCAGCAGACATCATAAGATTGTTTCAGTAAGCATAAATTAACATCAGAGTTTGAAAAGCAAAGAAATATCTATGCAAAATTTCAAAATTACTTTATCTCAAGCTATGAGAAACTATGCATTTTATGCTTTTATATGCCTCATGCATTTCTGAATGATATTTATCATATACAACTACTGTTGGAAGATGGAATTAGAATATTTCAGCAATAGTCCTCTGGTCTGATGAGACCTTGAAAAGCATCAGTCTACTCCATAATGTGGTAAAATCAGAGCTAAAGAACCCAGGATAAAAAGTGATTTTTGTGTGTGTGTGTGATGATTTCTATAAACATTTCAAATCTCTCATTGTAAGTACTTTAGGTCCCTGATATGCCTCACCATCTTTCGTCATGTATGGATTGTCATGTATGAATTTAACTTGCAATTAAAGCCCATTTTCATATTTCAGAAAATATGGTGAACAGCTGTTCCCTTCTCTTCTTATAATCACCGTACACTTTCTAGCATTTAATTATTGTCACCTACTTTGTTTAGCTCACTGTCTGGCACTGAATTTTCTCTTTATTTATTTATTTATTTTTTGGAGCAAAATGAGTCACAAGTACTCGTATCTCTTTTCTAATACCTATAAAGACTCCATTCCTAACATAGCCTTCTGTAGTATTTTTATGCCTTTTTCATCTTTCATATTATATATCCTACCAGGCCAAGGCCAACGAGTGTTCATTCGTTTTTACATTTAATGAATACTTTGAAATGATCCTCTGTACCAGTCACTGTCCTTAGCATAGAGATATGGCTCTGATCAAAAGAGACAAAGTCCCTGTCCTTATGGAGTTTACAGTCTAGTAGGAAAGGTAGACATTTAAACCAATAAACTATAGGTCACATGGTGATAAACTTAATCACTAGAGTTAATGCAGCAAACCCCTCCGTTATCTTCAGGAAGGCTTGCTTGTGTGGATGACCCTTAGCTGACTCTGAGAACTTAGCCTTCGGAAAATTCCCTGTGCTACTGACTGGTAAAGTTGTTTGCAATGCCTGTGGCACCGAACCACACCATACCAGTTTGTCTGTGGAAACAACATGATATATGGTGGACACCTGTTTCTCTCTGGGTCTGGAATTTCAGTAATCATGGCTGGCTGCTTGCACAACTGCTATATGCCTATGTGAGCAGCCCTCTCTATGAAGCCTGGGTTCTGAGGCTCAAGCTGGCTACTCAGGACAGAAACACCTATGCAGACTTTAGAAACCTCCATCTGATTTCCTCCAGATTCATCATTTTTTTCCAATGTGAATCTGCTCTTTTCAATGTAATAAAATTGACAGTAAAACTTCACATAAATGTTTTAATATAATAAAGCATAACTTTGAGAATAACTGTTTCCAGTCCTGTGAGTCCTTTCAGCAAATTGCTGAATTAATGGTTGGTCAAAAGACTCTCCTCAAAACAATGTCAATTTAAAAATGTAGCAAAGTGGACTTCTCTGGTGGTCCAGTGGTTAAGAATCCACTTGCCAATGCAGAAGACACAGATTCAGTCCCTGCCAGGGGACGATTCCACATGCCACAGGAAAACTAAGCCCATGTGCCATGACTACTGAAGCCCACATGCCCCAGAGTCTGCACTCAGCAACAAGAGAAGCCACCGCCATGAGAAGCCTGCACACCTCAACTAGAGAGTAGCCCCGACTCACCACAGCTGCAGAAAGCCTGCAGACAGTAACGAAGACCAGAGCAGCCATGAAAAGATAAATACAATTTTAAATGTTTAAAAAATGAAAAAAATAAAAAAGTAGCAAAGGACAAGGTTGAGGAATGACAGAACTATATCTCAGACTGGATTGTCAGGAAGGCTGTAAGAAGGGAGCCTTCCAGCAGAGGCCTGAATGAAATGAGGGGCCAAGTAAGGTGAATATGTGAGGGAGGAATGTTCTAGCTGGAGGCAAAAGAAACTGCAAAGCTCACGTGATAGCTTGGTGTTTCCAGTGTGGCTAAAGCTAAATGAGTGAGGTGGAGAGATGTCTGATACAGTTTAGAGAAAGAATCTGGCACAGACAAATCAAAGGAAAACTTGTGAAATCTTATTTCTCAAGACTTAAGAAATGAAAGAATAGATTTTAATGATTTCTACTGAGAAAGATAGGTCATATATTGAAATGCAACTTCTTTCACTGAAAGAATTTTAAAAAATGCACCTCAGTAAGGGGCACCGTGGTGAAATTCTATAAATAAGAGAATTAAATATTTTATCTTGGTATAAAATGAATAAAATTCACATAAGTAAGATTAATGGTCAGTGGACAAAACCCCAAAATTACCTAAATATGTGACTACAGACTTGAAAAAGAAAAAAAAAACTCAAGTCAGATATGTTTAAAGGATGTTAAACAAGCACACTATTTGAGGACTCACAGAGTACTTTATGCACCGAAATGAAGCACCAGAGCACCAGAGCAAGCCATCTGGACCAAGGAGCTCACATTTGTTTTACAGCAAATAGAGAGGACATCTATGACCTTGGGACCCAAGGGTCCTATTAAATACTACACAATCCAGAAGCTGCCAGGCTATGTGAGTAATGAAACAGACTTCTGAAGGTGCCTGTGAAGTATCAGTTTGAAGATGACACTGCCAACACGGGAAGCCATTCTTTAGGGTGTGATGTCCACCTGGTGCAAGGCAGCTGGTCCTTATTAAGTCTATGCTTTATCTCCAAGGATGCCTGACCATGGCACTGACTGATGACCAAAATAAAGATGAAGTGTAGCAGCTGGTGATTTATAATAATCTGTTTGAAATCTGGAGTACTGTGAGGTACCCCATACCACCTTATTTACACTGTATATAACATTTTACTGAAGGGTAGTCTGCACATGATTTAACTCGCTACATAGACCAGTGCAGTACAGGCACCCCTTGGTAAACTAATACTTTGACTTTCCTGAGAGCAAAATAATTTGCATGTATCTGGCTAGTTCAGATGTGCAAAGGACCCAGGGAGCTGGGCTTGCAAAGTTTCAATCTTTCTATGTTCGCCTGCACTTTCTTTCTCATGCTATATCACATCTTTTACCATTAGTGAAGCCTATGTGAGTATACCTTGTCAATTTTCAGCAATTATCTGATCCTGTGTAATTTCTGTACCTTGTAAATTAACAACCATTGTATGATGCTCTGTTCAAAAAGTGTAGTGAGTGGTCTGAGAACCAAAAGGTGAAACTGAGTGGTCAGCTTACTCATAAACAATGCTTTCATAAATAATAACTATTTCTTTATTAAGTAATTTAATAAATATTCATTGATGACAGTAATAACAGAGATTGTCACACAATGTCAAGTGATGAGGATACTGTGGTGAAAAAGAGCACACAGTTGTGCACTCATAAAACTTGTAATCTAATCAGAGAGTAGATGTTAAACAACTTAAAGTATTTGAGAACTATTAAAATAGTGCCATAAACATATTATTTATTATGTTCACTTGTGGGCTTCCCAGGTGATGCTAGTGTAAAAGAACCCACCTATCAAAGCAGGAGACAAAAGAGATGCAGGTTCAATTCCTGAGTCTGGAAGATCCCCTAGAGGAGGGCATGGCAACCCACTCCAGTATTCTTGCCTGGAGAATCCCATGGACAGAGGGATCCTGACAGGCTACAGTCCGTAGGGCCACAGAGTTGGACATGACTGAAGTGACTTAGCACACACACATGCTCATTTGCCCAATCAATAATCATTGAAAACGAATTTCTAATCTTTTCTAGGCCTCATGTGATATGTATATGACATATTCATATTTAATATGTCCTGTTATTAAATTTGAAATGCATGATATTTAGGCTTCAAAAGTTTTTCTATAAATGATTACGAGCTCTAAGCATGTTTTGAGGAGCTATTAGTGAAAAAATGATACTTATTTTTGAGTTTACTATCCTTTTCAAAGTCATCTTCAGAAGGAGAAAGCACCACAGGTAATGATGAAAAATGTTAACTTAATCAAGAAATGAAATATTTATATATTAAACAAGGCATTGCATATGTTCAAACAAGAAGCCTCAGCATAACTTTAATCTCTTTCTAAGGGAAGTTTATGACCATAATACAAATCAACTTTATTTTTATATGGGCAATTTAAAAGAGAATGAAGGAAATTATTCTGACCTTTGAAACAATATGCTTTCTATTCTTTGCTTAGGCATCTCTGATTTTATTTTTTTGCTAAGTGACCCAGTGATACAAAGACAACAGAGCGATTTATTATTTTTATTACACAACATTTCATATTACATAGTGATACTGTCATTGAAAAAATTGGCTTGTACCTCGAGATGCAATAACAAAATGACAACTTTTATGATGAACTTCTTACTCAACATGCTCCTATGTCAGTTCTAATCCTTGAGCTACTGGAAACTGAAATTTACACAATTATATTCATAAGTTCTTATTTATTAGATATTTCCTTTTCTGACTTTATTCTAATCTGCTTATCATTCATAATTTCCAACAATTTATTGAGACAAATGATAGCCTGTCACATTATTTGAAACCATATAATAAGATAGCTGTAGCATTAGTTCAAAAGATCCAATTCAAATGGCTCAGTTATATGACTTAAATTACAGTGGAAGTTCAAACTGCTTATGGCTACTGGAAGCTCCTCTCATTTAACATTCAACCTGCCATTTGCATTATTTTAACTTAAAAAAAAAAAAAAAAAACAACAAGATAGTCCCATGACATGACATTTGCTGAAACTGCGTATAAAGCTATTTGGAAATTATATGATAGGTTCAGGTACTTTTAATGTGAAATCCCTAGCTTAACTGAAACATAAAATATCTACCCCTCATTACTGCATTTTAAACGTGGACACATTGTTTTATGACAGTGCTGTAAAAGTGAAGGAACTACAATATGTTTTAAACCTGCAAAAATTGAGAGAGCAGAGGTAATTAGAAAGCCTACTAGGGATTTAAAATTGACTGTTTTAATGGCCTTCAGCCATCCCCAAAGTAATTAATGACAAAGAAAAAAATCTTTGAAGTTGACTTACTGTCAGTGAGTGAGCAGCCCCTGATTTAAAAGGCTATAAATACTTCTATGCTTCCACAATGTGAAATTTTTTCAAAAAATAAATTATCTTAGGATGCTTAAATGTTACACACTTTCAAGAGGCTGCTACACATCCACCTAGTTCTAGTTATTCAAAGTCTTATAGCAGTTGTTTACAAAAAATAGTATTTGATTGAATTCCAAAAGCACTTGCATGCATAGTTCAATTACTTCTAAATAATTGTTTTCATTTAAAAGAGGTTTGTCTTTCCCTTGTTCCATTTTCTAAAGGTCATTGATTGTTGTTGAATGACATACGCCATGCTTCCTATTTTTACCTGCCATTTTAAGAGGAATTGTATTTCTCTCCAGAAAATAATTCTCTGAATTAACTAATATTTAAACATCAACATTTTTCTCATTAAAGTGAAGATATGACCATCTGGACCAGGAAGTCTGGACAGAATTACATGTGAAAATATTTAAGCATCCTAAGGCTTTAATCGGGGAAGGCAATGGCACCCCACCCCAGTACTTTTGCCTGGAAAATCCCATGGATGGAGGAGCCTGGTAGGCTCCAGTCCATGGGGTCGCTAAGAGTCGGACACGACTGAGTGACTTCACTTTGACTTTTCACTTTCATGCATTGGAGAAGGAAATGGCAACCCACTCCAGTGTTCTTGCCTGGAGAATCCCAGGGACAGGGGAGCCTGGTGAGCTTCCGTCTCTGGGGTCGCACAGAGTCGGACACGACTGAAGTGACTTAGCAGCAAGGCTTTAATGGGGAAGGCAATGGCACCCCACCCCAGTACTTTTGCCTGGAAAATCCCATGGACGGAGGATCCTGGTAGGCTCCAGTCCATGGGGTCGCTAAGAGTCGGACATGACTGAGCGACTTCACTTTCTCTTTTCACTTTCATGCATTGGAGAAGGAAATGGCAACCCACTTCAGTGTTCTTGCCTGGAGAATCCCAGGGACGGGGGAGCCTGGTGAGCTTCTGTCTATGGGGTCGCACAGAGTCGGACACGACTGAAGCGACTTAGCAGCAGCAGCAGCAGCAAGGCTTTAATATGAACTCATACTTTGCAGAAACAAAATGGAAACATTTTTTACTTCATGTGGTTGCTAAGATTGAGGAAAGGAAATATAATAAAATGTCTAGAATTTTAGTAACTGCTAGGAAAATTATAAAACATATGCAAGAAATATTTCAAGAAGCATATGGTCCACTCTCATCAGATCAGATCAGATCAGTCGCTGAGTCGTGTCTGACTCTTTGTGACCCCATGAATTGCAGCACGCCAGGCCTCCCTGTCCATCACCAACTCCCGGAGGTCACTCAGATTCACATCCATCGAGTCAGTGATACCATCCAGCCATCTCATCTTCTGTCGTCCCCTTCTCCTCTTGCCCTCAATCCCTCCCAGCATCAGAGTCTTCTCCAATGAGTCAACTCTTCGCATGAGGGTCCACTCTCATAGGTAGACATAAATTGCCTCATACTCGAAAGTATGGTGGTACTGGTTTAGTCACTGCCATGTCCAACTCATGTGACCCCATGGACTGTAGCCCACTAGGCTCCTCTGTCCATGGGATTTCCCAGGAAGAATACTGGAGTGAGTTTCCATTTCCAGGGGACCTTCTCGATACAAGGATTGATCCCACATCTCCTGCTTTGCAGGTGGATTCTTTACTGCTGAGCCACCAGGGAAACCCTACTCAAAATCATGTATTGTCTATTAAATAATACAGATGAAAGAAAAGTTTTGGGAAGGACAAGAAATGAATGTTGAATACTATCAAAATTTGTGTGAGTTACACATAGAGAACAGACTTGTGGTTGCCAAGGGGAATGGAAATAGGTGAGGGAAGAATTGGGAGCTTGGGATTAGCAGACGCAAAATATTATGTGTAGAACAGATAAATAATATCCTAATAACACAGGGAATTATAGTCAGTATCCTGTGATAAACTAATGGAAAAGAAATGAAAAAGAGCATCTATTTATCTATTATCTATCTATACCTGCATCACTTTGCTGTACAGTAGAAATTAACACAATATTGTAGATCAGCTGTATTTGAATAAAATAATTTTTTTAAAGATAGGAAAAAAGATTTTTGTGACTCAGAAGTCCTTGAAGAATTCTGATTTTGTTTGGAAATTGCAAATTCTAGAATACTAAAAATTCCATTATAAGTACAAAATAAGTATTTTTTTATTATCTTCCATTTTTAATTTGCTTTTATGTCCTCACTTGTCTATTGGTCAAACAACTAAAATTTTGAATGTGGTAAATTAAGGTAGTAAAATTTGACATACTTAAAGTCAAAATTTTATCAGAATAACACTGAATCACAGTAGAAACACATTAATACACAAATGTTCTCATAGGTAAAATCCACTAATTAAATCATTGATTTTTTTTGTGTGTGGGCTACATGCAGGAAGAATTAACATAGTAGGCTTGAGATGGCTATCTTTAGAAAGGTTTCTTATTTAAGATTTGCCCCTGGTTGGCACCTGGGAACTTGGATTTCAGAAAGCAATGGAAAGATCAAAGGAGAGTGCACTGAGGTCAAAGGTTCTCAAACTTTAATGTGCATAAGAATCAACTGGAGATCCAATTAATGCAGATTGTGATTCAGTAAGTCTGAGGTAGGGCTTGATACTCTGCATCTCTAAGAAGTTCCCAGGTAATGCAGGCATTATTTACTCAATAACCTCATTTCCATTAGTAAGAACTTAAGATGATCAGTTCTACTTTTGGAATAGCAGGAGAGGTAGAGTTGATGGAATGAGGCTGGCAGTGTATTGCTGAATTTTAAAATTCACAACCTATTCTCCTAACACACTGCCAAATTTATTATAGCAAAGCTGTATTTCCAGTACAAATAAAACAATATTATAATAAAAGCAAATCATGTAAATAGAAAGAAATTTGGATAAGTTGACTTACATCTTTGCTGTAGTAGTACTTACTGCTTAAAGTAATGATGTTAGGAAATTATCACCTAAGACTTTTATTTCTGATACCAAGAGAGAAGACTGTCTCTTAATGATTTAATGTATATAATGGTAACTATAGCTGATACCCCTGTATTATATAATTGAAATTTGCTGAGAGTAAAATTTAAATGTTCTCACTAAACATTTTTTAAAAGCAAAATACATGAAGTGGTAGATGTATTAATTAACTTGATGGAGGAATCTTTTTACATTATACATATAAATTATAGTGTATATCATTCATAGTGTATATCAAATCATCATATGTATACTTTAAATATCTTACACTTTTATTTGTCAATTAAACCTCAGTAATTGAAAATTATATATATAATTTATACACAATTTTTATATAAATAATATTTGTATAAAACATAATTTTATGATATATTTAAATATAAAACATCTTTTAAATTTTTTATTGAGATGTAGTTGATTTACAATGTTGTATTAGTTTCATGGGCTTCCCCTGTGGCTGAGCTGGTAAAGAATCTGCCTGCAATGTGGGAGACCTGGGTTCGATCCCTGGGTTGGGAAGATCCCCTGGAGAAGGGAACGCCTACCCCACTCCGGTATTCTGGCCTAGAGAATGCCATGGACTGCGTATTCCATGGGGTTGAAAAGAGTCAGTTATATCTATATCTATATCTATATCTATATATACACACACACATACATATATATGTGTATATATACACATATATATCTATTCTTTTTCAGACTCTTGTATTTATATAGAATATAGATATATAATATTATATATCTACAATATACTTAAAATATAAAATAATTTTTAAATTCATATAAAGAAAATTTTACATAAAAAATCTAGTGTTGGCCCAATTCTAGATTTTCTAATTCAATAGGTTAGAGTGGAGGTCAGATAATTTGATTTAAAACAAATCCCTAGATAAAGCTGATGCTGTTGGCTCAGGTACCATAATTTTCAATCTGGTATTTTTAGACCATTATGAAGTGTTAAATAGTCAGAATTTTGGAGTATGTCTGCCATAGATTAAAACTTGTAACTTAAAAACCTTAGGCAAATTAGTTAACCTATTTTCTCCTGTATCCTTATTAATACACTGCTGGTAGATAATGTTAATAACTCTATGTAGGGTTGGTTGAGAAGTTAAGAAAAACAGTAAATATTAGATCAGAATTGTGTGCATAATATTTACTCATATAAAATTTATTTATTTTAAATAATATGCACTGAATGCTTCCTAGAATAATATTCTTAAATGTTATTGAAGGTTATTTGGGAAGTATCAAGATTTAGATTTTGTCATCATTTTTAAACTTTCTTCTTTGCTCTCTTTAGTTTGATTTTACACCTTTATGTATGTGCTATATAATAAATTAGACATACTTAAATTATTTATATTGACAAACGTATACATCACTGAAATCAGCCCCACAGCACCCCCCCCCCCCAAATTTCCTTTTATCATTTTATAAGGGCTTGTTACTGCCCTCTTGCTTTCCAACCCTTATCCGCACTGGTCGCATTTTCCAAAATTGTGCATAAGTTGAATTATGCACGTGCATTCTTTCGTCATATGTGTTATTTTTTTATCTGCCTTCTTTCACTCAGTATAATTATTTTGAAATTCATTCATGCTATTGCAGATATTTATTTTCACTGTTGAGTAATATTCCATTATATAAATTTATAAGTTGCTTATCAATTCTCTGACTTTTGAGCATTTATGTTGTTTCCAGGTTTTCATTGCTACAACTGCTGCTGCTGCTAAGTCGCTTCAGTCATATCCAACTCTGTGTGACCCCATAGACGGCAGCCCACTCTGTCCCTAGGATTCTCCAGGCAAGAATACTGGAGTGGGTTGCATTTCCTTCTCCAATGCATGAAAGTGAAAAGTGAAAGTGAAGTCGCTCAGTCGTGTCCGACTCTTAGCGACCCCATGGACTGTAGCCTACCAGGATCCTCCGTCCATGGGATTTTCCAGGCAAGAGTACTGGAGTGGGGTGCCATTATTATTACAACAAAATAGCTATAAATATTCATGTATGAGTCTTTATGGGGACACATGTTTGTGTTTCTTTGAGGTAAGTTTGACCACTTCCAATTTGCCTTGATTCATGGACCTGACATTCCAGGTTCCTATGCAATATTGCTCTTTACAGCATCGTACTTTGCTTCTATCACCAGACACATCCACAGCTGGGTATTCTTTTTGTTTGGGCTCCATCCTTTCATTCTTTCTGGAGTTATTTCTCCACTGATCTCCAGTAGCATATTGGGCCCTTACTGACCTGGGGAGTTTCTCTTTCAGTATCCTATCATTTTGTCTTTTCATACTGTTCATGGGGTTCTCAAGGCAAGAATACTGAAGTGGTTTGCCATTCCCCTCTCCAGCGGACCACACCCTGTCATATCTCTCCACCATGACCCGCCCATCCCAGGTTGCCCCTCGGGCATGGCTTAATTTCATTGAGTTAGACAAGGGTGTGGTCCTTGTGTGATTAGATTGACTAGTTTTCTGTGAGAATGGTTTTAGTGTATTTGCCCTCTGATGCCCTCTTTCAAGACCTACTGTCTTACTTGGGTTTCTCTTACCTCGGGCGTGGGGTATCTCATCCCGGCTGCTCCTGGCGGCTCCCGGCAAGGGAAGCACAGCCATCGCACCTTACCTTGGACGAGGGGTCTCTCCTCACCGCCGCCCTTCCTGACCTCTGTCGTGGGGTAGTTCTTCTCCGCCCTGCTTAGTGCGCTGGCCCTCACTGCCGTCCTTCCTCGGTCGTGGGGTAGCTCCTCTCGGCCGTGCTCAGAGAAGCGAAAAGCAAAGGAGAAAAGGAAAGATATAAACATCTAAATGCACAGTTCCAAAGAATAGCAAGAAGAGATAAGAAAGCCTTCTTCAGTGATCAATGCAAAGAAATAGAGGAAAACAACAGAATGGGGAAGACTAGGGATCTCCTCAAGAAAATCAGAGATACCAAAGGAACATTTCATGCAAAGATGGGCACGATAAAGGACAGAGATGGTGTGGACCTAACAGAAGCAGAAGATATTAAGAAGAGATGGCAAGAATACACAGAAGAACTGTACAAAAAAGAGCTTCAAGACCTAGATAATCATGATGATGTGATCACTGACCTAGAACCAGACATCTTGGAATGTGAAGTCAAATGGGCCTTAGAAAGCATCACTACGAACAAAGCTAGTGGAGGTGATGGAATTCCAGTGGAACTATTCCAAGTCCTGAAAGATGATGCTGTGAAAGTGCTGCACTCAATATGCCAGCAAATTTGGAAAACTCAGCAGTGGCCACAGGACTGGAAAAGGTCAGTTTTCATCCCAATCCCAAAGAAAGGCAATGCCAAGGAGTGCTCAAACTACCGAACAATTGCACTCATCTCACACGCTAGTAAAGTAATGCTCAAAATTCTCCAAGCCAGGCTTCAGCAATATGTGAACCGTGAACTTCCTGATGTTCAAGCTGGTTTTAGAAAAGGCAGAGGAACCAGAGATCAAATTGCCAACATCCGCTGGATCATGGAAAAAGCAAGAGAGTTCCAGAAAAACATCTATTTCTGCTTTATTGACTATGCCAAAGCCTTTGACTGTGTGGATCACAATAAACTATGGAAAATTCTGAAAGAGATGGGAATACCAGACCACCTGATCTGCCTCTTAAGAAATCTGTATGCAGGTCAGGAAGCAACAGTTAGAACTGGTCATGGAACAACAGACTGGTTCCAAATAGGAAAAGGAGTACGTCAAGGCTGCATATTGTCACCATGTTTATTTAACTTATATGCAGAGTACATCATGAGAAATGCTGGACTGGAAGAAACACGGGTTGGAATCAAGATTGCCGGGAGAAATATCAATAACCTCAGATATGTAGATGACACCACTCTTATGGCAGAAAATGAAGAGGGGCTAAAAAGCCTCTTGATGAAAGTGAAAGTGGAGAGTGAAAAGGTTGGCTTAAAGCTCAACATTCAGAAAACGAAGATCATGGCATCTGGACCCATCACTGCATGGGAAATAGATGGGGAAACAGTGGAAACAGTGTCAGACTTTGTTTTTCTGGGCTCCAAAATCACTGCAGATGGTGACTGCAGCCATGAAATTAAAAGACGCTTACTCCTTGAAAGGAAAGTTATGACCAACCTAGATAGCATATTCAAAAGCAGAGACATTACTTTACCAACAAAGTTTGCCTAGTCAAGGCTATGGTCTTTCCTGTGGTCATGTATGGATGTGAGAGCTGGACTGTGAAGAAGGGTGAGCGCCGAAGAATTGATGCTTTTGAACTGTGGTGTTGGAGAAGACTCTTGAGAGTCCCTTGGACTGCAAGAAGATCCAACCAGTCCATTCTGAAGGAGATCAATCCTGGAATTTCTTTAGAAGGAATGATGCTAAAGCTGAAACTCCAGTATTTTGGCCACCTCATGTGAAGAGTTGACTCATTGGAGAAAACTCTGATGCTGGGAGGGATTGAGGGCAGGAGAAGGGGACGACAGAGGATGAGATGGCTGGATGGCATCACTGACTCGATGGATGCGAGTCTGAGTGACCTCCGGGAGCTGGTGATGGACAGGGAGGCCTGGCGTGCTGCGGTTCATGGGGTCGCAAAGAGTCGGACACGACTGAGCGACTGATCTGATCTGATCTGATAGAGAGGAATGGCAGGATTATATAGTAAGTATACATTTAACATTTTAGCAATTTCCAAGCTGTTTTCCAAGGTGGTATTTTATATTCTCACCAGTAAGGCATGATCTTTTTTACACCTGGTCGGGTCAGTGTTTTTATTTTAGCCATTTTGGTGTGCATACCTATCTTTTGCGGTGTTAGTTTTTGTTTCCCTAATGACAAATCATGTTAAACATGTCCCGATGTGCTTATTTTTCCCTCTCTTAGTTTCCTTGGGCTGCCATAGCATGATATCATAGACTCTGGGGCTTAACCAATAGAAATTTATTTTTCATAGTTTTGGAGGCTGGGAAATCCACAATCAAGGTGCCAACTGATTTGGTATGCAGTAAGAACTGCCTTCTTGGCTTGCAGCAAATTGCCTCTATGCTATGTTCTCACATGGCAGGGAGAGACAGAGTGATCTCTCTGATTTCGTCTTATTAAAAATGAGCACTAATTCTAATAGATCAGTTTCACTTTATGATCTAATTTAACCTTAGTTATTTATTCCAAATACAGCCACACTGGGAGTTAGGGCTTCAAAATTTGTGGGGGACATAATTCAAACCAGAGCAACTTTCAAATAATTTGCTGGTGAAATACCTGTTTAAATTCTGGGCCTATTTATTTTTCTTGAGTTTGTTTTCTAATTACTCAGTTATAAGACCTTTTCATGCATTCTTGATACAAATCCTATGTCATATCTAAGTTTTGCTAATATTTTGATGTTATGGCTTATCTTCTTATTTTCTTAGTGGTCTCTTTTAAAGAGCAAGAACAATTCTTTTTTCTTTTTTAACAGTCTTGAATTTTCCTCTTATAAATTCTGCATTTTTGGTATATGTTTAAGAGGTCTCTTCTAAACTTGAGGTTTCTAAGATTTGTTCTTGTATTTTCAATTAGACATTTTATAGTTTTTAATCTTACACAGAAGGTGTATGATTCATTATGAGTCAGTTTCTGTATTTGTGTGAATGAGGTAATTGTGGAAGTTTTGTATTTGCACAGATCTTCTAAAAATTCCAACATCATTTGATTGGATTATCCTTCCCATTGAATCAATTTCATATCTTTGTCAAAAATCAATTGACATTTATATATAGGTCTATTTTGTTCCATTGATGTTTCATTTAATGTGTGACCCACAAAATTTTTATTACTATATATTTGCAACTGGTGAATTAGGTAGCTTTTTTAAAGTGCTCCAATTTTTTTCATTTCTTTCAAAGTAGTATTAGCTACTTATGACTGTTACATTTCAAAATAAAATTTAAAATCAGTTTGTAAATTTATTTTTCAAAAATGTCCACCCTAATTTGATTAGAATTGTACTGAATCCTAATTGTGGGATTATTAAGTCCAATTGTGGGAGAATTAACATATTATAATACTTAGGTGTTCAACCTTTGAGAACTCTCTTCCTTTATTTATTATTGTTGCTCGGTTGCTAAGTCATGTAGGCCTCTTTGCAGCCCCATGGACTACAGGACGTCAGGCCTCCATCTCCCAGAGTTCATTCATTCAATCTGTGATGCCATCCAACCAACTCATCTCTGCTGCCCTCTTCTCTTTTTTGCCTCCAATCTTTCCCTTTATTGAGGTCTTATTTAATTACTTTCTGTGATGCCTGGTACTTTTCAGTGAGCAAGCCTTGCACAACTTTTGTCAAATTTATTCCCATATATTTCATATTTTCTTGCATTTATAAGTATTTTTTACATTTAATTTCTTGTTTGCTTTTGTTGTATTTTGGGGTTTTTTTTAAAAATTTATTTACTTTAATTGGAGGCTAATTACAATATTATATTGGTTTTGCCTTACATTGATTTGAATCTGCCATGTGTGTGCATGTGTTTCTCATCCTGAACTCCCCTCTCACCTCCCTCCCCATCCCATCCCTCTGGGTCATCCCAGTGCACCAGCCCTGAGTGCCCTGTCTCATGCATCAAACCTGGACTGGCGATCAGTTTCACATATAATAATATATAGGTTTCAATGCGATTCTATCTAAACATCCCACCCTCGCCTTCTCACACAAAGTCCAAAAGACTGTTATATGCATCTGTGTCTCTTTTGCTGTCTCTCATGTAGGGTTATCATTACAATTTTTCTAAATTCCATATATATGCGTTAGTATACTGTATTTGTGTTTTTCTTTCTGGCTTACTTCACTCTGTATAATAGGCTCCAGTTACATCCACCTCATTAAAATTGATTCAAATGTATTCTTTTTAATGGCTGAGTAATATTCCATTGTATATATGTACCATAGCTTTCTTTATCCATTTGTCTGCGGATGGACATCTAGGTTGCTTCCATGTCCTGGCTATTATAAACAGTGCTGTGATAAACACTGGGGTACACGTGTCTCTTTCAACTCTGGTTTCCTTGGTATGTATGCCCAGCAGTGGGATTGCTAGGTCATATGCTAGTTCTATTTCCAGTTTTTAAAGGAATCTCCACACTGTTCCCCATAGTAGCTATACTAGTTTACATTCCCACCAACAGTGTAAGAGGGTTCCTTTATCCACACCCTCTCCAGCATTTATTGTTTGTAGACATTTGGATAGCAGCCATTCTGACTGGCATGAAATGGTACCTCATAGTGGTTTTGATTTGCATTTCTCTGATAATGAGTGATGTGGAGCATCTTTTCATGTGTATGTTAGCCATCTGTATGTCTTCTTTGGAGAAATATCTGTTTAGTTCTTTGGCCCATTTTTTGATTGGATCGTTTATTTTTCTGGAATTGAGCTGCAGGAGTTGCTTGTATATTTTTGAGATTAATTCTTTGTCAGTTGCTTTGTTTGTTATTTTTTTCTCCCATTCTGAAGGCTATCTTTTCACCTTGCTTATTGTTTCCTTCATTGTGGAAAAGCTTTTTAAGTTTAATTAGGTCCCATTTGTTCATTTTTGCTTTTATTTCCAATATTCTGGGAGGTGGGTCATAGAGGATACTGCTGTGATTTATGTCGGAGAGTGTTTTGCCTATGTTTTCCTCTAGGAGTTTTATAGTTTCTGGTCTTACGTTTAGATCTTTAATCCATTTTGAGCTTATTTTTGTGTATGGTGTTAGAAACTGTTCTAGTTTCATTCTTTTACAAGTGCTTGACCAGTTGTCCCAGCACCACTTGTTAAAGAAATTGTCTTTTCTCCGTTGTATATTCTTGCCTCCTTTGTCAAAGATAAGGTGTCCATAGGTGCATGGATTTATCTCTGGGCTTTCTATTTTGTTCCATTGATCTATATTTCTGTCTTTGTGCCAGTACCATACTGTCTTGATGACTGTAGCTTTGTAGTATAGTCTGAAGTCAGCCAGGTTGATTCCTCTGGTTCCATTCTTCTTTCTCAAGATTGCTTTGGCTGTTTGAGGTTTTTTGTATTTCCATACAAATAGTGAAATTTATTTGTTCTAGTTCTCTGAAAAATACCATTGGTAGGGATTGCATTCAATCTAGGGATTGCATTGAAAATAAGGATTGCTGTGGGTAGTATACTCATTTTCACTGTATTGATTCTTTCAATCCATGAACATAGTATATTTCTCCATTTATTTGTGTCCTCTTTGATTTCTTTCATCAGTGTTTTATAGTTTTCTATATATAGGTCTTTGTTTCTTTAGGTAGATATATTCCTAAGTATTTTATTCTTTTTGTTGTAATGGTAAATGGAATTGTTTCCTTAATTTTCTTTCTGTTTTCTCATTGTTAGTGCATAGGAATGCAAGGGATTTCTGTATGTTAATTTTATATCATGCAACTTTACTATATTCATTGATTAGCTCTAGTAATTCTCTGGTGGAGTCTTTAGGGTTTTCTATGTAGAGGATCATGTCATCTGCAAACAGTGAGCGTTTTACTTCTTCTTTTCCAATCTCGATTTCTTTTCTTTCTTTTTCTGCTCTGATTGCTGTGGCCAAAACTTCCAAAACTATGTTGAATAGTAGTTGTGATAGTGGCACCCCTGTCTTATTCCTGACTTTAGGGAAAATGCTTTCAATTTTTCACCATTGAGGAAGATGTTTGCTGTGGGTTTGTCATATATAGCTTTTATTATGTTGAGGTATGTTCCTTCTATTCCTGCTTTCTGGAGGATTTTTATCATAAATGGATATTGAATTTTGTCAAAGGATTTTTGTATCTGTGTTCGTCATACATTTAATTTCTGATTGCTAATCACTATAATGTAGAAATACAATTGACTTTTGTTAAGTTGATCTTCAATGCTGCAGCCTTACCAAACTCAGTTAATTCAAGGAGCTAATACTCTGTCCTGCTAGCTTATTTCATTTTGCTCCCTTCAGATTCAGCTCTGTAATCTGCCAGGTTCTGTTTCCCTGGCCACAGACTGGAAAGTCTCTCTATAAATAAGCTGTAGGGATTCTCTGGCAGTCCAGTAGTTAAAACTACATGCTTTCTCTGCATCTATTGAGATAATCATATGGTTTTTATCTTTCAATTTGTTAATGTGATGTATTACATTGATTGATTTGCAGATATTGAAGAATCCTTGCACCCTTGGGATAAAACCCACTTGGTCATGATATATGATCTTTTTACTATGTTGTTGGATTCTGTTTGCTAGAATTTTGTTAAGGATTTTTGCATCTGTGTTCATATATTTAATTTCTGATTGCTCATCACTATAATGTATAAATACAATTGACTTTTGTTAAGTTGATCTTTGATGCTGCAGCCTTACCAAACTCAGTGAATTCTAGGAGCTAATACTCTGTCCTGCTAGCTTATTTCATTTTGCTCCCTTCAGATTCAGCTCTGTAATCTGCCAGATTCTGTTTCCCCGGCCACAAACTGGAAAGTCTCTCTAGAAATAAGCTGTAGGGGTTCTCTGGCAGTCCAGTGGTTAAAACTACATGCTTCCATGGCAGGGGGTGAGGGTTCAATCCCTGGTTGAGAAACTTAAGATCCTGCATGCTGTGCAGTGCAGCAAAAAGAGAAACAAAATCATAAACAATAAGCTGAGGCAATCATAGGACTCACTTCTTTGTTTCTTGCCCTTTGTTTAATATCCAGTGTCTAACAATCCATTGTTTCATATATTTTGATCATTATTTGTTTCAGGCAGAAAAATAAGCATGATCTCTGTAGCTCCATAATGGTTGGAAGCATGAGTCCACATTTCCATTTAATAGTATTATTTATTTAATATTTCAGTTTACTGTCTTGTTTTCTATTTGAATAATCTGCTCTTTCCTTTTAATATTTTTTCTCTTTAGATTAAATAAGTGCATTATTTAAAATGCAGTTAGCTATTTCTCTCCTCTGTTGATTTATAAGTTTTAACTTTTGTTGTTTTGTTGTTGTTGTTATAGTGGTTGATGGGGTGTTTATAGCTGTGATTGCAAACTTTTTCTGTACAGGACCAAATAGTACGTAAATGCTCATTTTCCAGTCCTACAGACTTTGTCATAACTACTTAGCTCTGCTGCTATAGCATGAACAAATCGTAGATAGTGAGTAAAGAATGAGTATAACCATAAGTTGACAAAAATTTATTTGTAAAATCAGGTAATTGACTGGATATGCCAACATCTGGGTTATAGCCTGTGTCTTAAACTCAAGAACAGTCTACCTTAAAGTAATCATATATCACTTTATATGTAGTATAAGAATCTCAAAAAGTATACTTTGCTTTCTCTCCTCCCAGCAATTTTGCTTTTTTTTGCCATACACTGTATTACTATATATCTATATATAATACAGATATTTATTAGATAGTCCAGCTTTTATATATCTGTAAAAATATTTATGAACATAGTTAATGATAAATTTCTGTTATAAAGTTCAGGATTGATCAGTTTTATCTTTCTTTTAGGAATTTAAATTTTCTGCTCACTGTCTTTTCCTTGTATTTCTTGCTTTTGACAAGAAATCTGCCATCACCCTTATCTTTGTTACTCTGTACATACAGTATCTTTACTTTTTTTTTTTAACAATTTGTGATTTGTCTTCTTGTAGTTTTATAAATTATTTCTTGTGCTTGGTTGAAGTTAGCTGAGAGTCTCACATTTGTGGATATAGAGTTATAAGTTCCCTTCAGTTCAGTCGCTCAGTCGTGTCCAACTCTTTGTGACCCCATGAATCACAGCATGCCAGGCCTCCCTGTCCATCACCAACTCACGGAGTTCACTCAGACTCACATCCATCGAGTCAGTGATGCCATCCAGCCATCTCATCCTCTGTCATCCCCTTGTCCTCCTGCCCCCAATCCCTCCCAACATCAGAGTCTTTTCCAATGAGTCAACTCTTCACATGAGGTGGCCAAAGTACTGGAGTTTCAGCTTTAGCATCATTCCTTCCAAAGCAATCCCAGGGCTGATCTCCTTCAGAATGGACTGGTTGGATCTCCTTGCAGTCCAAGGGACTCTCAAGAGTCTTCTCCAACACCACAGTTCAAAACCATCAATTCTTCAGCGCTCAGACTTCTTCACAGTCCAGCTCTCACATCCATACATGACCACAGGAAAAACCATAGCCTTGACTAGACGAACTTTTGTTGGCAAAGTAATGTCTCTGCTTTTGAATATGCTATGTAGGTTGGTCATAACTTTCCTTCCAAGGAGTAAGCGTCTTTTAATTTCATGGCTGCAGTCACCATCTGCAGTGATTTTGGAGCCCCCAAAAAATAAAGTCTGACACTGTTTCCCCATCTATTTCCCATGAAGTGATGGGACCAGATGCCATGATCTTTGTTTTCTGAATGTTGAGCTCTAAGCCAACTTTTTCACTCTCCACTTTCACTTTCACTTTCATCAAGAGGCTTTTTATTTCCTCTTCACTTTCTGCCATAAGGGTGGTGTCATCTACATATCTGAGGTTATTGATAGAATTATTAGCACATTTCAAAACAGTGTATCCATTTTTTTTTTCTCACAACTCATTGGTACTCTGTTCATTTTCTCAGTATCTTTATGTCTATAATTCATTCTGGATACTGCTTATTACTATGTCTTAAACGTAACTAAATTTCTTTTGTATTGCCTAGTCTGTCATTAATATACTCAAACTATTTTTCATCTTAGACTTTGCATTTTTCTTCTCTTGAAGTTTAGATTTGGTCTTTTTAATATCTTCCTTCACAATACCCAAACATCTGAACCTATATGATACAGTTATAATAACTGTTTTAATGTCATTCTCAGCTACTGTGTCTGTTCTGGGTTGGCTTTGATAAATTGATTTCTTTCCTTTTTGGATCACATTTCCCTGCTCCTTTATGTCTGGTGAGTTTAGATTGTGTGGTAGGCAATTCTTAGGATGACTCCCAGAGAGCCCTGACTCCATTACTCACACCCTCCCATGATCTCCTACTGTTGGGTGTGTGCTGGCCATATAACCAGCTTCTGGAAACATTGAGTATGCAAAAGGAACTGAATGCCCCTTAAGGTAGAAGGGTTGCAGCATCACGCTTGCTAGCTGAATTCTGTTGCCTTCTTAGTTCATATCTTTGGAGCAGCAAACTTCAATGTTGTAGAGGCCCAAGTGGCAAGAAATTGAGGGAAACTTCTGACCAACAGACAATGAGGAACTAAGGGGACCAGCTCAACATTTGCCTGCAAGATACTGTGCTGAATCCTGCCAATAACTATGTGAAGCTGGAAATCAGCTGTTGCTTAGTTGAGCCTCAATATAAGCAGAGCTTGGCAGATAACTTAGCCTGTGAAAGACCCTCAAATATATTCCTAGCCAATCCAGATCTAGAATACTGAGGTGAAGAAATCATTTTTAGCCACTGAATTTGTCGTGTAGTTCATCATGAAGTAATAGTTAAATTTTTATAGCAGACAATGTGAAATTGGTCTTATTTGATACGGTATTCCTGTGAAAGTTCTTAGGCTTTGTTCCGGAGATGTCAAATTTCTTAGAAAAAGCTTGATTCTTTTGGGTCTTGCTTTTATGATCTGTTGGGTGGGACCAAGGCAGTATTCACTCTAGGTCTATATGCTCCCTGGTACTAAGACCATTCTTAGTATTCTGTGAATGCCCTGTGAATCATGGTGTTTTACTGTTGGGCTGGTGGTAAAAGGCATTAGTCCCCGCACTCTGTGGTCACCTCTAGGTTATACTTTCTCCACCTTAGATGTTCCCCTTACGTGTCTGATACCCCAGTAAATTATACTTCAGGTGCATAGACTCTGAATCATGTTTTGTGGAGTCTCCCAAGGTCTCCAGAGAGACTGAGCCATAGTTACCACAGGGTTTACTTGCTTATTAACATACTGCATATAAGCTTTATAGTCTTCTCTTTCTCAGGTCCTTGTTCAACTACTAACATCCCCTGAAATTGCCTCCCAAACAATTTGCACTCAAATAGTGGCCAGCATCTTTTTATGCGTGAATCTAACCTATGGCAACCCCTTTTGTCAATGTTGTGTTTTTGCTATTTTACCAGAAATGATCATTGTTTTACTCAACCATTGTTGTGTTTAAACTTGTCAGCGGAATATTATTTTATTTGTTCACCATTCCTTTGCTTTCTTTTAGGATCTCTTTCTCTTCCCACTTTCCCATGCAGTATATTCCTTCAGATCAGATCAGATCAGGGTATATTCCTTAGATATGTCTTTTTACTTCTAGAATTATTGAGATGTAATTGACAGACAGCTCTGTAAGTTTGTGTGCAGCATAATAATTTAACTTACATACATCATAAAATTACTAATACAATAATTAATAAGTTTAGTGAGCATCTCTCACCTCATATAGATACAAAAAAATAGAAAAAATATTTTTTCCCTGTGATAAGACTTTTTAGGATTTACTCTAATGTTCACATATAACATATAGCAGTCCTTATTATATTAATCATGTTGTACATTACATTCCTAGTACTTATTTACCTTACAACTAGAAGTTTGTACCTTTTGACCATTTTTTTTTTTTTTTTTTTTTTTTTTTGCAGGGGAAAATGGAGAAAGGAAAGGATCAATGAGGGTGGGAGGGAAATGGGAAGAAAGAAGGGAAATGATGGTGGGGAGGAGTATATGTAATTTCTTATCTAATGGCTTTCTGTTTTTAATCACAAAGAACACTTAAAAAAAAAATCATATTGAATTCATCCTATATTAGGAGGTTTGATCTGGAAATGAAAAGTTCAGGAACCTAAAAGTCCAGTTTGGGTGTCCTCATCTTAGGCACATCTTGGTATTTTGTATTGGTAGGTCTATCTTTACCACAATATATTATTCAGGACAGGATCACATTTGTCACTTCTTCCTCCCTACTACCCAAAGTGGTACCAGTCCCATAAAATAGTCAATAAAGCTTTACAGAGTGAACAGATAAGTCAATTTTTTTTTTTAACTCTCCTGAGTGAACTGAATTTTTTGAGGCTCAGAAGTAAATATGTTTTCCTGTTTACTTTGTCTATTACAGCCAGATTGTATGAGTGGGGTATTAAAGTCTCCCACTATTATTGTATTGTTGCATATTTCTTCTATCATATTAATTAATGTTTGTCTTAGATATATCAATGCTCCCATGTTGGGTGCATATATATCTATAATTATTATAACTTCTTTTTGAATTGTTCCTTTAAGTTATTATGTATAACCTTGATTGTCTCCTTTTCAGGATCTTTAAAGTCAATTTTTAGAGAATGTCCTTTAGTTTTTGTTGGAGAAATGGTTTAGTGGTGCTAAATTCTCTCAGCTTTTGCTTATCTGTGAAGCTTTTGGTTTCTCCTTCATATTTGAATGAGATCCTTGCTGGATACAATAATCTAGGCTGTAAGTTATTTTCTTTCATCACTTTAATTATGTTCTGCCATTCCCTCCTGGCTTGGAGAGTTTCTATTGAAAGATCAGCTGTTATCCTAATGGGAATTCCCTTGTGAGTTATTTGTTGTTTTTCCCTTGCTGCTTTTAATATTTGTTCTTTATATTTATTTATTTTTTTCATTTTATTTATTTTTATTATTATTATTATTATTTTTTTAATTTTTCTTAACTTTACAATATTGTATTACTTTTACTATACATCGAGATGGATGCGCCACCAGAATACACGTGCTCCCCATCCTGAACCCTCCTCCCTCCCCCCTTCCCACACCATCCCTCCAGGTCATCCCAGTGCTCCAGTCCCAGGCATCTGTTATAGGGCATCGTACCTGGACTGACTCGTTTCAGATATGATATTATACATATTTCAATGCTATTCTCCCCAATCGTCCCACCCTCTCCCAGTCCCAGAGTCCAAAAGTCTGTTCTATACATCAGTGTCTCTTTTGCTGTCTCATAAGCAGGGTGATTGTTACCATCTTTCTAAATTCCATATATATGCGTTAGTATACTGTATCTTTGTTAATTTGATTAATATGTGTCTTGGGGTGTTTCGCCTTGGGTTTATCCTGTTAGGGACTCTCTGGATTTCTTGAACTTGAGTGGTAATTTCCTTCTCCATTTTAGGGAACTTTTCAACTATTATCTCCTCAAGTATTTCCTCATGGTCTTTCTTTTTATCTTCTTCTTCTGGAATTCCTATGATTCGAATGTTGTAGCGTTTAATGTTATCCTGGAGGTCTCTAAGATTGTCCTCATTTCTTTTAATTCGTTTTTCTTTTTTCTCCTCTGATTCATTTATTTCTAGGATTCTATCTTCTAATTCGCTAATCCTATCTTCTGCCTCTGTTATTCTACTATTTGTTGCCTCCAGGATGTTTTGGATCTCCTTTATTACATTATTCATTATGTGTTGACTCTTTTTTATTTCTTCTAGGTCCTTGTTAAACCTTTCTTGCATCTTCTCAATCCTAGTGTCCAAACTCTTTAACTGTGATTCCATTTTGATTTCAAGATTTTGGATTAATTTCACAATCATTATTCGGAATTCTTTATCAGGTAAATTCCCTATCTCTTCCTCTTTGGTTTGGTTTGGTGGGCATTTATCCTGTTCCTTTAGCTGCTGGGTATTCTTTTGTCTCTTCATTTTGTTAAAATCGCCAAGTTTAAAGTGTCTTTACTATATTCTGGTAGTTTGTTGAATTCTCTTTCTTGAGGCGGTTTACAGGTCTTTTCAGTATCTGATCTCTGCCCTGTTACAAAGGGGGCAGAGATGAACACCCTAATTTAAGCCGGCCAGGTTCAGGCACTCGGATAATCGTCAGAAGCACAGACTCGGTTGAGTCTGCGTTTTATGCCCTTCCCAGATCCGAGTAGCGCAGGTGATGAAATGTTTAGCGAGCGCAGCTGCTGCGACTTATCGCCTCCCCGCCGCTCAGTTTTCTGGGTATACAATGGTGCACCTTCTCAGGCAGATGTTGACCATCCAGAGCCCCAAGAAGCATGACTCAGCACAGAAACCTACCTAGAGTTCTGCAAACAGTGTCTCTCTAGGGCTGTGACTGCCCGCCTCCGGCCCTGGCTGCCTGTCACCAGAGTGGGATAGCCTGCAGCCGGCTATCTCAATGCAGTCCCCTGTTCCTCACGCAGTCCTGGTGGTGTCCCAAGTTAGGGCTGGTCCTTAATGTAGTAGATAACCAACAGTCTGGTTATTTCGCTCAGATAGCGCTTGTGACAGCCAGGGCAAATCCTTTCTCAAAACGATGCAGGCCGCGCCGCTCCTCCTAGCCCAGCTGCAGCTTGCTAATAGCAAATGCTGGTGTCCGCACGGCTTCTCCGCAAAAGGAGTTACCGCAGGGCTCGTTTTCTCCTTTTGAAGACAATGAATTGTCTTTCTAAGTGCCTGATGTCCTCTGCCGGCATTCAAAAGTCGTTTTGTAGAATTTAGTCAGCATTCAAATGTTCTTTTAATAGATTTGTGGAGGAGAAAGTATTCTCCCCATCCTACTCGTCCGCCATCTTAGCTCCTCCCCTGCAGGTGGATTTCTTAACCCCCTTTTGACCATTTTCATCCAATTCCCTGCCCCCCGCTTTCCCTGCCTCTGATAACCACATATCTGATATCACTCTTTTTCAATGAGTTTGTTTTTGAAGTATAATTGACCTACAATATTATTTAGTTCATGGTACATAACATAGTGATTCAGTATCACTATACGTTACAAAATGATCATCATGATGTCTAGTTACTGTCTGTCACCATACAAATCAGATCAGATCAAATCAGATCAGTCACTCAGTCGTGTCCGACTCTTTGCGACCCCATGAACTGCAGCACGCCAGGCCTCCCTGTCCATCACCAACTCCCGGAGGTCACTCAGACTCACATCCATCAAGTCAGTGATGCCATCCAGCCATCTCATCCTCTGTCATCTTTGCATGAGGTGGCCAAAATACTGGAGTTTCAGCTTTAGCATCATTCCTTCCAAAGAAATCCCAGGGCTGATCTCCTTTGCATTATTATTGATTATATCCCCTACACTGTACATTACATACCCTAACAGTTCACACCTTGGGCTTCCTGAATCTAAGAATAGATGCTTGGTGTCAATTGAGGAACATTCTTAGAGTTACCAGTTCAAATATTACCACTTCTTATGCTGCTTCTATTTTTATGAAACTCCAATTATAAGAATGTAAATGTCATGCTATTTTAATATTGGAGCCCCACATCCCTAAAGATTTATAAGAGAAGATTCTTTTAGACTGGTTTTAAAATACACTTGTCTAAAGAGTATTCCTATTTGCTTCTGCTGGATGTCTAGAGCACCATCAACCTGGAACCACTTTCATTAATGTACTCAGCTTAGAGGTTTGGGGATTTCATTGGTAGCATGATTTCAGTCCCAAAGCTATATGAGAGGTGACTAGTGGTTATGAATTAAAAAGAAGATAACTCTATACACACCATTAAAACTAAGTCAGGCAAGTTACCTTAGAGTCTTCTTTTTTGGCACCTCTTTGTTCTGATTCATTACTTCACTGAAAGTGTGGTCCTTAACCATTTTGGCTTTCTGAAGATTTCTGTTTATAAACCTCTATCCATACCTTCTGCCTTGCATGATCAGTTAAAATTAAATATCTGAGTCATCAAGGCTTACTTTTTGCATAGCCCCTAAAAAAAATTTGATAAGTTACAGATCTATGATCTAAAATTTTTCAAGCTAAATTTTAAATGATTGTGAAATACACAACCTCCTGTGTTTTAATATTGAAATTTCAGAATACAACTGTTACTTCACTCTTTTAAATGTTTTCAATAGAACCTAAGTAAGTTAATACCTATTATCCACGTAAAAGTACACTGTGATGTTATATTTTAACATTTAGAGACCTTACATTGTTTCCTATGCTAACATGATCCTATGCATAGCCCCACATGTTACACAAAGATTCTACAGTCTATGGTTTAGGTTAGCAACAGATTTTATTTGGGGGAAGCCAACATGACTAAGGTCAGCAACAGAGAAGGCATGAGGTCCTATGCTCCCATTGTCCCATGAGACAGCAGGGTGCACTGCTGGACAGGCTTTATGGATTGTACTCCAGTGAATGGACATTCTCCTACATTTTTCTCCTGAAAGCTATGGAAAATATGAGAGATGTCTTATGCGTGAAGAGTCACGTGAATATCCTGCACACCTACAAGTCTGAATTTGAATCAGCATTTTACAAGAACTATTTGGAATACCTGGTGCTCATTAACTATAAGTCTTGAGGCCAACAGGAAATTGTAGACCACTGCAGTGGTAAAAAGCCACTGGTCCCATTGGAAACTGTTTTTTAACATAACCACTCCTTCTGAGAAGGAAAGAATCCAATTTAGCTCATGAACCAAGAAATCTGGCCTAAGTATGTTGGATTATTTTCAGTCAGCCAAGTGCCTTTCTTCATCAACTCATATTTGCATGACATTTCCTACACAAGGAATGTATTTTATAATGCTATATTTTATGCATGAGCTTTTTTTTTTGTGGCTCTCTCTATCGTATTTCTCAAGTAAATTATATTTATAAATTGAAATTGATTTTTCAATTCCTATAAAGCTCTAAATGTTAACAAGCTTTCTTTGTATTAAATCACTATATAATTATTAATAGTACACAATTGATTAAAACATGAAAAATAAAATTTTACTGGAAATGTATTACTTAATGAGATGGATAGGTCTCTTAAAAATTAATTCATGTACTCACAGAATGAATGTGACTTATTGCTAGCATAAAATAAGCTTCAATGGAAATTAACAGCAAATGAAGAGAGAGTAGATGGTCTACCAATAAATTTAGGGCTTATAAAACAAGCATTAATAATCGTTAAGGACATTGTTTACAACAGAATTCTCAACATATTCCAAGTAGATTAACATAAAATAAATAAGTACATGAAATGCATAAATAATTAGGCATATTATCAGTTGCCTGGTGATAGCTGTTAAGCATCCAAGTAAAAATAATGCATAAGAATTTTTCAGTGTCCAATAATTATTGCCAAAATTTAATGCAAATGGTCTTCTTATAAGCTGCAATAATTGTTTAACCTAAACTTATCTCTGATATACATTTATTGAACCAAAGATATAACTTTGATATGACAAAAGATGACTTCTATTTGAAAGCATGCAAAATAAGCAGCTGAGACAGTTCTTTGATTACAGAGACTATAAGGAAAAGATTATTTTGAGTTAGTCTTTTAAAATATTTGTTTTTTGAAACCTTATTTCCTTTTTACTTTCATTTTTCCATCTCCTTATTTTATGTTCATTTTTTAAACACTTCAGATTTTTTACCAGGGCTTCCCTGGTAGCTCAGACAGTAAAGAATCTGCCTGCAATGCAAGAGACCCAGGATAGATCCCTGGGTCAGGGAGATCCCCTGGAGAAGGGAATGGTGACCCACTCCAGTATTCTTGTCTGGAGAATTCCATGGACAGGGGAGCCTGGAAGGCTAGAATCCATGGGGTCATAAAGAGTTGGACACAACTGAGCGACTTACACTTATATTAGATACTTTTATACATAAATAATGTAATTCAATAAAATTGAGGTGGCTAAAATTTTGATATCTAACTTTTTTTGGGGGGTGTAGGGGGTGAGCAAATAGTTTTGGAAGGGTAGGAGGGGAAACTAAAAATAGGAATGCTGCTGCAAACTTTGACCACAGGCATATGCTCAGACAGATGAATTTTAGGGAAAAACACAGATGGAAGCTAATGTGAAATTTAATGTAAAGCTTCTGTGCCACATGGACAGGAAAGTCCTAGTGTAATCTGGAAGCACTCACTGCAGTGTGAACACCTCTGATCCAGGATCATATGTACAAAAGGCTAGAGTGGACTTCAAACTTAATTTAGTTATTTGCAGTGGTAATTTCTTGTCTATTTTTGGTCTCTAAGGATTTCCTTACTTTCTTGCCACATAGTTAGTTAGGCAAGTTAGTGTCCATTAAGAAAGCTAGTTTAAAATTTAAGAATATACTTTTTTTTTATTTGGATTTAATTTTTTTTAATTTGGATTTGTCTTATTTTAAACTGGAAGTGTTTTGCTTTGTCTTTTTTTTAAAGGAGAAGAGGATAGCTAATATGCCAATATACATAAAACAGAATGTACTTCCTGTTATAAAAAAAGTTAAATGAATTATTTTTACTTGGGTTTTTAAAAGTATTTAGGTTTTCTCATAATTCTTAGATTAATGAATAGTTCAGATATATTTGAAATTCATAAGAAAAAGAACATGGTTACTTTAGTCAATGAATTATTAAGTAGGCTATTGCTATATGCCCAGCAGTTGTTTAATTGATAAAATTAAGGTCATAAACAAGAGGCAGAATAGTGTCAAATTTGTGCTATGCAATAAGGATCCTTAGGCAAATACGTTTTTAAGATAACAGAAATTTATTTTCAAGGTCACCTGGCTGTTGAATCTTCTTTGTTTTGCCTTTCTGATGATAATGTGAGTCTAATGTTTGTATACTTCCCCTAAAATGGCAGTAACTTATGTGTATAAAATAGCAGTAACACATAAGAATTAGCTTTTGACTGTGTGACTTTATCTGAGATTCTAGGGGCCAAGAAGCATTTTTAAGATCCTGTGCATATGTTCTTGACTTGTGTAGCCACCACACTTTTGATAAGATTTTCCATACCGTGCTAATCAGATGAGGTGCTAAAAATCAAGGGTATGAGTAAGTTTGCTGTTACTTCTTAATCCATAATTACATGGCATGCTTCAAGTAGTATCAGAAATGGGTTTGGCAAGACAACCATGGCTCCTATGGTTTGGGTTTAAGGAAGTCAGAAAGCTATAGGAGAGAATCTTGAGCTAAGAATATGTCTAAGAGACAAGCTGATGAAGAACTTTACGACACTGAGTTATTGAGGAAGGCTTTGGGAGGGAGTTATAATTAGTGAGAGTTTGGCACCATTCACTTCTTTCTTTCTGACTGATTGGATTAGTAGATAATTAACCCCATTGCTTGGGTCTCCCTAAGCAGTTAGACAATCAAGGCCCTCCAAAGACAATTGAAGATTCAAGGGTATAGGTGATCTTTCACATTTGAGGCAGAAATTACATTGATGGAAGGTGTACTTATAAGAGTGGATGAGTGCAACTGAGAAAATTGTGCCCCTCTTATTAAGTAATTTTCCCTGTGTGATTTTATACCAAGGAAGAGCCTGGTTCCAGGTATTCATTTTGTTGTTTTTAATTTATCTTATAACAACGCTGTTTTAAAAAAGTATGTGCTAGCTTTTTACCCTCATATAATTCTCTACTTGGGAATCTTGAATATAGAGAGATTGGGTTAAAATTAGTGTTTGGTGGGATCAGAGCTTATTTTTAATATAGGTTCATGCCTCTGTGCATATTCAGTTGTTCAGTCCTATCTGACTCTTTGGGACCCCATGAACTGTGTAGCCCACCAGGCTCCTCTGTCCGTGCAATTTCCCAGGCAAGAATACGGGAGTGGGTTGCCATTTCCTTCTCCGGGTAAATAGGACAATAACATGATACAAAAAGTATTTCTTTTTCAAACTCTGTTGCTGCCCACCAGACAAAGACTATCAGAACCAAACCTATAGTCAAACTAAGCTGGATTTATGACTTCTTACAATGAAGATGATTGCATATACATGGAACCTGAGGCATGTAAACAAGAAGGTTTCGTTTGGGTTTGGTTTTGAGAAGGGACTTGTAATGGGGGTTAGACTTAGGTGTTTTAGGGGAAGTTTGTGGTAGGTATTTTGGTAAAATATGGTTTTCTTGTGGATTGGGTAGTGCTAGAAAGAGAATGAAGCTTTATGGTTGGGCTTTTTCTTTCTTTCATTTGTATTTGGCTGTGCTGGTCTTCATTGCTATGGGGGCTTTTCTCTAGTTGCAGTGAGCAGGGGCCTACTCTCTAGATATGGCGAGCAGGCTTGTCGTTGTGGTGGCTTCTCTTGTTGTGGAGCACAGGCTCAATAGTTGTTGCACATGGGCTTGGTTGTTCTGCGGCATGTGGGATCTTCCTAGACCACGGATAGAACCCGTGTCTTCTGCATTGGCAGGCAGATTCTTCACCAGTGAGCCACCAGGGAAGCCCCATTTCTTTCTCTTTATTGTTATTATTTTTAATCTAGGAGGTGGAAGAAATAGAGAGAGGCTTAAAAAAAAAAAAAAAGGTATCTTATGAGATAATTCTCTATGTGAGCCAAAAAAATCTGGTTGGCTTTTTTTGTGGTTTCAAGCATATCCTTAGTTTGGCGAGTTTAAACATCCTTATGGGTTGGTTTTATTTTTAATTGCTTTCTCATGGTCAGAAAGTGATCCATGATGATGGTATACTGAAATTATTTATGTCCTATAGAAGAACTATCATATGATGATGACAAGGATGCATAATACACAGGGTGTAAGAGAATTCATTAATACCAACCTCAAGGGTTAGTTCTCAATTAAAAAGAATACAACTGTGTTATAAAATAAATGTCATTCTCATTCTCATTTAATAGATAGAGGAAATGAGGTTGAGGGCTGTGAGGTGTTTCCAAAGTCCCACAGCTATTAAGTGGTGAAACAGTGTCACTCAAGAATCTGCATTTAACAAACAGACCATGCTGCCCCATTTTCCCCAGGATCTATGATACCTAGATACATGACCTACCAAGGTTCAGTGGAATATACATTGTGGAAATTGATTTATTGGGATCAGACTCAGTATGAGAACCATTAAGATTTAAGGGTATTAATAGTAGAGTTGAGGAAAGTAAAGAGGAAAATAAAATTTCGAGAAAGCAAGAAGACTGAAGCCAGATATATTATTCAGTGAATCTGGGAAAATCCCATGGATTTGACATTGCTAGAACTTACCTTCATTTAGGGAGTATCCGTTCAGTCACTCAGTCATGTCCAACTCTTTGTGACACCATGAATCGCAGCACGCCAGGCCTCCGTGTCCATCACCAACTCCCGGAATTCACTGAGACTCATGTCTATCAAGTCAGTAATACCATCCAGCCATCTCATTATCTGTTGTCCCCATCTCCTCCTGCCCCCAATACCTCCCAGCATCAGAGTCTTTTCCAATGAGTCAACTCTTTGCATGAGGTGGCCAAAGTACTGGAGTTTCAGCTTTAGCATCATTCCTTCCAAAGAAATCCCAGGGCTGATCTCCTTCAGAATGGACTGGTTGGATCTCCTTGCAGTCCAGGGGACTCTCAAGAGTCTTCTCCAACACCACAGTTCAAAAGCATCAATTCTTCAGTGCTCAGCTTTCTTCACAGTCCAACTCTCATATCCATACATGATCACAGGAAAAACCATAGCCTTGACTAGATGGACCTTTATGGCAAAGTAATGTCTCTGCTTTTGAATATGCTATCTAGGTTGGTCATAACTCTCTTTCCAAGGAGTAAGCGTCTTTTTTTTTTTTTTTTTTTTTGACTTTTATTTTATTTTATTTTTACAATATTGTATTACTTTTACTATACATCGAGATGGATCCGCCACCAGAATACCCGTGCTCCCCATCCTGAACCCTTCTCCCTCCCCCCTCCCACACCATCCCTCCAGGTCATCCCAGTGCTCCAGTCCCAGGCATCTGTTATCGGGCATCGTACCTGGACTGACTCGTTTCAGATATGATATTATACATATTTCAATGCTATTCTCCCCAATCATCCCACCCTCTCCCAGTCCCAGAGTCCAAAAGTCTGTTCTATACATCAGTGTCTCTTTTGCTGTCTCATAAGCAGGGTGATTGTTACCATCTTTCTAAATTCCATATATATGCGTTAGTATACTGTATTTGTGTTTTTCTTTCTGGCTTACTTCACTCTGTATAATAGGCTCCAGTTCCATCCACCTCAATAGAACTGATTCAAATGTATTCTTTTTAATGGCTGAGCAATACTCCATCGTGTATATGTACCACAGCTTGCTTATCCATTCATCTGTGGATGGGCATCTAGGTTGCTTCCACGTCCTGGCTATTGTAAACAGTGCTGCTATGAACATTGGGGTACACGTGCCTCTTTCAATTCTTGAGAAAGAAGAACGGAACTGGAGGAATCAACCTGCCTGACTTCAGGCTCTACTATAAAGCTACAGTCATCAAGACAGTATGATACTGGCACAAAGACAGAAACATAGATCAATGGAACAAAATAGAAAGTCCAGAGATAAATCCACGCACATATGGTCACCTAATCTTTGACAAAGGCGGCAAGAATATACAATGGAGTAAAGACAATCTTTTTAACAAGTGGTGCTGGGAAAACTGGTTAAACACTTGTAAAAGAATGAAACTAGAACACTGTCTAACACCATACACAAAAATAAATTCAAAATGGATTAAAGAGCTAAATATAAGACCAGAAACCATAAAACTCCTAGAGGATAACATAGGCAAAACACTCTCTGACTTACATCACAGCAGGATCCTCTATGACCCACCTCCCAGAATATCGGAAATAAAATCAAAAATGAACAAATGGGACCTAATCAAACTTAAAAAGCTTTTGCACAACAAAGGAAACTATAGGCAAGCTGAAAAGACAGCCCTCAGAATGGGAGAAAATAATAGCAAATGAAGCAACAGACAAACAACTAATCTCAAAAATATACAAGCAACTTCTACAGCTCAATTCCAGGAAAATAAACGACCCAATCAAAAAATGGGCCAAAGAACTTAATAGACATTTCTCCAAAGAAGACATACAGATAGCTAACAAACACATGAAAAGATGCTCAACATCGCTCATTATCAGAGAAATGCAAATCAAAACCACTATGAGATACCATTACACGCCAGTCAGAATGGCTGCGATCCAAAAATCCACAAGCAATAAATGCTGGAGAGGGTGCAGAGAGAAGGGTACCCTATTACACTGTTGGTGGGAATGCAAACTAGTACAGCCATTATGGAGAACAGTATGGAGATTCCTCAAAAAACTGGGAATAGAACTGCCTTATGACCCAGCAATCCCACTGCTGGGCATACACACTGAGTAAGCGTCTTTTAATTTTATGGCTGCAGTCACCATCTGCAGTGATTTTGGAGCCCCAAAAAATAAAGTCTGACACTTAGGGAGTGTAAGAGCCCTTAAATGATTGAAGCTTCATGTCATCACAGGATAACTGAAATTTCCAGTGCTGATAAGGCCCTATATTGGATGAATAATGTCACCAAAATTGAGTCTTGAGGTTGTAGGGGAATATGTTGAATCTGTCCCTGGCTAGCTAGTGGAATGTCTCTGATACTGATAAAATGACTTATCCTTATGTTGATAAATCAATAAAGGAAACTAATGCTTTACTGATTGTGTGTTGGCAGGGAACTAGAACATGGCATGTTCCTTCTTCCCAATCATAATCCATCTGATAAGAGTCTGGGGCCAATAGTTATTCCTGAAAAAAAATAAAAAGTGTGTTATAAAAATGGTGTAATGGAAATAGTGATGTGGAAATAAGTTGCAGACTGCATTAAATAACCAGGAAGATAAAGTTAAGAAAAGAAGTATGCCATTTGCTATCACGGGACGTGTAATTGACTAAGAGCAGGCATTGGCAGGGCTACCCTGTTGGCTCAGCTGATAAAGAATCCTCCTGCAATGTGGGAGATCTGGGTGTGATCCCTGGATTGGAAGATCTCCTGGAGAAGGGAATGGATACCCACTTCAGTATTCTGGCCTGGAGAATTCCATGGACTATCTAGTTCACAGGGTCACAACAAGCTGGACACGACTGAGTGACTTTCATTTTCACTAAGGCATTGAAAAGGAAAGGATATTGCAAATAAAATGCAGTAGAATTAATCATGAATTAACATTGGCCAAAAAAAGGAAATAAAATCCTGAAAGTTCACACAATTAGGTGTAACAGAATATCCATAATAAAGAAGCTAAAGAAAGAGCTAGCAAAAGAGATGGGGAAAATCACAATTCAACTAATCACTCATTAATAAATTTAACATTTAGTGAGTTCCTACTTTATGTCAGGCATACCTCTAGGTATGGTGTGGAGGCTGAAGCAGTTATTTAAAAAATAAAAAGACAAATTTCCTACTTTTGTGGCACTTACATCATGGTTGAAGAAACAGATAATAGATAATCATAGATAAGTTCAGTTCAATTCAGTTGCTCAGTCATGTCTGACTCTTTGCGATCCCATGGAGTACAGCATGCCAGGATCCCTGTCCATCACCAACCTCCAGAGCTTGCTCAAACTAATGTCCATCCTGTCGGCATCACTGACTGGATAGATAAGTTAGACGGTGAAAAAGGCCATGAAGTTGGAGCAGTAGTAGTTTTTAAAAAGCGTTAAGTGTCTAAGAAACTAAGAGATTTCCTAAAATCTGTGTTAGTTTAAAATAATTTCCTTTAAAACTTCAAAAGAAATTAAAATTGTTTTAAAACTAAGAAATATCAATGGCAATTAAAATTTTAATTTTTAAAAAAACAAATTAGCATGGAAATGAGCCTACTAACAAACTTACTATTTTGGGCTGTGGATGTTCCCTTCTATTATATCAGATTCTCTGGGCCACTAATCCCAATACTGTATCTTGGAAATTCGTGTTCTCTCTCTCTGGCATGTTATGTAGCACCCTCAACCATCTCCTTTTAGCCTGGTTCCTCGAAGAGTTTTTTAATGATAATTTGTTTATTTTAATTGAAGTATGGTTGAGTTACAATATTAGTTTCATGTATACAGAATAGTGATTCAGTATTTTCACAGACTATACCCCATCAGTTATTAACCCTAATTTGTCCCTGTACCTTCCTTCTCCCCTTGGGTAACCAGTAGTTTGCCCTCTACATCCATCAGTCTGTCTCTGTTTTGCACATATGTTCATGCATATTTTTTTCTACATTCCACAGATAAGTGACATCACCCTTATGTCCAGCCCTGAATTTTGCATGATGTACTTTGCATGTGAGTTAAATAAGCAAGGTGACAATATAGAGCCTTGTTATACTCATTTCTTAATTTTGAACCAGGCAGTTGTTCAAAGTTTGGTTCTAACTGCTGCTTCTTTACCCATATATAGGTTTCTCAGGAAACAGGTAAGGCGGTCTGTTATTCCCATCTCTTTAAGAATTTACCACAGTTTGTTGTGATCCACACAGTCAAAGGCTTTCGTATGGTCAATTAAGCAGAGGTAAATGTTTTTCTAGAATTGCCTTGCTTTCTCTAAGATACAATGAAAGTTGCCAATTTGACCTCTGGTTCCGCTGTCTTTTCTAAACTTAACTTGAACATCTGGAAGTTCTTGGTACATGTACTGCTGAAACCTAGCTTGAAGGATTTTGAGTACAACCTTACTAGCATGTGAAATGAAAGAAACTGTCCAGTAGTTAGAACATTTCCTGGTCCTGCTCTTCTTTGGGATTGGAATGAAAGCTGACCTTTTCCAGTCCTGTGGCCACTGCTGAATTTTCCAAATTTGCTGGCATATTGAGTGCAGCACTTTAACAGCATCATCTTTTAGGATGTGAAATAGCTCAACTGGAATTCTATCACCTCTACTAGCTTTGTTCATGGTGATGCTTCCTAAGGCTAACTTGACTTCACTCTCCAGGATGTCTGGCTCTAGGTGAGTGACCACATCATCATGGTTATCTGAATCATTAAGACCTTTTTGGTATAGTTCTGTATAGTCTTGCCACCTCTTCTTAATTTCTTCTGGTTCTGTTAGGTACTTACAGTTTCTGTCCTTTATCATGGCCATCCTTTCATGAAATGTTCCCTTGATATCTCCAATTTTCTCAAAGAGATATCTAAGACTTTCCCATTCTGTTGTTTTTCTTTATGTCTTTGCATCATTTTTTTAAGAGGTTTTATAAAAAAGATCTTCATGACCCAGATAATCATGATGGTGTGATCACTGACCTAGAGCCAGACATCCTGGAATGTGAAGTCAAGTGGGCCTTAGAAAGCATTACTACGAACAAAGCGAGTGGAGGTGATGGAATTCCAGTTGAGCTATTCCAAATCCTGAAAGATGATGCTGTGAAAGTGCTGCACTCAATATGCCAGCAAATTTGGAAAACTCAGCAGTGGCCACAGGACTGGAAAAGGTCAGTTTTCATTCCAATCCCAAAGAAAGGCAATGCCAAAGAATGCTCAAACTACCGCACAATTGCATTCATCTCACATGCTAGTAAAGTAATGCTCAAAATTCTCCAAGCCAGGCTTCAGCAATATGTGAACCGTGAACTTCCTGATGTTCAAGCTGGTTTTAGAAAAGGCAAAGGAACCACTGGGACGACCCAGAGGGATGGTATGGGGAGGGAGGATGGAGGAGGGTTCAGGATGGGGAACACATGTATACCTGTGGCAGATTCATTTTGATATATGGCAAAACCAATACAATATTGTAAAGCTAAATAAAATAAAATTTAAAACAACCAAAAAAAAAAAAAGAAAAGAAAAGGCAGAGGAACCAGAGATCAAATTGCCAACATCCGCTGGATCATGGAAAAAGCAAGAGAGTTCCAGAAAAACATCTATTTCTGCTTTATTGACTATGCCAAATCCTTTGACTGTGTGGATCACAATAAACTGTGGAAAATTCTGAAAGAGATGGGAATACCAGACCACCTGATCTGTCTCTTGGGAAATTTGTATGCAGGTCAGGAAGCAATAGTTAGAACTGAATATGGAACAACAGACTGGTTCCAAATAGGAAAAGGAGTTTATCAAGGCTGTATATTGTCACCATGTTTATTTAACTTATTTGCAGAGTACATCATGAGAAACACTGGACTGGAAGAAACACAAGCTGGAATTAAGATTGCCGGGAGAAATATCAATAACCTCAGATATGCAGATGACACCACCCTTATGGCAGAAAGTGAAGAGGAACTCAAAAGCCTCTTGATGAAAGTGAAAGTGGAGAGTGAAAAGGTTGGCTTAAAGCTCAACATTCAGAAAACGAAGATCATGGCATCTGGTCCCATCACTACGTGGGAAATAGATGGAGAAACAGTGGAAACAGTGTCAGACTTTCTTTTTCTGGGCTCCAAAATCACTGCAGATGGTGACTGCAGCCATGAAATTAAAAGACGCTTACTCCTTGGAAGGAAAGTTATGACCAACCTAGATAGCATATTCAAAAGCAGAGACATCACTTTGCCAACAAAGGTTCGCCTAGTCAAGGCTATGGTCTTTCCTGTGGTCATGTATGGATGTGAGAGCTGGACTGTGAAGAAGGCTGAGCGCCGAAGAATTGATGCTTTTGAACTGTGGTGTTGGAGAAGACTCTTGAGAGTCCCTGGACTGCAAGGAGATCCAACCAGTCCATTCTGAAGGAGATCAGCCCTGGGATTTCTTTGGAAGGAACGATGCTAAAGCTGAAACTCCAGTACTTTGGCCACCTCATGCAAAGAGTTGACTCATTGGAGAAGACTCTGATGCTGGGAGGGATTGGGGGCAGGAGGAGAAGGGGACGACAGAGGATGAGATGGCTGGATGGCATCACTGACTCGATGGACGTGAGTCTGAGTGACCTCCAGGAGTTGGTGATGGACAGGGAGGCCTGGCGTGCTGCAATTCACGGAGTCACAAAGAGTTGGACATGACTGAGCGACTGATCTGCTCTGATCTGATATCTCTTTGCTCATCTCTGCATTCAGTTGGGTATATGTTTCCTTTTTTCTCTTTCTTTTTGCTTTTCTCCTTTCCTCAGCTATTTCTAAAGCCTCCTCACACAACCACTTTGTCATCTTGCATTTCCTTGGGATGGCTTGGATCACTGCCTCCCATACAGAATATAATTCCACCCATAGTTTTTCAAGCACTTTGTCTATGAAATCTAATCCTTTGATCTATTCATCACCTCCAGTATAATCATAAGGGATTTGATTTAGGTCATACCTGAATGGCCTCATTGTTTTCCCTACTGTCTTCAATTTAAGTCTGAATTTTGCAATAAGGGTCTAATGATCTGAGCCACAGTCAGATTCATGTCTTGTTTTCCCTGACTGTATAGAGTTTTTCCATTTTCAGCTACAAAGAATATAATTAATCTTATTTCAGTGTTGACCATCTGGTGATGTACATGTGTAGAGTCGTCTCTTGTGTTGTTGGAGTAGGGTGTTTACTATGACCAGTGCATTCTCTTGACAGAACTGTTAGCATCTGCCCTGCTTCATTTTGTGCTCCAAGTCCAAACCTGCCTGTTCCTCCAGGCATCTCTTGAGTTCTTAATTTTTCATTCCAATGCCCTATGATAAAAAGGAATGTTTGTGGGGTATTTTTGGTGTTAGCTCTAGACGTTCTTATAGGTCTTCATAGAACTGGTTAACTTCAGTTTCTTCGGCATCAGTGGTTGGGGCGTTGATTTGGATTACTGTGATGTTGAATGGTTTGCCTTGGAAACAAACTGAGATCATTTTGTCATTTTGCGATTGCACTTAAGTACTACATTTCAGACTCTCTTGTTGACTATGAGGGCTACTGCATTTCTTCTAATGGATTCTTTCCCACAATAGTAGATATAATGGTCATCTGAATTAAATTCACCCATTCCCGTCCATTTTAATCCACTGATTCCAAAGTATTGGAGCTTCATCATCAATCCTTCCAACAAATATTCAGTGTTGATTTCCTTTAGGATCAATTAGTTTGAGTTCCTTGCTGTCCAAGGGACTCTCAAGACTCTTCTCCAGCACAATTCAAAAGCATCAGTTCTTTAACGTTCAGCCCTTCTTTATGATCCAACTCTCACATCCATATATGACTGCTGGAAAAACCATAGCTTTGACTGCATGGACCTTTGTTGGCAAAGTGATGTCTCTGCTTTTTAATATGCACATACACACATACATTTATTTATTATTTTCGGAATCTTTACCTTATAAGTTGTTATAAAATACTAAGTAGTGTTCCCTGTGCTATACATTAAGTCTCTATTGGTTATCTATTTTATACATAGTAGTTTGTTTAACCCCAAACTCCTAATTTACCCCCACCTCCACCACTTTCTATATCCAACAAGTTCTTTATCCATCTGTCTTCCAATTGGCATTCGGGCTGCATCTACATCCGGACTATTGCAAACGGTGCTCCATGAACACTGAAGTGCATGTATACTTTTGAACTAGTGTCATTTTTTCTGAATATGTACTGAGGAGTAGAAATGGTGGACCATATGGTAAACCCTTTAAGAAACCCTCATACTGTCATCCAGAGTGACTGCACCAATCCATATTCTCACCAACAGTATAGGAGCCCCTCCTCCATGCTCTCGAACACCTGTTACCTGTAGACTCCTTGATGATAGCCACTCTGCTAGGTGCAAGACAACACATCGCTGCTGCTTCAACCTGCACTTCTCTAATTATAAGGGATGCCAAGCATCTTCTCATGTGCCCATTAGCCATCTGCACCTCCTCCAGGTTCGCCTCCTTGATTTACACTGAATACAAGTCAGTGATTCTGACAGTCTTCATTTCTTTTTATATCTCATCTACTGTGCATTTTCCAAATCTGCACAAAAGTTGGGAGATATGTCTTGCCCAGTTTTGCTACTTACATCCTTGTAACCTTGAACAAATCATGTAAACACTGTGAATCAATTTTATTATCTGTAGAAAGGGGATAATAACATCTAACAACAACTATTAAGAATCAAATGAGAATATATGTAGAAAAGTGTTTTGTAAACTGCAAAATTCAAAGCAAATATAATTGATTATTATTTTTTTTACTATGCTACCCTGCAGTGGCTTGCCAGCACTTCTTAACAGTAATGCAATTTAGTGAGATTCATTTCACTTTTCTCCACTGCATCCACAGACTCCTGATTTTAAAAAATTCTTCAGCACTGCAGATTAGAGATAGAGTGATATAAAAAGTGCCATAGCTTATATTAACACTTCCCTATAATAACTTCTTTTTTAAAAATTTTAATGGCTTGCAACAGAAATTTTGGAGTTCCTAATCCCTATCAAACTAATTCTGCCTCACG
This sequence comes from Tragelaphus eurycerus, assembly GCA_935064755.1. NCBI lineage: Eukaryota > Metazoa > Chordata > Mammalia > Artiodactyla > Bovidae > Tragelaphus > Tragelaphus eurycerus. Next base: position 36,973,441 of record CAKXYN010000012.1, read on the forward strand.
GAAATCCAGGACTGTATTTACAGCTGTAGGCCACTCTCATTACATATACGATATCCAAACACTGCTCAGCTGAAAGTGGCTGATTTTGCAGTCTTATTATTGGTGCCAGTTTTCAGAATCTCTTCCACATTCTTTCTACCACAGCATATGGCTTTGCATGGTCTATTCAGTAAATATTCATAATTATTCCACTGAGCTTTGGTGACGATAAATGTGTGTGCTATTGGAGATAAATTGTGCAATCTGCAAGGAAAACAAAGATGAGTTTTTGCTTGGATATTTTTACTCATTTGGTGGTGGAGGCAGATGCTCCACTCCATAGAGAAGCAGGGCATTGCTCTGGGGAGAGGGCTGCTGAGTCAGTCACATGCTCTGCGTCTTCCTTGTTTGTTTGTATATGACTGATTAGCATGCCTTCCACGAACACTTCTGATACATGGAAGTTACTACTTTCCATACAAGGTTATGAGAATAAGGTAATGCATGCAAAGGATATTCCTTTCCATAAGCAAAAACTGAACTAGGAATGTAAACATTACATGATATAAAACCCAAATATTTTAATATCTCTTCATTAAATATTAGAGGTTGCTTTCTTATGTTACAACACAATGAACACTTAGACAAAGGCAGTAGCCAAAGTTGCATCTGCAACTGATAAAGAGTTCTTTGTTTTTTACTTTTCCTCTGCTAACTGTTATCCTCAAACCTAATAGATAAAATCATGAAATCTCTCCTTTCTAAGTTTTACAGTGGAATAAAATAGTTACAAATAGTTCCCAGGAAGCTAGAATTACTACTGTCAAAGAAAATCGCATGTCCAGTTACCAGTATTTCATATTTCTGAACACAAGTAAATATGAAGTATGACCCAAATTCATTTGTGCATTAGGCTAGAAATACACTGGGATTTTCTTTTCTGTGAGAAAATGATTCTTTATAAGAAAAAGGATGAAACGGATTTAATGTGGATTTACTATTGCCATTGCTGTCTGGGTAAATCTTCACATTTTACTTTTGAACCCCAAAGAAATCATCAAGGCACAGAATTAGTGAGTGATCCCTTTTGTACAAGCTTGAGGTCTGACTTGGTAGAAATGTATCCACAAATTCTATGAACAAGGACATGAAGGTCTGAGTAGGCCAGGTCTACAGGTTCATGAGACGCTAATAAAGCAAAAGGCAAAGAAAGAAGCATGCCTTTTCTTTGAAAAATATTCTTTAGATTCTAGCAAAGTCATTACAAAACACTGAGAGTACACTCAGGCACAATTTGATAATGTCCAATCTTCACAACTCACTTTAGTTTATAAAAATGACTGCAATTCCATTTTGTTCCTGGAACTTCTAGAAAACAGTAAAACTTCTACCCTATTTTAATACTCAGGAGTCACCCAGCTAAATGATTTCAGTTAACAGCAGTTATAATATGCAGAATATTAGTATTTTGAGGGACGTAGGGAAGACAGTATGGAACTAAATATGTTGTATATTTTTATAAAGGCCTCTAAATAAGACAACAAACAATTTTCCTCAGCAAGGCCATTTACATAGTCTTTTATCTTTTGGAATATTTTTTGCTAGGTCAAATGAAAGGAAATTGGGTGTCTCTGAGGCTGTATGAAGAGAATGCAAAGGAAGGAAATGGTGCGGAGGAAAAAGTGGCCCCATTCACATTTACTGGGTTCTTGGCCAGTAGCTCTGTCTCAACATTCTGCTGGAGGCACTCTGCTGACTTCTAATGGGCTGTAGAGGAGAGGTCCTGCTCAAGTAAAGTAACAATGATTGTGGACCACAGGCAAGCTGTTGCCATTTCCCCCTTTGTGTTTTTGCCCTTTGTCTTTGACCTTAGAAAGAAAAATCCTCAGCTAATATCTGCACTGACAAGTGAAGCTGGAAGGGCTCTGCAGCACCCATGGGTACAGTATTGGTTCACTCATTAAGCAACGATGACCTCACTTTTAAATTAGAGAATTTTATTCTTCTGAAAAGAACTCACAGACAATTTAATTTTTTCTGTGTGTTTCTTTGTTTGTATCCATGCAGGAAAAGAAAGCTTCCTTCAATTCTAAAGTATTAAGAGATATTTCCTTGGTTCTCTGGGACTGAATTTAGAGACATTTTATATGGGAGAAGAAGAGCCCAGGCATCAATGTTCCATTTAAAAAGACCACAACAAACACATTATATGTGAGCAGAAATATCCCAAGACATATGGGGAAATGTTTATTCTTTTCCATTTTTCACTTATTTATAACTGCCCCAACTTCTTTCAAAGTTGGTTCAGGTCAGTTTATAAAAAGACCCAAATGGAATGGCACATGTCTCAATTTAGGCTCCTCAGAAGCAGATTCTGAGATGAATATTCATATTAAAGTGAAATATTACTAAGGGAAAAATAAAACAGAAAGAGAAGAATTTGCACTTGGAAAAGAATGAGGTCAAATAAAAGTCTATGTGTAGTTCTCCATTCCATATGAACTCAAGTACTTCTGATTTTCTTTCCTAAATAGTATATGTATTAAATTTGTAGATCCATTTGCAATACCAAGTGCCCAAGGGCCTGTTGGTGTGTTCTGGCAGGGACACTACATCTAAAACAGCAGTGCAGGTAAATGGCCATAGAATCCTTTGGGGGAAAGATTGGAGGAATCACTATTGTGCACACATTGCAGTATAGGGTCCTTTCCAATCCATATGCACATTGTCTCTCACTGCCTGGGCTCTGTTTCTTGCAACTTCATAGAGTTTATTGTCTTATAGTTGTATTACAGCCATTCAGTGCCCCCTGTTTCTAAAAGTTTAATGCTTAGTCTCTGCTAGTCTCGAATCTTATTATACTCATTATCATTAGAGAGTCCATTTCCATAAATGCAAGCTCTATCATTAACTTTTCTGTGTAGAGGACAGCTCACACTGAGCTTCTGTACAATGCCAGTGGCCCCTCCCCCTTCAAAGTGATCCGTGTAGCCTTAGTGAAGGTAGTGCCTTCTGAGATTAGAAGAAAAAAGAACTAAGGGAAGAGGTTGAGGTTAGTGGGTTTTTCTTAACTGACCCAGTTAGGATAGCCACCTCTCTTAGGTCAGTTGTATATTCCTTCCCAAACACTCTGCTAGGGCATTTCTGGCAATACTGCTTAATTATTATTATTATTTCTTCCACTTTTACTGAGCTATAGCTGACATACAGGATTGTATATGTTTATGATGCACAGCACAATAATTTGACTTCTGTACATCATGAAATGGTTACCACAATAAGTTTAGTGAACATACATTGTCTCATATAGACACAAAATTTTAAAAAAGGAAAACAAAATTCATTGTGATAAGAACTCTTAGAATTTCCTGCCTCAACAACTTCACATATCACATATAACAGTATTAATTATATTAATTATGTTGTACATTACATCCCTAATACTTATTTATCACAACTGGAAGCTTGCACTTTTTGACTACCTTCGTCCAACTCCCCCACCTCCCCCACCTCACCTCACTTCTGATAACCACAAATCTGATCTATTTTTCTATGAATTTGTTTCTTTGTAAAGTGTAATCGACCTACAATACTATGTTAATTCCTGGTGTAAATATACTGATTCAGTATTCATATAGTTACAAAATGATCATGATAAGTCTGGTTACCGTCTGTCACCATACAAAGGTATTACATCATTATTAACTATTCCCCACACTGTACATTTCATACTTGTGTCTCATTTATTTTGTAATCTATATTTACCTCTCATTTAATTTCCCTCACCTAACACTGTGTGCATGCTAAGTCACTTCAGCCATGTCCAACTCTTTGAAACCTTTTGGACCACAGCCTGCCAGGTTCCTCTGTCCATGGGATTCTCCAGGCAAGAATATTGAAGTGAGTTGCCATGACGCCTCCAAGGGATCTTCCCAACCCAGGGACTGAACCAGCATCCCTTATATGTCTCATCTCTTGCATTGACAGGTGGGTTCTTTACCACTAGCGCCACTTGGGGAGTCCCACCTAGCATGGCTTCACTCTTAACACGAGCCTTTACTTTTTCTAAGCTTTGAAGAGTCATTCTTTCTTTTTCTTTCTCTCTTTGGCTGCATTGCAGTTGTGGCATGCAGGATCTTTGTTGCATTGTGTGAATCTTTTGTTGCAGCACACGGACTCTAGTTGTGGTATGTGGGCTCAGTAGTTGTAGCATGTGGGCTCTCTAGTTGTGGCACTTGGGCTTAGTTGCACCCGAGCAACTAAGGCCTGTGGATTCCTAGTTACCCGACCAGGGATAGAACCTACATCCCCTGCATTGCAAGGCAGATTTTCAACCACTTGACCACCAGCGAAGTCTCTGAAGAGTCATTCTAATTATAGTCAACTGCTGTACTGGATCAATAATGTCAAGCATAGGCTTTGTGGTCAGAGAAACAGAATTACACAAAGGGCCAAATTCGGAACTTCAGCAAAGTCTCCAATGCTGGAGTCACAGGCCAGATAGGGAAAGAGTACAACTCTGAGATTTGGGGTAGGCATATCAGAGAAGATTCAGTACACAACACTGAACCCAAGAACCTTCTTGGTCTGCTAAAATAAACTGCTATAGGATAGCAAGGATAGAGTATGTCTGAGAACCATACAAAGGATTCAACTGTAGTGAATGCCTTGCAAACTGATACTTTTATTCTTCAAGAACTACCATCCACCTCCTCTGGCTATTAAGCTAAATAAGTAGGTCAAGCTGCAGCAAGACCAGTTGGGAAAGATAGCCTTGCTATAAAGGAATAAAGGTATTACTAGCTGAAAAAGTTATAGGACCTGATATATGACAAAATATATGGACTGCAAGAAGATCCAACCAGTCCATTCTGAAGATCAATCCTGGAATTTCTTTGGAAGGAATGATGCTAAAGCTGAAACTCCAGTATTTTGGCCACCTCATGCGAAGAGTTGACTCATTGGAGAAGACTCTGATGCTGGGAGGGATTGAGGGCAGGAGGAGAAGGGGACGACAGAGGATGAGATGGCTGGATGGCATCACTGACTTGATGGGTGTGAGTCTGGGTGACCTCCGGGAGCTGGTGATGGACAGGGAGGCCTGGCATGCTGCAGTTCATGGGATCGCAAAGAGTCGGACACGACTGAGCGACTGATCTGATCTGATCTGATATGACAAAAAGAATTGTTGAGAATGCCTTAGAATGGATTCTGGGGTGTATTTCTCATAGAGGAATAGGGAAGTAGGACCAGGAAGGAAAGAGGCTGACAAGATTGCAGTATCAAGCAAAGTCATGCTCAGCTTAACGCTGGCTCAGTTTGAGAGATGACTTGTGGAAACAGTGCAGACCTCATCTCCAAACTGTCTGCTTGGAGGTATAAATATGGATTATTTATACCCCTATGCCCCTCAGGCATTGGTTAAAAGCTGCCCCTTTTAATAAAAAAAATATTTAAATTTCCAGACAAATTTAGCTCTCTGTGGGCAAAGGTAAAGCTGGTTCTAGAAGCCTGACCAAAAAAGATGAATGTTGGCTTTTAAAACAGAAGCCGCATTGTGCATTGTGCATTAAAAAAAATGTTCTAGGGATTCAAGGATATGTGTACAGAACACTGACAGTATCAGCCACAAAACCTTTTTTATTATGCTCCATGGTTCATGTAGAAAATTACTCCTGCATTTAGAGTGAGGTAAATTTCCATTACAAGTTGCAAGGGATGATCATAGGAATGACAAATACACTGTCAGTTGGTTCTATAGCCAACAGTTTTAATCTATTTTAAATGGAATATGTGCTTCTGCACTTGTTTGGATGGGTTTGTGTTAAAATTAAGCCATTCATGATTTACAAGCAAAAGTGTGGGTGATTAGCGCAAAAAGCTGGGGTCTTGGTATGCAAACTGCAGCTGTGGAATAGATTTTTTTTGTTCTTCAATGTGAAGTTTTAATACAATTATGGCCTCATTAATTCTATGCACTATCCTATTTAGTAAAAGGCTTTCTGAGAAAACTAGATGAGGAATGAGGGTAGGCAAAGCCAGGAGTAATTTTCTTCAGGGAAAAAAAAAAAAGATGAAGTAATCAAATTGGAAGATATGAGCATTTAGACAATAGGCATCATTCCTTGTTAAATACTGAACAAAAGACACAGTTAGTAGAAAATTAAAATATTCTTTCAACATGATATTAAAGCCTTTGTAGATTTCCAAAAAATTTACATTCTAGTCATCTAGTAGGCAACATGATAGGCATGCATTTATCCTCCACCTGTGCGGGGACCTTAGTTCCTATAGAAGAACTCAGAGATATATATTAGATTGCTACGCATATCCCATGAGCAGGAACCAGGACCTTGCCCCATCCCTGAACTAGTGTTCCTTGACAGCCTTTCTTTGTTTCTGCATCCCCTACTCCTCTAACTTGAGTGTTCCCTGGTGGTTCAGATAGTAAATAATCTGCCTGTAATGCAGGAGACCTGGGTTTGATCCCTGGATTGAGACAATTCCCTAGAGAAGGGAGAAGGGCATGGCAACCCACTCCAGTATTCTTGCCTGGAGGACAGAGGAGCCTAGTGGGCTACAGTCCATGGGGTCACAAACAGTGGGACACTATTGAGCAATTAACACTAACACTCCTCTACATAGTAACTGTTTGAGTCTGCCCTTTGGAACTCAGGGAAGGTCTAGGAGGCTGAAACTTTTTCCTACAAATAATAAATGGGGGGCACAGAATAAAGGCTTTGTGTTCAATGGGGCTCATACTGCTCAGTTTCACCTCATACTTTTTGGTCTAAAACAAATGAAGAGATATATAGAACAGATGAGTATCTCCCCAAAAGCCCAGCTGAGCCCCATGCTGAAGCAGATTTGCCCCAACTCACCCACAGAGGCACATATAATAAAAGGTTGCTGTGGCAAGCCACTAAGACTTGGGATGGTTTGTTATTCCAATAGCGTGTGGGTGCATGCTCAATCTCTAAGTTGTGTCCAACTCTGTGACTCACCAGGCTCTTCTCTCCATGGGATTTCCCAGACAAGAATACTGGAGTGGCTTGCCATTTTCTTCTCCAGAGGATCTTCACGACCCAGGTATCGAACTCGTATCTGCTGTGTCTTCTGTGATTCCAATGGCAGACTAATACAATAAATCAGTCCCTTAAATCTGAATACTCTACCTTTTTTATACACACTATATATTCTGATACTATACAATTATATCAAATCTTTCCAGAAAAAAAAGCTTTATGGCTCTCAAGGTCAGATCTATTAGGGACAGAAACAAAAAAAACTAAGGTCTAAGTGGAAATAAACCATTGTTTTTGAGTTACGCTTTTTGAGAACATGAATCATCATTGACCTTGAACATTGTTCCACCTCTCTGGAACTCAAATACTGGAGAAGATGACCTGCAAAATTCCTTTAATTTCAATATTCTATGATTACTTGCATTGATTTAACATGGAGTCCAAGTCCCAGGCAGGATGCTAACTGTAGGAAACTCAGTCCCCTTACCACCTATTCTATTCCCTCAATTTCACTTTAGTGAAACAGGTATATGTGTGTGTGTGTGTGTGTGTGTGTATACAATGGGTCAACATCTTCGAGTAGTTTATATATATAAACTACTATATATAACTACTCAGAGATATTGAGCCTTTGCAGAAATCATGGCTAGAATTTGGCAGAATAACACAGAAAAGTTGGTTAGAAAAATCAAGTTGCCATTCTGTATAAAGATGCAGAAATATATGGGCAAGTTATGCAAACTGATTGTGCTGACATCTGCAGAACCACATCCAGGATGGGTAGTGCTAAACATGGCAGTATCCTTACAGAATTTGGTAGTCTTCCTTTCCTCTAAGCTGTAGAGCCTGATCCACCCAAGATGTAGAGCAACTCACGTGTAAGGAAAAAGTGCAGAGAGGAACTGTAATTGATTCTGTGGGGCTTTTCTATACCCTGAAGTCAATACCCTTTTCCCTATCTCTGCCACCATCAGAATTAAATTATTCTGTCTTTTCCTTCAACTAAGGTATGATGTAAGGATGTAAAAAAAGCCTCTTTCTAAAACTCTCTTTCCCACTAGCTAATAAAAATAGTTTAAATATTGCCATTTCTATATATTTTCTGTAAATCATTTCCAGAATGATGAAATATTACATCATTTTGTAGCTATTGATATATTAGCAGAGATAAGTGTTATTCCTAAAATAACATATTAGTGAAGGTTTCCTTCTTTATGTCCTCCAAAGCATAATTCAGCCTCAGTGACTAAATGAACTGAAATCCTTTTAGCTTCCCTTGAACTAGATATAATGCCCTTTTCCAGTTTATATTCAACCACTTTCCATGTCCAACCATCTTTTTGTATGTATGAATTCTAGATTCAAGTCAGACATAGTTCTGAGATAATAGTTTATATTCTAAAATATATATTTTCTTACATGTACATATAATTTTCAAATAGTTTATATTTATTTTAGCATGTTAAGTGATATTAATTACTATCAAGGAAAATAATTCCAGAAAGGAGAAAATAAAGTTAAAGATAGCAATTGTAATTATAGTGATAAGGGAAACATGTTGGAGGAAATGGCATTTGACTAAAAATCTGAGAGTGTAAGAGAGTGGCCCATATGTTTATTTAGGCGGAGAACATGCCAGGAAGAATTAGTGCAAACTGGCAAGGCTCTGAGGCAAGCACCAGCCTTCTGTGTTCATGATTTGAGATGGAATGAGTATAGGGGAGACTGTTAGGAGATGAGGTCTCCTAACCTCAGAGATGACAGACAGATAATGTGAACCTTGGAGGACATTGTAAAGAATTTGCTTTCACTCCAAATGAGATAGAAAGCCTTGGAGGGTTTTGATCAGAAGAATGATGTAATCTGTTTCAAGTTCCAACAAGGTCATTCTGGCCACCGCCCTGGCCATTGATCTTGTAAGGGCAAAGGCAGATGGCGGAAAAGTTAGGAGTCTACTGCAGTGATCCAAGTGAGAGAGAACAATGGCTTGGACAACAGAGCTGTTGAGAGTTGATCCACTTCTGCATAGATGTTGAATCTAAAATCAGTAAGTTTTTAGTCATATTGGATATGACTTGTGAATAGAGAGAAGCATGAAAAAATAAAAGGGATTTGGGGCTTACAACTGGAAGGACAGAGTTCCTATTAAGGTTAGAAGATAGTAAATAGAACAGACATGAAGGGAGAGATCTGAAAGTTAGTTCTGCATATGTTACATATGAGACATCTAACAGACCTTCAGAGGACAGTAGGATAACAAGTTAAAATGCAAATCTGTAATTCAGTGTAAAAATCCAGGCTAGAAATGTGAATTTGGGAGATATGCCTACATAAATTACATTTAAAGCCTTCAGCTGGATGAGATCACCAAAAGAATAAGTGTAGATGAAGAAGAAAAAAGCACTGATTTAAGGCAAAAGCTACCGAAACATCAACAAGATGAGGAATGATTAACAACTGCAGGATTTAGTAACATGGATCTCAATATCCTTCCATTTTAGTAGGTAGACAACACGATTGCAGGACTGAATCTTCAAGACCAGGTAAAAATTTTAGGAGCTTTGCTATAAATAAAGAAGTGAAATAGGAGGAGATTTGGAATGAGGAGAGGTGTTTTATTTCTCTATGTTTATTTGTTTTAATGATGGGAGAAATATGTTTGCACATTAAATTAAGATGATTCATCACAGAGGTAAAAATTGATGATATGGAAAAGAGAGGGTTGAATTAAAGGAACTAAATCTTGAAAGGGGAGAAGAAATGGGGTCTTGTAAATAAGTGAAGTATTTGGCTATGGCTAGGGCCACAAATGCTTAACTCATATTGATAAATTAATTCATACTAATGAAAGACAGCAAAATATACAACCTAAGATTTAAGTAGAGAGGTCATTCTGATAGTCCCTACAGCATGTGGTAATTGTCTGCTATATTTTCTGAATTTAAGGGCAACCATATTTATATGGAGGAGGGCATGGCAACCTACTCCAATATTCCTGCCTGGAGAAGCCTATCGACACAGGAGCCTGATGGACTACAGTCTGTGGGGTCACAAAGAGTCAGACACGACGGAGCAACTAACACTTGCACTTAACTCTATATTGAGGGCAGAATGTGACATGTGAAGAGGGATCAAGGTATATGCAATCAGGGGAGTGGGAAAATGAACCAACCAGGGAAATGCAGTGTAATACTGAGTCTTATTAATAGCACATTTGAGATGAATGGTCACAGATTTAGAGTGAGATCAGGCTATATGACTATGTGTTCTTCCCCCAAAATGAGCTGCTATGTACTTAATTTAGTCTTTCAGTATGGAATCGGAGGAACATTTGATTTCAATACCATTTTTGTTTTGTCTAGGAAGTACAAGGAAATGAGAGCAGTGCAAGGAAATGAGAGAAAAGGCTGTGATTACAATGACAGACCATGGAATTTCAGCTGGCATGGCAGAGTAAGGCAGAATTAAAGACAGGAGAGATGACGATAGTGACAGGAACGATGGCAGGCAGGGTCTAGTGAAGAAGGGTTGGGGGCACGGGAGTACAAGAGAGCATGAGAGAAAAAGTTTAGAAGGGGTAGAAGTGTTGCAAGCTGGAAAATTGAAATTTTGAAGAGCTGGCTGCTACTGGAGATAACAACATTTTAGGGATGACCTTGAAAGAAGTAGTTGAGTGAGGGTCAAGAGCATACTCATTGAAGAGAAAAGTGGAAGGAGTGCAGGTCTGGAGTATGGGAACTATCGCCCTGTGGGTATTAGTAGTATTCTGATGGCATCTTTCTTCTGCAGTGGTTGTCTATGCTAAGAGAGGACTCTGCTTATTTCACTTATGAAACCCCCATGTCATTTGACCAAGCACCCTGTTAATTCTAAGAGATGCCTATTTTTAATGTGATTAGGTACAGGGGAAAACTAGCTGAGAAGAGGATCACACACATTTTGATTTAGAAAAGATAGAGAAATTTTGCAAAGTATTGAAAAAGCAAGTTAATGGGAAACCAGAGATGATCTTATTGGGAGTTTGAGAAAGCAAGAGGCATGATAAAACCTATGTATTCCTAAGGAGTGGAGATTAGGGCTGAATCAAAGAAAGAGGCTAAATTATCAGATTAAAATGTCACAAAAGCCACTTAAATTTCACCAAAGTGTTGTCTTGTTATTCAGAGATATCAGCCTGCCTGTAACTGCTAGACCTGTAAAGTGAAGATATTTAGACAACGCTTGGCAACTGGGTACCACTGAATAATAAGCCTTTGCCCTTCATTTTGTAAATCATAAAAATGTGAAAACTAGATGCAGTTTGCATGAACAGTAAAGAAAAGGGAGAATATGCTGAAATTTTCCTTTATCTTTTTTGTAATCTCTTTAATTTTAATGTACTTAAAGAGCATCTCCCAATCAAGTAACAGTTGGCTAAAGTCAGATTTTAATCAATAAAAAGATGGTGGAAACTAGTCAGCATCCAAGATCAATAAGATTACATCATAAAGACTCTCTGCCTATAGCATATGAAGATGGATGTCTTCTTTAGTGACATGAAAATTGTAACTATGTTGCTTCAAGAAAGGAACAAAAGAGACTAAAGTTTAATTATACTGTTTTATTTCCCTTGCAGCTGTGTCCCATTAGCCACTGAGCAATGGGAAAGTTCTTTGTAATCTTTGACCCTCCTACCAATACAGTCCTATGCAAACTGGTAATTACAATCAATTATAGGCCACAGAGTGGTAAAAGAGACATTTTTTTTTTTCTCTTGCAGAGGCCTATGAATTAACTTTACAATCAAACTGTAACTCTTCAATTTCTGGGCCTGAATCTACTAATAAGTTCAAGATATATTGTTGTCTTTAATATTGTAATAAGCTGCTAAGAATTGTGATGTTTCCCATTCTAATTCTCATCAGAGGTTGAGTTTTTTATGGGTAGGCATATTTTGTCTTGTTCTTGGGCATCAAAAGCATGCAAAGCTCCTATGTGAAATTGCTATAATAAGGAGACTAATAAGAGCAGATAAAACATAACCACATTTTTGAATGCAGTCAATGGATTAATGCATTTGTTCTCTTTGATATCTGCATAAAAGAAGCATAGACACTTGGTTTGAGTATTTCCTTAAAGTTACACAAGAAGTACTGACTTGAGGAATTGTACTCAAGTCACCTAGCTTAGAGTTTATCTTATCTAATGTACTATATGGTCTCATTGCCTATTGGGATCTTTATGGATCTATAAAAAACTTCATGGGAAAAGGGCTATAGTAAAAAAGAGAATAAACAAGTAAAGATAGCACTTACTACAGTACTGAACAGCCTTTGGGGATCAAGAATTTCTTATTGATTGCATCTTCTCTCGTTTAGCTTTAAAAGGAATGTGACTTTCCACTGCAGATGTGATTTATCACATTCTCATCACACGCTCACTGCAATGTGATAAAGAAAAGGCAAATGGGAAAGGTCTTACAGTTCAGTTGGAAATGCCTAAAGCTTATAAGTTCTGATGTATCCCTGACCAGGGCAGAACTAAGTATGTGCTGGAGCTTTGAGTAAAATATGGAGGAAGAGACATAAATAAGTGATTAGGGTGATAGTCTTTCAATATCCTGGGGTTCAGAGCAACATATATCTTGAGAGGAGGAAGGAATGGCTTCTTAAACTGTTAGTGATGCTTAAGATATGATAAACTGCCCAAAGTTTACAAACCCTCACCTCACAGGAACTGCCTCACAATTTGTAGAACCAAGTGCAAAATAAAAACTCAGAGCCTTTTATTCAGAGTTTTAAGAATTTCAAGACAGAGTGAGTAGAACATTAAACCAATCATGGGATCCTCTAAGCACAGGGCTTTGTATGACTGCACAGGTCACACACCCATGAACCTGACCTGACTCCCTCCCATTTCTAGTGTTGATTTTTACTCATCTGAGAACGGCAGACCAGTCTTCCTCAAACACTTTTCCTGATCTCCTGTCTGTTCCTCCATTCTAATAGCACAGTACATGTCCTTCTCCAGTGAAAGTGAAAGAAAGTCGCTTAGTTGTGTCTGACTCTTGTGACCCCATGGACTGTAGACCTAGCCTGCCAGGCTCTTCCATCCATAGAATTTTCCAGGCAAGAATTCTGGAGCGGGTTGCCAGGCCCATCTCCAGGGGATTTTCCCAACCCAGGGAGCGAACCCAGGTCTCCTGCATTGCAGGCAGATTCTTGACTGTCTGAGCCACCAGTGGAACTCGTTATTTCCCAGACTCATAGAGAAATGGTTTCCAATCCATTCAGGTCTCCTGCAGGCTGAGCTAGATGTTGATTTTTCTATCAGGTGTACAGGGATGAGACAGCCCAGCAGCCCCTTCCTTCCTAGTCCTGGGTGTACTGAGAGAGAAAAAGCAGCCCTCCTACTCTTCTCCATGGCTTCATAAATATTTGTTTTCCAAATATGGTATAGAAAAACTTTCCTCATTATTTCCCCCTTCACAAAAGACTGCAGGATTAAGATAGCTCTATCAGTGATCTTTCATTCTTCTGTTTTTGCCAAAAACTAGAAATAAACTTTGTAAAGGTCAGTTCTAGGAAATGCATTTAAAAAGGGAGAAAATTGAATGATAGTTAAATGTATCTTCATTCTAATCTTTCTTTCTGTATTGCTGTAAAAAGAGCTTGTCCAAGTTTTCTTTCTTGGGGCTATTTCTTAGTCACTTTTTTTTTTTTTTTTTGACAGTACTTTTGTTGAAAGTTTATCTTTTATTAGCTTTTAGGCCTCCAGTCATCATGCACTGAAAAATCCTTTGGGGCATGTTGAACTTTTATTCTAGTGTTGTCTCTCTCTCTCAAAGCCTTATCGCTATCATTTCTTTGAAAGGCTGTCCCCAGCTTAATATATGAAGGTTAGTCTCTGACAGAACCTTTTAATCAAACTCAGCACAGGATTCAACCAGTAGTATTACTATTCCAGTCTCGTATTTATGAGTTTAATTAGCCTGGTTAGATATATAGCAGAGAAACTTTGACCATTCTTGCCTTCTCTTTAAAAATATCCTCAAATATGCTTAGAGTTAAATAATTATACTTATGCCAAGAGAATAAACCTTGAATAAATCTTGAATATTTATACATATATAAGAATATAAATTTATATTGCTATATTATGTATTTCTCTGCATAGTTACACCTGATTTTTATTGACCAGCTGAGGATCAATAATGTTACATATTTTCCTTAGTAAATAGATGCCATTTTGATAAGAAAATATGTTCAAAAATCACATTAAGATCACACTCAGAAGAATATTATTGTATGCTTCATGCAGAATTTAAATGTTATTTAAATTAAGCAGTTTAATTAATAACATAAATTAAATATTTATGTTAGTACCCTGAGGGTAGTGGTTAGTCTTTGAGGCTCATTAGCAGGAGAACACACAAAACTGGAAAGATATAAAGGAAGGTTTATTTTCTTTGTTGAGCTGCAACTAATTGCATTAAAATAAACCACGTACTTTTGCCAGCTTTAATTCTCATAGAAGAGTAAGCAATCCAAACTCCAGTCTTTTGATGTGGTCATATATCTATTGCCAAGTTTCTTTTTAAAGTCCCCCAGATAAACATGTATGCCAGTTAAGCAATATAAAATAGAGAAGAACTTGTGCCTGCGTGCCGTTTTCTCATTAATTCTAGGAAATGACTCTGGCACTTATTCCCACTAATATCCAGTAGATTAAATGACATCTTCCCCCAGTTGACTGAGGTAAAAGTGCCAGGATTGCTTTCATCTTGGACTCTCTACTCTTTGAAAGAAGACCAGACCAAACAGTGCCCTTTTGAGGTTGAAGATGCCTTTCTTCATAATGTCATCCATTGGAGAAAGCTTTGAGGAAAGGTCAGTTTTATCCCAGTGTAAAAGAAAATGCCAGCAATTCAAGTAAAGCCATTTATTGCTACTTAGAAGTATCTTCAAGTTCTGTTGCAATAATTTACCCATTAAATAGATTCAAAATACCAAATAATAGCATATACAACACACCTATATATGTATCATACTTCAAAATAAAATACATTTCACTTAAGATAATGTAGTTTTAAAGGATGAAGAAGGAAATCATTAAACAGGGCAGAGATGACACTCTATTCCATTCGAACTTCGGGCATAAAAACACTTGAAGTGTTAATTGAGTGGATGTAAAGAAAAAACTATTTACCATGGTGTAGCCAAGAACAGAATAATCAATACATAATATGAAGAACAGTGACAAAAAGGAATGGGAAACCATGATCATCTCTAGCTTTGTATGAATCAGGACACAAAGTAACATAACTAGAACTAGAAAAAAGTTGTTGCCATAGGAGCTCTGACTTTTAGTAAACACACCTCTACCAAACCATGGTCAGTGAATGGGTGGGAAATGGGTATAAGTAAGGGCCAAATGTTCTTCCCTTTCTCCCTATGATCTCCTAATTGTATATCCCATTGACTCAACCAAATGGGAAGCAAGAGTGAAAGCCAGCGGGAGAAGGCGATGGCACCCCACTCCAGTACTCTTGCCTGGAAACTCCCACGGATGGAGGAGCCTGGTGGCCTGCTGTCTATGGGGTAGCACAGAGCCAGACACGACTGAAGCAACTTCACTTTCATTTTTCACTTTCCACTTTCATGCATTGGAGAAGGAAATGGCAACACACTCCAGTGTTCTCGCCTGGAGAATCCCAGGAACAGGGAAGCCTGGTGGGCTGCTGTCTATGGGGTCGCACAGAGTTGGACGTGACTGAAGCAACAGCAGCAGCAGCAGCAGTGAAAGACGGCATTAAAAGTAGAATTTCTGACCTCTAATGACGGCAGAAAAGAACAGAAAAATGTCCTTGGGAATATGAAGCAAAACCAGTACCCATATATTTTGGTTTATCTTATTTGAAACTGAACCCTGAATTTCAACACGTATTTTTTGTCAAGACCCTTGACACTTTTGGAATAGAAGTCTGGAAACAGAGGTCTGCCAAGATGAGAAGAGTTGGAAGGAAAAAAAAATAGTTTTAGGGAAAAAGACATTAAACATTTATGCTATTCTTGCTATTTAAATGAAATCAGTATATTAACATTATGTTAATAATTATATTATTTCCTCTTCATATTATTGATACTAAGATGTCTTCTGGTAATTATAAACAGAGACTGCCATTTTGATATTAGCTCCTTGGCGCATTAACTATATATTCTGACTTCTTAGAGTTCTTGGAATAACACAAATTGGCTTCATATCAAAGAACCAGATTGGAACATTTATTCACTTCATAATTCTTTACTATGATACTCATAAAAACAAGCACTTCAAGTGCTATTTTATTTGTCTTTTATCCTTAAGTGTTATTGCAATGAAAATAGGAAACAACCACACAGATCCCTGTGCTGGAAATTCCCACATTATATTGATCCCAGCATAAGAAACATGCTGAATTCCCCTCCAATATTTCAGAAAAGTATTTCACCTTTACTTACTTTCAGTAAATTTTTTAATGTCTACATGGCATATAATTGTTTTGTTAGAAATGTTTACATAATTCTTGTTCTCAAAATAAAATAAGGATCAAGACTTAGACAAATTAAAAGTTGCACATTAATACAATTGAGTAATATAATACAAAATTAAATGAACTCTATCATAGGAATAAACCTCACATTTGCCATTCATACATGTTCCAACAAGCTCTTTAAATGCTGCTGATTCACACATACCTTTGATAAAAATTCATGTGAATATGCTCCATGGCCTTGGTAAGGAGCAGTCCCAGGCTATAAAGAGGTCGAATCAAGTTGTGAAACCTACTGATAATGTATCTATATCTCCGCTTCAGGTTTATAAGTCAGGACATGAGGAAGAAAGACATAGAAAGACAATAGTATAGAATCCTCTTTCTCTAGGATTGATAAAATATTGGTTCATTTCAGTTCAGTTCAGTTGCACAGTTGTGTCTGACTCTTTGTGACCCCACGAATTGCAGCACACCAGGCCTCCCTGTCCGTCACCAACTCCCGGAGGTCACTCAAACTCACGGCCATCGAGTCAGTGATGCCATCCAGCCATCTCATCCTCTGTCGTCCCCTTCTCCTCCTGTCCCCAATCCCTCCCAGCATCAGAGTCTTTTCCAGTGAGTCAACTCTTCGCATGAGGTGGCCAAAGTACTGGAATTTCAGCTTTAGCATTACTCTTCAAATATTAATTTGAGATTTATCTGCAATAACTTCAACCATGATCTCATATGTATTTGCCTATGTGAAACAGAAAATAAACTTATTTTGTATCTTAAGTCCTGATATATCTAGAGTAGTCTAAAATTTATTCAAGAATGTGTTTTCAGTACACTATACCTTGCAGGCACTGGTTTTAATCTTATATGTTAGTATTCATATAGTAAATTTAACTCTTTTTTCGGTGTAACTCTAAAATTAGGACCCCAAATGGCTTCATAACCCCAAAAGCTAGTTTTCATTATCCATTTATGGTCGCACACACACACCCCTGCCCCCGAACACACACAGTTATCTCACTGATAGATTCTCTGTTTATCTATAGATTCTCTGTCTATAAAATACTTGATCTATACACTAGTGGCGTGTAAATCAAATCAAATTGTATTCATATATCACGTAAACACTTGATACTGATTTCTTCCAATCAGCATGCCTTATATTCACTCAAGTTTTGTCTGTATCAATAGTTGAGTTTTTGTTGTTTTTAGTTGTTGAGTTTGATAATTATGGGTAGAGCTTCTATAGACATTTATGTACTTTTTAAAGTGATCATAAGTTATTATTTCTCTAGATTAAATAGTAGTGATGCCGCTGAGTTATTTAGTAAATGTACATTTAAGCAACTGCCATATTGCTTTCTGTAGCTGTGTCATTTTGCATTCTCTTCAGTTATGGGTGATAAGCTGATTTGCTCAGTATCCATCCTGATATTTGGTATGGTTAGTATTTATTTTTACTTTATCTACACTAAAAGATACATAGTGTATCTCATCATGGCCTTAATTGTAACCCTCTAGTGATTAATGATGTTGTGTAGAAATAGTGTCTTCTTAAATAGTTGGTTGATTTTGCCAGGGAAATCATCTGAGTTGGTGATTTCTTTTTAGGAATATTTTGCAAATTACATTTCTATGTAATAGCTATAGAATTTCTCTTGATAAGAAAAAATCTATTTGATCTGAGTTGCCCAATATATGTGCCTAAAGTTGTACGCATTCCTTTGTTATCCTTTAAATATTTTCACAATCTAGTGTAACTCTTTTCATTGTTGACATTGGTGATTTGTCTCTTTCTTTGTTCATCTTTGCTAGAGGTTTATTACTTGTATTATCTTTACAAAGAAGCAGAGTTTCGTTCGTTGTTTTTTCATTAGTGTAAATCTATTTTCAATTTCAGTGATCTCTTATCTTCGTTATTTCCTCTCTCCTGCTAATCTGGATTCATTTTGTTCTTTTTCACCTTTATTCTAAATAGAAGCTCACATTATTGACTTGAAATCTTCTCTTCTAAACAATTACTATTATAAATTTCTCTTTATGCATTGCTTTAGTTGCATCCCACAAATTTTGATATGTTGCATTTTCATTTTTTGTTTAATTCAAAATACTTCCTTATTTTTGCTTGAGATTTTCTCTTTAACCCCAGGGGTTATGCAGAATTGTATTGATGAATTTCTAATGTATTGACTATTTTCTTATCATTTATCTGTTATTGCTTAGTAGTTTAACTCTGTAATGGTCACAGACATGCATGTTGTTTTCTATTCTTTTAAAATTATTATTTTTTATGATGCTGGATATGCTCTATCTAGCAGAGACATTACTTTGCCAACAAAGGTTCGTCTAGTCAAGGCTATGGTTTTTCCTGTGGTCATGTATGGATGTGAGAGCTGGACTGTGAAGAAGGCTGAGCGCTGAAGAATTGATGCTTTTGAACTGTGGTGTTGGAGAAGACTCTTGAGAGTCCCTTGGACTGCAAGGAGATCCAACCAGTCCATTCTGAAGGAGATCAGCCCTGGGATTTCTTTGGAAGGAATGATGCTAAAGCTGAAACTCCAGTATTTTGGCCACCTCATGCAAAGAGTTGACTCATTGGAGAAGATTCTGATGCTGGGAGGGATTGGAGGCAAGAGGAGAAGGGGACGACAGAGGATGAGATGGCTGGATGGTATCACTGACTCGATGGATGTGAGTCTCAGTGAGCTCCGGGAGTTGGTGATGGACAGGGAGGCCTGGTGTGTTGAGATTCATGGGGTCTCAGAGTCGGACACGACTGATCGACTGATCTGATCTGATCTGATGCTCTATCTTGCTGTCTTATGTACTTGAAAAGAATGTATATTTTGTGGTTGTTGGATATTGTTATTTTTCAAATGTCAACTTAGTTCAGGGTGGTTCATGATGTTTCTCCTTTCTTCCATAACCTTATTTTTGTCCATTAGTTCTATACATAGCTGAGGAAGGAGTGTTGATTTTTCCATCTGTAATTGAAGATTTCTCCTCTCAACTCTGATAGTTTTTTGCTTTATATATATTTTAACCCAATATATACACTCAGATTTAGAATTGTTAATAGCTTAGGTTTATTGATTAGGATCAGGTCTATTCAAGTTCCATCCAGGAGTTTGTAGACAATGTTAAGGTGTTCATTGCCAACCTCCTCCCTTTTAATGCTCTCCTTGGGTGTTTTATGTTTCCCTGGGGATCTGTTTTACTTTCCTTCAGAAATAGAGCTGGAGTTCTGCTTGCCCACTCTGTCACACAGGTCTATGGCTGCACCATGTCTGAAGCAAGCCATTAGAAGACACGGTGAGGAAAAAAGCCACGTAGGTTTGTTTCTGAGCCCCAGTCAAAGAGGTAAGTTCCCCGTCCTCCGTGTTTGGCCTCCTGTGATTTTCCACTGACCATTCTCCTTCCATACTCAGCAAATTGCCTGGGGATTAAAGCATGAGAAAGTGGAGAAAATAATTAAATTAAGGGTAAGGTGGATTTCTCACCTTTTTCAGTGTTAAGAGCTCCTTTTCTCACATCCTGAACCAAAATAAGAGTGCTTTTCCAAGAGCTCTTCGTCTGTACCTGAGTGCCACTTCTGGGTTTCCTACTGTAGTGTGTTCAGGCTGGAGATTACTCAAGCGGGGGGGAAAAAGTGGTGAACTTGCTGCTGATTTGATGTTGCTTTGAACTCTGATTTTCCCAGCATGCCTGCTACTATTTACCTTTCAGTGTCCTCAGATAGCTATTACATGCATCCAATCCAGGTTTTATAATTGTGTTTGGTGGGAGAGAAAGGATAGAATGTGTTTCTTTCATCTTATCACATACCCAAAAACACAAAAAATTAAATATGACTTAAGTTTTTGCAAATGTCTGTCTAGTCAAAACTATGGTTTTTCCAGTGGTCATGTATGGATGTGAGAGTTGGACTATAAAGAAAGCTGAGCACCAAAGAATTGATGCTTTTGAACTGTGGTGTTGGAGAAGACTCTTGAGAGTCCTTTGGACAGCAAGGAGATCCAACCAGTCCATCCTAAAGGAAATCAGTCCTGAATATTCTTTGGAAAGACTGATGCTAAAGCTGAAACTTCAATAGTTTAGCCACCTGATGCAAAGAACTGATTCATTTGAAAAGACCCTGACCCTGAGAAAGATTGAAGGCAGGAGGAGAAGGGGACAACAGAGGATTAGATGGTTGGATGGCATCATGAGTTTGAGCAAGCTCTAGGAGTTGGTGATGGACAGGGAAGCCTGACATACTGCAGTTCATGGAGTCTCAAAGAGTCAGACATGACTGAGTGAATGAACTGAAGTTTTTACAAAATATATCAGCTAATGAAATTAAGAAAATACAGTGAAAACCAAGAAAAGTCTCTCTTGGAAGATTTTATCATATTTCAGCTATATTCTATTGGTGATAATTACTTTTATTTATATTATTTGTGTATCACCTTTCAGTTAACAAAGTCTTATCTAATAATTCTCTACCTTTACACAAGTCAATTAAAATATATATACCATTTGAAATAGTCTGGTGGGGCTTTGTGACACAGAGTAACACATTTTCTACCACAGATTTTCAAGGATCATATAATGAAAATAAATCCATGTTATAGGTTTGGATGAGCAACTCCTTCTTTCCTCCCTTGTTTTCATAGATGAAATTATGTAATTCGTAAGTGTATTTCAATCAACCAATCTTGAAAGGTGACAGTTGCTCATTATGTTGTAGTCAGGCTTCTAGAAGCAGTTCATCTGTGCTAGTTCCTCCTGCAGTTTCTTGACAACACTCTTGCAGTATGGTATGTGTGTGTGCTCAGTTGTGTCCAACTCTTTGTAACCCCATGGACTGCAGCCTGCCAGGCTCCTCTGTCCGTGGAATTTTCCCAACAAGAATACTGGAGTGAGTTGCCATTTCCTCCTGCAGGGGCTATACTTGACTCAGGGATCAAAGCCATAACTCTTTCATCTCCTGCACTGGCAGGCAGATTCTTTTACCACTGTGCCAGGTGTGAAGCTGTTT
This sequence comes from Tragelaphus eurycerus, assembly GCA_935064755.1. NCBI lineage: Eukaryota > Metazoa > Chordata > Mammalia > Artiodactyla > Bovidae > Tragelaphus > Tragelaphus eurycerus. The sequence goes on from CAKXYN010000012.1 coordinate 36,994,973, forward strand.
TAAGCAAATATAAAGCTGATTTATTTAACGATATTTTAATTTAAAAATTTAAACAAGATATTTTCAAAGTTTGAATAGTATATGGTATTTGTTTTTAAGATTCCTGTTTAAAAGACAAGGGAACCTCAGATGGTTTCCCAATATAACTCCTTCATTCCTTGTTAATGAGAATTTACATTTAAAAAGCAAGAAATTTTCATATTTGTGTGTGTGTGTGAGTGCTGGTTTTATTTTAAAGTTGAACCAGACCAAAAGCAGGAGCAGAACTTTAAAGCAATTTGTATGTCATAATTTTTCTTTTCTGAATATATTTGTTTCGATTTTTTTTTCAATTTGCAATAAAAGCAAAATAAAATCTAAATTAAATCTAATGAAAAATGCTTCTAAGGGAACTTAAATAAATTTAACCTTAGAGATTTAGGTGATCAGATTTATTGCTTATCACTAAAGCAAAACTGGACTATTGATATTTAGACATATCCATAAAGTTTAAAATTGAATTAATTTGAAAAGTTATGCAAATAAAATTTTTTTAAAAGTTCTTAAAGATGTAAGCATTCAACTTTTTACATTTTATTAGAATGGTTTCCAGATTTCTAAACATAAAATGTTTCTAAGTTGGCAAGCTATAGTTTGTTCAAGATTTGCTCAGATGTATTTTGAGGACTTTTTAATTTGCCTTTTTTTTCCACTACTTTTCCCTGCCACTAAGAAGCAAACCCTTACTAAATCTATATCTTTAGTGTAATAAAAAGAAAATACCATATCATTCTTTTAAAAGTTTCTATTGATCTCTTCGTGAATTTTTTTCTAGATGTCTAGCAAGTAATATCCTTTTAGAACCTTTGTGGGTATAATACTGGATCAGCTTAATATTCAGAAAGGAGTTAGAAGACATATAATTTTAGATCTGCTTATAGAACTCTTGAAGCGTGTGAACCTACTTTATTTCTTCTGTTAGCATAATTGTAAATTGTTATGCAAAAATAATTGATCACCTGGTTGTGGGTGAAAATAAGTAAATTAGCAAAGCAGTCTTTCATTTTGGACTGTTCTATAATGCAAGATTGAATAATGTTCAGTTAAATGTATATAAACTTTAAGAAAAAATAATTTAACATTTTTAGGTTTTTAACAGTTGTCAGTTATAGTCAATCTAAATGCTAGCACAGTCTATTAGATCTAAAGAAAAGATGAGCCTCCATTATAGATAACACATTTTGGGACGTGCAGATAAAGCAGGAAGTCATAGGAGATCTTACATATATGTGAGAAAAGAAGGGACACAAATGTACCATGGGTAACTCCCGATTTTCTGCCTGTTTTTACTTACTCTTTATGAATAGAAAATGCTCAAGATTTATATTTTGGTTTTATAGTTTCAAGGAAGTAATCAGAGAGAAAATTTCAAATGACATTTTATTTCTGACATTGTGATTATTGAAATGAGCTTGGCCTCCATAATGCACATAGAAGTGTATTTCAATACCAAGTCTATTAGTTGTTTGTGAACTTGGATAAATCTGCTGCTGCTGCTAAGTTACTTCAGTCGTGTCCGACTCTGTGCGACCCCATAGATGGCAGCCCACTAGGCTTCCCCGTCCCTGGGATTCTCTAGGCAAGAACACTGGAGTGGGTTGCCATTTCCTTCTCCAATGCATGAAAGTGAAAGTGAAGTCGCTCAGTTGTGTCCAACTCTTAGCGACCCCATGGACTGCAGCCTACCAGACTCCTCCATCCATGGGATTTTCCAGGCAAGAGTACTGAAGTGGGGTGCCACTGCCTTCTCCGTGGATAAATCTAAGTCTCAGTTTTTTCAGCCCAAAACTAGTGTAATAGTATTTACTTCCTGTCACCATCATGCTGGTTTAAAAAGTGATTGAGTGATTGAAAACACTAGAACACTCTAAAATGGAGCAAATAAATTTTTAGAAAGCAACGGGTTAATTCATAACATCTGTGTTTGTTTAATAGTAGTTAAAAAAATATCATCATTAAGTGCAGTCTATAATGCCTGGAAGATCCCCTGGAGAAGGGATTGGCTACCCACTTCAGTATTCTTCAGGCTTCCCTGGTGGCTCTGATGGTAAAGAATCTGCTCGCAATGTGGGAGACCTGGGTTCAATCCCTGGATCAGGAAGATCCCCTACAGAAGGGTGTGGCCACCCACTCCAGTATTCTTGCCTGGAGAATTCCAGGCTCCAGTCCATGGGGTTGCAAAGAATCAGACACAACTGAATGACTAATACTTTACTTCTTCCAAAGTGAACTTGGCATTGTCCACTATTTGACTGAATATAATAGCTTAGAGACAATGGGTGTGTAAAGCATTAGGAAGTTCTTAAACTTTTTTTTTTTTTCTATTACAACACACATACCAAATATTTATACGGATGAATGAAATAGCCCAATGAATTCACCAGATTACAAAGTGTTAAACAGGTAGAAAGGACCACAGGCCATATCAGTTTCTTTCTTATTCTCTGTGTCTTCCCTCTTCCATCAAAGAATGTTCAGAGAAGTGTGCATGAGAACAAGAGGAGTTTATAATATGGGCCACTTTAGAAGTACTCTTTAAAAAAATTAAAACCAATTATGTAGTTCAGTGACTATTAAAATATTGTTTGATCAAACCCACAATGGAGTGCAATGACAGAGTTAAGTGCAACTACTTAGAGTATAAAGGCATATTAAGTGTCATATAATTTTAAAATCTTACTCTTTGCATTATTTCATTTTATCATTATTGTTTATTGTAGTATATAAATAGCTGCATTTTTATAGTTTATGGAATTATCACTCTCATTTTATTACATCTCATTTACCTGAAGCCATTCAGACTGGTGAGCCATGTACTATCTAGTGAAAAGGCATCTACTGACAAGTCCTCTGAATTACATACTCAATTAGATCCTGAGGGGCATGTATCCTCACTCAGTCTGTATTGGATTTTTTTTTTTTAATTGTATTTTACTTAACTTTACAGTGTTGTATTGGTTTTGCCATACATCAGAATGAATCTGCTACAGGTATACATGTGTTCCCCATCCTGAACCCTCCTCCCTCCTCCCTCCCCATACCATCCCTCTGGGTCGTCCCAGTGCACCAGCCCCAGGCATCCAGTATCAGGCATCGAACCTGGACTGGATTTTTTTAAGTTTGCATCTAGCTCTTTTAATTCACCTCCTCAGGACCAATATTGAATTCCTGGACAAATTAAATTAGAATGTGAACTTCCTACCCCATATTGTTGCAATGTATTTGTGAACAATGTGGTGTCCTGCCACCTGGAGTATATGAGCTTTTGGTGGACTTAGATAATATTGCTTCCTATAGTGATTACCTCTCAACTGAAAAATCTCCCAGTAAAGGTCAAGGAGAACAGCTTCACTCGGTTTCTTTTATCCCTATCATCAACACCACTGCGGTGTGCTGAATCAGTTTCAATTTGGTCTCCTTTTAAAAGTCATTGACATAGCAAAGAAACTGATGTTTTGACAACCGCAGCCCACCAAAGCTATCAAACAGGGGAAAAGACACAACTAATACCATTTCTATAGAATGAAGAAATCTTAAAAGAATTTTGACTCATTGCCCAAGAGGAATCTGTCAATCATTTACTTAACCAATGCCATATGCAAATATAAAGGCCCTACTTTTCAAGCTAATCAGTACTCAGACGTTCAATATTCACTCAACAAATAGTAATGCCTGCTATGGGCCAAACATTCCGCTGGACATTATTTCCCTCAGCTGTCTTTGAGCTGAAGAGAATTTCTCAAGTTAAGGATATCTAGGTGGTTAGGGGAGAAAAGTTCAGATTTGAATACAGGAACTGAAGAAATGCACATGAAAACTTCACTTTATTACTTTCAATCAGATATTTTTTCATGTGATTTTTGCATGCATACTCTTCTTTAGGCAAACACTTAAACCTCACATCCAAAGATGAATGACCAGGCAAGTTGACATTTGCCAGCTTCAGTATGACAGATGCAAAGACACCATGGTACTTCTTTAGCACTTTAACATTTTGTTGTTTTCTTCTTCAGCATATATATGTTCCAGGAAAAGTGCTTAATGACTTGTCTGCCTTTTGATTTGCTTGCTTTTTAGAAGGGAAGTGATAGCAGGGAACACGTCAGGTGTTTTGCTTCAGGGATGTGATGGCTGGGTAACAGCTGTTCTTAGCGCTTGCTTCTACTCAAACCCTGTGTATTGCAGGCAGAGAGCCGGACCAAGCATAATTCTACTGTGGCAATTTTTAGCAAATTGTTCTGCTAAATAGAAATATATTACTTGAAGGCTAGAAAAGTGATGATAAACCTGGCCCTTCAGCTCTACTTTTAAAGGTCATTTTGGTTAAATGTAAGCAAATTGTGGTACAAAGTACCTTTTACTTGCTGCTTCTCACTTATATCTCCCCCTCATACCTCATTATGCTAATGTAATGACTTATTTGACAGAGTAGTTTCATCCATAATCTTGGAAATGTATAATGGATTTAATTTTCCAGGTTATATTTTCAGAAAACTATTAATGTCCCTTTCAAAGTCATTGAGACTGAATTATGTTTCAGCAAAATATTAAGTACATTAAAGGTCCCTTTTAGATTTGAGTAAAGCCAATTGGCAATCCAGTTGCAATTATTTAACAGCTTTGAGCCTTGAATTGTTAAACTTATTATGAATTATCCATGCGAACCATTATTCTGAAAAATTAAACCTCTCTGCCACATTCAAACTTCATCAGAGACTGTCACCAAAGTAACTATAGTTTTTTTTTTTTTTTAACTGTCAGCTTTTCATTTTTCAATGTTCATTAGTACATTTCCTTAAGTATTCAGGAAATTGTCTTACCTGAATTGAACAAGACTATTTCTTATTAAAAGATGACTTTTCTTTTCCAATAGAACACAAGCAACTGTGTATACCATCTCCTCTATCTATATGCATGTAACCAGAACCACTTAAATTGTGTACATAGTATTGAAAACTCACCAGTACATAACAATGATTGATCCTTATAATTATGTGATAAAATCTTTTTAGTCTGGGATGGGTTCTAATGAACAATCTAGCTCAAAACACAGGATAAAACACATATCACCTATGGAAAGATGTGCTAATGGTCCTAAGAAGACAATCTCAGTGATTCTTATCAGGTAAGGAACCTATTAGAATCAATGGATTCAATAGGTTCTCCTAGGAAAAAAATTTAAATTTCTCTTATTACAGTCATCCTAGGAAATGAATTACATAGGATTTCAAGATATGTAATTGGTCTAATTGAAAATAAATATCAGGCATACATGTAAGTTTGTCATAACTCTTCAAGTTCTTATGTTTGATACCTTACAAATTGCAGACCTCTTCCATTTAGAGCCTTATTATTTACAAGTTATCACAAGAGTGGTACACATATACAATGGAATACTACTCAGCCATTAAAAATAATGAAATAATGCCATTTGCAGCAAAATGAATGGACCTAGAGAGTGTCATACTGAGTGAAGTCAGACAGAGATGGAGAAATATCATATGGCATCCCTTATATGTGAAATTTAAAAAGAAATTATATAAATGAACTCACAAAACCAAAAGACTCACAGACTTAGAAAATGAACTTATGGTTGTGGCAGGGGGGGCGGGGGGAGGGATAGTTAGGGAGTTTGGGAAGGTCATGTACACACTGTTATATTCAAAATGGATAGCAAACAAGGACCTATTGTATAGCACATGGAACTCTACCAAATGTTATGTGCCAGCCTGGATGTGAGAAGGGTATGGGGGACAATGGGTACACATATATATGTATGGTTGAGTCCCTTCACTGTTCACCTGAAATTACCAGAACATTGTTAATCAGCTATACCCCAATGCAAAATAAAAAGTTTAAAGTCTGAAAAAAAAATGAGAAAGTATATTTTAATTCCAAGATGGCACTAACCTGTAGAGGAGGCTTAAACATCTTTACCAGAATGGTGGTTAAGTAAATGTTGGTGAGGTTCTGCATTACTAATCATATGTCCTTCTAACTCAAGGACATTATTCTATCACTTCAAAAGTGGAGTAGCAATGGGAATTCTGTTCTGCTACGTCAACAAGGCCCAACAACATTGGACTTATTACTTCACTATACCTAGTATGTTGAGCTCACACACATTTCCAAAATGAGTCTTTATTGTACATGTATTTCAGTGAGTGGGAAATGGGGATGAGCTGGAGCAAGGGAAGCAGTTATCCCCATTATGAGAAGGGACTAGAAGTTGTATTGAACACTTCCGCTCACGTCTTACTGGCCATACTTTAGAAACACATGAGCACTCTTAGTTGTAATAAAATCTAAGAAATCTGGTCTTTATTATTAATATCAGTGTAGCTGGCTGAAACATTGTTTCAGCAACTAAGAGAGAGAATGAAAAACCAACCAACCAAATAAAGACAGATATACTGTATATTTAGAGCATCTGGAGCAGCAATTAAAAGAGAAAGGGACAGAAGAAGGTTGCCAGCCTGTCTATAAGTAGGAAGAAGGGGATCATTTTAGGTTATCTACACATCTTAGGAGCAGAATAATGGGATTACTAGTCATAGTTTGATTGGAAAACAATTAAAACCAATGTGGTTATCCAAGTGGAAAGGGATTTATTGGAAAGCATTTGGTAGTTCACAGAAGCAACAAAAGGCTGAGTGGCTAGGAGTCCAGAGAGCCTGCACTGCTTAGTATACATGACTATTGGCCAGGACCAGTGTAGTTAAAAAGCCACCACCACCAGTACCTTCACCACCAGACACAGACCGCTAGACTGGTGGACTCACCTGTTGCCACTACTAAGTCAAAAATGTCTATATACCTCTGAGTAAGAGCATAGAGTTGACTGAGCTTCTGAATATACCAAAGCATCTGATTGTACTGTACATGTCAGACCACTGAGAATTACCAGTCTGCATTCAGCTTCTTCATTATATACAACACATGCACACGGTCACATATTCCCCCTGCTTTGGCTATCAGTATCAAAAATATAATTTCCTGTGTAATATTTTACTTTCCTAGTGCATAGGAACCTGGAATATTAGATCCATGAATCAAGATAAATTGGATGTGGTCAAGCAAGAGATGGCAAGTGTGAACATCAACATCTTAGGAATTAGTGAACTAAAATGGATGGGAATGGGCAAATATAATTCAGATGACCATTATATCTACTACTTTGGGCAAGAATCCCTTAGAAGAAATGAAATAGCCTTCATAGTCAACTGAAGAGTCTGAAATGCAGTACTTGGGTTCAATCTATAAAAATGAAAGAATGATCCAGTTCATTTCCAAGGCAAATGATCCAGTTCATTTCCACAGTAATCCAAATCAATGCCCCAATCACTAATGCCCGAGAAGCTGAAGCTGACTAGTTCTATGAAGGCCTACAAGACCCTTTAGAATTAATGCCCCCAAAAGATGTTCTTTCCATCATAGGGTACTGGAATGCAAAAGTAGGAAGTCAAGAGATACCTTGAAGTGACAGGCAACATTGGCTTTGGAGTACAGAATGAAGCAGGGCAAAGACTAGCTTGCAAAGAAAATGCACTGATTATACCAAACACTCTCTTTCAACAACACGAGAGACCACTCTACATATAAACATCCCCAGATGGTCAACACCAAAATCAGACTGATTATACTCTTTGCAGTCAAAGATGGAGAAGCTCTATACAGTCAGTAAAACAAAACTTGGAGTTGACTGTGGCTCAGATCATCAATTCCTTATTGTAAAAATCAGACTTAAAGTGAAGAAAGTAGGGAAAACCACTAGCCCATTCAGGTATGACCTACATCAAATCCTTTCTGATTATATGGTGGAAGTAACAAATAGATTAAAGGAATTAGATCTTGTAGACAGAGTGCCTAAAGAACTATGGATAGAGGGTCACAACACTGTACAAAAAGCAGTGACCAAAACCATGTCGAAGAAAAATAAATGCATAAGGCACAGTGGTTGTCTGAAGAGGCTTTACAAATACCTGATAAGAAAAGAGAAGTGAAAAGCAAGGGAGAAAGGGGAAGATATATCCAACTGAATGTAAAGTTCTAGAGAATAGCAATGGGATATAAGAATATCTTCTTAAATGAACAATACAAGGAAGTAGAGAAAAAACAATAGAATGAGAAAGACTAGAGATCTCTTCAAGAAAATTGGAGATACCAAGGGAACATTTCAAGCAAGGATTGGCATGATAAAGGACAGAAATGGTAAGGACCTAATAGAAGCAGAAGAGATTAAGAAGAGGTGGTAAGAATACACAAACTATTTTAAAATGTCTTAATGACCTGGATAACAATGATGGGTCACTCACCTAGGTCACTCACTCTAGGTCACTCACATAGAGCCAGCAATCCTGGAGTGTGAAGTCAAGTGGGCCTTAGGAAACATTACTACAAACAAAGATAGTGGAGGTGATGGAATTCCAGATGAGTGGTTTAAAATCCTAAAATATGATTCTGATAAGTGTTGCACTCAATATGCTAGCAAATTTGGAAAACCCAGCAGTGGCCACAGGACTGGAAAAGGCCAGTTTGTATTCCAGTCCCGAAGAAAGGGAATGCCAAAGAATGTTCATACTAGCATACAATTATACTCATGTCACATGCTAGTTGGAGAAGGAAATGGCAACCCACTCCAGTGTTCTTGCCTGGAGAATCCCAGGGATGGGGGAGCCTCGTGGGCTGCCGTCTAGGGGGTCCTACAGAGTCAGATACAACTGAAGCGACTTAGCAGCAGCAGCAGCAGCACATGCTAGTAAAGTTATGCTCAAAATCCTTCAAGCTAGGCTTCAGCAGTATGTGAATGGAGAGTTTCCAGAAGTATAAGCTGGGTTTAGAAAAGGCTGAGGAACCAGAGATCAAATTGCCAACATTTGTTGGATGATAGAGAAAGCAAGGGAATCCCAGAAAAATATCTACTTTTGTTTCATTGGCTATGAGAAAGACTATATGTAGATCACAAAAAAACTGTGGGAAATTCTTAAAGAGATAGGAATATCAAACCACCTTACCTATCTCCTGAGAAATCTGTATACAGGACAAGAAGCAAGTTAGAACTGGACAGAAAACAACAGACTGGTTCAAAATTGGAAAAGGAATATGACAAGGCTGTACACTATCACCCCGCTTATTTAATTTCTATGCAGAGTACATTGTGCAAAATACTGGGCTGGATGAAGCACAAGCTGAAATCAAGACAGTTGAGAGAAATACCAGCAACCTCAGATATGCAGATGATACCACTCTAATGGCAGAAAGTGAGAACTAAAGAGCATCTTGATGAGAGTGTAAAAGGAAAGTGAAAAAGCTAGTTGAAATTCAGTATTAAACACACACACACATACACACAAAACTAAGATCATGGCATCTAGTCCCATCACTTCATGGTAAGTAGAAGGGGAAAAAGTGGAAAACTGGCAGATTTAATTTGTTGGGCACCAAATCAACGTTAACCTTGACTGCAGCCATGAAGTTCAAAGATGCATGCTTCTTGGAAGGAAAGCTAGGACAAGCCTAGACAGCATATTGAAAAGTAGACATTACTTTGCCGACGAAGTTCCATATAGTCAAAGCTGTTTTTTCTAGTAGTCATGTATGGATGTGAGTGTGTGTATACATGCTCAGTTTTGTCCTACCTTTTTTGACCCCATGAACTGTAACCTGCCAGGCTCCTCTGTCCATGTGATTTTTCAGGCAAAAAATACTTGAGTGGGTTGCCACTTCCTTTTCCAGGGGGATCTTCCCAACCTAGGGATCGAACCCACATATCTTGTGTCTCTCAGATTAGCAGGTAGACTCTACCACTCGCACCACCTGGAAAGCCCAATTTCTTTACAATAAATCCCCAAATCATTTTCCTTAATACAATGTATCAGATTAGGATTTTAAATTTATTAGTGAATTTAGCAAGTAAATTTAGCAGATAATTTCTATTTTTTTCCAAAATACAATTAGAACAAGTTAAAAATATATATAGCCCCTAAAAATAGTAATAAAATCATCTAAATATTAATTTAAAACTTTTGAGGTGCATAATGAAACAGACAGAAATAATGGCTTAGGGAAATGCTTACTTCTAGAATTTGTTTGTCAAATCCCCTACAGGGAATGATGACTTAAGCCAGAATGAAGGAAAAATCAGTGAAGGAGAAAAATAGAGTTAAGCCATTCTGTTGGCTGACAGCATTATGATTAAATTTGACATACAGTAATCTAGAAATCAGCACTGCAAACTAGTTAGCACCCAAACAAATCTTATAACTTTAGAAGTAGCAACCATGAAGACAAGTAAAGTCAAACTTTGATAAATTGAATATATACACTGAAAAGAATAAAAGGTGTTTCAACTTAAAGGGGAAAATGGTTTCTTTCACTAAGTTAAGATGCTGGACAAAACTATAACATAACCTGCATGTATGTTACTCTGTGTAGACTTTGCTTCAACGAGGAAAGTGAAGAAGAAAATTTAAAACAATGAGTTCTATGAAATTTAAAAATATGTACATTTGAAATTAAAAAACACAGGTCATGAAAGAACAAGAGCTTATTTTGAGTTCAAAATGAAAAAAAGGTTAAAATTGTAAATAGTTAATGAATAACAAGTGAAATATACAAAACCTATCTTGCAGTGAAGTTAAATTCATTCTCTTCAAGAACAGAGGATCGATAAAGAAAGAAATTAAGCCATTCTAAGTTGGAGTGGGAAATTAAGTTACTGAGGGCAGCAAATGAGAGTAGGTAATGGATTACGAATTTCAGTACCTTTGGGAAAAGGGATATTAAAGACATATCGTTGATGGAGTTTTGTACTTTTGGTGGCTAAGATCACTCACAAGAATGTCTAATGAGGTAAAAGTATGTTTGCTAAAGTATATTATGTCATATATGAATAAGCTATCACAACATATGAAATATTTTTCTAAAACATCAAGCTGTTCAACAATTAAGTGGGAAAAATATGGAAAAGAATGAGAAGGAATTGTTTGTAAAGAAGTTAAAATATGTAAATATTTTAATTTCAGCAAGCATAATACAGAATTTAAAATGTTAAAAATCCAGTAACCATCTATCTCAAGATTTTGTTCTAACAATTGATATAGAAAGCCTCAGAGATAAACCTATGCACCTATTGGCACTTTGTCTTTGACAAAGGAGGCAAAATATACAATGGGGAAAAGACAGCGTCTTCAATAAATGGTGCTGGGAAAACTGGACAGCTATCTGTAAAAGGATGAAATTAGAACACTTCCTAATACCATGCACAAAGAAAAACTCAAAATGGATTAAAGGATAAATATAAGACCAGAAACTATAAAACTCATAGAGGAAAACATAGGCAGAATATTCTGACATAAATCACACCAAGATGCTCTATGACCCATGTCTTAAATAAACACAAAAATGAACAAATGAAACCTAATTAAACTTAAAGGCTCTGGCACAGCATTCTATCATCTGATGGGGCTTAATATTTAATCTGTTGCACAAAATATAGCCCAGCATACCTGGGATAAGTGTATTAGGTACTCACATACTCATGATATTATAAACTGTGAAGAATGCTACTTATGGGGTACAGTCATTTGGTTATCACTAGAAAACTGAATTTGGCCCTGACAATTACTTTTACGAACTCCTTAACCGTCAGTGCTAAAACCAAACTTAGTTTTCTTTTTCTCAAATCAGGATGCTGCATACTACCAATAGTCCCTTTTTCATCACAATTCTGATAGATGATGAGTATGTATCAAAGTTGGCTAACCAAATGAGATGCTAGACTTTTTAAACAATTATGCAAATAATGTACTTAGGTCCCCCAAAAGTGTACTTTCCAAATATTACAGCAAATAATATAAACAAGAATGAGACCAAGTTAAAGCTTCACCAGAATTTACTCTCTGGGTTTATAAAACCAAGGAACTGAACAACAAGCATCATGGAATCACTTCTTGAATAGTAATGACTAGTGCTAACGAATTCCATGTAGTTCCTTAAGGACACCATTCTGTCTCATGACTCTTCGTGTTTCTATATACTCTTCCTTCTGCATTCTCTCACCAGTTCACCAGCCAAATCACTCTGTCCTCTCTCAATTCTTAGTTAAAGCTCTACCTACAATTCTAAAACTTTTTTACTCTTCTAACAAATACCAGTGCTCTATTGACCAGACTGACATATGCAAATTCACTGTTAATTAAACTGATTATTTATTCCCTAGCTATACCCTATATTGTTGAAATCAGGAAACTAGCTGTTTAATCTTTCTATACCTCTGCAGCCACCACAATGTCTAGCTCCAATTAGATGTTTAAGAAAGATATGTTAGCCGTTTAGGATGCTCTATGCAAATATTTTTATCTCCAGATCCAAAGGAGAGACTATAACATTCATGCAAAGAGATCATTTACCTGTATATAGTTCCAACTGTATATATTAACCAACAATTGAGATTAATATTAGGATAAAAAGATGTGTTTAAATTGTGTATTGACTATTTTATATCATTTTGTTAGAGCAGTCAACCTTGAGCACAGAAGGGAGGCAAAGGTCATGTGACAGGAAACCACACATCTTACAAGGGTCCTAAAGGCAAATAAAGAAAGACAGGGAACCTCCAGCTTCTGAATGTAACCTTTTTGCTCATTATACTCATTACAATACAATTACCATGGCAACCAGAGCAGTACCCATCATGCACCTGACAGCGTGACAAATCCTAGCTTGACCAGATACGGACAAAAATCTCCCCTTCCCTCAGGGAGGTGGGACTGAAATGAAAACCAGGAAATTACCCCCTCAACCCCTCCTTCATCTATGAATATTCTGCCCAGTCATTTTCACACCCCATACAACCAGCCAGCTTGTCAAATGGAACTGGGGCATCTGCTCATCTGAGACGGACTGCTCCATCTCCTGAGAGAGTACTGTCACTCAATAAATCCTCTTATTCACTCTCCTTTCCTCCTCTCTGAATTCTTTCTGTGATGAAACAAAACCTACTCTCCAGGAACAATTTTAAAGGAGCTTGATTACTGATCCTTTAGCATTTTTAAAAGTCATGCAAATAGAACTATGTGTATTTTGATGCAGACCTTCACTAAATTGGTAATAAAAGCCAATTAAATATACATTTTAAAGATCAATCAGCCAGTAGGAATTGAGTACCTACATTGTCTATGGTAGATAAAATTACATGATATCAATATACACACAACTTAAAACGTCTATGGATATTTAAGGCATAAACATTTGAAGTATTAGAGGCAATAGTAACAATAATATTAATATAGCTTAAAATTCAATGAGAAGAATTGATAAGCAATGAAGACTGCAAAACTTTAAAAATAAGAGCCTACAGCTCTTCCTAGGGAAACAAAAGGAGATATAATTTGGTGCTTTTATTATTTTCGTAGGTACCTATACCTTAGATCAGATCAGATCAGATCAGTGGCTCAGTCATGCCCGACTCTTTGCGACCCCATGAACCGCAGCACGCCAGGTCTCCCTGTCCATCACCAGCTCCCGGAGCCAAATAGAAAATATTATCTTTTCCAATAAATCAAGATTACTTAGCTCAATGGGAAGTGTAGATCACCAAATTAAAAGAGAACATATTCCTAGGACTTCCCATGTGGTCCACTGGCTAAGACTCCATCCTCCCAATGCAGGGGCCCTGGGTTCAATCCCTGATCAAGGAACTTGATCCTGCATGCTGCAACTAAGGCCCAATATAGTCAAGTAAATAAACATTTTTTAAAAAGAAAGAACATATTCCTTTTGCAAGATGGATTTGTATTATACAAGTATCCCCAAAGCAATGTATGTTTGGGGACTGAACATTTTAACAGAACAACCAGCTAAAAGGAGTACATCCTGATGTTACCAACTATAATGAAGTCAAACAAGATGTCACAGCTGCTCTTGACCCAAGAACCAGTCACTGAGATCTGGATGCCATATCTGTTTCCCTGGTACTACTCATCACAACCCCCTCAGGTAATTTCTAAAACAAATCCTTTTAGACTGAATGAATCACAGTTGAAAGAATCACAATGTATCAGAGAAGGTCAAATGGATCCAGCACACAAGCCCCTCCTTCTTAGTAAGGTTGAGTTTGGTTGATAGTTGTATTGGTTTTCCATTGGGTTACTAAGAGAAAATATTTTTCAGGAAAGGAACTGATGAAGAAAGGAGGAGTCCACAAGAAGGAAAACAGGAAATTAAGGGCTGATGTATAAAGAAACCTGAGCACCGAAGAATTGATGCTTTTGAACTATGGTGTTGGAGAAGACTCTTGAGAATCCCTTGGACTGCAAGGAATTCAAACCAATAAATTCTAAAAGAAATCAGTCCTGAATATTCATTGGAAGGACTGATGTTGAAGTTGAAACTCCAATACTTTGGCCACCTGACACGAAGAACTGACTTATTGGAAAAGACCCTGATGCTGGGAAAGTCTGAAGGCAGTAAGAGAAGGGGACGACAGAGGATGAGATGGTTGGATGGCATGAAAAATTCAATGGACATGAGTTTGAGCAAGGTCCAGGAGTTAGTGATGGACAGGGAAGCCTGGTGTGCTGCAGTCCATGGGGTTGCAAAGAGTCGGTCACTAATGAGCAACTGAACTGAACTGTCTTATCAACGGCAATGATGCCTGCAAGAGAAATTTCTCCAGTTGGATTAATCTTTAGCTGTCTTCTCTGTAAACTGGAAATGCAGTCTGAATGAATTCAAGGTACAAAGATAAAATTACTTACTCAAGATTGAGTGTGGTTCTAACTCAAGCATTTTTAGACCCTACTTTCCTAATTACTCTGTACCCAGTCTTTCCTCTTCAAATTATAACTTTCCTTTGTAAATTATAAAATTCCTCTGAAATTGTCATGCTTGTTATCATAGGAGAACTTCATTTGCTGATGCAGTTGCGTGAAGGAACAGTGTAGTACTGAAAGGACACCGTAACCAGATTTTCTTCTCACAAGTTCCAGGGCAGGGGTGGCAACAATTTAGGGAGAGGGCGGGATGATTTGGGAGAATAGCATTGAAATATGTATAATATCATGTCTGAAACAAGTCGCCAGTCCAGGTACGATGCCCGATAATGGATGCCTGGGGCTGGTGCACTGGGACGACCCAGAGGGATGGTATGGGGAGGGAGGAGGGAGGAGGGTTCAGGATGGGGAGCACGTCTATACTGGTGGCGGATCCATCTCGATGTATGGCACAAGCAATACAATATTGTAAAGTTAAGCAAAATAAAATTTAATTAAAAAAAAATAAAAAAGAGTGTCCAGAAAAATAAATGACCCAATCAAAAAATGGGCCAAAGAACTAAATAGACATTTCTCCAAAGAAGACATACAGATGGCTAACAAACACATGAAAAGATGCTCAACATCACTCATTATCAGAGAAATGCAAATCAAAACCACTATGAGGTACCATTTCACTCCAGTCAGAATGGCTGCGATCCAAAAGTCCACAAGTAATAAGTGCTGGAGAGGGTGTGGAGAAAAGGGAACCCTCTTACACTGTTGGTGGGAATGCAAACTAGTACAGCCACTATGGAGAACAGTATGGAGATTCCTCAAAAAACTGGGAATAGAACTGCCTTCAGATCAGATCAGTCGCTCAGTCGTGTCTGACTCTTTGCGACCCCATGAACTGCAGCACGCCAGGCCTCCCTATCCATCACCAGCTCTCGGAGGTCACTCAGACTCACATTCATCACGTCAGTGATGCCATCCAGCCATCTCATCCTCTGTCATCCCCTTCTCCTCCTGCCCTCAATCCCTCCCAGCATCAGAGTCTTCTCCAATGAGAACTGCCTTATGATCCAGCAGTCCCACTGCTGGGCATACACACTGAGGAAACCAGAATTGAAAGAGACACGTGTACCCCAATGTTCATAGTAGCACTGTTTACAATAGCCAGGACTTGGAAGCAACCTAGATGTCCATCCACAGATGAATGGATAAGAAAGCTGTGGTACATATACACAATGGAGTATTACTCAGCCATTAAAAAGAATGCATTTGAATCAGTTCTAATGAGGTGGATGAAACTGGAGTCTATTATACAGATTGAAGTAAGCCAGAAAGAAAAACACAAATACAGTATCCTAACACATATATATGGAATTTAGAAAGATGGTAACAATAACCCTATTTTCGAGACAGCAAAAGAGACACTGATGTATAGAACAGACTTTTGGACTCTGGGAACGGGAGAGGGCGGGATGATTTGGGAGTATAGCATTGAAATGTGTATAATATCATATCTGAAACGAGTCACCAGACCAGGTACGATGCCTGATAACCGATGCTTGGGGCTGGTGCACTGGGACAACCAAGAGGGATGGTATGGGGAGGGAGGAGGGAGGAGGGTTCAGGATGAGGAGCACGTGTATACTTGGGGCGGATCCATCTCGATGTATGGCAAAAGCAATACAATATTGTAAAGTTAAGCAAAATAAAATTTAATAATAAAAAAAAGCTCAACATTCAGAAAACAAAAACAAAACAAAACAAAAAAAAGAGTGTCCTTTACTCAGTGGCCATCAGGGGGCAGCAGAGTAGGAAGGCAGCCCATTGAGATGGATAATAAGGAGAGGACCTTGGTGCTAAGGAAACACAGCCAGGTACACAAACTTGAGATGGATCAAATGCTTAATCCCACAAAGTGAGAACTATTTCTTAAAAGAGAAAGGCCAAATCTCTAAATTAAAACAAAAAAAAAGTACACTAGCACTCCTTAAGTGCAAAACCGACCATTTTCAGATCAAACCTCTAATTCCAGAAGAGAACTTGTTTTGTTTAAGAAATGGTTTAAAGAGATAGCCATGTCAAGGGGGCTGGTGAGTCAGGCCTGAACTGTGTGCATTGATATATCTATCTGTTCCAGATCTGATTGGTATCCTAAAAGGTGGTGTGCAATTGTTTGTTTAACTACTCAGAAAATTTGAAAATGTCTAGTTAGAACTGAAACACAAGATTCTGGCTTAGATGAAAAGTCATGCATAGCCACACAGATTTAAAACCTGAGTATATACACATCAATGGCATTACACACACACACACACACACACACACACACATACATATTTATGTTGTTTAGTTGCTGAGTCATGTCCAACTCTTTTGTAACCCCATGGACTGTAGCCCACTAGGCTCCTCTGTCCATGGAATTCTCTAGGCAAGAATACTGGAGTGGGTTGCCATTTCCTTCTCCAATATATACGCTACCATGTGTAAAACAGATATCTCATGGGAAGCACAGTGAATTCAACTTGGTGCTCTAGGATGACCTAGAGAGGTGAGATAGGAGGAATTTGGGAGGGAAGTCCACAAGGAAGGGAATATATGTATATATATGGCTGATATACTTCTCTGTACAGCAGCAACTAACACAAAATTGTAAAGCAATTATATTCCAATTAAAAAATAAAACCTGAGTAAAAGAGATGCCCAGCATCAGTAAATGGATAAAGTGTGGGATATTCGCCTGATGGACAGCAGTTGCATTGTGAGTAGTTGCAATGACAGTAATCCAGCTACATACGGGAAAGAGGATGACTCTAACAAGCATGATATTGAGGGAAAGAACCCAGGCACCAACAAGGATATTCTGCATGCCTGCATTTATGTAACTACAAATCAGTCAAAACTAACCTATGATGTTTAGGTAGAACAGTTCTTATCCCTTTGGTTATGGGGTCAATCTGTCTGAAAGGAGACGGTAGCAGAGTTTGGAGAGTAATGTTCTATGTTTGATCCAGGTTGTGGTTACATGTGCACTCAGTCTGCAAAAATCGACAATTGTATGTGTGTACGTTATGCTTCAGTAAAACAAATTTTAAAATTTCTGTATAAAATCTTAACTCAGACAAGCCCAGCTAAATGTACACCTATCATTTCAAGCAGCTCCACCAATAAATTGTTTCCTCCTTGGCAAACTTGAAATTTATAATGGAGGGAGAAAACTAGAAAAAAGAGAGAGAGGTACTATGACAATTAAAATCTAATCAGCTCTGTGCTTTAACAAAACTGGATGCAATTATCTTTGCCTTCAGACACAAAACATTATTCTTTTTTCAGATAGCTGACAGTTCACAATGCTAAAATTACATGGGATAAACAGATATAGGTATTTCAAAATTCCTATTTTTTTTCCTTATTCATTAACATAGACTCTTAGAAAGGGATTTCAGACTCCTCTGAAAAATTTCATTCTGTGTTCCATCTAACATTAGAACAAAGTTGGCAATACTACTCATGCATCTACTAGACTGAAACTGGGAAGAAATACATAAAATTAATCTCTAGTGAACAAAATTTGAAATAATACATTTAATGTTTCTTATATCTTAAATCTGAAAGTTTCTTTTCATGAGAACATCTCCACCTTCTGTAACATGCTTTGCTGAGAGAATGTGTAAGAAAATATGTGCTTGGAGATTGCGAATCAGGTATACATGCTGTTGTGGTTTGTATAACCAATTTGATTGACCCATTTAAGCACGTGTAAGGGTATTTGTGCACTTGAACACGCTTTGCTCCTCTTTAAACACCCTGTGGTTGATAACTTTTTCAAGATTCACTTTGTATTGGTTACAACAGTTTCCTCCTAAAATTAACTCAAGAAAAGGGTGGCAAGGACTTTAAGAAAACTTGTAGACTGAAATTGTGATAGGAAAATCAGGCAGCTCGGAGAACAAATGATTCTCTCTTTGTCCTTGGCTCCCTGAGATTTATCATAGTATTTCTACTTGCATGCACAAACTCTCTATTCTCTTCTACATACGGGTAGATTTTCTTTCTGTTCTTTATCTCTTATTTTTTTGTACTTATAGTCTCTGTTCCCTTCAAGCGGTGATTTTTTAAATTAAGATTCTTGATTTCACATAAAAAGAGCCAACCAAAGACAGCTTAATTTTAAGGAGAGAAGAGATATTAAAATATCCACAGCTATGACCTCGAGGGCAGGGTCTTTTTTTTTCAAGAAGGGAACCAGGAATATTTTACCTTGAATACTTATCTCTGCTCATTACAAGTTTGCGTTATTCTTTTTCCTTCTCTACAGACCAGTGTTCTCTGTTCCCTAGTTCGTATGATGAAACACGTCCACACAGAATTCCTCAACCATTCAGAGTTCAAAAGTACGGAAGAAGAATTTGCCTTTCGTTTAGTTCTAATTCCATTTTGGGAGGAAGTATTCAATTGCAAATATGGTCACAAAGCAGGGCTTTCCAGTGAAACGGTTGCTAGAAACTCATCACAGAGGAGGGGTAGGCAACTACAGGGCAGACGGACTGAGCAAAATAGCACGTGGTTACAGCCATCAACACACAAGGACTCCAAGGGTTACAACTCTTTGCCCAGGCATCCTCAGCTTTGAACCTCTTAGCCTGCAAAAATTAAGTTGGTAACTTTCCAGTTCAAATTTCAGAGAGAGCCAGACTTCTCTGAAAACCTAATGGTTAGGATTCTGGGCTTTCTCTGTGGTGGCCTGGGTTCAGCCTCTAGTTGGAGAAGATACTGCAAGCAGTAGGAAACAGCTTTTTTTCCCTAGAGACAGTAGATACCATTTCAAAACATTTGTTTCTGATAGGTGGCCAGGCTGTGCATCACCAGTCCCCCTATGATTTGACAACCCTTCTGTCAGAGCCCTGAGGCACAGCACATTATTGCCTAGGTATCAGAGGACTGATCAGAGTCAGATGTTCCCAGAAAGCAAGGCAGACAGTCTAAGATTTGGTCTGTCCAGTACCATTACATGGCTCTCTGAGTTACATCAAAGAGAAATATCATAAATATATTCTTCATATAGTGATGCTAGTTGCAATCATTCCAAAGACCATTATCCATTTGGAGATGTTTGTTGAAGGGGAAAATAAAAGTCCATGGACATTTATTATGTTAGGGATAAGCAATGAGACTAATTCCCTTTTTTGAGATTTATAAAATACATTATCCTGAGAGGAGAACATTTATACCTTTATTTAACCTATTTCCTCACCCGTATTAGCTGATATAGCACAGTTAGATCTTTTATTTTGAAAATTATAGGAACCAATTCTACAAGTTATACTCTGTGGGAAAAAAATGAGGAAAAGCAAATCAATTACACATATAAATTAGGAATCACATCATTAAAGCTCTTAAAAATTTAGGGACTGTCAAGCTTCCCTAGTGGTCCAGAGGTTAAGACTCTGCTTCCAATGCAGGTGGCAAAGGTTGGATCCCTGCTCAGGGAACTAAGATTCTGCATGTCACACAGTCAAAAAGAAGCAAACAGAAAAGCCATACACACACACACACACACACAAACACACAATGCAGAGAGACTATCTCCTCTTACTTTTCTTATCTCTTCTCCCTGAATAACTACTTCAGTCTTCTCTCCCAACAAGCCTGGCTCTGTATTCAATTGGTACACAAGGTAAAAATTTACTCCATTTAGTACTTTTTTAAACTTCCCTTCTAAAATGTTATTTCAGATTTATGTGAGAATCTTTTATTTCTGCCTACATATTTCAAGGAAAGAGACTTGGGGGTAGTGATAGAGGTAGGGATGAAATCGTGTATGTGTTCAATTGTTTACATCACACTTGAGGGGTCAGCACCTATAAATTAAAGGAAAATAGGGACATAAATCCTGCCAAAAAGAAGGGCTGGTAATTCCCTGTCTAGGGAATTGGCAATGGCACCCCACTCCAGTACTCTTGCCTGGAAAATCCCATGGATGGAGGAGCCTGGTAAGCTGCAGTCCATGAAGTCGCTAAGAGTCAGACGTGACTGAGTGACTTTACTTTCACTTTTCACTTTCATGCACTGGAGAAGGAAATGGCAACCCACTCCAGTGCTCTTGCCTGGAGAATCCTAGGGACGGGGGAGCCTGGTAGGCTGCCGTCTGTGGGGTCACACAGAGTCGGACACAACTGAAGTGACTTAGCAGCAGCAGTAGCAGGGAATTGGAATAAAGTGTGTTCTCTATTATGGAAAATTTACTGTAGAACCAGTGTCTGTTAACATTAATAGACCATGCATATATTATGAAACAAGCCTAAACATTCTATGTATCTGATTTAACTGCATCCACATAGTAAGTCTATCATGTAGTAGAAATGTGATTTCTACTTCCTAGATTAGGAAATTGAGGCACAGAAAGCTTCAGGTAAATGGCTTAAAAACACACAACCTGTAATTTGTAGAGTCAATTTGAACAACATACCTGACCATATGGTATTATGAATGCCAACAGACTTTTGTGTTTTTATATGTAAAGGTAAAAAGTAAAAGAAGTAAAATTGTATTATTCAGCTCTGAACTTAATAAATCTATTAGAATGTTTAGCATGAGTCAGCATTTAATTTTATACAAAGAATTTGTATATAGTAATATCCCACAGTGTCTTATTTATAACACAGTGTCTTATTTATAATTACTTTTTCTTCTAACTATAGACAAACTCCAGACAAATTTGCCTTACCAAATCGTCTTTAGTTTAATTCAGACTTCTTCACAAGAAGGCATACCCTAACATTTGCGTATCTCGGTTATTTGAAAGATTCATGTAAGGTATACTTGTGTTTATGGTCAGGTCAGATCAGATCAGATCAGTCACTCAGTCGTGTCCGACTCTTTGCGACCCCATGAACCGCAGCACGCCAGGCCTCCCTATCCATCACCAGCTCTCGGAGGTCACTCAGACTCACATCCATCGAGTCAGTGATGCCATCCAGCCATCTCATCCTCTGTCGTCCCCTTCTCCTTCTGCCCTCAATCCCTCCCAGCATCAGAGTCTTCTCCAATGAGTCAACTCTTCGCATGAGGTGGCCAAAATACTGGAGTTTCAGCTTGAGCATCATTCCCTCCAAAGAAATCCCAGGTCTGATCTCCTTCAGAATGGACTGGTTGGATCTCCTTGCAGTCCAAGGGACTCTCAAGAGTCTTCTCCAACACCACAGTTCAAAAGCATCTATTCTTTGGCGCTCAGCCTTCTTCACAGTCCAGCTCTCACATCCATACATGACCACAGGAAAGACCATAGCCTTGACTAGGCGAAACTTTGTTGGCAAAGTGATGTCTCTGCTTTTGAATATGCTATCTAGGTTGGTCATAACTTTCCTTCCAAAGAGTAAGCGTCTTTTAATTTCATGGCTGCAGTCACCATCTGCAGTGATTTTGGAGCCCAGAAAAATAAAGTATGACACTGTTTCCACTGTTTCTCCATCTATTTCCCATGTAGTGATGGGACCAGATGCCATGATCTTCGTTTTCTGAATGTTGAGCTTTAAGCCAACCTTTTCACTCTCCACTTTCACTTTCATCAAGAGGCTTTTGAGTTCCTCTTCACTTTCTGCCATAAGGGTGGTATCATCTGCATATCTGAGGTTATTGATATTTCTCCCGGCAATCTTGATTCCAGCTTGTGCTTCCTCCAGTCCAGCATTTCTCATGATGTACTCTGCATATAAGTTAAATAAACATGGTGACAATATACAGCCTTGACGTACTCCTTTTCCTACTTGGAACCAGTCTGTTGTTCCATGACCAGTTCTAACTGTTGCTTCCTGACCTGCATACAGATTTCTCAAGAGGCAGATCAGGTGGTCTGGTATTCCCATCTCTCTCAGAATTTTCCACAGTTTATTGTGATCCACACAGTCAAAGGCTTTGGCATAGTCAATAAAGCAGAAATAGATGTTTTTCTGGAACTCTCTTGCTTTTTCAATAATCCAGCGGATGTTGGCAATTTGATCTCTGGTTCCTCTGCCTTTTCTAAATCCAGCTTGAACATCAGGAAGTTCACGGTTCATGTATTGCTGAAGCCTGGTTTGGAGAATTTTGAGCATTACTTTACTAGCGTGCGAGATGAGTGCAATTGTGCAGTAGTTTGAGCATTCTTTGGCATTGCCTTTCTTTGGGATCGGGATGAAAACTGACCTTTTCCAATCTTGTGGCCACTGCTGAGTTTTCCAAATTTGCTGGCATATTGAGTGAAGCACTTTCACAGCATCATCTTTCAGGACTTGGAATAGCTCCACTGGAATTCCATCACCTCCACTAGCTTTGTTCCTAGTGATGCTTTCTAAGGCCCACTTGACTTCACATTCCAGGATGTCTGGCTCTAGGTCAGTGATCACACCATCATGATCATCTGGGTCGTGAAGCTCTTTTTTGTACAATTCTTCTGTGTATTCTTGCCACCTCTTCTTAATATCTTCTGCTTCCGTTAGGTCCATACCATTTCTGTCCTTTATCGAGCCCATCTTTGCATGAAATGTTCCTTTGGTATCTCTGATTTTCTTGAATAGATCCTTAGCCTTTCCCATTCTGTTGTTTTCCTCTATTTCTTTGCATTGATCGCTGAAGAAGGCTTTCTTATCTCTTCTTGCTGTTCTTTGGAACTCTGCATTCAGATGTTTATATCTTTCCTTTTCTCCTTTGCTTTTCACTTCTCTTCTTTTTGCAGCTATTTGCAAGGCCTCCCCAGACAGCCATTTTGCTTTTTTGCATTTCTTTTCCATGGGGATGGTCTTGATCCCTGTCTCCTGTACAATGTCACGAACCTCATTCCATAGTTCATCAGGCACTCTATCTATCAGATCTAGGCCCTTAAATCTATTTCTCACTTCCACTGTATAATCATCAGGGATTTGATTTAGGTCATACCTGAATGGTCTAGTGGTTTTCCCTACTTTCTTCAATTTCAGTCTGAATTTGGCAATAAGGAGTTCATGGTCTGAGCCACAGTCAGCTCCTGGTCTTGTTTTTGCTGATTGTATAGAGCTTCTCCATCTTTGGCTGCAAAGAATACAATCGATCTGATTCGGTGTTGACCATCTGGTGATGTCCATGTATAAAGCCTTCTCATGTGTTGTTGGAAGAGGGTATTTGCTATGACCAGTGCATTTTCTTGGCAAAACTCTATTAGTCTTTGCCCTGCTTCATTCCGTATTCCAAGGCCAAATTTGCCTGTTACTCCAGGTGTTTCTTGACTTCCTACTTTTGCATTCCAGTCCCCTATAATGAAAAGGACATCTTTTTTGGGTGTTAGTTCTAAAAGGTCTTATAGGGCTTCATAGAACCATTCAACTTCAGCTTCTTCAGCATTACTGGTTGGGGCATAGACTTGGATTACTGTGACATTGAATGGTTTGCCTTGGAAACGAACAGAGATCATTCTGTCGTTTTTGAGATTGCATCCACGTACTGCATTTTGGACTCTTTTGTTGACCATGATGGCCACTCCATTTCTTCTGAGGGATTCCTCCCCACAGTAGTACATATAATGGTCCTCTGAGTTAAATTCACCCATTCCAGTCCATTTTAGTTCGCTAATTCCTAGAATGTCAACATTTACTCTTGCCATCTCTTGTTTGACCACTTCCAATTTGCCTTGATTCATGGACCTGACATTCCAGGTTCCTATGCAATATTGTTCTTTACAGCATCGGACTTTACTTCTATCACCAGACACATCTACAGCTGGGTATTCTTTCTGCTTTGGTTCCATCCCTTCATTCTTTCTGGAGTTATTTCTCCACTGATCTCCAATAGCATATTGGGCCCCTACTGACCTGGGGAGTTTCTCTTTCAGTATCCTATCATTTTGCCTTTTCATACTGTTCATGGGGTTCTCAAGGCAAGAATACTGAAGTGGTTTGCCATTCCCTTCTCCAGCGGACCACACCCTGTCAGATCTCTCCACCATGACCCACCCATCCTGGGTTGCCCCACGGGCATGGCTTAATTTCATTGAGTTAGACAAGGCTTGTGGTCCTTGTGTGATTAGATTGACTAGTTTTCTGTGAGTATGGTTTCAGTGTATTTGCCCTCTGATGCCCTCTTGCAAGACCTACCATCTTACTTGGGTTTCTCTTACCTTGGGCGTGGGGTATCTCTTCTCGGCTGCTCCAGCAAAGCACAGCCATCGCACCTTACCTTTGATGAGGGGTCTCTCCTCACCGCCGCCCTTCCTGACCTCGGTCGTGGGGTAGCTCCTCTGGGCCGTGCTTAGTGCGCCAGTCCTCACCGCCGTCCTTCCTTGGTCGATGGGTAGCTCCTCTCGGGCGTGCTCTCAGTGCGCCGCGCGGCCGGCGAGGGGCTCTCACCATAAACCCACGTGTTTATGGTCACGTGGGTATAAAGGCTTTATAGTTCATCACATATCTAATTGTATGTCAATGACAGTGTCACATGTTAAATAGCAGGTTCCCTTTGTTGTTAAATGAGGCTCTGTGCTTGGTGAGCTTTAATTAATCAAAAGCCTAAAAAAATAAAATTTATCTCCTATTATTTGCCAAGTATATGAAATCACTTTTGTAAAAGCAGATTAATTATGTCTCCGGTGTTAGCTCCATTTTCACTTCCAAATTCCTTTGCTAAAGAAACCATGTACTATTAAGTTTAGCAGGGATTAAGAAAAGTGATTTCCTGAGGGAAGGGATGAGACTCCACTGATTAGAGAAAGGAGTTGACTGTTTACAGCACTTTGAGTCTGATTCCTAGAGAGCTGGGCTAAACCCAAGTAGGAGGTTATGCATTTTATACTAACAGCCAAATTTGCTTGATAATAAATCTGTTTTAGCCAAGTTCACAGAACTGTTCCATCCTATTTTAAATCCTTGGGACAGGTTAAAGACTGTTTTTAATTGCATACTTCTTAGCATATTAAAAATCTTAGAGTGTTTCCTGTAATTCAAAGGTTTATAATAAAGTAGTAACTTGAGAAACTGCTGAAAAATACTCTCTCTTTCTTTTTTAAAAAAATTTTTTTGCAATAATGAGAACAGAAGAATGCCCTTGTCTTAATATAAAGTTAATGTAGTCACATCTTTGGCATTGTTAAAAAAGAATTCCTAACCATGGAATAATTATTGCCAGATATTTAAATATACATTACTTTAATATAAATTCTGGATGGATGCTATAACAGACAAAAGAGTTATCTGTCAAAAATCCAGGTTCCCTATTACTTAAGTGCAGACTTCTTTCTGGAGGTGAATCCCCAGAAGGAGACTACATTTCTCAGATCCCATTGCAGTTAGATGTAGCCATGTGATTGAGCCTGAGGCAATAGAAAGAGAAAATTTCTGCACACCACTTCAAAATGCATGCGGGAATTCTTCCATAATAATTTGGTTTTCAGAGTGTTTTATTTGGTGACATTATTATTCATTTATTTACAAAATATAAATGCCATCAATTAAACACAATTATTTAAGCAGTGACTGCCTCCCAGCCCCCAAATTCCATTTTGTTAGAACAGACACTCTAATTTTGATACAAATGTCTGTCCAATGAGAGAAACACACTGCTGGCCAAGCAAGTTAAAGAAATGAAGGAACATTTCTCAAACTCCCCTTAATGTTAACCACATGCAAAGTCACTTCAGTCGTGTCCAACTTTGCAACCCTATAGATCATAGACCCAGAGAAGGCAATAGCACCCTACTCCAGTGTTCTTGCCTAGAAAATTCCATGGATGGAGGAACCTGAAAGGCTGCAGTCCATGGGGTCACTGAGGGTCGGACATGACTGAGCGACTTCACTTTTCACTTTCATGCATTAGAGAAGGAAATGGCAACCCACTCCATTGTTCTTGCCTGGAGAATCCCAGGGACGGGGGAGCCTGGTGGGCTACTGTCTATGGGGTTGCAGAGTCGGACACGACTGAAGAGACTTAGCAGCAGCAGCAGCAGCAGATCATAGCCCACCAGGCTCCTCTGTCCATGGGATTCTCCAGGCAAGAATACTGGAGTGGGTTACCATTTTCTTATCCAGGAATGTTAACCACAGATATATATTCTAGCCCTCTCTCATAATATTTTAGATAAAAAATTCTAAAAATATTATGTATTAATATGAACAGAAATACATAACATTCTTAGATTTTTTTTTCCTCCAAAATTTTAAGAGAGTGAGCTAGAATATATGCCTTGGTTTACACAAACGGGATCATAAGAAATGTTCCTTCACTTACTTAATTTGTTTAGTCAACAATGTATTTCATCCATTAGACTAACATTTGTATCAAAATTAGAGCATCTGTGCACACAGAATCCAAACTGAGCACTAAAAATTTCATGAAGGTATGTAAAAAGCCAAATGTGGAGGGATTAAAAAGAAAAACTGTTAAATAAAAATTAAAGGCTCTATGGCAAAATCTGTGTAAAGTTTCCATTAATGACACTGTTGATATGATGCAAAGAGAATCATATCTGGATTATGTGCTATACACTGTTCTGAATAAGAACAAGGCAAGTAATGCTTAAAAATGGGGAAAAAAAAGTTGACTTTAACTCACCCAGTGTCTTGATTCATGTCTAGATAACAGGCATTCCTTTCTTTAACTCTCAGAAAAGAATTTGCTGTATTCTCTAGTCTCATTGAGCAAGGATGAGAGCCCTGTTGGTTCATTCCTCTCCCTAAACATACCTCCATTCAATCCATAACTACTCATAACATTACACCTTAGGTGCCACCTTGCTTAAGGAAATGTGTTCAAATCAGGATAGATACAAAAAAGGATTACTTTGTCTTCATAGAGAGATATAAAACTGTATCTCTAGCAATTCTAAAATTTAGCTAGAAAATAACTGACCATAGTGTGTGTGTGTGTGTATAATATATATATATATATATAGTGTGTATAAATGACTGTTAGAAATTGTAAATTAAAAGCCATACAATTTTAATAGATCTGTCTCCATTCAAGCTGACTAAACAAACTAGCTCCCCCCAAAACCAAACCAAAACAAAAAATTGTAAGCCTCCAAAAAAGTGTGCAGCATAAAGAAAATACAGTGATAGAGTGAAACATTAAAAAATGTTTATACAGTTTACTTTTCTGCAAAGAACAGATGAAAATTTCAGTCTTCCCTTATTTGAGTCCTAAAACAGGACTAGGAAATCATATTAAGTATAAGTGTATAGGCTAAAATGCAAAAAGTAAAAAAAAAAAAAAAAAGTATATGGAATATACTTTTTGAAATCAAATTTCACTTCATCTTACTCTATTAAAAAACTGGCAACAAAATAATCCAGAATGTAAAAGTAGGAAAACAAAAAGCAATATCCTACAAATATAACTAATGCCTTAATTGAGCAAGCAAACCATGGTGTCAATATACAAAAGACAAAGGAAAAAGCACCCAAGACTAAGTAAGGGCAGTTTGTACCAATGAAAGTGAAAAGCCTATGAGTGCAGGCCCCATAAGGGCACCAATCTATGTTGGCTTCATTCACTGACTAACCAAGTACCTAAAAGTGTTTCTGACACAAAAGTGGTCCTGCAGTGAGTGTTGTGGTGTGTCCCCCAATCCCAAAGTGTTTCTGACACAAAAGTGGTCCTGCAGTGAGTGTTGTGGTGTGTCCCCCAATCCCAAAGTGTTTCTGACACAAAAGTGGTCCTGCAGTGAGTGTTGTGGTGTGTCCCCCAATCCCAGAGCCTAACCCTAGACTAGGTCCTCATCTCCTGGCTGCTGGGAGTACTGGTGAAAGTGAAAGTGAAGTCGCTCAATCGTGGTCCGACTCTTTGTGACCCTATGAACTGTAGCCTACCAGGCTTCTCCATCCATGGGATTTTCGAGGCAAGAGTACCACAGTGGGTTGCCATTTCCTTCTCCAGGGGATCTTCCCGACCCAGGGATCAAACCCAGGTCTCCTGCACTGCAGGCAGACGCTTTACCCTCTTGCCACCAGGGAAGCCCTGGGAGTACTGGCAGCACAGCTGATTTCCTCTTCAGAACTAGCCTTCAGCCAAAGAGAATCACTTTATCCGAGGTCCTGCTTCCTACTCTGGGGCATAATCACTTTATCCAAGGTCCTGCTTCCTACTCTGGGGCATTCCAGACTGATAACCAGGTGAGCTGAGAATTTAGGGCTCTATTACGTCATCTCAGTGCAGGACAACACTGAAAGGCTGCCACCGTACAGAACCGTCACAGGATCAACTGAGATTGTAGATGCAAATGCATGCCCAAGTTCCTTCTTTGTCCAATTTCATGGCCTTCATCCCTCAATAGGTACTGCACCTGAGATGAGTCCTCAGTAACTTTCTGCACAGAAATCTCCATCTCAGAGCATTTTCTAGGAATCCAAACCCAAAAGATATCTAAAAAACTGCTAAATGAATAAATGATCAAAAATAACAATGATGATTGCTCATGAACTTTATACTAGCCTCAGAACTATGATCAAATAAAGTTTATGAAGCTAGATGTAAAGATTATAAACAGATAGGATATCTACTTACTCCTAACCGTATATGGCAGATCAGGAACATTAAAAACAATAATATAAGATAAAAATGAAATAATATGATTCTATTGACTTTAATTTTCTTATACTTTTTTTTCCAAATTATTGCTCCTTATGCTTTCAGCCCTTAATTGTGTATTTTTATTTCCTCTTTGCTTTTCGCTTCTCTTCTTTTCACAGCTATTTGTAAGGCCTCCCCAGACAGCCATTTTGCTTTTTTGCATTTCTTTTCCATGGGAATGGTCTTGATCCCTGTCTCCTGTACAATGTCACGAACCTCATTCCATAGTTCATCAGGCACTCTATCTATCAGATCTAGGCCCTTAAATCTATTTCTCACTTCCACTGTATAATCATAAGGGATTTGATTTAGGTCATACCTGAATGGTCTAGTAGTTTTCCCTACTTTCTTCAATTTCAGTCTGAATTTGGCAATAAGGAGTTCATGGTCCGAGCCACAGTCAGCTCCTGGTCTTGTTTTTGCTGATTGTATAGAGCTTCTCCATCTTTGGCTGCAAAGAATATAATCGATCTGATTTCGGTGTTGACCATCTGGTGATGTCCATGTATAGAGTCTTCTCTTGTGTTGTTGGAAGAGGGTATTTGCTATGACCAGTGCATTTTCTTGGCAAAACTCTATTAGTCTTTGCCCTGCTTCATTCCGTATTCCAAGGCCAAATTTGCCTGTTACTCCAGGTGTTTCTTGACTTCCTACTTTTGCATTCCAGTCCCCTATAATGAAAAGGACATCTTTTTTGGGTGTTAGTTCTAAAAGGTCTTGTAGGTCTTCATAGAACCATTCAACTTCAGCTTCTTCAGCATTACTGGTTGGGGCATAGATTTGGATTACTGTGACATTGAATGGTTTGCCTTGGACACGAACAGAAATCATTCTGTCATTTTTGAGATTGCATCCAAGTACTGCATTTTGGACTCTTTTGTTGACCATGATGGCCACTCCATTTCTTCTGAGGGATTCCTGCCCACAGTAGTAGATATAATGGTCATCCGAGTTAAATTCACCCATTCCAGTCCATATGCAGATGACACCACTCTTATGGCAGAAAGTGAAGAGGGGCTAAAAAGCCTCTTGATGAAAGTGAAAGTGGAGAGTGAAAAGGTTGGCTTAAAGCTCAACATTCAGAAAACGAAGATCATGGCATCTGGTCCCATCACTGCATGGGAAATAGATGGGGAAACAGTGGAAACAGTGTCAGACTTTGTTTTTCTGGGCTCCAAAATCACTGCAGATGGTGATTGCAGCCATGAAATTGAAAGACGCTTGCTCCTTGAAAGGAAAGTTATGACCAACCTAGATCACATATTCAAAAGCAGAGACATTACTTTACCAACAAAGGTTCGCCTAGTCAAGGCTATGGTCTTTCCTGTGGTCATGTATGGATGTGAGAGCTGGACTGTGAAGAAGGCTGAGCGCCGAAGAATTGATGCTTTTGAACTGTGGTGTTGGAGAAGACTCTTGAGAGTCTCCTTGGACTGCAAGAAGATCCAACCAGTCCATTCTGAAGGAGATCAATCCTGGAATTTCTTTAGAAGGAATGATGCTAAAGCTGAAACTCCAGTATTTTGGCCACCTCATGCGAAGAGTTGACTCATTGGAGAAGACTCTGATGCTGGGAGGGATTGAGGGCAGGAGGAGAAGGGGACGACAGAGGATGAGATGGCTGGATGGCATCACTGACTCGATGGATGCGAGTCTGAGTGACCTCCGGGAGCTGGTGATGGACAGGGAGGCCTGGCGTGCTGCGGTTCATGGGGTCGCAAAGAGTCGGACACGACTGAGCGACTGATCTGATCTGATCTGTAAGGTATTTATGTAAGGTCAAATTTTATATACATTTTTAAAAGTCATTGTATAGAGACTATGTCTTATTAATTTTTAATTTTTTTAAGTTTCTTTGTGGCCTAAAATACTATCCAGTTTCCTAAAATGAAGCAATATTTATTATGTAAGAAAGTGACTGAAAGACATTTTCAGAGATGTGAACTTCAGAAATACACATCACCTAAACACTGGCACTAGCAGCATCTCTACATTTTTATACTACAGAAATTGGCATGAGCTCTGAATCTTTAGAATAACCCATGGCCCTCCACAAACACTGCATTAATAACATGAGTATGCCTTCTTTTAGGTGTTTGAACAGACATATAATATTTTGTTTCTAGTTCTAATTACTAGACAGTAAACAAATGACACAAATAATATCATAATGATATGAGCTGAATGAACCAATACGAAACACAGAAAATCTTGAAATTAAAAACAAGAGTCTTTTTCCTCTGCATAGCCTTTTGTGCGCTGTGCCCAAAGCCACCAGGGTGCACGTTGCCAGAGGACATGATTCACAGTCCATTCATTATATTCTTTTGACTTTATTTTCCTTTCATAATGCAAACATTTCTCACATCTCTACCTTCATTTTATGTGCTTTATGCAACAAGTTGCACACAGTTGATTTTATGAAAACCAAACGATGTACATTAGAATTATCTATACATGTATAATAAAGTGAAGAAAAATTGTACTACCTTAATGTGCTATACTAATAGCATAGTTTCTTTGCTTTAGGCTATATCCACCCACATTCCTCCATACTATACACTGATGGAGTATATGTTCCACATTATAAGACAAATTTTTCTGGTTATCTTTCCCATGTCTCTTCTCACTTGTTCAAGAGCTCCATTTTAGTGATTATCCACTTTCTTCTCTTCTCTCTTATCTTTCTCTCCTCTAAAGGGTATACAAGCTTTAAAAACACCTGATTTCTGGGACTTTCCTAGTGGTCTCAGTGGTTAAGACTACACACTCCCAATGCAGGGGGCCCAGGTTCGATCCCTCCTCAGGGAACTAAATCCCACATGTTGCAAGTGAAGACTGCTCATCCCAAATGCACAACAAAGGCAATAGGATCTGGCTCAGCCAAAAAAAAAAAAAAAAAATAAAAAGCTTGATTTCCTAGCCTCCCGTTAGATATGGTTGATCATGTGACACAGTTCTGCCCAATCAGATATAGATTTCCAAAGTGCCACCTGGAAGGTAGATGTGAGGCCTGGAATACAGTAGCCATTTGACTATGAGGTCACATGTAAGAAGAAAAAGGAAACACATCAAGGTTCATGAAGCAGACAGCTAGAGACAACAAATCCCTCATGACAAGGCTGAGCTTCTACAATCCTTACCTCTGGGCATATTATGTGAGGAAAAGAAACTTATTTCTTTTTGAAACTTTTAGTTGTATTCCTGTTATTTGCAACCAAAACAATTCCTGCATGCTCTGTTTCCCTCCTTTACTTTCCACACCTCAAATCCTATAAGTTTTACCACCTCTTGAATTCAATATTGCTCTTTATCTTCATGCTAATACTTCAGTTCAAGCTACTACTATTATTTGTTTTAATTTCTTACAGAGTTTCTTGGTGTCCCTGCAGGTAATCTCACACACCACCCAATCCACATTCATATCACCAATGCTTCTGAACTATTTTCAGTAGGAAATCCAAAGCTCTTTATGATGACACATAAAGACCATTAAATCTACCTTTGCCTGTATTTCCAGCTTCATACTCATTAGAACGCTCCTCTACCCTATACTTCAGTGTGCTACTATGGCCTCACATGCCTTATACATGTTGCTAGTTCAACCTAGACTTTCACTCTCCTATAGTGAAGTCTCTCAGTCGTGTCCGACTCCCAGCGACCCCATGGACTGCAGCCTTCCAGGCTCCTCTACCCACGGGATTTTCCAGGCAAGAGTACTAGAGTGGGGTGCCATTGCCTTCTCCATCACTCTCCTATACTTCATCCTTATTTCTTGCTCAGACTAGATCTAATATTTTTCAAGTCAGAGAAGTCTTCCATAATGGGGTTCTTTGGTTAGACATTACACCACATGATCTACCAGCACCCCAAGCTTAATATTACTACTACCATAATTGCTATATTGACAATATCTGTTTGCTATCTTTAGCAGTTAGTTCTTTGGATAAATTACTTATTGAGTTTTATTCACATATATACAGTGCAATGGCCAGAAAATAGCAGAATCTCAATAGTGGTTGAAAAATATACTAAATGAAAAAATGAACTTAGATTGATTTAGTGGTAATATTAGTTAATTATATCTACATTCTACAGGTAAGTTTTGATTTATTTCCCAAAGTAAATCTAGACCTATTTCATTTTGGTAATACCACATCTTCATGCAAAATTATAAAAGCCCAAGTGTTATTTTTCTCTGTGTGGCGGAGCAGACTAAGGTACAAAGACACATGGCTTCCATATTATAAGAGGTAGAGATTGTAAACCAGGCTTCCAGTTTTATTTTTGCATATTTTTGCTACATAAATTCATTGGAGAAACATTCCTGAGTTTGATTTTCTTTTCTCATTGGTAGAAGTGAGACATGTAAAGATGTCATCCAATTACATCTCTTACTGTGAGAAAAAAAAAAAAAAAAAGTAGAGCTTGCAAATATCTTTTCTGTTGGAAATATTAGTAACAAAGGAAACATTCTCAGAATGGCAATGGTATCAGAATCTTCTTAAGAGGTTTCTTTTGCCAGGAACATTGTAATAACTTCTTCTTGGACCTCCCCACTCCCCAACAATTCACCTTGAAGATCAGCCAGAGTGGTCCTGCTCAAATACGTATTCAGTCATATCACTATTTGTGGATTTTTTTCAATAGCTGCAAAATATATGTGTAAAATGTCCTGTAAAAGATACTAAGATGGATAGCCTATCCTTACATAGGCATAAGATGAATGATATTAAAATTAATAATGTGTTAGTTTCCTTATATAATGATTGATTCATTAGTGTACAGAATAGGCTACCATGAAACAATCCTATTGATTACACTAGGATACCATAAAGAAATCATACTGCTGTTTCTTCATTATCAATGCGTGAGTTGTTACACCTTTTGATGTCTGGTGTTGGGCTTCCCTGGTGGCTCAGGTGGTGAAGAAGCCACTTGCAATGTGGGAAACCTGGGTACAAGTCCTGGGTTGGGAAGATCCCCCAGAGGAGGGCATGGCAACCCACTCCAGTATTATTGCCTGGAGAATCCCCATGGACAGAGGAGCCTGGTGGGCTATGGTCCATGGAGTCACAAAGAGTTGGGCATAACTGAGCAACTAAGCACAGCACCCACCATAAAGCAATCATATTGCTATTTCTTCATTATCAATGAATGAATTGTTATACTTTTTGATGTCTGGTGTTAGTACACACAACTATGTTTTGTATAAGGCAATATAAATATAGGTACTGATAGACTACTCTTAAAAACAAATGGCATAAACATGGTTTTGATAAACACAGTACAGACTGTAAATGTATTCTTTCTTATGATTTTCTTAACTCCTTCTTCTAGCTCACTTTATTGTAAAAATACTGCATAAGAAAAGAAAGTTAAAGTTGCTCAGTCACGTCCAACTCTTTGCAAGCCCATGAACTATACAGTCCATGGAACTCTCCAGGCCAGAATACTGGAGTGGATAGTCTATCCTTTCTCCAGGGGATCTTCCTGACTCGGGAATCAAACCAGTGTCTCCTGCATTACAGGTGGATTCTATACCCACTGAGCTATCAGGGAAGCCCCACAGCATTTAATACATATAACACAAAAAGGATATATACCCTCAGTAATAGCAAGAATACCTTCAGGGAATCTAATGTACAACACGGAGACTATAATTAACAAAATAGTGTTGTATACTTGGAATTTGATGAGATTAAATCTTCAGTCTCTGTATACCTCTCTATTTCTCTGTCACTGTCTTTATCTCTTACATAAAGGAAAATCTCATATGTCGATGTAACCAAATGCACAATATTAAATTAGCATGCTGGTTTTGAAAGAACCAGTAATAATATACATTTTCATTCAAAAAGTTAATGAACTGTGAGAATACTGGTATCTTTTTGTTGTTGTTGTTTTCATCATTTTTTGAAAATTTAAATGGTTGCTCCACTAATGTTCCTAGTGAATGTTTTCTACACCCTGACTACTCAAACTGTGGTCCATGGACTGCTGCTATTGCTGCTGCTAAGTCGCTTCAGTCGTGTCCGACTCTGTGGAACCCCATAGACTGCAGCCCACCAGGCTCCCCCATCCCTGGGATTCTCCAAGCAAGAACACTGGAGTGGGTTGTCATTGCCTTCTCCAAGTCCATGGACTAGCAGCAGCAAAAACAATAAGCTTGCTTGAGCTAAAACCCTTTGTGAGCACCCAGTCCAACTAAATCAGAAACTGAATATTGAAACAACATATACTTTTATGCACTTTAAAATCTGAAAAACACAGACCTCTGTTCAAAGTTCAAAAGTTGAAAAGTGAGAGTAACCTTAATAACTCAATCCTTTTTCAGTGGTTTAGCCAGGCTTTCTCAGGAGTGGAGTAGGGCAGGAGGAGTAGTCTATTCTGGGTGTTGGCAACTGCTTAGAACTTAAACTACTGACACCAACAAAACTCTGGAAGAACAAGAATTTTATCAGTGATATTGCTTAGCATTGTTTGTGAATGCCAATGGTGTTAAAATATTGCTTTTATTAATTTTATTATTGTTTTAAAATTCTCTACGTTTAATCCATCCCCTTACTGCTTATATTCTGGTGGACTGGCCTCATGATCTCACTCTTAATATATTACTATTGTTTATACAACATTTGTTGTTATTGATTTTGATTTGTAATACTATTTTTACATACAGTTAATATGTGATATTTATTGTAGATAAAAAATAGTCATTATGGTACAGAGTATCTTCTAAAAAATGATTCATCATCATATAAAACATGGTCAGCAAGACTATAAAATGCAGGCCACATATCCAGATCACCCAACTTTTGCCTAAATGTCCATAAAAGTGGTTCCATAAAGTGTAAATATCTGGATCCATCATAGGGAACTGAGGAGTAGTAAACAAGATATTAGAGAAGTTTGTCTGTATGTGCTGTTTGCAACTTAGACTTTTATGTCAAGACTCTCACAGCTCCCCCAGAAAACACAGATGCACACGTACAACAGTGAGGAAGCAGGGAGAGATGATAAACTCTCACCTGGTTTGCCTCTGTTGCATCAGGCCTCCATGATTAAGTCTTTTCTTTTTTTAAACAAAGAAGACGGAAACAGCTGTTTTGAAACATTTAAAAACTGCATCCACCCTTAACAAATGAAACAGATTTCCAAGGCTTAAAAAAAAAAAAAAAAAGCCAAGTAAAAGATATTTCGAAATCAGAGAAGACAAGTTACTCTTACTCGATGTTTTGTGTGTGTATGTGTGCATATGCATTTTTAGCCACTCACATTTTCTTTAAAAGTCAAGTCAAAGGAATTCATCTCTTGTGGAGTAAAACGAATGGCACTTTCAAGAGCGTGAAGAAAGCAGCCAGCGTGAATGCTCTTCAACCCAGCGTGATCTGTGCACACCTCTGGCTACAAAGAGAAGGTGCTGTGTTTCAGAGGAAAGTCTCCTCACATGAGTGCCACTCGACACCAGGGGATGTTATCACAGACAATGGGCCAGTCCTTTCACTGCCTTCTCTACCATTTTTCTGTCCTGAATTGAAGTCTCTTGATCACGGCACTGCATTTTAGCAGGAGATATATATTTGAGATGGAGACACGGATGTGGGCTATTCATATTTGCTTTCAATCCATTAGATCTTTTGAATCTATTATGGAGGATGTGTATGTTGCATTTGTTTTCTTACAAGAAAGTTCCATCAGGCTTCCTTTATCTCACTCAGCCTTTTAGAGCTGAGGAAAATGGATCTCTACACTGTCTACACAGTGCTTTCGATAAGAGGGTGAATGAAACTGTATCACTAACTGGTAACATCTCTTTAGTTGTTCCAACAAAGACAGTTGAAAGAGCACTATGGAAATCATTATTAATAACCTATTTATGTTTCAGTAAGCAATGAAGAATGCTGTCTAAGAT
This sequence comes from Tragelaphus eurycerus, assembly GCA_935064755.1. Classification (NCBI taxonomy): domain Eukaryota; kingdom Metazoa; phylum Chordata; class Mammalia; order Artiodactyla; family Bovidae; genus Tragelaphus; species Tragelaphus eurycerus. Next base: position 37,032,254 of record CAKXYN010000012.1, read on the forward strand.
GTGAAGAAATGTACTGATGATCAGTCTTTATAATTATTAGAGGTCTTGAGAAACGCTGGGCTGGAAGAAGCACAAGCTGGAATCAAGATTGCTGGGAGAAATATCAATCACCTCAGATATGCAAATGACACCACCCTTATGGCAGAAAGTGAAGAGGAACCAAAAAGCCTCTTGATGAAAGTGAAAGAGGAGAGTGAAAAGTTGGGTTAAAGCTCAACATTCAGAAAACTAAGATCATGGCATCTGGTCCCATCACTTCATGGGAAATAGATGGGGAAACAGTGGAAATAGTGTCAGAATTTATTTTGGGGGCTCCAAAATCACTGCAGATGGTGACTGCAGCCATGAAATTAAAAGATGCTTACTACTTGGAAGGAAAGTTATGACCAACCTAGATAGCATATTGAAAAGCAGAGACATTACTTTGCCAACAAAGGTCCATCTAGTCAAGGCTATGGTTTTTCCAGTGGTCACGTATGGATGTGAGAGTTGGACTGTGAAGAAAGCTGAGTGCCGAAAACTGATGCTTTTGAACTGTGGTGTTGGAGAAGACTCTTGAGAGTCTCTTGGACTGCAAGGAGATCCAATCAGTCCATCCTAAAGGAGACCAGTCCTTGGTGTTCATTGGAAGGACTGATGCTGAGGCTGAAACTCCAATACTTTGGCCACCTCATGTAAAGAGTTAACTCATTGGAAAAAACCCTAATGCTGGGAGGGATTGTGGGTAGGAGGAGAAGGGGATGACAGAGGATGAGACGACTGGATGGCATCACCGACTCAATGCACATGAGTTTGGATGAACTCTGGGAGTTGGTGATGGACAGGGAGGCCTGGTGTGCTGTGATTCAGGGGGTCGCAAAGCGTCGGACACAACTGAGTGACTGAACTGACTGACACTTGGATTAGAATAAGGTGCCAAAGGAAATTCTGTGCCACAGGGTACTTATTTGGGGCTAGCTGGCTCAGATGGTGAAGAAACTGTCTGCAATACGGGAGACCTGGGTTCAATACCTGGGTCAGGAAGATCCCTGGAGAAGGAAACGGCAACCTACTCCAGTATTCTTGCCCAGAAAATCCCTGGTGGGCTACAGTCCCTTAGGTCTCAAAGAGTCGGACAAAACTGAGTGAGTTCACTTTGAACATTAAGCTCAAAATAGGTCTTGTTTTCCTGGAAAGATTAGTGAAAAAGCTAACTATTGTGGGACACTGCCGAAGTGTCTTCCAATTATGTCCACTCTAAATAATGACATAACTAAAAATCATGTTAAACAAATAATTGATCAGCAAAATTTGTTTACAACCAAGAAAAGATTGAAAAATGTGGGATTAAATGAGTCTTATATATAATTGTTAAGAATGGTAACTAAACTAATTATAGTTTTGCTATAAATATTTCCTTTAAAAACAGTAATATATAGACTTTTCCAGAACTAAGATATGTTGTAAGCCCTAGGTTGTATTCATACACTCTCCTGCCCACTCATTTATGCCAGAAACTAGAAAACAAGTGCGAGCGGCACATGAGGGAGAGTATCACTGCATTTGTTGGCATTTAGAGCATCTGGCAAGGAGATTTAAGCCACACATTTTCCCCACCTGGAGTTTATAATATAGTGAAATAAATAAGACATATGCTAAAAAAGTACAGTAGCTGTATTTGGGAATTATGAACTATAAATGCTATGGCATTTAGAATTGGAAAGGTCCTTTTTTGTTGTTGTTTGCTTTATTTTTATTTAAAGGCTATCAAAGCTCCAGGTCTTATCATGTCCGACTCTTTGCAACTCTATGGACTGTAACCTGCCAGGCTCCTCTGACCATGGGATTCTTCAGGCAAGAATACTGGAGTGGGTTACTGTGCCATCTTCCAGGGGATGCCTTTCTCCAGGGGATCTTCCAGACACAGGGATTGAACCCTCATCTCTTATGTCTCCTCCATTTGCAGGCAAGTTCTTTACCACTAACATCACCCTAGGTCATATACATATATTTAAAAAGCACTGCTTTGCTTGGGATGGCCATAAACACACTACTATATATAAGAGAGATAACCAACAGTGACCCACTGTATAGCACAGGGAATTCTACTCAATATTCTGGAATAACTTAAATGAAAGAAGGATCTGAAAAGGAAATGAATATGTGTGTGTGTGTGTGTGTGTGTGTGTGTGTAAATAAAACAATCACTTTGCTATACATTTGAACTCAACATTCAAAAACTAAGATCATGGCATTTGGTCCCATCACTTCACGGCAAATAGATGGGGAAACAGTGGCTGACTTTATTTTTGTGGGCTCCAAAATCACAGCAGATGGTGATTGCAGCCATGAAATTAAAAGACACTTGCTCCTTGGAAGAAGAGTTATGACCAACCTAGACAGCATATTAAAAAGCAGAGACATTACTTTGTCAACAAAGGTCCATCTCATCAAAGCTATGATTTTTCCAGTAGTCATGTATGGATGTGAGAGTTGGACTATAAAGAAAGCTGAGCACCGAAGTATTGATGCTTTTGAACTGTGGTGTTGGAGAAGACTCTTGAGACTCCCTTGGATTGCAAGGAGATCCAACCAGTCCATCCTAAAGGAAATTAGTCCTAAATTGGAAGGACTGATGCTGAAGCTGAAACTCCAATATTTTGGCCACCTGATGTGAAAAACTCACTCATTTGAAAAGACCCTGATACTGGGGAAGATTGAAGGCAGGAAGAGAAGGGGATGACAGAGGATGAGATGGTTGGATGGCATCATGACTCAATGGATATGGGTTTGAGTAGATTCTGAGAGTTGGTAATGGACAGGGAGGTCTGGCGTGCTGCAGTCTATGGGTTTGCAAAGAGTGGGACATGACTGAGCAACTGAACTGAACTGATACACTTGAAACTAACACAACTCAAATCAAATTAAAATTTAAAAAGCACTGCTTTGGATCTCAGAATGCGTGTACCTTCAAGGGCTTTGAACTCATAGTCTGAGGCCAATGTGTCATTGGACGATCAGCAAGGACCAGAGGGTGACATTAAGACCCAAGATCTTCCCCCATATCTAATTTCTCTCAAGTTAATGCTACTTCTAGTATGATACCTGGTTAATACAAGGGAGGTGTGTGACTTACTCTTCTTCAGATGTTCCCTCAAAGACTTTTATTAATGTTTCATCTCCTCTGAAATTACCATTGAATCAGTTTTTTTTTTTCAGTAATTTTTTAAAAGCCTATTTTTCATAGACCATGATATGATGCACGTGTTTGGGTTTATAGGAAAGTTTTCCTGAGACTCCCAGCTGAATATGTATCTCTTGGAGGAGTCTTGTCACACAGTTCATGAATCAGTGAGAGCAGATACTGAAGTATCCATGAAATAGGAATGAATTCAAGGAGGCACTGTAACGCCAGCTGATGAAGGCAGTGGCATCCTCCATACACTGTGTGTGTGATATAATGTGTGTTCACTGTCTTAATATCATGCATGTTTATTCAACATTCAATGAGCAAATATTACTGAAGGCCTACTACATGCCAGGCTCTGTTCTACACTGTGGAGGTATGAGGGACAGCAAAGAGGCAATACCCTAGTTCATGGGGCTTACATCCCATTTAAAAAGGCAGATCAGATCAGATCAGTCGCTCAGTCCTGTCCAACTCTTTGCGACCCCATGAACCGCAGCACACCAGGCCTCCCTGTCCATCACCAACTCCCAGAAGTCACTCAGACTCACATCCATCGAGTCAGTGATGCCATCCAGCCATCTCATCCTCTGTCATCCCCTTCTCCTCCTGCCCTCAATCCCTCCCAGCATCAGAGTCTTCTCCAATGAGTCAACTCTTCGCATGAGGTGGCCAAAATACTGGAGTTTCAGCTTCAGCATCATTTCTTCCAAAGAAATCCCAGGGCTGATCTCCTTCAGAATGGACTGGATGGATCTCCTTGCAGTCCAAGGGACTCTCAAGAGTCTTCTCCAACACCACAGTTCAAAAGCATCAATTCTTCGGCGCTCAGCCTTCTTCACAGTCCAGCTCTCACATCCATACATGACCACAGGAAAGACCATAGCCTTGACTAGGTGAACCTTTGTTGGCAAAGTAATGTCTCTGCTTTTGAATATGCTATCTAGGTTGGTCATAACTTTCCTTCCAAGGAGTAAGCGTCTTTTAATTTCATGGCTGTAGTCACCGTCTAAGTCAAAAATAAATATGCCACGTATCACATGATAATCAGCTGAAGGTATATAGTTACAGCCAGAGAAGGGGGGAAGGGACAGGCATGAGTAGGATTTAATGAGGGAATACATTAGGAACTTGGAATTAACAGATACACACTTCTGCATGTAAAACAGATATACAACAAAGATTTACTGTAAAGAATAAGAAGATTCCCTTCAGATGGGAATGGCTACCCACTCCAGTATTCTTTCCTGGAGAATCCCATGGACAGTGAAGTCTGGAGGGCTACAGTCTATGGGGTCACAGGGAGTCAGACATGATTGAGCAACTAAGCACACACACACAACTATATTCAATATCTTATAATAATATATAAAGGAAAAGAATCTGAAAATCAGAATCATTTTGTTGTATAACCAAAACATTGTAAGTAAAGTATACTTCAATTAAAAAATTAAGAAAGAAAATATGCCCTCCCTCCACAAATAGGAAAAAGATATTTAGGCAATGAGGAAAGCTAGTTCAGTTGTCTTAACCCTGAGGCATTGCAATATGTTTTTTCCTAGGTATATGCTCAAGTTGCTAGGGCACACTTAGAAGAATGCGTGTCATTTTCATGGTGCAATCATGGAAGGCTAATTGGAGCACATAACCCATCAGCTGAGCTTTGGAGCCAAATCATAGTTCATCAGGTAACCAGTATGATGAACATGTTCCAGGATGCCTGGATGGTTTATTTAAATGTACAAATCCATAGAAAGCATTGCAATTTGAATTGAGTGGTGTAGTGGAGAAGTAAAAACCACTGGAGACAGACAAGGTTTTAATATTATTTCCAAAACAGAGAACATTACTTAATGTCCTCCTAGAAAGGAATTAATAATCATGCCAATCTTATATGATCACTGTGATGAGTAACAATAATAAGTGGCAATATGACTGGCTTATATTGCATGGACAGTAAATTCTAGTTATTTTTCAGATAGAATACTCTAGTATTGACAATAGGTACAGGGATATGTCCTTATTTTATCCTCAGACTTTGTTCTAATCTGAAATAACATAGGCATTCCATGAATATTTGATATATCTTATATCAAATATATATATATTTGATATAAGATATATCAAATATATATATATAATATATATTATATATATGAATGAACTGGCTCACTTTTAGTTTCCTTTCAACTGCAGTAATGCAGGTGATAGAGAATAAAAAACTGTACCCCCACCCCCAAATAAAACTGTACCAAGACAATGGTAATGAACACAGGAAAAAGGAGAGATAATTTAGAGACATTTGAAAGATAAAAGATACGGACTTTGTCACTAATTGAATCTGAAGGAGAAGAAGTCAGAATAACTTCCAGGTTGACAACTGAATAACTGCATGAATGTTGGTGACATTCACTAAAATAGGTTAATTGGGAGGAATAGGAGCCAGTTTAAGCCATGCAGGCAGGGAAAAAATGAGGTCAAGCTGACTTCATAATTTTAAGATACAAACTAGCCACAGAGGTGAAAAAGCCTAGAGGTGATCAGAAATGAAGTCTATTAATCAGAAGAGGGTTCAAGAAGATAGATACATTGGCAGTAATTGAAGGCTCTTTTGTGGATGAAATTGGTAGAGAGATTATTATAGAAGAGAAGAAAAGAGAGCAGTAATATATTCATTTTGCATTTAAAGAGTTAGCATAAAAAGGAGAGTCCTTTGAAAGGATCTCATGACTTCACAGATGAGTTAAAAGGATCATGAGAGAGAGAGAGAGAGAAATCACTTCGTAATTTACATTTCTGTGTGTTTGCATAAAACAGTACAAACATAGTTTGTTATAGCTGGAGTATTCTCTTACTAAAGAATTCCCTAAGTTAAATCACCTTAATGGCACAAATTCTTAAGTGCTCATACTGGAGTGTGAGAAACGATCAATGATAGTAAGATAGTAAGACTCATAAATTAGAAGACAAAGTTCTATCTGGTTTATTTGATTTAAGCATTAAGAGATCATCATTTCTCATTTTCTCATTGGGCATTCAACTTAATATTATTTCATAGGTAGACATACTCATAGTAGACAACTCAAATAGTGATGTTGTTGATCAAAGTTCTCCTTGCTGCTGCTGCTGCTGCTAAGTCGCTTCAGTCGTGTCCAACTCTGTGCAACACCAGAGACGTCAGCCCACCAGGCTTCCCTGTCCCTGGGATTCTCCAGGCAAGAACACTGGAGTGGGTTGCCATTTCCTTCTCCAATGCATGAAAATGAAAAGTGAAAGTGAAGTCGCTCAGTCGTGTCCGACTTTAGCGACCCCATGGACTGCAGCCCACCAGGCTCCTCCATCCATGGGATTTTCCAGGCAAAAGTACTGGAGTGGGGTGCCACTGCCTTCTCTGAAGTTCTCCTTGGTAAGTATTATTTATGTCATCTGCTTATTTGTCAACCTTTATTCAGAAAATATTTAAGGTATTTTATTGTGTTCTCATGATGCTTAAATATACTGTTTAATACTGATCCAGAGAAAGCAGTCACTAACTTTTTTTTTTTTTTTTAAGTATTTGGAAGATCTGTGCCCTGAGATAAATGCCAACTTTGTCATAGCATTAATTCAGTAACTGTGTCTAAAGATTTCCTCAGTTGTTTAAAAACTATTTTTATTTTCAAAATGGTATATTTCTATATTATTTTGGTTGATTATAATTTGGTGTTTCTGAGAACTGAGACTAAAATTCATTAAACAGTATTGTTTTGCTGTAAAGAATATCTATGTGGGAGTATAAGCATGCATTTCACATTCAACTGAAAAGTGCAATGCTGACATAATTATCATAATGTGATCCCAGTATCTCTAAACACGGTTTTAGAAAAGCATGGTCTGGAAATGTTCAGATATCAATGAAAGGACGTCAGCATCCTGATGCAAAGGTCTCTGTCACTGATCTAGCATTTATTATGACATCAGACTTTAAGACATGAGCACAACATATTAAAATGTCATAAATTGCTCCTAACTCAAATAAACCTACACGCCAAATGGACACAGGGACTTTTAACTATTTTTCTCTATGAAAAAAGAAAATTTCCCAGTTGTTAAAATTTCTCCTGTCTCTAAGCAGAACCTATCTTATGCATGTTATAACTAAAAATGAGGTTATACCGGGAAAAGTAGTTCGAGTGTCTAGAAATAGAGGATAATAGTAAAAGCAGAGGATATTTAAGAGAAGAATGGGAAAGTAGATAAATAAGCCAGAAAGGAGTTGTACATTGTAACTTAGGGAAAATATTTAAAACTGAAACTTCATGAACAGGAGTTGGAAAAAGAAAATTATGTACTGAATAGTTAAATATTTCATAATGATTTCCTCCAGGCTGGATATTTCAAAGGAAATGCTACAAAGTTGTTATTAATCATTGTCAGAGAAACAAGACTGGGTGTGTCTCACATTCTAAAGGGAAGGACTGTGTTCAGTTTAGTATTATTTTCCCTGAGAAGAACAGGACATTTAAGCCAAATATACATAATCATTGAGCTGATTAAAATAATAAATGAGGTTTTACCACAGAATCAAACTATGTTCCTCTCTAGAGGAGGATAATGAAAAGAGGGGAAAATAGGTACAATTATGTCTAAGACAGGTCGACAGATCTACTGAAAAACTGGAGACACTAAAACAGAGGAACAGAATTTTTTATATCCATAAGGGATTATACTCATATAAACAACACAAGATTATTCAGCCATAAAAAGAAGAAAATCCTGCCCGTTCTGAAAACATGGAAAGACCTTGCAGGCACCTTGAAGTAAGTTGTCAGAAAGACAAATATTCTCACTTATAAGTGGAATCTAAAAACCAAACTCATAGAAATAGAGAGTAGATTGGTGTTTACCAGTGGCTGAGGTATGGGAGAAATGGGGAGATGTTGGTCAAAGTGTATAAATTTCTAGTTATACGATGAAAATTTGTGGACCTAATATATGGGATTCCCTCAGATCGCCAGACTCAGGAGCTGCCCACCACAGTAGCTAATGACAGGTCACCAACTTTGGTTCTGGGACTCCGGCTCAGCACAAATAATTCTTCCCTGAACATCCTTGAACATAAATCAAGTGAACATAAGTCAGGCATCTACCTGAATACCTGAGAGGTTACTGCAAAGTATGCTTTCAATGCACATTTCCAGGACAAGGAAATGCTTTGTCCACTTGCCTACATTGAGATTCCACATATAAACCATGAGTCCCTGGTGGCTCTGAAAGAAAAGAAAACCTGCAACTGGGGAGACCCAGATGACAGAGTAGGTGGGCATGTGCTCATCTTCTCCTGTAAGAACATCAAAATCGCAGCTAGCTGCTGAACAACCCTCAACAGGAGAATGCTGGATCCCACCAAAAAAAGATATCCCACATCCAAGAGCAAAGGAGAAGTCCCAACAAGACAGTAGGAGGGGTGAATCACATTTCAAATCAAATCTCAGACCAGCCAGAGATGCTCAGAGGGTGCCAAACAAAACCTTGTATGCACCAGGAGAGAGAGAAAGAAACAGTGACCTTAACAAGAGACTGAGCCAGACTTGCCTTTAGTGTTTGAATGTCCCCTGTGGAGGCACAGGTCAGCAGTGGCCAGAGGCAGGGGCAAGGGCTCTCGCTACAGCAGACCTGGGAGGCACGGAGTGTGGCATAAGCCCTCTTGGAGGAGGTTGCCATCGGCCCCACTATATAGTCGCCGAGCAGACCCCCCGCACACTGAAGAACAATTATACCAAAGAAGTTCTCGCACTGTTGCGCAAGTTCTAGTGCCCACAACAGATTTCCCAACCTGGGGATGTGGCAAAAGGACTGAGAATTCCATGAAATTTGACTTGAAGACCAGAGGGATTTGATTACAGAACTTCCATAGGACTGGGGAAACAGACTCTTGGAGGGCACAACAAAACTTTGTGTGTACCAGGACCCAGGAGAAAGGAGCAGAGACCCCACAAAAGACTGAGGCAGACTTGTCTGTGACTGGCCAGGAGTCTCCAGTGCAGGCATGTGCCAACAGTGACCTGCCTTGGGGTCAGGACACTGACTACAACACTCCTGGGAGCCTCAGCAAGCTGGCATAAGTCCTGTTGAAGGAGGGCTGAACTACAGGGAGGGAACACAGCCCCACCCATCAGCAGAAAACTGGATTAAAGATTTACTGAGCATAGCCTTGCCCACCAGAGCAAGACCAAGTTTTCCTCACAGCCAGTCCCTCCCAACAAGAAGCATTCCACAAGCCTCTTATCCTCATCCATCAGAGGGCAGACAGAATTAAATCCACAATCACAGAAAACAAAACCACACAGATAACAGCCTTGTCTATAACTATGTACCTTGCCCTGTAGGGCCACCCAAGACAGACGGGTCATGGTGGAGAGTTTTTACAAAATGTGGTCCCTTGGAGAATGGAATGGCAAGCCATTTCAGCATTCTTATCTTGAGGCCCCCATGAACAGTATGAAAAGGCAAAAAGATATGGCACTGAAAGATGAACTCCCCAGGTCAGTAGGTGCCCAATATTACTAATGGAGGAGAGCAGACAAATAGCCACAGAAGGAATGAAGAGGCTGAGCCAAAGCAGAAACACCACCCAGCTTTGGATGTGTTGAGTGGTGAAAGTAAAGTCTGATGCTGTAAAGAACAATATTGCATAGGAACCTGGACTGTTAGGTCCATGAATCAAGTCAATTGGAGGTGGTCAAACAGGAGTTGGCAAGAGTAAACATCAACATTTTAGCAAACACCCTCTACCAACAACACAAGAGATGATTCTATACATTACTAGATGGTTAGTACTGAAATCAGATTGATTATATCCTTTGCAGCTGAAGATGGAGAAGCTTTTACACAGTCAGCAAAAACAAGACCAGGAGCTGGCTGTGGCTCAGATCATGAACTCCTAATTGCAAAATTCAGACTAAAATTGAAGAAAGAAGGGAAAACAACTAGACCATTCATGTACAACCTAATCAAATCTCTTACTATTATATAGTGGAAGTGGCAAATAGATTCAAAGGATTAGATATGATAGTTAGAGTACCTGAAGAACTATGGACGGAGGTTTGTAACATTGTATAGGAGGCAGTGATCAAAATCATCCCCAAGAAGAAGAAATGCAAAAAGGCAAAATGATTGACTAAGGAGGCCTTACAAATAGCTGAGAAAATAAGAGAAGTGAAAGGCAAGGGAGAAAAGGAAAGATATATCCATCTGAATGTATAGTTCCAAAGAATAACAAGGAGATTTAAGAAAGCCTTGATAAGTGAACAATGAAAAGAAGTAGAGGAAAACAATAGAATGAGAAAGACTAGAGCTCTCTTGAAGAAAATTAGAGATACCAAGGAAACTTTTCATGCAAAGATGGGCACAATAAAGGAGAGAAACAGTATGGACCTAACAGAAGCATAAGATATTAAGAAGAGGTGGCAAGAATACACAGAAGAACTGTCCAAAAAAAGATCTTAATAATCCAGATAACCACGATGGAGTGATTACTCACCTAGAGCCAGACATCCTGCAGTGCAAAATCAAGTGGGTCTCAGGAAGCATCACTATGAACAAAGCTAGTGGAGGTGATAGAATTCCAGTTGAGCTATTTCAAATCCTAAAAGATGATGCTGTGAAAGTGCTGCACTCAATATGCCAGCAAATTTGGAAAACTCAGCATTGGCCACAGATCTGGAAAAGATCAGTTTTAATTCCAATCCCAAAGAAAGGCAATGCCCAAGAATGTTCAAACAACCACACAATTGCACTCATTTCACATGCTAGCAAAGTAATGCTCAAAATTCTCCAAGCGAGGTTTCAACAATATGTGTTGAAAATTTAGAAAAGGTAGAGAAACCAGAGATCAAATTGCCAACATCCATTGGATTATAGAAAAAGGAAGAGAAATTGAGAAGAATATCTACTTTTGCTTCACTGACTATGCTAAAGCCTTTGACTGTGGATCACACACAACACACATACACACACACAAATGTGGAAAATTCTTAAAAGGATGGAAATACCAGACCACCTTACCTGTCTCCTGAGAAACATATATGCAGGTCAAGAAGCAACAGGGAGAAGAGGACATGGAACAACTGGTTCCAAATTGGGAAAGGAGTACATCAAGGCTGTATATTGTCACCCTGCTTATTTAATTTCTATGCAGAGTACATCATGAGAAATGCCAGGCTGGATGAAGTTCAAGCTTGAATCAAGTTTGGTGGGAGAAATATCAATGATCTCAGAGATGCGGCTGACAACACCTTTATAGCAGAAAGTTAAGAGGAACTAAAGAGCCTCTTGATGAAGGTAAAAGAGGAGAGAAAAAGCTGGCTTAAAATTCAACATTCAAAACACAAAAATCATGGCATCCTGTCCCATCACTTCATGGTATATAGATGAGAAAACAGTGACAGACTTTATTTTCTTGGGCTCCAAAATCACTGCAAATGGTGACTGCAGCCATAAAGTTAAAAGAAGCTTGTTCCTTGGAAGAAAAGCTATGACAAACCTAGACAGCATATTAAAAAACAGAGACATTTCTTTGCTAACAAAGGTCCAAATAGTCATGCCCCTTCTTGCCTTCCCTTTTTGATTGATTCTCTCAGCATTTCTCTCTCAGATTCAAAGGAAGAGTCATTATTTAATGAAATGGAATGCAGTATATTCACTAATTATAATCTAGTGTTGAGTGATTTCCTTAAAAAGATTTTCAGGTTCTGGGTACTCAGCAATGAACAAGACAAAGTCCCATCTGGAAATGACTTGAAAAAAAACAATTAATAAGCTATTAAATTACTGATAAGAGTACAGATTCTAATAAGTTTTATAAATAAAATAAAGAGTACCTCATTCCAGGGAATCTACTTCAGTTAGATCAGGGAGGATCTCTCTGAGGAAGTGATATTTGAGCTGATACTCAATGGTAAGAAGGTTCTAGATAAAGAACATTTCAGGCAGAGAAGAAAACAAATTAAAGACCTTAAAAAAGGCTGCCATATGACCCAGCAATCCCACTTCTGGGCATACACCCACAGTAAACCACAATTCAAAAAAATACATGCATCCCAATGTCCATTGCAGCACTATTTATAATAGCTAGGACCTGGAAGCAATATAGATGTCTACTACCATAGAAACAGATAAAGAAGATGTGGTATAGACACTTCCCCGGTGGTCCAGTGACTGAGATTCCACCTTGCAGTGAGGGGGACACAGTTTGATCCCTGGTCCAGGAGGATCCCACATGTGGGGGACCAGCTACGCCTGTGAAGCCGATGCATCTAGAGCCCATAACACCACAAGGACAAGCCTGCATCACACAAGTGAAGAGCAGCCTCCACTCGCCACAACTAGAGAAAGCCTGAGCACAGCAACTTAAACCTGGAGCAGCCAAAGATAAATTTTAAAAAATAAAAAAAAAAGCAAAAAAAGAAGATATGGTACATATATACCACATATGTGGAACACTGCTGCTACTGCTAAGTCGCTTCAGTCATGTCCGACTCTGTGCTACCCCATAGACGGAAGCCCACCAGGCTCCCCGTCCCCGGGATTCTCCAGGTAAGAACACTGGAGTGGGTTGCCATTTCCTTCTCCAGTGCATGAAAGTAAAAAGTGAAAGTGAAGTCACTCAGTCATGTCCAACTCTTAGCGACCTCATGGACTGCAGCCCACCAGGCTCCTCAGTCCTTGGGATTTTTCAGGCAAGAGTACTGGAGTGGGGTGCCATTGCCTTCTCCGATGTGGAACATTACTCAGCCATAAAAAAGAACAAAGTAATACCATTTTCCACAACATGGATGGACCTACAAACTGTCATCCTGAGTGAAGTAAGTTAGATACAGAAAGACAAATACCATATGATAACACTTATTTGTGGAATCTAAAAGTGGGGTGTATACAAACAAACTTATTGGCAAAACATAAATAGTCACCGATGTAGAAAACAAACTTATGGTTACCAGGAGATAAGGGGAGGGATAAACTGGGAGACTGGTATTAACATACACATGCTGCTATACATAAAATCACAAACTCAATGGACATGAATCTGAGCAAACTCTGGGAGATAGTGAAGGACAGGGAAACCTGGAGTGCAATAATATATAGAATTGCAAAGAGTCAGATATGACTTAGCGACTAAAAAACATATGTAAAATAGGTACCTAACAAGAAACCTACACAAAGTTCCAACAAAAACAAGAGGCAACTCTACACATAGACATCACCAGATGGTCAATACCAAAATCAGATTGATTATATCCTTTGCATATAAGATGAAGGCACTCTATACACTGAGTAAAAATAAGACCCGGAGCTGACTGTGGCTCAGATAATGAGCTCCTTATTGCAAAATTCAGGCTTAAATTGAAGAACGTAGGGAAAACCACTAGGCCATTCAGGTATGAACTAATCAAACCCCTTATGATTATACAGTGGAAGTGACAAATAGATTCAAGGGAGTAGAGCTAACAGAGTGCCTGAAGAACTATGGACAGAGGTTCATAACATTGTATAGGAGGCAGTGACCAAAACTATCTCCAAAAAAAAAAAAAAAAGAACTGCAACTAGGAAAATGTTTTCTGAGGAAGACTTACAAATAGCTGAGAAAAGAAAAGCAAAAGGCAAAGAAAAAAGGGAAAGATAAACCCAACTGAATGCAGAGTTCCAAAAAAAAATAGCAATGAGAGATAAGAAAGCCTTCTTAAGTGAACAATGTAGAGAAATAAAGGAAAGCAATAGAATGGGAAAGACCAGAGATCTCTTCAAGAAAATTAGAGATACCATAGAAGTATTTCATGCAAAGATGGGAACAAAAGGCCAGAGATGGTAAGGATCTAACAGAAGCAAAAGAGTTTAAAAAGAGGTGGCAAGAATACATAGAACTGAACAAAAGAAAGTCTTAATGACTCGGATAACAATGATAGTATGGTCACTCACCTAGAGCAAAACATCTTGGACTGTGAATCAAGTGGGCCTCAGGAAGCATCACTACAAAATAAAGCTAGTGGAGGTGATAGAATTCAAGCTGAGCTATTTCAAACCCTAAAAAATGAAGCTGGTAAAGTGCTGCACTCAATATGTCAGCAAATTTGGAAAACTCAGCAGTGGCCACAGGACTGGAAAAGGTCAGTTTTCATTCTAATCCCAAAGAAAAGCTTTCATTCTAATCTCAAAGAATCTCAGACTACCATTCAAATGCTAGCTAGATAATGCTCACAATCCTTCAACTAGGTTTCAATAGTACATGAACCAAGAACTTTCAGATGTACCAGCTGGATTTAGAAAAGGCAGATCAGGATCAAATTTCCAACATACTTTGTATCATAGAAAAAAGAAAGGGAATTCCAGAAGAACATCTACTTCTGCTTCATTGACTATGCTAAAATCTTTGACTGTGTGGATCACAACAGACTCTGGAAAATTCTTAAAGAGATGGGAAAACCAGGCCACCTTACCTGCCTCCTGAGAAACCTGTATGCAGGTTAAGAAGCAACACTTAAAACGACATGGAATGACAGACTGGTTCCAAATTGGAAAAGGAGTACATCAAGGATGTATATAGTCACCCTGCTTATTTATCTTCTATGCATGTGAAATGCTGGGCTGGGTGAATCACAAGCTGGAATCAAAATTCCTGGGAGAAATATCCATAACCTCAGATATGCATATGATACCACCTTAATGGCAGAAAGCGAAGAGGAACTAAAGAGCCCCTTGAAGGTGAAAGAGCAGAGTGAAAAGGCTGACTTAAAACTTAAGATAATGGCAACCAGTCCTATCATTTCATGTCAAATATAGGGGTAAAAAATGGAAACAGTGACAGACTTTATTTTCTTAGGCTCCAAAGTTACTGCAGATGGTGACTACAGCCATGACATTAAAAGACTATTGCTCCTTGGAAGGAAAGCTATGACAAACCTAGAGAGTGTATTAAAAAGCAGAGCTATCACTTTGCCTACAAAGGTCCATATATATGTATGGATGTGAAAGTTGAACCGTAAAGAAGGCTGAGCACCAAGAATTGATGCTTTCAAACTCTAGTGCTGGAGAACACTCTTGAGAGTTCATTGGACAGCAAGGAGAGCAAACCAGTCAAGCTTTTAGGAAATCAACCCTGAATATTCACTGGCATGACTGATGCTGAAGCTGAAATCCTTTGGTTTTTTCTAGTGAGCAAACTCTCTGGAAAAGACCATGATGCTGGGAAAGATTGAAGGCAAGAGGAGCAGGGTGTAACAGAAGATGAGATGTTTGGATGGCATCATCAACTCAATGGACATGAGTTTGAGCAAACTCTGGGGGATAGTGAAGGACAGGGAGCCTGGAGTGCTCTGGTCTATGGGTTTGCAGAGAGTGAAGTATAACTTAGTGACTGAACAGCATCATGAGATTCTTTTACTTTTAAAATAAAAAATTTTAAGATAACATGTTGATTTGTATCTAACCAGTAAAGCAGTGAATGATTTGTCAAAACAATGCATAAACATTAAGGCAACTGGATTCCATATATATATTAAGGGATGGATATTGAGGAGACCCATCTTTGCATGAAATGTTCCTTTGGTATCTCTGATTTTCTTGAAGAGATCCCTAGTCTTTCCCATTCTGTTGTTTTCCTCTATTTCTTTGCATTGATCACTGAAGAAGGCTTTCTTATCTCTTCTTGCTATTCTTTGGAACTCTGCATTTAAATGTTTATATCTTTCCTTTTCTCCTTTGCTTTTCGCTTCTCTTCTTTTCACAGCTATTTGTAAGGCCTCCCCAGACAGCCATTTTGCTTTTTTGCATTTCTTTTCCATGGGGATGGTCTTGATCCCTGTCTCCTGTACAATGTCATGAACCTCATTCCATAGTTCATCAGGCACTCTATCTATCAGATCTAGGCCCTTAAATCTATTTCTCACTTCCACTGTATACTCATAAGGGATTTGATTTAGGTCATACCTGAATGGTCTAGTAGTTTTCTCTACCTTCTTCAATTTCAGTCTGAATTTGGCAATAAGGAGTTGATGGTCCGAGCCACAGTCAGCTCCTGGTCTTGTTTTTGCTGATTGTATAGAGCTTCTCCATCTTTGGCTGCAAAGAATATAATCGATCTGATTTCGGTGTTGACCATCTGGTGATGTCCATGTATAGAGTCTTCTCTTGTGTTGTTGGAAGAGGGTATTTGCTATGACCAGTGCATTTTCTTGGCAAAACTCTATTAGTCTTTGCCCTGCTTCATTCCGTATTCCAAGGACAAATTTGCCTGTTACTCCAGGTGTTTCTTGACTTCCTACTTTTGCATTCCAGTCCCCTATAATGAAAAGGACATCTTTTTTGGGTGTTAGTTCTAAAAGGTCTTGTAGGTCTTCATAGAACTGTTCAACTTCAGCTTCTTCGGCGTTACTGGTTGGGGCATAGACTTGGATTACTGTGACATTGAATGGTTTGCCTTGGAAACGAACAGAGATCATTCTATCGTTTTTGAGATTGCATCCAAGTACTGCATTTCGGACTCTTTTGTTGACCATGATGGCCACTCCATTTCTTCTGAGGGATTCCTGCCCACAGTAGTATATATAATGGTCATCCGAGTTAAATTCACCCATTCCAGTCCATTTTAGTTCGCTAATTCCTAGAATGTCAACATTCACTCTTGCCATCTCTTGTTTGACCACTTCCAATTTGCCTTGATTCATGGACCTGACATTCCAGGTTCCTATGCAATATTGCTCTTTACAGCATCGGACTTTGCTTCTATCACCAGACACATCCACAGCTGGGTATTCTTTTTGTTTTGGCTCCATCCTTTCATTCTTTCTGGAGTTATTTCTCCACTGATCTCCAGTAGCATATTGGGCCCCTACTGACCTGGGGAGTTTCTCTTTCAGTATCCTATCATTTTGTCTTTTCATACTGTTCATGGGGTTCTCAAGGCAAGAATACTGAAGTGGTTTGCCATTCCCTATGCAAAGATGGGCACAATAAAGGACAGAGATGGTGTGGACCTAACAGAAGCAGAAGATATTAAGAAGAGGTGGCAAGAATACACAGAAGAACTGTACAAAAAAGAGCTTCAAGACCCAGATAATCATGATGATGTGATCACTGACCTAGAGCCAGACATCTTGGAATGTGAAGTCAAATGGGCCTTAGAAAGCATCACTACGAACAAAGCTAGTGGAGGTGATGGAATTCCAGTGGAGCTATTCCAAGTCCTGAATGATGATGCTGTGAAAGTGCTACACTCAATATGCCAGCAAATTTGGAAAACTCAGCAGTGGCCACAAGATTGGAAAAGGTCAGTTTTCATCCCAATCCCAAAGAAAGGCAATGCCAAGGAGTGCTCAAACTACCGCACAATTGCACTCATCTCACACGCTAGTAAAGTAATGCTCAAAATTCTCTAAGCCAGGCTTCAGCAATATGTGAACCGTGAACTTCCTGATGTTCAAGCTGGATTTAGAAAAGGCAGAGGAACCAGAGATCAAATTGCCAACATCCACTGGATCATGGAAAAAGCAAGAGAGTTCCAGAAAAACATCTATTTCTGCTTTATTGACTATGCCAAAGCCTTTGACTGTGTAGATCACAATAAACTGTGGAAAATTCTGAAAGAGATGGGAATACCAGACCACCTGATCTGCCTCTTAAGAAATCTGTATGCAGGTCAGGAAGCAACAGTTAGAACTGGTCATGGAACAACAGACTGATTCCAAATAGGAAAAGGAGTACGTCAAGGCTGCATATTGTCACCATGTTTATTTAACTTATATGCAGAGTACATCATGAGAAATGCTGGACTGGAAGAAACACAAGTTGGAATCAAGATTGCCGGGAGAAATATCAATAACCTCAGATATGCAGATGACACCACTCTTATTGCAGAAAGTGAAGAGGGGCTAAAAAGCCTCTTGATGAAAGTGAAAGTGGAGAGTGAAAAGGTTGGCTTAAAGCTCAACATTCAGAAAACGAAGATCATGGCATCTGGTCCCATCACTGCATGGCAAATAGATGGGGAAACAGTGGAAACAGTGTCAGACTTTGTTTTTCTGGGCTCCAAGATCACTGCAGATGGTGACTGCAGCCATGAAATTAAAAGACGCTTGCTCCTTGGAAGGAAAGTTATGACCAACCTAGATAGCATATTCAAAAGCAGAGACATTACTTTGCCAACAAAGGTTCGCCTAGTCAAGGCTATGGTCTTTCCTGTGGTCATGTATGGATGTGAGAGTTGGACTGTGAAGAAGGCTGAGCGCCGAAGAATTGATGCTTTTGAACTGTGGTGTTGGAGAAGACTCTTGAGAGTCCCTTGGACTGCAAGAAGGTCCAACCAGTCCATTCTGAAGGAGATCAATCCTGGAATTTCTTTGGAAGGAGTGATGCTAAAGCTGAAACTCCAGTATTTTGGCCACCTCATGCGAAGAGTTGACTCATTGGAGAAGACTCTGATGCTGGGAGGGATTGAGGGCAGGAGGAGAAGGGGACGACAGAGGATGAGATGGCTGGATGGCATCACTGACTCGATGGATGTGAGTCTGAGTGACCTCCGGGAGCTGGTGATGGACAGGGAGGCCTGGCGTGCTGCGGTTCATGGGGTCGCAAAGAGTCGGACACGACTGAGCGACTGATCTGATCTGATCTGATTGAGGAGACTACCCAGCATAAAACTTGGCATGCTTTCTGTACTGTTAATTGGACATGGTGAACTAGAAAAAATAGCTGAGTAGAGATCACATCAGTGGACAGCTACTGTGATCATCGATGTGAGACCACTGTGACCGGGGGAGAAAATATGCTTTCAAATGGCCAGAGAAACATCCCTAACACTTAGAATTTGAGGCATAAACACAGAAAAAGAAGTGAAATCCACTGAATGGGTTCAATTAACAGGTGTGCAAAGATATCTGATGAGTACTATGAAAGTTTTAGATAAAATATAGTGTTGCACTTGACCTTTTCTGAGCATTAAAATTAGAGAACTACTGTCCAAAAACTGAATTGTAGAGCTGCTGATTTCTTCAGGCTATATCTCCCTTTTACTTTTCAAAAATTTACATCTTTATTATATTAATTTATATTTATTATTTATAATCTATATATCTGCCTATCTATCTGTATATTCTCCATCATCAAATGTTGTAAGTACATTAAGAATAGTGTGCTTCATTGTGCAGCATTTCCTGAATTTCAACATTAGTTTATCACTTTAAGTTACATGTGTGACAATATATGACTAAAAACATTCTAAGTCAGAGATTTTCACCTTTGAAACAGGTCTACAAGGGTTTGCCCTGGAGTGAAAATGATGATAACTTTCAAACTGGAGCCTAAGTTATATCAATGATACTATATGTTGTCACTTAGTGGGAAACATCCCAGGTATATGAAATATTCCTTGGTAACTTGCATTCAGTAATGTCTACAGGAATTAGACAGTCAAATTTTCTGGGAACTATTAGATACATTAGTGCTAAAACCCATTTAGAAAATATTATGACATCTTTTAGAATAACACAAAATGTTTTTATAAATATCTTACAATCTCATTTGACAGGTGTTTATTTTTGTATTTCAATCTTCTTAATTAGATATGCATTAATTGCTAGAGCTGTGAGGATATTTTTGTGTGTACATGTAGGCATAACAGAATACTGTTCCGTTTCCTTGTTTAGTGTCAGGAAAGTAGCTAGACAATTTCATCCTGTATTTGCCTCCATTGACAAGAATGAGTAAAACACAATTTCAGGCCTGCTGTCCCCAGTCAAACTTTTTGAGCAAAAAAAAAAAAAAAAAAAGATCTGTAATTTACTCATGTATGGTTTTTTCAAATTCAAATTAATTTCTTTGATTTCTTTAGCATATATTTGAAGGAAAAAAGTTATTTAAGTCTCAAGAGGTATTTTTCCTCTGAAATTTACTTTGAGATTCCAGCGTTATCACAAGAGCTGAAAACAATAGAAATGGCTTATGGGAGCTATATGGAACTCTGTCTAACTTCTTTTGCTGACTTCTTTTATTTTTCTTTCTTTATCTGCTATTCTCTTATCCATTTCACTGTCCTTGATTTTGCATTCTCTTGACCTCTGCTCTTGATAACAAACATTATCAGTTTTCCCAGAGCCCACTTAATTCTGAAACCTTTGTCCTTGGAGGAATAAATCTTTAAAAAGTGTAGATTTGCTTTATCTGTGATCCTAACTTTCTACTTTGAAGAATATAGAGACATTTCAGACACAAGGAGATGTACAGGCTGACTCAACACAGTTGTGGGAAATGCCTGATGAAAGACCCTCATGCGCTTAGCCTCTCTCAGCAATAAATGTCTCACATCAATGGATGTGCTTATGGGGATCGTGGTTACAGAAGAGAATTGGCCTATATAGTAATCATGGGCCAATTACTAAGTATAAGCTTACTAATCAGTTTTGCCTAAGTTAGCTCACTAGCTAGATTATCTATAAAACACTAAAATGTAAAAGATACTATCTGCAGTTTTTAGATTTTATTGTTTTATTTGTTGTTATTTAACATTTAATGTATCTGCAAGCATAGATTACATAATGAAAGATGCCCACATTTCTTACTTCCTGAATCATAGTTTCTTACATTTAAGCATACACAGTATACATAAACATTGAATTTCTTATTTAAAGATGAATCCCCGTATTTAAGATAAAAGAATTTTTTTAATCTGACAAATAAGAACTTTTTCCAAGTAAGTGGCATTCTGAAATAAATAAATGGACTGACATGCAACCAATTCAGAAGACTAATGCCTGAATATGAAATGTACAAAAAGCATAAAATCTACGTTGTTGGTTGATACACTGGCAGAGTCAGCAGATAAGTGAATATTTAGATTATTTAATATTTCCTTAGGTTATTTAAGGTTAACTTAGTTGTGTTTCTGTCAGTTTCAGCATCTTTACAATTGATGAGTTTATTGGTGATAGTAACATAGCAAACATGACCAATCCTTCCTAAAGTTAGTTTCCTTCTAAGTTTAGAGTTAACCACCTACAGAGTAGAAAATAATGATATTACACATTTCAGTAGCCATGGAAACAGGTGCTTAGCACATTATAAACAAATACAATTTTAAGAATAAGTCCCCAAATTTGTAGCTCAGTAATTGCAACAGCCACATAAGTTTAGAGAATTTTTTCCTTAAATATTTGAGGGGAAAAAAGATACAATCAAAACAGGGAGCTTGCAAAGTGGATTTTGGATGTGAAAAACCATGGGGAATACCTCTCAATCCGTTATTAACTTATGTGTGACCTTCACCTCATTTCTTAACTTTCCAGTTTTTTATTTCTCCCATCTGGACATTATTTGCTTCCCTTGCTGTAATCTTGTGAAGCTTAATTAATGTTTGTGAACCACTTTGACTTCCACAGCTGGAGGATGTTGAAGAAATGCAAATTATTATTGTTGTTATTTATTATTTATTGTTCTCTCTCTAGACTTGGTTCCAGTCTCTGCAGGCTTACCCCCTGTGCCATGGAGACAAATTAATAATAAATGCAGTGCTAGTCTTTCAGTAAATACCAGGATGGCTCAATGGGAAGCAGATTTTTAAAAAGTCTACAAAAATATTATGCTTACTCTTCTATTATAAAAGCCATAAGATTCAAAAGTTTTTAAAATTTTATTCTTTTTGACTGATTCATCTTTACTGTGAATTACTGAAGATTTTCGTTGTGTGCCATATTTTTACTCAGTTGAAATATTGCCATTTTGGACTAGTAACCTGTCCACCTAATTTTTTTCTATTGGGAAAACTATACCATTGATAGTTTTAGTCTTTTTCAAAAATAAAATCTCCCTTTAACCTTGTTTAATTGACAAAAATCAAATTTGTAATGGCTGTTCTATTTTGCTGGACATTTTGTGTTTTTTTTCCCTAACCAGTTGTTCATCTTCTCTTAAAATAGGTCAGTTTCCCTTTTATAAAGTTTATAATTACTATAAAACATGAATACTGTTTTGTAAATATTCATTAAAATTATAGATATTTTTGTTGTGAATATTAAAAAAAAGAGATTCTTATTAAAATTCAATTACTTTTTTATAGAACGTGATCCAAAAAATGGCTGCTTTTAAGTTGGAAATAATATTCACATCTTTCCCAAAGATCACCTTTCCTTCATTACTGATAGATGCTTCATTTCACATTTAGATAACCCTGCAGATCTTGCCTAACATCTGGGAAAACAGGGTCCTCCTGCTCAGGGGAAGGTTATAATTTGTGAAAACGAAGCATGGCATCCTTCTTACCAGGTATTCACTGTCACAGGCTCTTTGATCCTAGGATGTCATGTGCATGGCCAAATCAGAAGAACTTCTCTGCTAATCTGGAAAGATTCATTCCTCTGTCTTTACTCAAGAAATAAGTCACTCATGACTTTCCTTTTTTTCATAGAGGGATTAGGGTATAGGACATTATGAATGCATTTTCCAGCCATTTTGCCACCAGAAGAGAAACATAACTTTTAATATTTTTATAAAAAGTCACACTGTTTAACAACCCCTTGCTTGTCTAAATAGACTTGTCCTTATGATGAATGTTTTTATTATTTAAGCTGTCCAGTTTGTCAGTTTTCTACAAGACACTGAAGAAAACAACCTTAACTAACAGACATTACCTGAGTACACCAACCTTCATTCATCTTCTCCTCGTACTTCCATAGCATTTGGAGTAACTATACATAATTTAGTATTAAATTATACGGTGACTTGTATTGCCTGGCATTAGTTTTTATGTATCTCCTGGACTAAATTGCCATCTGTTTGAACGTGGAAACACTATTTTATCCTCCCTGTGCTTTCGCCTATGCCTTGTACAATGTTGGCTCAGGAGAAGCTCATTATATTAGGAAAAAAAAATGTGTGGGTGTGTGGGTTTATGTTGCCTTTTCTTGCCTTAAACTCAAAACTCTATCACAATTTTTCTATAACATGGTCCTTTGCCATGTTTTATTTTTCCTTAGAGGAGAAGGAAATGGCAGCCCACTCCAGTATTCTTGCCTGAAAAATTCACAGACAGAGGAGCCTAGTGGGCTAAAGTCCATGGGGTTGCAGAGTCGGACATGACTGAGTGACTGAGCACATTCTTCCTTAGACTAATTCTTCTGTATTACTTCCTGCTCCTTCTCTTTCTATGGCCTCTTTGTAAGTATTCAGAAAGCTTTGTCTTTGGTTTTATGTGCCTTTGCTACTCTGTTCTCTTCTCTGAAGATCAAATCCACTATGACTCATTTACTTATGCAAAAATGACCACTATAGTGTGGCTCCCAGTCCGATTTCTACCCTGTATATCTATCAGACATGCCCAACTACTTTGCAACTGGTGCTCAACCACTCATTCATGTCCGACTCTTTCCAACCCCAAGGACTGCACCCTGCCAGGCTCCTCTGTGCATGGGATTTTCCATGCAAGAATACTGGAGTGGGTTGCCACTTGCTTCTTCAACCTCACAACTGATACTTCTCACCGAATACACAACTGAAATTTGATTCTGCCTTCAGTCACTAAAAGTTGAAGTAGTCTCTCCTTCCTCTGAATGTCTATAGCTAAACCACAATCTACAACGTCTGCTTGCACTGATGATTTATCTCTGCTTAAACTCCTTGAGATCAAGGACTATTGTCTTGTTTCTCTTTAATTACTCTCCACCTATGTAAGTGTTATATATAATATGAAATGAATAAGTGTCTGAATGGATATATGACCACTTTATTCCAACATGGAAGCATGCCATGTTGAAAAATTAGTTATACATTCTCTTTTTGTCTTTATATATATTTTACGATAATTTGGTATTTTATATAAATATATATGTAAAGAAGATATATTTTCATTGATATCCTTATGTAGAAATTCTGATTATGTTTTCAAACTTCCATATTAATATAGTTCAGTTAAGATCAACTTGTGGTTCTAGCAATTTTTTTGCAAATAATTATATTTTATTAAGGTTATGTATTTTCTTAAATGTGTCAAAAAATCAGGTATCATATTACTATAAATTTGTATTCCAATGGTAAAAATTCCATCAATCTATTCTAAGAGAAAAATACATGTCTACACAAAAACCTGTATATGAATGTTTGTAGTAGTATTCCTAGCCAGTATAGTTTCCAAAAAATGGAAACAACTCAAATTCCCAAAAACTTATGAATGGATAAACCAAATATGGTACATACACACACACACACACACACACACACACACACACACACACAATGGAATATCATTTAGCCATAAAAGGAATTAATTACTGACACATGCCATAGCACAAATTAACCTTAAAAGCACTGTGCTACTTGAAAGAAGCCACATACAAAGACAATGTATGGCATGACTCCGTTCTAATCCCAAAAGAGGCCAATGTTAAAAATTCCATCAATCTACTGTACAGTTGCAAATCTACTGTACAGTTGCACTCATTTCACATGCTAGCAAGGTTATAGTCAAAATCTTTCAAGGAAGCCTTCAGTGGTATGTGAAGTGAGAATTTATAGATACATAAACTGGGTTTTGAAGAGGCAAAAACATTCACTGGATGATATAGAAAGCCAGAGAATTCAAGAGAAATATCTGCTTCATTGACTACACTGAAGCCTTTGTATGGATCAAAACAAACTGGAAAATTTTTAAAGAGATTAGAATACCAGAGCACTAACCTGTCTTCTGAGAAACTTGTATGAAGGTCAAGAAGCAACAGTTAGGACCTTATATGGAAGAACTGCCTGGTTTGAAATTGGGAAAGGAGTATTTCAAGGCTGTATATTGCCACTCTATTTACTTAACTTCTATGCAGAGTATATCATGTGAGATGCTGGGCTCAATGAATCACAAACTGAAATCAAGATTGCCAGGAGAAATATCAACAAACACAGATATACAGAAGAACCACTCTAATCACAGAAAGTGAAGAAAAAGAGGGTGAAAGAGGAAAGTGAAAAAGCTGTTTTGAAACTCAACATTTCATGGCAAATAGAAAAGGAAAAATTGGGAACAATGATAGATTTTATTTTCTTGTCTCCAAAATCACTGTAGACATTAACTGCAGCCATGAAACTGAAAGATGCTTGCTCCTTGGAAGGAAAGCTATGACAAACCCAGACAGCATATTAAAATGCAAAGACAGATATCACTTTGCTGACAGAGGTCTGTTTAGTCAAAGCTATGTTTTTTTCCAGTAGTCATGTATGGATGTTAGAGTTGGACCATAAGAAGTTCTGGAGAAGACTCTTCAGAGTCCCTTGGACTGCAAGGAAATAAAATCAGTCATCCTGAAGGAAATCAACCCTGAATATTCATTGGAAGGACTGTTGCTGAAGCTCCAATACTTTGACCACCTGATGTGAAGAGCTGACTCACTGAAAAAGCCCCTGATTCTGGGAAAGACTGAAAGCAAAAGGATAAGGGGGTGACAGAGCCTGGGGTGGTTAGATAACATCACCAACTCAATGGACATGAGTATGAGCACACTCTGGAGATAGCAGAGGACAGAGGAGCCTGACGGGCTACAGTCCATCAGGTTGCAAAGAGTCGGGCATGACTTAGTGACTGAACAATGATATATAAGTAAATATATGTATGTGTGTTTATAAGTATCTCTTTCATGGATCACAGCTTTATCATGGGAAGGGTCTTGCATAATTCAGTGAAGATATGAGCCATTCCGTGCAGGGCCACCCAGAATGGATGGGTCATAGTGGACGGTTCTGACAAAACATGGTCTGGTAGAGAAGGGAATGGCAATGACAACAGAACAAAAAAATCCACAGAGATAGAAATTAGTATTGGCTAGAGTCTGAGTAACAAGGGAGGTGCAAGGTAGTTGTTAATGAGTACAGGATTTCTTTTTCAATGATTAAATATTCTGGAATTATGTACTGGTAAAGATTGTCCAACTTTTGGAATACACTAAAAACCACTGAATTGTCATTTTGAAAGGGTGAACTTTATAGTATGTAAATTATATCTCAAAGCCTTCTTAAAGAAAATCCATGAAAACCCAAGATTCTTAGTTTTCAGGATATTTATACCCAGGACATATCAGGATGTATAGCTCAAGCACAGATTTTAACAAAGACATGTTAAGTTGTTTCCAAGTATAAGAGATTTACCAAACAATGGCAATCAATACTTTGTAAATAATATAATATTCTCCTATTATTCACTATTACTTCATTTATGGACTATCTACTACTTTCCAGGGAAGGCTGAATTATAAGTGAATGATGTAAAATAATAGTTATTATTCAACTAGTTTAATTTGCTTGAAAACGCTGTGAGGGAATTGAAAAGGATACTCCTCATTCTTTCAGGGTTCAAAGTATCAGATAGTGTTTGCTCTTGTTTTTAGAGGATGAATAAAAGTTTGCTAGATGGGATAACTTACTTCATGTGAAGGAAATAGAAATAGAAAGGAAATCTATGATTAGACAATGATGTGCCATCTCAGTGGCAAATTTTAGAATGAATGAACCCCAGTGTAGGAATAAATAGTTACTGCTTCCCTTCTTATGGCAGTCTATGGTTTTCCTGTCTTATGGCTGCATTAGGAAGGAAACTTTTCCTTTTTAAAGTAAGTCATTTGTAAAGGCCAAGAAATGGTTGAATTTTAATGCATCTATACAAAAATCATAGACTGTTTTGCCTCAATGACAGTTGTACCACTAAATAAATAGAAAGTGTTGATTTGATTCATAAAATTCCTACTAGAGTTACCCAAAATACATATGAAAATTATTT
Organism: Tragelaphus eurycerus; assembly: GCA_935064755.1. NCBI lineage: Eukaryota > Metazoa > Chordata > Mammalia > Artiodactyla > Bovidae > Tragelaphus > Tragelaphus eurycerus. Next base: position 37,059,193 of record CAKXYN010000012.1, read on the forward strand.
TGTGCTTTCTTCATATAGGTCATTATGCTAAGCAATAAGGGGAGATAGAAGACAGAGTCTGGTTTACATGGTATTACAGTTCAAGTCTTTGAATTTAGGTCATTTATAAAGACCCAGAAGAAATAACTCTGGAGGTGGGGGAAAATGTCCTCTGCATCTTGCCAGCAGATAAATGGTCAGATTTAAATAAAAGGATCCATGAGGGGAAGGGAAGGTAAAGAAAAGAAGGCAGGAGAGAGAGGCATAGGAGAAGAAGTCTAAGTGGAGCAGGCATTTTAAACAGCACTTTTCAGCTACTGCCCTCAATCAAGCCACAAGCTTTAAAATATTCAACTACATCCTGTTCTCCTAGGAATTAAGGTGGGAACACACTACCTGAGGACACTGCAGACCCCTCAGGTTACTCAGGATAGACCCAGAGTAATTGGAGCTTGCCGAAGGATAGTATACAGATACTGCTTCAAATATTATTAACTACATTTGAGCATTCTGCTATATATCTCTGAATTTTGCTTCTCTCACACTAAAAATGCCCAACGTAACTGACAAACTGTCAAAGGTCTCTTTGCTGCTGCTGCTGCTAAGTCGCTTCAGTCGTGTCCGACTCTGTGCGACCCCATAGATGGCAGCCGACCAGGCTCCCCCGTCCCTGGGATTCTCCAGGCAAGAACATGGGAGTGGGTTGCCATTGCCTTCTCCAATGCACAGTATAGTATTTTACTAATTACTCAATTTACAATGACAAAATCTTGAAGGCAGAGTCTGAAACACAAATAAAATCTCATTTTGGTTCATTTGTTCTTTGTGATATCATATTTTCAAATGCCAAGATAATGGGTGTGATGTTATTGAAAATTCAGTCAAAAATCACTGTTTTTAGTCAATATCTCTATTAATAGAGATATTGATATATTTTCTCTGAAAAATATCAAATAATCATATTTAGTATTTTATTTGCATTATACGCTAAAATATTCTCACATGGCCCTCCTCCTTTTTAACTTATTAACTATTATTACTCTTTTAAGAATAAGAAGGAAATGGCAACCCACTCCACTTTTCTTGCCTGGAAAATCCTATGGATGAAGGAGCCTAGCTGACTACATTCCATGAGGTCACAAAGAGTCAGACATGACCTAGCGACTAACACACACATACACAATTCCCTAGATTCTTTAAAGCTAGAAATAAATCATGTAATATAATGGAAAGAACATGGATTTTGAAGCCAATGTATGGGTTTGATTCCTTACTCTACTACTTATATCTGGGCTTTTTTGAGCTTTATTTTTCTGGTCAATAAAATGGAATTTAAATATTTAATTCAAAATAGTGAACTGAGATTACATGTTTAACTAGATATACTTCTCTTTGAGATTCCCACTCACAAGAATGTTCACTAAAATTACAATAAATTATAAAAGTAGAAATAATATGAATCAAAACACTGAATTAGAGAAGAAGACAACTATTACATACAGGAATTTTAGAAATTTCTGTAAAATGTATTAGATATAAGACAGATTGAAGATACCATAAACTGTTCTTCTAACAGAAACCCCACTAATAATCCTAAGTTTGAAGCTCTAGGTCAAAATTCAACTTATTTTAAATACTTCTCCTGCATAAAATTTTAAGTTACTGTATTTACAAAAGAAAAAATCCTACATACATGGTTTATATTATTACCACTACAGAAATATCATATATCTGGCAAACTCAGAATAGTATTGTGTGAATTCACACAAAAAATCAGAGATTTTACTCACTAAGCTTTCCTAAATGATTTTAAGGATGTGCATACTAAGCTACTTCAGTTGTGTCTAACTCTTTGTGACCCTATGGATCATAGTATTCCAGGCTCCTCTATCCATGAGGATTCTCTAGGCAAGAATACTGGACTGGGTTGCCATACCCTCTGCCAGGAGATTCTTCCTGACCCAGGGATTGAACTCACACCTCTTACATCTCCTGCATTGCATGTGGGTTCTTTACCTTCTGAGCTACCAGGGGAACTCCCTGCATTAGCAGGTGGGTTCTTTACCACTAGTGCCAGCTGGGAAGCCCGATTTTATGAACACAAGTATTCAAATGGCTCAGAAGTAGAGGGTCATCTTGGACATTGCAAGCTTCTCCTTGACCCTTTCTGCAGGAGCTGGCACCTATGACCCAGAACAAATGAAATCTCTCAGTGAGGTTTGTAAGGCTCCTCACACAGTAGAGAGCATTTAACTTATGTAATATCTCTGTTTTATACTCCCCAGAGAATTGTGTAGTCTACATGGCATTCTCCAGGGAGCTATGCCTCGTAGTCTTTGTGTTCTATTTACTACGGGTAAACTTATAGGCAATGGCACCCCACCCCAGTACTTTTGCCTGGAAAATCCCATGGACGGAGGAGCCTGGTAGGCTCCAGTCCATGGGGTCGCTAAGAGTCAGACACGACTGACCGACTTCACTTTGACTTTTCACTTTCATGCATTGGAGAAGGAAATGGCAACCCACTCCAGTGTTCTTGCCTGGAGAATCCCAGGGACGGGGGAGCCTGGTGAGCTTCCGTCTATGGGGTCTCACAGAGTCGGACACGACTGAAGCGACTTAGCAGCAGCAGCAAACTTATCCAGAGACTTCTGCCATGGGCATTTCAAAGATGAGGCCTCTTCTGTCTAGCAAAGATCATTAGTCTATTTACCCAGAGGTACTGTAGATAAGAAAATTAGACCAACTTACCTGTCTTCTTTTGTTTTCTCCTGGGCATCCCTATAGTAAAGTGAGTAAATTCATTTCTGTCCAGCTGCTTTAACTATTTCCCTCCTTAAATAAACTTTATTTTTTAGACTGCTTTCACATGTTATAGAATGATTGCAATCAGATCTATAAGGTAAGAGAGTGAATGTTATTATCTCTGTTTTAAAATAAAGATACTGAGATTCAAAGAGATTGGAGCTAAGCACATCTAATTGCCAGAACTAGCAGTGCTCTTGTTTCTCTACTTAAAGCCCTTCTCTCAGTCAACTATAAGCCAATAGCACGGTCTTGTGGTGATTATTTCACCTGGTGACCTGTGCTTCTGCTCTCCAAACAAGGCCTTGTAGTCTATGTTGGGTGATTTCAATAGTTTAAAAGCAGTCAAATGGCCCATGAGAAGTTGCTGATTTTTCTGAAAAGACATGAAGCAAAGAAACCATTTATTTGCCTATAACAGTATGTATATATTTATGGATGTGAGAGTTGGACTGTGAAGAAGGCTGAGCGCCGAAGAATTGATGCTTTTGAACTGTGGTGTTGGAGAAGACTCTTGAGAGTCCCTTGGACTGCAAGGAGATCCAACCAGTCCATTCTGAAGGAGATCAGCCCTGGGATTTCTTTGGAAGGAATGATGCTAAAGCTGAAACTCCAGTATTTTGGCCACCCCATGTGGAGAGTTGACTCATTGGAAAAGACTCTGATGCTGGGAGGGATTGGGGGCAGGAGGAGAAGGGGACGACAGAGGATGAGATGGCTGGATGGCATCACTGACTCGATGGACGTGAGTCTGAGTGACCTCCGGGAGTTGGTGATGGACAGGGAGGCCTGGTGTGCTGCGATTCAAGGGGTTGCGAAGAGTTGGACATGACTGAGCGACTGATCTGATCTGATCTGATATGTAGTATGGTTTCAGAGTGTCTGAGTTTCATTAACCTTCAAACAGAGCCAGGGCACCTTGATCAAGTAAACAGTGTTCCCGAGTCCCAAGCAAAAAGTTGTTATGAATCATGCATACCTTGGCTCAAAAGTTGACTCTCTTATGATAGTGTGATTTAAAACACTGCATCTAACTGCATAATAAAAGACTTCTTTGATTATTAAGGGATTTGCAAGGGGTAGAAAGAAGGTTGAAATGGAAATTTTTGGCATTGGCACTCAAAGGCTCCATTGTCAGAAAGTTTCCATCACCACAGGTCTGCCCAAATGCATCAGGACATGGAGTTGCACCAATGTGGGAGCCCTCAGGGAAAACCTAGGGAGAGTAGTTGAGGAATAAACTGACAGAAGGAACTGTCTTTTTAGAAAAATAAATAAAAATAAACTAACCTTGTGAAAGTGAAAGTGTTAAGTCATTCAGTCATGTCCAACTCAATGTGACTCCATGGACTGTAGCCCACCAGGCTCCTCTGTCCATGGGATTCTCCAGGCAAGAATACTGGAGTGAGTTGCCATTTCCTTCTCCAGAGGTTCTTCCCAACCCAGGGATTAAACCCAAGTCTCCCACATTGCAGGCAGACTCTTTACCAAATGAGCCACCAAGGAAGCCCTAAGTTAAACTTGCTTCCTCTAAATAGCTTAAGCAAAGCGGATGCAAAAGTGAAAAATATATATTTATCTGTATCTTATGCTTACCTCAAAGTACCCTCAGGCTGAGAACACATTGCTCATCATGAGCGTTATCAAGCCATATTGCCCTAGGTTCAGAATGAAATTTTCCATTTGATTCACAAATAAACTCATGTCTGAGCCCCCTCTTTATGCACAATGCCAGTAATAGAATTGAGTACACATTGCCAGTGTACTCAAGCTCTTGCTCACAGAACATTTTCTCCTGTGAGAAATTACTGAAAATTATGAACATTCACTAAAGCAGCACTGTTCCACACAATGACCTGATGTATTCACAGCTTTATCTGACAAGTTGTTCATAAACTTTCTGCTGTTCCCTGAAGAGAGACAAGCTAACAGCATGATGATTGAAATTAAAGTTTTAAGAACAGAGAGAGCATTTTTTAATCATGGAAAATTATTATCTCAATATTCTTAAAAGATGTTCAATATTTAAATAAGATCATTTCAAGATCTAATGAAGCATATGCAATATTTAATTGACTCATAATTTTTCTTTAGAAAACAGGGAGTCTCTCACACATACATTTTCATTAATTATGTAGTAGTTCTAAAGTTAAGATTTACCTTAACAAAACAAATTAATTAAAAAAACAACAACAAACAGAGGCCTTTAACATGCAAACTCAGAGAGGAACAGAGCACTAAGCTCTGTATGGTAACACACAGTCAGAACCAGTAGGAGAGTAAGGGATTGTGTCTCAATATACGACATGCATCAGATCAGATCAGATCAGTCGCTCAGTCGTGTCCGACTCTTTGCAGCCCCATGAATCGCAGCACGCCAGGCCTCCCTGTCCATCACCAATTCCCGGAGTTCACTCAGACTCACGTCCATTGAGTCAGTGATGCCATCCAGCCATCTCATCCTCTGTCGTCCCCTTCTCCCCTTGCCCTCAATCCCTCCCAGCATGAGAGTCTTTTCCAAAGAGTCAACTCTTCACATGAGGTGGCTGTATATTAGTGCAACTTAAAAATACCCTTAGCTTCTGGTAAGTTGTTTTTCCCATAGCTAGAGAGCTTTCAAAATTCACATTCTGGAATGTGGGTTAAGCACTTCTACTCATTTTCAATTCCATATACTATACATAAATAGCCAATATTACTAATAAGTACTTAAAATACTTTAGTTAAAACACATGCACATTCTTTAACTGAATGCCTAACATGTTACACATAAAAATATTACCTCATCAGGTGGAAGTAATATTATCTATATTTAACACATGTGCCATTGTTTTGAAAAAATCTTTATCTTATAGTTTCAAGATAAATTACTCAATGAAAACTTCAATTTTGATCATTCTTTTCTCAACTCACTCTATGAATTGAACTTTCTATTGCTTCATTTGAAAAGATGTCACTAATAAGTGTTTTCTGTTCCAAGAAGCATTGCTACAGTAAGTAGATCTGACCAGTCAGGAAGGATCAGGTGGCTGAAACACCCTATTGAAGAACTGAAATCTTTTGTCACTGTGACTACCCAAGCAGTCTTTGCTTTTAATTTCTGACAGCCACTCATGTACTTTGCAATGCCATTTTCTCAGCTACAGGGGATTAATTTCCATTAAACTTGGGGAAATGATTCAAACAGATGGTTATTCTTTGCTTGTGGCTAGAACTTTAACATGTAGTTTGGGGAGCTGTAAGACAGCTATATTGTACAATGAAGATGAAAAGCAGAGGAGAAAGCCAGTGTGTTGAAAGAGAAAATAAGGAAAAGAATTAGAAACTTTTTGGCTATTCCTTGTTCCTAATCATTTCCTGGATCCTGTCACCATTCCATCCTAGGCCCTGGGAATGTTCCTCTTCTGGATTCTGGGATTCCAAGGCATAATCAGGTAGCATTAAAGCAATAGCCCTCTTCTCTGTCCCCTTGAGCCACCTTGATTTGCTTATTTAAACCTGCTGCTGCTGCTGCTAAGTCTCTTCAGTCATGTCCGACTCTGTGTGACCCCATAGATGGAAGCCCACTAGGCTCCTCTGTCCCTGGGATTCTCCAGACAAGAACACAGGAGTGGGCTGACATTTCCTTCTCCAATGCATGAAAGTGAAAAAGTGAAAGTGAAGTTGCTCAGTCGTGTCTGACTCTTAGCGACCCCATGGACTACAGCCTACCAGGTTCCTCCATCCATGGGATTTTCCAGGCAAGAGTACTGGAGTGGGGTGCCATTGCCTTCTCCTATTTAAACCTACTGAGAGTTAAATAAGACTGAGGTTTAATAATTAAGAGTTTTCAGAACAAATGGGAATGAGAAATTAAGCGAAATTTTTCAAATGCATTTTTACAGTATTTTAATATCCACTAAATTTTTTTAAAAAGATAATTAGCAAGCTGACCCACTCAGGTATTCTTGCCTGGAAAATCCCATGGATGGAGGAGCCTGGTAGGCTACAGTCCATGGGGTCGCGAAAAGTTGGACATGACTGAATGACTTCCCTTTCACTTATCACCTTCATGCACTGGAGAAGGAAATGGCAACCCACTCCAGTGTTCTTGCCTGGAGAATCCCAGGGACAGGGGAGCCTGATGGGCTGCAGTCTATGGGGTCGCACAGAGTTGGACACGACTTTAGCGATTTAGCAGCAGCAGCAAGCTGAAGTTAATATCAACTTCATTTTGCTTGAATTATTGACTCCTGCTTCTCAGTATTTTCTGGGGCCTTCTTACAGGATAGCTTCTCCATTACAGCTTCTACCATGTATTCAGATATTAAAGTAGCTTAGATGTTAGGAGCATGGGGTATCACATCTTTCCATCTTTGCTATGGCCTGAAGGTTTATGTCTCCCAAGGTCATTTTTCATTCCAATCCCAAGGAAAGGCAATGCCAAAGAATGTTCAAACTACCGCACAATTGCACTCATCTCACATGCTAGTAAAGTAATGCTCAAAATTCTCCAAGCCAGCCTTCAGCAATATGTGAACCATGAACTTCCTGATGTTCAAGCTGGTTTTAGAAAAGGCAGAGGAACCAGAGATCAAATTGCCAACATCCGCTGGATCATCGAAAAAGCAAGAGAGTTCCAGAAAAACATCTATTTCTGCTTTATTGACTATGCCAAAGCCTTTGACTGTGTGGATCACAATAAACTGTGGACAATTCTGAAAGAGATGGGAGTACCAGACCACCTGACCTGCCTTTTGAGAAATATGTATGCAGGTCAGGAAGCAACAGTTAGAACTGGACATGGAACAACAGACTGGTTCCAAATAGGAAAAGGAGTACGTCAAGGCTGTATATTGTCACCCTGCTTATTTAACTTCTATGCAGAATACATCATGAGAAACACTGGGTTGGAAGAAGCACAAGCTGGAATCAAGATTGCTGGGAGAAATATCAATAACCTCAGATATGCAGATGACACCACCCTTATGGCAGAAAATGAAGAGGAACTAAAAAGCCTTTTGATGAAGGTGAAAGAGAAGAGTGAAAAAGTTGGCTTAAAACTCAACATTCAGAAAACAAAGATCATGGCATCTGGTCCCATCACTTCATGGAAAATAGATGGGGAAACAGTGTCAGACTTAATTTTTCTGGGCTCCAAAATCACTGCAGATGGTGACTGCAGCCATGAAATTAAAAGACTCTTACTCCTTGGAAGTAAAGTTATGACCAACCTAGATAAGCATATTCAAAAGCAGAGACATTACTTTGCCAACAAAGTTTTGTCTAGTCAAGGCTATGGTTTTTCCTGTGGTCATGTAAGGATATGAGAGTTGGACTGTGAAGAAAGCTGACTGCCAAAGAATTGATGCTTTTGAATTGTGGTGTTGTAGAAGACTCTTGAGAGTCCCTTGGACTGCAAGGAGATCCAACCAGTCCATTCTGAAGGTGATCAGCCCTGGAATTTCTTTGGAAGGAATGATGCTAAAGCTGAAACTCCAGTACTTTGGCCACCTCATGCAAAGAGTTGACTCACTGGAAAAGACTCTGACGCTGGGAGGGATTGGGGGCAGGAGGAGAAGGGGACGACAGAGGATGAGATGGCTGGATGGCATCACTGACTCGATGGATGTGAGTCTGAGTGACCTCCGGGAGCTGGTGATGGACAGGGAGGCCTGGCGTGCTGCTATTCATGGGGTCGCAAAGAGTCGGACATGACTGAGCGACTGAACTGGCTGAACTGAAGGTTTCTATATTGAAACACAGTAAGTGGGATTTTCAGAGGTGGAACCCTCACGAATGGAATTAGCACCTTATAAAAGAGGTTCTAAAGAGATCCCTCCTCCTTCTACCATGTGAAGATAAAATGAAAAGTCTGTACCTGAAAGAGAGTCCTTACCTGACTATGCTGGAACCATGATCTTAGACTTCCAGGCTCCAGATTTTTTTTTATTTTTGAGTAATAAAAGTCTGTTGTTTTACAGCAGCTCAAGCAGACCAAGACAGTCTTCCTTGTCAGCACGCAAAATATGGGGACTTTAGACGATCCCTGGTGAGTAATTTCATCCTAGAATGCCTGCTGGGAGCTCCATTCCCAAATAGCCCCTTTAGACCACTAGGAGATACTTCTAACCCCCAGGTTTATTTTCTTCATCACTTCTTCCTCAAAACTCCAATGGGAAAATAATTATTACTTAATATTCACAATATTTAAACACAAGTTCTCTAAATAGTTTCAAGAGGAACAACTCACAGTTTGCTCTTACTTGAACCAATATTCTCATGCCTATAAATATTGTATATTTATCATAAGCTTAGAACTCTCAAGGAGAACTTGCTTTAAGAAGACATTAATGTATTTTTAAGCAATTATTTCATTTTTCAGCAGTGTTTTAGCCAATAAACAAGCACAGATTATATGTAATCTCTATGGTATAACAGCACTCATGTTATCAGCAATAATAAATATGTAATTATATTTAAATGCTCTCTAGCTTTTTAAGGCTTCCTAGTAACCCCAATTTGTTCAGTTCATTTAACAAATACATCTTCAAAAATTATTAGCAGTGGTAGAGAAAAATATAATCTTATAATCAAACATCTGTTTGAATCCTGGATCCACTACTATTGCCTATTTATAGTCAGGAATCTTTAAGCTGCAAATGACAGGAAGCCTTTTCAAGCCATCTTAACCAACTTACCCTGCTCTCAGTCAAGAGAATTTACTGATTACCGTTTATTCATTCCACAATTTTTTACTGAGCACTCACTATGTTTCAGGCAATGTACCAGATGCTGAGGGTTTATCAGAGAAAAAAAAAATCTGAGCCCTCTTAAAGCTTGCATTACACTAGATGGGGGTGAGGAAGGGATCAATAGGTATGTTATGACATGATCATAAGTGTTGTGAAGCAAAATAAAACAGAAAAGGGGTTAACGGTAGAGGCCAGAGAGAATTAAGGATGGTTGTTGGGGAAAGCCAAAAGAGAAGATGATATCTGAACATGATGAGGGCAAGAGAGTGAGCCATGAGATTTCCTGCAAAAGACTATCCATGCAGAGTGAATAGGCAGTGCAAAGCCCCTGTGTCAAGAGTAGGCCTGGTACAGTGGAGGCACAGTAGAATCAGTATGATAGGGTGAGTGAGGAGGGACAGAGCTGAGTTTATAGTCAACCACACTGTATGAGGTGAAGTAAACCACTGCCGTACTTAGGCATTTACTCTCATGTGACTATAAAATAATACTTTGGCTGTGCTATAATAAGAGATTGTTAGGACTTTGGCTTTTATTCACATTTGACTCTGATGTTTCAGGTTGGAAATGGGCTGTATGCCAAGGATTAAAATGCTATTATCAGGATTTTCTTTTTCTCCTGTTCTTGGCTCTGCTTTCTCAGTTGACTATTTCTCTCTTCAAGTCATATATATGAGAGAGAGATCCCAGTAACCCCAGAGCTCACATATTTCTTAGCATGAGCAGCTTTGGAAGGAAAGAGACTTTCCTCTCCTAGTATGTTTGCATGCATGTTCTCCTCAAAAGGCTCCAATGGTCCAGATAGAATCTTGTACACAGCTCCACAGTGGGAGACTTGGATCATTTCAATGACAATTTCATCCAAGGCACATGAAATAGTAGGATAGTACCCCTTAAAAGAAAGGAGTACAGGGTTTCCAAAAGATAGAGGCCTACCAATACTGTGTGGTTGTAAATAAGTTATTGTATATCATCTCTCCAAGCCTCAGTGTCCTGACCAGGAAACTGGAAAATATCATGCCCACTTTATTTGATGATTGAAACAAATTAGAAAATGTTAGCAAAGTGCTTTCCGTTAATGTCGATCGTCGCTCGTGGCCCTTGCCCCTGCCCCCCCCCGCCTCCCCCCCACTCAATGTTCTTCCTCCCTCTCTCCTCTTTCCCTTCTCCTCCTCCCCCCCTCCCGCGTGACTCATTCCTATTATAAATTAGTGACAGATGTCTTTGGAAAGTCTAATACATACAACAAAGCATTAATAAGAGAATTTCAACTGTCCAATTATATTGTAGATTTTCTTATTGTATATTGACAAAAAAAGGGATTTGAAAAATTGAAAGCTTCAGGAGAAAGAATCTATTGTTGATAGGTTCAAAACTGGGAAAGGAGTATGTCAAGGCTGTATATTGTCACCCTGCTTATTTAACTTATATGCAGAGTACATCATGAGAAATGCCAGGCTAGATGAGGCAGAAGCTAGAATCAATATTTCCAGGAGAAATATCAACAAGCTCAGATATGCAGATGACACCAACATTATGGCAGAAAGTGAAGAGCAACTAAAGAGCTTGTCCATGAAAGTGAAAGAGCAGAGTGAAAAAGCTGATTTAAAAAAAAAAAAAAGTGCTAAAAAGAATGATAACCAACTTAAAGCTCAACATTCAAAAAATGAAAATCACGGCATCCAGTGCCATCACTTCATGGCAAATAGATGGGGAAACAATGGAAAGAGTGACAGACTTTATTTCTTGGGCTCCAAAATCACTGCAGATGGTGACTGCAGCCATAAAATTAAAAGATACTTGCTCCTTGGAAGAAAAACTATGACCAACCTAGACAGCATGTTAAAAAACAGAGACATTACTTTGCCAACAAAGGTCTATCTAGTCAAAGCTATGGTTTTTCCAGTAGTCATGTATGGATGTGAGAGCTGGACCATAAAGAAGGCTGAGTGCTAAAGAACTGATGCTTTTGAACTGTGGTGTTGGAGAAGATTCTTGAGAGGCCCTTGGAATGCAAGGAGATCAAACCAGTCCATCCTAAAGGAAATCAACCCTGAATATTCACTGGAAGGATTGATGCTGAAGCTGAAGCTCCAATACCTTGGCCACCTGATTCAAAGAGCCAACGCATTAGAAAAGACCCTGATGCTGGGAAAGATTGAAGGCAGGAGGAAAAGGGGACAACAGAGGTTGAGATGGCTGGAGGGCATTACCAACTCAATGGACATCAGTTTGAGCAAACTCCAAGAGTTGGTGAAGGACAGGGAAACTTGGAGTGCTGCAGTCCACGCAGTTGCAAAGAGTCAGACACAACAGAGTGACTGAACAGCGACAAATCGTTGATAAGGTGAAATTATTTAAATCAATACCATCTGGTTACAGTTTTTTAAGAGTAAAATGACTTGTTTTCAAACTATAAATCACAACCCTAATGATAACTGGGACATCTAATCCAGTGATTATTTTTCTCCCCTAATAATATTATCTGAATAGGTATGGCCACAGAATTAAAGGCAATGACCGAAGATTAATGAAAGAACCTCCTATATCAGGGATGTTAATTCCCTTTTCCACACCTCATTTTTTCTTATCTATCACATGACCGTTTGGGAACAAATATTCCCAGAAATATTTTAGGGATATGATCCTCCAAATAAAAACTTTTCAGCATTACACTATATTTCTACAGCAGCCCAAAAAGTTCTGGAGAGTTGCTTTTTAGTGTTAATACATTCTTTTTTCCTGATTTTTAAAAGTAAGCTATTATGGGAAGACTTTAATTCTGCATATTGTGAAGAGAGTCAGGTATTAGCCTGGACATTAAAAGAAGAAAAATAAAATTCCAACCTTTAGAAGCCAAGTATACACCTAAAGTATTTCACTTTAATCCTTCATGCCTGGCTTCTGATTGCTTCCAGCTCAGATGGCAGAAAGCAATTTTCAGCTAAGTGCTTAACTCCAGTAGTTTGCTTTCACATCTGAACCTCCAGGGCCCTACTTATACATCCCATCATGTAAAGTGTCTCCACAATTCTCTGCCTTTCTTGGAAGAACACATCCTTGGAGGTTTTACATGGCTTTCCATTTCAATCACTACATTAAGTTCAAAGCGCTGAACTTTTTCTTGCTTTTTCTATTTTATGAACTACTACATTTCTTATGATGACCCTAGAAAAGAAAAAAAAAACATTTCTCATAATTTAATTTCTGTCACACTAGATGTGTTTATCTGTTTAATCAAAAACAACAGAATTCTAAGATGCATATTGCTGATCAGTTTACAACTGCAAAATGGAATTCAGAGTCAGGCAAAATGATTATGACAAATTCTATATACCACATGTAGGTAGAAACTAAAAATCTATGGGTGGTTCTGCAAAGATGATCCATAATCTCAGGGGGATAAAGATAAGGGTAAAAGTAGGAATTAGCCATAAATAGTGCATCTTTAAATTTATTTGTTGGAACCTAGAGCATCCTCATGAGACAACACTGTTGCTCATATAATGAGTCACATAAGAACATGATGGTCAGTGGTCACTTTTGATTCCCTACAATAAGTGTAAAAAGTTTTACACAGAAATTATGGAAAAAATTCAGAGCATTAATATGTAGTTTTGATAAAGAAATCTTGGGAATTCAATGAAAAGCTTGGACCAAATTTAGAAACAAGGAAAGATGCATTGAAGAATTTTAGTAGAATGATGTGGCCAAAGGTGAGAGCAAAACAATGTCAGGAATACTGAAACATAATCTTCATATCAATACATTTAAAAATTTTTAATTAACCTATAAACTGTTTAACAATTAATTTCAAACTTGGGAGAAAATTTTGTGGTTTTTCCATAACTGGATTTTAATACATATATATTCTTATCAGTAGAAAGTGAAAGAACTGCAGATAAACATTTTTAAAAAAATGTTAGTCATTGCCAGAGAAATAAAATGAAAAAGTGGAATTGCAACAGAAAACTAGAGATATTTTTATGTCTCTGATTATGAAAACTTAAAAAGATGTAACTTTAATTTGAAAGCAGAAGATGGTAGGGTAGATCTATAAAGGAAGAAAGGTAATCAACTCAGATAAGTGAATCGTCCCCCGCCCCCCCCTGAATACTTTGGGGCAAATGGAAGGATCTCCTAGACACAGCACATATTTATAGAAAAATTCTCATTACTATAGTACATATGTATACCTAGTTTTACAATGACATAAACTGGTGCCTTAAACAAACAAACAAACAAACAAACAAAAAGACCCGAACACTCAAGTTCTAATACTGGCAGTTAGCAGGCGGAGGAACTGACTCATTTTAGCAAGATAGGAGCAACTTATATAATAGCAAATATAAACCTGAGAAAATGACAGGTTTAAGTTGTAGAAAGATTTATTTAAAACATTATATTCATTTTGACACTGCATATTGTGATCAAGATTTCAGGTAAATGTATAAGTTTAAAGGCCTCCTGCTGCTCAAATTACATTCATTAAAATGTATCAACAGGTAAATATGAAATAGTGTGCAATTTTTAGATTGTTCATAATGAAAAGTGCTTCATTGCTTCAGAAAACAGCCTTCAGTTCTAACAATTTCTTAGTTATTCTTGATGATGATCTCTCTAGAGAGCATTTACTTCCAAATGAAAAAATTCAGAACTCAACTTAAAGATTAGTGTGGCTATAAACCATTAATATAACCCAATATATGGGATAGAGCCTTCTCATTTATGCACTGACCCAAAGGAACATCTCAGTCTTTTTTAAAAGATACTTTAAACATTCTTATGTTTTTTAAAAATTTTTGGCCATACCACACAGTATGTGGGATCTTAGTCCCCCCAGGGATTGAACCCATGCCCCCTGCCTTGGAAGCAGAAACTTAACCATGGGACACCCAAGGAAGTCCCTAACTCCTCAGTCTTAGAATAAACACAGCCTATTATGAAAAGAGCATATACCTTAATGAGTAAATTTATAAAGCCCACCGTTTGTTTTATTATACATTTGGGAAATCTTGAGAAATCGGTGATAAGAAAAAATGTTGAACTTAGAATGACTTTGTTGAAAACAACTGCTATTCTATTTTACTTTTCCAATATTTGGTTCAAAACTTCTTTAAACTTTTCTCTTTTTATTAAATCCCAAAAAATTTGTATATTTGCCTACATAAATTATAAAGCTTATTTTGAAATCAGGAAGTATGGTGCCTCCAACTTTGTTGATCTCAAATTTTATTACAAAGCTACAGTAATTAAAACAGCACAGCATTTGCATAAAAATAGACATGTTGACCAATGGAACAGAATAGAGAACCCAGAAACAAACCCACACATATATTGCTAACTGATCTTCCACAAGGTGCCAAAAATATACAATACAGAAAGGACAATCTCTACAACAAAATGTGCTGGAAAAACTGGACATTCACATGAAAAAGAATGAAATTCAATCCATATTGTACACCATACATTAAAAATTAATTCAAAATGGGTTAAAGATTAAACTCAAGACTTGAAACTGTAAGACTCACAGAAGAAAACATGAGAGGAAAGCTTCATGACATTGATCTTGGCAATGATGTTTCGGCTATGACAAAAAAAGCACTGGCAATGAAAGCAAATATGGACAGGTAGGACTACATCAAACTAAAAATATTCTGCACAACAAAGGAAATAACATAATTAAAAGAATGGGAGAAAATATTTGTGCACCATATATCTAATCAGGGTTTCCTGTGAGAAACATGGGCTTCCCAGGTAGCTCAGAGGTGAAGGATCTGCCTGTTACGCAGGAGACTGCCTGCAATGCAGGAGATGTAGGTTTGACCCCTCAGCCAGGAAGATTCCCAGAGAAGGAAAAGGCAGCCCAATCCTGTATTCTTGCCTGGGAAATCCCATAGACAGAGGAACCTGGTGGCTACAGTCCACGGGGTGCAAAAGTCAGATGTGACTTGGTGGCTAAACCACCACCACCATGCAGAACATATAAGGAACTCCAAAAACTGACTAATAAAAAGAAATTAAAAAACTAATTTAATAATGGGTGAAAGAGTTAAGCAGATATTTCTCCAAAGACACACAAATAGCCAAGAGGTATATGAAAGATGCTAAACATCACTACTCATCAAAGAAATGAACGTCAAAGCTACAATGATATGTCATCTCACACTTGACAGGATGTCTCTTATTGAAAAATCTAAGCATAGCAAATACTGAAAGGGGTGTGGAGAAAAGGAAACCCTTGTACATTTTTGGTGGAAATATAAAATGATCAAGCTGCTATAGAAAACAGTATGCTGCTGCTGCTGCTGCTAAGTCGCTTCAGTCGTGTCCGACTCTGTGCGACCCCATAGACAGCAGCCCACCAGGCTCCCCCGTCCCTGGGATTCTCCAGGCAAGAACACTGGAGTGGATTGCCATTTCCTTCTCCAATGCATGAAAGTGAAAAGTGAAAGTAAAGTCTCTCAGTCGTGTCCGACTCTTAGCGACCCCACGACTGCAGCCTACCAGGCTCTTCCGTCCATAGGATTCTCCAGGCAAGAGTACTGGAGTGGGGTGCCATTGCCTTCTCTGAGAAAACAGCATAGAAGTTACTAAAAAATGAGAAACAGAACTACCATATCATCCTGAAATCTGACTTCTGGGTATATATACAAAGGAGTCAAAATCAGGATCTCAAACTTATGTCTGCACACCCATATTCATTACAGCATTATTCACAAAAGCCAAGATTGGGAAGTTACCTAAATGTCCTTTGATAGATGAATGGATTAATAAAAAATGATATATTTATATACAGAATGGAATATTGCTCAGCCTTTAAAAAGGAGATCCTGCCATTTGCAACAACATGGATGAACCTGGAGGACAGTATACTAAATGAAGTAAGCCAATCACAGAAGAACAAATACATCATTGTTCTACTTAGGTGAGGTATCTTAAATAGTCAAACTTCTAGAAACAATGTATAATATTCCTCTATAGGAGCAAGTGGGAAGAGGAAATGGGGAGCTGATCTAAATGTATAAAGTTTCAGTTATGCAACACAAATAAACTCTAGAAATCTTCTGTACCACATTGTACCTATATTTAACAAGTGTGTATTGTGTATTTAAAATGTTGGTGAGAGTAGACGTCATGTTAAATGTCCTTTTCACAATAAAAAAAAAATTGTAAAAACAAAAGTACAGCAAAATTCACCATGAAGTAGTAGAATTTAGGAACAAAAAGCTCAAGAAATAGCATTCTACTTACCATTTCCCTTATATTTATATGAAACACTATAAATTTTATGGAAAGAAATTCTGTTATGAAATAGTGGTAGCTCTAACTATAACTTATTATAAAAATTATGATAGGTTTCCACAAATATTTCCTTCTTTATAAGTCTTTCTTCAGTACTGGTAGATACAAGGGAGAAAGATGAGCAATGATATTAAAATTCTGTATTTGGAATACTCACTATTATAAATGGACAGGATAGTTTCCTTTCTATTACCATTGGTTATCTAAGATCTCCAAACTCAAACATGGAATTAGGATTTGATAACAGTTTGACATTGCTTAGTCCCACTTTCTTATAGCAATTTCTTTTTGACCTCAAATAATAAAAAACAAGAGCATTAAATCTGAAGGCTTGCCTTGTAAGAGAATGTTTAGAATAAAGCAACTTTTTTCAAGGGACCAAATACATTCTTCATTTTCATGACAAGGCTTCTTGAAAATAAATCAACATTATAAGACAAGGCAAAAAACCAAAATGAAACTAAGATGAATGCTTTGCTGCAATACCACTGACCTTAGATCTGGACAAGAAAGGCTCCTTCTGTGCCATTCACTTCAGAATACCCACATATCACAAAGACAAGGCACCTAGAGACACTTTTATTCAATCTCACAAGTGAATTTTTGTTTTGTTTGCTTTTTTAGGGATCGTGTGTCTGGTTAAGTAACTGGCTAGTAGATTGAGAGGATTACTCCAAGAGTGAGCCCCATGGCCAGAGAATGCAAATGCGAGTGCCTAAAGGCTAGGGTAGGGTGTGTGGGGAGAAAAACCACAACTTTCTACCCTAGAAACCTGGAAAACATATAATAAAGTTGGTTCTCAAAATCATCAAATGATGGATCTCAGACTGGGTTCTGCCAACAATCAGACGATTGTGGTACTCCCCTTCCCCTTCATCTTTGATGGTCTAGTTTAGGAAGGACAACCTAGAAATCCTGAGCTAGAAGAAGAGAAGTGAGTGGATGTAAATACACTGACCTGGGCTTCTTGGGAAGTTTGTCTGCTCTGTCTTGCAAGTGGGTTCAGATCTGGGACTGAGTGGAGATTTGCTTTTCCTGTTCCGCCAGATCCAGTGCACTCAGGGCAGGAAAGAGCTCCTTCCAGATCCTGGTTATAAGGACCATCACGCAGCGGACAGGGACTCCTGGGTGGAAACATGAATATAGGGGCATGAACATAAATTGATGTAAACATTCAAACATATAGGAGTCTGACACAGTGGTCAGAGACTGTGTACTTTTACTCTGTACATGGATGAGCATATTCTGTATTCTAAAGGCAGATTCAGGCAGATTCTGCAGTTTGTCCAATTGTTGTACTTTTCCTACATTCTGATTTCTCATAGTCTTTTTTTCCTCACAAGTTAATGAATAATCGATTTTTTATTCTAATAACTTATCTCAGCCTACTCTAAAATTTTCCCCAAAAAAAAGAATATATATATATATATATATATATATATATATATATATATCCTACATCTTTCCACTGTGCCCTTGGCAGTGTCCTGTTCCATGCAAAAGATATTTTGGAAATGTCTTTGAATTGTTAGAACTGCCAAGGAAGGCTCAATGGGACCTGCCTAAGCTGCTTAGACTCCACTCCTCTGTGGGTATTAAACACACACTGGAAAGTCTTAGGCTGTTTGTGAGTGGAAGGGTAAGAGCTGGCAGACTTGATGCCTGGGATCTTTACTATGCACTTCAACCACAGCCTCTCCCTCCATTTCAGAGGAAATCTCATAGCCACTTACATAGTTACTTCAACTTAAAAGACGTTGCTGACTCAGAGTTTGCATTTGCCTGATAGTATGTTACCATTTTATCCTTTTTTCCTTATCATATCCTTTTAGATATGTATTGCATTTCTATTTATTTCATTTCCAGTAAAAAGGCAGGCAGGAAGCAACACTAAAAGCACTGTAAATTATGGAGATATGTCAGTGAAGAGATTAAACTTGAATTTTCTAAGACAGAATTCTTGTCAAATCTTGACTGACAGAATAAATAGTTAACGTTTGTTCAACAGGCATAGACAGTTATGTATGTAACATTCTTCCATCAAATTAGAACAGGAACATGGCCTGCCTGGAGCTTATCAGCCTAATTTGTACAGAAACTCTTCAAGTGGGTGTTTTTTGTTTGTTTTTATTGAAGTTTCAGTATAATACAATATTATATTATTTTCAAAAGCACAACACACTTGTTCAATAATTTACAGATTATGCACCAAGGTTATTGTAACATTACTGACTATAGTCCCTGTCACATCCCTGTGACTTATTTATTATTAATATGTAACTTGTAGTTTGAACCTCTGAACCCCTTTACCCATTTTGTCCATCCCCACTACTCTCTGGCAGCCATTAGTTTGTTCTCTGTATATGTAAATCTGTTTCTATTTTGTTATATTTTTAAGTTATTTTCCATTCATTTCTTATGCTACTCATAATAAACCTGTCAGGTAGACATTTTTATAAATAAACTCAAATTCAGAGAGTTTAAATGATTTGTCTTCAGATCAGATCAGATCAGTTGCTCAGTCGTGTCCGACTCTTTGTGACCCCATGAACTGCAGCACGCCAGGCCTCCCTATCCATCACCAGCTCTCGGAGGTCACTCAGACCCACATTCATCGAGTCAGTGATGCCATTCAGCCATCTCATCCTCTGTCGTCCCCTTCTCCTCCTGCCCTCAATCCCTCCCAGCATCAGAGTCTTCTCCAATGAGTCAACTCTTCACATGAGGTGGCCAAAATACTGGAGTTTCAGCTTTAGCATCATTCCTTCCAAAGAAATCCCAGGGCTGATCTCCTTCAGAATGGACCGGTTGGATCTCCTTGCAGTCCAAGGGACTCTCAAGAGTCTTCTCCAACACCACAGTTCAAAAGCATCAATTCTTCGGCACTCAGCTCACTCAATAATAGCAGGTAATGAAATCTCTTAACATCCTGTTTCTCTAGATTTCACATAATATCAATATTAAAATCAAAAACAGAATACACAGTGTTAGAATAAAATTTACCATGTTACACAGGTCAACAAAACTATCTCAGAGGTCAAGTTCTTTCAGGTTATTTTTGCAAGTTTTTATTTTGTAGCCTAACGGAATCCAATTCAATGACTATATAAAGTTTTTACTTCTTATTTAATTAGTCCAACTAGAGAAATAAAATTATTAAAATACATTATGTGTATCTTGAAGCTAGATGATGAAAATATTTATCAAGTACTTTCCATTTTGTCAAATTTCTAAAACCCATGGTTTTAGAAAGCAACAAACTTTAGGCTTTCCCTGGTGGCTCAGTGGTAAAGAATCTGCCTGCCAATGCAGAAGAGTTGGATCTCTGGTCTGGGAAGATCCATGTACTGCAGAACAACCACGCCCTCGTACCACAACTGTTCAGCTTGTGCTCTAGAGCCCAGGAGCTGCAACTACTGAACCCATGTCCTGCAACTACAGAAGCTCAAGAACCCTGGACCCATGTTCTGCAACAAGAGAAGCCACTGCAAAG
Organism: Tragelaphus eurycerus; assembly: GCA_935064755.1. Lineage (NCBI taxonomy): Eukaryota > Metazoa > Chordata > Mammalia > Artiodactyla > Bovidae > Tragelaphus > Tragelaphus eurycerus. The sequence goes on from CAKXYN010000012.1 coordinate 37,079,509, forward strand.
AGAAGCCAACACACCATTAACTAGAGCGTAGACTTAGGAGCAGCAGCAGCAGCAGCAGCAACTCTAACTAGTTTCCACAACTAGAGAAAAGCCTGCTCAGCAATGAAGACCCAGCACAGCCAAAAACAAATAATAAAATAAATACTTTTTAAAAAAATTTCAAAAGCAACAAATTTTAAATTTTACCCTGTTATAAAGAAAAGGGACTAATGACTTGCATATTCCTTTGTATGAAAGTTAGCGTTAGCTGCTCAATCATGTCTGACTGTAGCCTGCCAGGCTCCTCTGTCCATAGGATTTTTCAGGTAAGAATACTAGAGTAGGTAGCCATTCCCTTCTCCAGTACACCATATATATTTATATGTGGTAAATAAAAGGAATTATGTTCTGTGATCGTGGAGCTGCTTCTAAATATTTGGTTCAGTAAAGGCAACCAAAACATGATTATTTCCTCTCATCAAGGAGTGAATATTTCTGGATTTGGGTAAACCTGTCTTTAACCCCCAAACACTTACAGATGGCTGGTTCTTGTTGAGACAAGCGAAAATCCTTTCTGCGCTAGGGAAGAAACTGACTTTTTTTCCTTTAGCATTTCCTAATCCAAAACAAGTCAGTGTATTTATGCTCCCATCAGTTCAGTTCAGTTCAGTCACTCAGTCGTGTCCCACTCTTTGCGACCCCATGAACTGCAGCACGCCAGGCTTCCCTGTCCATCACCAACTCCCAGAGTTTACTCAAACTCATGTCCATAGAGTCAGTGATGCCATCCAGCCATCTCATCCTCTGTCGTCCCCTGCTCCTCTTGTCCCCCAATCCCTCCCAGCATCAAAGTCTTTTCCAATGAGTCAACTCTTCGCATGAGGTGGCCAAAGTACTGGAGTTTCAGCTTCAGCATCATTCCTTCCAAAGAACACCCAGGACTGATCTCCTTTAGGATGGACTGGTTGGATCTCTTTGCAGTCCAATGGACTCTCAAGAGTCTTCTCCAACACCACAGTTCAAAAGCATCAATTCTTCAGCGCTCAGCCTTCTTCACAGTCCAGCTCTCACATCCATACATGACCACAGGAAAGACAATAGCCTTGACTAGGTGAACCTTTGTTGGCAAAGTAGTGTCTCTGCTTTTGAATATGCTATCTAGGTTGGTCATAACTTTCCTTCCAAGGAGTAAGCGTCTTTTAATTTCATGGCTGCAATCACCATCTGCAGTGATTTTGGAGCCCCCCAAAATAAAGTCTGATACTGTTTCCACTGTTTCCCCCTCTATTTCCCATGAAGTGATGGGACCAGATGCCATGATCTTCGTGTTCTGAATGTTGAGCTTTAAGCCAACTTTTTCACTCTCCTCTTTCACCTTCATCAAGAGGCTTTTAAGTTCCTCTTCACTTTTTGCCATAAGAGTGGTGTCATCTGCATATCTGAGGTTATTGATATTTCTCCCGGCAATATTGATTCCAGCTTGTGCTTCTTCCAGCCCAGCGTTTCTCATGATATACTCTGCATATAAGTTAAATAAGCAGGGTGACAAGACATAGCCTCGACATACTCCTTTTCCTATTTGGAACCAGTCTGTTGTTCCATGTCCAGTTCTAACTGTTGCTTCCTGGCCTGCATATAGGTTTCTCAAGATGCATTTCAGGTGGTTTGGTATTCCCATCTCTTTCAGAATTTTCCACAGTTTATTGTGATCCACACAGCTCCCATACTACATATTAAATGAGATAAAAGAGGGCTTATCTTCTTGTGTCATCTTTTTATAAAAACATATTTATAGTTTAGTAAATATTGTTAATATATTCTAAAATATAATTTATAATTATATAAATATATATGTATATATGTACTGATTATATATAATTATATATATGTATATATAATCATACAAATGTAATTGTATTTGTGGAACTTTTGGTAACAATTAAAACTTTCACAAAGCTTTTTAAAACTCTTATGTGTCTGGTTACCCTTTATACCCTATACTTTTCTTTCCTTCTTTAAAAAAATTTTCCGTATTTTTAAAAAATTTCCTAATATTTGACTTCATGGCCATTCAAATACAAGTTTGCCAAATCTTTTCATGTAACTCAAATATTTTTAAAACTCTTTAGCTATATGTGTTTTGGGCTTGGAGTGCTATAATAGATATAAAATTCTAAAAAACCTTTATTCATATAGGCTTTCAACTTGTGCAAAAGCATGGCAGCTCACTCCAGTATTCTTGCCTGGAGAATCCCATGGACAGAGGAGCCTGGCAGGCTCAGTCCACAGCGTTACAAAGAGTCGGACATCACTGAAGAGATTTGCCGTGGAAGGCAATGGCACCCCACCCCAGTACTCTTGCCTGGAAAATCCCATGGATGGAGGAGCCTGGTAGGCTCGTCCATGGGGTCACTAAGAGTCAGACACAACTGAGTGACTTCACTTTCACTTTTCACTTTCATGCATTGGAGAAGGAAATGGCAACCCACTCCAGTATTCTTGCCTGGAGAATCCCAGGGACAGGGGAGCCTGATGGGCTGCCATCTATGGGGTCGCACAGAGTCGGACACGACTGAAGCGACTTAGCAGCAGCAGCAGCAGCATGTAACATGAGCATCACTACTGAGCAAGTGTCATTACATATTTAACTTAGAAACTGGAATCTAAGTATCTCTAAGGTGGAAAAATCTAATGCCATTAAAATCCAGCACTTGTTTCTGCTATGTTTCATTCACTTCCCTAACTATACAGATTGATATCAGTTGCGAGGGGAGGCCTTAGGCAAAGAGAAGTAGATGTTTTGGGGGTCATTGCCCTCCCACATGCCTCACATCTACTTCAGCTAGTCTCTGTCTGCTTTTATTTGCTCCTGTGCTGGACCTTATACATCCTACAGCACACATTCAGGGTCTCAGAAGTCAGCTGGTAAATTAGCTTAATTCATTAGATTTTACTAAAGGTCATTTGGAGAACTGCTCTCATGAATTATACATACATAAGCAATATACTTGCATTTTAACTTTGTCTCCTACAGATACTGTCCACATATGTAATATTTATTGATGACTAAAGATTTCAGCAACCTTGCTGCTACTGCTGCTAAGTCAATTCAGTCGTGTCTGACTCTGTGCGACCTCATAGACGGCAGCCCACCAGGCTCCCCCGTCCCTGGGATTCTTCAGGCAAGAATAGTGGAATGGGTTGCCATTTCCTTCTCCAATGCGTGAAAGTGAAGTCGCTCAGTCGTGTCCGACTCTTAGTGACCCCATGGACTGCAGACCACCAGGCTCCTCCGTCCATGGGATTTTCCAGGCAAGAGTACTGGAGTGGGGTGCCATTGTCTTCTCCAAAACTCTATTTCTGGGTCTTGCAGTGGGAAGTCAACTTTGTTATTCTGTACATTTCCTCTCAGTCTTTCCTCCCCAAAACTGTTCACAGAGGCTGCAGATTCTAAAGTGGGCTTTGTTTGCATTTGTACAGGCTATCCTTTATGTATCTAAACATAATAAAAGTTAATAAAGTGAGCTGCAACTTGGTTACTTCCTGAAGCTATAGACCATCTAATTTATCTCTATAACCTCACTACCTAGCATAACACCTGAGGTACAACGGATGCTTGCTATATTTTTGTTGAGTGTACAAATAAATAAATGTATGAATGAGTAAGTGAATAGATGAATAGGTATTATAATACATGGGAATAGAAACTAGGTGTTGTGCTCTCAAATATGTTCAAAGTTTACATTATTAGGAATTACAATTCATCAACAGCTGAATTTAATTTAATAATTCTTTAATAAAAGGCCTTAGTCATATTTTTTTGGATGTGGAAATTTTCCCTTAAGTTTCATACACTTGTAAAGAGGTCATCACAAAACGTTATGTTCAATCACCCTCGAGCAGATCTGATAAATATTCTACCCATTACCTACCCTCACTAAAATGTTTAAACAACACCAAGAAATAAACTGGGGCTTCTTAGCTCAGTGGTAAAGAACCTGCCTGCTAAAACAGAAGACAAGGGTTCAATCCCTGGGTCAGGAAGATACCTGGAGGAGGAAATGGCAACTCACTCCAGTATTCTCACCTGGGAAATCCCAAAGACAGAGGAGCCGGGCTGGCTACAGTCCATGGAGCCCGAAAAAGTAGAACATGATTGAGCAACTGCATACACCCGATAAATAAATTATTTTTGTATAAATGCATATGCATTAAATCTTTGTACATACATATGCACATTAAAGATACATATTTATTAATGCATATATTATAATTACTCTGTTAGTAGTTAGGAGACATGAAATGGAATATTAATATCTTTCAAACTTTAAAAAAATTATATATTATAACAACAGGAAACTAAAACTTAATTTCTCTTTCTCCAGATAAGGAAATAAGAATTTAAATGAGAAAAGTGATTTCCTCAGAGCTGCACAGCTAAGCAGAGCTCAATATATTCCCAATTATTCTAAATCCAAAATCAATGTCCTCTTAATTAAAAGATAATAATTATCCCTATAGTAGTATTACAAAAAATAATTTTATTTATTTAAGAGAGAGCATTTTGGGAGTGAAATTCACAAGATCTCAACATCCTACGCTAATGATAGAGCTTAAGTGCAGCAATATTAAGTTGATTTAAAATTGTGCCATTTCAGATATTCGATAATTCATTCATTTTAGTAAACATTTATTGACCCTACTTTGAGTTAGGCAAATGATAAGGAAATGAACATTAGTGAGATGGACATGTGCATGTATCAACAGATAAATCATAGAACAAGGTCCTAAGAAATGAGCAACATAGGGGGGAACGAATGATAAGATCTTGTATCTTTAAAATTTAGAGATTCTCTGTTGTTACAGAATTTACCTGTAGTTTGCCAAATTGAGAGTTAAGGAAACATTGATCGCAGGATAAAGATATAAATTAGAATCAGACATTGGAAGAGATGCATGGGCTAGAATCTGGGAGGATTCCAAAAATGAAGCTTCTGTCAAGAAACCACATGTGTACGTGATAATACGTATGAATTATTACCAACTCAAGAAGTTCTAGATATCTATGCTTATGTCTGGAACCTGGATTGAGTGACCTATTCATGAGGCTGGACTCAATCTCTAGAACCACACCTTCAACTCCTCCAGAAGACCTAGGCTAACTTTGCATGGCAAAATCCCCAAACCTCCAATCACATGATGGGTGACTTTGGAATAGCCAGCTCCCTAAGATTATTGATTATGTATGGCCCCACTCTGAGTCATCTTTTGGACCGCATGATGAACAACAGGAATAACAAAGATACTCCTATCATTTGGGTTACTTCTCATGAGCTAAAAACAGGTTAGCTTCTAGGAGCTGTAAACAAAGGCAAGTCTCTCTTTCAGCAAGACTAAATTATAACCCAGAATTATATGTAATTTATAGATAATCCAATTTTTCATTCTATAACCTGTCAAATCTAATTAAATATTTTATTTGTGCATACAACTAAAATTATTTTCATGGTGTGAAAGAAAATCAAAATAGAATTTATATTGCTAAGAGAGTCCTCTAAAATAGAGCCAGGAGGGTGCTGAGGCAGTGTGACTCCACATCAGCCTGGATGGAATCTGACCTTTGACCATTTTTTGTCTTAACGCAGGCATCCAGAACACTGTCTGCCCAATATTTCAGAAACTCCAGATATTTATTGGACATTTAACCTAAATAACTCCTGACAATCCATCCCTTAAAGACAAATATTTCCTTTCTTGTGTCAGAGTCAATCATAATTCTTGTCAGACAGTTTTAACAAGCTTATGATTTTTGCCTTTTTAAGTCCCTTACTCTTTCTCTTCCCTGAAATATTCTTTTGGTTTTACCTGAATCTGTCTCCTGAATTGTAATTCTTAAGACCCCAAATAAACTTTTCTTTGCAGTCTTCTATATTTTCACTGACTTAACGGACATGAACTTGAGCAAACTCCAGGAGACAGTGGAGGACAGAGGAGCCTGCTGTGCTACGGTCCATGGGGTTGCAAAGAGTCAGACACAACTTAGTGACTGAACAACATGTTTTCTTGCTCAACAATGAGATTCTTCTCATTTCTTTCAACATATTTTCAAACGAAGATATTTCCAAATAGAGAAAGGTGCAAAACAGAACTGCCATATGGATGAAGGGGATTTCCTGAAGACTAAATATTCAACATCTGAGTAATTATATGTAACAATAAATTCAGTTATTGACTATCTCCTATGGTCAAGGGATTGAGCTAAATACTGGAGAGAGATTCACACAAATGACATTCTCTACCCTCAAATGGTGCCCGTTCTATTATACTAATGGAAACAAGCATAAGTAACTATGATACAGAAAGAGCACAGTAAAGCACTCTTTTATAAGTGCAAAGGACTCTCAGACAAAAATATGGAAGAAAGGATTGCACTGAGGAAATAGCACAGTGAAGCAGTGAAGTCACTCAGTCGTGTGCGACTCTTTGCGACCACATGGACTATAGCCTACCAGGCTCCTCTCTCCATGGGATTTTCCAGGCAATAGTCCTGGAGTGGATTGCCACTTCATTCTCCAGAGGATCTTCCCAACCCAGGAATCGAACCCGGGTCTCCCGCATTGTAGACAGACGCTTTACCATCTGAGCTATCAGGGAAGTCCGAGGTAATAGCATAAAGGCAGTTAAATTTGAGTGAGGTTCTGAAGGATAAGGGTTTCTATAGGAGACTGCGGGGAGAAGTTCATTTCTGTGAAAAAGGTACAGTGAGAAAGCTATAGAGTACTCTGCTAACTCACTTCAGTTGTGTCCGACTCTGTGCGACCCCATAGACGGCAGCCCTCCAGGCTCCCCCGTCCCTGGGATTCTCCAGGCAAGAACACTGGAGTGGGTTGCCATTTCCTTCTCCAATGCGTGAAAGTGAAAGTGAAGTCGCTCAGTCGCGACCCCATGGACTGCAGCCCACCAGGCTCCTCCATCCACGGGATTTTCCAGGCAAGAGTACTAGAAGACTAGAAATGTATTTGGGAAGAAGGGAACAAGGGATAATGGATGGAATGTGTGGATGTAGAACATAATTTGGGAAAGAAGTCTAAGGTTAAACTGTGTAGGACTTTGAATTTCATGACAGTGGCTGTTGAACCTTTCTTGTAAGCAGTCAGACGTTTTACTTATTGCAATGGTTAATCTAAATAGAGTGCTAGTAGAGGAATGTTGAGTTGGCCAAAAAGTTTGTTCTGGTTTTTCCATAAGATATTAAAGAAAAACTCAGATACACTTTCTGGCCATCCCAATATTTTTCCCTCGGGGGAAAAAAATAGATACAGTGAGTAATATGCTCATATACTGACTTATTAAAGTAAGGTTTATCCAAGTAATAAGATACTGAAGGCAATATGCTACCTCATAGAACATGAACATATGAAGTATGCTTCCTTCACTATTTTTATTATTTGGGTAAACCATAACTTCAATAAGCTATTGTATTATTCTCATCAGTTTCCCATAATTATAGAATTACTGAAGTGCAGAAATACAGAAGATATTTTAGGATATTTGCTCAAACCATTTACAGAGTCAGTCAATCAAACCGTGTAATATTAGAAGAGTTTGTTCATGGATTTATTTGAGATAGCATTTTCTGTGTTTTACTCTTTCTTATAAAATGTTCTTGGAGGAAAGGAGATAGTTTACTTTCTATTTGCATGGACTATATAAATGTTAGAAGATGAGCCATACACACACAAAAGGAAAGTGTTTAAAGCAAATCTGTGGCACTCATTGAGAGCCCAAATGATTTTCTTTCACAAGCTGTTGACCTCTACATCTGGAACTATCTGTGTCTCAAAAAACTTTCTCTTATCTATTATCTTTCTCTTATCTATTCTTGTGTGTGTGTTTCCTATAGTATTGGTGTTTAGCAGAGTTCTAATAATTAAAAATTACCTTTTCAATTCATATAGTTGATAAGCACCTTTTTAAAATTTAATTTTATTTAACTTTACAACATTGCATTGGTTTTGCCATATATCAAAATGAATCTGCCACAGGTATACATGAGTTCCCCATTGATAAGTACTTTTGAAATGAAGCAAGTCCCAGCATTTATACTGGGATTAACACATCGCCATTTACAAAATGTTTCCTATTTTCTCCTTTATTTTATTTTTTTTAACTTTACAATATTGTATTGGTTTTGCCACACATCAAAATGAATCCACCACAGGTATACATGTGTTCCCCATCCTGAACCCTCATTCCTCCTCCCTCCCCATACCATCCCTCTGGGTCATCCCAGTGCACCAGCCCCAGGCATCCGGTATCACATATTGAACCTGGACTGGCGACTCATTTCAAATATGATATTATACATATTTCAATGCTATTATCTCAAATCATCCCACGCTCTCCCTCTCCCAGAGTCCAAAAGACTGTTCTATACATCAGTGTCTCTTTTGCTGTCTCGTAAACAGGGTTATTGTTACCATCTTTCTAAATTCCATATATATGCGTTAGTATACTGTACTTGTGTTTTTCTTTCTGGCTTACTTCACTCTGTATAATAGGCTCCAGTTCCATCCACCTTATTAGAACTGTTTCAAATGTATTCTTTTTAATGGCTGAGTAATACTCCATTGTGTATATGTACCACTGCTTTCTTATCCATTCATCTGCAGATGGACATTTAGGTTGCTTCCATGTCCTGGCTATTATAAACAGTGTTTAGATGAACATTGGGGTACACGTGTCTCTTTCAATTCTGGTTTTCTCAGTGTGTATGCCCAGCAGTGGGATTGCTGGATCATAAGGCAGTTCTATTCCCTGTTTTTTGAGGAATCTCCATAAGCAAGGTGAAAAGACAGCCTTCAGAATGGGAGAAAATAATAGCAAATGAAGCAACAGACAAACAACTAATCTCAAAATATACAAGCAACTCCTACAGCTCAATTCCAGAAAAGTAAATGACCCAATCAAAAAATAGGCCAAAGAACTAAATAGACATTTCTCCAAAGAAGACATACAGATGGCTAACAAACACATGAAAAGATGCTCAACATCACTCATTATCAGAGAAATGCAAATCAAAACCACTATGAGGAACCATTTCACACCAGTCAGGATGGCTGCAATCCAAAAGTCTATAAGCAATAAATGTTGGAGAGGGTGTGGAGAAAATGGAACCCTCTTACACTGTTGGTGGGAATGCAAACTAGTACAGCCACTATGGAGAACAGTATGGAGATTCCTTTTTTCTCCTAAAGCCACCTTTCACTTTCACAGTGGTTTTCTCAAAATTTCGAATTAGATGATTAAATAGCACTTTTTCATTTTACTATTTCTTGTATTTTCTATTATCTATACTTTGCCAAATTTACATATTATTTGATTTTCAAATGTATCTTCTGCCCTATGATTGCAATGTGAGAGACTCACTTTCAATCCCTGGGTTAGGAAGATCCCCTGGAGAAGGAAATGGCAAGCCACTCCAGTATTCTTGCCTGGAAGAATTCCATGGACAGAGGAGCCTAACAGCTTACAGTCCATGAAGTTGCAATGAGTTATACACAATTGAGTGACTAAAACTACTATACAATTGATCTATTTGAAAGGCACGTCATCTTCAGATTAGCTATCTCTATCTTGAACTTAATCCAAAATTAAAAGTTTAATTTAGTGTGTATGATTAGGTTGACTGCCCTATATTCCACACTGTGAGTAAGAAAGAACTGAATCACAAATCCAAACTTTTTTAGAAAACATAGAAAGTAAGTTACAAATGGAAAAATATGGGAGCTGCAATTCTATTTTAACAGTAGGTCTGGGTTTGTGGTAAGATTTATGGTAACATTTTTTATTCACCTGTAAAATATTAAGTACATTCTAATATAATATGAACCCTTTTATAAGTCACAAATTAAATAGCTTAGGCACACCAGCAGTCTTTCTTTCTTCTTCCCTCTTCTCATTCTTTCTTCTATACTATTCAGGAAGGGCAGTCAGGCCACACATACCTGTCAAGAAGATGTGGCTATCTATTCAAGAGACCAAATTATCAATGGTTGTTTATATTCAAACTTTAGATATCTAGTCATTTTTTATTTACCTTTTGTTGTTTAGTAACTGTGAGTGAAAATTTCACAAACAAAACTTGAGAATTACAAATAAAGAAATCTCTCCAAGAAAAGATACCTAAAAGGAAATATCAAAACAAAAATGGCTAAGTGAACAAATATATCCTGCATATCCTGAGGTCACATGGAAATGTAAAAGAGTCAGGATAACCTGTACTAAAGAAATAACATTAATTTCAGTTTCCTATTAACTGATAAATCATGATGTCAGGGTCACATACTATTTGATGATGCTATTACTGCAAGTGTCGTATGGACCATATTACATAAGTATAGCTGCAATCTCCCATTATTACAGATATCACCTGAATTTTGTAAGGACACAAGTTTCAAAGCAGGTATATGAATTAAAATCACATGCTCATAAATTTGCAAAGAGCTACCAGGGAAGCCCTACATTATAGTGTATTACCTACTGAACAATTACAGGTCCCTGAAGTAGAAAGGGCAAAATTATTACTCCTTCAATAGAAAGAAATCTCGAAACTTCAAGTGATTTTATAATGAATAAATATAAATCAGTGGCAAACACCTAGTGTTCCACTGTCCAGGTACCATGACCCTTCCTCTCCTCCAGCCCAAATTTCCCAGAAACAACTAAGGCACTAGACTATGTGACCATATTTTAGGTCCAAACTCTAGACCCTGTGAGGGAAGCTGAGTCTCATAAGTGGCCATTATAGACAACATTAAAAAATGGAAATAGCATTCTCCCTGGCACTGAATTTGCCTTGAACTCCAGCACAGCCCTTTAACAGTTAGGTATTGTTCGGCAAATTGTTTCATCTCTCTGAGCCTCTGTTTGGCAAAAATAGGCTTATTAAGGCCTGCTTTCACAGGATTTTGGTAAGGATTTGAGAAGGCATACTTATTTTTGTATATTTGTTTTGAATGAGACTGCTATTATTATTAATTTAAAGTGATCATTTAATTAGTTCTCTAACAACAAAAGGAATCAAATGAGATTCTCTTAATCAGATGATATTTTCATATATTCTCCTGATATAGACACTAAAGATTAGATATGCCGAGTAACTTGTTTAATATAACACTACTGGGAGAGTGACAAAGTCAGCGTGCAACCCTCATAAGTGTAACTTCAAATCTCTTATTATTTTTGACTTTAACATGGAAATTGTAGTCCTGACAAGGGAAAGATGAAGGTCAAAAATAAACAAAAAGCAAAATGAGACTAACCTGTTAATTTTAAGCTTCTTTGTTGACTCAAAATAACATTGTTAAAGGTTAAACCAATAAAGGAAGCACTGATGGGAAATGACATTTTTCCTTAGTGCTGAGGTCTTATCTCTTACCACTTAATGTTTAAAAGAGGAAAATAGAACTTTACATTGGAGGAACAGGGCTGATAACCACTGAACTTTGAGCTCTATCTCAATGGATCACTAGGCATCAGACAACCAGACTTTATGAGGTCCTACTGATCACACTGTCACAAAGAAAGAAGCATTCTTGTCAAAAATGTATAATCTGTTGTGGTACCCAGTAAGCACCTCCTCCTAGTTAACAACAATAAAAACTCATGAAACTTTTCGTAGAAATTCCCAGGCTGCTTCTAAAATTTATCTGGAAATTCAAAAGTCCTAGAAGAGCCAAAACATCTTTAAAAAAAAAAAAAAAAGGTTGAATTGCTCACAGTGGCTGATTTCAAGGCTATTTATAAGGTTACTTATTTGAAGGAATGCAGTATCTGTAAAGATTGAGAAATAGATCAAACAGGATAGAGGGTCCAAAAGGAGAAGTGCACATATACGGACAAGTAAATTTCTTAAAAGATGCAGAAGCAATTCTCTAGAGAAAGCATTGTCTTTTCAATAAATGACAATGGAATTACTGGATATTCATATGCAAAAATATAACATAGATCCATACCTCATACTATTTGTAACTGTTAATGGATTGTAGCTGTAAATGTAAAACCTAAAACTATAATAGAAAAAACATAGAAGAAAAGCTTTATAATTTTAGGTTAGGGAAAGGTTTCACAGACAACACCAAAACACAATTCATAAAAGAAAAACAAAAAAAAAGATAAATAAGACTTCCTCAGAATTAAAACTTACGCTTCTCAAAAGACATCGTTAATGAAATTAAAAAAAAAAAAAAATACGAGGAAAGAAAATTAAAAACTATATCTTACAGAATTTGCATCTAGAATACATAAAGAACCCAATGAGCAAGATTCATATATAAACCTCAAATCAGGACTCAAATAACCTATATTTGGAGTTGTCTGGGTACATATTGTATGGTGTGTATTTTTCAAAGGTCATCTTTTAAAAAAAGGTCACTCCAGGCAAGGATGTATTTTTCCCTGGCCCTACTTTCAGGAATAACACCCAGCTTCCATTTCTCATCTCAGCAAATATGTCCTTCTTTCCAGGTACATTGGCTCAAAAACAATCCTTATTTTATTTTCTTCCCTCTTTTCTTAACTGCTAGATTTTCTTAGTCACCAAATTCTTCCAGCTATATCGTCAAACTCTTCTTCTTATTTATATACTGCCCCATATTCCTACCACTGTAGCAGAGTTTTAGAATATATCTTGTAAACCATAGCTTTGTCTTCTCATCTATGGTTTCTCCCCTCTATAATTCCTTTGACCAACTATTGCAATATTAGTGTTCTTAAAGAGATATGTGATCACATCATTAATCTCTGCCTCTGAAAATTTCAGGTTGTCTTCAATGTAAAGGAATGCATGGCATTTAAAGCCTTTCATAAATTCATATTTATCCTTCCAACTTAGTTTCCTATAACACCTTGCTAATTAGATGTATTCATTAGTCACATCTCTTATGCATGGATTGCCTGAATATTTCTTATGCATGGAATCTTCACCAAAATTGTATTCTCCAGCTAAGCTATCCATACCTCCAATCTATTATTCCCTAAATTTCTAGTTCAGAGTTCAGCTGTTATTCTTGAATAAATTTGTGTACATTTCCTCTGCTGAAATAAGTATTTCCTTCACATATATTATGTAAGGGCCATTATTATGATGTTAAAATCAATTTTTTAAAATGTTTATCTCTCTTATTGAATTATAATTCTTATAGTTTAAAAGTCTTGTCTTTTGAACCTCTGTATACCCACATACCCAATATTTTACTTAGTTAAGTATTAAATGCTATATTTGTGGTAAATGCAATTACAAAGGAAACTAGGCTAGAGTCAGTAGTGTCCTATTTCTGCTCACCCACTGTTCTCAGAATAAGATAAACACTTTTTTAATAAGAGACCTTGAAAATGGATAGAATAATTTAGAAGCAATTTAGACTACAACAAATACATTCAGTTTTGAAACTTCCAGAGCATGCAACTGTCAATATTAGTAAAGGAAGTTATAATATGTGCATGTCTTTAGAATGCTATATATGTGCATGTTTTTAGAATGTTCATTGCATCTTAATCAAATTTAAAATATTTTTTAAAAATTGTATTTCTTAGTTTTGACTGTAAAGATACTGCATTATAATAAAACCTCGTTTTCCCAAATCACATTTACTCCTAAGTAATTTTCCAATTATGTAAATTTTTACTTGAAAATCCACAATCTTAAATGGTACATTGCATTATTAATTGATCAGCACCATACCAACAACATGAGAAAAAAAAATCAAGAGTAAGAGTTAGTCACCACATTGTGGTTTTACCTGTCTTTAGATCACAAGTTGATCTACCAGAACATGGGCTGCATGATGCCTGACCAAAGTAAGAGTGAAATATCCAGTATAGGCACCTAATGAACTGTGAAATGTTTTCAAATTTATTTTTCTCTGAAATTCTGTCAACCCAAAACATCTACAGAGAGCATTTTCAGTACAGTTGTAGACATAGAAAACTGAATAAATTAAGCTACTATTATCACAGGAAAGAAGTCTCTCTTAACCTGTCTTCACTGTAGTTGGTGTATCTGGATTTTTAAGAATTGTTGCACCCTAACTGTACAAGCCATGGCACCCCACTCCAGTACTCTTGCCTGGAAAATCCCATGGATGGAGGAGCTTGGAAGGCTGCAGTCTATGGGGTCGCTGAGGGTCGGACACGACTGAGGGACTTCACTTTCACTTTTCACTTTCATGCATTGGAGAAGGAAATGGCAACCCACACCAGTGTTCTTGCCTGGAGAATCCCAGAGACGGGGGAGCCTGGTAGGCTGCCGTCTATGGGGTCACACAGATTCGGACACGATTGAAGTGACAGCAGGACCAGCAACTGTACAAGTCACAGTTTAATGACTATGGATTATCTTTTTGGAAAAAAAAAAGAGACACTTTTTCATTTATTTTCAAATTGGAATGCTCAAACTGTCTCCCTTTTGATCATTTTTTTTAAATCAGATACTTTCAATACTTAAGGACCACAATGCAATAGAATCCATGATTATTGTATTCTAGTGTGACTAAATATTTCTCTAGAGGAGAGTAGGAGATATTGGTGAGGAAAAAATAGAACATGTCCTTTTGATGATGTGACAATTGATGTATCATCTTTAAACTGTATACAAATGGCACTATAAAGTTATAAATACTGAGGTGACATTATCATTATTCTTGTTATGGAGACAATCACCCAGTGAAACACCAGTAAAGAATATTAGATTTAGAAGTAATTTGCACTGTTTAACGTAATTGATTTTTCATACACAAGGTAGTAAAGAAATTCAATTTGTAAGTAAATATTTTTACCAATAGAAGGGTTTCTTTATGGTCTACTGATAGAATGCCATAATTGTGTCCCTATAATGCAGACTATTGGAGAAGGCAATGGCACCCCACTCCAGTACTCTTGCCTAGAAAATCCCATGGACGGAGGAGCCTGGTAGGCTGCAGTCCATGGGGTCACTAAGAGTCGGACACGACTGAGCGACTTCACTTTCACTTTTCACTTTCATGCATTGGAGCAGGAAATGGCAACCCACTCCAGTGTTCTTGCCTGGAGAATCCCAGGGATGGGGAAGCCTGGTGGGCTGCCGTCTGTGGGGTCGCACAGAATCAGACACGACTGAAGCGACTTAGTAGTAGTAGTAATGCAGACTATAGTGTTAATGTAGCAATTCTGTCAGCATAATAGGAAGGGAAAATACTAAGATGATAGTGTAAATGGAGGGAATCTTCATAACTAATAGATCTTCCTTCTCTTTCAAATGCTGTGTTTATTAGAAAGGTAAAAGACTTAAAGACATAGGAGTACCAGACCACCTTACCTGTCTTCTAAGAAACCTGTATGCGGGTCAAGATGCAACAGCTAGAACTGGATATGGAACATTGGACTGGTTCAAATTGGGAAAGGAGTACATCAAGGCTGTATAATGTCACCCTGATTATTCAACTTATAGGCAGAGTACATCATGCAAAATGCTGGACTGGATGAAGCACAAGCTGGAATCAAGATTGCCAGGAGAAACATTAACAATCTCATATATGCAGATGATACCACTTTAATGGCAGAAAGTGAAGAGGAATTAAAGAGCCTCTTGATGAGGGTAAAGAGGAGAATGAAAAAGTTTGCTTAAAACTCAACATTTAAAAAAACTAAGATTATGGCATCTGGCCCCATCACATCATGGCAAATATATGGGAAAAGTGGAAGCACTGACAGATTTTATTTTATTGGTCTCTAAAATCACTGCAGAGTGTGACTGCAGTCATGAAATTAAAGGATGCTTCCTCCTTGGAAGAAAATCTATGACAAAACTAGACAGCATATTAAAAAGCAGAGATATCACATTGCTGAGAAAGTTGTGTGTAGTCAAAGCTATGGTTTTTCCAGTAGCTAAGTAAGGATGTGAGAGTTGGACCATAAAGAAGGTTGAGTACTGAAAAACTGTTGCTTTCGAATTGTGGTGCTGGAGAAGACTCTTGAGATTCCCTTGGACAGCAATGAGATCAAAGTAGTCAATCCATAGGAAATCAACACTGAATAAGCATTGGAAAGACTGTTGCTGAAGATGAAGCCCCAGTACTTTGGCCACCTGATGCAAAGAGCCAACTCATTGGAAAAGATCCTGGGATGCTGGGAAAGACTGAAAGCTAAAGGGAGAAGTGGGTGGCAGAGGATGAGATGGTTAGATAGCATTACCAACTCAGTGCACATGAATTTGAGCAAACTCCAGGAGATAGTGGAGGACAGAGGAACCTGGTGTGCTACAGTCCATGAGGTTGCAAAGTCGGATACAACTTAATGACTGAACAATAACAATAAAGTCATTAAAAACACCCTGTAAAACTCTCTACACTGTTGTCGACTTCACATCAATAATACTTTGTTCACAAAAATTTCACAGAAACTACAGTGTTTTAAAATGATGTTAAGAGTACCTAATGACAAAAGTGTTTCTAAACCATTTCACAATTTCTCTTTTTATTATTGAAATCAGATCAGATCAGATCAGTTGCTCGGTCTTGTCCGACTCTTTGTGACCCCATGAACTGCAGCACGCCAGGCCTCCCTGTCCATCACCAACTCCCAGAGTTCACTGAGACTCACGTCCACTGAATCAGTGATGCCATCCAGCCATCTCATCCTCTGTTGTCCCCTTCTCCTCCTGCCCCCAATCCCTCCTAGCATCAAAGTCTTTTCCAATGAGTCAGTTCTTCGCATGAGGGGGCCAAAGTTCTGGAGTTTCAGCTTTAGCATCAGTTCTTCTAAAGAAATCCCAGGGCTGATCTCCTTCAGAATGGACTGGTGGGATCTCCTTGCAGTCCAAGGGACTCTAAAGGGTCTTCTTTAACACCACAGTTCAAAAGCATTAATTCTTCAGCACTCAGCCTTCTTCACAGTCCAACTCTCACATCCATACATGACCACTGGAAAATCCATAGCTTTGACTAGACGAACCTTTGTTGGCAAAGTAATGTCTCTGCTTTTGAATATGCTATCTAGGTTGGTCATAAATTTCCTTCCAAGGGGTAAGCGTCTTTTAATTTCATGGCTGCAGTCACCATCTGTAGTGATTTTGGAGCCCAGAAAAATAAAGTCTGACACGGTTTCCACTGTTTCCCCATCTATTTCCTATGAAGTGATGGGTCCAGATGCCATGATCTTTGTTTTCTGAATGTTGAGCTTTAAGCCAACTTTTTCACTCTTCACTTTCACTTTCATCAAGAGGCTTTTTAGCCCCTCTTCACTTTCTGCCATAAGAGTGGTGTCATCTGCATATCTGAGGTGATTGATATTTCTCCCGGAAATCTTGATTCCAACTTGTGTTTCTTCCAGTCCAGTGTTTTTCATGATGTACTCTGCATATAAGTTAAATAAACAGTGTGACAATACACAGCCTTGACGTACTCCTTTTCCTATTTGGAAGCCGTCTGTTGTTCCATGTCCACTTCTAACTGTTGCTTCCTGACCTGCATACAGGTTTCTCAAGACACATTTCAGGTGGTCTGGTATTCCCATCTCTTTCAGAATTTTCCACAGATTATTGTGATCCACACAGTCAAAGGCTTTGGCATAGTCAATAAAGCAGAAAGAGATGTTGTCCTGGAACTCTCTTGCTTTTTTGATGATCCAGAGGATGTTGGCAATTTGGTCTCTGGTTCCCCTGCCTTTTCTAAAACCAGCTTGAACATCAGGAAGTTTACAGTTCACATATTGCTGAAGGCTGGCTTGGAGAATTTTGAGCTCTACTTTATTAGCGTGTGAGATGAGTGCAATTGTGCAGTAGTTTGAGCATTCTTTGGCATTGCCTTTCTTTGGGATTGGAATGAAAACTGACCTTTTCCAGTCCTGTGCCCACTGCTGAGTTTTCCAAATTTGCTGGCATATTGCGTGCAGCACTTTCACAGCATCACCTTTCAGGATTTGGAATAGCTCAACTGGAATTCTATCACCTCCACTAGCTTAGTTCATAGTGATGCTTTCTAAGGCCCACTTGACTTCACATTCCAGGATGTCTGGCTCTAGGTCAGGGATCACACCATCGTGATTATCTGGGTCGTGAAGATCTTTTTTGTACAGTTCTTCTGTGTATTCTTGCCACCTCTTCTTAATATCTTCTGCTTTTGTTAGGTCCATGCCATTTCTGTCCTTTCTCGAGCCCATCTTTGCATGAAATGTTCCTTTGGTGTCTCTGATTTTCTTGAAGGGATCTCTAGTCTTTCCCATTCTGTTGTTTTCCACTATTTCTTTGCACTGATCTCTGAGGAAGGCTTTCTTATCTCTTCTTGCTATTCTTTGGAACTCTGCATTCATATGTTTATATCTTTCCTTTTCTCTTCTCTTCTTTTCAGAGCTATTTGTAAGGCCTCTCCAGACAGCCATTTTGCTTTTTTGCATTTCTGTTCCATGGGGATGGTCTTGATCCCTATCTCCTTTACAATGTCTCGAAACTCATTCCATAGTTAATCCGGCACTCTATCTATCAGATCTAGGCCCTTAAATCTATTTCTCACTTTCACTGTATAATCATAAGGAATTTGATTTAGGTCATACCTGAATGGTCTAGTGGTTTTCCCTACTTTCTTCAGTTTCAGTCTGAATTTGGCAATAAGGAGTTCATGGTCTGAGCCACAGTCAGCTCCTGGTCTTGTTTTTGCTGACTGTATAGAGCTTCTGCATCTTTGGTTGCAAAGAATATAATCAATCTGATTTCGGTGTTGACCATCTGGTGATGTCCATGTATAGAGTTGTGTTGTTGGAAGAGGGTGTTTGTTATGACCAGTGAATTTTCTTGGCAAAACTTTTCATTTCGTATTCCAGGGCCAAATTTGCCTGTTACTCCAGGTGTTTTTTGACTTTCTACTTTTGCATTCCAGTCCCCTATAATGAAAAGGACATCTTTTTTGGGTGTTAGTTCTATAAGGTCTTGTAGGTCTTCATAGAACCGTTCAACTTCAGCTTCTTCAGCATTACTGGTTGGGGCATAGACTTGAATTACTGAGATATTGAATAGTTTGCCTTGGAAATGAACAGAGATCATTTTGTTTTTGAGATTGCATCCAAGTACTGCATTTCGGACTCTTTTGTTGACCATGATGGCTGCTCCATTTCTTCTGAGGGATTCCTGCCCACAGTAGTAGATATAATGGTCATCTGAGTTAAATTCACCCATTCCAGTCCATTTCAGTTCGCTGATTCCTAGAATGTTGACATTCACTCTTGCCATCTCTTGTTTGACCACTTCCCATTTGCCTTGATTCATGGACCTGACATTCCAGGTTCCTATGCAATATTGGTCTTTAAAGCATTGGACCTTGCTTCTATCACCAGTCACATCCACAGCTGGGTATTCTTTTTGCTTTGGCTCCATCCCTTCATTCTTTCTGGAGTTATTTCTCCACTGATCTCCAGTAGCATATTGGGCCCCTACTGACCTGGGGAGTTTCTCTTTCAGTATCCTATCATTTTGCCTTTTCATGCTGTTCATGGGGATCTCAAGGCAAGAATACTGAAGTGGTTTGCCATTCCCTTCTCCAGTGGACCACATTCTGTCAGATCTCTCCACCATGACCCGCCCATCTTGGGTTGCCCCACGGGCATGGCTTAGTTTCATTGAGTAGACAAGCCTAACTAATCACACTAGTCCTAGTGTGATTAGACTGACTAGTTTTCTGTGAGTATGGTTTCATTGTGTCTGCCCTCTGATGCCCTCTTGCAACACCTACTGTTTTACTTGGGTTTCTCTTAGCTTAGGCGTGGGGTATCTCTTCACGGCTGCTCCAGCAAAGCGCAGCCATTGCTCCTTACCTTGGACTAGGGGTATCTCCTCACCGCCGCCCTTCCTGATCTTCAACGTGGGATAGCTCCTCTAGGCCCTCCTGCGCCCGCGCAGCTATGGCTCCTTGGACATGGGGTAGGTCCTCTTGGCCACCGCCCCTGGCCTCGGGCGTGGGGGCATGGGTTAGCTCCTCTCACCTGCTTCCCCTTGCCTCGGGCTTAGGGGCATGGGGTAGCTCCTCCCGCCCCCCACCCCTGACCTCGGACGCAGGGTAGCTCCTCTCGGCCGTTCCTGTGCTGTCGCAGTCTGGCACTCTCTGCCGCTGCCCCTGACCTCGGACGTGGAGTAGCTCCTCTTGGCCGCCTGCGATAGCGCGATATGAAATGCATAATTGTGCCAGTACTGGAATGCTTACATGAATGAAACAGTTTATTTGTAAATCATAAAGTAAGTTTATACAATCCTCTAGTAATATTGCCAAATGCAAATCACCAGATATAACTGGATAGTTTTTCTTTACCTCTATCTCTATGGGTAACAACTATGTATGTCTATCACAGTCTAAGAGAAATTACTAGAGACCTGATATGTGGAAATTAACCACCTGATTTCTGAGTCTGAAGGTCCTACCTTCAGTCCTTTTGGCATCTGCACAGAGAATAACATAAACAAATACTCAAGAGACAAAAATCTCATATTGGAGGCATTATAAACCATTTTGGAAAAATAAAAAGAAATAATATGTCATCCAGGAAGCTGGGAATTTTAGTATGAACAATCTGGCTGTTACATGCAGTCGTTTTGATAAATCATATAGTATTCAGGAAGAATTCCCTGTAGCTTCACTGAATATTTCAGAGTCTAAAAGCTCTGGTGTATATCTGATCAATTTCATTTTGTCACCAGGAGGAAGCTGTCAAACTACCATTAAACTGAGTTCTCACTAAAGTACAAAAATAAAAAACTTGAAAAATTTAAAAACCTGGCAAAATGAGTTTCTAGAGATATCAAGGAAACATTTCAAGCAAAGATGGGCTCAATAAAGGACAGAAATGGTATTGACCTACAGAAGCGGAAGATATTAAGAAGAGGTGGCAAGAGTACACAGAAGAACTGTACAAAAAAGATCTTCACGACCCAGATAATCACGAAGGTGTGAACATTCACACTCACCTAGAGCCGGACATCCTGGAATGTGAAGTCAGATGGGCCTTAGGAAGCATCACTATGAACAAAGCTAGTGGAGGTAATAGAATTCCAGTTGAGCTATTTCAAATTCTAAAAGATGCTGCTGTTAAAGTGCTGCATGCAATACGTCAGCAAATTTGGAAAACTCCACAGTGGCCACAGGACTGGAAAAGGTCAGTTTTCATTCCAATCCCAAAGAAAGGCAATGCCAAAGAATACTCAAACTACCACACAATTGCACTCATCTCACATGCTACTAAAGTAATGCTCAAAATTCTCCAAGCCAGGCTTTAGCAATACGTGAACCGTGAACTTCTAGATGTTCAAGCTGGTTTTAGAAAAGGCAGGGGAACCAGAGATCAAATTGCCAACATCCTCTGGATCATCAAAAAAGCAAGAGAGTTCCAGAAAAACATCTCTTTCTGCTTTATTGACTATGCCAAAGCCTTTGATTGTGTGGATCACCATAAACTGTGGAAAATTCTGAAAGAGATGGGAATACCAGACCACCTGACCTGCCTCTTGAGAAACCTATATGCAGGTCAGGAAGCAAAAGATAGAACTGGACATGGAACAACAGACTGGTTCCAAATAGGAAAAGCAGTATGTCAAGGCTGTATATTGTCACCCTGCTTAATTAACTTATATGCAGAGTACATCATGAGAAGTGCTGGGCTGGAAAAAGCACAAGCTGGAAACAAGATTGTCAGGAGAAATCTCAATAAACTCAGATATGCAGATGACACCACCCTTATGGCAGAAAGTGAAGAGGAACTAAAGAGCCTCTTGATGAAAGTGAAAGAGGAGAGTGAAAAAGTTGGCTTAAAGCTCAACATTCAGAAAACTAAGATCATGGCATCTGGACCCATCACTTTATGACAAATAGATGGGGAAACATTGGAAACAGTGTCAGACTTTATTTTTCTGGGCTCCAAAATCACTGCAGATGGTGATTGCAGCCACAAAATTAAAAGAGGCTTACTCCTTGGAAGGAAAGTTATGGCCAACCTAGACAGCATATTAAAAAGCAGAGATATTTCTTTGTCAACATAGGTCCATCTAGTCAAGGTTATGGTTTTTCCAGTGATCATGTATGTATGTGATAGTTGCTGAGTGCCAAGCTATGGTGTTGGAGAAGCCTCTGAGTGTCCCTTGGACTGCAAGGAGATCCAACCAGTCCATCCTAAAGAAGTTCAGTCCTGCATGTTCATTGGAAGGACTGATGTTGAAACTGAAACTCCAATACTTTGGCCGCCTGATACAGAGAGCTGACTCACTGGAAAAGACCCTGATGTTGGGAAAGATTGAGGGCAGGAGGAGAAGGTGATGACAGAGGATGAGACGGTTGGATGGCATCACCAACACAATGGCCATGGGTTTGGGTGGACTCCAGGAGTTGATGATGGACAGGGAGGCCTGGCATGCTGTGGTTTTTGGAGTTGCAAAGAGTCAGACACGACTGAGCAAGTGAAGTGAACTGAACTACTCATAACATGAAAATAGTTGAAAGAAATATTCTCAAGAAGATATATTCCCAACAAATTAGCACAATAAATGCAACTGATTATTTTTGTATTACCAAAACATATGTGCATGTGTTCATGTAAGTACCACTATTAAATCACCCAGGAAGAAATGTAAATAATTTTATCACAGTCATTGAAAGCACTCTCAACACATTTTAATGTCTGTTGAGACCAATCTTGGGAATACACTAATCTCTATGAAGGACAAATAAAATAATAAATTTATTTAATATTGATGATTTGCTTTCAGACTACCAGCTAGGTAAGGCTATTATATTGGAGAAGGTAATGGCACCCCACTCCAGTATTCTTGCCTGGAAAATTCCATGGACAGAGGAGCCTGGAAGGCTGCAGTCCATGGGGTCGCTGAGGGTCAGACACGACTGAACAACTTCACTTACTTTTTTTTTTTAAATTTTCTGAATCTTTTTTTTTTTAATTTATTTTAACGGGAGGTTAATTACTTTACAATATTGTATTGGTTTTGCCATACATCAACATGGTGAACAATTTCACTTTTACTTTTCACTTTCATGCATTGGAGAAGGCAATGGCAACCCACTCCAGTGTTCTTGCCTGGAGAATCCCAGGGACTGGGGAACCTGGTGGGCTGCCATCTATGGGGTCTCATAGAGTCGGACACGACTGAAGTGAATCAGGAGCAGCAGCAAGGCTATTATATTATGCCTAATTATTGTGGAAAATTCTGAAAGAGATGGGAATACCAGACCACCTGATCTGCCTCTTGAGAAATTTGTATGCAGGTCAGGAAGTAACAGTTAGAACTGGGCATGGGATAACAGAATGGTTCCAAATAGGACAAGGAGTACGTCAAGGCTGTATATTGTCATCCTGTTTATTTAACTTATATGCAGAGCACATCATGAGAAATGCTGGACTGGAAGAAACACAAGCTGGAATCAAGATTTCCGGGAGAAATATCAATAACCTCAGATATGCAGATGACACCACCCTTATGGCAGAAAGTGAAGAGGAACTCAAAAGCCTCTTGATGAAGGTGAAAGTGGAGAGTGAAAAAGTTGGCTTAAAGCTCAACATTCAGAAAATGAAGATCATGGCACCTGGTCCCCTCACTTCATGGGAAATAGATGGGGAAACAGTGGAAACAGTGTCAGAATTTATTTTTCTGGGCTCCAAAATCACTGCAGATGGTGACTGCAGCCATGAAATTAAAAGATGCTTACTCCTTGGAAGGAAAGTTATGACCAACCTAGATATCATATTCAAAAGCAGAGATATTACTTTGCCACCAAAGTTTGGCCTAGTCAAGGCTATGGTTTTTCCTGTGGTCATGTATGGATGTGAGAGCTGGACTGTGAAGAAGGCTGAGCGCCGAAGAATTGCATGCTTTTGAATTGTGGTGTTGGAGAAGACTTTTGAGAGTCCCTTGGACTGCAAGGAGATCCAACCAGTCCATTCTGAAGGAGATCAGCCCTGGGATTTCTTTGGAAGGAATGATGCTGAAGCTGAAACTCCAGTACTTTGGCCCCCTCATGAAAAGAGTTGACTCATTGGAAGAGACTCTGATGCTGGGAGAGATTGGGAGCAAGAGGAGAAGGGGACAACAGAGGATGAGATGGCTGGATGGCATCACTGACTCTATGGACGTGAGTCTGAGTGAACTCTGGGAGTTGGTGATGGACAGGGAGGCCTGGCGTGCTGCAAGTCATGGGGTCACAAAGAGTCGGACATGACTGAGCGACTGATCTGATTTCTCATCTGATTTTTTTCCATTTGGAAAAAGGATTGATGTGTCTTTGTATTCTTTATTTATTTACCTTGTAGAATTTATTCTCTCATGATTTTCTCAAGGAGAAATGACAAGATAATTACAGTTTAAATAAAATTCAGAAGAATTATGAATTGCCTTAAAACCCGTTTTGTGACTGATAACTAATTAAGCAAATCTCTGTTAAGTACCAATCATGTGTCAAACCTGTGTAAATGTGTTGGTGATACAGTTGTGCAAAAGTAATAATTAGTATGTAAATATAAGCATATCTCCAAAATAAACAAGTGAATAAATAAAGGCAGAAAATTTTTTCTGCCTTGAAGTAAAAAGTAAAACAGGGAAATGGGAGAAAACTACTTCCCCAACATGCTCAGGTTTTCTCCAAAATTAAAGACAGGAATAATGATAGACAGCTCTGTTAAGTATCTGGTGGAAGAGGTTCCAGGTAAAGGAGACAAAAAACAAAGGTCCTGGGAAGGTGTAAATTGGGTTAATGTGAGGAACAAAAATGAAGGTTGGGGAGAGAAGACTTTTGATCAAAGACATGGCTAGGTGCTGATTCTATAAAGACTTGAAAGGTATGATGTAGAAACTGGGGTTTATTCAAATGTCAATGACAAATTAATGCGGGGTTTAAGCAGAAAGATGGTATAATTTTTGATTTTTAAAATTTCATTCTGGCTAACAGACATAACCGAACTGTACTGGGCAATCAATGAAACCAATTAAGAATCTGTTGGGTCAGTCAAAAGAAGAGATGATAGTGGTTTGACCAGGAGAGACAATAGGAAAATAATAGTGTCAAAGTGAAAGAGTCTCAACTGTGTCTGACTCTTTGTGACCTCCTGGACTATACAGTGCATGGAATTCTCCAGGTAAGAATACTGCAGTGGGTATCCATTCCCTTCTCCAGGGAATCTTCCCAACCCAGGGAACAAATCTAGGTCTCCCACATGGAAGGTGGGTTCTTTACCAGCTGTGTCACCAGGGAAACCCAAGAATACTGGAGTGAGTAGCCTATCCCTTCTCCAGGGGATCTTCCTGACCTAGGAATTGAACCAGGGTCTCCTGCATTGCAGGTGAATTCTTTACCAGCTGAGCTACCTCAGGGAATATCAGGGAAGCCCTAATATTGTCAAAGTTGACATGTATTTTGAAGACAGAGACATAATTTTCTAGTAGATTATATGAGATAGTGGTTAAGACCCAAAGAGAGAACTAAAGCACAGTTTTTAGGTTTGGAGATTGAACTATTGAATAGAGATGATGCCACACATAAAATGGGAAAGTTTCACTCCTGATAATGGTGAAGTAGTTCATATCATGTCAACCCTCCTTTAGAAAATAATTATAACTCTGGATAAAATTTTTAAAATCAAGTATGTAAAAGTACTGGAACATGAACAAAGTCAAAGAAAAAAGTATAAGGAGATTGATAACTGGAAGAAATAGAACAGAATGATTTTTTTAATTTCATGGCTTTTTGGAGATACTCCCCAGTCAGTATCTTATGGGACAGCCAAAACTCAGAGAATACCATTAAGCTATTGGTTGAGGAATCAGAAAACACAGTTCCAATACAACTGAGAAGCTGGGGATTAGGACATCCATAAAAAGAGATAGCCACAAAGAGAGAACCTCATAGACTGTTTATGAGTTCTGAAAAAAAAAAAAAAAAAGTAGATCAAATTCCTGAATTAAATGTTAATGAGGTGAACTCAAAGCATCCCACTAAAGCTAGAAGAGCCAATAGAAGTTTCAGCTGATGCCAGAGAGAGAGATAATTTAGACTTTGACTTCATCTTAACTGCCAACCAAACAAAAATTTTAAATCACACCAATATTTAGAGAAACACAAGAGAATATAGGATCTTATTATGTATAATTCACAATGTCTGAGATAAAAATCCAAGAGACAATTAAAGAGAAGGAAGCAATATGACTTAAATAAAGAAAAAAAAGTAAAATTTAAGGAGACTTAGAGATGATTAAGATGAGATTTTTGAAGTATTAGAGTGGTTTTAATGATGCTATTGTAAGCATGCACAGGAATATAAAGGAAATCACATGCGGAACAAGTGAATAGATAGGGAATGTAAGAGGAATCACCTTCAAGAAACTATAAAAAGGACTAAATAGGAATTCTAAGTCAAGAAACACCTGGAGTAACAGGCAAATTTGGCCTTGGAACATGGAATGAAGGAGGGCAAAGACTAATAGAGTTTTGCCAAGAAAATGCACTGGTCATAGCAAATACCCTCTTCCAACAACACAAGAGAAGACTCTATACATGGACATCACCAGATGGTCAACACCGAAATCAGATCGATTATATTCTTTGCAGCCAAAGATGGAGAAGCTCTATACAATCAGCAAAAACAAGACCAGGAGCTGACTGTGGCTCAGACCACGAACTCCTTATTGCCAAATTCAGACTGAAATTGAAGAAAGTAGGGAAAACCACTAAACCATTCAGGTATGACCTAAATCAAATCCCTTATGATTATACAGTGGAAGTGAGAAATAGATTTAAGGGCCTAGATCTGATAGATAGACTGCCTGATGAACTATGGAATGAGGTTCGTGACATTGTACAGGAGACAGGGATCAAGACCATCCCCATGGAAAAGAAATGCAACAAAGCAAAATGGCTGTCTGGGGAGGCCTTGCAAATAGCTGTGAAAAGAAGAGAAGTGAAAAGCAAAGGAGAAAAGGAAAGATATAAACATCTGAATGCAGAGTTCCAAAGAATAGCAAGAAGAGATAAGAGAGCCTTCTTCAGCAATCAATGCAAAGAAATAGAGGAAAACAACACAATGGGAAAGACTAAGGATCTATTCAAGAAAATCAGAGATACCAAAGGAACGTTTCATGCAAAAATGGGCTCGATAAAGGACAGAAGTGGTATGGACCTAACAGAAGCAGAAGATATTAAGAGAAGGTAGCAAGAATACACAGAAGAACTGTACAAAAAAGAGCTGCACCACCCAGATAATCATGATGGTATGATCACTGACCTAGAGCCAGACATCCCGGAATGTGAAGTCAAGTGGGCCTTAGAAAGCATCACTACGAACAAAGCTAGTGGAGGTGATGGAATTCAGTGGAGCTATTCAAATCCTGAAAGATGATGTTGAAAGTGCGCACTCAAAGCCAGCAAATTTGGAAAACTCAGCAGTGCCACAGGATTGGCAAGGTCAGTTTTCATCCCAATCCCAAAGAAAGGCAATGCCAAAGAGTGCTCAAACTACCAAACAATGCACTCATCTCACACGCTAGTAAAGTATGCTAAAATTCTCCAAGCCAGGCTTCAGCAATATTAACTGTGACCCGATGTTCAAGCTGGTTTTCGAAAAGGCAGAGGAAGCAGAGATCAAATGCCAACATCCGCTGACATGGAAAAAGCAAGAGAGTTCCAGAAAAACATCTATTTCTGCTTTATTGACTATGCCAAAGCCTTTGACTGTGTAGATCACAATAAACTAGGAAAATTCTGAAAGAGATGGGAATACCAGATCACCTGATCTGCCTCTTGAGAAATCTGTATGCAGGTAGGAAGCAAAGTTAGAACTGAATGGAACAACAGACTGTTCCAAATAGGAAAAGGAGTAGTAGGCTGCATATGTCACCATGTTTATTTAACTTATATGCAGAGTACATCATGAGAAATGCTGGACTGGAAGAAACACAAGTTGGAATAAAGATTGCTGGGAGAAATATCAATAACCTCAGATATGCAGATGACACGACTCTTATGGAGAAAGTGAAGAGGGGCTAAAAAGCCTCTTGATGAGAGTGAAAGTGGAGAGTGAAAAGGTTGGCTTAAGCTCAACAAGAAAACGAAGATCATGGCATCTGTCCCATCACTGCATGGGAAATAGATGGGAAAAGTGGAAACAGTGTCAGACTTTGTTTTTCTGGCTCCAAAATCACTGCAGATGTGACTGCAGCCATGAAATTAAAAGACGCTTACTCCTTGGAAGGAAAGTTATGACCAACCTAGATAGCATATTCAAAAGCAGAGACATTACTTTACCAACAAAGGTTCGCCTAGTCAAGGCTATGGTCTTTCTGTGGTATGTATGGAGTGAGAGTGGATGTGAAGAAGGCTGAGCGCCGAAGAATATTTGAATTGGTGTTGAGGAGACTGAGAGTCTTGATGAAAGATCAACCAGTCCATTCTCAAGGAGATCAGCCCTGGGATTTTTTGGAAGGAATGACGCTAGTGAAACTCAGTATTTGGCCACCCAGAAAGAGTTGAATTGGAGAAGATGAGTGGGAGGGAGGGGGAGGAGGAGAAGGGGAGAAGAGGATGAGATGGTGGATGGCAATGATGATGGATGTGATGTGAGGACCTCCGGAGTGGTGATGGAACGGAGGTGGTGCGCGTTATGGAGTCGAGAGTGGTGAGATTTGGAGATGGATAAAAATATAAAAAAAAAATGATTTAAAAATTAGAAAAAAAATGTAGGAATAGGTGAAAAAAGAGAAAAAGAATAATAAAATTTTGCAAAATATTTAATAATAGGTGATAAAAGAAAGAAAAAAAATATTTAAAAGAAATAGAGTGTTTAATTGTGAAATAATATAAAAAAAGAAATAGAAAAGTAAATAATTAAAAAATATTTAAATAATAATTTTAGTCAAAAAAATACGTATACCTCAAAAAAGGCTACAGGGACTCTTTGGTGGTCCAGGGTTAAGACTCCAAGCTTCCAACTGCAAGGGACAGAGGTTTGATGTTGCTACTAAGATACTCCAGCTACCCAGCAGCCCCAAAAGTTAAAAAATAAAAATGAGGGTATAAAAGCCAATAGAATTTAGGACTTCATAAGAAATTCAAAAGGAAATTTTTAGGACAAAATGATGTAAGACAAAATGAAAACTCAGATTCTTAGGAAGGAATGGAGAGCACCAGAAATGGTAAATGTATAAAGAAATAGAAACAATTACTATCTTGATTTCTTTAAAAAAAATGTATGAATTTAAGAAAAATATAGTCTTATAGTATGAGGTTTATAGTAATAATCAGATCAGATCAGTCGCTCAGTCGTGTCCGACTCTTTGCGACCCCATGAACCGCAGCACGCCAGGCCTCCCTGTCCATCACCAGCTCCCGGAGGTCACTCAGACTCGCATCCATCAAGTCAGTGATGCCATCCAGCCATCTCATCCTCTGTCTTCCCCTTCTCCTCCTGCCCTCAATCCCTCCCAGCATCAGAGTTTTCTCCAGTGAGTCAACTCTTCGCATGAGGTGGCCAAAATACTGAAGTTTCAGCTTTAGCATCATTCCTTCTAAAGAAATTCCAGGATTGATCTCCTTCAGAATGGACTGGTTGGATCTTCTTGCAGTCCAAGGGACTCTCAAGAGTCTTCTCCAACACCACAGTTCAAAAGCATCAATTCTTCGGCGTTCAGCCTTCCTCACAGTCCAGCTCTCACATCCATACATGACCACAGGAAAGACCATAGCCTTGACTAGGCGAACCTTTGTTGGCAAAGTAATGTCTCTGCTTTTGAATATGCTATCTAGGTTGGTCATAACTTTCCTTCCAAGGAGTAAGCGTCTTTTAATTTCATGGCTGCAGTCACCATCTGCAGTGATTTTGGAGCCCAGAAAAACAAAGTCTGACACTGTTTCCACTGTTTCCCCATCTATTTCCCATGCAGTGATGGGACCAGATGCCATGATCTTCGTTTTCTGAATGTTGAGCTTTAAACCAACCTTTTCACTCTCCACTTTCACTCTCATCAAGAGGCTTTTTAGCCCCTCTTCACTTTCTGCCATAAGAGTCGTGTCATCTGCATATCTGAGGTTATTGATATTTCTCCCAGCAATCTTTATTCCAACTTGTGTTTCTTCCAGTCCAGCATTTCTCATGATGTACTCTGCATATAAGTTAAATAAACATGGTGACATATGCAGCCTTGACGTACTCCTTTTCCTATTTGGAACCAGTCTGTTGTTCCATGACCAGTTCTAACTGTTGCTTCCTGACCTGCATACAGATTTCTTAAGAGGCAGATCAGGTGGTCTGGTATTCCCATCTCTTTCAGAATTTTCCATAGTTTATTGTGATCCACACAGTCAAAGGCTTTGGCATAGTCAATAAAGCAGAAATAGATGTTTTTCTGGAACTCTCTTGCTTTTTCCATGATCCAGCGGATGTTGGCAATTTGATCTCTGCTTCCTCTGCCTTTTCGAAAACCAGCTTGAACATCAGGAAGTTCACGGTTCACATATTGCTGAAGCCTGGCTTGGAGAATTTTGAGCATTACTTTACTAGCGTGTGAGATGAGTGCAATTGTTCGGTAGTTTGAGCACTCCTTGGCATTGCCTTTCTTTGGGATTGGGATGAAAACTGACCTTTTCCAGTCCTGTGGCCACTGCTGAGTTTTCCAAATTTGCTGGCATATTGAGTGCAGCACTTTCATAGCATCATCATTCAGGATTTGGAATAGTTCCACTGGAATTCCATCACCTCCACTAGCTTTGTTCGTATAGTAATAATACTTCAGCCTAAAGATGTTTTTAAGGACAATATACAAAGTCATAATATTCTTAAATTTTATATATAGTAGTACAAAATTAAATCTAACATAACTCTGGAAAGATATGAAAGCATATTTTGATTACGAGAGCAGCCAGTAAAAGTAATACAAATAAATATGTGTTAAAAAGCTGATAGAGAAATTAAATGCTAAAAAGTCTTCAATTAACTCCCCAAAATAATAAAAATGAAAACAGAAAAACAAAAATATGGGATGATTAAAAAAAAAAACACACAGAACAAAATGACACAATTAAGTAGAATCTACTCAATAACCGAGTATCAGGAAACAGACTCCGCCTCCAAATTTGCATCAACTGAAGAGACTGCATGTTGAGATATCTTCAGTCAACAAACCCCAGTCATGTTGCTAGGGCCTTGTACTCAAATGTGACAGACAACTAAAAATGACTTGACTGTAGGGGAACTTCTAATTTTAAAGACAGTAATCAAAAACAATCATTACATGTGTAATATAAAAATAAGTGATATAAAGGAATTTTTTTACAAAACAGAAACAGACTCATAGACTTAGAGAATGAACTTAAGGTTGCCAAGTGGGGAAGGATGGGGGAAATGGATATATAGGGAGTTTGAGATAGACCTGTATGCATTGCTATATGGCACCCCACTCCAGTACTCTTGCCTGGAAAATCCCATGGATGGAGGAGCCTGGTGGGCTGCAGTCCATGGGGCCGCTAAGAGTCAGACACGACCGAGCGACTTCACTTTCCCTTTTCCCTTTCATCCATTGGAGAAAGAAATGGCAACCCACTCCAGGGTTCTAGCCTGGAGAATCCCAGGGACGGGGGAGCCTGGTGGGCTGCCATCTATGGGTTCACACAGAATTGGACACGATTCAAGCGACTTAGCAGCACTGACAATATCTTACTGTATAGCACAAGGAACTTTGATTAATGGTATGTGGCTGCCTGAATGGGAGGGGAGTTTGGAAGAGAACAGATACATGCATATATATATAGCAATTTTGGAAAACTCAGCAGGGGCTACAAGACTGGAAAAGATCAGTTTTCATTTCAATCCCAAAGAAAGGCAATGACAAAGAATGTTCAAACTACTGTACAGATGCACTCATTTCACATGCTAGCAAAGTAATGCTCAAAATTCTCCAGATTAGGCTTCAAAGTAGGTGAGCTGAGAACTTCCAGATGTTCAAGCTGGATTTAGAAAAGGCAGAGGAACCAGAGATCAAATTGCCAGCATCAGTTGGATCATAGAAAAAATAAGAGAATTCCAAAAAACATCTACTTCTGCTTCATTGACTACTCTAAAGCCTTTGACTGTGTGGATCACAATAAACTGTTGAAAATTCCTGAAGAGATTGGAATACCAGACCACCTGACCTGTCTCCTGAGAAATCTTTATGCAGGTCAGAAAGCAACAGTTAGAACTGGACATGACAAGAGACTGGTTCCAAATTGGGAAAGGAGTACATCAAGGCTGTATATTGTCACCCTGCTTATTTAATACATATGCAGAGTATATCATGTGAAATGTCAGGCTGGATGAAGCACAAGCTGGAATCAAGATTGCTGGGAGAAATATCAATAAGCTCAGATATGCAGATGACACCACCCTTATGGCAGAAAGTGAAGAGGAACTAAAGAGCCTCTTGATGAAGGTGAAAGAAGAGAGTGAAAAAGATGGCTTAAAACTCAATATTCAAAACACTAAGATCATGGCATCAGGTCCCATCACTTCATGGCAAATAGATGGGGAACAATGGAAACACTGACAGACTTTATTTTCTTAGGCTCCAGAATCACTGCAGATGGTAACTGCAGCCATGAAATCAAAAGACATTTGCTCCTTGGAAGAAAAGCTATGACCATCAACCTAGACAGCATATTAAAAAGCAGAGACATTACTTTACCAACAAACGTCCATCTAGTCAAAGCTATGGTTTTTCCAGTAGTAATGTATGGATGTGTGAGTTGGACCATAAAGAAAGCTGAGCATTGAAAAATCGATGCTTTTTGATCTGTGGTGTTGGAGAAGATTCTTGAGAGTCCCTTGGACTGGAAGGAGATCAAACCAGTCAATCCAAAAGGAAATCAACCCTGAATATTCATTGGAAGTACTAATGCTGAAGCTGAAGCTCCAATATTTTGGCCACCTGATGCAAAGAGCCAATGCATTAGAAAAGACCCTGATGCTGGGAAAGACTGAAAGCAGGAAGAGAAGGGGACAACAGAGGACAAGATGGTTGGATGGCATCACCAACTGGATGAACATGAGTATGAGCAAGCTCTGGGAGATGGTGAAGGACAGGAAAGTGTGGCAGAAATTGTAAGAAGAAAAATAAAACAAAAAATAATAGAAAATGCATTCTGGGCAGAAAAAGGGAAATTCAAGAGGCTAAAATAAAAATTATATTCAAAGATTTGAAAGATAAAGTTGAAAACTCTGATGAAAAGCATTCTCTCATTTCATTATGAGGAGACATTGTGAAAATTAAGGGAGGAAATTGTTCAAAAACAATGCAATGCCCATAATTTTTAAATTGTAGGAATTAAGGGAACAAGTAACCACATTATAAGGAATTACTGTGGCTTAGCCATATGTAAAAAGATTCACAACTCAAGATAAGAACATGAAATTTCAAAAAAAAAAAAAAAAAAGAAAACATATTTCAGGTGAAATAAGTATCCAAAAATCTGCCAGATAAAAAATGTAGAGAAAAAAGGTAACATCCAAAGTATTAGTATTCAGAATGGTATCTGATTTCACCACAGCAACACCAAAATCTATTTTTCAAAATGAGCAGTATGTTGACAAGATAAACTGTCAATCACATCTAAGGGTCAATCAAACTGTCAACCAAATATATATCTTTATATATATGAAAGGACTCAAAATAGTTTCTTCCCATGCACCATTTCTCTGGAAGCAACTAGGGGACTTTCTTCCCAACTGAAGAAAAGACAAAGGAAATCTATGGAATCCTAAGCCCCATGGCTCTAGCTGTGAAGCAGTCTTAAGAGATTGTTCACTGAAGAACAAACCAGGGTGGGAAGCTGCTGAAAGGAAAACCTCCAAGAAGGAAAGAAAAAGAAGGAGAAAATGAAGAAAAAGGAGGTGAGCAAACTAAGATGACATATTTGATCATATTGGGAATCTTTAAGGTTCGATGGGAAAATTAGCATTGCAATCATTAAATTAATTATAGGGAAAAAAGTTGACTACAGAAAATGTAAACATAGCACACAATATATGTTACTAAAAGCAATATGCTATTGTATTAACAGCATAAACATTAAATATTGATTTTAGAAGTTGTATACATATATATGTATATATGAGTACATGTGGACTGGCAGAAAGCCAGTGAGAAAGCCAGATACTTATTCTCTGTAAGAAAAAAAAAGTAATGTCCAAATTGCAATGTCAATACAGATCAATACAGAGAAGTATAATATAGCAATGGAGAAGAAAATAATAAAATAAAAAGAGGGAAGCTCTTTTTATAGCTTAGGAATTGTGAGTTCAGATAGAGAATATGAGGGCAATGAATTACTGGCTTTCATTATAAACCCTAAAATACTGTCTTAATATACTTTTAGAATGTTTTTAAAAAATAAGCACACATAATATTTACTTGCTGCTGCTGCTGCTAAGTCGCTTCAGTCGTGTCCGACTCTGTGCGATCCCATAGACGGCAGCCCACCAGGCTCCTCTGTCCCTGGGATTCTCCAGGCAAGAATACTGGAGTGGGTTGCCATTTCCTTCTCCAATGCATGAAAGTGAAAAGTGAAAGTGAAGTCGCTCAGTCGTCTCCGACTCTTAGCGACCCCGTGGACTGCAGCCTACCAGGCTCCTCCGTCCATGGGATTTTCCAGGCAAGAGTTCTGGGGTGGGGTGCCATTTACTTAGAAATACAAATTTTAACATTATATTTGACTCAGCATTTCTACTTCTAGAAATTTATTCTAAATAGATCTTTTCAAATGAGAATAAAGGTTAGGACTTCCCTAGTGGCTCAGATGGTAGAGTCTGCCCAAAGTGCAGGAGACCAAGTTTTGATCCCTGGGTCAGGAATATCCCCTGAAGAAGGAAATGGCAACCCACTCCAGTATTCTTGCCTGGAAAATCCAGGAGAGAATAAAGGTAGAGATGTTCAACTGTCTATAACAGGAAAATCTAGAGGGCAACTTACATCACTAATAAAGTTGCAGTTAAATGAATTTTAGGCACCCTTAAAAATAATGTTAGGAGATAATATTTAATGATGTGAAAATTTTTATAAATATTTATTATCATCATTTAGAATTTTACATATATATGTATCATTCAAAATGATGTATAATTATATCAGATCAGATCAGATCAGTCGCTCAGTTGTGTCTGACTCTTTGCGACCCCATGAACTGCAGCACGCCAGGCCTCCCTGTCCATCACCAGCTCCCGGAGGTCACTCAGACTCGCATCCATCGAGTCAGTGATGCCATCCAGCCATCTCATCCTCTGTCGTCCCCTTCTCCTCCTGCCCCCAATCCCTCCCAGCATCAGAGTCTTCTCCAATGAGTCAACTCTTCGCATGAGGTGGCCAAAATACTGGAGTTTATATACACACATATATGTATATACACTCTTACTAACCATCATTTTTAATGTTTCAGATCTGTTCCACTACCTTCAAAAGTCAGATTCCTCCCTTTGTCACTTTTTTTTTTTTACAGACAAATTTGACTTATATTCCACAAAGATAGTAAAAAATGTAAAACAAGCTATACCACCACATTTCCCACCAAGCTGACAAGTCATTGTGAATCCTACCCAGCCTCCTTTTCTATTAGAGTGAACAGAACGCCTTCCTCCAATAGATTAATTAATCCAGTATGAATGATCTGAATCCTGTACCTTGTCATTTTTCTGAATTTCTACACCCTACTGGATGTCTCTTCTCTTTTTCCAAGTTCTTTTTAATCTTTACTGTTGTCATTCAAACAAGCATCCATACGTGCTCTAATCTTTTCCATCTTAAACAAGCAACACACACACACACACACACACATACACATACACATACGTCTTTTTGGTGCAAACTGAGGTATCTGAAAGATGTTTGAGATGCATATGTGTGCATTTTGTGCACTTTTATGAAGCTTGGCTCATCTGAGCTAAGGTTTCTGCATTCATCCAGTGTTTTTTTCTGAATGAAATGGCATATAAACAAGTGAAAATTCAGTAATACTTAAATTGATTTATAAATTATCAAGTGTGAAGGAACAAATTCACATGTTCAAGACAATCATGAACTGACTGTACATTGTAATTTTTCTTTTATAGTACACCATTCTAAAGTTTTAGTTTCAAATAAAACATTAGATCTTAAATGTCAGTTAATCTTGAAATTCAAAAATAATATTGAGTTTAATCAAACTAGAGTGATAGAGATATATTCCAGATCTGCATGAACTGGTTGGATAAAATGTGCTTGAAAGGAGCCAAAAAAAAAAAAAAAAATCAAACAACCAAATAACAAATAAAAAACAACAAAAAATATCTTCTGACAAACATGATCCTAAATTATATACATAGAGATAATGCTGAAGACTTCTGTGGTAAAGTGAATGGTTTTCAATCAAATGGAACCACTAAAAATGAAGTGTACAGAGAAATCCCAGATTACCTATCTTACCCTTCAATACTAAAAAAAACTTATTTTGCATAGACAAATTTTACAGCAACATAAATTTAAATTGCCTGGAATCTGTGCAATTGGAAAAATAGGTGGTGTACAGCATTAGGCTTCCATGATGATCGACATCTTTGGAAATGAAGCTCCTCCAAGCCTGTTGTAAATACTTGTTTTGTGAACTGCTTCCTTGCTATACAGTGAAAATGTCGATGTTGATACACAACAATATTACAGTGTGTGTTTACTGCCTCATAAAGTTAAACTAACTATGTGTTAGCCATAGAGATGATGGAAATGTATCTAAATGCAGTTTATAGCAGTGCTAATTCCACTGGGGTCCCATGCCACGGCAGGATGAGGTAGTAATGCAGTCATTAATTAGAAGAAACAGACTTTTCACAGGTGGCTCAGAGCCCAACTTTAATTGCCTTTGGCTTCAAGGCCTCTGGTAGGGTTATTTCTGCAAGTAGTTCCTTCGGTTGCTGACAGAGTCTTCTATACTTGACAGATTCTGATAAGGCTATGGCAATGGTTTTGCCACTTGTATTATTAAATTTCACATTAAGATTGTGAGGAGTACTTAGCTGGCTGGTTGGAAATGATTTAATCTTTCACTGGCAATCTTATATGACATACTGTCACTTATTTATAGACTATATGCAAAATCAATTCTGTGCTGTTATATTTTCTTCTGTAGCTGTGCTATTGGTAGCCATCCATATTTATAGTATGAAAGGCTGATTTCAGAATAGTAACGTTCAAGCCTCATTACCCATAAATTCTCCACTAATAAAACCCAATCTGCAAATAATACTATTAGTAAGTATAATAATATGAATGGACATTTACTGAGAACTCACTATGTGCCAAGCAGTATTCCATGTGTTTTAAAGTACTTTGTCATTTCTATCTCTGCCAACACCTGTTGGGGTAAGTTTTATTATTATCTGTATTTTAGAGATGTCCAGAGGCCTGAAGAGGTTCGATAGCTTTCCCAAGTTCTCATACCAATGGAGTAACAGTTCTGGTGGACTAGAATTAGTCTGCATCCTTTATTATTTCTGCAACTTTGGATCAGTTTTAAAATATCCAAAGAGAACTATATTCATTTATTCAACATCCTGTGATAAGCCTTAATGGAAAATAATATTAAAAAAGAATGCATAAATATGTATAACTGAATCACTCTGCTTTATACCAGAAATGAACACAACATTGTAAATCAACTTAATTCAATGAAGGAAAAAAAAAAAGAATAAAAAACTGTCAAAAAACTTGGAAGAATAGCACAAAACACTTTTCTACTCATAACATTTGCCTTATCTATATATCTAACCTCTTTGTTTTTTAGTAGCCATACAAAAGTTGTGCAAAATATAATACTTCAGTGTGCAACACATAAAAATAAGGACCTTCTCTCACTTGATATATTGTCATTTTCACACTTAAGAAAATTAACATTTATTCAATAATATCTACTACATAGCTCATATTTAAATTTCTCCAGTTATTCCTCCAAAAATCTCTTTTGTAAGTATCTTTTCCTTAGATCCATGATGGATGAAACTTCATTCATTGAATTTAGTTGTTAGTATATTTAATTTTTTTTAATCTTGAATAATCATGTTCTTTTCTTTTTTCTATACTATTGTATTTGTGACAATTTATCTTTTATAATGCCTTACATTTTACCTTGTCCAATTTTTCCTCATTCCAACATTCTAAAGCTGTTAGCCACTCAGTCATGTCTAACTTTTTGTGACCCCATGGACAGTAGCCCAAAAGGTTCCCCCTGTCTATGGGATTTTCCAGCCAAGAACACTTAAGTGGGTTGCCATTTCCTTTTCCAGTGGATCTTCCTGACTCAGGGATTGAACCCAGGTTTGCTGCATTGAAGGCAGAGTCTATACTCTCTGAGACCCCAGGGAAACATCATTCCAACATTAGTAGAGAGAATACTGTTCAGATGATGACCTGTATTTCTTACTGTGACACATCAGGAAGTATCACTGTTTGTGTTGCTCCTGCTGCTGCTGCTAAGTCGCTTCAGTCGTGTCCAACTCTGTGTGACCACACAGACAGCAGCCCACCAGGCTCCCCTGTCCCTGGGATACTCCAGGCAAGAACACTGTAGTGGGTTGCCATTTCCTTCTCCAATTCTTGAAAGTGAAAAGTGAAAGTGAAGTTGTTCCGTCGTGCCTGACTCTTAGCGACCCCATGGACTGCAGCCCACCAAGGCTCCTCGTCCATGGGATTTTCCAGGCAAGAGTACTGGAGTGGGTTGCCATTGCCCTCTCCGACATGAAAAGAAGCTAACCATCACTAATTACTGGGACATCCCTGGTGGCTAAGACAATAAAGAATCCAACTGCAATGCAACTAAAACCAAAATGAGACATTAGGTGGCTATTATCAAAGAGAGAAAGAACAAACGAATGAACGAGTGTTGATAAGGATGCCGAGAAACTGGAACTCTTGTGCTACTCCTGATAGGAATGCAAAATGGAACAGCCACTGTGGAGAATGGGATGGTAGTTCATCAAAAATTAAAAAGAGGATTATGATATGATGCAGCCATTCCACTTCTGGAAAGTACTCAAATGAACAGAAAGTAGAGACTCAAACACCTGTGTTCAAAGCAGCATTATTCACAATAGCCAGAATGTGGAAGCAGCCCAACTATCAATCAATTAATGAATGGATTTTTTAAAGTAATATTGAGTTGGCCAAAAAGGTCATTCAAGTTTTTCCACACAATATTACAGAAAAATCTGAGCGAACTTTTTGGCCAACTCAATATATTTACATATTGGGCTACAGTCCCTAGGTTCTCACAGAGTCAAACACAACTGACGTGACTTAGTATGCATATATATATACACACATATATATGTATGTTAGATATAGTATTATATATTATATGTATTATATATATAATATGTATAATATAGAATATATAATATAATTACATTACAATATTTTATATATTATATATATACATATATTTTACATATACATATATATGTATACACATATTATATACACACATATATGTATATGTATAATATTATTATATTATATATATTATAACTATTATGTATATATTATATAAACATATATGTATATATACATATATATGTATTGCAAACAGTATATTATAATTATATATAATAATTATAATTATATATATACATTGTATATATGTGTTATATATATGTGTATATATAGGAAAAGCGATGGCATCCCACTATATGTGTACATATACATATATATGGAAATTTATCCCCATGGTATTAAATATGAGGAGCCTGATAGTCTGCAGTACCATGGGGTTACTAAGAGTTGGGCACGACTGAGTGACTTCACTTTAATTATCTCTTCACTTTCATGTAATTGGTAAGAAGGAAATGGCAACCCACTCCAGTACTCTTGCCTGGAGAATCCCAAGGACAGAGGTGCCTAATGGGCTACCATCTATGGGGTCGCACAGAGTCGGACACGACTGAAACGAGACTTAGCAGCAGCATCAGATCAGATCAGATCAGTGGCTCAGTCATGTCCGACTCTTTGCGATCCCATGAATCACAGCACGTCAGGCCTCCCTGTCCATCACCAACTCCCGGAGGTCACTTAGACTCACATCCATCGAGTCAGTGATGCCATCCAGCCATCTCATCCTCTGTCGTCCCCTTCTCCTCCTGCCCTCAATCCCTCCCAGCATCAGAGTCTTCTCCAATGAGTTAACTCTTCGCATGAGGTGGCCAAAATACTGGAGTTTCAGCTTTAGCATCATTCCTTCAAAATAAATCCCAGGGCTGATCTCCTTCAGAATGGACTGGTTGGATCTCCTTGCAGTCCAAGGGACTCTTAAGAGTCTTCTCCAACACCACAGTTCAAAAGCATCAATTCTTTGGCGCTCAGCCTTCTTCACAGTCCAGCTCTCACATCCATACATGACCACAGGAAAGACCATAGCCTTGACTAGATGAACCTTTGTTGGCAAAGTAATGTCTCTGCTTTTGAATATGCTATCTAGGTTGGTCATAGCTTTCCTTCCAAGGAATAAGCGTCTTTTAATTTCATGGCTGCAGTCACAATCTGCAGTGATTCTGGAGCCCATAAAAATAAATTCTGACACTGTTTCCACTGTTTCCCCATCTATTTCCCATGTAGTGATGGGACCAGATACCATGATCTTCATTTTCTGAATGTTGAGCTTTAAGCCAACTTTTTCACTCTCCACTTTCATTTTCATCAAGAGGCTTTTTAGTTCCTCTTCACTTTCTGCCATAAAGAGGGTGGTGTCATCTGCATATCTGAGGTTATTGATATTTCTCCCAGCAATCTTGATTCCAACTTGTGTTTCTTCCAGTCCAGCGTTTCTCATGATGTACTCTGCATATAAGTTAAATAAGCAGGGTGACAATATACAACCTTGATGTACTCGTTTTCCTATTTGGAACCAGTCTGTTGTTCCGTGTCCAGTTCTAACTGTTGCTTCCTGACCTGCATACAAATTTCTCAAGAGGCAGATCAGGTGGTCTGGTATTCCCATCTCTCTCAGAATTTTCCACAGTTTATTGTGATCCACACAGTCAAAGGCTTTGGCATAGTCAAGAAAGCAGAAATAGATGTTTTTCTGGAACTCTCTTGCTTTTTCCATGATCCAGCAGATGTTGGCAATTTGATCTCTGGTTCCTCTGCCTTTTCTAAAACCAGCTTGAACATCAGGAAGTTCACGGTTCACATATTGCTAAAGCCTGGCTTGGAGAATTTTGAGCATTACTTTACTAGAGTGTTTGATGAGTGCAATTGTGCAGTAGTTTGAGCATTCTTTGACATTGCCTTTCTTTGGGATTGGGATGAAAATTGACCTTTTCCAATCTTGTGGCCACTGCTGAGTTTTCCAGATTTGCTGGCATATTGAGTGCAGCACTTTCACAATATCATCTTTCAGGATTTGGAATAGCTCAACTGGAATTCCATCACCTTCACTAGCTTTGTTCGTAGTGATGCTTTCTAAGGCCCACTTGACTTCACATTCCAAGATGTCTGGCTCTAGGTCAGTGATCACCCCATCATGATTATCTGGGTCGTGAAGCTCTTTTTTGTACAGTTCTTCTGTGTATTCTTGCCACCTCTTCTTAATATCTTCTGCTTCTGTTAGGTCCATACCACTTCTGTCCTTTATCGAGCCCATCTTTGCATGAAATGTTCCTTTGGTATCTCTGATTTTCTTGAAGAGATCCCTAGTCTTTCCCCTTCTGTTGTTTGTGACCAGCTTGTTTTATTTAGAATAATGACTTCGAGGTTCATCCTCATATTGTAGAATGTGTCAGAATTTTCTTTCTTGTTAGGCTGAATAATATGCAACTATATATAATATAATATAATATTGAATAATATTTGCATATACACACATATATATTATATATGTGTAGACCTAATAATAATCACGTACATCACGTACATATATATATACACATATGCTGCTGCATATATATGTATAGATATGTATAGATATGCATATATATGTATATATAAGCAGCAGCCTGTATATTTTATATATATATGTATATATATATATGTACGTGATTATTATTTCGGCCTACACATATATAATATATATGTGTGTATATGCAAATATTATTATATTATATTATATTATATATATGTGTGCGTATGCGAATATTATTCGGCCTAACAAGAAAGTAAATTCTGACACATTCTACAATATGAGGATGAACCTCAAAGTCATTATGCTAAATAAAACAAGCTGGTCACAAAAGGACAGATGCTGCATGACTTCACTTATATGAGGTACCTAGAGTTAGCTAAATTCATAGAGATCTACAGTATAATAGTGTTGCCAGTGGATGGTGATAGTGTGGAATGAAGAGTAGTTATTCAATGAGTATGGAGTTTCATCTCATCCTCTGCCGATCTCTTCTCCTCTCGCCTTCAGTCTTTCCCTACATCAGGGTCTTTTCCAATGACTTGGCTCTTTGATGGCTAGACAGCATTACTGACTCAATGGACATGAGTTTAAGCAAACTCCAGGAGAAATAAAGGACAGAGAAGCCTGGCACACTGCTGTTCACGGGGTCACAAAGAGTCAGCCATGACCTAGTGACTGAACTACAACCATGGAGTTTTAGTTTGGGAAGATGAAAAAGTTCTGGAGATGGATGATAGTGATGGCTGCACAACAATGTGAAGGTACTTGTTACACTGAACTTTACACTGAAAAATGGTTGCTGCTGCTGCTGCTAAGTCACTTCAGTCGTGTCCGACTCTGGGTGACCCCATAGACGGCAGCCACCAGACTCCCCCGTCCCTGGGATTCTCCAGGCAAGAACACTGGAGTGGGTTGCCATTTCCTTCTCCAATGCATGGAAGTGAAAAGTGAAAGTGAAGTCACTCAGTCGTGTCCGACTCTTAGCGACCCCATGGACTGCAGCCTACCAGGCTCCTCCATTCATGGGATTTTCCAGGCAAGAGTACTGGAGTGGGGTGCCATTGCCTTCTCTGGAAAAATGGTTAAATATCAATAATTTTACACACTGCCACATTTTATGATACCAGAAGGTGTTTTGAAATTATATCTGTAGTAAAATAACAACTAACATACTAAGTTAAGCTCATTACTTTAGTACATTTTTTTCTATAAAATAATGTATCCAATCAAAACACCAGGTTGAAAAGATATTTGAATTAGTTAATATTTATTTCTGCTTGCAAATAATTATATCTTATTTAATTTTACTTTTAACTATTTAAAATATCATTATAATATAAAAGAAAAAAATGTATGGAAACTTGTGCACACAGAAGTCTCACTGTCATCTCAATTTTCTCTACCCCATTCCCAACTATCCTGCATAGTGTTAACTTTTAATTAGTTCCTGGTTTATCTATTATTTTCTTTTTCTAAAAATAAGAAAATGCACATATTTATTTGTAAGCATATTGGAATATAATTAGCAAGTATAATTCACATACAACAAACAACATGCTTAAATTTGGTAAGCTTGGCTTAACATAAATTTGTTGTATTTGGCACCCTGACTTATGAAATCATCACCCTGATCAAGGTAACACATATGTTCCTTGCCTCCAAAAGTTTCCTCACGTGACCTCAGAATGCCTCCCTTTTGATCTTTCCCATTTACTAACCATCATAAGGTAACAACGGATTTACTTTCTTTTTCAGTATAGATGTGATGGACAGGATATTAAAATGACACTTCAGATCAGATCAGTCACTCAGTTGTGTCTGACTCTTTGTGACCCCATGAATCGCAGCACGTCAGTCCTCCCTGTCCATCACCAACTCCCGGAGTTCACTCAGACTCACGTCCATCGAGTCAGTGATGCCATCCAGCCATCTCATCCTCTGTCGTCCCCTTCTCCTCTTGCCCCCAGTCCTTCCCAGCATCAGAGTCTTTTCCAATGAGTCAACTCTTCGCATGAGGTGGCCAAAGTACTGGAGTTTCAGCTTTAGCATCATTCCTTCCAAAGAAATCCCAGGGCTGATCTCCTTCAGAATGGACTGGTTGGATCTCCTTGCAGTCCAAGGGACTCTCAAGAGTCTTCTCCAACACCACAGTTCAAAAACATCAATTCTTCAGCGCTCAGCCTTTTTCACAGTCCAACTCTCACATCCATACACAACCACAGGAAAAACCATAGCCTTGACTAGACGGACCTTTGTTGGCAAAGTAATGTCTCTGCTTTTGAATATGCTATCTAGGTTGGTCATAACTTTCCTTCCAAGGAGTAAGCGTCTTTTAATTTCATGGCTGCAATCACCATCTGCAGTGATTTTGGAGCCCAGAAAAATAAAGTCTGACACTGTTTCCACTGTTTCCCCATCTATTTCCCATGAAGTGATGGGTCCAGATGCCATGAT
The DNA here is from genome assembly GCA_935064755.1 of Tragelaphus eurycerus. Taxonomy (NCBI): domain Eukaryota; kingdom Metazoa; phylum Chordata; class Mammalia; order Artiodactyla; family Bovidae; genus Tragelaphus; species Tragelaphus eurycerus. The sequence continues at coordinate 37,123,890 of CAKXYN010000012.1, forward strand.
CTTCGTTTTCTGAATGTTGAGCTTTAAGCCAACTTTTTCACTCTCCACTTTCACTTTCATCAAGAGGCTTTTTAGTTCCTCTTCACTTTCTGCTATAAGGGTGGTGTCATCTGCATATCTGAGGTTATTGATTTTTCTCCCGGCAATCTTGATTCCAGCTTGTGTTTCTTCCAGTCCAGCGTCCAAGGAGCCGTGGCTGCGTGGGCGCAGGAGGGCCTAGAGGAGCTATCCCACGTGAAGGTCAGGAAGGGCGGCAGTGAGGAGATACCCCTCATCCAAGGTAAGGAGCAATGGCTGCACTTTTCTGGAGCAGCCGTGAAGAGATACCCCACACCCAAGGTAAGAGAAACCCAAGGAAGACGGTAGGCATTGCAAGAGGGCATCAGAGGGCAGACACACTGAAACCTAACTCACAGAAAACTAGTCAGTCTAATCACACTAGGACCACAGCCTTGTCTAACTCAGTGAAACTAAGCCATGCCCGTGGGGCAACCCAAGATGGGCGGGCATGGTGGAGAGACCTGACAGAATGTGGTCCACTTGAGAAGGGAATGGTAAACCACTTCAGTATTCTTGCCTTTGGAACCCCATGAACAGCATGAAAAGGCAAAATGATAGGATACTGAAAGAGAAACTCCCCAGGTCAGTAGGTGCCCAGTATGCTACTGGAGATCAGTGGAGAAATAACTCCAGAAAGAATGAAGGGATGGAGCCAAAGCAAAAAGAATACCCAGCTGTGGATGTGACTGGTGATAGAAGCAAGGTCCGATGCTTTAAAGACCAATATTGCATAGGAACCTGGAATGTCAGGTCCATGAATCAAGGCAAATTGGAAGTGGTCAAACAAGAGATGGCAAGAGTGAATGTCAACATTCTAGGAATCAGCGAACTGAAATGGACTGGAATGGGTGAATTTAACTCAGATGACCATTATATCTACTACTGTGGGCAGGAATCCCTCAGAAGAAATGGAGTGGCCATCATGGTCAACAAAAGAGTCCGAAATGCAGTACTTGGATGCAATCTCAAAAATGACAGAATGATCTCTGTTCATTTCCAAGGCAAACCATTAAATATCACAGTAATCCAAGTCTATGCCCCAACCAGTAATGCTGAAGAAGCTGAAGTTGAATGGTTCTATGAAAACCTACAAGATCTTTTAGAACTAACACCCAAAAAAGATGTCCTTTTCATTATAGGGGACTGGAATGCAAAAGTAGGAGGTCAAGAAACACCTGGAGTAACAGGCAAATTTGGCCTTGGAATATGGAATGAAGCAGGGCAAAGACTAATAGAGTTTTGCCAAGAAAATGCACTGGTCATAACAAACACCCTCTTCCAACAACACAAGAGAAGACTCTATACATGGACATCACCAGATGGTCAATACCAAAATCAAATTGATTATATTTTTTGCAGCCAAAGATGGAGAAGCTCTATACAGTCAGCAAAAACAAGACCAGGAGCTGACTGTGGCTCAGACCATGAACTCCTTATTGCCGAATTCAGACTGAAATTGAAGAAAGTAGGGAAAACCACTAGACCATTCAGGTATGACCTAAATCAAATCCCTTATGATTATACAGTGGAAGTGAGAAATAGATTTAAGGGCCTAGATCTGATAGATAGAGTGCCTGATGAACGATGACATGAGGTTTGTGACATTGTACAGGAGAGAGGGATCAAGACCATCCCCATGGAAAAGAAATGCAAAAAAAAAAAAAAAAAAAAAATGACACTTACTGAGTATTAATGTATTGTTTTAAGCTACTAAGTTGTGGTAATTTATTATATATGAACAAAAATAGATTATATTTTGTAGAATTTTATGTAAATAGAATTATATAGGCCAATTTTAGTCTGGCTTCTTTAATTCAGTATGATGTTTCATTTTTTCCTTGAGTAGAAAATGAGTAGTGAAGTGGCTAGATGATATGGTGGTTGTATATCTGTAAAAGTGGTTGCACTAGTCTACATTCCCACCAACAGTGTGTGAGGGTGTCAGCTCCTCTACAACACCACCATCACTTGGTATGGTCAGTCTTTTACATTTTAGTCATTCTAATGGTGAATATGGATATCCCATTATTGTTTTAATGTGTTTTCCCCCTGACTTTGATGTTTAATTTTGTTTGAATTTCTAGTTCATGCTTCCATTAGTCTATGCTATTCAGTGATTCCATAGCGTCTCTCACACAGCATTTTGTATTGATGTGCTTATACTAATAATTTTAGGGGTTTCACAATTATTTTAGCTGTTTTTAACCTCTTCAGTTCCTTTCTATACTGATAGTTTCCTTAATGATGAAAATTATTTCCACTTATATAACACCAACATACAATATGAGATAAGTAAATTATATAGTTGATTATTATTCATTTTTAAATTTTACCTTCTGAACATAATTGTTATTCAAGAAAGTAAGATTTTTACACTGTTTGTAACTCCTAGCACAGTTCTTGAGTGAAAATTGTTTAAGTGATAGCCTTCAAAGTCTAAATGAATCTTTAATAAAATTCAACAAATTAAAAGAATCAATCATTAGATTTTCCTATTCCTTAAAAAACAAGTTGTAAGTAGTACTAGTTAGTATAGTACTGCTAATAGTACTAGTATTTAATCACTATACAATTTTAAAAAATCCCTCCCTATAGCTGAATAAAATCTTTATCATATTTGATTAAAAATATAAAGTGAAATAAAATGCATTGTGTTTATACTGGATCAGTGAAAATGCTTGAGGATCTCTCCTTTGGTCCTCAATGATTCTTTAAACTAGTATGTCTGTCTGTTACAAAAGAAGATAAACATATAAATGTTTTGCACTGTTGGCTCATAATTCTGGGCACATTTGTTGTGTTGCTAAATATGGTGGCCTAGTTTACAGAAAAACAGAAGTTGTTTATAAGTTGTCAAATTAACAGATCTAAATTAAGCATTTCAAAGACACTAATAACAGCTGTGTTTTTAAATATTTCTTTGAGCCATTGCACTCTGCATAGAAACATGTGGCGCAGTAGCTACTGCAATGAGTTCTGTGTGGAATGACTTTAGAAAGAGAAGAAGGAAAAAAAAAGGGGGGTTGTTTTGTTTTTAGCTTGAAACTAAGTATCTAGGAAGGTGTTATATGAGATGGGGTGCTGAGATATATTTAGGAAGTATCATAACCCTTACATTTAATAAGTAAGAGATGTATTTATATCAGTTTTATTTTTGTATTATAACAATTTGTATATCAGATATATGGATAATTGTGGTGCAACCCATTGAAAACATTCAAGAGGAAATTTTCATTCTGAATTTCTACATTGCCAGTAGTAAAGTAATCCAAAATAAATAAATGTCTGTATAAATTATTTAAATCATCACATAATTTACTTATTTATAATGCTTTCTGAAAGTAACAGAATCTCTTCCAGTTGACCATTCATAAAGGGAGGCTTAATAAAGCTGAAAGCAGTGACTCCTATTAGCAAAGCAAGAACTGAAATCAACTAAAGACTGCTCAATTTATCTTAAAAGAATATTTGATTGAAGTGTCTTAACTGATTACATTAATATTATATAGATAATGCCATTGTCACTGTAATAAGCCTATGTCTTTCACTTTGCATAGTTATAAACATATGTTTTGGTCTTTTGCATTTGACATTTATAACAACACAGGTAGCATATGTGCCCATATTTACTATATATGTAAAATATTAATCATAACTTTTTTTTCATTTTGGTAATTTTTTCTTTTTTCTTGGTGTATTATATAAAAAATATAAATATTGTTTTTTATAAAAAGGGCCAAAAATGTAAAAGTCTGTGCATTGTTTTCTAGCTATTTTGCATTTTTATAATTTCTTAATTTTCCTCTGACTTGAGAATAAGATATATTAAATGTAACAATTGTCAGTAGGTTTAAATTCTTTATAAGTCAAGTAAAATGTACTAAATATAATAATAAATATGATTCACTTATGCCATTTTTAAAGGTTGTGAAATGTAATACAATTTAACTTAATTTCATCTCAATTTTATTTCTGTGAGATTTATTAATGTGAAGTTTTTTCAGCTTCACTTCCTCTGGGACATCTTCATACTTTTGAAAACAATTTACGTCAATAAGTTCACCTTCCCTAAGGTATGGCTTTATATCTAGAGTCTGTTGAGTGGAGGTAATGCCAACATTCCTAGGGTCAGCTTTTTCTTCTATCATTCTCTTTATTCTCTATTCAAATTATATTTCAAGCATTATCAGTTTTTCTTTTTTGCTGCACCTTCATCTTTGTTGGCTAATTTCTTCTTTTAATCATCCATTTTTGTAAAATGTCACATGGGTTTCATTGAGAGAAAAGGAGGCAATACAGCTACATGCTTTGCTCTCTGTTTATGATTTGAATAATACGTATCAGTAACCAATCACTGACAGATTTTGAAAGAAATGATGTGAATGGTCAGTAATCATCATGTTCATCTGTTATCTAGATAGTGATTTGTGGACTCAAGAAATAGCAAGTGGTTCCTGATAGTTTCCTTTCCTGCTGTCCCAGTGGTAGGGAGACCAAGGAATGGACGTGAGAAATAGTACATTTGTAATTACTAGGGTAATGTTAATAATATTCTAACTTGTAATCTTGACCAACCATGAAGGAGAATACAGTGGAATAAGCAGAAGAGGACGCAGGCGGAGATTGTTGTTGTTTTTTGTTTGTTTGTTTTTTACATAAAATGAGAGAATAATGTGCCTTCATGTTTATGTAGGGACATAAAAACTCATGAGAGAATAGAGAGAAGGTGAATTATGCAGAAACAAAGTTTTCCAAAAGGTGAAAGAGATTCAGACTCAGAGCACAAGTATATAGGCTGGTCTTTGTAAGGGACAGGAACATCCACTCATAAAAGGAGAACAAACGAAAGACTAAAGATACAAATATTGCTAGGTTGACTAGTTTTGTAGTCCCTGTAGCTCAAACAGTAAAGAAGCTGCCTGCAATGCAGGAGACCAGGGTTCGATACCTGGGTTGGGAAGTTCCTCTGGAGAAGGGAAGGGCAACCCACTCCAGTACTCTTGCCTGGAGAATCCCATGGACAGAGGAGCCTGGCAGGATACAGTCCATGGGGTCTCAAAGAGTTGGACATGACTGAGCGACTGACACTTGGTAGTCAAAAGATAAGGGAGCTCAAGATCTTCAGCTAGGGGTGAGAGAGATGAAATAATGTGAGCTGAGGTTTAAAAAAAAAAAAAAGGTATGAAATAGCCTAAAATAATAGGGCAAATTTCTTATTTATATGCCTTATGTGTTTGTGGCCCCAAAATCTATCACATTAATTGAAGGTCCCAGGAAGCTACAATCTGGGAGAAACAACCAAAAATACAACTGTGGGAGTAACAAAACCACTTGAAATTCCCTGCCGCATAAGGCCGTTGACACAAATCATCAACACTTAGACAAGCTATATCATTCTAACTTAATCTCAATCACAGCTATACAGATGAATACAGTTGTAAACTCTAAGGAGATTTTGCCAGTGGGAATATTTGTAATTTCCCATTGTCACTGCAAAATAAGGCATTATATATTTTTCAATGACAAAAGAAAATAAAATTTTTAATAATTATTAAATTTTAGAACTCATTATTAAATTCCAGTAAAAAATTAAACCCTCTAACATTGTTATTTGCAGGTTTTTCTCTGTAATTAGTATTACCTAAAAGGAACTGAGAAGAGCTTGGTGGTTTACAGTCCACAGGGTCACAAAGAGTCAGACATGACTGATCAATGAAGCACAGCACAGCAGCACAGCAAAAGGAACTGAACAACTGACAAGCACAGTAGCAACCAGAAGGGAAGAGCATTGGTGTGGGTTTCACAATGGAAATGAGGTATTTACAAGTGCTGTGTTTAAGTGTTCTTCCTCAAAAATTCTGAGGAGAGATAAATACTTATAGCAAGAATTTCTATTGCATGAATAAGCATATGCATATAGTTGATTTTATGGGTTTTTAAAAAATTGTCTCTGTGCTAGATTTCCAAGTCATGAAGAAAATCAAAGTCTTTATAGACTTTAAAATGGGTCCTATAAACTCAGAAGACCAAAATATGTGTTAACTGGGATACCTCTCAGCTACTAGAATGCATGTTGTTATTATGCCCTTTGTATCAAAAAACAAAGTCTTACTCAGATCTCTTTAAGTTGGCAAATGTGTAACTTGAGTGTTCTGCCTCAAGAGACTGTCTCACTTTAACTTTCCCCTTTAAAGGGTCTGATGCCAGGGCATTCTCTCTCCTAGTTGAACCATCCTGTGTCAGATTTCTACCCCTCTCAATGCTCCCCCCCACCTCACAAAGCCTCCCAAGTGCACCCACAAGCCTGTGTATGGCCTGCCACAATACAGTCACACCTTGATGTGAAATAAATGTGGCATTATTCAACTACATTAGCTATTTGTTCACTGCTTTCCACTTTATGTGTATTCAATAATTATGGTCTATCTTAGGGATAAATTCAACACTATTGAGATTATTAGTACTTCAAATAGCTTCAGCTTCTGTAAACAGCTCGAAAGCAGCATCATATATTTTGAATACCCTTAAAAAATACTCCATAGATTGCAATACTAATTTCACATTTGTGTTTATAAAAATGTAGATGTATTCTGTACTTTAGTGATATTTGCTGATTTTTTCCTACTTTGTTTTTTTCAATTCTGGTTGTTTATTTTCTCTGGAAGTGTATTCCCATAATTGTTTCCCACTTCCCATTGTTATACCATAACCATAGCATATTACGTAGCGCCAGGCACTGTGAGCATTATTAAAAGTGCTATTTGATTTTTAATATTTAAATTACTGAGACTAGAACATTGTTTAGCAATGTCTAAACATTAAGAAATCTTCTTGAATATTAGTTAAAATGGCCTATGAAATTTTAAGGATGGTTCATATACAAAGGACAATAGCATAGGAAAGACCAGAGGGGCTGACACTCTCAAAATTATCTACAATTGACACCAGCTTACATTTTATGAAGCAGAAGTTACATTTTCTTTTTCTTACTGGACTTGTCCCTAACAGAGGAAATATCACTGGCCACATTCCAGGACAGTAACTGCATTAAACCTGGAGTGCTAAATGAGGATGCAGTAAGAAATAAAATGAAGATGTACGTCTTTAAGATGTAGAAAAAACTTTATATAGTAAGAGAGTAGACCACGGAATACTGGTAGCTTTCCCCCACTCCGTTCCTGCTAACAAATGTGTACATGTAAAAATGCATTAAGCCTAAGTGTAACCCTCTCTTAATCCGAGGGATTCCTCACTCAAAGGCCACTGTTTTGAGACTAGCTTCCAAGAGGCATAAAGGAAGCAATAGAGAGCCTTGCTGTGATAGAAATCTTGACTTCCTGTATATCTTTCACATGCTTGTTGAGTAGCAAAATAAACAAAGATCAAATTGCTATTGTCACTGTTCTTCAAACTTGGACAAATGTTTTGCAGTCTGGCCTAGTGAAAAAGAGAGGAGAATGTGCTTAATAAATTTCAGATCTGAATTTGGATAGTAAGGAACTTTCTCCTATTGAAAATAAAAAGTAATACACTAACGTTTAAAAGAAAATTCTCTGTTAAAATGACTCTTTAAATTTATACACAAATAAAAGCTAAAAAATTGTAGATATGGAATCATAGTCAATAGTTCAATAAAAAATAAACCATAGTATTCCAATTTTATTTAAAAGCAAACTCAACTGGAAGAACAATTTCAGTTAGAATTATGGAAGTTCCCCCTTAAGACCTAAATGTAGAAGTTGGAAATAAGACTGACAGAAGTTAGTGTTCATTTAGACAGTTTTCCAGTACAAGTAATAGAATGACTAAAGTGGCTTAAACGGTAGGGGTTAATTATTGGATCTTACCCACCAGGCTTTCTGGAGTAGATGGCACCAATGATTAACTCAGTGTTAGGACTCTGCAATTCTCATTCACATTCATTCTTAATCTCTCTGTCTCCTCCTCTTGCCTTCCCTCCCCTATGCCCACTGCCTCCGTTTGTCCCTCTCTTTTTTACAATCACAAAATGGCTGCCAAAACTCCATGCAACATGATGCCCTGCAATAAGGCCCAAGGAGGGAAGCAGGATTAAGCAAAGAAAGAAGTCCAGCTATAATGTAAATACAGTGACAGCCTCGATTGACTCCATAGGGAGCTGATATTACCTCAGAGATGGCTGATATGAACAGGCCTTTATAGTCCCACACTGATCACTTATTAGATATATACCTCCTCTGCAAAGGATATCATAACCTTGGGCAAGGCAACTCTCTGCAGTAGGGATAATCCCCCTACCTGATGGGGCCAGCAGCTAAATAAATAAATGGAGAGAGATGTCATGTTTGTAAATTGAAAGACTCAATATTGTATGTTCTGTATGCATGCTAAATCACTTCAATTGTGTTGGACTCTTTGCAACCCTGTGGACTATAGCCTGCCAGGCTCCTCTATTCATGGGGATTCTCTAGGAGAGAATACTAGAGTGGGTTGCTATTTCCTACTCCAGGGGATCATCCTTACCCAGGGATCAAACTTGAGTCTCTTATGTCTCCTGCATTGGTAGGTGGGTTCTTTACCACTAGCCACCTGGGAAGCCCATTAAGTATGTTAATTAGCTCAATTTTTAAAATACAATTGTGCTGTTTCCTAAAGCTCAACATTCAGAAAACGAAGATCATGGCATCCGGTCCCATCACTTCATGGGAAATAGATGGGGGAACAGTGGAAACAGTGTCAGACTTTATTTTGGGGGGCTCCAAAATCACTGCATATGGTGACTGCAGCCATGAAATTAAAAGACACTTACTCCTTGGAAGAAAAGTTATGACCAACCTAGACAGTATATTCAAAAGCAGAGACATTACTTTGCCAACAAAGGTCCGTCCAGTCAAAGCTATGGTTTTTCCATTGGTCATGTATGGATGTGAGAGCTGGACTGCGAAGAAAGCTGAGCACTGAAGGATTGATGCTTTTGAACTGTGGTGTTGGAGAAGACTCTTGAGAGCCCCTTGGACTGCAAGGAGATCCATCCAGTCCATTCTGAAGGAGATCAGCCCTGGGATTTCTTTGGAAGGAATGATGCTAAAGCTGAAACTCTAGTACTTTGGCCACCTCATGCGAAGAGTTGACTCATTGGAGAAGACTCTGATGCTGGGAGGGATTGGGGGCAGGAGGAGAAGGGGATGACAGAGGATGAGATGGCTGGATGGCATCACTGACTTGATGGACGTGAGTCTGAGTGATCTCCAGGAGTTGGTGATGAACAGGGAGGCCTGGTGTGCTGCTATTCTTGAGGTTGCAAAGAGTCAGACACAACTGAGCTGAACTGAATTGCACTGTGCTGTTTCCAAAGATTGGTTAATTATCTCCAAATCAATCTTTGGAATCAGCACAATTATATTTAAAAATCCCAGCAAGTTAATTTAGTGAAAATTTCACATAGTTTATGTGAAAATACTAAAGGTTGCTGCTGCTGCTGCTAAGTCGCTTCAGTCGTGTCCGACTCTGTGGGACCCCACAGACGGCAGCCCACCAGGCTCCCCCGTCCCTGGGATTCTCCAGGCAACAACACTGGAGTGGGTTGCCATTTCCTTCTCCAATGCATGAAAGTGAAAAAGTGAAAGTGAAGTCGCTCAGTCGTGTCCGACTCCTAGCGACCCCGTGAACTGCGGCCTTCCAGGCTCCTCTGTCCATGGGATTTTCCAGGCAAGAGTGCTGGAGTGGGGTGCCATACTAAAGGTTAAGAAGAGTTAAATAAAATAAAATTTAAAAAAAGAACAAGAAACACAGATTGAAAAAAAAAAGAAGATAATAGATGAGGTAATCTTAAGAAAGAAAAAACTGGACTACTTACAGCATCAAACATCCAGATCTACTGTAAAACTACAGTAATTATACCAATGTGGAATCATTACAAGGACAAACAAAAAGGCCAATGGCACAGAGTATTACGTTCAAAAACAATTCAAGGATTTAGGACATGTGTATGCTGCAATGAAGTGGGTAATTGATGATATCTTCAATAAATAGTTACTGGTTCAATTAGATATACATGCAGAGAAACTGAATCCTAAAACTACCACATGCCATTTGCACATTCAAATGCAAAGGGATAGAAAGGAATATATGAAAGGCAAAAAAACAAAAGTAAAATTTTGGAAAAAAACATAAGTGACTATCATAAGAGCAAATTAGGCAAAGATTTCTAAGACAGGACACAAAAACTATTATCATGGATATAGTTAACTATATTAGGATTAAAAACTTCTGTTCATCAAAACATATCACCAAGAGGGTAAAAAGACAGTTCATAGGGTAAAATAAAACTTTACAAGAAAGGAGTTGTTTCCAGAATACATTATAAAAAAACACTCCTAATCAATAGAAAAATGTTGAAAATACAATCTAAAAATGAGAATTGAACAATGATTAATAAATTTACCAGAAACAAAACAAAGCAGAACCCAATTTCATTAGTCATCAGAAAAATGCAAATTAATTCCATAATGGGTTACCACTACCAACAGAATGACTAAAATTTCAAAGATTAATGAATGAATAATGAATGAACAAATACTGACTGACCAATATTATTGTACCAATATTATTGCTGAAGATATGGAGCAACTAGAACTATCATTATCTATTAAATCCAAATATATTCCTCACTACGAGCTGATACTTTTCCTATGTGTGTGTGTGTGTGTGTGTGTTGATGTGTGTGTGTGAAAGATATATATACACATATAAACATATAAGATCAGCTTCCTGGTGACTCAGATGGTAAAGAATCCGCCTGCAATGCAGGAGACCCAGGTTTCATCTCTGAGTCGGGAAGATCCCCTGGAGAAGGGTATGGCGACTCACTCCAGAGTTCTTGTCTGGAGAATTCCATGGACAGAGGAGCCTCGCAGGCTACAGTCCATGGGGCCACGAAGAATCAGAAACAAGTGAGTGATTTACACTTCACGTCGTTTCCCATATAAATACCCCCTAACAAAATATCTAGAATGTTCAAAATAGTGCTATTTAGATGATATAAATTATTCAGATAACATAAGCAAATCTCATAATATTAAGAATCAGAAGAAAAATACGAAAGAGAATGGTACTATTCCATTTACAATAAAGTTCAAACAGAACGAAATCATGATGTAGGAGGCTGGAGAGTGGCTAGCTTGGGAATGGGGAGTAACTAAAAGGGAGCACATGGAGGCCTTCTGGAATACTGATAGTGTCTTATTTTTTTAGCAGAGCCCTTGTTACAAAGGTTTGTTCAATTTGTGAAACTCCATCAAGCTTTACACTCATGATTTATGTACTCTTCTGAACATGGAATATACTTAATAAAAAATTAAAGCAATAAAATCCATTCTTCATATTTCAGAGTCATAATAACTCTTATACTGATGCTGCTTTTTTTTTACATGATCATAAAGTGCTTTATGGAGAAGACAATGGCACCCCACTCCAGTACTCTTGCCTGGAAACTCCTACGGATGGAGGAGCCCGGTAGGCTGCAGTCCACGAGGTCGGTAAGAGTCGGACACAACTGAGCGACTTCACTTTCATTTTTCACTTTCATGCATTGGAGAAGGAAATGGCAACCCACTCCAGTGTTCTTGCCTGGAGAATCCCAGGGACGGGGGAGCCTGGTGGGCTGTCTACGGGGTCGCACAGTCAGACACGACTGAAGCGACTTAGCAGCAGCAGCAGCAAAGTGCTTTATGTGAATGAGTGAATGACTTTTACCTAGGCTGTCTACGATTTCCTCAAAGTTCTTTTTGCCTTCATCTCCTGATTTCTTTCCCTGCCTTCTTTGACAGGCTCTGTACTTCACATTTCATTCTTGTATTTTACAGTCTTGTGACTCTGATGGGAATGATCACTTTTTCCTGGTCTTCTCATTTTTTGATTTTCCTAGAAGTTCCCTTCTCTCTATGCTCTGTGTTTTGTGGATCTCAGAGGAACCTGTCCTTAAGGTAGGGCTTCTTTACTTCTTTAATTAGCAAGGCCTATCTGTATTGATAAATTCTTTTCTGACACTCAACTTTTGTACACAAATCTAAACCATAGATTTATGGTTGAATTTGCTCTTCATCCTGACATTGATTTTTCTGAATAATAAAGTCAAAAACTTTGTCTTCTAAATTACAGTAATAACCTGAAGTAATTATATCTTTAAATATTAACTTTAATTCCTTAAACTGTATTTTATTTACCTATAAATATTTGGCAAAAAAAACAAAACAAAACAGTATTATCATGTAAACACGTTAGATTCTTTTCACTTATATAAGTTGTGAACATATTTCAATAAAAGAGTTATGAATATTTAATTTCACTGAAACAGCTATACAACTAGGTAGGTACTTCTGGTATCTTTGATTTAATAAACATAGGATTTTCAGGTACTATTTTGATCACCAGAGGTAGCTTATATGGTATTACTGAAATTACAGTGTGAAACAATATAAAGTTAATTTTCCATTAAAAAAAAACAGGGATTTTAAATTGTAAAAGAAGTTGAATCTCATGTGTACTTCAGAGTCCATGGTGAGTAGAGGTTTTTATTAAATTAAATCTCTGGTTTATAGAAAGACCATTGATTTAAATAAGAAGCTAAAATCTCATATATTTCATATGACATGACTTCATAAAGTTAGATATCAAAAATATTAACTGATCTTTATTGTTTAGCATAAGAAATATAGAGATCATTGATTATGATATCAAATAACACTTGGTTTGAGTTCCCAAGTATAGAGCAATGTGTAGAAAAAATACAGCAAGGTAAAATGAAATGTAACATCATTTAAAGAAGAAAGAAGTGGAAATTATACAAAAAATGAAGACTACACAGTATAGACGTGATGATCACTCCAGACTGTCATCTGAATCAGCAGGACTGATAAGAAAGGAAATGTACTGCATGGATTAGAGAAACAGCATGGTAATTCTCTAACTATACTATTCATCTAAAGCTCAGCACAGATGCTGAATTTTGAAAAGGATTAGAAAATAGAACATTTAGGAAATGATAAACAAGTTCAGGTGATACAGCACAGTGAAACGAACAGCAGATTGTGAAGGCAGGTGTGCCCCTGAGGTTACCGGTAACCGGTTCACAGAGGCCACAGTCAAGTCATTTCATGTCCTTTAGCCTTGGTGTCCTCATTTGTCAAATGAAAATATTTAGAAAATAATCTCACAGTTCTCATGCAGGTCTCAGATTTTAGTGATAGTAATTAGGAATACAGGGGTAACTGAGAGACTACTCATATAATGGGTTTTAAATATGTATAAGGGTATTCTATAAACATTGATAAATCATTAATATTTACAACATCCACCGATGACAGAAGTGGGAAAAATGGATTTAATCAGGAGGAAGAACAACATAGTTTAGGCCAGTGGTTCTCAGTCCTCACTGCCTAACATTCAACTGGGAAAATCAGACACTAATCTTTGCCCCCACCATTCTGTTTCAAATGGCTTGGGGTGAATCTAGGCATCAGTGTATTTTAATAGTCCCTAGATCATGGCATCTGGTCCCATCACTACATGGGAAATAGATGGGGAAACAGTAGAAACAGTGTCAGAATTTATTTTTCTGGGCTCCAAAATCACTGCAGATGGTGACTGCCGCCATGAAATTAAAAGACGCTTACTCCTTGGAAGGAAAGTTATGACCAACCTAGATAGCATATTCAAAAGCAGAGACATTACTTTGCCAACAAAGGTTCGCCTAGTCAAGGCTATGGTCTTTCCTGTGGTCGTGTATGGATGTGAGAGCTGGACTGTGAAGAAGGCTGAGCACCGAAGAATTGATGCTTTTGAACTGTGGTGTTGGAGAAGACTCTTGAGAGTCCCTTGGACTGCAAGGAGATCCAACCAGTCCATTCTGAAGGAGATCAGCCCTGGGATTTCTTTGGAAGGAATGATGCTAAAGCTGAAACTCCAGTACTTCGGCCACCTCATGTGAAGAGTTGACTCACTGGAGAAGACTCTGATGCTGGGAAGGATTGGGGGCAGGAGGAGAAGGGGACGACAGAGGATGAGATGGCTGGATGGCATCACTGACTCTATGGATGTGAGTCTGAGTGACCTACGGGGGTTGGTGATGGACAGGGAGGCCTGGCGTGCTCATGGGGTCGCAAAGAGTTGGACACGACTGAGCAACTGATCTGATCTGATCTAAATGTTTCTCATTTTCATTTAGGTTTGGAAATCTTTGGATCAGACATAAAAAAATACTGCCTGCCAATGAAAGATCTGCCAATGAAAGATCACGGATAATCTCTTTCTCTGGAACCTATAAATATATAAAATCCATTTATTAACTGCAAAATGAACACTATAATCACAATAATAATTAATATCTACTTACACCACATTTACTAGACAATTTTCCAGGTACCTTGAATACATGAATTAATTTTCTCACCAATGTTTTATGTATTTACTCATCTTTTCCTGTTTTTAAAGATGAGAAACATAATCATAGGGAGTTCATAAATTTAAATAAGAAGCTAAAATCTCATATATTTCATATGACATGACTTCATAAAGTTAGATATCAAAAATATTAACTGATCTCTACCCACATTATGCTAGATCCTATATGATTTTACCTTCAGCTACAGAGTTTCATTTGCCTTTAGTTCATTTAGCATCCTGTTGTAGTTCTGAATAAAAATAAATACTAGAAGAATGTCAGTTCTTTTACTATGCCCTATCTTTTCTTGACAATATTACATTAATACAAAACGCCTATTTAGTGAATTCAATATACAACATAGCTTTGTTTTCCCACAAAATCCATATTTCCAAATTAAACTCTTTCAAAAGTATATTATCTTCAAGGAAATCTTATTTGTATTTTAATTGTAGCTGCAGTACCTAAAATTTCCCATTGAATTTGGTGTTCTAGTAACTAGGACATAAAATTGTTATGTTCTTCTTTCAAACTTTCTATTGAAGTCAATATTATGACTTTCACTATATCAGAAATTCTCACCTCTGTATTGTTTCAGGAGGCCTCTGTGCTGTAAGCATTTTATGGCTCTTTGAGATTAAGATATTTCAAACCTCAGTGACTATATGTTTCCTCTGGGATATTGGAAACAGACTTTACAGTCTCCATACACAATGCAATTTTTAAAATAAAATTCCATAAATTAAGGCTCTCATAAACCATTGGAAATGCTGCTGTTGTGAGCAGCTGTTTTGTTGCAGTTGATTGCCACACAAAGGTAGAGTTCAAAGAGATAAAGTATTTAAATGTAGACTGCCCTTAAAGATTACATCTTGGCAAAGAGCTTATGCCTATTAAAAAATTTCAGACAGAAGATCAATATGTAATAACCACCTGAAATATACTAAGCAGAATACACTACCTTGAAGAATTATCACCTGTATCTGTCCACTATATAACACAGCTAAAGCCCGGGCAGTAGGGGAAAGCTAAAACTGGGTGAGAGTCAATGAAGAAATACAAGCTTCAGCTTCCATCCTACAGAAAAAAATATACAATATAAGAAAATATCTTGTCACTGAACACACATTGACAGCACTGGAACCGCTTAATCCAAGGGATTTTAATATTATGTATTTCACATCTGAGCCATGAATACCTAAATGAATAGAACTGACATTTACTGATTTGTTTCAATTTCATATCTTTCAGCAAGAAATAGGACAAGAGGAGACCTCCTAGGAATCAGGAGATTGACAAGGACAGTGACAATTAAGGGATGATTCTGAAAAATTTGCTATTTTTACTGTTTTATCTATTTCTCTATGGGAATCAGGAATGATAGTTTCAAATGACTCTTAAGGAAAAGCCAAACTTTTTATGGCATTATTGTGTCCCATCAAAATGCATCATCATAATCCTCAAGATGATGATATTAGGAGGCAAGGCCTTTGAAAGATGCTTAAATTATGAGATTATGGGATTAAATGGGATTGCTGCCTTATAAAAGAGACCCCAGAAAGCTAGCTTCCCGCTTTCACTAAGTGAGTATACAGTGAGAAGTCATCAATCTGCAACCTGAAAGAGGCCCTTTACCAGAATCCCAACATACCAGCACTCTGATCTTGGACTGCCAGCCTACATAACCGTGAGAAATAAATTTCTGTTGTTTCTAAGCCACCCAATCTGGGATATTTTGTTACAGAGACAAGCATGCTACAAAGCTTTCAAACAAGTGTGCTCCTTAATCACTTACCACTCTGACCTTTCTCCTCAAATGTCTTCCCCTCACTCTGCCCCAATCACACAGACTGGCCACACCATGAAAACTCCCTCTGCAAGATTTTTGAACTCACTGTTTCCTCTGCCTGGATTGTCCTTGTCCCCTCTTCCCTTTCAAGTTTTAATTCAAAGTCTTCTTCTCAATGAGGCTGTTCCAGATCTCTCTCACTAAATTGCAAAATAAATAAATAAATAAATAAAAACCACTACCTACCTACAAACTTCATGGATCCCACCCGTTTATTCTTTAACTCACATTATATATTTTAAATGTTTATCCTGTTAATTCTCTGTACTGTTCCTTCCTGTCATGTAATTTTGATTAGGATAAGAATTTTTGTTTATTTTTACTTCTGTAATAACACTCAAATCGAGAACAGTGCTAGTCATATAGAAGATACTCAATATCTGATTAAATGAATGGAAGAAATTTTGAATTATGCTTTTTACTTTCTTTGTAGGTTTAAACAACCAATAAAGTCAAAGTTAGGGAGAATTTGGCAACTCTAACTAGATATGAGGTCTTGAGAGTTCAGTTCAGTCGCTCAGTCATGTCCAACTCCTTGCAACCCCATAAATCGCAGCACGCCAGGTCTTGAGGGTAGATCCTCATAAATGGGATTGCTCTAAGAAAAAAGAGGTAGACAGCAGTATTGAAAAGGAAAAGAAGTAAAGTTAGCCTGAGTCCTGTAGTCTTCAGACAGCTAACTTTCCCCTAAGACTTTCAACCTACACCAAGAAAAATAGACTTAATTCTTCCTCTCTCCTAGGTACTTTCTCCATGAAGGGTTAAGCCCTCAACCTTATCTCAAGTAGTTTATTTTTCCTGACCCTATCTCTCCATATCGAACTTCTGTTGCATTACAACAACTATGGACATCAGTTACTATTCTTCTACTACCAGCTTCTGGAACTTGTTGCTTCCAACGCATCTAAATGATAACCACATCTGATACAGCAGTTTCTAGTCCCTCCCCAGAGCCCTAGGTCACAAGATGTTCATTTTATGCTAGCTGTGATCATGAATTAGAAAGTCAAAAAATAAAATGGAAATTCTCTCTTTCTATTTAGTGGTAACGATTCTGTATCCTTCTCTCTGGCTGTGATGGTTCTGTCTTATGGAAGGAAGAGACATCAGTCTATGATAAGATTAGGAAACAGAGGCTGCAAACCCAGGGCAAAGGCTCTTGCTTGTCTATACCACTCTCTTATTTATACATAGAATATGGTCTCTTCTTCAGCTTTTCTAGAAATAAAACTAACATTTCTTAAAGCAAGAAAAATATGATTAAGTGAGCTTCAAGTTTTAACAGCAGGGACAGTATTTCAGAAAACTTTGAGATTTGGGTTTGAAAATACTTGTCAGATCACTTTTTATATAAGATACAATCAGTCTGGAGTTTCCCAGAATGGGACTAGAAAGCCGTTTGGGGCTATACAACATGACACATACTTTGCTAAGAAAAAGTATTTACTCAGGGCCCTGATAATCTCAAAAGGGGAGCATATATAATTATTTTATCCATAAAAGAAATAGAACGTATCCATGTTTTATTTATCTTCCTATTATCAATATATAGCATTGAGCCTTAGCTAACATTTACTATCAATCTTTTACTAAAGCAATAGGCAATTTGTTAAATGTATATTACGCCACTTACTCCTCAAAAAAGGTCTGTACTATAGCTTCTACTATTAGTCTATGTAGACATAGTAGTCGAGTCGGACACGACTGAGCAACTTCGCTTTCACTTTTCACTTTCATGCATTGGAGAAGGAAATGGCAACCCACTCCAGTGTTTTTGCCTGGAGAATCCCAGGGACGGGGGAGCCTGGTGGGCTGCCGTCTATGGGGTCTCACAGAGTTGGACACGACTGAAGCGACTTGGCAGTAGCAGCAGACATAGAAAACTTACGGTAAACTTATCATTACCAAAGGAGAAGGGCAGAGGGGAGGGATATATTAGTAGTTTCAGATATACACTACTATATATAAAATAGATAAACAACAAGGTCCTGGTGTATAGCACAGGAAACTATATTCAATATCATTCAGTATCTTCTAATAACTTATAATGGAAAATAATCTGAAAAAAAATGATTGAATCATTTACTATACACCAAAAATTATCACACCATTGTAAAACAACTGTGAAGTGAAGTGAAGTCACTCAGTCGTGTCCGACTCTTTGCGACCCCATGGACTGTAGCCTGCCAGGCTCCTCTGTCCAGGGGATTCTCCAGGCAAGAATACTGGAGTGGGTTACCATTTCCTTCTCCAGGAGATCTTCCCGACCCAGGGATCGAACCGGGGTCTCCCACATTGCAGGCAGACTCTTTAACCTCTGAGCCACCAGAGAAACCCAATACAGATAAAATGAAATGCACGTACTGTTCTTCTCTAAGTTGCTTTCTAAATCAACACTTTTTCTTATAATTATAATTCATGATCTTTTTTTTTGTTTACTCTTTTGTTTTTTACTTCTTATAATATCAAGTTCATTAGAATAGTGATTGTGCCCGTCTTTTAATCTCTGGTCCACTGATAGTTCATCATCCATTCAGTATCCAGATCGGAGCCTACAAAAGCCCAGTAATTTTATTTGAGTATATTATTTTGTTCTCCAAGTTAAAATGAAAATGGCTTCCAATTTTAGTTCAGATTGAACTTCCAATTACTTAGCCCAGCATTTAAGGTTCAATCAAGTCTTTGCTTGGTTCTTTTTTCTCCTAAATCTATTCTAAACAGTCTATAAACCAACATGTCAAATCCACCCAATGTTTTCTTATCTGGATGACTTTACTGTCAACATTTTTCTTCTTGAACATCTTCTCCTTTTTCAAATAGTGCAAAGTTCAGCATAGGGATCCTATCTTCCTTCCCCATTATTCTCTGTCCCCTATTAAGGAAAATTAGTTAACTATAATCTGAATTTCCTTTGGACTTTGAAATATTCTGTATATACAGGAGTGCTTCAAGTACTGAAGTTAGGGAAACCTAGTTGCCCCCACCTTACTCTACCATTTACTATCTGGAAATCTTTGTTTCCTCACTTATAAAGTTAAAATAAAATTGATGTCTACAGTAGCATTTTTAAGTTAAAAATGGCCAGGTACAGTGATTACTATCATATGCAAAGAACTCAATAAGGGTTCATTACTCCAAACACTGCAGAATTTACATGCCTTTGAACTACAAAGGGACTACAAATTCTCTAAAACTCTATGAAAATGTATTATTCTGATCATGTTCCACAATCTCCTGTATAAAGAAGGTATTCAATTAATATCTGTTGACTTGACTGATTGCATTGATTAAAGTACCTTTTTCCAAAATGAAGCTTTGTCTGCAAGTGTATTTCTTTCCAAAACAGGAAAACAGTAATTAGCTCTTATTGTGCAGAAAATTCATAAACCTGAATTGCTATGCAGTTCTTTTTCTTCTACAAGTATACACTGTATATGATGCTTAAAAATAATTAGAAACCCTTTGGAGGTAATCAGCTTTCCTTCATACTCTGTGTAGACTATTTTAAATAGCATTTAACTGAGTCTTGTGGTTGGAATTTTACATGATGTCAGTCCTCACTGGAAACACATATCTGCTGGTTTTTCATTTAGAATGGTGGCTCCCACATGCCATAGACTGCTCAAATTAGAATCACCTGTGGTGATTATTAGCATCACAGCTTGCTGGCGTCCATGTTCAACTCGCTCCAGATTCTCAGGGGTGAGGCCCTGGAAATTATACTATATACAAACACCTCAGGAGATTCTGATGTGTGGCCAGGTGTAAGAAGCTCTCCTCTAAAAAAATCAGTGTAATGGTATCACCACATGAAAATACAGGGTTGTAGACTTTCGTATTAGCAATCATGCCTATATGATCTGAAATAAGAGAAGTTTCAAGTTTTGGACTTTACTTTCCCACAGAAGCCTAAATGAATCTCCAGTACATTCTTTCTTATTGAAAAATTAGTGATAAATTTAAACTTATAGTTTCCCATTTTTAAATTGATAAAGTCTTTTAAATATCTAGATGTGGCTATAAAATATGTGTACTGGATAGAACTAAAAGGGTGTCATTACACAATAAATATCAATAAAATAAATAAATAATGCATTATTTTAGAATCATGGTCTTTTAAGAGGCCACTTTTAGGATCTGATTATGGCAGCAGATTTTAAAAGTAGATTTTAAACTACATATTCATTTTATTGCTGAGTAGTATTTCATTTTATGAATATACCACATTTGTTTCTCTACTTGCCATTGATGTATTTGTTTTCTACTTTTGATTATTATAAAAAATGCTGCTTAAACATAAGTCTTTGTATGAGTGTTTGTTTATATTCCTCTAGAGTAGTTACAAAGAAGTAAAATTGCTGATTTATATGATAATTTCATGTTTTTAAGGTTTTAAGAAAGTGTCAAAATGTGTTTTTCAAAGTGGCTTTACCAGTTACATTCCCCAGAAACATATGAAGATACCAGTTTCTCTGCATACTCACCAAAACTTATTATCACATGCTATAACATTTATGAATCTCAAAAACATTACTTTATATGAATTCTCAGGTACAAAATCCACATATTATATGATTCCATTTAGAAAATATTCAGAAAAGACAAATATACAGAGATAGAAAGTAAATCATTGATTGCCTGAGAATGGAAATACGGGTTTGCTGCAAATTGTTCTGAGGTATATGGAATAATAAAGGTATTTATAATAATGGAAAATAAAATTTGTTTCATAACTATGCAAATTTACTAAAAACTGTATGAGTTCAATGCTATATTAATACTCAACTAAAGATATCTATAAAATGTATATATTGATGTAAATGCATGTGCAAGTATCTGTGTGTGTATATATATAAATATATAGATGATGTCTGAATATATGTATTCAGTCCTATTTTTTCAAAATTCATCTTATTCGAACTACCAAGAGACAGATTTCTCTACTATACTGAATATAGTAAATGAACATCAGAGCTCATGTAATTATCAACCAAGTTGGTGATTATATCAGTTATAGATTTTTCTGTTATTAATTTTTTTTTAATTTGAGTATACTTGACTTACAATGTTCTGCCAGCCTCAGGTGTACTGCAAAGTGAATCAGCCATACACACACATACATTCACCCCCTTCCAGATTCCCCTCCCACATAGGCCATCACAGAGCACCAAGTAGATTTCTTTGTGCCACATAGCATATCTTCATTAGTTATCCATTTTATATACAGTAGTGTGTATACATCAGTTCCACTCTCCCAATTTATCCCTACTGCCCCTTACTCACTGGTAATCATGTTTGTTTTTTACATGTGTAACTCTATTTCTGTTTTGTAGATAAGTTCATCTATACTCTTTGTATAGATTCCACATATAAATGAAATCATATATTTTTCCTCCTATGTCTGACTTACTTCATTTAGTGTAACAATCTCTAGGTCCATTTGTGTTTCTATAAATGGCATTATTTCATTTTTATGGCTGAGTAATATTCCACTGTACACACAGACATACACACCACATCTTCTTTATCCATTCTTCTGTTGATGGGCATTTAGGTTGTTTCCATGGTTACCATCATTCTAGCCAACAGTCCCGGTTATTGTAAATACTACTGCAATGAACACTGAGGTGTATGTATCTTTTCAAATTATGGTTTTCTTTGGATATATGGCCAGAAATAGGATTGTTGGATCATGTGGTAGCTCTATTTTTAGTTTTATAAGGAATCTCCACCCTGTTTTCCATAGTGGTTGCACCATTTTACATTCCCACCAACAGTGTAGGAGGGTTCCCTTCTCTCTACACACTCACCAGCATTTACTCTTTGTAGATTTTTTGATGATGGCCATGATGAAATTAAAAGACACTCCTTGGAAGAAAAGTTATGACCAACCTAGATAGCATATTCAAAAGCAGAGACATTACTTTGCCAACAAAGGTCCATCTAGTCAAGATAATGGTTTTTCCAGTGGTCATGTATGGATGCAAGAGTTGGACTATGAAGAAGGCTGAGCACCGAAGAATTGATGCTCTGAACTGTGGTGTTGGAGAAGACTCTTGAGAGTCCCTTGGACTGCAAGGAGATCCAACCAGTCCATTATAAAGGAGATAAGCCTTGGGTGTTCTTTGGAAGGATTGATGCTAAAGCTGATACTCCAGTACTTTGGCCACCTCATGTGAAGAGTTGACTCATTGGAAAAGTCTCTGATGCTGGGAAGGATTGGGGGCAGGAGGAAAAGGGAATGACAGAGGATGAGATGTCTGGATGGCATCACTGACTCGATGGACGTGAGTTTGAGTGAACTCTGGGAGATGGTGATGGACAGGGAGGCCTGGCGTGCTGCAATTCATGGGGTCGGTCTCAGAGAGTCGGACACGACTGAGCAACTGATCTGATCTTATCTGATTGATGTGAGGTGATACCTCATTGCAATTTTGATTGCATTTCTCTAAAAATGAGTGATGCTGAGCATCTTTTTGTTGTGTTGTTGGCCATCTGAACGTCTTCTTGTAAAATTGTCTGTTTAGGTCCTCCATCCACTGTTTTGGATTGGGCTGTTTAGTTTTCTGATGTTGAGCTTCATGAGCTCCTTGCATATTTAGAGATTAATTCTTTGTCAGTTGCTTCACTAACAATTATTATTTTCTCTCATTCTGAGGGTTGTCTTTTCATTTGTTAACAGTTTTCTTTGCTGTGAAAAATATTTTAAGCTTAATTACATCCCATTTGTTTATTTTTGTTTTTATTTCCATTACTCTAGGAGGTGGGTCAAAGAAGAGCTTGCTGCGATGTATGTCAAAGAGTATTCTGCCTATGTTTTCCTCTAAGAGTTTTATAGTATAAAGTGGTACATTTAGGTCTTTAATCCATTTGAGTTTATTTTTGTGTATGGTGTTAGGGAGTGTTCTAATTTCATTTGTTTACATTTAGTTGTCCAGTTTTCCCAGCACCACTTATTGAAGAGACTGTCTTTTCCCCACTGTATATTCTTTCCTCCTTTGTCATAGATTAGGTATATGTCCAACTCTTTGTGACCCCATGAACTACAGCACACCAGGCTTCCCTGTTCTTCACTATCTCACAGAGTTTGCTCAAATTCATGTCCGTTGAGTCAGTGACACCATCTAGCCATCTCATCCTCTGTCACCCCTTTCTCCTCCCACCTTCAATCTTTCCCACCATCAAGATATTTTCCAATGAGTCAGTTCTTCTTATCAGGTGGCCAAAATATGGGAGCTTCTGCTTAAGCATTAGTTTCTCCAGTGAATATTCACAGTTGATTTCCTTTAAAATTGACTGGTTTGATTTCCTTGCTGTCCAAGAGACTCTCAAGAGTCTTCTCCAACACCACAATTAAAAAGCATCAGTTCTTTGGCACTCAACCTTCTTTGTGGTCCAACTCTCACATCCATACATGACTACTGGAAAAACCATAGCTTTACCTATATGGACCTTTTCTGGCAAAGTGATATCTCATTTTTTAATATGTAGTCGAGGTTTGTCATAGCTTTTCTTCCAAGGAGCCAGTGTTGTTTTAATTTTGTGGTTCCAGTCACCATCTGCAGTGATTTTGGAGCCCTAGAAAGTAAAATCTGTCATTGTTTCCACTTTTTCCCTATCTATTTGCCCTGAAGTGATAGGACTGGATGCCAAGATCTTCATTTTTTGAATGGTGAGTTTTAAGCCAGTATTTTCACTCCACCCCCATCAAGAGGCTCTTTAGGTCCTCTTCTCTTTCTGCCATTAGGGTGGTATTATCTCTGTATCTGAGGTTGTTGATATTTCTCCTGGCAACCTTGATTCTAGCTTGTGAGTCCATAGGTGTGTAGGTTTATCACTGAACTTTCTCTCCTGTTCCACTGATCTATATTTCTGTATTTTTCGTGCCAGTACCATACTGTTTTGATGACTGTAAATAGTTTGAGGTCAGGGAGTCTGATTCCATCAGCTCTGTTTTTCTTTCTCAAGATTGCTTCTTTGGCTATTCATGGTATTTTGTGTTTCCATACAAGTTATAAAAAAAAAAAAAATTATAATTCTGTGAAAAATGCCATTGGTTATCTGATAGGGACTGCCTTAGGGATGTTGAAAAATGAAGTTGCAACAGTCAAGTGTAGTACCATGTTATCAAGATCTTTGCAAGCTAAGTCAAAGTACAGGAATGCAGTAGGTAAGAAAGTCACATATGTTCTAGAAGAATTAGCAGGATGAAAATGCTATTGTAAGTAGATTAATTGGAAATATCATTGATAGAAAAAATTATGTGATATATGCTGCAAAGAAATGATAGCAGTTTAAATTAATAAGAAAGAAGTCTTAGCCATTGTTAAGGTTGTAGAAGTAGAAAGTAATGCATGGTAGTAAAGACTGTTCAAAGAAAATACTCAAGCTATTTAGTACCTGAAAGGAAAAAGTATGAATGAAGGTAAATAGTCTTATTTAATGGAATATAATTTTTTAAAAAATCTCTAGAATGGCTACAATAAAATCTTCATTTTGAGCTAACTAAATAAATTATCCAATCCGTGTGCTGCTGCTGCTGCTGCTAAGTCGCTTCAGTCGTGTCCGACTCTGTGCGACCCCATAGACGGAAGCTCACCAGGCTCCCCCATCCCTGGGATTCTCCAGGCAAGAATACTGAAGTGGGTTGCCATTTCCTTCTCCAATGCATGGAAGTGAAAAGTGAAAGCGAAGTCGCTCAGTCGTTTCCGACTCTTAGCGACCCCATGGACTGGAGCCTACCAGGATCCTCTGTCCATGGGATTTTCCAGGCAAAAGTACTGGGGTGGGGTACCATTGCCTTCCCTGATCCAATCCGTGTAGAGAGACATAAACTAAATAAAATCATACAGGCAAGAAAATTTGACTCATATTAAGCCTGCTCATTTTTTATAAAGAAAGTGATTGTTGAGAGTGCTATTTTGAGAAATATAATTTGTTAATCTGAATTTGGGCATATTCTATAGTGCTATCTTTTGCTTTTCTTACTAGATGTGTTTCATTTTTTTTACTGCTTATTGTCAACCCTCAGGGGTTTATCTCAACACCTGCTATATTCTTTGAAAGTTATTTTCCTGATTAGCATTTCCTATTTTAATACATGAACATCTGGTAAAGGTTTACCTTAGAAATCCCCTACTCAGAGTTCATCTGCTTCTAATTTTGACTTCCTAACTTTATATTATCCTCCTGAGTTACAGGATAGTAATATTTTAGCATCAGAAAACAATTATTTTTGATGAATCTTTAATATTCAAGATGACTGTCAACAGGATTCATTGAGTACCAATTTCCTGATGAGTTCAGAGGAGGAGAATGATAAACAGTTTCATTCTTGTTCTGAAGGAGTTTAAACGTGGTTGGGACAAACCACTAAAAGTCAAACAGTGAGCTATACACAGTGCATGCTTGCATGCTAAGTCATTTCAGTCATATTCAACTCTTTGCAACCCCATGGACTGTAGCTCACCAGGTTCTTCTGTATATGGGATTCTCCAGGCAAGAATACTAGAGTGGGTTACCATTTCCTTCTCCAGATATACACAGTAGTGCATCATTAGCATTTTTATTCTGTAGCTTTACAGTGAGAGATGAAGGCTGAAGAAAAGAGGAAAAAATTCATACAGGAGATGTTATTAGAGCAAAGAATAGACTTTGGAGAGATAAAAGTTTTACATTATTATAGCCAAGGGAAACATCAATTAGTTTATCATAGTGCAGCATTACTTATTTTTATTATTTCATTGCATTTCCCCCCATATTATTGCTAGTTTATTTTTTTAAATATAATCTTTATCAAATTCATTTAAACTATAGACTTAAAATATCTGTGATCTTTCCAGTCTTGATTAATAAGGACTTGATTTCTTAAGAGTGCTGGATGCTATTTTGCTTGTGTGTTGTCTAGATTAAAGTTAGGGCTATTGAGAAATCTGCTGCTGCTGTGAAAAATGTCATAACTTTTTTACTCATTTTATTTTATTGGCTTGATTTGAAGCAATTAGAAAGAAAATATTTGGGCCACTAAACCTAAGCTACAATTTCCCTTTTAAACCCTGCTAATAAAAATTTAGTTCATAAAATGTTCACTATTTTAATACAAAGTAACAATTTCCCATTCTGTTGAGTACTTTCCCATAAAGAAAATAAATAGATGAACTTCACAAATAAAGGATACAAACCTATTTTTATATTGATAAATCAATTTGTCCTTGTTTCATACAAGTTATACTATAAACACAGATTAAACAGTCGAGTATTTGTTTAAGTAAGGTAATTCTAAGGCAACTTTTTCACCTAGCCAATAATTTATCATTTATATCTATCACAGTTCACATTTAATTTGAGTTTAAATTACTTTAACACACAGGTGGTCTGTTTTAAAAGTATAATAATTCTCTCATTCACCTGAAGATTCTGTTTTAAAATACATTGAAAAAATAACAGCT
Organism: Tragelaphus eurycerus; assembly: GCA_935064755.1. Classification (NCBI taxonomy): domain Eukaryota; kingdom Metazoa; phylum Chordata; class Mammalia; order Artiodactyla; family Bovidae; genus Tragelaphus; species Tragelaphus eurycerus. The sequence goes on from CAKXYN010000012.1 coordinate 37,150,666, forward strand.
TTTTCTTGGTCCACAAAAATAATATTGTTACTGATCATTGGACAGTCAAAGAAAAATATGGGATACTCCCATATTCCAGTGTTCCATGTAAATTCTGGGCTTCCCTTGTGGCTCAGCTGGTAAAGAATCAGTCTACAATGCAGGAGACTTTGGTTTGATCCTTGGATTGAGAATATGGCATACCTCCATATTCTAGCGTTCCATGTATATTCTATGATTTCTGGCACTCAGAGTGCTAAGAAGTAAACTCAAGATTCAGAAATTGCACAAGAAAATTAAGGAATAAAGACAGTCAATTTTTCTCTATATCCTCTGTCTCACTAATAATTTTATGAATATATCATTTTAGAGCAATCTTAGAACCTGATTCTTTAATAGGGACATTCATCTATTCAATCTAGAATGATATGCTCATTGCCTATACTCTGGGACCTATTTCATCATTATTTCAGAATGGCAGATTTATAAATATGTGAGACAAATATCTACTAGATCATTCACTTCTAATACATGGAATATGTAAATCATGGAGGCATCTTCAGCATTCACACTGAAGCAATAATTCAGTTCTATTGCTGTTGCATCTTAAATATCTCACAATTATTCTTTTCGAAACCATAGTTCCATTATGGTCTTGGTTCAGCACTAAATCACCTTTTACCACAAACTTGGTGCATAAGCAAACTGTCATAAAATTGACCATGCTGGCATGCTATTCTGGCAACAGAGGGAGCCCAACAGGGCTAGACGTAGGCATAAGTATCATCTCTCTCTGTATACACACGTACGCACAAACACACTCATATGTATGTGTGTATGTGTAGGAAAATCCAAATATATGTATATGTCAATATTTCCTAAATAGAATTTACCATTTGGCAAATTTCAGTCATGATGAAGGCTCAAGAATAATCAAGATCTTTCTTTTATTGTGCTGGCTCCATATTCTCTCTAATCCTTCTTGCCCATTTCTTTCTATGTTGGACCACACTGCCCTACAGCAATATCAAAAATGATATGCTAATTGTAAAGACTTTTGGAAACTGCTTCATATCTACTCTTGAAAATATAAAGACTTTATATCTTGAATAGCATTTTATCAACTGTATTTTATGGCTTTAGCTGTTCTTTTCCTATTTTGCTAGTTCACCTGCAGCAAGGCAAAATCTCAAGACATGCAAAACCCACCTTAGATTCAAATGTGCTCTGAAAAATCCTTTCAGTCTTTGAATAACTTTTTCAAATACCTTTTGTTCTGCAGATGAAATGGAAGGAATATTAAAGACTTTCTTGAATTTAGAGGGAGAAATTATCTTCCAGGCTGAGTACTGCCTGGATAAATCTTGCCAACAATCTTAAGAAGTACTTTTTTTCTGGTCTTTTTTTTTCCTTTCCCACCATTAAGCTCAGTGTTTCAGTTCCCTGTCCTCAAAACTCACATTTCCTACCTTGAAGTAAGTAGTGGTAAATGCTTCAAAGATTCTTTAGCATCCTTACATTCCACAATTACAAAGTTAAGAGAAAGTCTTTGCACTGGAGTTAAAGGTTTAACTTATTGCTTAAGCCTGATTAATATAAATTGCACTGGGCACTAACCTGAAGAATCAGTCTTCTAATTTTTTCATTCTTCCTTTAATTGAAAATGCTGTTTTTTGTGTATTTATAACTTGGATTTCTCCCATATTATAGTCATTTACACATGACAAACCAGTAAATATATCTGCTCTTGCAAAGCAGCAAGCAGACTACTATCCCTGAGAGTCCAATAACCCAGGTATAGTCAGGACTCACATTTGCATGGCCATTCTTTCAGGTCCTTTTCTCAGCACATCAGATTTCTCACCAGTGAATATGACCAAACTGGAGTAACTATGGCCTCATTGTATTTACTTTTATTAGATGTTTCAGCCATGTAGATATTTTCTATGAATTTTTTAATTAATTCCTTTAAAAATCTTTTCATCTATTTATTAAGATAGGAGCATTCAGATATCTAGACATTTTAGACAGCAATGTGAAAAAACTGAGTGCATTGAAGAGGCTAACACAATCTTCAGCTGACTGAATGGGAGTTTAGGCTTTTATTTGATCCCATAGATATTTGCTGAACAATAGTGTTAGTCACATTCAAATGTTAAAATGGACCTTGGCCTCAAAGGTCCACTTTTTTGCTTCAGTATTAAAAATGAAATGCAATCATAAGAAAGAGGAAATAATTTTCCCCTAGAATTGCATGTTTCCACATTTGTCTGAAATTCAATTTATTGGGGTGTAGAGGGTCGACAGGGAGAAAGAACCAAATATATATAAATGCAAATTACCTAAACAGGAATCAATACTTAGGAATAAAAAAGTTCTGGCTACTATTTGTCAAATCATCACATCATTATACAATAGAAGAAAAGGACTTTAAATGAAAATGAATTATATGATATACATACAAAATGTGTAGGACCTGTCAAGTTATATTTTCAATATGCAGAAAATGCTCCCACGATCCTAATTCCTATGTTACCTGGAAAACTAGGAAAGTTTAAGAACTGCTACTGAAACATGAGATACAGTAAGAGGTGCAGAGGCAAAAGCAGACATCAGAAGAATTATAGGTAGTTAAGTGTATATAATAGTAAATAGGACTGTAAGAAATAAAATGGATGGTAAGTGGGAGCCAGAATCCCAGTGTCCCCAAAATTTGGACTTCATCTTGAGAACAATGGAAAATCTCTTAAAGAATTTAATATCATCTGACAGGAATGCATTTGTGTTTTGAAAGGTCCTATATCTTCAGGGAAAATAATGGATTTGAGGACATAAGCCTAGAGAAAGGTCTTGTAATCATCCAGCAGAGAGGGGATAATGCCCTGAACCTTGACAGTGAGAATGAAATCCTGTGTAGACAGCTCAGCCATGAAATGAATCAACAAACTTTTCTGTGGAATCTTAGCCTAAGTGGCAGAAAGTCTTCCATCTTGAGTTGGAAACAACAGCTATCATACTGAATAGAAAAATAGGTTTCTGTGGAATGAGTCAGCTACAGACTAAACTGATGGGACCTTTTCTCTGAATTTCCTAAGTTTTCTACTTATTAAAGCTGATATCCTTTATAAGGATATCAGACCACATGAGAAGGTTGAGACACAGAGGGGTGGCATGGCGTGCATGCTCAGTTGTGTCTGACTCTCTGCAACCTCACGGACTGTAGCCTGCCAGGCTTCTCTGTCCATGGAATTTTCCAGGCAAGAATACTGGAGTGGGTTGCAATTTCCTACTCCAGGGGGTCTTCCCAACCCAAGGAATCGAACCTATGTCTCTTGAGTCTCTTGCATTGGTAGGCAGATTCTGGACCACTGCACCACCTGGGGGCCATGTTGTTTCAGTGTTGAGTCTTTGAGAAACTTTACCTCTCTATGCCTCAATCTTCTCATTTGTAAAAGAAAAATAGCAACAGTATCTATCCAGTGGTGTATTGGCAAATGTTTAACGACTGACCTCTGGGGTAGAGGATGGGAAGGGTAATCATACTTTGCAGTGCTTACTTATTTCCATTGTATAAATTATTCCACTATGATCACTTTCAAACTATTACAACTTGATATCAACTAGCTAACAAAATTCCTGGAAATTTAACTACTAGCTCTCATAAACCAATACAAATATGCTCTGTCATATTTCTATATTTACCTTGTGGCTCAGCTGATAAAAGAATCCACCTGCAATGTGGGAGATTTGGGTTCAATCCCTGGGTTGGGAAGAGCCGCTGTAGAAGGGAAAGACTACCCACTCCAGTATTCTGGCCTGGAGAATTCCATAGACTGTATAGTCCATGGGGTCGCAAAGAGTCAGACACCACTGAGCGACTTTCACTTTCACACTCTTTGTGACCCCATGGAGTATACAGTCCATGGAATTCTCCAGGCCAGAATACTGGAGTGGGTAGCCTTTCCCTTCTCCAGGGGAATCTTTCCAACCCAGCGATCGAACCTAGGTTTCCTACATTGTAGGCAGATTCCAACTTTTACCAATTGAGCCACAAAAGAAGCCCAAGAATACTGAAGTAGGTAGCCTACCCCTTCTCCAGCAAATATTCCTGACCCAGGAATCAAACTGGGGTCAAAATTGAATGTTCAAATATATGCAAAGTACTTACTGTACTGTCTATACAGTACTGTCATTATTAAGAGCTCAATTATGTTTATTATTATATTGGTTCTCATTATTTTCATCACCAATTCTAGTTAGAATTATGTAAAAAAATACAAGTTGCTCCATTTTGAAAATTAGTTTTTAGAAAGTCCTCATACTTTACAAGTTTCTAAATAAGCAATATTCATAAAATATCTCATTTTTTATGGTCTCCCAAAGTTGCATAGTTTTATTTCAATGAACTCTGGAGAGTTATTTCTGATTGTTCATGAAAATTGTTTCATTTTTCTCATTAGCTTTATTGAACTTAAATCAAGCTACCAGAGAATATCCACAATGAATTCGTTTGAGGCCTTTTTTTGAACATGTCTTTACACTGCAGATAATGTTTGTTATCTTTCAAATAAAGTGCTATATTGGTAGAAATTAATCTTGAAAATAATAAGTATTACTGGTGTACACTTAATTAATTCCTAAGGTACAGATTCTTCCTACCAAGAATGAGGTACAAGTCATTATCCTTCATCAAATCATTATAATATATCTTTATGTTTTTTACTTGGTTTTTAAAATCATTTTTATATAAAAGTAATATCACTGAGAAATCCATAATTTAGAAATTAGTGTACACCAAAAGATATAATGGAATTCAGAAAGAGTTTCAGTTACTTCTTTTTAATGACTAGTGCCTTATATGAATAATCATTTCCAGGGTAGGATTTGTGAAACTAGCTATCAGGTGGGAATTTGATAGAGAACATCTTATACTAAAATAATATAATTGCTAAAAAATCTTGCTAGAAAGCAGTTTTATCTGAAAAATATCTGGAATAACAGAAAGGAGTAAATTCAGGGGGACATCCTAATAGAAGGCTTGAAATCACATGTCCTGAGCCATCAAAGATTTATGGTACTAGGGATAAAATTTTTTTATGGGTTTAAGAATATGTATTGAATTAAGAATAGTGAAATACTAAAGAACTGGTCCAGAATATAGGTGTACTATACTACTAATTTAGATACATACATCTTTTCACCTTTTAGGTTTTAAATTGAGTCATTTGTTGCCATATTAGCTGATAAATACATCCTAAACACCAGTTTTCACTTAGCTCATTTATCTTTAAGATAGCTTAAAAATATCATTAGGCTCACACACACACACACATATGGACCGATAAAGTTTGTCTAATGCTCCCTCTTTTTCTTTTACAAATTTAACTCTTTCCCCGCTGCAGTATTTTTATGGTTGTTGGCATTGTAACCCCCACCACCTCCTCACTTGTTCTTAGTTCATTTCAGGAGTGATGAGAACAATTAACCTATATATTGAAGGTGCCATTTCCATACTCAATGACCAATAAAGCCTCTAGGGAAGAGAGCCCACTCACTAGACTAAAATTAATTAGTGTTGTTTCAACACATTTTTAGGACAAAATGACAAATAACCAGAGACAGGGTGTGAAGAAATATATTCAGTTTGACTGAACAATCATGACTCACCAGGCTATAAACATGGAACAATTTTATTTTCCAATAAATTCTGCAGATTCTGATCTGTTATCCATCGCTCACCTCTCTTCTACTGAATGGGAGTCATCTTTGCTGATAGTTCAATCTGATTCTATACATTTTTTCTGTCACCTTTGGCTATTAAAAGTGTCGTTCCTGTCCTTAAGACTCGGTTCTCCTCCTTTTAAAACTAATTATTACCATGATTGTTTAACCTCAGTCAGATTGCTTACTTTAACCTTTTGCACTGTTTTCCAGAAGCACAGAAGATTCATACTTCTTCACCATGCTGTCTCTGCACCCCTTGTCTTACCTTTGTCAGCTGTTCCCAGTCCTTCTATGTCTTGACAGAGTCCAGCACATCTGCTCAGTAATGGGAGACAACCACCCACCAGTCCTTGAAGTAAAATAGGAGGGTTGAGCAGTCCCAATTTGGTAAGAATGGTCTGTCTCTACTGAAAACAAGATTGTTTTTTTAAGAAAAATATAAGTAAATGCAAAAACAAAGCCCTGTTTTTAGAAAAGGTTACCAAATCAATCTAGTTTCTCTGGTTCTAGGATCTCTCAGGAGTCACAAACCAACAAAAAGCCTATTAAGAAAATTTCTCAGAAGTCTCTATTTTTGACACAATCAAATAATATGGTTTCTGTAATTCTTGCAGGATTCTTATCCTCATTTAAAAGAAAAATATTTTGCAACCTAATGATAATAATATATTGTTGCTGCAGATGTTTAGTTGCTAATTTGTGTCTGACTCCTTTGTGAATCCATGAACTGCAGCCTGCCAGACTCCTCTGTCCATGGGATTTTCCAGACAAGAACACTAGAGTGGATTGCCATTTCCTTCTCCAAGAGAACGTCCCAACACAGGGATAGAACCCATGTCTCCTGCTTAGCAGGCAAATTCTTTACCATTGAGCCACCTGGGGAGTGCAATAATACACTACAGGTAACTTTTAAGGCTATCTTGTAGTCAGTACACATTTAATTCTAAGATTAAGAGCAGTAATTCTGAGGATATTTATACAGTATCCTCAGACATTGAGGAGAAATTAAATACATTTTTATTAAAACTATAATTAACAAAAAATAATGAAAAAATTTAGTAAATGTTAAATTCAAAATGATATTTTCTAATTACCATGCTTCCTATGTTTCAATTCATTGAAGAGCCACTGATTATATTCTGCAGGGAATTAGAAAACAATAGAAAGCACCATTCCTAAATGCCAAAACTTCTAATGCAGTTCATAAGTATCTGTAGAGCATCCTTCTGAACAAATTAGTTTCATTGATTCTACTCAAATTCAACAGGGTGAATTACTAAGAAGTCAACTAATGTTAGTCACCTTTTTTTTTTTTTCAGTTTCACCCAAGAAAATAACTAGCTTTGTATATCTTAACGAGCAAACTTGGTCTTACTATATCACTGACTAGGGGTATAATAGATAACAATTGTCAGAGGTAAAGTCTATGTTTCTTGATGATTGGGAAGCATTTAGAATGGTGGTTGATGCTTTGAGTGGGAGGAAATGAAGTGGAGGACAATAAAATATTTGAGGTTTTCCAAAAGTTGAGAAGTCTGACTTCATGCAAAGGGTTGGAGTCATCCAAAGACTTATTCACCCACCTATTGATGTTGGTATATTGGTAATCAGAAAGCTCAAACAACTGGAGTCTAGAAGAGTTCCTCTTTAGGTATCTTTCTCTTATGTAGTTTCAATAAGTTCTCTTTAGAATGGTTGCTTCAGGGTAGCTGAATTGCTTACTTTCAAAAGCACAAGTTCTGAAAGGCAAGGAAAGAGACAGAGAGGTCAACCAAGAGGTATATACATTTTACCATGTACCATGAATGCCATTTTCAACTCATGCTAATTAGCAGCAAGTTTCTAAGTTCAGGCTACATTCCTATATTCAGGAGGAGGGGAATTAGGTTCCACTTTTTAATCAGATCAGATTAGATCAATCTCTCAGTCATGTCCAACTCTGCAACCCCATGAATCGCAGCACACCAGGCCTCCCTGTCCATCACCAACTCCCGGAGGTCACTGAGACTCACATCCATCAAGTCAGTGATGCCATCCAGACATCTCATCCTCTGTCGTTCCCTTCTCCTCTTGCCCTCAATCCCTCCCAGCATCAGAGTCTTCTCCAATGTGTCAACTCTTCGCATGAGGTGGCCAAAGTACTGGAGTTTCAGCTTTAGCATCATTCCTTCCAAAGAAATCCCAGGGCTAATCTCCTTCAGAATGGACTGGTTGGATCTCCTTAATAGGAGAATGCCAAATAATTCATAGAAATATTTTTAATCCTCTACAGCTTATAGGAAGAAGGTGATGATAATGATTGTACTTTAGGAATATCACAATTTATGTCTGTGCACATTCAAACCACAGGCTTAGAATTTTATTTGGCATAGGGAATATTACCTTCATTATGTATTTAATCATCATCTCTATTGAAATAAAATATAAAATGGAGACCCGACTTGAAAATTCCTTGAACACACAAAATCAGTTGACAAACCTAATTTAGCTTATCCTGCAACATAAGCAAAAGTTAATGTGTGTTATTTCTTGTAAATACCTCTGCAAATTATAAACAGCACCTCAATTGTTTTCCAAAAATGTCATAACCTTTTAGCCAACCTCCTGTCATTGGAAAAACCCTAATGCTACAACCAATCATTGCAAAGATTAAAGAGGTTTCGTGTTTCCACTATATAAGCTGTCCTATAGCAACACGCCTCTGAGCTTCATCCCACTGCTTATCTGAAGGCTCCCAGTTCATGAACTGTTCTTCTATGTCCATTAAACTCTTATCAAATACAATTATCTTGATTTTTCACATTTCTGGGATTTGACATCTTCATATGATCGTTTTTACTTTTGTTTTTATTTCCTTCTTTTCATAACACTGGTATCCTGGGTCTGCCATCTGGATTTCTTATCTTTTCCACTATATTTGTCATCATATTTTTTTTTTCCATCAGTGCTTCAAGACATGTTTTACACTTGATATTTCAGAACTCAAATTGTCTTTATCTTGAACTATTTCATTTAATTGTTTCTTAAGGAATTATGTTGCAGGTTCCTAAAAGTCCTTTTAATTCTACTTGGATCGGAAACACAGAAGTCATTCTAATATCTTTTCTTTATTTCACTGGCTGTACATAGTTTGTATTACCTAAATTTCCTCACTCTAACAGATGGACCCTTAATGTGATGCCTTTTTCCTCTGTAGGTTCACAGACCAAAAACTTTGTTGAGTTCCATCTTAAATGGAGTTTAGCTCCCAGGTTTTAGAAGGTGATGTGTTCTCTAATCCAAAGCATTGCTAGTTTAGATGCAGCAGACTACTGTTCTGCTCAGGTATGTACAGCACGTCTCACTGCCCCTTTGTCTCCTCATACTCTCAGAATCTGAGTCATGAGAACACGCAGCCACTCTACTCCTTCTTGTTCTCTTGGGAGAACGAGAGAGAGAGAGAGAAGGCATGTTCATGGGGGAAGTGTGGGGTGAGGCCAACTCTACTCAAAAGGAGTCCGCAGATCTCTGTGGGTCAAACTTTCTGGGATTTAATTTTCTGTCTTTTCTTCCAGAACACCCTTAAAGCTAATCTTCAGGTGTACTCTTCATAGAGTACGCAAGCCATTCTTTTTCTCTTCTTGTTTCAAGGTTTAACCTTAAAAGATTAGATAAAACAAAAATATTCATTTTACATTTAAACCCATTATGTAACCACAAGGAAAGAGTTCTTGGCACTACAAACCTTCTTAGTATCCACCTTTTTCAATCCCAATATCAGGAATCTTAACTTTCAGCTGTGAACAAGTTACCTGTAAATTCCAGTTGCCAGATAAAATGAAATTGCACCTTTGTAACATGTAGCTTCCTTTAGACTGTCTATACTACTGAGTTCATTATCTTCCTAACAGCCTGTTATTGAACATTTCTTTCCATTGTTAACCTAACAATTTTAGCTTTTTTTAGCAATTTAACTGTTTTGTTGGCACAATGGCTTTCAAAGGGACCAGGCATTTTCTTTTCATGATTTAAAATCATATCTTGAACATGGAAAAATAGAGCAAACCTAAAAAAAGTCAAAGCAGTAATTTCCTCATAATTGCTTAAAAATTATTTGTGTGTGAAAAATACAAATCGCTCTGTAAATTTCTTTTCATAACTTCAAATTATATCAGAAAAGATGTTGCAAATAGTGGCTAAAGAAGATGAAAAATTCAACATTAATTTCATTATACAAACAGCAAGCAAAAAAAGTAAAGAGAGAAAAATTAAGGGAGAATTAGAAGAGGTCCTATCAATTCCCTTTCCAAAAGTTAAAATCATATTTGTTTCAATAACAACAACAATAACAAAACAGTGAGAGGGGAGGCCCAGCTACTGATATTTCATGTCTCTTCTACCCAAAAAAGGAAGCCAGTCTAGAGGGAAATTATAATTAAAAGCTTTACTTTTATTAAATAAAGTCTGTGACAACTAAAACAAAGAAAGCTGTTGCTATAGAATGCCAAATCATAGGGAAGGATTTTAATATCGAGCTGGCCCAAGGCAGAGTTATCCTTGCATGGGATTTACTCCAAGATAAGAATGATAAATAATTGAAAATAATCACTTTTTTAATGCTTGGGAATAAATCTGTGGTTAATATAGATTGTGGAGAAAAATGTCCATAAACTTAGTTCATTTTGTTTAAATTTTATTCTGAGATTTCATGTTCACTTTCAGTTATAATGTTCTTTAATATTATTTTGCCTAGCTTATTTTCATAAAGGATTATTATGTACTTAAAAGGGCAATTCTTGTGAAGGAGTGCTGTTGGTTTCTGATAGTCAACTACACCTTTGGAATGAACCCTGGTGATCCAGATTATGTGAATAAAAGGACAGGTAAAGAGTCCCAAGTGCTAAATTTGAAACGCAAACAAAAACCAAACAAGAATTAATTTATTTATGCAGTGTTTATTTAGCAACTATTGTGAACTCAGTAGTGCTGAGCATTAGTAATTCAAAACATGCTTCCTTTCAGTGAATAGCATCAGTGTCTGCTCTGAAGGCTAAATTAGAATATAAAATTCAAGTATAGATCTGCAGCTTAATTATTTTAAGCAGATTCCTATATTAAAAAGAGTGGGTGAGAATATTATCTTTTAATATTAAACTTTTATTTTTGGAATAACTTCAGAGTAATAGAAGAGTTGCAAAATAGTACAGAGTTCTTCTATCTCCTTCATCCAGCTTCTCTGAAATTAACCTATTACATAATCAACCACAGTTCATTTGTCAAAATAAAAAAAATTAATATTAATAGAAAACAAATTCTAATAACGAAATTACAGATTTTATCCATATTGTACCAGTTTTTACTTTCTTTTTCTTCTAGGATTTAATCCAGGATATCATGATATTTAATCATCATGTCTCTTTAGTCTCCTCTGGTTTGTGACGGTTTCTCAGGCTTTCTTTGTTTTCACTACCTTACACTTTTGAAGATTACCAGTCAGACATTTTTTTTTTTTTTAGAAAGTTCATCAGTTTGATTTTGTGATACATTTCTCATGGTTACATACTTAGAGGTGAGGTACCTTTCTCATCTCATTATATGGTAGGGGAAGAAAATTTGCTTTCCCAAAATGTGTGTCTTTTTGTGTTGTTGTTCCAGTCTTACTGAGATATAATTGTCATGCTATGCTATGCTAAGTCACTTCAGTCGTGTCCGACTCCATGTGACCCCATAGACGGCAGCCCACCAGGCTTCCCCGTCCCTGGGATTCTCCAGGCAAGAACACTGGAGTGGGGTGCCATTGCCTTCTCCAATAATTGTCATACTGTGCTGCATAAGTTGAAGGTGTATAGCATAAACTTGACTTACATACATCATGGGATGTTACCACAATATTTGTAGTGAATATCCATCATCCCATATTAATACAAAATAAAAAGAAAACAAACGTTTTCTTCAAGGTGAGAATTCTTAGGAATTACTCTCTTAACAACTTTCGTATATAATATACAGTAACTATAACTATGGGCTTTCCAGGTGGCTCAATGGTAAAGAATTTGCCTGCCAATGCAGGAGACATGGGTTCAATCCCCGGATCAGAAAGATCTCCTGGAGAAGGAAATGGCAACCCACCCCAGTATTCTTGCCTGGGAAATGCCATGGACAGAAGAGCCTAGTGGGCTACAGATCACAGGGTCAAAAAAGGGTCAGAAATGACTTAGTGACTAAACAACAGTGATAATTATATTTATCTGGTAACTAGAGGTTTCTATTTTTTGACTACTTGATCCAGTTTCCCCTCCCCCCAAACCCACCTTTGGTACCGCATATCTGATCTCTTTTTCTGTTGGTTTAATTGTGTGTGTGTTTCTGAAGTGTAATTGACCTACAACACTATGTTAATTCCTACTATACAACATAGTATTTCAATATTTCTATGCATTTCAAAATGGTCACCACAGTAAGTCCAGTTACCATTTATCACCATATAAAACTATTATATAATTATTGACTGTATTCCCCACACTGTGTATTCATCCCCATGGCTCATTCCTTTGAAATACTCAGCCTCTGATAATTTTCACATAAAAGTCCACCTTCCTGAATTTTTTTTGACAAATTAGAAGATGCTATGCTGTCAGCCTACTGGGCTACAGTCAGCAGGAGCTGGGTGCTTAATGCCTCCTTTTGTGCTTTCCAGGATGCATTATTTTCTAGAGCTTCCCTCATGCTAGGCCTCACAGTCAGTGCCATTCAATAAACTCATGAGCTATTTGCTTTATTAATTTTCCCAAATGGCCCCTGTGGACATTTGAGCTTCTGATCTTCATCTGACATTCACCTATAACTGTCTTTTAGAGAACAAAGTTTGAGAAGAGTTTGTATGTCTTTCTGACTCATTTCCTTCATAAATTTGAAATTAGCAGTCATTCTTAGGATAGAGGACACTTTTTAGGCATTATCAGAGACTTGGCAGCCAAGAGTCTGAGTTATGTTCATCTGTCCTCAGCGTAATGACATATGGCACATTCAGCTTCGAAGTCCTACATTGAATCTCTCAGCACTAACGCATCTTATTTATAAACCTGACCTTCCTATCTACACAGAAATTCCTATCAACCCTTTAAAGTCACCTTTTGTAAAAACTTTTGACTGTTGTCAAATGCTTTGATTATTTTAAGTGCTGTACCTTTGAAAATGTAATCTCTGCAATAATGTCTTTGAGAAGATAATCAAATTTTAATAATTTTACTTTTAATCTATTTTAAAGACAGCACTTGCTCTTAAGTTTAGAACTTGATAGAATAATCCAATGCTTAATGTCCTGTTCAGTTGTAAAACCCCTGGATTTTGCCAAGTGGGCCTTGCTCTTTAATACATGAAATCTTCCACCCTCCAGATTCTCCAAAATAATATGCTCTATATTCCATGTGAAAGACATAGAATATCATCTTTCTTTCACCTCAAACAGTAGGAGAATTATAGGGTTTAGCACAGGATTAACATCTCTGGTAGAGGTCATACCTGAAAATTAAAATACCATTTTTCATTGTGCTGCATTATGCATTGCTACTGAAGCTGCAGAGAAGTTCTCATTACTTCTCTTCAAAAACACTGTAAATTTTGTTAATGCCAGCATCCTGCCATGAATGTCAATGCACTATTTGATATTTTTACACTCTGAATTTTCCCTTTCCTACAATAAAGGGCAAATGGTCAAGAACTGACCTACATATTATTACCCCATCTATGCCTCCTTTATTTAGGAAATGGCCTGTGTATATATAAGAACTAATCTCTAAAATATTTCTGTCCTCACTATTTTTACAAAAGTCACTGATTAAGAAATGAGCCATGACAGACATTGTAATTAGATTAAATCACTAATCAGTAGCAAACTGCTTTGTGTCCAACAACACTGTCTCAGTTGACTGTTTGTGTCCAAGGACATTGTTTGAGTTGATAATTTTAACTTCAATCTAAAATATCTGCCTGCTAATTCTAAGAATATCAAAGACTCTACATAAGTAAACTCAATATTCCATCTAAATTAAACAATTTAAGTCTTGACTTTAGTCTCAGTTTCATTCAAGGCCCCAAGAAAACAGAAGGGGACCCTCTCATATTCAATACAGGGTGGTAATTCCAGATTTACAAAGGACAGTTCCAAAACAAATATTTTTGCAATTATTTTTCCTCATCCACATTAAGGGTCTAAAGATTTGGAGTAAAGAATGACATACACTTTGAATTCCACCATGGAGAAAAGATGGATTCTCTGGTGGCTCAGTGGTAAAGAATCCACCTGCCAATCCAGGAGACACAGGTTTGATCCCTGGGTCAGGAAGATCCCTGGAGAAGGAAACGGCAACCCACTCCAGTATTCTTGCCTGGAGAAGCCCATGGACAGAGGAACCTGGAAGGCTACAGTCCATGGGTTTGCAAGAGTTGAACACAACTTAGCAACTAAACCTCCACCAGTTAGAACACATTCCAAGCCCAGTGGCACCAAGGTCAGGCCATTTAGCCCTGGAAAATTTATAAATGTATCACCCCTTATGTCTACTTCTTCTTCTGCCATTGTTCTTTCTCCATGCATGTTTAAGCCAAGGAAGCCAGAAGCAGCCTTTTGAATGGGAAGGAGAGATAGGCATATAGAGGAAAAACTATCCAATCTTTTCCACTTTAGGGGGGTAGTCTTCAGAAGTCCCAAACTAGAGAAGGAGAAAAGCCACAAAACTTTTATAAAGGTACAGACCATTATTCCATATTAGACATAGTAATTACTGAATTAAAACTTGTTTTTTTTTTTTAAATAAAGACCATAAAATCTCTTTGATTACCTAAAAATAAACAGAAATATGATGAGATTTATGCTAAGTTTCATCTAAGTTGCTGAAAAACTAAGCAACTCTTCAAGGTGAGTCTGAACCACCAGGACACTGATTTAGGGTGATTTATGATTACTGTTACCACTTCTGCTTCTTCCAAAGGACAGTGACAACTGTCATCTGAAACACCCCCTCATGTGGCAAAGTCACTCCTAAGTGTCTGTCAAGTTTGGGATCAGCTGTGTGTGGCATGACCTGCGTTGTGACAATGGCCCTGCAGGGAGGGTTGCCAGATTTACCAAATAAAATAGAGGACTTCAGGTTAAATGTGAATTACAGAAAAGTAAGGAATACTTACTTTAAGTATAAGTGTATGCCAAAACACATCACAGGATGCACTTAAACTAACAAAAAAATCATATGTTTATCTGGAAATCAAATTTAAGCGGTGTCTCGTAGTTTTATCTGATAGCCATAACAAGGCCTCTTGTAGTTACTAGAAAAAAGCAAGGAACAGACTCCTGAATGGCTCTCCTATGAAAGGCTGTGAGTGGTTGGGGTTAGCAGAGTTGTTCAGGAAAGGAGCAGAGATCGGGAAAGGGGAAAAAAATAGAAATGGGGGAAATCGTGAGAAATGGTTAAGAGAGAAAGCACTGTCCCAAGATGTCTAAGGTAAACGTGACACCATTTAAAACATAACATTTCTTTAAAATAAAGAAGAGTAGTAAATGCTGGTAAGGGCCGGGATGATAAGACCAGGCCTATATCCGACCTAGTATATTGTCCTATACTTTCTATAAATTTTCATTCTATTTATAGAAATAATGGAAACAAAGGTTTTCATAGACCTGTGATAGATGGGTCTGTCCATATTATGGTTTTCACTGTCTCTCAATGTCATGCTTACTCTTCCTTGTTTTTTGAACTGTGAATTTTGTGTGACTGAAGTTCAGCTTGCGATTCACTATAAGCTCTGTTTCATTTATTTATTTATTTATTTGCAGTCTTATGCCGAAGAATTGATGCTTTTGAACTGTGGTGTTGGAGAAGACTCTTGAGAGTCCCTTGGACTGCAAGGAGATCCAACCGGTCCATTCTAAAGGAGATCAACCCTGGGATTTCTTTGGAAGGAATGATGCTAAAGCTGAAACTCCAGTATTTTGGCCACCTCATGCGAAGAGTTGACTCATTGGAGAAGACTCTGATGCTGGGAGGGATTGGGGGCAGGAGGAGAAGGGGATGACAGAGAATGAGATGGCTGGATGGCATCACTGACTCGATGAATGTGAGTCTGAGTGACCTCCGAGAGCTGGTGATGGATAGGGAGGCCTGGCGTGCTGCGATTCATGGGATCGCAAAGAGTCGGGCACGACTGAGTGACTGATCTGATCTGATCTGATCCGATATACATACCTTCCCTCAAGATTTTTCTTAGCTCAATTAGTTAAATTTTTGTTCCTGTGTGCATATCTTTTAACTTCTACTTATTGAACTTTATAAAAATCACAGGTACATTGCCATTTTGTAAATTATATTTCTATTAAGTAAATAAAGCCAGCAGGAAACAAACTTGCAGTCAAATTTAAAATTTAATATTTAAATTGTGTGTTACTTTGATTTATACTCAAGAACATATTTCTTTATCCATGCACCTGTAAATCAACATTATGGAGACAGCTATCCAAGCATAAGAACAACTGAATATGTATAAGCCAAATTGTGTTTGTAAATATGTAGACTGAGGTAGTAAACACCTTTAACACCAGTTAGAAATCTGTCGCTGATTATACACAGGGCAGAAAGCAAGCATCATATTTTTAGTAAATAGCTAAGAATCTTGGAAATATCAGCGGTCCAAGCAAAGTTTCCATTCCATACTGATAGATTGGATAAAATCTTTGATTACAGATACAGAGACATGCATGCAGGTTATAAATATATAGTCATATTTACAATATGCTGCAAACTTGCAAAAATAATTATTGACACTTAAAAGCCTCTGAAATTTTTTTCCATAATTGAACTTTTAGAATATCATCCAAGAACACTGTCCTTTTCACCCTGTCTTATTTAAAATAATAATGAATGGGGTTATCAGATTAAATATATTTTTTAGTATTCAGTGACAAATAATAGCTTAATATATTTTTTGTTCCAGTTTAACAGTATCTTGGAACAACTGATTCAGGCTTCAAAAGATATTTTATGGCTTAAGGGCTAAAGATCATCAAGCTCATGCCTGCCGCTCTTGACTCATGCTCAGGTTTTTCTCCACCAGCCAGAGTCATTGGGGCCCTTATTTCAATTCAATGTCTTTTTCACAAAGGACTTTAATACCTCTAAGTCAATGGCATGGCTCCTCAGCTCACAATGCTAAACTGCTCATTTTTTCCAAAGAAACATCAAGAAAGTTCCTTTCTTTACTTATAAACAATTTCATTAAAAAATAATGATCATCTGAAGAATGGGCTTCCCTGGTAGCTCAGAGAGTAAAGCGTCTGCCTGCAATGTGGGAGACCTGGGTTTGATCCCTGGGTCGGGAATATCCCCTGGAGAAGGAAATGGTAATCCACTTCAGTACTCTTGCCTGAAAATGCCATGGACAGAGGAGCCTGGTAGGCTACAGTCCATGGGGTAGCAAAGACTCGGATACAACTGAGCAACTTCATTTTCTTTTTTCTTTCTTTCTTTACAGTGGAGAATGGGCTTCCCTGATAGCTCAGTTGGTAAAGAATCTGCCTGCAATGCTGGAGATCCTGATTTGATTTTCAGGTCAGGGAGATCTGCTGGAGAAGGGATAGGCTACCCACTCCAGTGTTCTGGGCTTCCCTTGTGGCTCAGCTGGTAAAGAATCCTCCTGCAACATGGGAGACCTGGATTTGATCCCTGGGTTGGGAAGATCCCCTGGAGAAGGGAAAGGCTACCCACTCCAGTATCCTGGCCTGGAGAATTCGATGGAATGTATAGTCCATGGGGCTGCAAAGAGTTGGACATGACTTGTGACTTTCACTTCACAGTGAAAAATATCACAGTGAAATAATGAACATTCTCTTCTCAAAGTCACATAGAACTTTGTGCATTTGAGGGTGGAGAGTAGAAGGGAGGGGCATACACCAAGGGAGTAAGAAGAGAGGGGCAAAGAAGACTGTAAACTGTATTTAATGTAGTTTTTACTTCATAACAATAAGGATATTTTAATAAAACAATTAAGAAAAACATGTGGAAATAAAGACAGGGTAAAATAAAAGGAGCAGAGAATTTTCTCAGTCTATGAGTCCTCTTAAGAGAAAGTTTGAAAAGATTTGCAGAAACTCAGTGAAATACAAAATTTTTTCAATCTAGTTACAGAAAGGATTTGCTAGAGTAGCAAGGCTGAGATATTTGGACCCCACTTCCTTGCATTAGTTATATTTCCAAATCTCCAAAATAATATATAAAATTCAAAATTTTTAGAGAGTAGCCATGACGGAGGTGTAAGAAGTTCCTGGGTTTAACCTCCTCCTATAGGCACATCAAAATTACAACTACTTACAGAGCAACAATTGAGGAGAATGACCTGAAATCTAGCATAAAAGATATTCCACAACTAAAGATTTAAAAAAGGAGCCCAAATGAGATGAGCAAGAGGAACATAGATGGGGTGTAGACAAGACCTATAGCCCCAGATGGACAACACATAAATGGGAGAATAATTGCTGAGGGTCTCCATAAGGAGCAAGGGATCCAAGCTCCACATTGGGTTCCCCAACTCTGGGATCTTGCACCAAGAAGATGAGCTCCCAGAACATTTGACTTTGAAGAAGAAGCAGGGCTTACTTTTGGGAGACCCACAAGGCTGTAGGAAATAAAGACTAAATCCTGAAAGGATGCACATAAAGTGTCACCCACTCCAAGACCCAAGGCAGAAGCAGTAATGTGAAAGAAGCCTGGGTCAAACCCACAAAAAATATTTTTAAAATTTATATAGAAACACAAAAGACCCTGAATAGCCCAAAGGATCCTGAGAAAGGACAAAGTTATAAATATCACGGTCCTTGATCAAACTATACTACAAACCTACAGAAATCAAAATAGTATGCTACTGAAATAAAAAAAGACATATTGGCCAATGAAACAGAATAAAGAGCCTAGCAATAAACCCAAACACTTGTGGTTAATTAATCTATTACAAAGGAGACAAGAATATACAGTGGAGAAAAGACAGCCTCTTTAGTAAATGGTGTTGGGAAAACTGGACAGCTACATGCAAAAGAATCAAACTAGGCTACTTTCTCAAACCATATACAAATAAACTCAAAATGGATTAAACCCTTAAATGTAGTATCTGAAATTATAAAACTGCTAGAAGAAAACATAGGCAGTACACTCTTTGACTTTAGTCTTTAGCATTACTTTTTGGATAAGAATTCCCAAACACAGGAAATAAAGCGAAAATAAACAAATAGGACTACATTTAAAAAAAAAGTTTCACACAGAAAAAAAAAGCTACAGACAAAATGAAATTCTCATCTACTAAATGGGAGAACATATATGCAAATGATATATCAGATAAAGGGTTAATATTCAAAATATACATGTAAGTCATATATATTGAAAAGAAATTATATAACTCAACATCAAATAAACAAACAACCCAAATAAAGAAGAAGCAGAGGACCTGCGTAGACTTTTTTCCAGAGAAGACATACAGATGGTCAACAGGCACATGAAAAAATGCTCAACATCACTAATCATCAGGGAAAAGTCGTAACCAGAATGAGATATGACTTCCCATTTGTCAGAACAGGAATAACCAAAAGATAATTTAAAAAAAAAAAACGTCGGTGAGAATGTGAAGAAATGAGAATCCATGTGGGCTGTTGGGCAAATGTAAACTGCTGTAGCCATTGTGGGAAAAAGTATGGAGATTCCTCAAAAAATTAAACATAGAACTACCATCAGTTCAGTTCAGTTCAGTCGCTCAGTTGTGTCCGACTCTTTGCAATCCCATGAATCACAGCACGCCAGGGCTCCCTGTACATCACCAACTCCCGAGTTCACTCAAACTCACGGCCACCGAGTCGGTGATACCATCCAGCCATCTCATCCTCTGTAGTCTCCGTCTCCTCCTGCCCCTAATCCTTCCCAGCATCAAGGTCTTTTCCAATGAGTCAACTCTTCGCATGAGGTGGCCAAAGTACTGGAGTTTTAGCTTTAGCAGCAGTCCTTCCAAAGAACACCCAGGACTGATCTCCTTTAGAATGGACTGGTTGGATCTCCTTGCAGTCCAAGGGACTCTCAAGAGTCTTCTCCAACACCACAGTTCAAAAGCATCAATTCTTCAGTGCTCAGCTTTCTTCACAGTCCAACTCTCACATCCATACATGACCACAGGAAAAACCATAGCCTTGACTAGATGTACCTTTGTTGGCAAAGTAATGTCTCTGCTTTTGAATATGCTATCTAGGTTGGTCATAACTTTCCTTCCAAGTAGTAAGTGTCTTTTAATTTCATGGCTGCAGTCACCATCTGCAGTGATTTTGGAGCCCCCAAAAATAAAGTCTGACACTGTTTCCACTGTTTTCCCATCTATTTGCCATGAAGTGATGGGACCAGATGCCATGATCTTCGTTTTCTGAATGTTGAGCTTTAAGCCAACTTTTTCACTCTCCTCTTTCACTTTCATCAAGAGGCTTTTTAGCTCCTCTTCACTTTCTGCCATAAGGGTGGTGTCATCTGCATACCTGACATTATTGGTATTTCTCCAAGCAATCTTGATTCCAGCTTGTGCTTCTTCCAGCTCTGTGTTTCTCATGATGTACTCTGCATATAAGTTAAATAATCAGGGTTACAATATACAGCCTTGACACACTCCTTTTCCTATTTGGAACTAGTCTGTTGTTCCATGTCCAGTTCTAACTGTTGCTTCCTGACCTGAACTACCATAGCATCTGGAAATTCTACTTCTTGGTATTTACCCAAAGAAAACAAAACACTAATTGGAAAAAAAAAAATATATATATATATGTATATATATATATATATAGGTACTCCTATGTTCATTGGAGGATTAGTCACAATAGCCAAGTTATGTTGTTGTTCAGTCACTCAGTCATCTCCAACTCTTTGAGACGCCATGGATTGCAGCAAACCAGGCTTGCCTGTCCTTCACCATTTCCCGGGTCTTGCTCAAACTCATGTCAGTGATGCCATCCAGCCATTTCATCCTCAGTTGTCCCTCTCTCCTCCACCTTCAATTCTTTACAGCATCAGGGTCTTTTCTAAAGAGTCAGCTCTTCACATTAGGTGGCCAAAGTATTGGATCTTCAGCTTCAGCATCAGTCCTTCCAGTGAATTTTCAGGATTGATTTCCTTTAGGATTGACTGGTTTGATCTCCTTGCTGCCCAGGGGATTCTCAAGAGTCTTTGCCAACACCACAGTTCAAAAGCATCTTTGGTGTTCAGCCTTCTTTATGGTCCAACTCTCACATCCATACATGACTACTTGAAAAACCATAGCTTCGAATAGATGGACCTTTGTAGGCAAAGTAATGTCTCTTATTTTTAATATACTGTTTAGGCTTGCCATAGCTTTTCTTCTAAGGAGTAGGTGTCTTTTAATTTCATGGCTGCAGTAACCATGTGCAGGGATTTTGGAGCCCAAGAAAAGAAAAATCTGTCTCTATTTCCCCATCTATTTGCCATGAAATGATGGGACTGGATGCCATGACCTTAGTTTTTTGAATGTTGAGTTTTAAGCCAGTGTTTTCACTCTCCTCTTTCACATTCATCAAGAGGCTCTTTAGTTCCTCTTCACTTTCTGCTATAAGGATGGTGTCATCTCCATATCTGAAGTTATTGATGTTTTCCCTGGAAATCTTAATTCCAGTGTCTGCTTCATCCAGCCTGGCATTTCCCATGATATTTCGCATATAAGTTAAATATGCAAATTTAAATTCAAATTCCCTGGCATTTCACATATAAGTTAAATAAGCAGAGTGACAATATACAGCCTTGATGTACTCCTCTCCCAATTTGGAACCAGTCCATTGTTCTATGTATGGTACTAACTGTAGCTTCTTGATCTTCATACAGGTTTCTCAGGAGACAGGAAAAGTGGTCTGGTATTCCCATTTCTTTAAGAATTTTCCAAAGTTTGTTGTGATCCACACAGTTGAAGGGTTTAGCATAGTAAATGAAGCAGAAGTCAATATTTTTCTGGAATTCTCTTGCTTTTTTTATGATCCAACAGATGTTGGCAATTTGATCTCTTGTTGCTCTGCCTTTTCTAAATTCAAGTTGTGTCTGGAAGTTCATGGTTCGTGTACCTGTTGAAGCCCGGCTTGGAGAATTTTGAGTATTATTTTGCTAGCACATGAAATGAGCACAATTGTGTGGCAGTTTGAACTGTCCTTGGCATTGCCCTTCTTTGGGACTGGAATGGAAACTGATCTTTTCCAGTCCTGTGGCCACTGCTGAGTTTTCCATATTTTGGCATATTGAGTGCAGTACTTTAATAGCATCATCTTTTAGGATTTGAAATAGCTCAGCTGGAATTCCGTCACCTCCACTAGCTTTGTTCATAACTGCTTCCTAAGGTCCATTTGACTTCTCACTCCAAAATATCTGGCTCTACATACGTGATCACAACATCGTGGTTATCTAGGTCATGATGATATTTTTTGTACAGTTCTTCTGTGTATTCTTGCCACCTCTTCTTAATATCTTCTGCTTCTGTTAGGTCCATACCATTTCTGTCCTTTATCGAGCCCATCTTTGCATGAAATGTTCCCTTGGTATCTCTACTTTTATTGAAGAGATCTCTAGTCTTTCCCATTCTATTGTTTTCTTCTATTTCTTAGCATTGTTCACTAGGAAGGCTTTCTTATCTCTCCTTGCTATTCTTTCAAACTCTGAGTTCAGATTGATATATCTTTCCTTTACTCCTTTGCCCTTCACTTTTCTTTTCTCCACTATTTTTAAGATCTCCTCAGATAACCATTTTGCCTTTTTGCATTTCTTTTTCTTGGAGATGGTTTTGATCACCACCTTCCATACAATATTACGAACCTCTGTCCATAGTTCTTTAGGCACTCTGTCTATAAGATCTAATCCCTTGAATCTATTTGTCACTTTCACTGTAAAATTATAAGGGATTTGGTTTAGGTCATACTTGAAATGGTCTAGTGGTTTTCCCTACTTTCTTTAAGTCTGAATTTTCCAATAGGGAGTTCATGATCTGAGCCACAGTCAGCCCCTGGTCTTGTTTTTGCTAACTGTATAGAGCTTTTCCATCTTTGGCTGCAAATAATATAATCAGTCTGATTTCAGCATTCACCATCTGCTGATGTCTATGTGTAGAGTCATCTCTTGTGTGCTGAAAGAAGGTGTTTGCTATGACCGGTTTGTTTTCTTGGCAAAAATCTGTTAGCCTTTGCCCTGCTTCATTTTGTACTCCAAGATCAAGCTTGTCTATTATTCCAGGTTTCTCTTGACTTTCTACTTTTGCATTCCAGTCCCCTATGATGAAAAGGACATCTTTTTTGGGTGTTAGTTCTAGAAGGTCTTATGGGTCTTCATAGAACCATTCAACTTCAGTTCTTTGGCATTAGTAACCACTTGGATTACTGTAATATTGAATGGTTTGCCTTAGAAATGAATAGAGATCATTCTGTCATTTTTTTAGAGTGCACCCAAGTACTGCATTTCGGACTCTTTTGTTGACTGTGAGGGCTACTCCATTTCTTCTAAGGGATTCTTACCCTCAGTAGTAGACATAAAAGTCTTCTGAATTAAATTACCCATTTCAGTCCATTTTAGTTCACTGATTTTTAAAATGCTTATGTTCTTGCCATCTCCCATTTGACCACTTCCAATTTACCTTGATTCATGGACCTAACATTCCAGGTTCCTATGCAATATTGTTCTTTACAGAACTGGACTTTACTTTCACCACCAGACATATCCAAAACTGGGTATTGTTTCTGCTTTGGCTTAGCCTCTTCATTCATTCTGGAACTATTTCTCCACTCTCCAGTGGCATATTGGGTAGCTATCGACCTTGGGAGTTCATCTTTCAGTGTCATATCATTTTGCCTTTTCGTACTGTTCACGAGGTTCTCAAAGCAAAAATACTGAGGTGGCTTGCCGTTCCCTTTTCCAGTCAACCACATTTTGTTAAGATATGAAAGCAACCTACTTGTCCATTGACAGATGAGTGGGTAAAAAATGATGTGGTATATATATTATTACTCAATCATAAAAAAAGAAGTCTTAATTGTGAGAAAATGGATGGACCTAGCTTAGAGAAACAGAGACAAACACTACTCATACTTAAAGAATTTTTCTTGGAATTATAGGGTTTTGTGGTTAACTCTTAATGCATTAGATTTTTTTTCCCATATAAAATATACAGAAATAGGCTACTGCATAAAATTTCCACACAGAATGTCAATTTCCATAAATATATTTATGGTATTATGTGGAGAGAAAATTTCTCTGTATATTTCTAACTTGCTATCCTATTGTAATCAGTTTTCATTATAGCTCTGTTTCATTTGAGATATACAAGTTTTGTAACCTTCATTAATTATGATGATGATCTTGAATCATAGATAGTCTATGTGTATGTACATGTGTAAGGGGACTGGGTAGGGGAAGCCCTCAGACACTTCTATATTGTTAATAAGAAAATTCATGGTCACTATAATTACAGTGACATTTATGTGTCTAAGAAATCAGGAAAAACTAAGTGCTTGACAGAAGCTGATGCCACTGCTTTTTCCTTTACATTTACTTTCTGTTTCCTCTCCCTCCTATTCTTTGCTTCACCGGAACTCAAAGCTGCCCCAAAGCCTTTTTACTGCAAAGGCCATCCACCTGTGCTGTGATGTCAGACACTTTTGTTGAAAAGAACAAATGCTTCAGATTCATTTTTGAACATTCAGATCATAGCTATACCGATTTTAAGTAGTCTTAAGCCATTTGTTTTTTTTTTTCCCACAGATGGCTCATAAATCTATAATCTATTTAGAAAGACCAGATAAGCTCTGTTACTCACAAGTGGTACTGGCTTCTGTGTTCTTGTGAGTGCTAAAGGTTCATGTGACAGTTAAACAATCTGTTGAGACAATTGAAAATGAATTGACTTTAATGTGGAAAAAAAGACAAATATTGTATGATTTTATTGATATATGAAATCTAAGAAAAAACACTTGAATAAATACAACAAAATACAACTCAATTCAGATATCAGAATAAAGAGGTGGCAGCTGAAGGGGAGAGTGTTGAGGTGATGCGTAAAACAGGTGTGGGAGATAGAGAGGTATGAACCTCCAGTTACAAATTAAATGAACATAGAATAAAGATTACAGAATGTGGAATACAGTCAATAACACAGCAATGGCTTACTTGGTGACAGTAACTACACTTACTATGGTGATAATTTTGTTAATATATGGAATATGGAATTACTATGTTGTGCACCAGGAACTGACATAGGGTTCTAGGTTAATTTTACTTCAAGAACAAAAACAAACAAACAAAAACTCAAAGAAAAGGAATCATGGTGTTGGCAGAGGGGATAGGCAGATGACACCACCCTTATGGCAGAAAGTGAAGAGGAACTAAAAAGCCTCTTGATGAAAGTGAAAGAGGAGAGTGAAAAGGTTGGCTTAAAACTCAACATTCAGAAAACTAAGATCATTGCATCTGGTCCCATCACTTCATGGCAAATAGATGGGGAAACAGTGGAAACAGTGGCTGACTTTATTCGGGGGGGGGCTCCAAAATCACTGCAGATGGTGATTGCAGCCATGAAATTAAAAGATGCTTACTCCTTGGAAGGAAAGTTATGACCAAACTAAATAGCATATTGAAAAGCAGAGATATCACTTTCCCAACAAAGGTACATCTAGTCAAGGCTATGGTTTTTCCAGTGGTCATGTATAGATGTGAGAGTTGGACTGTGAAGAAAGCTGAGTGCTAAAGAATTGATGCTTTTGAACTGTGGTGTTGGAGAAGACTCTTGAGAGTCCCTTGGACTGCAAGGAGGTCCAACCAGACCATCCTAAAGGAGAGCGGTCCTGGGTGTTCATTGGAAGGACTGATGCTGAAGCTGAAACTCCAATACTTTGGCCACCTCATATGAAGAGTTGATTCTTTGGAAAAGACCTTGATGCTGAGAGGTATTGGGGGCAGGAGGAAAGGGGGATGATAGAGGATGAGATGGCTGGATGGCATCACCGACTCGATGGACATGAGTTTGGGTGAACTCCGGGAGTTGGTGATGTACAGGGAGGCCTGGCATGCTGCGATTCATGGGGTCGCAAAGTGTCAGACACGACTGAGTAACTGAACTGAACTGAACTGAACCCAAAGGTACGAACTTTAAGTTGTAAGAGGAATAAGTACCAGGCATGTAATGTAAGAGGATTTTTTTGCTTTTGCTTTTATTTTGGAATTTTATGAAATGATGGATGTTCACTAAACTTACAGTGATTTTCATTTCATGATGTATGTAAGTCAAATCATTAAGTTGTACACCTTAAACTTACAATGTACATATATCTATTATATCTCAATAAAATTGAAAGAGACAAATTTAAAATCTCCTTTGTGGAAATAATAATTCAGTGAAAGGTGACTAAAACCACATTGTATATTATACTTATTGATCTCTACTTGCTCTATTACTTATTGTAGATCTTAATCTATTCCAAAGGGAAGCTCTCTCACAAGTATGACTGCCTGGATCCAATAACATCTGTACATATTGTTACCTAATTTCTTTGTTCATTGCAAAGCATAGAAAAGAATAAAAAGGATTATATAAATAAATACTGTGTGGTCCAAGGCAAGAGTATAATATAAGAATTAAATATTTCTTCCACTTCATATTACATACAGTTTTCCTCTTATCCTGGGCTTCCCTTATGGCTAAGTTGGTAAAGAATCCACCTGCAATGCAGGAGACCCCAGTTTGATTCCTGGGTGAGGAAGATCCCCTTAAGAAGGGCTAGGCTACCCACTCTAGTATTCTTGGACTTCCCTTGAGGCTCAGCTGGTAAAGAATCTGCCTGCAATGCGGGAGACCTGGCTTTGATCTCTGGGTTGGGAAGATCCCCTGGAGAAGGGAAAGGCTACCCAATCCAGTATTCCTGCCTGGAGAATTCCATAGATAGTCCATGGGGGTCACAAAGAGCCAGACACGACTGAGCAACTTTCACTTTCACTTTCCTCTTATCCTAATGTATAACAGCTTAGATTACTGAGCATCATGTATTATACTTTTTTTTTTTTAATATCAACTCTGTCCATGGGATTTTCCAGGCAAAAGTACTGGGGTGGGGTGCCATTGCCTTCCCCGGCATAACAGCTTAGATTACTGAGCATCATGTATTATACTTTTTTTTTTTAATATCAAATCTGAATTTGATTCATTGTGTACCAGTAAGTGATTAACCTAAAAAACTAGCTTGTGTAAGATTAACTTCAATATGTGAAATATCCAGTGGAATGGAGGAGAAGTTGCAAAGCTATTTTTTGCAAAGTTCAATTTGAGTCAACATCATGAAGCTGATTGACTGGGTTTTCAAAACAAGAAACAGATTCTTTTACAGACAGTTCAATTCTCAGCTGAGCCTTAATGAGCAGCAAGAAGTAGCTTTTAAAAGAAGCTGCCAGGAGCAAATTAATGAATACAAATAAACAAACCATCAAGCAAACATAGGCATATATGTCACTTCTCCTTGTTATTCTGCTGAATATTCCCACTGAAACGAAACACTGTTCAGTATCCTCTCAATCAAATTTCAGACTTCATGATAGTATGCTGCTGCTGCTGCTGCTGCTAAGTCGCTTCAGTTGTGTCCAACTCTGTGCGACCCCACAGACGGCAGCCCACCAGGCTCCCCCGTCCCTGGGATTCTCCAGTCAAGAACACTGGAGTGGGCTGCCATTTCTTTCTCCAATGCATGAAAGTGAAAAGTGAAAGTGAAGTCACGCAGATCAGATTAGATCAGATCAGTCGTGTCTGACTCTTTGCGACCCCATGAATCGCAGCACACCAGGCCTCCCTGTCCATCACCAACTCCCAGAGGTCACTCAGACTCACATCCATCGAGTCAGTGATGCCATCCAGCCATCTCATCCTCTGTCGTCCCCTTCTCCTCCTGCCCCTAATCCCTCCCAGCATCAGAGTCTTTACCAGTGAGTCAACTCTTCGCATGAGGTGGCCAAAATACTGGAGTTTCAGCTTTAGCATCATTACTTCCAAAGAAATCCCAGGGCTGATCTCCTTCAGAATGGACTGGTTGGATCTCCTTGCAGTCCAAGGGACTCTCAAGAGTCTTCTCCAACACCACAGTTCAAAAGCATCAATTCTTCAGTGCTCAGCCGTCTTCACAGTCCAGCTCTCACATCCATACATGACCACAGGAAAGAACATAGCCTTGAAGGCAAACCTTTGTTGGCAAAGTAATGTCTCTGCTTTTGAATATGCTATCTAGGTTGGTCATAACTTTCCTTCCAAGGAGTAAGTGTCTTTTAATTTCATGGCTGCAGTCACCATCTGCAGTGATTTTGGAGCCCAGAAAAAGAAAGTCTGACACTGTTTTCACTGTTTCCCCATCTATTTCCCATGTAGTGATGGGACCAGATGCCATGATCTTCATTTTCTGAATGTCGAGCTTTAAGCCAACCTTTTCACTCTCCACTTTCACTTTCATCAAGAGGCTTTTTAATTCCTCTTCACTTTCTGCCATAAGGGTGGTGTCATCTACATATCTGAGGTTATTGATATTTCTCCCAGCAATCTTGATTCCAACTTGTGTTTCTTCCAGTCCAGCATTTCTCATGATGTACTCTGCATACAAGCTAAATAAGCAGGGTGACAATATACAGCCTTGACGTACTCCTTTTCTATTTGGAACCAGTCTGTTGTTCCATGACCAGTTCTAACTGTTGCTTTCTGACCTGCATACAAATTTCTCAAGAGGCAGATCAGGTGGTCTGGTATTCCCAACTCTTTCAGAATTTTCCACAGTTTATTGTGATCCACACAGTCAAAGGCTTTGGCATAGTCAATAAAGCAGAAATAGATGTTTTTCTGGAACTCTCTTGCTTTTTCCATGATCCAGCGGATGTTGGCAACTTGATCTCTGGTTCCTCTGCCTTTTCTAAAACCAGCTTCAACATCAGGAAGTTCACGGTTCACATATTGCTGAAGCCTGGCTTGGAGAATTTTGAGCATTACTTTACTAGCATGTGAGATGAGTGCAATTGTGCAGTAGTTTGAGCATTCTTTGGCATTGCCTTTCTTTGGGATTGGGATGAAAACTGACCTTTTCCAATCTTGTGGCCACTGCTGAGTTTTCCAAATTTGCTGGCATATTGAGTGCAGCACTTTCACAGCATCATCTTTCAGGATTTGGAATAGCTCCACTGGAATTCCATCACCTCCACTAGCTTTGTTCGTAGTGATGCTTTCTAAGGCCCACTTGACTTCACATTCCAGGATGTCTGGGTCTAGGTCAGTGATTACACCATCATGATTATCTGTGTCGTGAAGCTCTTTTTTGTACAGTTCTTCTGTGTATTCTTGCCACCTCTTCTTAATATCTTCTGCTTCTGTTAGGTCCATACCATTTCTGTCCTTTATCAAGCCCATCTTTGCATGAAATGTTCCTTTGGTGTCTCTAATTTTCTTGAAGAGATCCCTAGTCTTTCCCATTCTGTTGTTTTCCTCTATTTCTTTGCATTGATCGCTGAAGAAGGCTTTCTTATCTCTTCTTGCTATTCTTTGGAACTCTGCATTCAGATGTTTATATCTTTCCTTTTCTTCTTTGCTTTTTGCTTCTCTTCTTTTCACAGCTATCGCTTATCTCTTTTTTTGTAAGGCCTCCCCAGACAGCCATTTTGCTTTTTTGCATTTCTTTTCCATGGGGATGGTCTTGATCCCTGTCTCCTGTACAATGTCATGAACCTCATTCCATAGTTCATCAGGCATTCTATGTATCAGATCTAGGCCCTTAAATCTATTTCTCACTTCCACTGTATAATCATAAGGGATTTGATTTAGGTCACACCTGAATGGTCTAGTGGTTTTCCCTACTTTCTTTAATTTAAGTCTCAATTTGGCAATAAGGAGTTCATGGTCTGAGCCACAGTCAGCTCCTGGTCTTGTTTTTGCTGATTGTATAGAGCTTCTCCATCTTTGGCTGCAAACAATATAATTGATCTGATTTCAGTGTTGACCATCTGGTGATGTCCATGTATAGAGTCTTCTCTTGTGTTGTTGGAAGAGGATATTTGCTATGACCAGTGCATTTTCTTGGCAAAACTCTATTAGTCTTTGCCCTGCTTCATTCCGTATTCCAAGGCCAAAGTCATGTCTTACTCTTAGCGATCCCATGGACTGCAGCCTACCAGGCTCCTCCATCCATGGGCTTTTCTAGGCAAGATACTGGAGTGGGGTGCCATCGCCTTCTAGCAGGAAGTCAAAGCTTAATCTCTGATACATAAATGTAGCTGAAGAGTAAAGAAACAGATATGAGAAGGTTTCATTTCTTTGAGACAAGAAATGTCCATGAGGGAAAAAAAAATGAGGGAACTGCGTTTAGGCAAATACATTCAGTTTAAGGACAACAGGCTAGAGAGTGAATGAAGGTCATGCTGATTACATCGTAGCAGTCTCTGT
Organism: Tragelaphus eurycerus; assembly: GCA_935064755.1. Taxonomy (NCBI): domain Eukaryota; kingdom Metazoa; phylum Chordata; class Mammalia; order Artiodactyla; family Bovidae; genus Tragelaphus; species Tragelaphus eurycerus. The sequence continues at coordinate 37,180,852 of CAKXYN010000012.1, forward strand.
CTTATCCCCCATAAAGTAACATCCAATCAGTAGGCTACACTAGCCAAAGATAGAAAAATAAGGAAGAAACAATTGAGCTAGGACAGAGAGAATGTAAGACACCAAAAAGATATTTTCAGTTTTACCAGCAACTGGAGATAGGGTTGTCTGTGCAGGTATTAAAATACTTTCTAGAGATACAGAGCCAGAACTAATAACTATTGAGGAGGCAGCCCCAAGTTATCCCAAATTTATTACTGTAGACAGCCTTCTATGAGGTGTGGTCGGAAAGATATCAAAAATAATCTACTGCTACAATCCTCACATCCAACTGAAAGCAATTAGGTACCACCAAGAAGAATGGATGAGGCATAACCACAATCCAGCAATTCTGCTCCCACCTATACTTCCTGACACACCTTTTCGCCAATATTCACAAAGAGATACTCAAAAAGATACTTGTAGTGGTAACTTTTACAACAGAAAACTTTGGAGACAACACACACACACACACACACATATGTGTGTGTGTGTGTGTATATATACATATTTCATAATAAAATCAGAGAAGTCAATGGCACCCCACTCCAATACTCTTGCCTGGAAAATCCCATGGATGGAGGAGCCTGGTGGGCTGCAGTCCATGAGGTCGTTAAGACTCAAACACGACTGAGTGACTTCCCTTTCACTTTTCACTTTCATGCATTGGAGAAGGAAATGGCAACCCACTCCAGTGTTCTTGCCTGAAGAATCCCAGGGACAGGGGAGCCTGGTGGGTTGCTGTCTATGGGGTCGCACAGAGTCGGACAGGACTGAAGCAACTCAGCAGCAGCAGCATAATAAAATATTTATAATATTAAAAATGAATTTAAATAAGATAAATAAAATACATATACCAAAAATATAAAAAGGTCCTCCCAGAATATTTCTAGGAAGGACAAGAAAAGATACAATCCTGGAGGCCCAGGTGAAGGTGGTAATAAAGCAACGTTTCTCTAGACCAAGATAGAGACATGACAGGCTATGAGAACAACATACCCAAAACATTCCTGGTGGTGACTTTAGTGTCACTTTTCCTCCTTATCTGATCATGTCTCAAATCATCTTTATTCTCACACTTTGGTTTCTCCAAAACTTGAGATATGTGCACACTCAGTTCTTTTTACAAAACATTCTCTTTCTCCAGTCTCCCTAAAGTTTATTTTTGTTATTAGTTCAAGTGTCATCTATTCAGAGTTTGCTCGAACAACCAAAATTAGATTCCTAGTAATCAACCCTCCTATTATCCTGTTTTATCTTCTCTGAGTTTACCTATTTTGTGTATTTATCCAGCCTGCTACCACTGCCCGCCCCCCACCCTGGGAATCCCCTACAACTACAGGAATTTAAGCTCCATGGGAACGTGGATACTATCTTATTCACTGCTACATTTTCAGGCTGCAAAATATTGCCTGGCATAGAGAAGGCCCTCACAAAATATTTTTAAAATATTTTTAAGTAAATTCACTCAAAAGTATAAATAAGGAAACTGCACTTTCAAAATGTCTCCCAAAGATTCTGACAATCACTTAAAAACAAGTTACCAAAAATATATTTCCTCTACTATTACTTGTCTTTCTGACTTTTAGAAAGATTCCCTGTTGGGGGTTCTAACATAATGATATTAAATCCCACTAACCTACTAATACTCCCTGGCAAACTCCTGATCTTGACAGTCAAGATAATCCTATTATAGTGTAAAGAAGCAAGTATCAAGACCAAGTATTATCTCTATTCTTGTCTGTGAAACAAATACATATTGGGAATGAAAATGGAGGGGGACTGAGGAATCTAGTATACAAAAGCACTATGTGATCTCTTAATTCACATGATTCCCTTCCCTCTTCTACTTTAACCAAGTTCTGACTCATAATTAGCTCTTAAGAAGATGGTTATTTTGATTTGTTGCATACTTTCAAATTCATTTTAATTCCCTAGATGTCTTGGATGTATTCTGTTTTGCTTTATATATTTGAAAAATGAGGATCTACCTGTAGGTAATGCAATAAAATATACCTGTGTACTATGCTTTGTGATAACATACTCTATTTTTGTTGGCATCACCAACTCAATGGGCATGAGTCTGAGCAAACTCTGGGAGTTGCTGATGGACAGGGAAGCCTGGTATGCAACAGTCTACGGGATTGCAGAGTCAGACATGACTGAGCAACTGAACTGAACTGACTCTAATTTTCAACATGTATAGGATTTGAAGTAAAAGTTTTCCCTCTGAAAAAACACCACATATATCATCTCTCATGACACTGTAATCTGACTTTTCAAAGCATTTGTATGGCTTGCCAGGCTTCAGAGAAAATACTTCTTATATCAGTAAAATATTCTCTCTATATATTAAATATTTAATAGACAAAGGGTGAAAGTAGAAAATTGTCACTGAGACTAGAAATTATGACAAAGTTAAAAGATTAGGATTTCAGCTTTACTGTATAATCAGTTAATAACAGTATTAATGGCAATATCAATGTTAATAAAAGGTAGAACTTATGTAATAACTGCTATGAGATAGGCACTAGCTTTACACATTAAACTTATACCTAATAGTCACTCCACAGGTATAGGTACTATTATTTTCTCCACTTTACAAATGAGAGTACTGTGATACAAACAAGTTGAGTACTTGGGCCTGAGTCACAAAGCTAATAAATTTAGGATTCATACCCAAGCTCTATATATCCAGATTTACATTTATTTACAGCCAATTATTATGCTGAAAGACCATTTGCAAACATTATTGTTTTATACTACAGTAATTATAATCACAATATGTGATTTTAAATATATTGTTATTAATATTGATACAGACTTTTGAATATTAATATTGACATAGACCCAGATAATCACGAAGGTGTGATCAATCACACTTACCTAGAGCCAGACATCCTGGAATGTGAAGTCAAGTGGCCCTTAAGAAGCATCACTATTAAACAAAGCTATTGGATGTGATGGAATTCCAGTTGAGCTATTCCAAATCCTGAAAGATGATGCTGTGAACGTACTGCACTCAATATGTCAGCAAATTTGGAAAACTCAGCAGTGGCCACAGGACTGGAAAAGGTCAGTTTTCAATCCCAAAGAAAGGCAATGCCAAAGAATGCTCAAACTACCGCACAATTGCACTCATCTCACACGCTAGTAAAGTAATGCTCAAAATTCTCCAAGCCAGGCTTCGGCAATACATGAACCATGAACTTCCAGATATACAAGCTGCTTTTAGAAAAGGCAGAGGAACCAGAGATCAAATTGCCAACATCTGCTAGATCATTGAAAATGCAAGAGAGTTCCAGAAAAATATCTATTTCTGCTTTACTGACTATGCTAAAACCTTTGACTGTGTGGATCACAATAAACTGTGGAAAATTCTGAAAGAGATGGGAATACCAGACCACCTGATCTGCCTCTTGAGAAATTTGTATGCAGGTCAGGAAGCAACAGTTAGAACTGGACATGGAACAACAGACTGGTTCCAAATAGGAAAAGGAGTACATCAAGGCTGTATATTGTCAACCTGCTTATTTAACTTGTATGCAGAGTACATCATGAGAAATGCTGGGCTGGAGGAAGCACAAGCTGGAATCAAGATTGCCAGGAAATGCAGATGACACCACCCTTATGGCAGAAAGTGAAGAGGAACTAAAGAGCCTCTTGATTATAGTGAAAGAGGAGAGTGAAAATGTTGGCTTAAAGCTCAACATTGAGAAAATGAAGATCATGGCAGCTGGTCCCATCACTTTATGGCAAATAATGGGGAAACAGTGGAAACAGTGGCTGATTTTATTTTGAGGAGCTCCAAAATCACTGCAGATGGTGATTGCAGCCATGAAATTAAAAGACGCTTACTCCTTGGAAGGAAAGTTATGACCAATGTAGATAGCATATTAAAAAGCAGAGACATCATTTTGTTAACAAAGGTCCATCTAGTCAAGGCTATGGTTTTTTCAGTGGTCATGTATGGATGCGAGAGTTGGACTATTAAAGAAAGCTGAGTACTGAAGAATTGATGCTTTTGAACTGTGGTATTGGAGAAGACTCTTGAGAGACCCCTGGACTGCAAGGAGATCCAACCAGTACATCCTAAAGGAAATCAACACTGAATATTCATTGGAAGGACTGATGCTAAAGCTGAAATTCCAATACTTTGGTGACCTGATGCGAAGAGCTAACTCATTTGAAAAGACTCTAACACTAGGAAAGATTGAGGGCAGGATGACAAGGGGATGACAGAGGATGAGATGGTTGGATGGCATCACTGAGTCAATGGACATGAGTTTGGGTGGCCCCCTGGAGTTGGTTATGCACAGGGAGGCCTGGCGTGCTGTGGTTCATGGGGTCACAAAGAGTTGGACACAAATGAGCTACTGAACTGAACTGAGACTTTTGAACAATTATCTTTTTGTACACACACATTGCCTAATTGTTTCTCTCAAAACATAGCAATTATTAACAGCAGTCTCTGTTGATTTACTGAAGCCTTTTTTAGATAAACATCATCATTGCCACAGCAGTATTTAATATTCAAGGAGTGTTACATCCTGAAAGGTGCAATGCAAGGAGAGGAGGTTTAAGAATATTTAAGACATTTTAATTTCTGCTTGTGAGATTTTGGAAATTACCATCAGCTGTGAAGTATGACTCATATCTGAGCATTCTAAAAAATATATTTTTTTCTCTTTTGAAAAGAAATCCTTTTAACAAGGCTGAGAGGAAGCATATAACTATTTAAGAAATGGTATTTTTTTTTTCCATTTCAATTCATTTGATCTCTAGCCTTGCACTTGAGGATGATGGTGGTTATTATTGAAGAGAATGAGAATCAAGTAGTGAACACAAGTGTTCTGGAAGGAAACAGACTTCATTTCAGTGGCCAAAAATAAATAAATAAAAGAGTGACTATGGTGCTTGACAACCATCTTATGGGTAAAAAATGGGCAAACAAATATTAAATTCCTTTATATTCACTGGAATTTACCTCTGGGTTTTATTTGGTCTCATACAGATAATATCTTTCAAGTCCATATCTTTGCTCATAATAATTTTACCACTATTTCCTTCTGACTTTGGCAATGCTATATTTAGTCACAAGAGTGATGAGTAAAGGAAAATGTTTATTTTGCCTTTTATGATAGGGGAAATAGGTTTCCTATAAATATATATAAAAATATAAAGCCTAGGGTATCTAAAGTTAATTATATTAATGAGTGGTATGAATGTTTATTTTATTCAATACTTTCTATTTGTATGTTTATCTATACTGTATTACTTACATCATCCCTACATTGCACACTGTCTACAGGTGGTAAGTGAAAATATTTTATTCTTGCAAGTTATTTCTTCAATCCTCACTTCAGTGGAAGAAGTAGGAGAAATATATGATCAAATGTAATAACCTGCTGTTTTTATGATGACCCAACCTCTCTGCTTCTGGTCTAAGGCACTTATAGTTTCTAAGAATATTGATTGCTTTATGACTTCTGTCTTGTCTTATTTCACCCTCCCACAGAAATGTATTACTTGAGGACAGGAATATCTCAAGCTTTTTTGTTTCCCTTTAAATATCCATCATAATGTTTTCCACATTATGAGCACAAAATGAGTGAATAAAGTTAGTATGAAAGAATGAATAAAAAGTGCTTTAAACAGTATTCTACAAAATTGTGCTTTTAAAAACACTCTAGAACTTTCTGACACATGTCTCTAGCTTTTCTGTTCTGTTAAATTTTATCTTTCTGTGTGATTTCTACTTTGGGCAGAATCTCTATTCCCTATTTTAATTATCACTTAAGCCCAGATTCAACCTTCTTCTTATTACTATTAACAAAATTTATTAGAAATTATCAAATATATTCATCCCTCCTAAGTTATAAAACTCACCAACTTGCTGGACATGAGTTTGAGCAAGCTCCAGGAGTTGGTGATGGACAGGAAAGCCTGGCGTGCTGCAGTCCATGGGGTCGCAAAGAGTCAGACATGACTGAGTAACTAAACTGAAGTTATAAAAGAAAAGTAAAAGATAAAAAATTTTAAAAATATATAAAAATTTTGAAGGGAAGAAAAACAAGATAACATAGCTTGATGGCTAAGAATCAAACAAAACTGCATATAAATTCCACGTAACAACTTACAAGCTAAGTGACCTTGGACAAGTAAACCAGCCTAATTCTCAGTTTCCAAATACAAGGGAAATAATGTATATTTCATAATGGTCATTTTGCAGGTTAGACATCAAATGCAACCAGTATGGTGCTTGGGATACTACAAGCATTAACTTATTGGTATTCAATACCATTAATGTTGTATTTGATTATCATCATTAATTATACAAATTTTATCAATATTTTTGGTGATAAAATATCAATAAGTTGATTAGTATATTAACCTATTGATAATATAAATATCAATAACAATATAATAATTGTCAATAACAATGAACATATAATGTAAACAAGGGCCAAATCTAAAAATTAAGAGACTCTGTCTTGAAATTCAGCTGTCTGAGCATCTCCTAATGGGTGAGAAGGAGGACTTTCTTCCGCCTGCATTCAAGATGTAATGAAAGGAAATAACTATGTTCCCATCTAAAATGATTCCCATGTAAACATTGTGAGAATCTAGCTTAGATAACATTTAGAGAAAGAAACTGAACACACACAAAAGGTAACTGATGATCGCAAAAGATCTTGCTCTATAATTGTTCTCATCTACAGAGCTCCAGTGCTGGGGGGAACCACTGCAGAGGCCACACAGAAGAGCTCCCTACTGCTGTTACATGGCAACTAACTGTCTGAGCCTCGTTTGTGAGAATATGTTTTAAAGTGAGCATGTTTCTCATTAAAAAAAAATATTATTTTCTAAAGAAATACATATGAGGATTACGTATTACCAGTGACCCAGTTTTTCTGAACAATAAATCAAATGGTGGTCTCAGGTTTTCTTTGTTTAGGATTGTTCTGGAAATCTAGAGAAAATATCGTCCTCATATAAAGTTTGAGACTTATGAAACTGAGAGACGTCTACCTCTTTTGCTAATTTTTGCTCTGCCCATGAAAATAAAATGATTTTTGCCACCAAAGGAAAGACAAAAATCATAATTTCAACTAAGAGCCCTGTGTGCTAAAAATGAACAGTATGTATTAAAGATTTGTGATTAAAGTTCAATGCTCTCTGAATCAAGTCAGTGACAATTTATCTAGTTTGCGATGCTTTCTTATTTCTCTCGGTGCTGATGCACAGTTTCAAAACTTGTTTCTGTCTTTTTTATTTATCAATGACCAGTTGTCAAAATATTACCTTGCAAATCAAGGCAAGAAATAAAAGACCATTCATTTTACCAGACTCTTTTCTTCATACTTGCCTCCCAATCTTCTAAAGATTTAAGTAGAATGAATTGAACTAAATGAGTTCTTGAGTACTATTTTATTATTATTATTATTATTATTATTGTATTTTCTTGGATCTAGAGCCAAGTGTCACTTGGAATAAAAAAGTCTGGCAATGCCTTGAGATTAGATTGATAAGCAAGGACTAGAGGCCAAGTGAAAAGGCCGTCTTTCTCAAATGACAGACTGCAGATGCTTCAAAAAGATGTTTATTTCCAAGAGGCAGCCTTCTATGCACAAAATTATTATCATCCTTGAATTCAATTTACCACAGGTTGAACTACAAGGACAGTTTGGTATTCTCATAATTATCTGACTTAAACACTGACAAACTGATTTGAAGAGGTCTTTTTTTTTTTTTTCCTCCTGAATTCAGTAGATTCTAAATATGCACAATACAATGATAGAGCAAGTATTTTGGCCAATATTCTATGCAAGTATTAGTATTGTTATAAATTTTAATATGTCATGTTAAGATGCATACTGAAATTTATAAGGAAAGTAAATCACACCTTAAGAATCATAAAATATATAAAGCAATTGTAGACTGTGGGAGTTATGGTATCTGGAGAGAAATGTCTGGACTCCCATGGTTGCTTCTGGCCAGACCACTGAGTCTCCGTTTTGAAACATAATAAATACTGGACTACTGGATTTACTCTATGAGTCCTGCATGTGAGATTGCAGGTCCCACTTACATGCTCCTCTGGTCTCTTCTTGTTTGAGTATGTATATTCTGTCCATCTAGAGGAACTTTCATAAATAAGGGCAACAACCACAGGCTGTCAGGATTAGAAAGCTGACTGGGAGAGAGCATATGAGAGACTCTGAAGTGATTTCAGGTCACTAAAGAAAAAAACTACAAAAAAGAGAAAAAGGGAAATTAAGTTTTTCTTTCCTAAAAATAGAAGAATTTTAAAGTGAATCCCTGCTTTGTTAGGAAAAGGAAAGATAACTCTATAGAATTCTGACTGTTGATAATCACAGAGTGACTTTCAGATTTCGGCAAAGTGGGAAAGATGCCCACTTTGATTTCATCAAAAGCATTAGAAAAAGCAATTTCTTGAGGCATCAAGAATGAGAAACTTCTCACCTTCCTCTCGCCTTCTCCGCAAGGCAATGATTCTCACAGGACCAACAGTGGTGACACTGGAGGAAAAAGGAGACTGAGAGCTTTGTCTCAGTGACTGTATCAATTTTAAGCTGTATCAATGTTTTGATTAAACATTAGTTCATACTCTGCCAATAAAGTTTACAAGAAATGTTCATGAGATAAGGAACTATTAGTAACTTGTTTAGGGTCAAACAGTTTTCTCAGATATAAAATACACTGAAGAAATGAAGGTATTTAATAAAAATTTTATCCGGGGCCTCTCGCTAACGCAAGAGTAGTTATGAGGTCATACACATAAGTCACTTTAATTTCTCATTTAAGAATATTTAGATCAAGCTGAAAAGGTGTTTTTTTTTTTTCTCAAAAGGTTTTGAACAATATTCTTTAAACTAATATTACATAGAAGCTAAGCTACAAGGTATTCTTCCTCAAGACTCTATAGAACTCTCATGGTTCTATAGGGTTGAAGGGTTGAAGACCCTTCATTCTTCCTCAAAATGCATTCTGGGACAAATTCAGTTTGAGAAAGATGCACATTCAATTTCCCCAACTAGATGATAATAGAAACTTAAATATGCTTACAAAGAAATGCTTTTCTTGCATTTCTATATACTAGCAATGAAAAATCAGAAAGAGCAATTAAGGAATCAATCCCATTCACCATTGCAACCAAAAGAATTAAATATCTAGGAATAAACTTACTTAAGGAGACAAAAGAACTGTACACAGAAAATTATAAGACACTGAAAGAGATAGGAATACCAGACCACCTGAGCTGCCTCTTGAGAAATCTGTATGCAGGTCAGGAAGCAACAGTTAGAACTGGTCATGGAACAACAGACTGGTTCCAAATAGGAAAAGGAGTGTGTCAAGGCTGCATATTGTCACCATGTTTATTTAACTTATATGCAGAGTACATCATGAGAAATGCTGGGCTGGAAGAAACACAAGTTGGAATCAAGATTGACAGGAGAAATATCAATAACCTCAGATACGCAGATGATACCACCCTTATGGCAGAAAGTGAAGAGGAACTAAAAAGCCTCTTGATGAAAGTGAAAGTGGAGAGTGAGAAGGTTGGCTTAAAGCTCAACATTCAGAAAATGAAGATCATGGCATCTGGTCCCATCACTTCATGGGAAATAGATGGAGAAACAGTGGAAACAGTGTCAGACTTTATTTTTCTGGGCTCCAAAATCACTGCAGATGGTGACTGCAGCCATGAAATTAAAAGACGCTTACTCCTTGGAAGGAAAGTTATGACCAACCTAGATAGCATATTCAAAAGCAGAGACATCACTTTGCCAACAAAGGTTCGCCTAGTCAAGGCTATGGTCTTCCCTGTGGTCATGTATGGATGTGAGAGCTGGACTGTGAAGAAGGCTGAGCGCCGAAGAATTGATGCTTTTGAACTGTGGTGTTGGAGAAGACTCTTGAGAGTCCCTTGGACTGCAAGGAGATCCAACCAGTCCATTCTGAAGGAGATCAGCCCTGGGATTTCTTTGGAAGGAATGATGCTAAAGCTGAAACTCCAGTATTTTGGCCACCTCATGCGAAGAGTTGACTCATTGGAGAAGACTCTGATGCTGGGAGGGATTGGGGGCAGGAGGAGAAGGGGACGACAGAGGATGAGATGGCTGGATGGCATCACTGACTCGATGGATATGAGTCTGAGTGACCCCCGGGAGTTGGTGATGGACAGGGAGGCCTGGCATGCTGCGATTCATGGGGTCACAAAGAGTCGGACATGACTGAGCGACTGAACTGAATTGATTAGTTTGAAAATAAATTTAAAACTAAAAGAAATTTTTGCATTGATAATTTCTGATTATATTTAAAATTACCAGGCATACTTTCCTTGAGAATCAAGTTAAACCTTATTCTGACAAGTTCTTTTAATTTTTTCATGCCAAATATTTTCTTAATCTTTACTATTGTATTAAAGCATCTTTGTGTATTTATTGATTAGCTGTGTTCCCAAGTTTAAAAGTTTACTTTATTGAACTCAGTCAACAGTTTATATCAATTCTACATAAAATAGATTTTACTCAAGACTTCATCTCACTTTTAACTCTTCATTTATTCATTTACCAACATGGTTAGTTATTTTGGTTACAAGATTATCAGATTTTGACTATCCACCATGAGAAGAGAAATAACACAGGTCACTGACACTCAAAAATAACAACAAAAAATCATATTATTTTGCATAAACTTTCTCTAATATAAAGTGTTTCTAGACAGAGTGGCTAGCAAGTAGACATGCATATGTTTTAATCCCTCTGCCCTTCAGTTTAATATAAACAATCACAATAAAAGATGCTTTTGTAAGTCACATGTCTTATAATCAGTCTGAGAGGAGGAAAGAATGAACCATAACTTTAAAATGGATAGTTCTCAACATCCAAATTTTTTCTATTTATAATGAGAAATTATGGAATTTTGCTTTCATATTTGAGAACTGCAGGAGAAGAGAAGCAAAAGAAGGTAAATTGATCTTCATTAACCTACCCACAGAGACAGCTGCTTTAATTTGAAATATTCATTGCATATGTGTGCAATAACCATGGCTAGACCAAGTGTATTTCAGGAGATACAGCTACTTACTAAGTGCATGAAGTTCTGCCAATCTACTCTACTTGAAAGTAGGACATAATTAAAATGTAATCACTTAGTTTCACTGGAACTTCTGTTTAAGCTTAAGAGTCAGAATTAAAATCACATTAAGAGGTACTTCTACAAAAGCAGGAGAGATTTGTCTTCCTTTTAAACCAGGCTTTTAGCTTATTCTTCAATGTTGCTTTTTCCATGACATTTTTTTCTCAACAAAAAGATGGTACAAAGGATGAATGGACTCACAGGGATGTATGATATATTAGGCATGGATATTACTTATGCCCATTTTCAGGCACTTTTTGATTAAGGCTTTCCTTTGTAAAAGTTAAGGAATATCTCTATAACCTAATTTATATTAGTTATAGAAGACAATTGCTGCTGCTGCTGCTGCTAAGTCGCTTCAGTCGTGTCCGACTCTGTGCAACACCATAGACGGCAGCCCACTAGGCTCCTCTGTCCCTGGGATTCTCCAGGCAAGAATACTGGACTGGGTTGCCATTTCCTTCACGAGTGGATGAAAGTGAAAAGTGAAAGTGAAGTCGCTCAGTTGTGCCTGACTCTTAGCGACCCCATGGACTACAGCCTACCAGGCTCCTCCGTCCATGGAGTTTTCCAGGCAAGAGTACTGGAGTGGATTGCTATTGCCTTCTCCGATAGATTAACTTAGCAACTGAGAATAGTAGTGTAGTATATTTACAATTCTAGGGAATTAGTCTGAGAAAAGTCAAAAGAATATTTAAAACTTCAAATTCTGTAAGTCAACCCTTCACAATATCAGGGTAGAATAATTTGCAAATGATATAAATTAAATATTATAAATATATATGATAAAAAGATACAATATTAACTATTAATCCAAGTAATAGCTGTATAGTACATCCTGGAACTTTTGAAAAAACTTTGTGAGGATCTCTATCTTAATTTCAGGAAATTTATTCACTTAGAGATCTCTTCCAGAAAATTAGAGATACCAAGAGAACATTTCATGCAAAGATGGGCTCAAAAAAGGACAGAAATGGGTATGGACCTAACAGAAGCAGAAGATATCAAGAAGTGGTGGCAAGAATACACAGAAGAACTTACAAAAAGATCTTCACAACCCAGATAATCACGATGGTGTGATCACTGACCTAGAGCCAGACATCATGGAATGTGAAGTCAAGTGGGCCTTAGAAAGCATCACTACGAACAAAGCTAGTGGAGGTGATGGAATTCCAGTTGAGCTATTTCAAATCCTGAAAGATCATGCTGTGAAAGTGCTGCACTCAATATGCCAGCAAATTTGGAACACTCAGTAGTGAGCACAAGACTGGAAAAGTCAGTTTTCATTCCAATCCCAAAGAAAACCAAAGGCAAATAATGCTCAAACTACTGCACAATTGCATTCATCTCACACGCTAGTAAAGTAATGCTCAAAATTCTCCAAGCCAGGCTTCAGCAATACGTGAACCGTGAACTTCCTGATGTTCAAGCTGGTTTTAGAAAAGGCAGAGAAACCAAAGATCAAATTGCCAACGTCTGCTGGATCATGGAAAAAGCAAGAGAGTTCCAGAAAAACATCTATTTCTGCTTTATTGACTATGCCAAAGCCTTTGACTGTGTGGATCACAATAAACTGTGGAAAATTCTGAAAGAGATGGGAATACCAGACCACCTGACCTGCCTCTTGAGAAACCAGTATGCAGGTCAGGAAGCAACAGTTAAAACTGGTCATGGAACAACAGACTGGTTCCAAATAGGAAAAGGAGTTTGTCAAGGCTGTATATTGTCACCTTGCTTATTTAACTGCTATGCAAAGTACATCATGAGAAACACTGGACTGGAAGAAACACAAGTTGGAATCAAGATTGCTGGGAGAAATATCAATAACCTCAGATATGCAGATGACACCACCTTTATGGCAGAAAGTGAAGAGGAACTAAAAAGCCTCTTGATGAAAGTGAAAGAGGAGAGTGAAAAAGTTGACTTAAAGCTCAACATTCAGAAAATGAAGATCATGGCATCTGGTCCCATCACTTCATGGGAAATAGATGGGCCAACAGTGGAAACAGAGTCAGACTTTATTTGGGGGGCTCCAAAATCACTGCCGGAGAAGGCAATGGCACCCCACTCCAGTTCTCTTGCCTGGAAAATCCCATGGACAGAGGAGCCTGGTAGGCTGCAGTCCATGGGGTCGCTAAGAGTCAGACACGACTGAGCGACTTCCCTTTCACTTTTCACTTTCATGCTTTGGAGAAGGAAATGGCAACCCACTCCACCCTTCTTGCCTGGAGAATCCCAGGGACAGGGAAGCCTGGTGGGCTGCTGTCTATGGGGTCACACAGAGTCAGACACGACTGAAGTGACTTAGCAGCAGCAGCAGCAGCAAAATCACTGCAAATGGTGACTGCAGCCATGAGATTAAAAGACACTTACTACTTGGAAGGAAAGTTATGACCAACCTAGATAGCATATTCAAAAGCAGAGACATCACTTTGCCGACAAAGGTCCGTCTAGTCAAGGCTATGTTTTTTCCTGTGGTCATATATGGATGTGAGAGTTGGACTATGAAGAAGGCTGAGCGCTGAAGAGTTGATGCTTTTGAACTGTGGTGTTGGAGAAGACTCCTGAGAGTCCCTTGGACTGCAAGGAGATCCAACCAGTCCATTTTGAAGGAGATCAACCCTGGGATTTCTTTGGAAGGACTGCTGCTAAAGCTAAAACTCCAGTACTTTGGCCACCTCATGCAAAGAGTTGACTCATTGGAAAAGACTCTGATGCTGGGAGGGATTGGGGGCAGGAGGAGAAGGGGACGACAGAGGATGAGATGGCTGGATGGCATCACTGACTTGATGGATGTGAGTCTGGGTGAACTCCGGGAGTTGGTGATGGACTGGGAGGCCTGGAGTGCTGCAATTCATGGGGTCGCAAAGTGTCAGACATGACTGAGTGACTGAACTGAACTGAACTGAAGAGAATATAATTCATATTATTTTATAAGAAGAGTCCTCTCAACGTTACTAGGATTAAAATATCTATCAACATCAAATTTATAGTCAACAGCCTAAATTCAGTAACAGGAACTGGACCTTTTCCTTCTACCCTAAACAACTAAAAATACAAACAAGAAAACAAAACAAAATAAACACACATGTATATAGAAAACAATGATTTTTTTTCAGGCAGCACAGGACTAAAAATTTCTTGAAAGAAGAATAACAAACAAGTTGATTCACATGATTGCACTAGTTTACTGGTGCTAATGAAAGCAATGTCCCAGCTGAAGCTCAGGGTGGGCAAAACTACAGCAGAGCCTAATGGTTTTAGTATGGATTTACTTAAATTTAAAAATACAGAAACTAAAGGATACACAGTTAAGAATTGAGCCAGTTTGTCACTACATATAAACAGGGCCCTTCAGAGCCTTTACTAAGATCGTTACTTTGTTGCTGTTCTTTAGTCACTAAAGTCATGTCCAGCTCTCTTGCGACCCCATAAGTGAACTTCCCTCAGGTGGCTTAGAAGGTAAAGAAGCTTCCTGCAATGTGGGAGACCCTGGTTCGATCTCTGGGTTGGCAAGATCCCCTGTAGAAGGGAATGGCTACCTATTCCAATATTACTGCCTGGAGAATTTCATGGACAGAGGAACCTGGCATGCTACAGTCCATGAGGTTGCAAAGAGTCGGACACGACTGAGTGACTAACACCCACCCATTGACTGTAGCCCACCAGACTCCTCTGTCCATGGGTTTTCCCAGGCAAGAATACTGGAGTGGGTTGCCATTTCCTTCTCCAGGGGATCTTCCCAATCCAGGAATCCTGCATCTCTTGCTTGGTAGGTGGATTCTTTACCACTGAGCCACCAGGGAAACTCAAGATGGTTATTAGAATTAGTGATAAAAGAACTATTTACCAGCCTCTGTAATTAGGGTTTTTTTTTTTGTTGTGGGTTTTTTTTGTTTGTTTGTTTAATGTAAGGTTCACAATTAGTATCCACTTACACATAACTGGGAAATTCAAAGGATGGATGAACATTCAACCTATGGAATTGGATTAAAGGAGGAATAAGAGTAAGACACAACTGAGTGGGTTCATTTTCACTTTTCACTTTCATGCATTGGAGAAGGAAATGGCAACTCACTCCAGTGTTCTTGTCTGGAGAATCCCAGGGATGATGGAGCCTGGTGGGCTGCTGTTTATGGGGTCGCACAAAGTCAGTCATGACTGAAGCGATTTAGAAGGAAATGGCAACCCACTCCAGAGTTCTTGCCTGGAGAATCCCAGGGATGGGGGAGCCTGGTGGGCTTCCGACTATGGGATCGCACAGAGTCGGACACGACTGAAGCGACTTAGCAGCAGCAGCAGCAGCATACCATATCTATAAGGAAAATTAGAACTGTCTCCCTACCACTCTGATCTGAAATAGAATGCCTCCATTGAGGGAACAGAAATGTTGTCAGTGCAAGCTATCTTAAAAGCCTGGCAGTTTCTGAATTGGATGGACCAGCTTAAGGTCTGTGGCTACACATTAGTCAAGTAAGAGGTCCCAAAGTATCCTTTCTAGATTTCTGCTGCTTTGGAATGTAAGCCAGACAAACCACATTCTCCAAACTCAAGATTTTACTACTGCATAGTATGAGTAATACAGGCTCTGAAATCCTGGTAGTATTACCATATGATTAGAAAATATGGCAAGCCAAGAATTTTTTCCTGCAGGAAGAAGGCATTTCCTGTCACTGTTTTCTCTTAAAGAAGTAATAACTCTCAGTCATATCTGAGGTGGGTATATGAAAACCTAATCTTGCAGTAGTCTATGGATGGTTACATTGATTTAGATAAATAAATGTATTAGTTTGGGCTCTTAAGCCTCATCTTGAGCAAGTAAATTAGTGGCATTTATGCAGTAAATGTAATTCTAAGAAAAAAATTAAAAATAAGTTGGATTGTCAAAAGAGAAGTTTGAGGGAAATGAAACAGAAAATGTGATAATTAAAAAAGCTCTTTGCCTTTCACAGAACCCTCCTATCTCTACTGTTCCTCCTCCCTTGCATTGCTTTATTTTTCCCTGCCCCATACTGACTTTGGTGAACGGTGAGGTGATGAGTATTTAAATCAGTAGCTCCCTTCACCAGTAAATTTCCCTGTAAAGAAGATTGAGGTACAACTTCATTACCTGTTCTGCTTAAGGTCACAGGCTTTGAAGCCTTGTGGCCCAATCTGATTCCATTTCCTTTCTTTGCCCATTTCCACCTCCAAGCATCACATATGATCCACAGACCATTTAGCTAAGGAAGCAGTCATGATGGAAACTTGATCAGAGAATAACTGAGAATTACATAAAAGATTTCAACCCTGTGTGAACACAATGGGATGGAGAGTCACTATACTAATCTCTTGGGAAAAGGCAAACAAACAAATGATTAAGCTGATGAATGAAGTGAAATGAAAGTGCCATATAACTTACATTTTTCTTATCTCAGTGAGAGGAAAATCAGTCTCTCCAATTTGGATAATTTTTAAAAAGCTACCCAGGACCCCCAGTCAGCCACACACATTCAATGTCAGCTGGTATTAGTCAGTTAAAGGTTTCTTTTCCTTGTGCCCAGAACTTTGCTGAAGAACCCCAAAACATGTTTTCAGTTTACAAGCCCATGAATGAAAGGTAGCCTGGCTCCTGTATACAGTTCTGCAAACAACACAGTTTGCTACTTTGATAGAGTAATATGAATGTCAGGATCCAGACCTCCCATCAAGGGAAATAGTAGCTGAGAGAAGCTGACTATCCATGCACGCATGCTTAGTCACTCAGTTGTGTCTGACTCTCTCTGACACTATGGAATGTAGCCCACCAGGCTCCTCAGTGCAAGGGGATCCTCCAGGCACGAATACTGGAGTGGGTTGCTATGCCCCCTCCAGGGGATCTTCCTAACCCAGAGATTGAACCCAGGTCTCCTGCATTGCAGGTGGATGCCTTACGACCTGAGTCACCAGAGAAGCTCAAGAATACTGGCGTGGGTAACCTATCTCTTCTCCTGGGGAATCTTCCTGACCCACAGCGCTCTATGAGATGATGCCTTGCAATGGCTTTGATTGCACATCCCTGCAGAACTCTGCTGAGTCCCCACTCCTTTCTGTTTTTATTTCTGCAGGGAGACTCTCTGGATGAGCATTCATTAGAGCAGTTGAGAAATCTCAGGTTAAAAACTGTGTTACCGTATGACTCTGATAACATTCTGACATAGCATGACATGGCAGGGTGGCTCAACAAATGGAAGGAATGCATCTTCATTAATTGTTGATAATGACAAAATAAAAGTAACTATGAATGATCCAAGTGCTTAAGCCTTAAATTTGACACAAAAACATTTTGGTAACTGGCTTTAGGATGATGTAGAAAAGGAAAAAATCTAATTTACAGACAAACAAATCTGGCATTATAGAAAGAAACTGTGAAAAAAATATTGATCTACTATCACTTGATTAATTTGGGGATATAAGTTCTCTGCAGACCCAGAGTATATAAACAAAATGAAATCCAGTTTTTCATTGAAATTTGGTTGACAGTTATTTAATATAGTAGTATACATAGTGATTTATACCAGATGCATAAAAAAGAAAAAAAGTACTATAGGGTAAGCATGTCCTCAACACCTCAACAAACACATATAAATTAAACACTGGAAGTTTAATTTGTACCTTTCAATGGAAGTCTCATAATAAATCTGACACTAGATGATGGCTGTAGGTGTCTTTGTATTTCAATTTTGGGAAAAATTATTGGAGTAGAATTGGAGTAGATAGAATAATAATTTTTTAAAGGCACTAAATCAAACATGTAATGCTACTTTTTGGCTTCACAGGTGGTTTAGTGGTAAAAAATCCACCTGCCAAGCAGGAGATGCCTACTTAGTAGGAGATGAGGGCTCATTACCTGGTTTGGAAAGATCCCCTGGAGAAGGAAGTGGCAACACACTCTAGTATTCTCGCCTGGGAAATCCCATGGACAGAGGAGACTTATGGGCCACAAAGAGTCCATGGAGTCACGCAGAGCCAAGATACAACTTGAATGACTTTACAGCAGCAGCAACAGCAATACTACTTATATGATTGGCTAAATCAGAAGAGATATTTACTACACGTTTCAAGGAAACCAGTTAATCAAAATTTTAGATTATCAATCTCAAGAGTTAAGTACTCTTTGGGCTTGGATAGAGTAAGACTTTATAAGGAACTACCAAATAATTACTTTACTAGCGTGTGAGATGAGTGCACGCTAGTAAAGTAATGCTCAATATTCTCCAAGCCAGGATTCAGCAATACGTGAAACGTGAACTTCCAGATTCAAGCTAGTTTTAGAAAAGGCAGAGGAAACAGAGATCAAATTGCCAACATCTGCTGGATCATTAAAAAAGCAAGAGAGCTCCAGAAAAACACCTATTTGTGCTTTGTTAACTATGCCAAATCCTTTGACTCTGTGGATCACAATAAACTGTGGAAAATTCTGAAAGAGATGGGAATACCAGACCACCTGACCTGCCTCTTGAGAAACCTGTATGCAGGTGAGAAAGCAACAGTTAGAACTGGTCATGGAACAACAGACTAGTTCCAAATAGGAAACGGAGTACGTCAAAGCTGTATATTGTCACCCTGCTTATTTAACTTCTATGCAGAGTACATCATGAGAAACGCTGGGCTGGAATCAAGATTGCTGGGAAAAATATCAATAACCTCAGATATGTAGATGACACCACCCTTATGGCAGAAAGTGAAGAGAAACTAAAGAGTCTATTAATGAAAGTGAAAGAGGAGAGTGAAAAAGTTGGCTTAAAGCTCAACATTCAGAAAACTAAGATCATGGTATCTGGTCCCATCACTTCATGGGAAATAAATGGGAAAACAGTGGAAACTGAGAGACTTTATTTTGGGGGGCTCTAAAATCACTGCAGATGGTGATTGCAGCCATGAAATTAAAAGATGCTTACTCCTTGGAAGGAAATTTATGACCAACCTAGACAGCATATTAAATAGCAGAGACATTACTTTGCCGACAAATGTCCATCTAGTCAAGGCTATGGTTTTTCCAGTAGTCATGTATGGATGTGAAAGTTGGACTATAAACAAAGCTGAGCGCAGAAGAATTGATGCTTTTGAACTGTGGTGTTGGAGAAGACTCTTAAGAGTCCCTTGGACTGCAAGGAGATCCAACCAGTCCACCCTAAAGGAGATCAGTCCTGGGTGTTCATTGGAAGGACTGATGCTGAGGCTGAAACTCCAATACTTTGGCCACCTGATGTGAAGAGCTAACTCATTTGAAAAGACCCTGATGCTGGGAAAGATTGAGGGCAGGAGAAGAAGGGGATGACAGAGGATGAGATGGTTGGATGGCATCACCAACTCAATGGACATGGGTTTGGGTGGACCCTGGGAGCTGGTGATGGACAGAGAGGCCTGGCGTGCTGCAGCTCATGGTGTCGCAAAGAGCTGGACACAACTGAGTGACTGAATTGAACTGAACTCTATCAAATAATATTTAGATAGTAAAAGAGATAAGTCCTGGGTGTTCTTTGGAAGGACTGATGCTAAGGCTGAAACTCCAATACTTTGGCCACCTCATGCAAAGAGTTGACTCATTGGAAAATACCCTGATGCTGGGAGGGATTGGGGGCAGGAGGAGAAGGGGATGATAGAGGATGAGATGGCTGGATGGCATCACTGAATCAATGGACAAGAGTTTGGGTGAACTCCTGGAGTTGGTGATGGACAGGGAGGCCTGGCATGCTGCAATTCATGGGTCACAAAGTGTCAGACACAACTGAGCAACTGAACTGAACTAAACTGAATCATCTGACATTACAATAATGTGTAAAATTAATGTATGAGTAAGAGAAATATTTGTGCATTGCTAATTAAGAATATGATTCAACCATTCACCATTGGCATGATATATTGAAAATTTGGGCTTTCCTTGTGGCTCAGATGAAAAAGAATCTGTTTGCAATGCAGGAGACCCAGGTTAATCCCTGGGTTGGAAAGATCCTCTGGAAAAGAGAAAGGCTACCCACTCTAGTATTCTTGCCTGGAGAATTCCATAGACAGAGGAGCCTGGTGGGCTATAGTCCATGGGATTACAAAGAGTAGGACATGACTGAGTGACTCACACCTTCACTCCAACTTTCATTCAAGGTTTATGCCTTCAAAGCAAATGTGTTAATTTTTTTAAAAATCAGTAATTCTGTTTTTCTACAGTGACACTGAATAATATATCCATGACATAGGTATAGTCATGGATTGTTTTGTCATATCACAAATAGGAATAAATATAAAAGAAAGGAAAGGAAATGTGATAGTCTTCATTAAAATTAAAAATCAGGCCTCATCAAAAAACATAATTAAGAAAATGAATAGGCAAGCCAAAGATTGGAGAAAACATTCCCAAAAGATATACTTGACATATTTTTCTGGGACATACCAAGAAACCTTACAAGTCATTAATAATATGAAGCTTAAAAAAATAGTCAAGAATTACTTTGCCGTGGAAGATAAACAATCAGTGGAAGATAAACAAATGATTGATGATTACATGAAAAGATAGTCAATATCACTAGAAAAATGTATATTAAAACTCACATTGTAATATCGTTACACAAACAGTGAAATTACTAAAATGAAAACAATTAACAGCTCCAAGTGTTGAAAGAAAGCAGAGTAATTGAAAATCTTCTGTGTTGATAGCAGGAGTGTAAAATGGCACAATCACTTTCAAAAAAGATTTGGTAATTTCTTTAAAAATTAAGCATATGTCTACCATAAGACTCAGAAATTCCACTCCTAAATATTTACTAAAGACAAATGAAAGCATACATCCACAGAAAAGGACTTTCACAAGAGTTCTTTTATCATCATAATAATTTTTTAACACTGATTTGATCATTTGGATAAATGAGGTGGTGTGTGTGTGCTAAGTCGCTTTAGTCGTGTCTGACTCTTTCCGAACCTATGGACTGTAGCCCACCAGGCTCCTCTGTCAGTGGGATTTCCCAAGCAAGAATACTGGAATGGTTGCCATTTCCTAACACAAACTTCCACTCAATGGGAAACACACCTATTTAAAACTAGTTGTTTCAGAAGATAGAGTTCCCTACCCTGACCTAAACAAAACAGAAAACAGTAAACAAAACAGAAAACAGTTTTGAAGGTACTCTGGGCTCCAATCTCAATTTAAAGTTTTATGTTACAAAGATTTTCCAAATTCATAATTGAAAGGCCCTTTTAGTTTGGTTCATATGTGTTAATTTTAATTTTCTAAATGCTTTTCACTAACAAATAAGATAAGAAGGAAGAAAATATATCCTTCAGAAAACAAAAGCACATAAGAAAATAATAAAAATAAAAGGAAATGGTTAATAATGTGTGCTGTGTGCTGAGTCATTCAGTTGTGTCTGACTCTTTTGCAGCTCACTGGACTGTGGCCCACTAGTCTCCTCAGTCCATGGGCTTTCCAGGCAAGAATACTGGAGCGGGTTGTCATTTCCTTCTCCAGGGAATCTTTCCAACCCAGAGATCGAACTCACATCTCTTGTGTCTCCTGCATTGCAGGTGGATTCTTTACCTGCTGAGCCGTAATAATACTCTATTTTAAATATTTATTGTCTCTCCTCTTCCACAGACTTGTGAGCTTTTATTCTTTCTCCTTCTGGGAAAAAAGATAGTTTCAATAGTTGGAAAGGCAATTATGTTTTCCAAAATATTCTCTGGAGAGTGATAGTCTGTCCTTGGTCACAGGAACTGTAGTTAATTTTCCAGGAGTGATGATGACACATCACTGTACTAGATTACGCTGGCCTGGCAGTCTCAGTTTAAGTAATTCACTATGTGTCATTTCCATTCCAAGGAGTAGCAGTGTTTCCTCTCCCTCAGCCAAAAGCCTCCTTGGGAGGGAGCTACTTCTGACCTGCCAAAGGTTTAGCAGCTTCAGGCATTCTCCAGGGAATTGCCTAATGACCTCATTATGACAAGTGATATTTAATGGTGACAAAGTCATCGATCCAGAGATGTGTTACAAGTTGTATACTCGTCGGGTAGAGATAAAGCGAACACACCTCTGTCATTCAACATGACCATAAATTTGGGTGACCACCTCTTCATTCCTGCACAAAAACAGTTTTATCATTGATTCTGCAGAACAGATAGATGGGCAATGTGAAGATTAAACTAGTCTATTTTCCCATAAGTGCTAGTTATCTTTCCCCAGGAAGAGGAAGAATTAACATTTATTGAAAGCCTAGCCCCATTGCTAAGCATCTAATGCAAATGATCTCATCAATTTCCCCCTTTACAAATGAAGAAACATACCTAAGAAGTTTAAAGTTGTCCGAGGTCACACAGTTAATAGGTACTGGAGCCCAGGAATTAACCCTAGGACTATTTGATGTTCAAACTCTCCAAAACCAACTACTGCATTTTCTCCCTGCCCCTTTAGATTACATGGGAAAAAATCTTCATGAGTGAGCCACTTATGGAGCAAAGAAAAACACACATTTGGAGGAATACCTTATCAGGGAATCCATTTACAAGTGTTCACTGAAAATCTTCTCCATGCAAGTCAGAAGAGCCTAATCTTTGTTACCTGCAAAAAATGACAGCAAAGGGCATACGCATTCAGAAACTAAGACGCAGCTCTTCAAAATGGGAATGCTGCAGTAAAAAATGCTAAATGTGCAAACAGCTAAAACTAAAGAGGAGAAAACATTGCACTATAAAAACTAAAAGAAAAGAACAGCTTCTGAAAATCAGTTAACAATGCTGCTCAGACATCAACAATGTTTAACTATAGAGTACAGACTAGATCCATTATGCTACTGACAGACTTGTGCTCTAAAATTCATTAAACTCAAAGGACTCAAACGCATGTGAATCAACATTCACAGTGATATCAAAGGAAATGAGCAAATTGCAAACAAAAAAGACAATTTAGCAATATTAACTACTGGTTTTCTGACAGAAAGTTAATCTGACAAATTAACAGAAAAATAGAGCTGTTACTGCAAACATCTAGATGAAAAGTAAAAAATTCAATTAATAAATTTTTGGTCTATATGATGCCTGACACTAGGTTTAATAAGCTGATGTATCAATTCATCAAAAACAAAAGAAAGAGAAGGAAAAGCATGCTTTTTTTCTATTTCCTTATGGAAAAGCATGCTATAAAGGATTGGTAACAACAAAACAGACTTGAAGAAAGTATGGTTGCAACAAATTTGACAATACAGGGTCTTAGGAAACAATTTAGTTTTCTAAATTTCAGTTATTTTCCCAAAGACTCAGTGATCTAGGACTCAGGGTTTATTTCCACTGCTACTGCTAAGTCACTTCAGTCGTGTCCGACTCTGTGCGACCCCAAAGACGGCAGCCCACCAGGCTCCCCTGTCCCTGGGATTCTCCAGGCAAGAACACTGGAGTGGGTTGCCATTTCCTTCTCCAATGCATGAAAGTGAAAAATGAAAGTGAAGTCGCTCAGTTGTGTCCGACCCTCAGCGACCCCAAGGACTGTAGCCTTCCAGGCTCCTCCGTCCATGGGATTCTCCAGGCAAGAGTACTGGAGTGGGGTGCCATTGCCTTCTCCAACTACTTCTGCTTCAATTTTGTCTAAAGAGTTACTAATCCCAAGATATTCATTAAACATTGTTTATAGTATAAAATCACAAAGGAGCTTGGGTAACTACAAGGAAAGACAAAAAGATTAGACATTTTGATGTCTAAGGTCTGTCAGAGCAAAAATTGCACCAAACACTCAAACGGGTAAGGGAGAACTTCTTCAAGTTTGCTATAGTAGGAGAGACCAGAACCAAAATCTGAACTCAACTCGGCTAAAGCAAACAGTGAGAGGATTTTTAAACCCTGGGTAAAAATCAGGTCCTGTGTGTTTGCTAATGTCTTAACCTAAAGGAAAAAAACAACAACTGTGTATCTTCATGACAGGAGCTAGTTTTAGAACTTCCAGTAAGGTGCCCACCAGAAGTTAGGCTCTTACCCTCCCACAGAACTAGAAGATAAATAAAACTGGCAAGAGGCTTAAATATATCTCAAAAGGGCAGATAAATAATTTGTAATTATGTTTAATTTTAAAATCTTTTAATTTTTGAATTTATTCATTTATTTACTTTACTTTACAATATTGTATTGGTTTTGCCATACATTGACTTGAATCCACCATGGGTGTACATGTGTTCCCCATTCTGAACCCCCCTCCCACATCCCTCCCCATCCCATCCCTCTGGGTCATCCCAGTGCACCAGCCCCGAGCACCCTGTATCATGCATCAAAGCTGGACTGGCGATTCGTTTCACATATGATAATATACATATTTCCGTGCCATTCTCCCATAACATCCCACCCTCGCCCTCTCCCACAGAGTCCAAAAGACGGTTCAATACATCTGTATCTCTTTTGCTATCTTGTATACAGGGTTATTGTTACCATCTTTCTAAATTCCATATATATACATTAGTATAGTGTATTGGTGTTTTTCTTTATGGCTTACTTCACTCTGTATAATAGGCTCCAGTTTCATCCACCTCATTAGAACTGATTAAATGTATTATTTTAACGGCCGAGTAATATTTCATTGTGTATATTGTATATGTACCCCAGCTTTCTTATCCATTCATCTGCTGATGGACATCTAGGTTGCTTCCATGTCCTGGCTATTACAAACAGTGTTTAGATGAACATTGGGGTACACGTTTCTCTTTCAATTCTGGTTTCCTTGGTTGTATATGCCCAGCAGTGCTATTGCTGGCTTATATGGCAGTTCTATTTCTAGTTTTTTAAGGAATCTCCACACTGTTCTCCACAGTGGCTGCACTATTTTGCATTCCCACCAACAGTGTAAGAGGGCTTCCTTTTCTCTACACCCTCTCCAGCATTTATCGTTTGTAGACTTTTGGATAGCAGCCATTCTGACTGGTGTGAAATGGTACCTCATTGTGGTCTTGATTTGCATTTCTCTGATAATGAGTGATGTTGAGCATCTTTTCATGTGTTTGTTAGTCATCTGTATGTCTTCTTTGGGGAAATATCTGTTTAGTTCTTTGGCCCATTTTTTTATTGGGTCATTTATTTTTCTGAAATTGAGCTAAAGGAGTTGCTTGTGTATTTTTGAGATTATCTTTGTCTGTTGCTTCATTTGCTATTATTTTCTCCCATTCTGAAGGCTGCCTTTTCACCTTGCTTAGAGTTTCCTTTGTTGTACAGAAGCTTTTAATTTTAATTAGGTCCCATTTGTTCATTTTTGCTTTTATTTCTGATATTCTGGGATGGGGGTCATAGAGGAACCTGGTGTGATTTATGTCGGAGAGTGTTTTGCTTGTGTTTTCCTCTAGGAGTTTAATAGTTTCTGGTCTTATGTTTAGATCTTTAATCCATTTTAAGTTTATTCTTAGAAAGTGTTCTAATTTCATTCTTTTATAAGTGGTTGACCAGTTTTCCCATCACCACTTGTTAAAGAGATTGTCTTTTCTCCATTGTATATTCTTGCCTCCTTTGTCAAAAATAAGGTGTCCATAGGTGCATGGATTTATCTCTGGGCTTACTATTTTGTTCCATTGATCTATATTTCTGTCTTTGTGCCCATACCATCTGTTTTGATGACTGTGGCTTTGTAGTAAAGCCTGAAGTCAGGCAGGTTGATTCCTCCAGTTCCATTCTTGTTTCTCAAGACTGCTTTGACTATTCGAGGTTTTTTGTATTTATACACAATTGTGAAATTATTTGTTCTAGTTCTCTGAAAAATACCATTGGTAGCTTCATAGGGATTGTATTGAATCTATAGATTTCTTTTGGTAGTATACTCATTTTCACTATATTGATTCTTCCCCTCCATGAACACGGTATATTTCTCCATCTGTTTGTGTCATCTTTGATTTCTTTCACCAGTGTTTTATAGATATAGGTCATTCGGAGAAGGCAATGGAACCCCACTCCAGTACTCTTGCCTGAAAATGCCATGGATGGAGGAGTCTGGTAGGCTGCAGTCCATGGGGTCGCTAAGAGTCGGACACAACTGAGCAACTTCATTTTCACTTTTCACTTTCATGCATTGGAGAGAGAAATGGCAACCCACTCCACTATTCTTGCCTGGAGAATCCCAGGGATGGCAGAGCCTGGTGGGCTGCCGTCTATGGGGTCGCACAGAGTCGGACACGCCTGAAGTGACTTAGCAGTAGCAGTAGCATATATAGGTCATTTGTTTCTTTAGGTAGATATATTCCTAAGTATTTTATTCTTTTTATTGCAATGGTGAATGGAATTGTTTCCTTAATTTCTCTTTCTGTTTTCTCATTGTTAGTGTATAGGAATACAAGGAATTTCTGTGTGTTAATTTTATATCCTGCAACTTTACTATATTCAGTGATTAGCTCTAGTAATTTTCTGTGTAGTTTTCTTTTTTGTGGCATCTTTGTCAGGTTTTGGTATTAGGGTGATGGTGGCCTCATAGAATTTAATTTTTAAAAATGTTATTTTATTTTTTCTTTAAAAAGCTTTTAATTTTTTAAAAACTTCAAAAGGTTACTTTCCATTTACAGTTATTACAAAATATTGGCTGTATTCTCCCTGTAGTATGATACATCTTTGAGCCTATCCTACCCCAATAGTTGGTGTCTCCCACTCTCCTATTCTTATATTGCCCCATCTCCCTTGTCTCCACTGGTAACCACTAGTTTGTTTTCTATGAGTCTTTTCTGTTAGATTCACTAGTTTGTTGAATTTTTTAGATTTTAAATACAAGTTATATCATAGGAACCTGGAATGTCAGGTCCATGAATCAAGGCAAATTGGAAGTGGTCAAACAAGAGATGGCAAGAGTGAATGTCGACATTCAAGGAATTAGCGAACTAAAATGGACTGGAATGGGTGAATTTAACTCAGAGGACCATTATATCTACTACTGCGGGCAGGAATCCCTCAGAAGAAATGGAGTGGCCATCATGGTCAACAAAAGAGTCCGAAATGCAGTACTTGGATGCAATCTCAAAAATGACAGGATGATCTCTGTTCGTTTCCAAGGCAAACCATTCAATGTCACAGTAATCCAAATCTATGCCCCAACCAGTAACACCGAAGAAGCTGAAGTTGAAAGGTTCTATGAAGACCTACAAGACCTTTTAGAACTAACACCCAAAAAAGATGTCCTTTTCATTATAGGGGACTGGAATGCAAAAGTAGGAAGTCAAGAAACACCTGGAGTAACAGGCAAATTTGGCCTTGGAATACGTAATGAAGCAGGGCAAAGACTAATAGAGTTTTGCCAA
Organism: Tragelaphus eurycerus; assembly: GCA_935064755.1. Taxonomy (NCBI): domain Eukaryota; kingdom Metazoa; phylum Chordata; class Mammalia; order Artiodactyla; family Bovidae; genus Tragelaphus; species Tragelaphus eurycerus. The sequence continues at coordinate 37,208,283 of CAKXYN010000012.1, forward strand.
GAAAATGCACTGGTCATAGCAAATACCTTCTTCCAACAACACAAGAGAAGACTCTATACATGGACATCACCAGATGGTCAACACCGAAATCAGATCGATTATATTCTTTGCAGCCAAAGATGGAGAAGCTCTATACAATCAGCAAAAACAAGACCAGGAGCTGACTGTGGCTCGGACCATGAACTCCTTATTGCCAAATTCAGACTTAAATTGAAGAAAGTAGGGAAAACTACTAGACCATTCAGGTATGACCTAAATCAAATCCATTATGATTATACAGTGGAAGTGAGAAATAGATTTAAGGGCCTAGATCTGATAGATAGAGTGCCTGATGAACTATGGAATGAGGTTCGTGACATTGTACAGGAGACAGGGATCAAGACCATCCCCATGGAAAAGAAATTCAAAAAAGCAAAATGGCTCTCTGGGGAGGCCTTACAAATAGCTGTGAAAAGAAGAAAAGTGAAAAGCAAAGGAGAAAAGGAAAGATATAAACATCTGAATGCAGAGTTTCAAAGAATAGCAAGAAGAGATAAGAAAGCCTTCTTCAGTGATCAATGCAAAGAAATAGAGGAAAACAACAGAATGGGAAAGACTAGGGATCTCTTCAAGAAAATCAGAGATACCAAAGGAACATTTCATGCAAAGATGGGCACGATAAAGGACAGAGATGGTGTGGACCTAACAGAAGCAGAAGATATTAAGAAGAGGTGGCAAGAATACACAGAAGAACTGTACAAAAAAGAGCTTCAAGACCTAGATAATCATGATGATGTGATCACTGACCTAGAGCCAGACATCTTGGAATGTGAAGTCAAATGGGCCTTAGAAAGCATCACTACGAACAAAGCTAGTGGAGGTGATGGAATTCCAGTGGAGCTATTGCAAGTCCTGAATAATGATGCTGTGAAAGTGCTGCACTCAATATGCCAGCAAATTTGGAAAACTCAGCAGTGGCCACAAGATTGGAAAAGGTCAGTTTTCATCCCAATCCCAAAGAAAGGCAATGCCAAGGAGTGCTCAAACTACCGAACAGTTGCACTCATCTCACACGCTAGTAAAGTAATGCTCAAATTTCTCCAAGCCAGGCTTCAGCAATATGTGAACCATGAACTTCCTGATGTTCAAGCTGGTTTTCGAAAAGGCAGAGGAACCAGAGATCAAATTGCCAACATCCGCTGGATCATGGAAAAAGCAAGAGAGTTCCAGAAAAACATCTATTTCTGCTTTATTGACTATGCCAAAGCCTTTGACTGTGTGGATCACAATAAACTATGGAAAATTCTGAAAAAGATGGGAATACCAGACCACCTGATCTGCCTCTTAAGAAATCTGTATGCAGGTCAGGAAGCAACAGTTAGAACTGGTCATGGAACAACAGACTGGTTCCAAATAGGAAAAGGAGTACGTCAAGGCTGCATATTGTCACCATGTTTATTTAACTTATATGCAGAGTACATCATGAGAAATGCTGGACTGGAAGAAACACAAGTTGGAATCAAGATTGCCGGGAGAAATATCAATAGCCTCAGATGTGCAGATGACACCACTCTTATGGCAGAAAGTGAAGAGGGGCTAAAAAGCCTCTTGATGAAAGTGAAAGTGGAGAGTGAAAAGGTTGGCTTAAAGCTCAACATTCAGAAAACGAAGATCATGGCATCTGGTCCCATCACTGCATGGGAAATAGATGGGGAAACAGTGGAAACCGTGTCAGACTTTGTTTTCTGGGCTCCAAAATCACTGCAGATGGTGACTGCAGCCATGAAATTAAAAGACGCTTACTCCTTGGAAGGAAAGTTATGACCAACCTAGATAGCATATTCAAAAGCAGAGACATTACTTTATCAACAAAGGTTCGCCTAGTCAAGGCTATGGTCTTTCCTGTGGTCATGTATGGATGTGAGAGCTGGACTGTGAAGAAGGCTGAGCGCCGAAGAATTGATGCTTTTGAACTGTGGTGTTGGAGAAGACTCTTGAGAGTCCCTTGGACTGCAAGAAGATCCAACCAGTCCATTCTGAAGGAGATCAATCCTGGAATTTCTTTAGAAGGAATGATGCTAAAGCTGAAACTCCAGTATTTTGGCCATCTCATGCGAAGAGCTGACTCATTGGAGAAGACTCTGATGCTGGGAGGGATTGAGGGCAGGAGGAGAAGGGGACGACAGAGGATGAGATGGCTGGATGGCATCACTGACTCGATGGATGCGAGTCTGAGTGACCTCCGGGAGCTGGTGATGGACAGTGAGTCCTGGCGTGCTACGGTTCATGGGGTCGCAAAGAGTTGGACATGACTGAGCGACTGATCTGATCTAATCTGATATCATACAGTATTTATCTTTCTCTGTCTGACTTATTTCACTTCACATAATGCCCTCTAAGTCCAACCATGTTGCCTCAAAGGACAAAACTTTCATTCGTTTTTTGGTGGGTAGTATTGCATTATATATGTATGCCAAATATTCTTTTCCCATTCATCTCTTGATAGACATTTAGGTTTCTTCCATATCTTATCAATAGCAAACAATGCTACTATGAACATTGGAATGCATTCATCTTTTTAAAACTAGTGTTTTTGTTTCCTTTGGATATATATCAAGAAGTGGAATAGCTGGGTCATATAGTAATTTGATTTAGTCTTTTGAGAAACCTCTATACTGTTTTCCACAGTGGCTCCACCAACTAATAATCCCACCAGGGTAAAAGTGTTCCATTTTTTTTTTCAACTTTTTTTTCCCTTGCCCACATTTGTTATTTATTTTTTTTTTTTTTTTTTAATGATAACCATTCTGACATGTATGAGGTGATATGTCATTGTATTTCCCTGATGTTTAGAATTGTTGAGCATCTTTTTATGTGCCTGTTGGCCATATGCATTTCCTCTTTCAGAAAACCATCTATTCAGCTCTTCTGCCCATTTTTTAAATCAGTTGTTTGTTTTTTGAACTCTGAAAACTATGAGATACTGATGAAAGAAACTGGAGATAACATAAACATATGGAAAGATATACTCTGTTCTTAGACTGAAAGAATCAATACTGCTAAAACATACCTAAGGGAATTTACAGATTCAATGCAATCCCTATCAAAATACCAGTGTCATTATTCACAGAACTAGAAAAGAGAATTTTAAAATGTGTATGGAAACACAAAAGACCCTGAATAATCAAAACAATCTTGAGAAAGAAGAACAGAGCTAGAGGAATCATGCACCCTGGCTTCAGACTATACAACAAAGCTACAGTAATTAAAACATTATGGTATTGGCACAAAAACAAGACACAGATCAATGGGACAGGATAGAGAACCCAGAAACCAGTTTTCTAAGCTAAATATGTAACTAAACCAAACTTGGGTCCATTCACCATATACAGTAAATCAATCTACTCACACTGAGTTGTGAACAGAACTGCAGCATTTATTGCAGGACACCAATCCTGGAGTCTGGGACAGCTCATGCTCAAAAAGTCAACACTTCCCACTGGATTTCAGCAAAGCATTTTAAAAAGCAGAGAAGGAAGGGGAGTCCCACTATCTATTAAAGTTCATGCATCATTGGTTAATCATGAGGTCATAGGGCAGTGTCACAGGAGTTAATATCATCAATCTTTAGGCTCCAGTAGGCCTGGGTATTATGGCCTCATGGTTGTCAAGCAGTTAACATGTTCCATTTGGTGGGGGTCAGATACTATTATCTAGGTACTTCAGAGAGGAGTTTAAGCAGAGGATATGGGGGAGAGGCCTCTCCTGAGATGACCTCATGGTATCCTACAATTTTTCTAAGCAAAGGGAATTAAAGGCTTAGAGTCAGGAAGCAGCCTGTTGAGTCAAGCTGAGGAACATTTAGTCTATCTTAATAAGTCCTAGAGCTAGAAACTCTCCTAAAAATACAAGGATCTCGTAAGATCATTGCATCTGGTTCCATCACTTCATGGCAAATAGAAGGAGAAGTGGAAATAGTGACAGATTTTATTTTCTTGGGCTCCAAAATCACTGAGGATGGTGACTGCAGTCACAAAATTAATTAGACACTTGCTTCCTAGAAGAAAAGCTATGACAAATATAGACGACATATTAAAAAGCAGAGGCATCACTTTGCTGACAGAAGTCTGTATAGTCAAAACTATGGTTTTTCAAGTAGTCACATACGGTTGTGAGAGATGGACCATAAAGAAGGCTGAGAGGCAAAGAACTGATGCTTTTGAATTGTGACTGGAGAAGACTCTTTAAGAGTCCGTTGGACAACAAGGAGATTAAACCAGTCAATCCTAACGAAAATCAACCTTGATTTGCTACTCATTTGAAGGACTGATGCTGAAATCAAGGCTCTAATATTTTGGCCACCTGATGCAAAGAGCTGACTTTGAATTGGAAAAGACTGATGCTGGGAAAGATTGAGGGAAAGAGGAGAAGGGGGTAGCAGACAATGAGATGGTTAGATAGTATCACTGACTCAGTGGACATTAGTTTGAACAAACTCCAGGACATAGTGAAGGACAGGGAGGCCTGGCCTGCTGCAGTCCATGGGGTCACAAAGAGTTGGACACAACTTAGCAACTGAACAACAACGAGATAAGTTATAATCACTGGTCTTTGATCAGGGAGACATCCTAACAACCAAATGTTTCCCAATAATAGGCTCTAAAGCCTCTAAGAAGGCAATGATGATATATTGTAGGCAATTATGACTTAGTTTTTGACTACGTTTTGAATTTTGGGTTGGGTCAACAGCATGAAAATGCATTTTCAAAAAGTGACCAGTTATCAGTGGCATTAATGTGTGTTTCAGTTTCACCTCTGGTCTTATTTTCTATTTCCTGCTCTAACTATTGCTAGTCTCTTCCTGCATTTACTCTTACTACCACTCTAGCTTTGGTATTTGCATTTGAATCCTTTGATCTGAGATATGAAACTAATCACAGAAAGCTTCCATTGTTCCTTCTCTTTGTCCACTCCTACAATAAACCATATGACTGTGTGAATTGATTCCAAGGACTAACCATTACACCAAGGCTACAATGAGTGCAAATAGTTTCTATTGAAATATGAAATCCAAAATTGGTTTTGTGGGTCGATGGGTAAGCAGAGTTCATGAACAGAAGGATAAGCTAATGACAAGCAAAAGCAATTTGGGCTGACACCTGGCAAATGTACTGTGTGTTTATTTGAATGATCACATCTATGGCCAGAAATTAAAGCCCCAATATAAAACCGATAGAATTAATGCCAACTGAGAAAGAGGTTTTTAGCAATGTATTAGCGTCATAGTTGACCCTCAAAATGCATGGATGGCAATGAAATTGGAATAACACTAAGAGACCAACTTATTTTCAACCTGAAAGAGTTTTGTCTTAGTTAAGTCACAGAGATGGCCAACACACAGCATCAACATTCTCATTTCTCATCATTTCCAGAATTCTCCCTATTTTCACTCTAATTTTCATCTAGATGAAATAATTAGATTAATAATTTTCATCTAGTGTTAAAGACCATAGTGTCATTCCATATAAAAGAGGTAAATGCCAAAATCTTTTCTGTAACCTGCTCTCTTTGGTCACTTGCTTTAGTCTCTTTCCTTTAAGTCTACAAATATACTCAGAATTCCCATCTTTAAAACTTTCACTTAAGCATGTTACCTACCTATAGACTGCTATCTTGCTTATCTTCTTGATTTTACAACTAAAATTCTTAAAATGTATACCCCACTTATTGCCTACCCCATCTCTACCATGCACACTCTTTAATCCACTGCTTCAGAAGTTGGTCTCCACTATTCTAGCAAACTTTTCTAAGAGCTTACCAGTGACTTCTGATCCTGAAATGCAATGACCTTTTTTTCTCAGACCTTACCTCCTTGAGATTTTGATAGCATTTAGCAAAGCTGACCAGTCACCTCTTCCTTATAAATATCTACTATTAGAAGAAAACTTCTCCATATTTGAAGTACTATCACTTGCAGCATCTTATTCTACTTTTAAAGATTTTAAAATCACACGACTAATGACTGTCTGTCGATTCTTGGTCCAGTGCTACCATCATTATGTCATGCTGTTGAGATAGCATGGTTCAGTGACTAAGACCCCCAAGCTCTGCAGTCAGAACAAATTTCTCATTCTATTAACTCATTTTACCTTAAATTTTCACATTTTTCTTATATGTGAAATGGGAATAGCCATGCCCACATCCTAAGATTATGGTTGGGATTATCATAAAACATAAATAAGACAAATAAAGACCCCTAACTAAATTCTGTCATACATAATACACAGTAGATATGGCTACTTTCATCTTCAAACCATTATCTACATTCTCAGCAATTTAGGCAAATATTAACTGTCTCTTTGTCCTTAGAGAAAAACCAAAGATTAAACAGAATTGGAGTTTATAAGAGTTTGCACTCTGACTACTCTTCACTTTTCTCTCCACTTTTGTGACTCTACACTATCCATATTCCCTCCTACTGTTTGCTTATACCATTCCACTTAGGCTTTTTCTAGTGAATCTAATTCCTTCTTCTTATATTAGGCCATAGCCCAGCATCAGTCCTCAGGTGTCTGTTATTCTCCATGCAATCTCTCTTATAGATATCTAAAACTTCTCATTGTCCTGCTGTAACTACAGCTTTGTACTCCCCTCCTAAACTTCAATTTTATATCACTAACTCCTGGCTGTAAATCTCTGCTATACAGTCAATGTCTCAAACAAACCTATAACTTAACTCTTAATCAGATTCGTCTTTAAAATTTGCCTATTTTTACACTGCGACCAGGCCTAATGCCCTAGAGGAGTTTCAAACTCAGCATTTACCAATCCATCATCCTACCTTCTCGTAAACTTGTAATTTTTTTCATACTCCCCAGGTCACAGATGAGTCCACCTCTACCTGACTTCTAAAGCCAGAAACCATATAGTTGTTTACTATCCCTGCCTCTCCTCAACTCTTCTATGTTACTTCCTTAATTTCAATTTCATCCCGCCCATCTTGGGTTGCCCCACAGGCATGGCTTAGTTTCATTGAGTTAGACAAGGCTGTGGTCCTAGTGTGATTAGATTGACTAGTTTTCTGTGAGAATGGTTTCAGTGTGTTTGCCCTCTGATGCCCTCTTGCAACACCTACCATCTTACTTGGGTTTCTCTTATTTTGGGCGTGGGGTATCTCTTCACGGCTGCTCCAGCAAAGCGCAGCCGTTGCTCCTTACCTTTGACGAGGGGTATCTCCTCACCACTGCCCTTCCTGACCTTCAACGTGGGATAGCTCCTCTAGGCCCTCCCCGTGCAGCCACTGCTCCTTGGACATGGGGCTGGTGCTCCCGGCCACCACCCCTGGCCTCCGGCGTGGGGTTGGTCCTCCGGCTGCCGCCCCTTGGCCTCAGGCGTGGGGGTGTAGGGTAGCTCCTCTTGCCCTCCGCCCCTGGCCTCAGGCTTGGGGCGTGGGGTATCTCCTCCGGGCTGCCGCCCCTGACCTCGGACGCAGGGTAACTCCTCTCGTCACGGCCCCTGACCTCGGACGCGGGGACTGGAAGAAACACAAGTTGGAATCAAGATTGCTGGGAGAAATATCAATAACCTGCCATAAGATGATACCGCCCTTATGGCAGAAAGTGAAGAGGAACTGAAGAGCCTCTTGATGAAAGTGAAAGTGGAGAGTGAAAAAGTTAGCTTAAAGCTCAACGTTCAGAAAACAAAGATCATGGCATCCGGTCCCATCACTTCATGAGAAATAGATGGGGAAACAGTGGAAACAGTGTCAGACTTTATTTTTCTGGGCTCCAAAATCGCTGCAGATGGTGACTGCAGCCATGAGATTAAAAGACACTACTCCTTGGAAGGAAAGTTATGACCAACCTAGATAGCATATTCAAAAGCAGAGACATTACTTAGCCAACAAAGGTTCGTCTTGTCAAGGCTATGGTTTTTCCTGTGGTCATGTATGGATGAGAGAGCTGGACTGTGAAGAAAGCTGAGTGCCGAAGAATTGATGCTTTTGAACTGTGGTGTTGGAGAAGACTCTTGAGAGTCCCTTGGACTGCAAGGAGATCCAACCAGTCCATTCTGAAAGAGATCAGCCCTGGGATATCTTTGGAAGGAATGATGCTAAAGCTGAAACTCCAGTACTTTGGCCACCTCATGCGAAGAGTTGACTCACTGGAGAAGACTCTGATGCTGGGAGGGATTGGGGCCACGAGGAGAAGGGGACGACAGAGGATGAGATGGCCGGATGGCATCACTGACTCAATGGACGTGAGTCTGAGTGAACTTCGGGAGTTGGTGATGGACAGGGAGGCCTGGCGTGCTGCGGTTCATGGGGTCGCAAAGAGTCGGACATGACTGAGCGACTGATCTTATCTGAAACTTCCAGTGTTCAACATCTCATACCTGAAATGCTAAATAAACAGAAACAAAACTCCTTTAAATCACCTTATCTGATACCCATTCTTCTGACTTCAAACCTGTCTTGCACCCTCACCATTTGCAACGCATTTACTCTGTGCCAGCAAATTGATAATGTGCACATTTCATGTCATTGTCCATCAAACAGCTCCTATTTATCTCTCCATTGCTTCATGATGGAGCAAGACATTGAGCATGTGTTCAAGAACATGCTTCATGAACAGAGTTCTTCTATCTCCAAAGTAAAATTCTTGCAACCAGACTCCCCTGCCACTGTCTCCAGCTTTACAGCCAATAAGCAGTGCCACACACCTTTCATATCTTTCATAACTATGCTTTCATACATGCTGTTCATTTGCTCAACTGGACTTCCCCACATTGTGTCTAGAAAAAGCCTAGTAATCCTTCAAAATTTTGCTATAAACAATGACTCCCTCACTTCAAAGCACTCACTATGAGCCTAGCCCTTTGTTCATTCAATTAACCTATTAGATTCTCACCACAATCTATTGAAATAGGGCCTGTCATTATTCTCATCTTATAAATCTGAATACACAAACTTGACACGGAGAAATTAAGTAACTCTCTAAGTATTGGTAGGGTTAAGATTCTAGTTTTATTTTGGCTTGATCCCAAAGCTATCTGAACTATGCTGGCCCCACAGCGTTGATTCGGTCTCCAGGAAAGCTGTTCACTCCACCCCCACTCCCACTATGGCCCATTCCCAACCATTTATCATTTCCTTTTTTGTAGCCTTCTGTACCTTGCCTGTGCTCACACTTTCTATAAAATAACAATAATAGCTACAAATACTTATATATGTCTGGCAACTTCCAAAGTGATTTTACAGTGTAATATTTTTCAATCCTCATAGTAACCGTATGAGAAGGAGTCTCTCATGATACCCAATTTTCAAATGGAAAAACTGAGGTATAGAAAAGTAATTTGTCCTAAGAAACACATAATCATAGTCCAGTGGGCATTTTGAGAAGAGAGCTGTCTTTTTTTCATTTTATCCCCAGAATGTAGAAAATACATGTCCCTGGAAGTGACTCCACATATGTTTATCAAATTGGCTATGCTTGCTTGTCCCTGTCTACTAACCCTACCTGCCTCTGCAACTTCATTTCACAACACACATGTAATTCATGTATTGAGCATACACTCTGTGCTCAGTACTCTACAAGCATTTCACAAACAGTATAAAATTTAAATTCTATTTTATAATAAGGAGGCACAGACTCAAAAGAGCTTTTTATAGCACCCAACATGGTTCTGGAGTTGGGTTTTCATGTGTTTCTGGGCTTGAATGATCTCCAATGACTTAGGATATTTCAGACCCAGGTATCATCAGGGATCATTTTCTAATTCTTTGATTTTCATCACCCATTCTTCAATTCTCTTCAATTCAACCAAAAGGTTAATGCCTTATTAAAACTTTTAATATTCATTTTTGTCATTTACCAAAATACAATATGAGATGAACCTCATTGTTATTATGCTTGTTTTACTTATGTCTTTCTTCTGGAACTCAAGTTTAAGCCCCCTTAATGCAGGAATCGTGTATAAACATCATTTTATCCATATAACTTTTCAAAATGCCTTGTAAATATTATCTGCTTATAATGACAGGGCATTAGATATAGATGGTACCTAAGAGATTTTAATTCTCCTATAATCACTTTGAACACTGGGAATGTGATGCAATTTAAATATTTACATCAGGAAAAATGGTAAATCGATGTAATTAATTCATAAGACTTTTATGAGAGGAAAATGTAAATAAGATGTTTGACAGAGAACAAGGGTTTAGCAGAGATAGGTTGTCAAATAGATAACTTCATCCCATGTTTTTTTTTTTTCCCCTGTGGAGATGCCATATATATTCTGGTAAGTTTTAATTTTTCTCTGCAATATTTAGATAACTTTTTGAGATATCAATTAGTGCATACTCTTTTAGTGAACATGACCACAAATACGCATGTTCATGGAATCATTATATAAAGCTTTGCATCTTCAGTGAATAAAAATTTCCCTTCATATGCCATTTCTTAGTTATTTTTGGAAGAAAAAATTCAGACTCAGTAATGCCTACTATTATCTGAGGAACAATCTTATAAAGATTTAAATGAGTTAAAGGATGGCACTGAAATCATCAAAATTTTATGAGTGATGTCCAAACACAATGGCCTTATAACAGATGCTGTTGCTGCTGCTGCTAAGTCACTTCAGTCGTGTCCGACTCTGTGCGACCCATAGACGGCGGCCCACCAGGCTCCCCTGTCCCTGGGATTCTCCAGGCAAGAACACTGGAGTGGGTTGCCATTTCCTTCTCCAATGCATGAAAGTGAAGTCTCTCAGTCATGTCCGACTCCTAGGGACCCCATGGACTGCAGCCTACCAAGGCTCCTCTGTCCATGGGATTTTCCAGGCAAGAGTACTGGAGTGGGTTGCCATTGCCTTCTCCCTTGTAACAGATGAGAGCAGCATAAAAATACTTCCCATTTTTCTTAGTTTTAAAATAAAAGAATAGATCCAGTATCATGAGAAATTAAAAGGTTCTAGCATGAAAAGACTATAAAAATCCACCTCTAGAAAACTAAATCTCCCTGAGAATTCAATCAGAAAGAAAAACTGCTTGTAAATCATTTTAAATTTGCATTCATGATTTTGACTTAAAAAAAACCTTCAACTTCATCTATAAGAAATATGTAATTAAGAAACTATATTCTTCAATACTCTAAAATGATAATATTAATCAATTCACCATTTTTAAAGAAAGACTTTCTTTCCTCATAATTATAAAATTTGTGCTAAATTTTTCTTAACTAGCTTAATAGTGTAGCCATTGAATTTTTAAAGCTAGAATCAATAGATTTTAAGTACTAACAGAATGCATGTGTTTGGGATGTGAATATCCCCAGTTATGAGGTGCTATCTAGTGAATAAATTACATTATGAAAGATGGATAGTTTGAATTTTAACAAATAAGAATGTTAGAATTTTAACCTAAGAAGAAAGCAGGAATAAAGTAAATAGATAAAATAGAATTCACATGATTAAACTACAGTCTGCTAGTACCTCGAGAAGTTTGAAAATATATCTGGTACATCATTGGTAGTTTTGTTATTTTGATAATGAGTATTCAGTTTTGATAGTACTGATATGCAGACACAAGTCAACTTTTGAGAGTTCTTTCGTTGCTATTTTAGGGGATTTGGGTTGTCTTAATCTACAGTACATGAAATATGTGGTATACTGAATTTGGGGAGAACATGGAAAGCATATTTATTTGATGATATATAGCATATGGAAATGTGCTCTTCATTTGAAAAATTTATTGAAGCTTGTCAGTAGCTTACTTCTTTTGTTTATAGCCTACCTAACCTGTTGGGAAAGGGGTTTAACGGCTAACCTGAGCAGATAAAGAATATACAAAAGTTCAGCCTGACTGGAGCTTAGAGTTATAATCAGTTCCGGCACACCACAGTGTCTTTTTGACATTGAGACCAAAAAAAAATTATCCTCCAAAGTAGACTGAAAAAAATTATCTCTATCCATTTCTGAAGTGTTTGAAATACTACCAACGTGTTCACTTTTTTTTTGTTTTGAGCTTTTTTCTTCAAATGCTTTTCCATCAAAAAGCAATTTTGGGGCCTTCATTAACCCCATTTCATGATCCCATCTGGTTATCTATATTGTGCTTAATTCTGATTTTAAATCCAAAGTCAGTTGAAATTTTTTAAAAATCAGATATTATTTTTAGTCCAGATATTCTCAGCTTATATGAACAGAAGAAATATGTGTATAAATATATATATTTATTTATATACACACATATGCACATATTTAAGTAAAATGGGATTTTTAATATTCAGTTTGAGATTAACATTTTAATTTTGAATTTAAAAAATAGATGAGAAATGCAGAAAACAGATATAATGGGAGCTTAGAATAATGTATGAGAAATTTCAAAGTTGTCATAAAAAGTGTGTCTTTAAACCTTCTAGCATCTTCTCTGCCATTTAGAGCACTGCTCATCAATATTTCATTTTTATCAAATCATAGAATTTTTCATCCCAAAGTAACATCGGAAACTTACAACTAAGAGTGCCACTTCTTGAATTACCAAAACATTCTAATGACATATAAAATGAATGAATTCAAAGAGCAGAATAAAAAGATGTTTCTTTATAGTGAAGTCTTGTTTTCCAGAAATTCTTTAGTTTTATCTGTAAATTGTTCTCTTTAAGTCAATGAAAACGCCTTTGTTTTACATGCCTTTTTGTTTTCAAGATGTTCAAAAGAAGATTCAAGTAAAATTTTACTGAACATTTAACTTTAACTTCATAAGAGTAAATTATGAGTAATAATAGGTACACTTCATATTACTAAATCTCTATGAAATTTTAAAAATAAATTTTGGATTTAATTGTATTTTCTGTCTCCTTGAAAATTCACCGGTATCGAGCTTTCAAAGTTTGGGACATACTTCCTCATTAAATTCAGCTTGGCAGTTCTCCCCAACATCAAAAGAATATTGCATTTGCCTATATAGCTAACAATTACTACAATTGAATCTATATTCATATTCAATATAAAAAATTATAAATAGTGACATTTATATTTACTCCAAGCCAGGCTTCAGCAATATGTGAACCGTGAACTTCCTGATGTTCAAGCTGGTTTTAGAAAAGGCAGAGGAACCAGAGATCAAATTGCCAACATCCGCTGGATCATAGAAAAAGCAAGAGAGTTCCAGAAAAACATCTATTTCTGCTTTATTGACTATGCCAAAGCCTTTGACTGTGTGGATCACAATAAACTGTGGAAAATTCTGAAAAAGATGGGAATACCAGACCACCTGATCTGCCTCTTAAGAAATCTGTATGCAGGTCAGGAAGCAACAGTTAGAACTGGTCATGGAACAACAGACTGGTTCCAAATAGGAAAAGGAGTACGTCAAGGCTGCATATTGTCACCATGTTTATTTAACTTATATGCAGAGTACATCATGAGAAATGCTGGACTGGAAGAAACACAAGTTGGAATCAAGATTGCCGGGAGAAATATCAATAGCCTCAGATGTGCAGATGACACCACTCTTATGGCAGAAAGTGAAGAGGGGCTAAAAAGCCTCTTGATGAAAGTGAAAGTGGAGAGTGAAAAGGTTGGCTTAAAGCTCAACATTCAGAAAACGAAGATCATGGCATCTGGTCCCATCACTGCATGGGAAATAGATGGGGAAACAGTGGAAACAGTGTCAGACTTTGTTTTTCTGGGCTCCAAAATCACTGCAGATGGTGACTGCAGCCATGAAATTAAAAGACGCTTGCTCCTTGGAAGGAAAGTTATGACCAACCTAGATAGCATATTCAAAAGCAGAGACATTACTTTACCAACAAAGGTTCGCCTAGTCAAGGCTATGGTCTTTCCTGTGGTCATGTATGGATGTGAGAGCTGGACTGTGAAGAAGGCTGAGCGCCGAAGAATTGATGCTTTTGAACTGTGGTGTTGGAGAAGACTCTTGAGAGTCCCTTGGACTGCAAGGAGATCCAACCAGTCCATTCTGAAGGAGATCAATCCTGGAATTTCTTTAGAAGGAATGATGCTAAAGCTGAAACTCCAGTATTTTGGCCAGCTCATGTGAAGAGTTGACTCATTGGAGAAGACTCTGATGCTGGGAGGGATTGAGGGCAGGAGGAGAAGGGGACGACAGAGGATGAGATGGCTGGATGGCATCACTGACTCGATGGATGCGAGTCTGAGTGACCTCCGGGAGCTGGTGATGGACAGGGAGGCCTGGCGTGCTGCGGTTCATGGGGTCGCAAAGAGTCGGACACGACTGAGCGACTGATCTGATCTGATCTGATATTTACTCTAGACATCCAGGTTCTTCAACATGAAAGTGTGTCAAGGGTTCACAGTACTTTCATAGACATAGCAGACTGAGGGAGACACCATCAGAGCTGATTCTATATTATTAAATAATTCAAACAGTGCCCTCAGTCCCACCTCACCCAGGGCATCTCATTTCAAAATCAAGGGAAGTGAAGTGAGAGTGGATCAGTCTTGTCCGACTCTTTGCAACCCCAATGCGCTATACAGCCCATGGGATTCTCCAGGCCAGAACACTGGAGTGGGCTGTCCACTATACAGCCCATGGGATGCTCCAGGCCAGAACACTGGAGTGGACGGTCTTTCCCTTCTCCAGGGGATCTTCATAACCCAGGGATCGAACCCAGGTCTCCCGCATTGCGGGCAGATTCTTTACCAGCTGAGCCACCAGGGAAGCCCAAAATATCTCTGCTGAAATTTCACCTTCATATTCATTTATCATTAACAAACTCTCCTGTCAACTGTAAATATACTCAGGAGATTTATGTATCACTTATAAGGTAACATTTAAATAAATTCCTTTTTTAGATAAGAGCTCTGGCCACTTCAGAGACTAGCCACAACCACCACTAGCCAGCAAGTATTAGCTACAAAAGTTAAAATATCCTCTGGAGCACAGACCTGCCTATGTTTTGAATTGGGCACAAGTGGTTAACAAAAAAACATTCATGAAGAAAAGGAGCTGGAAAGACAGCAAATTAAACTTCACCTAATACTGGCAAAGAACCCTCCTGACAATGCAGGAGAGAGAAGAGACTTGAGTTCAATCGCTGGGTCGGGAAGATCCCCTGGAGGAGGAAATGGCAACCCACCCCAGTACTTTGCCTGAAGAATCCCATGGACAGAGGAGCCTGCTGGGCTACAGTCCGGGGGGTTGCAAACAGTTGGACACAATTGAAGTGATTTAGCATGCACTACACACAAGATCCTTGCAGTGAGATTTAATTATATATATAAAATATATATTGTGTAATATTTGCCATGTTGCCTTCTTTTCAAGAATTTTGCTAAAGAATAATCTATTAATTTTGTAGAAGTAATATACATTCTGTATTAGATTTGGAATGCCATAGTAAATCAAAAAGAAAAGTGAACATTTAGAGAACATTATCTTATATATATCTTTATGTATATACAGAGCTAGAAACAAATAGAAAATAAATTTTTAAATTTATAAACAGTACTGTGTTATATAGACATTAATTTCACTTGAGATTCATAGATGAAAAATCTGAAGTGAAGCTAAGAAAACTGATAAACTTCAGACAGCATTTTAGATAAAATAATTTTTAGCAAAAGAATTTCTCCTAAAGATCTAAATAGTTTAATAGCAATTAGTAAATGAAATCTTTGTGTTTTAACACTATTTTTCAATTCTGGACATTATTAATATATCCTCCACTTAGAAAAAGTGATGAAGAAATGTAGCTACCACCCAAATATATTGTTTACTGTACATAGTCTTCAAATGCTCTTCCAACAATTTTTAAAATCTACTCCAATCACCTTCTCACTCCACCCACACCACTGAAGCTATGTTAATGATCTTCACATTGCTAAATCCCATATTTAATTATTTGTCATTTTTTACGTGAATCAACAGCAGCATTTAATGCAATCAATCCTTCCCTCCTGGAAACACTTCATTCAGTTGTTTTCAGGAACAGCAGACTTCATAAATGGCTCTTTTCTGTCTTCTGCGCTTGTTCCTTCACTTTGACCTTTTAACATTGTAGAGTTCTAAGACTCAAGTGTTTGGACCTCCCTCTGTTTACATGCATGTCCACTTACATAGCTGTAAAACCAGTTATATATGTGCTTTCTAATAACTCACGCCCTGTGCCTTTAAATTCATGTAGCAAATTGTTTACTTGGACTACCATGCATCTAAATATTAGTAGATACTTCCAATGTAACATGCCTCAAACTAAACTTTCAACCAACAAGAAAAACCAATAAATAATAAATAAGTAAATAAATAAAGCTTGCGTTCCACTTGTTTTTCTTTTACATGCTTTCTTATAGACAGTATTAATTCCATCAAAAAAGTCCCACTAGGTCTATATATAAATAATATATCCAGAATTTGACTTCTTCCACCATGTCTATTGTTACTGCTTTCATATGATCTACCATAATCTCTTGACTGGATTAGCAAAATCACTTTCAGTCATTTTATGGAAAAGGCATTGCAGATGTTATATGCTCTCATTCATTCATATTCTGGATGATCTAGTATCTATAACTGAACTATAACTGCTCTCATTTCTTCAATGTAGAAACTGCTCAGTTATCTTCTGGCACTGACTGAACTGTTTCTCATTCATTTTGTCATTAAGTGACTTGTCTCATTCAACCTGGCTGCCTAAAGAGCTCTTTGTAAATGCAGTTCAATAACTTAAAAAGGATATGTCTCAATGTTGATCATTTTATACCAACATGTCCTAGAATAATGAGTTCCTTTGATTTTCAAATTCACTTCTCTTTATTTCAGAGAAATTATTAAATCATATTTTTAAATAGCATCTCTTAGTTTTTTGTGTTCTCTATCTTGGGGACTCTGCTAACATTTTTTTTTTTTTTTTGGCACCTCTATCTTCTTTTTAACTACTGTAACCTCTTTGTCTCTTTTCTTAATTTACTCTCATTATACCACACTTTTCCTCTGAACTTGAAACTCAGTCTTGAGCAAAATATAGTCTATTGCATTATACATATATTGTATATAATTGCATGCAGGCTCAGTCGGGTCTGACTCTTTGTGACTCCATGGACTGTAGCTTGACAGGGCTCTCTGCCCATGGATTCTTTTGGCAAGTATACTGGAGTGGGTTGCCATTTCCTCTTCCCGAGGATCTTCCCAACCCAGGGATCGAATGCACATCTCTTGTGCCCCAGCAATGGCAGGTGGATTCTTTACCGCTACCGCCACCTGGGGAGCCAGCCCATCAAGTCTTTTTGATATATCACATCAATGAATTATTATACTAAAATAAGTTTGTAACTTCTATAGAAAAAGTCACAAGTATTTTTTTTTTCCTTTGGGTAATGTCTGTTTATCCTTTGGGATTTTTGTTGGGCTTTTTTTTTTTTTTCCCCCTAAAAAGTTCATTTAATTGCCACACTATTTTCTTTCTCATGCTTAATGTTAGCAATTTAGCTCAAATAATCTATTTTCTCCTATGTAATGAGGGTGAATTTTCCTTGACAGTGATCACATTTTACCTGGTCACTTGTTGACAGTCTCTCTTGAGCTAGTTTGAGAACTGGAGTTTTGTTAATATATGTACATTTGGTATTTCAAAGGTATGGGCAGATTAGAGGTAAAAGCTGTATTGTTTGAAGCCAAATATTTTTTGAACAGCCAGGTCCCTGCACTCTCTTTTGAAACTTTGTTAAGTGTCTTTAGCAGAATTCATTTCACCTGGTTCAAGTGTGTATTTATTATTCTGGAGGAAGGAGCCACATGGATTTTTGATCATTCTCATGGCACACAGCGACCCCTGGTGGTTGTTCCTGCCTCTGCTGAGAGCCTGAGAAGCAGCTGGTAGCACAAAGGTTCTCTTCCTAAGGAGCTTTTCTCAGGTTTTCTCTAGGCTGCCTAATTATCCTCTCAATCTGCTTTTCTAAATATTTTTAGAATGGTTTCAATTCATCCTCTTTGCTCTTTATGGCATTTGAGAAACAGAGACAGGGATGAGGATTAAACTGTTTCATACCAAAATCAGTTATTTTTAAAAATTTATAAGGTTGAATTACTTTGCATATCTGGATTCTGCTCGTGAGTTCCTTGCTGGTTATGCCAGAGAATGGTGGCTGTCTGCTCTCATTATATCTTCTTCATTTCTTCCCTAGTAGTAGAACATTTGCTCTATTCCTGTATATATGGCTTCTTACAACAGAAATTACATATGCCAGCATCTGCCATAGCTAAGTTAGGCATGTGACTAAGTTTTGGTTAACAAAATATAAGAATAGATATTTTCTGGCACATTTACTAAACCTCCCTAAAAGACAGCAGACATGCTCCCTTTGCTATTTTCTCTCCTCTTCATCCTGCTGCTGACCTAATACAAGGAGATGATGGATAGAAATCTAGTCACCAGTTTTGAACCCAAGAAAAAAGTCACATTTTATGGATAAAGAAATCAAAAGCTGAAATAAGCCTGGGTCCTGCCAGTTCCATGGACTCACCTAAAGTCTCTCACATGGGAAAAACAAACAGCACATTATTAAATCAACTACAGTTTGGGGCTTTTTATCACATAGAGTTAAATGTAATTCTAAGCAATATGCTAATTTTACTAATTTCTCTTCATTGTTCTGGAACAGAAGTATTAGAAAAGGGGAGAGTCCGTGATCCACCTTTGTGCCTCTATTATTATCTAGTGCCTAGTTTTTTAAGCCAACTTTTGTGTGGTGACTTGTTATTTTTAAAGTATTTCATATATACATGTAAATTTAAATTTACGTATACTGTTTACATACATAATTTTTGCTACATTTTCAGATTTTTTGACATCGTTTGCTATAGTATTGCTTTACTATGTTTTAATCTCTTCTGTGTCTGCATTTCTGTACATTTTTTATTCCTAATATTTTGTTTATTTGTGTTTTTCCATCATAAAATTTATCTATTTTATATTTTTTGAAGAATAAACTTTTGGCTTTTTTCATACTATTTTAATATTGTTTCCTGCTTCATTTCAGTTCTTCCTTTTATTGTCTTCTTTCTTCTGCTTATTTGGACTTACTTGACTCTCTTATCTTTAATTTCTTAATTTAGATTTCTAGTTCTTTAATTTTTAGCCCTTTTTAATTTTGCTATTTTAATTTAGAATTAGAATTTAATTATAATTCTAAAAATTAGAATTTTTCTTTAAGATATCAATATTGTTCTAACTACACATTTTGGTATGTTCTAGCTTACTTACTATTTACTCTAGCTCTTTTACTTACTACATATTTTGATATGTTCTATCTTACTATTTAGTTAAAATTATTTTAAATTGTATTATGATTTCTCCTTTTACCTATGAGTAGTTTAGAAATGTATGTTTTATGTCCAAATATAAGGAGACGGTCAAATTTATATCGTGTCAATGATTTCTAAACTAACTGCATTATATTAAGAAATCATGGTCTAGTGTTACTCTAATGTAATTAAAATGTTTATACTTGATTTGTAACCAGGCAGATGGTCATTTTTCTTAATGTTTGTCCTGTTACATAATTGTTACATGTTGCTATTGTTCAATCACTAAGTCATATCTGGCTCTCTGAGACCCCATGGACTGTATCCCACCAGTCTCCTGTATGTACCAGACTCCTCTGTCCTCCACTATCTGCAGAGTTTGTTCAAATTCATGTCCATTGAGTCTGTGATGCTATCACCATCTCATCCTCTGCTGCCCTCTTCTCCTTTTGCCTTCAATCTTTCCCAGCATCAGGGTCATTGATTGCTTTTTCTTACTAACTCATTTTTGTTTTTAGTAGATATTTCAGCTAAAAAATAATAATAACAAATAGCCACAAAACTTTATCTTAGTTTGTATTTTCTTGTTTTCCTTTTTTTTTCTTTCATACTTTTGTTTTACACAAGGCAAGTCTAAAAAAGGATACCTATATATTTAAGAATACCTATGTATTTTAACTCTATAAGAGAAAGAGACAAAAACTGAAAACAAGGTCAGCTGATTCAAAAATCCCTGTTTTCAATAATAATCACAAACATTGATTCAGTGCCCAATTTAGACAGGTACTTTACTAAGATATATATATATATTCCCTGCTATTTCCATTAAATGCTAGTGCTTAAGATCATATATGGCTTTAGTATGTGATAGATGTTTTAATATAAATGAAACGATAAATAGAAAACCAAGGGAATCATTTGAAGGTGTTTTTCTTTTCTTGTGCCAGATAAATGCTGCACTATGAAATCAGACTGAAGGAAAAATTAATGGGTTTTAAATCTAGGTTAGATGTACACATGATTTCTTCCATTTCCAGTTATTGTTGGTGAGCACTTTAGGTCAGCCTGTCTGTACTTCGACACCTCTTAGATAGGAACAACACCAGTATGTTGCTATTTTTGAAACTGCTAATAGTGATAGGGATGGTCCCCTGGTGTGAAAGTCATCAGAAATTCAACTACTTTATTTTAACCTACAATCTCAGTCATTTATGAAACTGCTAGTTTGATATCAGAGCCTCAAATGATACTTCTTAGGAAGCTGCTCCAAAGGCTAGATTCCATGGAACTAAAAGCATTCTTTTCTTTTTCTTTCTTTTTCCTTTTTTTTTTTTTTTTTTTTTGAACTATGTTTATATTAGACCTGGTTTGTAATTGGAAGACCTTAAAGTCTCCTAGGTTGACTCTTTTCAGCAGTCACGTGTCAACGTAGACTAGAACAGCACAAGGTCCATTTGAATATCTTTGATATTTACTTACCTTCATCTGACTTTCTGTTTGTAGCCCCTCCCATTGCTTTTTTTTAAATGGGGGAAAATTCTATACAGTACAATGGAATTATGTCCTTACTTACTTTGCTTTTCTCTGGAAATCAGTTGTCACGTTTACCTATCAACAGCACAGCTGCTACCCCACATGACTGCTGGGTGACAAGCCCTCAGTGCAGGCTGACTGTCCCCTAGACCCTAAAGTCCCTTCTGTCCCAGGCCAGAAGGCTACAGGACTTCACGAGCTCATTACTGAGGTTGTTGGGTTAGGTTCCTACTTGAATTTTAACTTACTCACTTATTCAATAGACTTTATTCTTTGAGTACCTTCTATGGGCTAAGTATTTTTCACAATCTAGTAGGAAGACAGGCAAGGGATATAGTAAGTTTAAAAATCTAGAGAAGTATAACATCAGAGACAATAAATAATATCAAGAGAATCCTCTAATACACCAGTTTTCTTGTTACCGAGTTCCTTACTTATTATCCATGCTCATCTCTGGTATGTCCACTGTAGGAAGTCACTACCAGAAACTGGCTAGTCCCATTTTTAGTTTGCTGCACTTGAACCAATATTCTCCTTGACTCCTGCTCTCAGATGCCTTTAACTATAATCTTTGTTAGGACAGTGACCATGTCTGTCTTGCTTAACCCAGTGTTCTCAGCAGCTAGCCCAGTGCCAGCTAGCACATGGTTCCATGTTTAATAAATATATACTAATTATATAATCAAAGAATAACCTTAGAAATCACATGAACCCTTGCTAAGCACTCACATCCCATCTTCTCCCCAAGCCACATCACCACATTATTATATCAGTTCAGTCAGTTCAGTCACTCAGTCATGTCCAACTCTTTGCAACCCCATGGACTGCAGCATGCCAGGCCTCGCTGTCCATCACCAACTCCCGGAGTTTACTGAAACTCATGCCCATTGAGTCGGTGATACCATCCAACCATCTCATCCTCTGTCATCCCCTTCTCTTGCTGCCTTCAATCTTTCCCAGAATCAGGGTCTTTTCTAATGAATCAGTTCTTTGCATCAGGTGGCCAAAGTATTGGAGTTTCAGCATCAGCATCAGTCCTTCCAATTCAGGACTGATTTCCTTTATTCCTTTAGGATGTATTCTCATATCACATATTTCCATTTTGGCTCATATACATTTGTGGCCACACTTGCCACTCCCTGGCATGTTCCCTCTTTTCCATTCTCTGACTCAGTGGCTCCTTTGGGATGCCCATTTTTCATCCACTAACCTGATTCTGACATGTTCCTTAAAGATTCTAAGCTGTGTGAACGCAAAACCTGCTATGGAAGAGAGCCAGATCTTCTGGAAGAAGACTGCATACTAGTGGGTATTTGACAGTGCTGCCTTTGTAAATAATAAGTGACTTGACATTCAAGACTATTTAAGAAGGTGTGCATGGAATAACAGTCAGCTGCCAGGGAGGTTTAATTATCACAAAGGTTACGGCTGTGCTGCACATATTTTTTTAAGATATTATATCTAATTGTTAGGCAGTTAGATTGTACTTTTTTCAGACTGTTGGGGTTTTTTGGTTTAATGAGACTGCACTGCATCTTCACAGATCACTGACCATTGTTTGAAGCATTGTGATGATAAATGCAGTTAAAGTTATTGAGCTTGAGTTTAAATAAATTATACAGAGGTCAAAGAACACATACTTGGCATTTCATAAAGAGACAGAACCAGTGACTCACAGCTTCCAAGAGAAAGAAAAATGTTTTTTAAAAACTCAATTCCAAGAGAAAGAAAAACATTTTTTAAAAACTCATACTCTGCATCTCACTGCTGGGTTTTTCTATAGGCATTCATTGTTATGTTAAAATAAATAATTTTTGTAAACGATCCCTGAAACTTCTCTATAGGTTATATGAAAATTTTCACATCTTTTATTTAATTAGGTTGGGACTAAGTAATCGTACTAAAATTAAGCTGGCCAAACACTCTGAATTATAAGGTTAAACAGTAAGAATTTTCTATTTATTTTCAAGTAGGTAGAAAACAAAACTCATCACTGAAACATGCTTATGTAAATGATGTTGCTTTCTATAAATTTTTAAAAAATATTATGGTTTTGTGAAAATTATGAAAACCAGTCATTTTTATAAACCTTGTTTTGGTATCCTCCTAATTTACATATTAAGCACATTTAAAATTAGATAATGACATTTAAATAAATAATATCTTCATAAAAGAAAAGTGGGTGAGTTGATAATTGAGCTCCAACTATTTGCCAGGCACTGTATTAGAAGCTCCCATATGTGATCCTGTTTAGCCTGTACCACAACCTTATCATATCAGCACAATTATCTGTATTAAGAGGCAGAAAAGAAGCTTCAAATTATACAGCAAGTAAAAGGGAATCCCATGACTTAAATAATAAAGAATGGGTTCCTTTTACTTGATCACATTCTCTAAATTTCAAATTTTACCTAATGCTACATTTAGGAAATCTCAGATATATTTATCTAAACAAGATATGTTATAATGTTTATTTAAGTAATATAAATATTATAATAATTAGTGGCACCATTATAGTCTATTTTCTTACAAGATATTAATATATAAACACACACATATTATACCTGACTTATCAAAATGTTACCTAGAAATTTGTGGTAGATGCTATAAGCTCTGTCATTTAACTCCTTTCACTGAGTCCTCTATAATATAGGCTAAAAGTTAAAATACTGAATTCTGTAGGACCCCTTACTAGTCACAGTCATATGACACAGTTCTTGCCAAGGAAACATAAGTATGACGGTGAAGGTTCTGTGTTTTCTACTTCCCTTTTGATCGTACTTGGAACAGATACATGAGCTGGACTTGCAGCCATCATCACTAGGATGGTAGCCCTGGAAATCAGAAGGAGCCTGATTTCCACAATGGCTTATTCAGAAATGGACAGAATCAGCCGTCAAACTGGAGAAACATGGGATTGCCTTTTCATCAAGCCTGGAATTATGCAACGTTGCCAGGTGACCCTGCCCCTATCCTGAACTTTAAGCTCCTCGTAACAAGTGTCTTTAAGATTTTTCTACAGAAATGGTACGTGGTAAAGACAGTCTAAAGAATAGTTATTGCTGGCCAATAAAAGTTACTATGAATAGCCCAAGAGCAATGAGGAGACTAAAACTATCTAAGTCTTTACCAGTAAAATAATTGCCATTTGAAATTTCTTATCTAATTTTAATTTCTGAGTCATTACTTACAGAAGTAGTTGTAAAACTTTGGAAAGAAACAAATACCTGTTCAGAATGTTAGAGACCCTCAGACTCCAAACTATCTCTCAAACAGAACAAAATATTCTAATAAGACTTTCTAACTCCAGGTACGATTCACTCTACCATTCTAAGATTATTAGAGCATCAAATACTCCCTCTCATTTCCTAACAAAAGTTTGTTACACAAATTTTTAGAGTGTCATTGCATCAACACTCAAATTATCTCATCTTTATTCCCATTATGTTTAAGCATTTTTGCTTCTGACACCACAGAACCTTCTCTCAACTGTCTTAGTAAATCAGTCTTCCATTTTCACATGGTTCTAAACTCTACAGGTTTAGGTTAAAAAACTAAGATCATGGCATCCAGCCCCATCACTTCATGGTGAATAGAAGGGGGAAAAAAAGAGAAAGAGTAATGAAATTAGATGGAATTCTAATTGAGCTATTTCAAATCCTAAAAGATGATGCTGTGAAAGTGCTGCACTCAATATGCCAGCAAATTTGGAAAACTCAGCAGTGGCCACAGGACTGGAAAAGGTCAGTTTTCATTCCAATCCCAAAGAAAGGCAATGCCAAAGAATGCTCAAACTACTGCACAATTGCCCTCATCTCACACGCTAATAAAGTAATGCTCAAAATTCTCCAAGCCAGGCTTCAGCAATACATGAACCGTGAAATTCCAAATTTTCAAGCTGGTTTTAGGAAAGGAACCAGAGGAACGAGAGATCAAATTGCCAACATGTGCTGGATCATGGAAAAAGCAAGAGAGTTCCAGAAAAACATCTATTTCTGCTTTACTGACTACGCCAAAGCCACTGTGGATCCACTGTGTGGATCACAATAAACTGTGGAAAATTCTGAAAGAGATGGGAATACCAGACTACCTGATCTGCCTCTTGAGAAACCTATATACACATCAGGAAGCAACAGTTAGAACTGGACATGGAACAACAGACTATACTCCAAATAGGAATAGGAGTACATCAAGGCTATATATTGTCACCCTGCTTATTTAACTTATATGCAGAGTACATCATGAGAAATACTGGGCTGGAAGAAGCACAAGCTGAAATCAAGATTGCTGGGAAAAATATCAATAACCTCAGATATGCAGATGACACCACCCCTATGGCAGAAAGTGAAGAGGAACTAAAAAGCCTCTTGATGAAAGTGAAAGAGGAGAGTGAAAAAGTTGGCTTAAAGCTCAACATTCAGAAAACGAAGATCATGGCATCTGGTCCCATCACTTCATGGGAAATAGATGGGGAAACAGTGGAAACAGTGTCAGACTTTATTTTCTTGGGCTCCAGAATCACTGCTACGGTAACTGCGACCATGAAATTAAAAGATGCTTGCTCTGTGGGAAAAAAAAGCTATGACAGACCTAGACAACATATTAAAAAGCAGAGATCACTTTACTAACAAAGGTCAATATAGTCAAAGCTATGGCTTTTCCATATGTTCATATCCATTTTCCAAATGGTTATTTTTTTTAATGTAAGGATGTGAGATTTGGACCATAAAGAAGGCTGAGCACCTTCTTTCAAACTGTGGTTCTAAAAAAGACACCACAGGACTCTCTCAAGGACTTACAGTCCCTTGGACAGCAAGGAGATGAAACAAGTCAATCCTAAAGGAAATCAACCCTGAAAATTCATTGAAAGGACTGATGCTGAAGCTGAAGCTCCAGTACTTTGGCCACTTAATACAAAGAGCTGACTCATTGGAAAAGACCCTGATGCTGGGAAAGAGTAAGGTCAGGAGGAGAAGGAGATGACAGAGGATGAGATGGTTGGATGGCATCATCAACTGAAGGGATAAGAATTTGAGCAAACTCTGGGAGAGAGTGAAGAATAGGTAAGCCGGGGATGCTGCAGTCCATGGGGTTGCAAAAAGTCAAACACCGACTGAGCAACTGAACACCAAAAAACTGTATAGGGAGTGAGGAAATGGAAGAAGATGGGACAAAGAAGAGGGAAGAAGAGAGGAGTCCTCTGGGTCAACCAAAGGACTTTTAAGAAATAGGATTAGATTATTCTCAGTGAAGGTAAGAGCTAAGTTTCATGATGAAGTTAATGTCATACATATTGGACAGATATATGTGTGCTTAGTTGCTCAGTCATGTCCAACTCTTTGTGACCACATGGACTGCAGCCCTCCCGGCTCCTCTGTCCATGGAGATTCTCCAGGCAAGAATACTGGAATGGGTTGCTATGCCCTCCTCTAGGGGATCATCTTAACCCAGGGCTTGAACACATGTCTTCCGCATTGCAGATGGATTCTTTACCAACTGAGCCACTTGGGGTCACCACAAGTAAGCCCAAAAATACTGGAGTGGGTGGCCCATTCCTTCTCCAGGGGATCTTCCCAACCCAGGAATTGAACCCAGGTCTCCTGCATTGCAGACCGATTCTTTACCATCTGAGCCACCAGAGAAGTTCACTTAGCTCCCCGAATGATTACAAATATATATATGTTTAAAATGCACATGTATATATATATTTTTGTGAAGTAAACTAAAACACAGATATTACATTACAGCTATTGTTTCACAGGATTCTAGGTTTGAAAAAATGCATTAACTGAGCCAGAAATAATTTGTTTGGAAAAGTTTCTTTAGAGTTACTTTGAGTAAAAGAGGTGTGAACTGAAATGTTTCAAACTCAAGACTAACTCTGTGGCTGAAAAGATAAGATTCAGCATCTTCTGGAAGTCCCTTATATAAACTGGTGAGCTAAGTAAGTTAGACGTTTTTTAAAAGATCAATTGAATAGATGGCTAAAGTGTCATCTGTAATTTTATGTATTCATTATGAGAGACTTGAAGATATAGGTTAAAAGAGTATTTTCTTTAATGTGCATAATGGAATTTCTAATATTATTATGACACAGTCCTTCAGTATGTGCCTGGGTTGAAATACCTAGACAGTCTTAAGCTGCCAGAGAATGTTAGATCACTGCAAAGGTACCTAAAAGATCAGATATATTTCTCCCTAGGGGTCAGAAAGGAAAATAAGTTTTGTCTTTTTTCTAAATACTTCTTATAATAAAAATGTACCTTATAATAAAAATTAATGACAGATTATCTTTGAGTTACAATTAGAGCTTACATTCAAAGAGAATATGCATGATAACTACTAAAAAGCATAAAAGATAATACTGCTCTAACTATATTAATAATGGATTATTGCTTAAAGAATTCATCTAAAACTTTAGAAATCTAGATTTTAACTGAAAGATAAAAGTAAAATCTTTAGGTCTGCTGCTACTTACTTTGAATGCACTTTTAAAGGAATTAGGAACAGTCTCTATTGCTGTTATAGATTATTAACAAGAATGAGAACCATATGATTAATTCTGTATTCCTCTTCACTTCATATTAAAAAAAAAAAAAAAGTAATGAGAAAGAGAATTTTAAAATATGAAAGAATTTTTAAACAGATTTTCAAAGTAAGGCAGTACCTTTTTAAAGGGAAATAGCTTTAAAACAATTACAATCTAAGAATTACGCAGGACTCTTCTAATACTTGAGATTATTTCCCTTTGTAAAAGAGAAAGGATCAGAGAAGCAATACTTGATGTAAAAGAAAGTATAGTTTTTTGCTTCAAATGCTTTTTAAAACCACTAGAACTGATATAATTCAATAATTTGTATTTCTGAAAGGTTAACCTTTTCAGTATCTTGTCATTAATCTGATTTTTCTGTCTCATTTCTGTTTGGTCCATACTTTATGTATCACTATAACAAAATTCAGATTGAGTTCCTACATTATTCTAAAATGTCTTTCCTAATATAAAAGTCTTAGAAAGCAATTTACCCAGTTGAAAGTCCCTAGGCTATTCCCTCATGTATATAATTCTCTTACATATCAAATAGGACCTCAACTGGATTTTAGAGGCTTCCTTTCTCTTTTTGCTGTAACAATACAGTTTTTGCTCTCCAAAGTAGGAAACCATTTTCTTTCTCCTGCCCTTGCCAGTGTCTATCAATTCCTGCAGCTTCAGATGCCATTACTTGAACTAGGGGGAAAAGACAGAACTCTGTACTACATAAAATGAAAATATCCTTCCTCCAGCACTACCTCTGTTAACTATGAGCAAGGCTTTACTGAAGGAACAATAAGAGAATCAAATGATGATCTGGCAGAGATGAGAGACTCATACAACTGAGCATTTCATAGTGTACATTCTTAGCCGCTGTTTAATAAATGGACCAATTACTGAAAATTAGGAAAATGTCCCACTCCTGCACTACAAAAAGAGGATAAAACTGTAAAATCCAAACTCAAAACATATTTTATTATAGAAAACATGGTACTAAATTGTGGCTTAATGCTACTCATAGTACTTGTTAAACAAATTTTTATATAATACTCTTATCTTCTATAAGCCATTATCTGAGTTTTAAATAAAGAATAAACATATGCTATATGCCAACCCTATTAGTCAGGGTTCCCCAAAGAACAGAACTAATAGAGTTTTATACACACACACACACACACACACACACACAAATATATATACAGTTCTCTCTATATATAGAGAGAGTGAAAAAGCTGGCTTAAAAATCAACATTCAAAAATTAAGATCATGGCATCTCATCCCATCACTTCATGGCAAATATATGGCAAAAAAAAAGGAAGCAAACAGATTTTATTTCCTTGGGCTCCGAAATCACTGCAGACAGTGACTGCAGACACAAATTTAAAGACACTTGCCCCCTGAAGAAAAGCTATGACAAATCTAGACAGCATATTAAAAAGCAGAGATATCACTTTGCTGAAAAAGCTCCATATAGTCAAATTTATGATTTTTCCAATAGTCATGTATTTGAGAGTTGGGCCATAAAGAAGGCTAAGCACCGTAGAACTGATGCTTTCAAACTGTGGTGCTACAGAAGACATTTGAGAGTCCCTTAGACAGCAAGGAGATGAAACCAGTCAATCCTAAAGGAAATCAAGCCGGAATATTCATTGGAAGGACTGATGCTGAAGCTCCAATACTTTAGCCACCCGATGCAAAGAGCTAACATTAGAAAAGACCCTGATGCTAGGAAAGATTGAGGGCAGGAGGGAAAAGGGGTAACGGAGAATGAGATGGTTGGATGGCATCACTGACACAATGGACATGAGTCTGAGCAAATTCCAGGAGACAGTGAAGGACAGGGAAGCCTGGCATGCTGTAGTTCATGGGGTCACAAAGAGTTGGACATGACTTAGCAACTGAACAACAACAGCAACAAGAGATTGATTGATTAACTCTTTATTTTGGCTCATGTGTTTATGGAGTCCGGCAACTTCAAAATCTGCAGAGCCAGAGCCAGTGTACTAGTTTGAATCCCATGCCTGACATGTTAATGTAGAACCAGGAAGAACCAATACCCCAGCTTGAAGGTCATCAGGAAGGGGGATTCTCATGAGTGAGTCAGCCTTATGTACTTGTCAAGCCTTCAACTGATCGGCAGAGACTCACCCACTTTATGGAGGGCAATACGTTTCATTCAGTATACCAAATGCTACATTTATCTCATCCAAAAACACTCTCACAGAAGTACCCAGAATTTTTTATCACCTTTTGAGTACCCTATGGCCCCGTCATGATGGTGTGATCACTCACCTAGAGCCAGACATCTGGAATGGGAAGTCAAGTGGTCCTTTGTTTCACTATGAACAAAATTAATGGAAGTAATGGAATTCCAGTTGAGCTATTTCAAATCCTACAAGATGATGCTGTAAAAGTGCTGCACTCAATATGCCAGCAAATTTGGAAAACTCAGCAGTGGCCACGGGACTGGAAAAGGTCAGTTTTCATTTCAATCCCAAAGAAAGGCAATGCCAAAGAATGCTCAAACTACCACACAGTTGCATTCATCTCATATGCTAGCAAAGTAATGCTCAAAATTCTCCAAGCCAGGCTTCAATAGTACATGAACCATGAACTTCCAGATGTTCAAGCTGGATTTAGAAAAGGCAGAGGAACCAGAGATCGAATTGCCAACATCCATCAGATCATTGAAAAAGCAACAGAGTTCCATAAAAACATTTACTTCTTTATTAATTATGCCAAATCCTTTGATTGTGTAGATCATAATCTATACCAACAAATGTGGAATATTCTGAAAGAGATGGGAATACCAGACCACCTGACCTGCCTCCTGAGAAATCTGTATGCAGGTCAAGAAGCAACAGTTAGAACTGAACATGGACAACAGACTGGCTCCAAATTGGGAAAGGAGTACGTCAAGGCTGTATATTGTCACACTGCTTATTTAACTTATAGACAGAGTACATCATGCAAAATGCTGGGCTGGAAGAAACAAGTTGGAATCAAGATTGCTGGGAGAAATATCAATCACCTCAGATATGCAGATGACACCACCCTTATGGCAGAAAGTGAAGAGGAACTAAAAAGCCTCTTGATGAAAGTGAAAGTGGAGAGTGAAAAAGTTGGCTTAAAGCTCAACATTCAGAAAACGAAGATCATGGCATCTGGTCCCATCACTACATGGGAATAGATGGGGAAACAGTGGAAACAGTGTCAGATTTTATTTTTCTGGGCTCCAAAATCACTGCAGATGGTGACTGCAGCCATGAAATTAAAAGACGCTTACTCCTTGGAAGGAAAGTTATGACCAATATAGATAGCATATTCAGAAGCAGAGACATTACTTTGCCAACAAAGTTTCATCTAGTCAAGGCTATGGTTTTTCCTGTGGTCATGTATGAATGTGAGAGCTGGACTGTGAAGAAAGCTGAGCCCCTAAGAATTGCTGCTTTTGAACTGTGGTGTTGGAGAAGACTCTTGAGAGTCCTTTGGACTACAAGGAGATCAATCCAGTCCTATCTAAAGGAAATCAGTCCTGAATATTCATTGGAAGGACTGATGTTGAAGCTGAAACGCCAATACTTTGGCCACCTGATGCTAAGAACTGACTCATTGGAAAAGACTCTCATGCTGGGAAAGACTGAAGGTGGGAGGAGAAGGGGACGACAAAGGATGAGATGATTGGACAGCATCACCAACTCAGTGGACACACGTTTGAGCAAGCTCTGGGAGTTGGTGATGGACAGGGAAGCCTGGTGTGCTGCAGTCCATGGGGTCACAAAGAGTCAGACAAGACTGAGTGGCTGAACTGAACTGATGGCCCAATCAAGTTGACACTCAAAATTAATGATCACACCTACTAAATAATAAGTCATAAGCTTAGTTTCTGGAATGGTCCATTTCCATGTGAGGAACAATAGTGAAAGTGTCAAAAGATCTAGTATGGATTCTCTGTCCATTAAATACTATGTATATTATTTTGGGAAAAGATAAATTTTTCTCTGAAAGTCTCAGTTTTTCATTTGTTAAATGCATGATAGTTTAGCGAAAATGTGTCAGTGGAACAACTAAAAATCCAAAAGAAATTCCTGAATTCAATTTCTCTCATTTTAATATCTGTAATAATTTTTTGATCAATCATATAGAAAGAAACAATGAAAAAAATAATTCAGCATTCAATCAGATGAGAAGTTTTAAGCCTAGCAATAAAGGTTATGTGGGCTTCCCAGGTGGTACAATGTTAAAGAATCCATCTGCCAATGCAGGAGATGTGGATTTGATCCCTTGGTCAGAAAAATCCCCTGGAGTAGAAAGTGGCAACCCATTCCAGTATTCTTGAATGGAAAATTTCTTGGATAGAGGAGGCTGGTGGGCCACAAACCATATGGTCGCAAGGAGTCAGACATGACTGGGCAACTAAGCACAGCACATAAAGGTGTGTAAATATGTCAAATAGTAGAATATAATATTCAGATATACTATTTAAGACATCTCGGTGGACATTACCTATGGAGTAAATGGAAGAATAAGATAATGACATGATCATAATCAGAGATGTGAGTCATCACACAACTATAAGACAATTGAGCATTAAGAAACATCTACTTCCTATATTTGATAAGTGTACACTGCTGGTTAAATAGTCTCATTTGTTAGGCAATATCAAACATGAAAAAAGGGATTTCCAGATATTATTTAGAATGAAAATGTTTCTTTGGTGGGCATGAATCTTTAAAAAATATTTTGAAATAAACTTTACACAGAGAAAAGTGCATGGATATATTGAAGTTCACAGATACTAATTGTGCCATTTGATGAGTTGTTACCACTTGTAACCACTCATGTAACCACCATCCCAGTCAAGATGCAGGGCAATTTTATCACACCCAAAAGTTTCTTTTTGACCCCTTTTAGTTAATCTTCACTGCCAAAGGAAACTAGTATTTTGATATCTATAGTGAAAAATTAGTTTTATCTTGCTTAGCCTTTGGTGTGTTTATGTGTGTGTGTGTGCTCAGTCACTCAGTTATGTCCAACTCTTTAGTGACTCCACAGACTGTACCCCACCAGGCTCTTATATCTGTGGAACATTTTAGGCAAAAATCCTGAAGTGGGTTGCCATTTCCTTCTCCAGGGGATCTTCATAACCCAGGAGTGAAAACTTTCTCTTGTGTCTCCTGCATCAGTAAGACGATTTTTTACCATTGCACCACCTGAGAAGCACTACTTTAGAACCTGAAGTAAATTAAACCATATGGTGTATACACCCCTACAGCTTCTTTCACTTGGTATAATGCCTGTGAGATTCAACCATGTTGTTGAGAATATCAATAGTCATTTCTATTGCTGAATGGCATTTCATTTTATGAATCTGCTACGATGTGTTTATCTACTTTTCTTTTAATTGACATTCAGGCTCTTTTGGAGATGTCTCATCTTTTTTAAGAAGGCCTTTAATCCACATATTGACTGAATGAAAACTATGTCTTAACCTAGCAAAACAGAGTCACTGCCCTTAGGATTCCTTGAGCATGATATGGTGTAAACTATAATTCTGGTCTTTGTGATAAAATTTGTTAAATCCAGGACTGTATATATACTACAACTGTGTGTAATAAACTGATAAACCCAGGTCTTTGTGAAGCTCCTGTGACCTGGGTCATTAAGCCAAATTGAGAGCATTTTAAAGTATACCTCCCATCTTTCTTCCCATCAATCTCTTTTCAATCTCTTAAAATTTCTTTTAACTTGACCTCTAATATCTCTAGATCTGGTGGTTTTAGATGCTTCTAAAGCATCCTAAATATATCTAGAGAAAAGTTGTATATCTTCAAGTCGAGATAGCATTTCCTCCTGAGAGGTAACAAGCATTCTAATTTTGGATACTGGCAATAATTCTCAGATGTTTAATGATTTGGGGCTGCTCTGTATTTAATATTAAAGATATAAGCATACCTGTTCTAGTATTTATTCCCCAATATAGAATATAAAATGCTTTCTATTTTGTTACATTATATAATCATAGTATTTTAAAGGTGCATGAGTATATTGCGACTATAGTAGGAGCTCCCACATTATTTCCAGCCCCTGGCCACAGTGTAGTAATCATGGAGTTGGGGGAGAATTGATCCATGCACCCAGATCCAAGTGAGGACCTTGATAATACAAACCAGTCAATTATAGTAAATATTGGGTCAGCCAAAAAGTTCATTTGGGTTTTCCAGAATATCTTAGGCAAAAATCTCAATGAATGTTTTAACCAACCCAGTGTATATGTATGTATGTACAGTAAAAGCTATTAACTTGTCTCAAACAACAATAACTGTTTCAGGAGTTGACAGCTGACACATAACACAAATTGGACTAGTCAGAGTGAGGCACAATGTTTTTGATGATAAGGGGAAGAAATGCGAACAAGGAGGCAGGTAACTCGGGCTTCTGCTGGGAGCCACTCTAAAATTTTGCTGGGAACCAACACACTGAAAGCTACAGGTGGAATATCTGAAGAAAACAGTTCCTATTGACATTTTAAGCCTCTGAATAAGCCCTCGCCTAAGCCCTCACTTACATGAATAGAAATTTCCCTTTGTGATTTAAGTCAGTTGAAGTCTTCTGTTATTTGAAGTTGAAAGTATTTTAATTTATGCAAGAACCTTAATACACATCATCTGGTGAAGCCCTGGTTCTGAAGAGTTCACCTAGTGACTTACAGGCACAATGAAGACAGCAACTCAGGCATTGAGACTGTCATTCCTGTAGAGATTCGCTAACTTTCCTCATTAGGTATAAATCCTCATTTTCATCACTAAATAACTGTTGTTCTCTTTAAAACTTAGATATGTTAACTTCAGATCCCCATGAAAACAGTTTTATTATTTGTTTCTTGGAAAGAAATTTTAAAACACTGAAATAAATATCCATATACTAATGAAGCCCTTACTATTTCCCTCAAAGCTATTCTATTACTAAATGTTAGTTAAGTATTTAATATAACCAGGTCCTATTCAAGACATGGAAACAAAATATTGCTCACAGTCTGATTGTTAAAGAAAGTAAATGAATAGATAATTAAGGCAGGCATGTTAGGTACTATATAAGAAAGAGAATTGCAAAAAGTGTTAAAAAAAAGTTCTGTCAGCTAAACTATAAAAATTGGGAAAAGCCTGAAGAAGAGTGGTTTTCTTAGAGGTCTGGAAAAGGCACACCATGCATGAAGCTAAACACAAATATGAAACTGTACTTGCTGTACTAAGAGATATAGAAGACCACGGTGAAATAAGATCTATGATTACTCATTAATTAACTATCAGATCAGATCAGATCAGATCAGTCGCTCAGTCCTGTCCGACTCTTCGTGGCACGCCAGACCTCCCTGTCCATCACCAGCTCCCGGAGGTCACTCAGACTCACATCCATCGAGTCAGTGATGCCATCCAGCCATCTCATCCTCTGTCGTCCCCTTCTCCTCCTGCCCTCAATCCCTCCCAGCATCAGAGTCTTCTCCAATGAGTCAACTCTTAACATGAGGTGGCCAAAATACTGGAGTTTCAGCTTTAGCATCATTCCTTCCAAAGAAATCCCAGGGCTGATCTCCTTCAGAATGGACTGGTTGGATCTCCTTGCAGTCCAAGGGACTCTCAAGAGTCTTCTCCAACACCACAGTTCAAAAGCGTCAATTCTTCGGCGCTCAGCCTTCTTCACAGTCCAGCTCTCACATCCATACATGACCACAGGAAAGACCATAGCCTTGACTAGGCGAACCTTAGTTGGTAAAGTGATGTCTCTGCTTTTGAGTATGCTATCTAGGTTGGTCATAACTTTCCTTCCAAGGAATAAGCGTCTTTTAATTTCATGGCTACAGTCACCATCTGCAGTGATTTTGGAGCCCAGAAAAATAAATTCTGACACTGTTTCCACTGTTTCCCCATCTATTTCCCATGTAGTGATGGGACCAGATGCCATGATCTTCGTTTTCTGAATGTTGAGCTTTAAGCCAACTTTTTCACTCTCCACTTTCACTTTCATCAAGAGGCTTTTTAGCCCCTCTTCACTTTCTGCCATAAGGGTGGTGTCATCTGCATATCTGAGGTTATTGATATTTCTCCCAGCAATCTTGATTCCAACTTGTGTTTCTTCCAGTCCAGCATTTCTCATGATGTACTCTGCATATAAGTTAAATAAACATGGAGACAATATGCAGCCTTGACGTACTCCTTTTCCTATTTGGAACCAGTCTGTTGTTCCATGACCAGTTCTAACTGTTGCTTCCTGACCTGCATACAGATTTCTCAAGAGGCAGATCAGGTGGTCTGGTATTCCCATCTCTTTCAGAATTTTCCACAGTTGATGGTGATCCACACAGTCAAAGGCTTTGGCATAGTCAAGAAAGCAGAAATAGATGTTTTTCTGGAACTCTCTTGCTTTTTCCATGATCCAGCGGATGTTGGCAATTTGATCTCTGGTTCCTCTGCCTTTTCTAAAACCAGCTTGAACATCAGGAAGTTCACGGTTCACATATTGTTGAAGCCTGGCTTGGAGAATTTTGAGCATTACTTTACTAGCGTGTGAGATGAGTGCAATTGTTCGGTAGTTTGAGCATTCTTTGGCATTGCCTTTCTTTGGGATTGGGATGAAAACTGACCTTTTCCAATCTTGTGGCCACTGCTGAGTTTTCCAATTTTGCTGGCATATTGGGTGTAGCACTTTCACAGCATCATCTTTCAGGATTTGGAATAGCTCCACTGGAATTCCATCACCTTCACTAGCTTTGTTTGTAGTGATGCTTTCTAAGGCCCACTTGACTTCACATTCCAGGATGTCTGGCTCTAGGTCAGTTATCACACCATCGTGATTATCTGGGTCGTGAAGCTCTTTTTTGTACAGTTCTTCTGTGTATTCTTGCCACCTCTTCTAAATATCTTCTGCTTCCGTTAGGTCCATACCGTTTCTGTCCTTTATCGAGCCCATCTTTGCATGAAATGTTCCTTTGGTATCTCTGATTTTCTTGAAGAGATCCCTAGTCTTTCCCATTCTGTTGTTTTCCTCTATTTCTTTGCGTTGATCACTGAAGAAAGCTTTCTTATCTCTTCTTGCTATTCTTTGGAACTCTGCATTTAGATGTTTATATCTTTCCTTTTCTCCTTTGCTTTTCGCTTCTCTTCTTTTCACAGCTATTTGTATATTAATTTCACAGCTATTTGTATATTAATTAACTATACCCTATACATTTAATCTAAGAAAATACCAGGAATAAAAAATACAATAAAAAATTACTTATAATCTCACAGTTGTGTATGAGGCTAAAGATGAGATTAGGAAATAATAAATGGAACTTCCCTGGCAGTCCAGTGGCTAAGACTCTGCGCTCCCAATGCAGGGGGCCCAGGTTTGAGCCCTTTTCAGGGAACTAGATCCCACATGCTACAACTAAGAGTTCACGTGCTACAGCTAAAGATTTCGCCTGCTACAATGAAGATCAAAGATCCTGTGTGCTGCAACTAAGATCCGGCGAAGCCACATAAATTTAAAAAAAAAAAAAAGAAAGAAAAGAAAAAGAAAGCAATGGAATGGACAGGAATGGTGCAACTCTAAACAGTGTGACCACAAAGAAACATAAAGACTCACAAGTCAAGGACTGTCTACCTCACTGATCTGCCACGGCGCTCCTAAATGTATTTTCAAAACAAAACCCTGGCAGAATAAAACCTTTTGTCGATGAAGAATAATCACTTTATTAAAGCAACAGGAAGCAAAGGCTCTCAGAGCCTGAAGGAAAGGATCACAGGAGATGGTCCACACAGAATACAAAGGACAGCAAAGTCTTGTGGTCCTGGAGGATGGGCTCACCAAAAGGGAACAGGAGAACAAAGGAATCCAAGTCATTTGTTACTATTCCTAGTAAGTAATCATGGAAAGATATGGATGGAAAGTGGTTGGCTCACACAGTTGAATAAAGAAAAATTTAAGAGAATACGAAAGTTTTTGTGGGTAAAGTGAAAGTGAAGTCGCTCAGTCGTGTCTGGCTCTTTGCGACCCCATGGACTGTAGCCTATCAGGCTCCTCCATCCATGGGATTTTCCAGGCAAGAGTGCTGGAGTGGATTGCCATTTCCTTAGTGGGTAAAGCATAGATAAAAATATCTCCTTTACATTTTTCAGGAAATGATCAAGAACAGAAGAATGTAAAAGCAACTTTGTCTCTTTATCCACATCATTTCTGGTTACATGAAACAAGATTAAATATATTCCTATATTTTTAAATAAAGAATACAAAAAGTAAATGATACAGCTGATGCAGAAAAATCACCAATGGAAAAATGAGTCTTTAACTGAAAAAGGCTTGTTAAGGTTGAGGGTTGGCCCATCCATTCTATCTGAGATGATTTACAGTCAGTCAGAGCTCATCTGCAATTCTAAAACTGCAGACTTCTGTTTTCTAATCTGAATAAGAAGTAAACTTCATCATAGATTTTGGAAGAAAATCATTGTTTTGGATTAAAGTTTCTTAATTATATTCACAGACCTACAGCTGATGAAAGCTTAGCTGATGAAGACTATACTGATAAGAATAATAATAACTCATTGAGTGATTACTCTATGCCAGGCTTTGTTCTAAATTATTTACTTTTATTTTTTCATCTTATTCTTTCAACAAGACTATGAATTAGGATATTTTATCTCATATTTATAAGATGGGATTCATCGGGCAGAGTGCCTCTGGTCCAAGGCCACATAGTAAGTAGCACAACTGATCAAGAGCCAAGAAGCCAGACCCACCCTATTCTCTGCCTGCCCGTTAGGTGGAGGTTTTCTGTGCTTTTTCTTCTTTAATCTACATTTTGCTACCGCTGCTGCTAACTCGCTTCAGTTGTGTCCAACTCCGTGCAGCTCCATAGACGGCAGCCCACCAGGCTCCCCCTTCCCTGAGATTCTCCAGGCAAGAACGCTGGAGTGAGTTGCCATTTCCTTTTCCAATGCATGAAGGTGAAAAGTCTAAGTGAAGTCGCTCAGTCATGTCCTACTCTTAGCCACCCCATGGACTGCAGCCTACCAGGCTCCTCCATCCATGGGATTTTCCAGGAAAGAGTACTGGAGTGGGGTGCCATTGCCTTCTCTGAATCTACATTTTAACATCACAGGAAAAATAACAATTGTGAATGTGTTTAAGGTGTATTAACTGTATATTTGTGTGGACCCAGGAATCAAGAAATTTGAGTGTGTTACCTCGTCCTGCCTGTGGCCTGCTGTGCTCTCTTTATGTATGTTCTTCATATTCTTCTGTCATGTTTTCTAAAAAAATGTAATATACTTTAAAAATGGTGATGCACTAGGATTTTAGAACTATGCTAGCTAAACTTATCTAGTTTCTTAACTTTCA
Source organism: Tragelaphus eurycerus (assembly GCA_935064755.1). Taxonomy (NCBI): domain Eukaryota; kingdom Metazoa; phylum Chordata; class Mammalia; order Artiodactyla; family Bovidae; genus Tragelaphus; species Tragelaphus eurycerus. The sequence continues at coordinate 37,246,982 of CAKXYN010000012.1, forward strand.
GAGTTTAAACTTAAGTGTATCTTTCATATTTTTTCCACCCCTTTCTGACATACCTCAAGTAATCATAGGGCCCCATGTTTTTAAGACTAAATCACAAGTCTCTTTATTCCTTTACAACTACATCTGATTTGATTTAAATTATCTAATTTCAGGGCAGACACGTGTCTTTTTGTGAGTGTCTTCTGATGTATTTAAGAAGCATCCTTCACATACCAGATCCTGCATTAAAATATAACGGAATCACATTACCCTTTGACAACTTGAGTATAATTCTAGGAGATAAAGAAATGTCATTCCACCAGAAGTTTATATGGGATTTGTAGTATTCCAGGGGTGCTCTTACGTTTGGAGTGTAAATGCCACCAGGATAAGAAAATATCGATGGACTCTTGAAGGGATGTGGTTGTATATTCTTCAAGGGAAACATGAAGGACTCATACATGCCTTGACGAGCTGATTAATTACTGCCTCAGAAAATATAACAATATTTCATTAGAAAAAGTGCCAGGGGGAGATGCATATCAAACACATGGGGCTGCTCATGGATGATTCCATTTTAAATATTCTATCCAACCATCACATCACACTGCATGTCTCCCTTTTTCTCAACTGGAACAGAGGTTTGGTAGATATAGAATTTTATTAAGGAAGCTACAACTCATTTCCATGTGTATGTTTTTTCTTGGAGTTCAGGACATCTGCCCACTTTAAGGCAGAGGATATTTCTTGTGTTGATTTGTTTGGTGCCCGAGGAGAGGCATGACTTTATGCTTTTCTCTCTGGGCATTTCCTGCCAAGCTTTCCCTCTGAATTTTGATGCTTTGAGGCATCCCTCAGAAGACTTGTGACTTCCAGGTATGATTTCCAAATTCTTGCTCCAAATATGCTGTTTGTATTCAGCAGCTGCCTGGGGTTATGTTTCTTCACAAAGTGTGACTTGTTCTTAGACTCTTGTTGTTGTTTGCTTATAGGCACTCATCAGAACAGAAGGTTTTGCAGAGGCTTCTGAGATGGTGCAGTGTTCATGGCTCAGGGCTAAAACATGACAGATGTGTGTTGGATGCCTGTCACCTAAGGTCTCATTTACAGCTACTGGCAGCCTCCACAGCTTCTGACTTCCCTCCTGCATTCATCTGAATTAATGAAATGTCAGTCCCCAACATGTAAATACAAGCTTTGAAACCTAGATTTAAGTTACCAGAGAGGCACTTTTTATCATCTTCACAGATGTTCATTGGCAAATGACTGCAATTTTTTGCAGCAGAAAATAAAATCCTATATACAAAACCACAAGCTCATTCATTTCTACCATCATATATGCTTCTGAAATGTTTAATGTCTTTTCTCCACCTATCGTAAACCTAGCTTACTTTTCATAATGATGATTAGTATTTCTTAACAAGTTCAAACATATCAATTACTTTCCCTACTGGATTCTGAACATGTCCAATACTTGAGACCTATAGCTTGACCCTGTATTTTTTACATTCACTATTTTATACTTATACAGTGTTACATTTAAGTAACCAAGGAATAGGAATCTTTGCCTGGTAAAAACAAAAGTATGAAATTAGGTATTCTATCTTCTACCTCTTCAGTATTCTCTGTAACACTTGGCATGAGTCTGGAAATATAGAAAACTCTCAGTTTATGTGAAATCTATCTTACTGGAAAATTTTAAAGATTTTTTTTCACACCCAGAATCGGTGATGGTTTTTGAGAAGAGAAATTTTCATAAATTTGTTATAAATATAAATTGTTTCAAACTTTCACAGAGGCAATTTGCCATTATCTGTCAATATTTTTAAGTGTGTATGCAAACAAATCAGGAATTCTACTTCAAGGAATCTAGTCTGTGAATATTATCACTCAAGCAAATAAAGATATATTGCAGCATTTTGCAACACAACATTACTTTTATTAGTAATAAAAATGAAGTCAAACTGAACATTCATCAGTATGAGACTGGTTAAATGATACCACAGACCACAAAGCAATGCTCTAAAAAATAAAGTAAATATAGATATACCAAGAAAAACAAAGCTCATATATACTGTTAAAGAAAAGACATCGAAATACATAAATAAGCAACAAAGAAACAAAAATATATAAAAACCCCAAATTACAGAATAATACATACAACAATCTGCTCTAGTAGCACAAACACATGTGCTTGGGGAAGCTATGGGTATGCATATCAGATAGAGAAGGAAAGAGCAGTCATTTTTACTTTGACTAATATTTTGGATCTTTATTTAATTAATAATTTGTTGAATGCCTATTAAATTCCAGACCTATGTGTGATTATTTCATTTTAATTCTTTCAACACTGCACTTCTTTAGTCATATGAAAATATTTGTTTTTTTTTTTTAATACAAGTTTTCTAACCATAAATATTATCATGGTTCATCATAGAACTTGTGCTTTTAAGGGTGCTACAATTTGTTTATAAAGGTCACTCAAACAAAATGGTAAAATTACATTCAAACAAGTTAGTGCTGCGGGCATATAAAATTCATTAAACTTATCAAGACTGCACTATACGATATCCCTAAAATAAAATCCTATGTCAAGATGCAAATTTTACATATGGATGCATATGAATTTTTATAGGAGTTAGTGAAAAAAATGTGGTGGCTTTCTAGCTGTTGCTGCTGCTCCTTAGTTACTTCAGCCGTGTCCCACTCTGTGTGACCCTATGGACTGTAGCCAGCCAGGCTTCTCTCTCCATGTAATTCTCCATGCAAGTGTACTGGAATGGGTTGTCATGCCCTGCTCCAGGGGATCTTCCCAACCCAGGGATTGAACCCAGGTCTCCTGCCTTGCAGGCAAATTCTTTACCACTGAGCCATTAGGGAAGCTCAGCTTTCTAGCTAGACCATAATAAAAAGGAACTGCCTTAAGAGTTGACCCATACTTCTCCTGAGCATTACATGCAACCATGTGGCCATCATTACAGTTGTGTCTGAGTCTTTGCGACCCTATGGACTGTAGCCCGCCAGACTGCTCTGTCCATGGGAATCTCTAGGAAAGAATACTTAAGTGGGCTGCCATGCCCTCCTCCAGGGATCCTCCCAACCCAGAGATCGAACCAGCATCTCTTATGTTTTCTGCATTAGCAGTGGGTTCTTTACCACTAGCACCAATTAGAGGTACATGGAACCATAGTTCCTCTAATTGGACATGACTATAACATCAGTTTGTTCTTAATTATGGATGAAAGTCATATACTGCAAAAATAAATAACATAACAGTTTGAAACAGACTGACTCAAAGCCTTTCTCAACCACTTAGTGATGTGATTACTTAAAATCACTCTTTCATTTTCTCCATCAGTAAATAGAGATATTAAACATAAGTTACCTCATATGGTTGTGTAATTACTCAATAGTTAGTGCATTTGAGGCATTGATAGACAGGAGGCAACAAATAAATGTCATCTTCCAGTACCATTACTTATAATAATTTTGATGATAGAATTTAGAATGTGTGATTCTTTTAGCGAAATACATTCTATAGAGGATCTATTCATATTTATGTAATATTATTCCACTAGTTTTAACCGTTTCCTATTGCTGCTGTAACATATTACCCTAAACTTAGTGGTTTAAAGTAACACAAATTTATTTTAGAATTTGGAAGTTCAAAAGTCTAAAATGAGTCTTCAGGGCTGCATTCCTTATCCTGGCACTAGGAGATAATCAATGTCTTTGCCTTTCCCACCTTTCAGAGAGCAGTTACATTCCTTGAACTGGGGCCTCTTCCTCCATCTTTAAAGTCAACATTGGCTGGTCAAATCTTTCTGAAGTTACAGCACTCTGAAGTGTCACTTCTACAGTCAAATCTTCCTCTTCCATCCCCTAATTAGGGTGCCTGTAATTCCTTTGGGCCCACTTGGATAATTCAAAATAAGTTCCCCATCTCCAGATCCTTAACTTAGTCACATCTTCAAAATTATTTATACCATGTACAGCAACATTCACTGGTCCTGGGATTTGACACTGGCATCACTGTGGAGCCACTGTTCAGCCTCCTACAATGAGCAAATAAATTCAGGCCTAAACTGAGTAAGTTTTTGAAATTTCTGTCTCTATAGCAATGAATTTGTAACAGGTCACATCATCAACTTGTAGCTGTAAAGGACATGAGTGACAGAACACTCTCTTTCACTGCCCTTAAGAAACTCTAGGAGACAAAGAAACGAACAATATATCTAGGACAATGTATTCTGGTGGAGAGCTAAATAGATTGGGTCAGAGAAAGCTTCAGAGAATAGATTACCCTTGAAAGGAGGAACGACTAGAGGAATATAGAGTCTTTAGCAGATAAACAGTGTAGGAAGACGATTGCAGACTAAGGGAAAGAAATAAGTATATACAAAGGCAGATAAGATTTAAGCACATGAGATATTCAGGGAAAAGTAATAGTTCAATCTGGCTAGAGCAGAAAGTTCTGGTTAAGAAGTGTGAGAGACAAGGCTTGAAGATTTAAGATTAAAAATGCATATGATTATATTAGCATATTAACCTGATAAATTATGCAATGATAAAGCATTTTTATTTGGAATTTCATAGATTTTATAACCCCACAAAATTTACTTTCTTCCTTTTAGTTTTTTTTCCAGAAGATCTTTGGAAGTGAATCCACTGAACACCACTGCAGGAAAATGACCCTAATCTAGTGCTTCTCAAAGGCTATTCCTGACCCAGCAGCATCACCACCGCCAAGAAACTTGTTAGAAATGCACATACTCAGGCCCCACCTCAGACCTACTTAATCAGAAACTCTGGAGGTGGGCCTAACAAACTGTTTAAAGGAGATTTCCTGGTGATGCTGATGCTTTGTTAATAAGTGAGAACTACTGCTCTAATCCGATGTAGTTGTAGTTGAACCACAAAGAGTGCTCAGCCCTGGAGAGTTTAAAGTCCCCTTGTCCCCGTAGATCAGAGTTTTACTTTGGGTAATGTCAAATCTTAGGCACCCCATGATTCAAATTTTTTTGCCACTTGATTAATGCTTCCTATTGCTCCACAGTGACACCCATTTCCAACACTGGCCTCATAGCAACAGGATATGCAGTTGCTCTCCCTGTATAGGATTTATTAGCTTATGCTTAAATTCTGTATCACTTGGTAATACTTATAGATTGAATGGCCATCAGTTCAGTTCAGTTCAGTTGCTCAGTCATGTCCATCTCTTTGCGACCTCATGAATCACAGCACGCCAGGCCTCCCTGTCGATCACCAACTCCCACAGTTCACTCAAACTCATATCCATTGAGTCAGTGACGCCATCCAGCCATTTCATCCTCTGTCGTCCCCTTCTCTTCCTGCCCCCAATCCCTCCCAGCATCAGGGTCTTTTTTTTTTTTTTTTAGGACTCTTTTTTTTTTTTTTAATTTTATTTTACTTAACTTTACAGTATTGTATTGGTTTTGCCATACATCAAAATGAATCCGCCACAGGTATACATGTGTTCCCCATCCTGAACCCTCCTCCCTCCTCCCTCCCCATACCATCCCTCTGGGTCGTCCCAGTGCACCAGCCCCAGGCATCAGGTATCAGGCATCGAACCTGGACTGGCGACTCGTTTCAGACATGATATTGTACATATTTCAATGCCATTCTCCCAAATCATTCCACCCTCTCCCTCTCCCAGAGTCCAAAAGATTGTTTGTTCTATACATCAGTGTCTCCTCTGCTGTCTCATATACAGGGTTATTGTTACCATCTTTCTAAATTCCATATATATGCATCAGTATACTGTATTTGTGTTTTTCTTTCTGGCTTACTTCACTCTGTATAATAGGCTCCAGTTCCATCCACCTCATTAGAACTGATTCAAATGTATTCTTTTTAATGGCTGAGTAATATTCCATTGTGTATATGTACCACAGCTTTCTTATCCATTCGTCTGTGGATGGACATCTAGATTGCTTCCAAGTCCTGGCTATTATAAACAGTGCTGCAATGAACATTGGGGTACACGTGTCTCTTTCAGTTCTGGTTTTCTCAGTGTGTATGCCCAGCGGTAGGATTGCTGGATCATATGGCAGTTCTATTCCCAGTTTTTTGAGGAATCTCCATACTGTTCTCCATAGTGGCTGTACTAGTTTGCATTCCAATGAGTCAAATCTTCCCATCAGGTGGCCAAAGTATTAGAGTTTCAGCTTTAGCATCAGTCCTTCCAATGAACACCCAGGACTGATCTACTTTAGGATGAACTGGTTGGATTTGCTTGCAATCCAAGGGATTCTCAAGAATTTTGTCTAACACCACAGTTCAGAAACATCAATTCTTCGGTGCTCAATTTTATTCACAGTCCAACTCTCATATCCATACATGACCACTGGAAAAACCATAGCCTTGACCTCATTAATACTACTTCTGTTCCTACTTCAAGACAAATGGCAGATCAAACTATTGTCTCCACAGGACATCTTTTTTCTTTTATCCAAGCCCCAAGATTCTTCTCTGGAGGCCATCTTATCTTTCTGAACCAGTCTGGAAATAATATAGCATCTTAGGGTACTAACATACTATTCGAGGAGAAAGGCAAGTTAGTCTAATACAGAGGATGAGGTGGCCAAATTTTAGAAAACAGGAAAGAAATCTAAATTTGAGTTTAAAAAGATAACTGGTAAAGATTATAAAAATATAAGAAAGAAAGGTGATAATGAGAAAAAAATTATTGAGGTTAATTTTGTGTCAATTGTGGACTGTTTACTAAAAAAAGGAATATGATAAGGAAGAAAAAATTTGATTTGGAAAGCCAAAATTGAAAAAGAAAGTGTTTTGGGAATTTTCAAGTTTTTATTTGTTAGAATCACTGGTGTTCTGCCTTTCCAATTACATACAAGTTGAACAGAGGAAAAGCAATTCTTCCCTAGCCATTTATGAGACTGTATTGTCACCAGTGTGATTTCCCCTCCAGCTGTCACAAGCTGAGAGGATATATCCCCTCTGTGTAAATTTAAGAAGCCTGACGGTAACATGAGTGGATGACAGTAAATAACACTGCCACCTGCACTTAAATGGAATTTCCAATGTCTTGTTTTTCATCGCTGTCAGTAGTGTATCTCTCCTTAAAGACAATATTTCATCAAACTTATAATGAAAATGATAATGTGGCCATAGTTTATTTATAGCATATATTTCTATTGGTTGGGTCGAGTTTTTGTTGTCATATTAATCAAAGACAAAATTGACTTTAGTGTAGCTCTTTAAACTCTTCAAAAATGCTTTTCCAACACAAATACTTTTAAACACATAGAAAGAGCCACACGTTGAACACCCCCTCCAAATTTTCAGTATATGACACCAGTTAAAATAATGCATTTTCTTTTATTAACAATTTTGGTAAGAAACAAAATGTCCAGGAAAACCAAGATAGTATGGCTATATATCTTGGCTATATATATGGCTATATATATACCCAGATGAAGTACAATCTCTCCCAAAGCAACTTTCAAAAAAGAGTAAAATGATCAAGAAAACTAAAACTAATCACAGCCCTTATTCATATAGGTGGGAAGAATGAATATGTGAAAGATGAGATCCCTTTTAATTGAATGACTTTGGTTTCCATAATTACAGGTCTTTTTATCAAACCTAGCATGTTAATAAACATGCTATCTTAATGAGATAAAAAGTTAAAAAATGGCATAATGTATGCTCAACACTGATTTCATATTCATAATCCATATCACAAATCCATATTGGATAGGTATGTGACAGAATTGATGAGATTTATTTGTCATAAAAATGATCTATAAAGAAGGAAAAAAGTATATTGTTAGCACAGGGGGAAAGCATGCAAATTTAAGTTCCAGCAGTTATTAGTTGCATGAAGTTATTTAAACCCTATTAGTCAATGTCTTCATCTATAAAATGGGTATAACAGTACTTACCTAAGAAGTTTAGGTAAGTACTTACCTAAGAAGTACTTACCTATGAAGATTAATAAACTAACATTTACAAAGTACTGCAATAAGATCTAGCATATAATAAGAATTAGGTATATATTTATTAAATGAAATAAATAATTAAAAAGGACCATATGAGTTGGGGAAAATGGTCATTCTCATTTTAAATTATTTAAATGGTGCCTCTGATAATTAAGCACTGTTATCCATAAATAAAAAAAACATTATTTATTAGACAATTAGTGCATCCAATAAGAACAAGTTTAATGTTAATAATAATTTGAGAGTTAGGTGCTGACCTCATGAATTTAAAGAATTAAGGATATGTGAAAGCAAAAGAATAAAATGTTACATATTTAACAAGACTAGTTTTGCATTCTCTATAACAGACCCTTCTTCAAGGTGAAAAGCAAGTTCAAAGTATATTACATTTGCATGACAAACAGCAGAATAAACAACAAAACAAACAAATGTCCAAGGTAGGACAAAGGAGATAATGTTAACTCACCAAGGGCAAAATATAAATAAATATCTAAGTAAGAAGATAAATGATAAATTATTTATGTAAGAACTCACGTATAAAGATGACCCAAATTGAAAAGCTGAAATGAACATTTGCACAATTCTCCATTTTACATTAATGTAAAGAAGTTATCTACCACAAATCTAACTAGTTACCAGAGTTACTATAAAACTTTATTAAAATCACCATGGTTATATAGTTTGGTGGGAGAGAATAAGCAGCTAGGTAGAGTTTTCTAATTAATATTTAAATTATATCATACTATGAGAAACACAATGAATAACACATACGAAAAAATATTTATCTCACTAAAAGGCAACTAACTCTGTAAGTAGTACATTTACTTCATTTGTGAGCACCAGAATTTTAATTCCAAATCAGCCCAAATAGCAATGTCTAGTGAACAATGCTGGAAGGGTGTCTTTGACTTGGAACTCTGAAAAGCAAAAGTGACTATTTAAAAATAATTAGTTCAACCCAATCAAAAAATGGGCCAAAGAACTCAATAGACATTTCTCCAAAGAAGACATACAGATGGCTAACAAACATGAAAATATGCTCAACATCACTCATTATCAGAGAAATGCAAATCAAAACCACTATGAGGTACCATTTCACACCAGTCAGAATGGCTGCGATCCAAAAGTCCACAAGCAATAAATGCTGGAGAGGGTGTGGAGAAAAGGGAACCCTCTTACACTGTTGGTGGGAATGCAAACTAGTACAGCCACTTTGGAGAACAGTATGGAGATTCCTCAAAAAACTGGGAATAGAACTGCCATATGATCCAGCAATCCCACTGCTGGGCATACACACTGAGAAAACCAGAATTGAAAGAGACACGTGTACCCCAATGTTCATAGCAGCACTGTTTACAATAGCCAGGACTTGGAAGCAACTTAGATGTCCATCCACAGATGAATGGATAAGAAAGCTGTGGTACATATACACAATGGAATATTACTCAGCCATTAAAAAGAATACATTTGAATCAGTTCTAATGAGGTGGATGGAACTGGAGCCTATTATACAGAGTGAAGTAAACCAGAAAGAAAAACACAAATACAGCATACTAACGCATATATATGGAATTTAGAAAGATGGTAACAGTAACCCTGTTTACAAGACAGCAAAAGAGACACTGACGCATAGAACAGTCTTTTGGACTCTGGGAATGGGAGAGGGTGGGATGATTTGGGAGAATAGCATTGAAATATGTATAATATCATATCTGAAACGAGTCGCAAGTCCAGGTACGATGCCTGATAACGGATGCCTGGGGCTGGTGCAGTGGGATGACCCAGAGGGATGGTATGGGGAGGGAGGAGGGAGGAGGGTTCGGGATGGGGAACACATGTATACTTGTGGCGGATCCATCTTGATGTATGGCAAAAGCAATACAATATTGTAAAGTTAAGCAAAATAAAATTTAATTAAAAAAATAAATAAAAATAATTAGTTCATGGACTTCCCTGGTGGTACAGCAGATGAGAATCCACCTGCCAATGCAGGGGACGTATGTTAGATTGCTAGTCCAGGAAGATTCCACATGCCACAGAGCAACTAAAGCCCATGCACCACAACTACTGAGCCTGTACTCTAGAGCCCACAGGCTACAACTACTGAGCCTACGTGTGGTAACTACTAAAGCCCACGCACCTAGGGCCTGTGCTCCTCTGCAACAAGAGAAGCCACTGCAATGAGAAGCTCATGCACAGCAATGAAGAATAGTCACTGCTGACTGCAACTAGAGAAGGCCCTCGAGCAGTAACGAATACCAAGTGCAACCGAAGAAATAATTTTTTTTTTAAAAGAATAATTAGTTCATCCAGTATGGCTTCAAGCATGGAGAGTCTATCTGTTGGACCCTCCAGGAACTGATGTTATGATAGGCTTAAAAAGGACAATAGAATTTAGGGTCTGGGCAAGTGTAGTTGAAGCAACAGATCAGATCAGATCAGATCAGTCGCTCAGTCGTGTCCGACTCTTTGCGACCCCATGAACCGCAGCACGCCAGGCCTCCCTGTCCATCACCAGCTCCCGGAGGTCACTCAGACTCGCATCCATCGAGTCAGTGATGCCATCCAGCCATCTCATCCTCTGTCGTCCCCTTCTCCTCCTGCCCTCAATCCCTCCCAGCATCAGAGTCTTCTCCAATGAGTCAACTCTTCGCATGAGGTGGCCAAAATACTGGAGTTTCAGCTTTAGCATCATTCCTTCTAAAGAAATTCCAGGATTGATCTCCTTCAGAATGGACTGGTTGGATCTTCTTGCAGTCCAAGGGACTCTCAAGAGTCTTCTCCAACACCACAGTTCAAAAGCATCAATTCTTCGGCGCTCAGCCTTCTTCACAGTCCAGCTCTCACATCCATACATGACCACAGGAAAGACCATAGCCTTGACTAGGCGAACCTTTGTTGGTAAAGTAATGTCTCTGCTTTTGAATATGCTATCCAGGTTGGTCATAACTTTCCTTCCAAGGAGCAAGCGTCTTTTAATTTCATGGCTGCAGTCACCATCTGCAGTGATCTTGGAGCCCAGAAAAACAAAGTCTGACACTGTTTCCACTGTTTCCCCATCTATTTCCCATGCAGTGATGGGACCAGATGCCATGATCTTCGTTTTCTGAATGTTGAGCTTTAAGCCAACCTTTTCACTCTCCACTTTCACTTTCATCAAGAGGCTTTTTAGCCCCTCTTCACTTTCTGCCATAAGGGTGGTGTCATCTGCATATCTGAGGTTATTGATATTTCTCCCAGCAATCTTGATTCCAACTTGTGTTTCTTCCAGTCCAGCATTTCTCATGATGTACTCTGCATATAAGTTAAATAAACATGGTGACAATATACAGCCTTGAAGTACTCCTTTTCCTATTTGGAACCAGTCTGTTGCTCCATGACCAGTTCTAACTGTTGCTTCCTGACCTGCATACAGATTTCTTAAGAGGCAGATCAGGTGGTCTGGTATTCCCATCTCTTTCAGAATTTTCCATAGTTTATTGTGATCCACACAGTCAAAGGCTTTGGCATAGTCAATAAAGCAGAAATAGATGTTTTTCTGGAACTCTCTTGCTTTTTCCATGATCCAGCGGATGTTGGCAATTTGATCTCTGGTTCCTCTGCCTTTTCTAAAACCAGCTTGAACGTCAGGAAGTTCACGGTTCACATATTGCTGAAGCCTGGCTTGGAGAATTTTGAGCATTACTTTACTAGCGTGTGAGATGAGTGCAATTGTTCGGTAGTCAACAGATAACAGACCCTAAAAAGAAGAAAGGGAAGCTTCTACATTTGAGAAAATAATTCCCCTCAATCTGTACTTGGAAAATATTTGATCTAGTGGAATGGAAGAATTTTTCCCTGACATTTTGGCATTGTTGAGGTATTTTCTAGAGTAGTGGTTCTTTATCCATTGTCTCACACTGGTCTGGGTTGCTATGAACACAGAATACATGTACTGGAATATTTTAAGCATCAAGTAATATTTCTTTTAACACTGAGGATACAAGTTACTATGATGATTTCCTTCAGACAAAACACTTTGTTCAAGAAAAACAAAGCACAAGTTTAGGTCAGTACAAAAAGGAACATGTGTGTTTAGGGTTACATTCAGGGAAGTAACAGTTCTACTCAAACAGCAATTTGAAGGGTACCCAATGAAGAAAGTGATCGTTATTGATCCTGTTAGTCAATCCAAAACATGTATTTGGCTTCTGTTTACTTCCAGACAGGCATTTTTATAGGCTCTAGGGTGAAAACACAGTGCAACATAAAAAATCGTGACTTTCTTAAAACTATTCCTGTCTCATTTATAATTGTTTTAAATTATGTATGATATTATTATCCTATATTGTGGTGAAAAGTTTCATAAATTCAAGTATTCAAATACTTTCCCAAAATACAGAAAGGATGAAAACCAGTTAGAAAGAGGCCATGTGATTTAAAAAATATATTATTAAGTAGAGAAAGAATACTATTTTATGCTTGTAATAAACATCATTGTCTTTTATATAACACTATATACAGTCTGTTAAGATTAATTGTTAATTAATTAATTAAATAATTGCTGTTGTTGTTCAGTCGCTCAGTCATGTAAGACTCTTTGCGACCCCATGGACTGCAGCACACTAGGCCATCCTGTCCTTCACCATCTCCTGGACCTTGCTCAAACTCATGTCCATTGACTTGGCGATGCTATCCAAACATCTCGTCCTCTGTCGTCCCTTTCTCCTCCTGCCTTCAGTCTTTCTCAGCATCAGGGTATTTTCCAGTGAGTAAGCTCTTCACATCACAGGGCCAAAGTTGGAGCTTCAGCTTCAACAACAGTCATTCCAATGAATATTCAGAACTGATTTCCTTTAGGATTGATTGGTTCTATCTCCTTGAAGTCCAAGGGACTGTCAAGAGTCTTCTCAAACATCACAGTTCAAAAGCATCAAATCTTCGATGCTGAGCCTTCTTTAGGGTCCAACTCCAACATCCACACATGACTACTGGAAAATCCATAGCTTTGACTAGACAAACATTTGTCGGCAAAGTAATATCTCTGCTTTTTAATATGCTGTCTAGGTTAATCATAGCTTTTCTTCCAAGGAGCAAGTGTCTTTTAATTTCCTGGATGCAGTCAACATCTGCAGTGATTTTGGAGCCCAAGAAAATAAAGTCTGTCACTGTTTACATTGTTTCCCCACCTATTTGCCATGAATTGATGGGACTGGATGCCATGATCTTAGTGTTTTGAATGTTGAGTTTTAAGCCAGTTTTTTCACTTTCCTCTTTCACCTTCATCAAGAGGCTCTTTAATTCCTCTTCACTTTCTGCCATAAGGGTGATATCATCTGCATATATGAGGTTATTGATATTTGTCCCGGCAATCCTGATTCTAGTTTGTGCTTCAGCCAGCCTGGCATTTCGCATGATGTACTCTGTATGTAAATTAAATAAGCAGGTTGACAATATACAGCTTTGACATACTTCTTTCCCAATTCAGAACCAGTCCATTGTTATATCTCTGGTTCTAACTGTTGCTTCTTGATCTGTATATGTTTCTCAGGAGGCAGGTAAGATGGTTTGGTATCTCCATCTCTTGAAGAATTTTCCAGTTTGCTGTGATACACACAGTCAAAGACTTTAGCACAGTCAATGAAACAGTAGTATATGGTTTTGTTTTTCTGGAATTCACTTGCTGTTTCTATGATCCACTGGATGTTGATAATTTGACCTCTGGTTCCTCTGCCTTTTCTAAATCCAGCTGAACATCTGGAAGTTCTCAGTTCATGTACTATTGAAGCCTAGCTTGGAGAATTTTGACCATTACTTTGCTAGCACGTGAAATGAGTGCAATTAAGATTAAGATAGCATCTCTCAAATTTACAGTTTACTTATATGGTGGCCTTAGTAGCACAATAATCCTTTAAATCTTGGTTCTCTGAAAATTGAGCTATGGTAAAATATGCCATTCCTCCTTCTTATTAATGAGCAAATTGAAGAAAGGGGGAAAAGCAGGAAGAATCATCATCCATTAGCAGTGATCTATGTCAGGCATCCCCAACTCTTGGGCCACAGACTGGTTGCGGTCAGTCGCCTGTTAGGAAGAAGGCTGCAAAGCAGGAGTTGAGCAGCCAGCGAGTGTGCAAAGCTTCATCTGTATTTACAACCACTCTCATTACACCTGGGATCCACCTCCCCTGCCACCCCAGTCAGTGGAAAAACTGTTTCAAGAAACATGAGTGTGTGCATGCATGCTCAGTTGCTTCAGTCGTGTCCAGCTCTGTGGCCCCATGGACTGTAGCCCGCCAGGCTCCTCTGTCCATGGGGATTCTCTAGGCAAGAATACTGGAGTGGATTGCCATGCCCTCCTCAGGGGATCTTCCTGACCCAGCTATTGAGTCCATGTCTCTTATGCACAAAACTTTTTGGCCCCGGGTGCCAAAAAGATGGGTGATTGCTGGCCTAAATGACTACAAATGAACCTACTGAAAGCAGCATCAAGGCTAAGGCAAAAAATCCCAGTAAATATATGTCAAAACCTGAAATTTCAGTTGTTCATCATGCAAGGTTATTTGCACACTAAGTCATTTTATAGCTTTCAATATGCAATTTAGCCACAATGGAAAATTAAAGCAGTTATTGATTTAATTTGCAGTGTTTTAGTTTTGGTTGAGGTAAGACTAGCAACATCTGATTCTATAACATAATAGATCTGTCATTGAATCAATATTTCAGTAAGGATATGAGAAAGTGGGAATTCTCAAACTTCTATGGCTAAAGTTAAAGATGTATCAGTGTATATGTATATGAACTTCATTGACATTTAACAGTTTTTTAAAATGTATTTCTGAACACCATAGAAAGTAGACATAAAAGTAATACAACAGCACTTCTGATGAGAAGTAAATGCTCATGGAAACAGAAGAAAATACATAGTTAAGATAGTACTCTTGTGCTCATAATACCTTTGTGACCAGCCATGATACTGAACATATTAGTGTGCTGTTATAAATAAAGATTAAAAATGAATTTCTTGTAAGGACCATTGTAAAAAATGAGAATTATCTAGACTACCTCAATGTATAAACCAGTAGCTGATGATTAATGTTATAACACAGTATTTCAAGTTATAATGATCTCTATTACCAGAATTCTGAAGAACAATATGAATATTAAGAACCATTGGTAGAAATATTTTTTTTAATTGCTCCCTTTCTATTTATTTATTTAATGTAGATTGAAATCTGGTTTTTGTTTTGTTTTGTTAATTTTCATTTCCCATCACCACATTCAAGCAGGTGCTTCCAACTAGGTGCTTTAAAAACTCTGGAGTTTCTATGAACTGTTTTAGAGTTCCATCTTAGCTTTTGGTCAAATGGAGTGAGTCTATTCTACACTGAGTGATTCTGCTTCTCCTAGCTATGTATATTGAAGCCCTAACTCTTAATGTGAAGGTATTTGCAGGTGGAGTCTTTGGGAGGTAATCAGATTGAGAAGAGTGATGCACTGAGGGAAGGCTATGGAAAACATAGCGAGAAGGTGGCTGTCTTCAGGCCAGGCAGGGAGTTCTCATAAAGAACCTAAGTCTGCCAGCACCTTGATTTTTGACTTCCCAGGCTTTAGAACTGTTAGAAATAAATACTTGTGAAAACACCCAGTCTATGGTATCTAGTTATAACAGTCTTATCTGCCTAAGATAGAGTTCTAAAACCATTCATAGAAACTCCACAGTTTTTAAAGGTAATCGTTTTGGTGGAAGCACCAACTTGAATTTAAAAGGACAGAATCAGTATGAAATGAAAAGACATCTTTGGATTCCAAGCTCCTATGGACAAGAGCAGGCAGAAAAAAATATTCAGCTACAAATGGGGGGCTCTATTTTATGTAAAATGAATGATAATTTAGAAGATGAAACCAAGACTTCAGTGGACAAAGCCAGGAGATACAGGGACTCATTCTCAGTGACTACTGTATGTCTTGTGCTTCCCCTTTTCAAATAAGAATGCCTACTGAAGTTATCCTATGCTGACTCACCATATATATAGGGTATATATATGGGAGAGAGTGGTACAGGTGGTAGTACTTGTCTCTAGTTCATAGGACTTCAGATCAAGAAGGAATTTTTTGAAAAATTGTACCCAATGATCTGAATTCAAAGATGTTCATTTGTACTTGAATTTGATTGAGATGAGATTTTGTATCTCAAGCCTTAGCTTATTCTAATAGAATGAGACACTGGGGAGATCTTGAGAAGGAATTAGTGAATCACACAAACGGAAGAACTGCAAGTAAGTTTTTGTCATTTTAAAACATGGCCAAGAAATTTTTTGGACATTCCTCTTATCAGGACATGGGGTACGTATCCCATCATACTGAATCTTATCTCTCTACTAAGCAGTAGAAACACAGGTATACCTCAGAGATATTGCAGGTTTGGTACCAGACCACCACAATAGAGTGAGTCACACAAATGTTTTATTGCTCAGCAAGAACACCTGATGTATGTCTTCTGGTAACTGTGCAGTTCACCAGTTCCATTTAGAGGGCAAAAGTGGCTGTTTTGTGATGTGGGTTATAATCTCAGCTATTTGAAGTCAACTCTGAAAATGACCAGATCTTCAGCAGACCTGACAAGGATCACTTGATTCAAATGCCTTTTGAATGATGCTTCAGCTGTTGAAGTAGAGATTACACTAGATAAAATGACTTGATTTTTGACCCAGTGTATTTTACAAAGACAACCATTCTCTGCATTCTTTAAGTGGGCTCAGTATATGCCTGAAAAAAAAAATGAATTCTAATTGATGTAGTACATCCCTCAATACATTTCAAAGAAAATAAGCATTGAGAGAATTCAGGTAAGCAACATCAGAGTTTCTTCATTACTCAAAGCATCCTCCAAAACAAAAAATAATACTCCTAAGACTCATACATTACTAATTATTGGATACATTAGCTCATGTATAAAAATACAGGATTGCTGAAATACTTGGTATATAATGCACTAAACACTATGAGAACTAACTCCTCTTCTATTCCTTCTTCCCTCTTTTAGATGGTATTTTCTATCCCTTCTTCCTTCTTTCAACATCAGACACCATCTTCTTGCATTTCATTTATAGCATGATCCTCCCTAAAATATCACTGATTGTCTCATGCAGTGATACAAATTGTGAGGAAACACCTACCTGATGCAGTTTTCTGGTGAGTTTCATCATTTTGGACACGTATGAAGTTGAATGTTTTAACATAATGCTGAATTTTGAAATCACCCAAGAAACAATCATGAAAAAAACTGCATTAAGGCAACAATTTACACATATTTCCCCATCACACTGAAATGTTCACTAAACACTCAAGTAAACAAATAAGCAAAAACAAAAAAGGAACAAAATAGAATAAAACCATACCAAAATAAAATAAAATTTGAGTGACTGTTAATCTCAAATAGATTAATCAGTGATCCTTTACTCAATCTGTGGAAAAGTCTTGGAGGGTGATGGGCATAAAACAGTACTGGAGCCACAAATATTCAAAGGATACCATCTTCTAGTCACTGAAACTACCTAGGAAGCTCAGCCTCCTGGATCACTGGTGTGATTATAGCCAAGAGGTACATGAAAAGATGTTCAACATCACTAATTACTAGAGAAATGCAAATCAAAACTACAGTGAGATATCACTTAAACCCCATCCAAAATAACTATCATCAAAAAATCCATGCACAATAAATGCTGGAGAGGGTATGGAGAGAATAGAACACTCCTACACTGTTGGTGGGAATGTAAATTGGTACAGCCACTATGGAGAACAGTATGGGGGTTCCTGAAAAAACTAAAAACAGAGGTATCATATGACCTTGAAATCCCACTCCTGGACATATATCCAGAGAAAAATAGGGTCTGAAAGGATATATGCACCCCTGAGTTCATTGCAGCACTGTTTACAATAGCCAAGACATGGAAGTAACCTAAATGTCCATCAACAAAGGAATGGATAATGAGATGTTGAACATATATACAATGGAATAGTATTCAACCAAGAAAGAATGAAATAATGCCATTTGAGGAATATGGACAGATGTAGAGATTGTCACACTGAATGAAGTCAATCAGAGAAAGAGAAATGTTGTATGATATCATTTTCAAGCAGAATATAAAAAGAAATGATACGAATAAACTTATTTGCAAAACAGAAACAGTCTCCTTATGGAAAAGGTGGGGGAGGGGATAATTTAAAATGGATAATCAACAAAGACCTACTGTATAGCACAGGGAATTCTGCTCAATATTCTGTAACAACCTAAATGGGAAAACAATCTGAAAGAGTGTATATATATATATATATGTTTTTTAAAAAGCCTGAAACTTGATGCTGAAATATTTGCACTTGAAACAATTATTTCAAGAAATTCCACTTCCACAAATTTAGTAATGCAGAGGAAGACTCTCATTCTTGTAAGAGGTTTTTTTTTTTTCCTGAAAAGCTGAAATTTGGAATCTATTTTTAATTTAGTAAACTAAATATCTTATACATATGAAGACTCTAAATTTTAAAAGTTGATGTTTTTATACTTTTCAAAGTTTCAATTTTTTTTAGAAATTTTAAAATTACATCATAGGTTCTATTCATAAGAGAAACATGCATGGATTTAATACAATTAAAAAAATTGAGTCTGTGTGTTTGTGTATTTGGAGGTAGGTACAGTAGGGAACAGTTAGAACGAATACAGTTGCAGTGGTTAAGACAGAACTTTGGTTTTAATAGGCAAAGAGGATAAAATGGAGTAATAGGCAGTTACAGTCAATTTCTTCCACTGGGCTTATTTTATAATTCTGGTTACAAAAGCTAATATTGAGGCCAGTAACTGAGCAAAGCCTTACTCTGCTCAGGAGCATAAGTGCCTGATGATCTATGGAATGAGGTTCGCGACACTGTACAGGAGACAGGGATCAAGACCATCCCCATGGAAAAGAAATGCAAAAAAGCAAAATGGCTGTCTGGGGAGGCCTTACAAATAGCTGTGAAAAGAAGAGAAGCGAAAAGTAAAGGAGAAAAGGAAAGATATAAACATCTGAATGCAGAGTTCCAAAGAATAGCAAGAAGAGATAAGAAAGCCTTCTTCAGTGATCAATGCAAAGAAATAGAGGAAAACAACAGAATGGGAAAGACTAGGGATCTCTTCAAGAAAATCAGAGATACCAAAGGAACATTTCATGCAAAGATGGGCTCGATAAAGGACAGAAATGGTATGGACCTAACGGAAGCAGAAGATATTAAGAAGAGGTGGCAAGAATACACAGAAGAACTGTACCAAAAAGATTCTCATGACCCAGATAATCATGATGGTGTGATCACTGACCTAGAGCCAGACATCCTGGAATGTGAAGTCAAGTGGGCCTCAGAAAGCATCACTACAAACAAAGCTAGTGGAGGTGATGGAATTCCAGTGGAGCTATTCCGAATCCTGAAAGAGGATGCTGTGAAAGTGCTACACTCAATATGCCAGCAAAATTGGAAAACTAAGCAGTGGCCACAAGATTGGAAAAGGTCAGTTTTCATCCCAATCCCAAAGAAAGGCAATGCCAAAGAATGCTCAAACTACCACACAATTGCACTCATCTCACACGCTAGTAAAGTAATGCTCAAAATTCTCCAAGCCAGGCTTCAGCAATCTGTGAACCGTGAACTTCCTGATGTTCAAGCTGGTTTTAGAAAAGGCAGAGGAACCAGAGATCAAATTGCCAACATCCGCTGGATCATGGAAAAAGCAAGAGAGTTCCAGAAAAACATCTATTTCTGCTTTATTGACTATGCCAAAGCCTTTGACTGTGTAGATCACAATAAACTGTGGAAAATTCTGAAAGAGATGGGAATACCAGACCACCTGATCTGCCTCTTGAGAAATTTGTATGCAGGTCAGGAAGCAACAGTTAGAACTGGACATGGAACAACAGACTGGTTCCAAATAGAAAAAGGAGTACGTCAAGGCTGTATATTGTCTCCATGTTTATTTAACTTATGTGCAGAGTACATCATGAGAAATGCTGGACTGGAAGAAACACAAGTTGGAATCAAGATTTCCTGGAGAAATATCAATAACCTCAGATATGCAGATGGCACCACCCTTATGGCAGAAAGTGAAGAGGAACTAAAAAGCCTCTTGATGAAAGTGAAAGTGGAGAGTGAAAAGGTTGGCTTAAAGCTCAACATTCAGAAAACGAAGATCATGGCATCTGGTCCCATCACTACATGGGAAATAGATGGAGAAACAGTGGAAACAGTGTCAGATTTTATTTTTCTGGGCTCCAAAATCACTGCAGATGGTGACTGCAGCCATGAAATTAAAAGACGCTTACTCCTTGGAAGGAAAGTTATGACCAACCTAGATAGCATATTCAAAAGTAGAGACATTACTTTGCCATAAAAGTTCGCCTAGTCAAGGCTATGGTCTTTCCTATGGTCATGCATGGATGTGAGAGCTGGACTGTGAAGAAAGCTGAGCACCAAAGAATTGTTGCTTTTGAACTGTGGTGTTGGAGAAGACTCTTGAGAGTCCCTTGGACTGCAAGGAGATCCAACCAGTCCATTCTGAAGGATATCAGCCCTGGCATTTCTTTGGAAGGAATGATGCTAAAGCTGAAACTCCAGTATTTTGGCCACCTCATGTGAAGAGTTGACTCATTGGAGAAGACTTTGATGCTGGGAGGGATTGGGGGCAGGAGGAGAAGGGGACGACAGAGGATGAGATGGCTGGATGGCATCACTGACTTGATGGATGTGAGTCTGAGTGACCTCCAGGAGTTGGTGATGGACAGGGAGGCCTGGCGTGCTGTGGTTTTGGGGTCGCAAAGAGTCGGACACGACTGAGCGACTGATCTGCTCTGATCTGATCTGATAGTCATCTATGTGGTTTTGGTTAAAAAAAAAAAAAAAAGAAAGAAAAATCTATCAAAGGTTTTTAATTAGCTGGGAATCTGGGTTCAATCCCAGTACAAACTCTGAGGAACCATAAAGAGTAAGCTCCAGAACTGATCCACCATAGGATGGGAACTGTTATCCACTGACTTCTGAGCCCTGTTGGTTAAGGTTTGTCACTGAGGAAGTTAAATCCCCTGTACTTAATAGATTATGCATGCCCTGAGGAGTGGTTTTCTGGTGTCTGACAGAGAAAAGTCTATGCCCCCTCCCCTTTTTAAAAAAGTACAGTGACTTACAATATTAGTTTCAGATTTATAGCACAGTAATTTGATATTTTTATAGATTATACTCCATATAGAATTATTGAAAATATTGACTATGTTCCCCATGTTGAACATTACATCATTGTAACTTATTGAGTTTATACTTAGTAGTTGGTATCTCTTAATTCTCTTCACCTATTTTGCTCTTTTTCTCTCCCTTCCACCCCTCTCCCCTCTGGTAATCACTAGTCTGTTCTCTCTGTGTGAGTCTGTTTCTGTTTTGTTATATTTGTTCACTTATTTTTAGATGCCACATGAACATGAAAACATGTAATATTTTTCTGTCTTTGTCTGACTTACCTCACTAAGCACAATACCTTCCAGGTCCACCCATGTTTTTGCTAGTGGTAAAATTTCAGGTTTTGTTGTTTTGTTTTGTTTTTTTTCCTTTCTTATGGCTGAGTGTAGAATAGGAGAAGATATTTGCAAATGATATATCTGATAAGGGAGTTAATATCCAAAACAAATTTAAAAACTCACACAAATCAATATCAAAGCCAAACAATTCAATTAAGAAATAATAGGCATTTTTCCACAGAAGACATACAATGGCCAACAGGCACATGAAAAAATGCTGAACGTCACTAGTCACCAGAGGAAAACTGAGAGATGGTGGAGTGGAAGACCCTGAGCTCACCTTCTCTCATGGGTAAACTAACATTATAGCTATTTATTGAGAAACTATTGATGAGAAAGACTGGAAAATACCTTCTATAATGAAAAATATTAAGAAGAAGCCAAAAGGTAGGCAGAAGGGGTAAAGGTTCAGTATAGTGGAGACCCATACCCCTGGGGTGGGCAACCCACAAACAGGTGGTTAACTAAAATTGCAGATGTTCTCCTCAATGCGAGAGAGGGGTCTAAGCTTCACACTGGATTCCCCAAGCCAAATGTCCTGTGCCTGGAAGACATACTCTCAGAACATTTGGCTTTCAAAGGCTTTTTTAGGGAGATTCAAAGTGTAACATGGAGCTGTAACACTGGTCCATCCATCGCTTCAAGTATTTGTTGCAGCAAGATAGAACTGAGGAAATTGCAAACTCCCTCGACAAAAAGGATTATAGGAAATAAAAGACTCCACACTTAAAACAATGCACAAAAATATTTCACACAGAGACCCAGGGCAAAAGGAGCAATTTGAAAGGAACCTGGATCAGACCCACCTGATGATTTGGAGAATCTCATAGAGAGTCAGAAGGCAACTGAGGATCACACTGGGATACAGATACCGGCAGCAGCCATTTGGGGGAGCTTATTCTACCACGTGGACATTGATACTGGCAAGCACCATTCTGAAACCCTCCCTCTAGTTTGTTATCCTTAGGACCCAGCCCTACCCTCATCCACCAGCCTGTAGGCACCAGTACTGGGAAGCCTAATGCCAAGTAACTAACAAAGTAGGGAACAGCCTCACTTACCACCAAGCAGGCTGCCTTATAAACCCCTGGGTCCATAGCCTCCCCTAGACACAGCCCTGCCTACCAGAGGGTCCAGAATCTAGCCCCATACACCAAGGTGCAGACACAGATCTGGGAACCCCAGGATGCTGAAGGCAGAAACTCTAGGACCTGACTGCACCCACTAGTTGGCAGGCACAAGCCCCAGGACAACCACAGCTCTGAAGGCTGCCATGGCAGGACCTAGCAAACCTACCAGGAGGCCAGCAGCAATGCTGGGAACCACTGCACTCCAGTTCCCCCACCAACAGGCCAAAACTAGCTCAGAGATACCTAGGATTCATTAGCAAGCCCTCTCTGGGAGCCAGCACCACTCAGGAGAAGCACAGCACCAGTTTTTGGAACCCCTTGAGTCAACAGTCAGGAAATGGCCCCACCCACAAGCTGATACTAGATCCAGGAAGCCTGGCCATGAAACCACCCACCCATGAGCACCTCTAGAGCATATAGCTCTGGCGACTAGAGACAGAGTGTACAACTGAGATTCACAGGATGTCTCCTACAAAAGGTCACTTCTCCAAGGTTGGAAAATGTAATCAACCTACCAAATACAGAGAAGTGAAAACAGCAAAGAAGGCAAAATGAGCAACATGTGCTAAACAAAAGAACAAGGCAAAACCCCATAAGAACCTCATAAAGTGGAAACAGACGATCAAAACACAAACAGTTATGAGATATTATCTCATACCTGACAAAATGGACACAATCAAAAGACCACAAATAACAAATGTTGGTGAGGATGTGTAGGAAAGGGAATCCTTTGCACACTGCTAGTATTAATAGAAATGTAAATTGGAGCAGCCACTGTGGAAAATAATATGAAGTTTCCTCAAAAAACTAAAAATAGAAGTACTTTAAGATCCAGTCATTCCAGTTCTGGGTATATAGCCAAATAAAACAATAACACTAATTTTAAAAAGATACCTGCACCCCAATGTTGTTCATATTGGTATTGTTTATAATTGGT
Organism: Tragelaphus eurycerus; assembly: GCA_935064755.1. Lineage (NCBI taxonomy): Eukaryota > Metazoa > Chordata > Mammalia > Artiodactyla > Bovidae > Tragelaphus > Tragelaphus eurycerus. The sequence goes on from CAKXYN010000012.1 coordinate 37,270,584, forward strand.
TTTTCCCGAAATCATGTGTAGATGTGAGTATAAAGAAAGCTGAGCACCGAAGAATTAATGCTTTTGAACTGTGGTGTTGGACAAGACTCTTGAGAGTCTCTTGGACTGCAAAGAGATCCAACCTGTATATTCTAAAGGAAATCAGTCCTGAATATTCATTGGAAGGACAGATGCTGAAGCTGAAACTCCAATACTTTAGCCACCTGATACAAAGAACTGATTCACTGGAAAAGACCTTGATGCTGGGAAAGATTGAAGGCAGGAAGAGAAGGGGACTACAGAGAATGAGATGATTGGATGACATCACCGACTCAATGGACATGAGTTTGAGTAAGCTTCAGGAGTTGGTGATGGACAGGGAAGCCTGGCATGCTGCAGTCCATGGGGTTGCAGAGTTCGACATGATTGAGTGACTGAACTGAAGACATGGAAGCAACCTGTGTGTGTTAGTCACTCAGTTAAGTTTAACTCTGCAACTCCATGGACTGTAGCCCACCAGGCTCCTCTGTCTGTGGAATTCAAGGCAAGAGTACTGGAGTGGATTGCTATTCCCTTCTTCAGATCTTCCCAACCCAGGGATCTCCCACGTGGAAACAACCCAAGTGCCCACAAACAGATGAGTGGATGAAGGTGTATGTGTACATAAACGCACGCATACACACTGTAATACTACTCAACTATAAAAAAGAATGACATTTTACCATTTGAAATAACACAGATGAACCCAGAGGGAATTATGCTTAGTGAAATAAGTTGGGCAGAGAAAGAAAAATACTATATGTTATTACTTACATGTGAAATCTAAAAAAAAAATAAATAAACTCACTAATAGACTGAAACAGAAACAGACTCACAGATAATAGAGTACAAATTGGTGGTTACCAGAGGGATGGTGGAGGGAGATAAGGGTAGGAATTTATGAGGTTAATAAATTTATGAATTTACTATGTATAAAATGGATGTGAGAGTTGGACTGTGAAGAAAGCTGAGCGCCGAAGAATTGATGCTTTTGAACTGTGGTGTTGGAGAAAACTCTTGAGAGTCCCTTGGACTGCAAGGAGATCCAACCAGTCCATTCTGAAGGAGATCAGCCCTGGGATTTCTTTGGAAGGACTGATGCTAAAGCTGAAACTCCAGTACTTTGGCCACCTCATGCAAAGAGTTGACTCTTTGGAAAAGACTCTGATGCTGGGAGGGATTAGGGGCAGGAGGAGAAGGGGACGACAGAGGATGAGATGGCTGGATGGCATCACTGACTCGATGGATGTGAGTCTGAGTTAACTCTGGGAGTTGGTGATGGACAGGGAGGCCTGGTGTGCTGCGATTCATGGGGTCTCAAAGATTCGGACAGGACTGAGTGACTGAACTGAACTGATAAAATAAATAAATTTAAACAAGTATATATTGTTCAGCATAGGGATTACAGCCAATATTTTATTATAACTTTAAATGTAGTATAATCTCTAAAAATTTGAATCATTATGTGGTATACCTAAAACTAAAATAACATTACAAATCAACTATACCCTAATAAAAAAATAAGGTATGCTGAAGACAGAAACTCCAGGACCTGACTTCACCAACTAGTGGGTAGGGACAAGCCCCAAGACAATGAGAGCCTTGCAGGATGCCATGGATTATCTCTAATCAACAGGAAAATTCAAATCAAAACTACAGTGAGACATCATTTCACACCTGTCAGAATGTGTACTTAGTCACTCAGTCATGTCTGACTGTGTGACCCCATGGACTATAGCCCTCAGGGCTCCTCTGTCGAGGCAAGAATATTGAAATGGATTGTAGTGCCATCCGGGGGATCTTCCCAACTCAAGGATAGAATCCAGGTTTCCCACACTGCAGGTGGATTCTTTACCATCTGAGCCACTAAGGAAGCCCAAGAATACTGGAGTGAGTAGCCTATCCCTTCTCCAGGGGATCTTCCCAACCCAGGGATTGAACAGGGGTCTCCTGCATTGCAATGAATTCTTTTTTTATTATTATTATTATTTTAATTTTTCTTAACTTTACAATATTGTATTACTTTTACTATACATCGAGATGGATCCGCCACCAGAATACACATGCTCCCCATCCTGAACCCTCCTCCCTCCCCCCTCCCACACCATCCCTCCAGGTCATCCCAGTGCTCCAGTCCCAGGCATCTGTTATAGGGCATCGTACCTGGACTGACTCGTTTCAGATATGATATTATACATATTTTGATGCTATTCTCCCCAATTGTCCCACCCTCTCCCAAAAAGATGGTAACAATCACCCTGCTTATGAGACAGCAAAAGAGACACTGATGTATAGAACAGACTTTTGCAATGAATTCTTTACCAGCTGAGCTACTAGCCCTATCAGAATGACTATCATCAAAAAAGACAACAAATAACAAGTGTTGGCAAGGATGTGGAGAAAAGGAAACCCTAGTACATTGTTGGTAGCAATGAAAAACAGTGTGACAATTTCCCAAAAATTTAAAAATAAAACTACAATATTACCCAGAAATCCCACTCTTAGGTATATACCTCCCCCCAAAAAATGAATTCAAAAGATATATGCACCCAATGTTCATAGCAGTATTATTTACATAGCCAAGACGAGAAAGCAACCTAAGCGTCTATCAACAGATGAATGGATAAAGAAGATGTGGTGTATGTGTGTATATACATAAATACAAACATACACACACACATATATGTATAAATGTATACAAGTATTAATCTATATTCTTGACACAGGAGCTAACATACAGGGAATTGTATGTCACAGCTATGCTGAAATTAGGGGATGACCTGCAGTGCAGCACAAGCATCTGATACATTTGTTTTTTAGTTTTCCAACAATCATGCATATATACATTCGATTCAGTTTCAAAGTATGTTGGTTTTCAAATCACTGGTACCTGCTTTTAAATCCCGCTTTGGCATTTACCAATCTATATGACTTTGAACCCCCAGAGTAGAAAATGACAACCCACGCCAGTATTCTTGCCTGGAAAATTCCATAGTTAATCTTTCTAAATCTGTCTTATAATCTGTAAAATGGTGTTAACGATAATGATTTAAACAATTCTTTAGAATTGTTGTAAAGAAGAAATTACGTATTGTATGAACAACTCTTAATTGAGTGGAGATCAAACCAGTCAACCCTAAAGGAAATCAACCCTGAATATTCATTGGAAGGATTGATGCTGAAGCTGAAGCTACAATACTTTAGCCACCTGATGAGAAGAGCTGACTCACTGGAAAAGACCCTGATGCTGGGAAAGATTGAAGGCAAGAGGACAAGGGGGCAACAGAGGATGAGATAGTTGGATGGCATCACTGACTCATGGACATGAGTCTGGGCAAACTTAAGGAGACAGTGAAGGACAGGGAGGCCTGGCATGCTGCAGGTCTTGGGTCCACAAAGAGTTGGACATGACTTGGCAACTGAACAACTTAGTTCAGTCACTAAGTCATTTCCGAGTCTTTGTGACAACACGGACTGCAGCCTACCAGACTCCTGCATCCATGGGATTTTCCAGGCAAGAGTACTGGAGTGGGGTGCCATCGCCTCCCTAACCCTAATTATGCCTCAGGAGGAAGCAAAACATTTCATAGATGGAAAATCACTCTGGTCTTGGAGCCAAGGTCACTGGGTTCTAATGCTAGCTCTGACACTCATCAACTGACAGAGAAAAATCCCTATGGACATCAGTCTTACCTGATAAGAGCCTTCTCAAACTCTCAACTTCCACACTGCATTCATTGTAAAACAAATTATAAAAATAAATGCATGAAAAGTAAGTTTGGATGGATGGATTATTTTCATATCCCTTAATTATCCTGGCAGAAAAGGCAATGGCAACCCACTCCAGTACTCTTGCCTGGAAAAATCCCATGGATGGAGGAGTCTGGTAGGCTGCAGTCCATGGGGTCACTAAGAGTCGGACACAACTGAAGCAACTTAGCAGCAGCAGTAGTTATCCTGAATGATCCAACAATAAACTACTGGAAATGTAAAGGTAAAGTTTGATAGCTTCACAAACTCAGCCTGTGAATGTTTTTCTAGAGAAGCTTTAATATTGAGGTCACGTTATTAAATACCAAAGGGCATTTAAGCTAAAGACATTTTGGAGAGAAATTAGTTTAGCTGTCTCTCTCTTAAAAACAAAAAAAGAGGAAAAGTACTTTTATTTTTGCTTTTCACAACATTTGTCCGCATTGTGAATCTAGAACTATTTAATTTATTGTTGATATTTGTAATTTCTTTCCACAAATTCACTCCTAAATGAAATGCCTATCTTTTGATAAGCCTGCTTATAGCTAGATTTATAAATCACTTAGGTTTAGAGAGAAAATAGGTTTCTTGATCTCCTTTTGAAAGCTATCTTTATATAAAAAAAAGTATTGATGAAATATTGACTCTTATTTTCCATAAATGAGAGATGAATGCCAGCCAAACAAAAAGCAAGTTACCTTTGTTTGCACTTCCTTAAGTTGCTTTTTTCCTCAAGATGAATCATGTTTTTGAACTTTAGCTCTTTGCTTTTCATTTTTGAAATTTCCATGATGAAAATGTTTACATGAGGTATAAAAGCATGATGTCTGTCTCTATATTAACAAGAGGTCAGAGAGAAAGAAGTATCCGAATGGTCAGAGAGAAGAATCAGATTTCCCATGAGACTTCTGCCTTACACCATGGAATCTAGGCAAGCAATAGTAAATAAAATGTGCCTGAGTGCTTAGTTGTGTCCAATTCTTTGTGAACCTTTGGACTGTAGCTCAAGGCTCCTCTGTCCATGGGCTTTTAAAGCCAAGAATAGTGGATCTGGTTGCCATTTCCTTCTCCAGGGGCTCTTCCTGACTCAGGGATTGAACCCTCATCTCCTGCATTGCAGGGGAATTATTTACCTGCTGTGCCATCGAGGAAGCCCTTGAATAAAATGTGGTGAAATCTAAAAAAATAAAAAATGACCTAGTCAACTTTCATCTCTAAAACAAAACTGTCTTCTTTCATCCCAGTGGGTCAGCTTTGAAGCAGCCAAGCTTTCCTCCAAAGGTTCCTGGTACTACCTCTGCTGCTCTTTGCTGATAAAATTTAAATTATCCTCCCTTCCAGACTACGTGGAGGCTTTCACTTCATATGCGCTGCAGTAAAGAAAATGTAGCTTGTTTCAGAGTTATGTTTTTACGTCGAGGAACTGTTTACATTAAAAAGAAGTATTTCTTGAGAAATAAGTACTTGGTTTCTTTCACTTTTAGGTGGTGAAAGGAAACCAATGGCATGATGATTATTAAAAGTAAAAGCACCCGTGAAGAATAAAGAAAACTAAATAAAAGGAAAGGAAAAGGAAAAGCCATGGCAGTATCAGCAACTACTCATGAAAAATTCTTTTTGAAAAATTCATTAGGGGATAAAAGATCTGAAGAGACTGTCCTGACACATATTAAATAGAAAGAGCTGTGTGAAAGGAACTCCAAGTCTGAGTGTAGACACAGAGCAAACTTAGGAAATATATTTACAAGAGAAAAATCAGAATATAAGTACGAGAAGAGGGTCATGAACACTTGAGCCACATGTGCTCACTTCTTTGGCTGCCTCCCTATCAGAGTTTTCATTCTGTCTGCTCATCAGGAAACCTGCCTCAGAGAACAGGATGGCTGATTACATTGTCTAAGGCTGTTACATCCTCCTGTTATATCCCGCTGTGTTCTAATCTCCCAGTGGGTATCTGAGGTAGTAGCTGATCTTGGAAGTCAGCAGGGATTTGTGTAGATGTGTACATTTGAGATTCAGCCTCCTCTAACACGAGGGTGGTATATGTTAAGCAGAAGAATTCATGCAGCTAGATTTGAAAGAGCAGTACTCCTGGACAGACAGTGAATTTGTTTTAGAGTTAATGAATGATGAATTTGTTCTATGCAAATCTTTAGTATCATTAGATTCACACTAAGAAGGGAAGTTTCAGAGGCTCATTATGAAACTCACCTGGCTAGACTAAGTTGTTTCACCCTAATTGAGAAATCTCATTTGACATCTAGCCCTACATCAGGTCAAAATGCACAGAGCACACAGAGCACAAATAAAAGCAATTAGACCTACTACCTTGGCCTTGATGGAGTCTGCCTCCTCTAGCATGCCTGATTAAATTCTATTTCAAAGGCAGGCTCTAATGCACTCACTGAACTCTTTGTCCTTGAAGTAGAGAGGGTTTTAAGGTCTGTTTCTCAGGGGTCTGGGAAATGGGAAGAGTAATTCACTTCTGAAAAAGGAACAGTGCTTTCTCCCAGGTTGATCCCAAAGATTAACAGCACAACACATATAGTGTTGCCTCACACCATTGCTTAAAAATCCTGGATACATAGATAGGGATCTTTCAAAAGTGATTTCCCAATACCACAGCTCTTCTTCTTTGCCAAATGGACAATTTTATTTTCTAAAATTCTTACCTGACTATACTAGACTCCCTAAATGTAGACATTAGAGTTTTCCTTAGAGAAGTAATGTTTAGCTCTTTAAGGGTCCAGGGATTTTTAAAAACAATTATTGCCACATTAATGGTATAATTCAGTTTGCTGCTGCTGCTACTGCTGCTGCTAAGTCACTTCAGTCATGGCCAACTCTGTGCGACCCCATAGACAGCAGCCCACCAGGCTCCCCCATCCCTGGGATTCTCCAGGCAAGAATACTGGTGTGGGTTGCCATTTCCTCCTTCAATGCATGAAAGTGAAAAGTGAAAGTAAAGTTGCTCAGTCATGTCCAACTCTTAGCGACCCCATGGACTGCAGCCCACCAGGCTCCTCTGTCCATGGGATTTTCCAGGCAAGAGTACTGGAATGGGGTGCCATTGCCTTCTTCATTTAGTTTACTACTATTCCTATTTTTCAAGTTTAGTTTATAGGCAGGGAACAGACTTTCAGTAACTTTTCCAGGGTTCTCCTAAATAATTCAAGGCTAAAGGTAAAAATATTCTTCTCGATGAAAACTTCTCTTTGAAAATAGTATTAAGTCATGATGTCTTCACATATTCTTTAATAAACACTTTTACTCATTTCAGTCTGATTTATGCTTTTCTCCTCAATACATACACACACACACACACACACACACACACTCACATATACACACATATACTCACTTACTCACTCACTCACACTCTCCCTAGATCCTTCTACTAAGATTGCTCTTATCTTAATCTTATTATGTGATTTCTGACAAATCAAATATGCACAACCCTCTTTGGGGCTTTCTTGGCCTCTCAGTAACATTCAACCACTTGATCACTCACTTCTCTTGAAATTCTTTATTTTCTTGGTCTTTATGACTTCACAGTCTCCTGGCATTTATTCCATCTCTCGTAAGCTATCTCAGTACCCACTATCAGATTATGTCTGATATCTAATTACTGAAGTGTTAAAAACCTTATGACATTTCTCTACAATTGGTCCTTTGGTGATTTCATGTATTTCCATGATTTAAAAGTAAGCACAAGATCTTCCAGGTTCATCCATGATGTGAAAAAAAACTGGAAGCCATGATCTCTTTCTTACAACAAGAAAAAGATGAATAAACTGGAAGTCAACAATTTTTCTTGAACTCATGAGAAAGAGAAGGCTGTAAGACAAACGGCAAGCTCAAAATCTAGAGAGATGAAGACTTCTCTAGAAGGGTGGTCCAGTGACTAGGACTCTGCACGCCCAATGCAGGGGGCTGGGGTTCAATTCCTGGTCAGGAAACTAGACCCTACATGCCATAACTAGGAGTTCATATGTTGCAACTAAGACTCAGCACAGCCAAATGAACAAATATTTTTCAGAAAATCTAGAGAGACAAGTGAATCCAGAAAGTGTTAGCCAAGATCTGTTTATATAAACTGTAAACCAGTGGTAATAACTGATACGGTATTCTTACAAATTGCTTGAGGCTAAGTGTGGACTAGCTTAATGAGAAACTCCTAGGGGCCACAGTCATAAAGGGATCACCATCATAAAAGGGCCAACACACTTTAATGGGTTTTATGTGCAGAAATCCTGCAAGATTCTCATGGCGAAGAGATAACAAAGATCCCTTTGTGGCTTTGGCATGAGGAGGAGAACAACCATTGTGAAATAGGTACAAAATATCCTCTATAGCAAAGTGTCATTCTATAAAGAAAAGGACTTTACCAGAGTCTCATTCCACTTGGGGAAAAAGTAATTCTCCATCTCTAGCTGCCTCTTGCCTTCATGTCTCACCAAAAGGAGGGGAATGGGAAGCAAGAAATCCATGTGAAGGTATAGCCCAGGAGATCAGGTCCACCACAAGACTGAGATTTATTCTTTAGATTACAGAATATTTCCCATCACTAACACCTTACCACTACATCAACAGGACTCCAGTAAAGTAACAGTTGATTAAGAGTTCTAGAAATGAAAGCATATTGTCTCTCTGAGGAGAAGTATGTAGAGAAATCCAGTTTTAAAAAAGCTACAGACAAGGGTACTAGAGGAATCTGAAGTCCCTGCAGCTTCTACAAGCATTAAACACAGTCCTGAACGTGAACGTGAAGTCGCTCAGTCGTGTCCAACTCTTCCTACTCCTAGCCAAATTAACATAAAAACTTATACTAAAGGCCTATTCACCTTAGTTCCTACTACCTGATATATCATGTCTCAACAAAAAAATCACAAGGCATGGTAAAAGGAAAGAAAAAAAAAAACAGTCTGAAGTAATAACATAAGTAGTAGAAGCAGTCAGAAATGACACTGATGGAGTTATCAGACAGGAATTAAAATAACTAAAATTACTATGTTAGGGCTATAACAGAAAAAGGAGACAACATCTAAGAACATATGGATAATGTAAGCAGAAAGATGGAAACTCTAAAAGTAGTAAAAAAGAAATACTAGAAATTAAAAACACTGTGGCATAAAGGAAGAATATCTTTGCTGAGCTTACCAGTAGACTGGACACAGCCACAGAGAGAATCAACAACCTTGAGGATGTATCAATAGAAACTTTCCAAACTGAAATGCCAAGGGAAAAAAACAGGGAAAAATAGAATACCCTGGAGCTGTGAAACAATTACCAAAGTCACAGCATACTAGAACTTGAGTACTAGAAGAAGAGAGAGTAAAGCAGAAGAAATGCTTGGAGAAATAAGTCAAGAATTTTCCAAAATTAATGACAAATACAAAAACTCAGTCTTAGAAATCTCAGAGAACACCAAACAGGATAAGCACAAAACATCTAGGCATGTGATACTCAGAATGCAGAAAACTAAAGACAAAGAGAAAAATCTAGAAAAATGCCAGGGGTGGGTTGGGAGTAGAAGGGCACTTTATCATAGAGTAGCAAGGAAAACGATGACAGCAGACGTCCTTCCAGCAAGAAAATGAAATAATGTTTATGACAGGAGAATGGCATAATGTAAATGAATTTAGACTAGTTTAAAATGTATATTGCAAACACTATAGCAACTGTAAAAACATTAAAAAGAAGTATAATTACTACGTAAAGAGTGGAGTGGAAATATAACCATGTAAATGCTCAACTGAAAAATAAGAGGGATAAAAAAAGAAGAAAAAGGTAACAAACAGAAAAATAGATAGCAACATAGTAGATATTAACCCAGCTATATCTATAATCATTTTAAATGCAAATGATTGAAGTGCACAAGTCACAGATTGTTGGAATAGATTAAAAAACAACAACAATAATAAGACCCAGCTATATGTTGTCTTCAAGAAATCCTTTAAATTTAAACACTCAGGTTAAAAGCAAAAGGCAGAGAAAGATATACCATGCTAACATGCATCAAAAGAAAGCAGGTAAAGTCATGTTAATTTCAGATAAATCACACTGCAGAACAAGGAATATTTTCAAGGATAAACAAAATCATTATGTCATAATCACAGAGATCAAGTCTTTAGGAAGGCATAACAATTATAAAGAAATTTAGAATAACTATTGTGTGGGAACCAGTGTATGCTCACTATTTAAAATATTAAGCAATACAAAAATAAGGAAAGCTAAAATTACATAAAATCCCACTGCCCCCAAATTACATGCACAACCACAAAATTACCTGTGTAACTAGGAGGTTAGCTCCTATGAATCTCATTTCAGATCTATGTAGGTAAATAGAGTAGATAGGACTAGTGTAGTTTTAAAAAAGCAATAGACAAGATCATTAATCCTTTAATAAAAGTACAAGTTCTCCAAATTCCTGCTTATATTAGGAATAACATTATATAAACATTAAGAATTTGGAATCATTATATTTCAGTCACAATTTTCTAATACATCTTTAAATGACTCCTGCCTTAAAAATAAGATTATGCCTTTTACTATCTACCTTTTCCCAACTACTTCAATTAATTAGTCATATAAGTTTTCCTCTTCAAATTTTATAATACTGATGTTATATTTTTTTTTATCATTTATCATTTAATTTTTTTTTATTTTTTTTTATTTTTTTATTTTTTGGCTTATAATCACATTTATTTTATTTTTTTTTTACAATATTGTATTACTTTTACTATACATCGAGATGGATCCGCCACCAGAATACCCGTGCTCCCCATCCTGAACCCTCCTCCCTCCCCCCTCCCACACCATCCCTCCAGGTCATCCCAGTGCTCCAGTCCCAGGCATCTGTTATCGGGCATCGTACCTGGACTGACTCGTTTCAGATATGATATTATACATATTTCAATGCTCAACATCGCTCATTATCAGAGAAATGCAAATCAAAACCACTATGAGATACCATTACACGCCAGTCAGAATGGCTGCGATCCAAAAATCCACAAGCAATAAATGCTGGAGAGGGTGCGGAGAGAAGGGAACCCTCTTACACTGTTGGTGGGAATGCAAACTAGTACAGCCATTATGGAGAACAGTATGGAGATTCCTCAAAAAACTGGGAATAGAACTGCCTTATGACCCAGCAATCCCACTGCTGGGCATACACACTGAGAAAACCAGAATTGAAAGAGGCACGTGTACCCCAATGTTCATAGCAGCACTGTTTACAATAGCCAGGACGTGGAAGCAACCTAGATGCCCATCCACAGATGAATGGATAAGCAAGCTGTGGTACATATACACGATGGAGTATTACTCAGCCATTAAAAAGAATACATTTGAATCAGTTCTATTGAGGTGGATGGAACTGGAGCCTATCATACAGAGTGAAGTAAGCCAGAAAGAAAAACACAAATACAGTGATGTTATATTTTTAAATCCAAATTACTCAAGTATGTTTGTCCACCTTCCATGCTTAAAAGTTAACTGTATTAATATCCTGTTGCTATGTAACAAAATAATACAAATTTGGCAGCTAGAAGCAACACACATTTATTATTGCATATTTTCCATGGCATATTTTCCATAGGAGTCCAGGCATGGTCTAGCTAGCTCCTAAGCTCAGGGTCCCATGAAACTGGATTCTAGGCACTGCCTGGTTGCTCCTCCTAGAGCTTATCCTCTTCCAACATCAAACAATTATTGGCAGAATTCAGTTAATTATGATTATAGGATCAAGGCCCCCATTTTCTTGTTAGCTGTTAACTATTAGCCACTTCTCTTCATTGGCAGATCATAACCTGTCTGTTTGCTTTCTTTTAGGCTACTAGGAGAATCTCTCTCTGAAACTTCACGTTCTATAAAGGCCCCCTTGATGAAGTCAGATCCATACAAGTTAAGCTCTCTTTTGATTAAAACTTAAGTCAACTAATTAATAACCTAATCAGGGAAGTGAATATGTGATCATATTTTTTAGATCCATCCACACTCAAGAAGAGGGGGTTTATATAAGGCATATAAACCAGGGCATAAGAATCTCAAAGGGCCATGTTAAATTCTTCCTACTATACTCATTACAAATCCAGTTCTATTTCTGAATTACTCTTTGATACACTTATTACTTGGACTTCATCAATGAATAGTAATTACTATAGAAAAGATCATATGGGCTATAGTTACTGAGTTCTTACTCTCTTAGGGTGTCTGCCAAATGTCATTTTTACTATGTGATAATTTAGCTATATTATAAATGATAACTTATCTGGACAAATATTTTAGGTCATTTTTGTTTTCCCTTGGAATTTTATAGACTTCCTAGGTGGTACTGAAAACTGTGGAGAAATTTATGATATATATTACTTCCTACTTCTCATCCTTTATGAGAGACAGAAAAAAATTTGATTCTTCCTAAATTGGATGTGAGAATTGGACTGTGAAGAAAGCTGAGTGCCGAAGAATTGATGCTTTTGAACTGTCATGTTGGAGAAGACTCTTGAGAGTCCCTTGGACTGCAAGGAGATCCAACCAGTCCATTCTGAAGGAAATCAGCCCTGGGATTTCTTTGGAAGGAATGATGCTAAAACTGAAACTCCAGTACTTTGTCCACCTCATGCGAAGAGTTGACTCATTGGAAAAGACTCTGATGCTAGGAGACATTGGGGGCAGGATGAGAAGGGGATGACAGAGGATGAGATGGCTGGATGGCATCACTGACTCGATGGATGTGAGTCTGAGTGAACTCCAGGAGTTGGTGATGGACAGGGAAGCCTGGCATGCTGCGATTCATGGGGTCGCGAAGAGTCAGACACGACTGAGCAACTGAACTGAACTGAAATGTCTAAGAAAGTCTTTTTTCCTGAGAAGTTCGTAATTTACCTAAGATATTCTAATATGTCTTAATTTGGGAAACAATTTCCTCTTTTCTATATCTTAATGGGTTTTTTTTTCCCCAATTAACTTTAATCTCTCCTTCAAAGACAGCAACTGTCCTTATATTAACTCATCTTTGGCTTCTAAATTTCTCATCCATAATTTTAAAAATCTTTTTATTTTTCTCCGATGAATTTATTATTCTAAGTATTCCTCCCAGGGCAGAAATTCAATATTTCACTCTGTCTTTCCTGCCTCTTGTTGTTTCTAATTTATTGTAAATGTTGATATTTTGAACTTGATTTGTTTTACCAGCTCTGAAATTTTCCATTTCATTTTATTTGCTTGTTTAGTGCCTTGTCTTTGACCCATTGTTTTATTGATTTTGTATTTTTTATTAAGTTCTATATAACACAAAACATGCTTGGAAAGTTTTCGTCCCATCTTTGGACAATATATTTTTATGAGTGCGTATTTAATTTGCCGTGCACTGCTGCAATCCATTGTTCAGTTGCTGACCATCTTTTAAAATCTTGTTGGTAATTAACATGCCTCTAATCTAAACACTAATATTGTCTGACGTATTGAGGGTATATTCTTTTTTTTTTATTATTATTATTTTTTTTAATTTTTCTTAACTTTACAATATTGTATTACTTTTACTATACATCGAGATGGATCTGCCACCAGAATACACGTGTTCCCCATCCTGAACCCTCCTCCCTCCCCCCTTCCCACACCATCCCTCCAGGTCATCCCAGTGCTCCAGTCCCAGGCATCTGTTATAGGGCATCGTACCTGGACTGACTCGTTTCAGATATGATATTATACATCTTTCAATGCTATCTCCCCAATCGTCCCACCCTCTCCCAGTCCCAGAGTCCAAAAGTCTGTTCTATACATCAGTGTCTCTTTTGCTGTCTCATAAGCAGGGTGATTGTTACCATCTTTCTAAATTCCATATATATGCATTAGTATACTGTACTTGTGTTTTTGTTTCTGGCTTACTTCACTCTGTATAATAGGCTCCAGTTCCATCCACCTCATTAGAACTGATTCAAATGTATTCTTTTTAATGGCTGAGTAATACTCCATCGTGTATATGTACCACAGCTTGCTTATCCATTCATCTGTGGATGGACATCTAGGTTGCTTCCACGTCCTGGCTATTGTAAACAGTGCTGCTATGAACATTGGGGTACACGTGCCTCTTTCAATTCTGGTTTTCTCAGTGTGTATGCCCAGCAGTGGGATTGCTGGGTCATAAGGCAGTTCTATTCCAAGTTTTTTGAGGAATCTCCATACTGTTCTCCATAGTGGCTGTACTAGTTTGCATTCCCACCAACAGTGTAAGAGGGTTCCCTTCTCTCCGCACCCTCTCCAGCATTTATTGCTTGTGGATTTTTGGATCGCAGCCATTCTGACTGGCGTGTAATGGTATCTCATAGTGGTTTTGATTTGCATTTCTCTGATAATGAGTGATGTTGAGCATCTTTTCATGTGTTTGTTAGCCATCTGTATGTCTTCTTTGGAGAAATGTCTATTAAGTTCTTTTGACGCTCTCATGTTTTATCCAAACTACAGTTTGAGGAAAAATCTCATTTTCTGTTTGTTTATCTGCAGTCTGAGAGTTTGTAGTGATGAAAAGGGGAAGAGGACACATGAAAATAAAAGCACAGCTTCTAAGGAACCTCTTCTCTGTTTTGTCTTTGAGATTCTTCTAAATATTCTACAAAGAGCACAAACCATGCAACCAGGGGTATCTTCTGCCATAAAAAACTGGCTCATTGGAAAAATCAATTTCCTAGAGACCATTTTCGGTTCTGCTAAGATCCTACTCTCAATATTTCATTTTCACATTCTTAGTCTGCATCTCTCCAAACTGGGGTTCTCAGTGAGAAAATCTCAGGGTTTTGTCATCTCACCTTCTGTTCTCATTTGCCCTTCTGGCATGGAGAAAGAGATGGCAGTAGAATCAAGAACTATTTTGGTGTCAAATTTTCTGCTTTTGTGATAATGTTTCAAAGTCTATAGCACAAGACTTTATCACTTCATATTTATTATATATTAGGGGAACTAAAGTCAGTGATGAAGATTCACTCAATTATCTTTACCCCCAAATTTTTATTAGTCTAATTCTATTTTTAAGGGCAGAATTAAAATATTTTCAAAAATATGTCACTTGTTCTAAAATTGTTGAACGCCTCTGTAGCCATAAGCAAAAGGAAGAACTTATGTGTTGATACCAAAATATCCCCGGGTCACAAAGCTATGTGAAAAAGGAAAAATACAAAACAGAGTATATACAGTGGGCTTTGTATGAAAAAGAGGTGGTAGAAGAATGGGGTATATGCTGATGTACTAAAATATTCATCAGTATCTCTGAAAAGATACATTGATGGGTATGGGAGACTTTAGACTATATTATTATATTCTGCCTTTTGAATTTTTAAACATATGAATACTTTAATTTTTCAAAATTTAAATTAAAAATGCATTATCATGTATAATATTCTGAAGGCTGTCAAAACTATAGTTGCCTTTCTTCCTCTTCAAATCAAAATTACAATGAGATTTTATCTTACACAGGTCAGAATTGTCCTCATCAAAAAGTCTACAAACAATAAATGCTGGAGAGGGTGTGGATAAAATGGAACACTCTTGCACTGTTGGTGGGAATGTAAATTGATACAGCCACTATGGAAGACAGTATGGAGATTCCTTTAAAAACTAGGAATAAAACCACCCTATGACCCAGCAATCCCACTCCTAGGTATATACCCTAAGGAAACCAAATTTGAAAGGGACACATGTATCCCATTGTTCATCGCAGCACTATTTACAATAGCTAGAACATGGAAGCAACCTAGACATCCACTGACAGATGAATGGATAAAGAAGTCGTGGTTTATATACACAGTGGAATATTACTCAGCCATAAAAGGAACACATTTGAGTCAGTTTTAATGAGGTGGATGAACATAGAACCTATTATACAGAGTGAAGCAAGTCAGAAAGAGAAAGATAAATACCACATTCTAACATATATATATATATATGGAATCTAGAAAAATGGTACTGAAGAATTTACTTACAGGGCAGCAATGGAGAAACAGACATAGAGAATAGACTTATGGACATGGGGAGAGGGGAGGAGAGGGTGAGATGTACAGAAAGAGTAACATGAAAACTTATATTACCATATGTAAAATAGATAGCCAACGGGAATTTTCTGTATGGCTCAGGAAACTCAAAACAGAGGCTCTGTATCATACCAGAAGGGTGGGATGGGGAGGGAGCTGCAAAAGGGAGGGGATATATGTACATCTATGGCTGATTCATGTTGAGGTTTGGCAGAAAACGACAAAATTCTGTAAAGCAATTATCCTTCAATAAAAAATAAACTATTAAAAAAACAACAACAATATGGACATCAGTTACTGTCTATCCTTATTTCCTGGGGAGACCAACAATACTTTTTCCTGAAAGGATACAAAGAGTAGTTTGCCCATGTATTAGTTTCCTAGGACTGCCATAACAAAAAAAAAAAACAAAAACTGGATGGCTTAAAACAGAAATTTTTTGTGTCAAAGTGCTGGGGTTAAAGCTCAAAATTGAGCTGTTAGCAGAACAGCTCAGAACACTGTGAGGGAATCCTTCCTTGACTCTTCCTAGTTTCTGGTGCTTTGCTTTTGTATTGGCATCTCTTGGCTTGCCACTGCACAACTCCAACTCTGACTTTATCATCACATATTGCTCTCCGAGTATGTCTGTCTTCACGGAGCACCTTCTTGAAAAGACACCAGTCTTGTTGGAATAGAAGCCCACCCTTTAAGCACGGACCACATCTTAACTAATTAGATCTGCATTGAACCTATATCCAAATATGATCACATTCTGAGATACTGAGAGTTAGAACTTTAACATACTGGGGGATGATTCAATTGCAGCTATAACAGCTAGACTGCAAAATCCTAAAACTATAATGATCCCTCTAACACTTGAGCAATTCTGCTATTGGTAGAACAGTGTCATGTATCATATGTAGTAGATGTTGAAAAGATTTAAAATAAAGCTTATGTAATACTTTAAAGGGATAAAGAAAATAATACATACCACACCCAAGTACATGCCAACCAGAACAAGAAAGAATAAATTATTGTCACTTTGAAGGTTCTTATACATTCCTTCCTAAATCCAGTCATCCTATCTTCCTTGATGAAACAACTATAATGGATCTAAGTCTTACATAACATTTTTTTGTTCAATTTTCCAGGGATTTTTGAAGTTTACATCACTTGATTATGCTCTGTGTACCTTCTTGTTTCTTCTGCTTAAGATTATACTTTTTTGTAAATTCAACTTTACTGGTGGATGTAACTCTAATGCCTTAATTTTTCATTATTCTATATAAGTATTTGACCATGTGAATATAAAAAATCCCATTTATTCATTTCATTGTTGAAAGATTTATGTTTTGATTTCCAAAGTTTTTAATATTACTACTTTAAATATTTTTGTACTTATCTCCAAGCACATGTATTGGAGTTGAATAAATGTCGTAGATAGGAGTTGAATCAATGTTAGAAGAATGACTATTCTTAATTTTACTAAGTAATTCCAACTTGTTTTTCAAAGCAGTTGTACCAGGGTATAATGATTCTGTTTTTTTTCACATCATCATCATCAGTTGGAACTTTCTGGCCTTTTAATATGTGCCTCTCAATCAATTGTTATGTGCCATTTAATTGTGATCTTATTTTATACTTATTAGAAATTTTGGTATCTCTTTCTATAAAGTTCATATTCAAATATTTTGCTCATTTTTTATTTTACTGTTGATTTTTGTCCTATTAATTTCTTGACTTTTTTTACATGTTCTTGGTTACAAGTCCTTTGTCAGATATGTTTGATACAATATTTTCTTCTAATTCATGAATTGTCTTCCTACTCTTTTTTATGATGCCTTTTAATTAAGATAGGTTCTTATCTTTGATGTCATTAAATTTATCAATATTTTCCTTATGTTATTTCTGCTATGTGTATATGTGTATGTTTAAGAAAATTTTACCTTGATGTTTTAAAAAAATATTCTGCCATATGGTTTGCAAAAGTCTGTAGCTTGCCTTTCATGTCTAGGTTCTTAAGACAACTGAAATTGATTTTTGGACATGAAAAATAGGATTCTAATTTCATTTTTATTCCATCAAGATAACTATGTATTCTAATTTCATTTAATCAAAAATGTTTATCTACTAGTTTGCATAAATCAGTTACTATTTCTATAGATGCTTTTCTATGTTCTCATTTCACTAATTTGCCTGTACCTTCACCATTAAACCACTATATTAATTACTGTAGTAATAAAATAATTCTTGATATACAAAAAGGCAAATATCCACAACTGTTCTACTTCATGATTAATTGGTTATTCTTTACTCTGATCAGTCACATTAATTTTCAAATATGTTCATCAAATTATGCTCATGCACATACACACACATTATCACATAGAAGCCTGTTAATATTTCAATTAGAATTGTTTAAATCTATTAATATAATATCGTGACTTTTAATCAACTAACTTGATATGTATCTCCATCTCTTGGTATTTTTTTAATGTTTTCAAAATTTCATTTTTTATCCATGAAGGGCATGCGTAACTTCTTTTAAAATACTCCCAGAGGATTTGTATTCTTTGCACTTTGTATCATAATTATTTGCATTCTCATGTACAGAAATGTGACTGGTTTGTAGATAATGATTATCCAAAAATCTTCCAAAATTCTCTGATTAAACTAATTACATTCTCTCATCTGTTGATTTATCAGTTTCTCATAAGGATGAGTTAAAATTTCCTACAGATATTTTAGGCATTTAAAAACATGTCTTAATAGATCTCCCACCTGGCTAAAAATAAAATTGAATTTTGTGAGATTCAACTATGACTTTATTTCCCACCTACTTAAGCATTTATAAACAATATGATTTAGTTTTGCCTAATTCATATAACTGTATTACACACTCTATAAAATGTTATATCTAGCTCCTTTCTCTCAATTCACCTTTTGTGTTGTTGAGTTTGTTTTTCATAATTGCTATATTAGTTTCCTTGGTGGCTCAGATGGTAAAGTGTCTACCTACAATGAGGGAGACTCGGATTCAATCCCTGGGTTGGGAAGATCCCCTGGAGAAGGAAATAGCAACCCACTCCAGTATTCCTGCCTGGAAAATCCCATGGATGGAGGAGCCTGGTAGACTACAATCAATGGGGTTGCGAAGAGTCAGACACGATTGAGTGACTTCACTTTCTTCCTTTCTAGTCTGTTGTATGACTACTCTATGACTTAGCCATTTGAGTATAAGAATATCTCTTACTTATAAAACAGAAATAGAGTCACAGATATAGAAAACAAACTTATGGTTACCAGTGGGGGGAGGGGAAGGGAGGGGTAAATTGGGAGAATGGGATTGACATAAACATCCTACTTTTTAAAAAATATATAACTAATTAGGATCTACTATACAGCAGAGAAAACTCTACTCAGTAATCTATAATGACATATAAGGGAAGAATCTTTAAAAAGAGGATATATGTATAACTGATTCACTTTGCTGTAGAGCAGAAACTAACACAACACTGTAAATCAACTATATTCCAATAAAAATGTTTAAAAAAGAATATTTTCCAGGTCACCACAACACTGAAAATTCAGACTCCAATTATGGATTAAAAACCAGTTTATTTTTGCTAGTTCTCAGGATAAGTTTTCTACGCCTTTAATCAGCACCAATGTTCATGCTATGCTATGCTATGCTAAGTCACTTCAGTCGTGTCCGACTCTGTGTGACCCCACAGACGGCAGCCCACCAGGCTTCCCCGTCCCTGGGATTCTCCAGGCAAGAACACTGGAGTGGGTTGCCATTTCCTTCTCCAATGCATGAAAGTGAAAAGAGAAAGTGAAGTCGCTCAGTCATGTCTGACTCTCAGCGACCCCATGGACTGCAGCCTAACAGGCTCCTCCATCCGTGGGATTTTCCAGGCAAGAGTACTGGAGTGGGGTGCCATTGCCTTCTCCAACCAATGTTCATAACAGAACACTTTTCTCTGGCTTTTCTTGGGGTAGTTAAACTATTTCTAGTTTGCCTTTATACCAACAGTGAAGTCTTTTTCGTGATTGCAGCTTTATACGAAGTCTCTTATTTGATATCCTACCTTGTGTTTTTATTTCCTATCTCCTAAGACCTATAAAACCCAAATTTACTCAGTTTTGCAAATGCCTTCAAGGCAAAGCCAGCTTGAGTGTTTAGCCTATATTTTTGAGTATGTACCTTTACTTAGTCTTTGGCCTGACTATTGCTTTATTTCTTATCAGTAATCTGATATATTATATTCCTTTATTATATTCCTATATTATATTCTTTTATTCCTAATGTAATATTTCTTTATTTCTTAGCAGTAATCAGAAGGGCAGCGACAGTGATGGACCGCGCAGAAGCATAGCCAAGAGGAGCTACCCCACACCCAGGGACAGGGGCAGCGACCAAGAGCGCCAGGCTGCCACAGCACAGAAGCTGCTCAGAGGAGCTATCCCACATCGCAGGTGAGGGGCAGTGGCCAAGAGGAGCTACCCCATACCCGAGGAGTGGTTGCTGTGCGGGCGCAGGAGGGTGGAGAAGAGCTACTCCACGTTCAAGGTCAGGAGGGGAGACCTCGCCCAAGATAAGGAGCAATGGCTGTGCTTTGCTGGAGCAGCCATGAAGAGATACCCCACGTCCAAGGCAAGAGAAACCCAAGTAAGACAGTAGGTGTTGCAAGAGGGCATTAGAGGGCAGATACACTGAAACCATAATCACAGAAAACTGGCCTGTCTGATCACACGGACCATAGCCTTGTCTAACACTGAAACTAAGCCATGCTATATGGGGACACCCAAGACAGATGGGTCATGGTGGAGAGATCTGACAGAATGTGCTCCACTGGAGAAGGGAATGGCAAACCACTTCAGTATTCTTGCCTTGAGAACCCCATGAACAGTACGAAAAGGCAAAATGATAGGATACTGAAAGAGGAGCTCCCCGGTCGGTAGGTGCCCAATATGCTACTGGAGATCAGTGGAGAAATAACTCCAGAAAGAATGAAGGGATGGAGTCAAAGCAAAAAGAATACCCAGCTGTGGGTGTGACTGGTGATAGAAGCAAGGTCCGATGCTGTAAAGAGCAATATTACATAGGAACCTGGAATGTCAGGTCCATGAATCAAGGCAAATTGGAAGTGGTCAAACAAGAGATGGCAAGAGTGAACGACGACATTCTAGCAATCAGCGAACTCAAATGGACTGGAATGGGTGAATTTAACTCAGATGACCATTATATCTACTACTGTGGGCAGGAATCCCTTAGAAGTAATGGAGTGTCCACCATGGTCAACAAAAGAGTCCGAAATGCACTACTTGGATGCAATCTCAAAAACGACAGAATGATCTCTGTTCATTTCCAAGGCAAACCACTCAGTATCACAGTAACCCAAGTCTACGCCCCAACCAGTAACACTGAAGAGGCTGAAGTTGAACTGTTCTATGAAGACCTACAAGATCTTCTAACAAACATCAAAAAAGATGTCCTTTTCATTATAGGGGACTGGAATGCAAAAGTAGAAAGTCAAGAAACACCTGGAGTAACAGGCAAATTTGGCCTTGGAACACGGAATGAAGCAGGGCAAAGGCTAATAGAGTTTTGCCAAGAAAATGCACTGGTCATAGCAAACACCCTCTTCCAACAACACAAGAGAAGACTATACATGGACATCACCAGATGGTCAACACCAAAATCAGATTGATTATATTCTTTGCAGCCAAAAATGGAGAAGCTCTATACAGTCAGCAAAAACAAGACTGGGAGCTGACTGTGGCTCAGACCATGAACTCCTTATTGCCAAATTCAGACTTAAATGGAAGAAAGTAGGGAAAACCACTAGACCATACAGGTATGACCTAAATCAAATCCCTTATGATTATACAGTGGAAGTGAGAAATAGATTTAAGGGCCTAGATCTGATAGATAGAGTGCCTGATGAACTATGGAATGAGGTTCGTGACATTGTCCAGGAGACAGGGATCAAGGTCATCCCCATGGAAAAGACATGCAAAAAAGCAAAATGGCTGTCTGGGGAGGCCTTACAAATAGCTGTGAAAAGTAGAGAAGTGAAAAGCAAAGCAGAAAAGGAAAGATACAAGCATCTGAATGCAGAGTTCCAAAGAGTAGCAAGAAGAGATAAGAAAGCCTTCTTCAGTGATCAATGCAAAGAAATAGAGGAAAACAACAGAATGGGAAAGACTAAAGATCTCTTCAATAAAATTAAAGATACCAAGGGAACATTTCATGTAAAGATGGGCTCGATAAAGGACAGAAATGATATGGACCACACAGAAGCAAAAGATATTAGAAGAGGTGGCAAGAATACACAGGAGAACTATGCAAAAAAGATCTTCACGACCCAAATATTCATGATGGTGTGATCACTCACCTAGAGCCAGACATCCTGGAATGTGAAGTCAAGTGGGCCTTAGAAAGCATCACTACAAACAAAGCTAGTGGAAGTGATGGAATTCCAGTGGAGCTATTCCAAATCCTGAAAGATGATGCTGTGAAAGTGTTGCACTCAATATGCCAGCAAATTTGGAAAACTCAGCAGTGGCCACAAGATTGGAAAAGGTCAGTTTTCATCCCAATCCCAAAGAAAGGCAATGCCAAAGAATGCTCAAACTACCACACAATTGCACTCATCTCACACGCTAGTAAAGTAATGCTCAAAATTCTCCAAGCCAGGCTTCAGCAATATGTGAACCGTGAACTTCCTGATGTTCAAGCTGGTTTTAGAAAAGGCAGAGGAACCAGAGATCAAATTGCCAACATCCACTGGATCATGGAAAAAGCAAGAGAGTTCCAGAAAAACATCTATTTCTGCTTTATTGACTATGCCAAAGCCTTTGACTATGTAGATCACAATAAACTGTGGAAAATTCTGAAGGAGATGGGAATACCAGACCACCTGATCTGCCTCTTGAGAAATCTGTATGCAGGTCAGGAAGCAACAGTTAGAACTGGTCATGGAACAACAGACTGGTTCCAAATAGGAAAAGGAGTACGTCAAGGCTGTATATTGTCACCACGTTTATTTAACTTATATGCAGAGTACATCATGAGAAATGCTGGACTGGAAGAAACACAAGTTGGAATCAAGATTGCTGGGAGAAATATCAAAAGACAAATAATATTGTCTAAAGCTGTGCTTCTCAGCTGTCATTCCAAATTACAACCATATAGAGTTTTAAAAAGATACAAATGGGGAACACATTATACAAATGGGGAATACTTGTGGCGCATTCATTTTGATGTATGGCAAAAGCAATACAATATTGTAAAATTAAGCAAAATATAATTAAAAAAAATACAAATGGCCAAGTCCCATTAATATCCAGGGAGACAGGATTGAGAAAAACTGGTTAAAGCAGTGGTTCTCAACCATGGCTTAACATGATAATAATTTTTGAAGCTTTTAAGAAACCAATTTCCAGGCTGTATTCCAGGCCAATTAATTTGGAATCTCTGGAGGCCTGATCCATGCATCAGTACTTTTTAAAGCTCCCAGCCTTCTCCAATGTGCAGCCAAGTTGAGAACTAGTGGTCTAAAATATCTCATTGGCTACATCTACTATAATATATAGGAAAAAGAGTTAAACATTCTACATAGTAAATAATTATGTTTGCATTCCTCTTAAGTACATATTTCTCAGAATCCTACAAAATGAATCCTACAAAGGAAAGTTTAGTGATGGGTAGAAAATTTTAAATGAATGGTCTATTTAACTTGGAGAAACTTAAGAACATTTTTCTAATTGAGAAAGTAAATTTGTTTATTTTATTCAATCAGAAGTGAATCTGATATTAATTTAACACTATACAAGCATGGCTTCTTGCCCAAGTAAATGAGGAAAATATTGAATGTATTTCATTCATTCATAAAAAAACATTTTTATAATCCTATGTACTAGTCATTGGCTTAAATGCTGGAGACATACTAGTGAGAAAAATCAAACATGCCTACTCAGTAGACACATAATCTAATAGGAAAACAATTTTTAAAATCTCACAGTATCTGTGTAATGACAAGCCATAAAAAGGACTATGAAGGAAAGATTCAGGGTGCTATAAGACATCTAATCGGAAATAAAAAGAAGTGACACTATGCCAATCTTTACAAAAGTGGCAGTTTCCACTAACTGTCTATTGGACCTTCTTAGAATTGAGATCACGATGTCAGGAAGAACAATCAACACGTGAGAGATCCGTATGGAGAACAGCTACTGTCCATGGGACACAGTCTTGGTTAGGCGCCAGTCAACAGTCAACCTCTAAGTGTCATTCACATGCATGAGCAATCTGGAAAAGTAAATCACAATGTCCCCTCTTTCCTCCAATGTGGGGAATCAGGAACGGCTTCTCAGAAAGTTTACTTCTGAAGAGTGAGCAGAAATTATGGCATGTGCAAATGCCTCTGGGAGAAAGCTTGCTTATAGTTATGACCTATGTGCAAGTCATAATATTTTATTTGGGCAACTGGCTGGATTATGTGCAAATCTAATGACCATTGCTTAACAAATATTTTGACTTATAAAACAATGGAAAATAAAATATATATTTTGCAGAAAACATCACTATCAACAGGACACATAATGGTACTAAAGGGAAATACAGTATATGGTAAAAAAATGTTGTGACTACTAACTGACATAAACAGATCAAAATAAAGTTTTAAATTCACTCTATAATTTTCATAACTAATCATCTCCACTAGAATATTATATTATTTTGTTAAACTATAAAAGATGCTTTTCTTTAAGGATCCATCAAAATTGTATGAGATCAATAAACTGTTCTTGCTTTTATGTTAGATTTGAAGTAAAATGAAGAGTCTTACCAGTTTCTATGAAATACTTGAGTTGTATAAGTCCAAACACTCGAATACCCATGCCTACACTTAAATATTCAGTTTCAACTCAATGATTATGAATTATACTCACACTTATCGAAGCACGTTCCTGCATAAATATTTCTAAGTAAAGGGGAGCTGGAAGATGAGCGAAGCACTGTCATTATATTCAGCTCTCTGCCTGCAATTTAGAGACAAATGAATACTGAAGTGTTTTCCTGTCCGTGTATTGCCCTCTTTCCCGGCACTTGTCAAGATATGATTGAAAATAGTGATACAGTATTAAAGCTCAGAGAAAATCCTGACATGTGATGGATTAAAGCACAGAATTAGTCAGACTTTATGATTTTCAAACAGCTTCTGCAACCGTTTCTCTTTGATTCACCAGTGAGCTGAATTCAACATGAATTTTTATCTTTTTCTACAGTGCTCAAATCCATTCATGATCTATCAGCTCTTTTCTAGAAAGCCTGTGCCCTCTCTTAAGCCTCACTGAGGTCTCCAACATCAGTAAGAAATTATAATTTCTTGAGTTAAGTACTCAGCTACACAGTAGTTCATGCTGCCCTCCTTTCTTTTAATGTGTCCCACTGGGTATTAATAGTGTTCAGATTTATTTTTCATAATTTGGAACTTGCTTTATGAAATATTAAAATGCTTGTTAATGTTTGGAAAAGTGACAGAGGCACTAATATATATTGTAACCAGCACACTGCTGTTCTTCAGCCTCATACTAATTACCCATACATATAAAAATGCTTAATTATATTTTGTCTTCATTGTTCAGAAGGCAAATAGGAAAAGGGACACAGAAACACATTTAAAGACTCTAAGGACAAGTTTGTGTTTATCCGAAACTGTCACCATTGGTTCAAACTGGTCAGGTCATATTTATGAGCACACAGTATATATAATAATTTAAAAAGATTTCTCATATTCTCCCTGATACATAGAAAATAGTAAATTCCCATACATTACTAAAAATCAAGATAAAAATCATACATTTCCAAACTATGAATCCTTTAGGTTTCTCAGTCACCATTATCATACTAGTTCAAGCACTTTTTTTCTCTCAAGAATGATGATGAATTCAAGTTGATTCATTCACCCTTCTGACTGAATCCTATAAGCTGCATTTGCCAGATAAGTATCTAAAAGTATCAAAAAATACCCTCTGCCTGTGGAGAATTGTTGTACATGTATAGTATTCACTTCAGCTGATCTCACTAATCAAAAAGTAAAATTATTTTACAGAATCCTAAATGATAGCATCTGATACCCTTATTTCTACAGTTACCAAATAGGAACTTTTGCCTTCTGACACCAGTCATCAATACAGTGGTCAATATCAAGCAAAATTAGGAAATAATTATGTCAATACCAAAGACTTATTTTGATTCATTAATTTTGATTTTTAACTTTAGCAGCATTAAATTTCTAGAAATAGGTGTTATAGGACTTTTGCAAATAAAGATGCTTTTGACCTACTTGCTACTTGATGATCGTTTCTGGAATAGAAGGTAACAGAAATGAGAAATCAAGTACAAGGCAAAATAAATTCCCTGTTACTGGAATTTCTGATACACTGCTGTTGCAGAAATTTCACCGACAATGTCATTTTAATGAATTAATCACAGAGAAACAATTCAGCCCTGTACATTAACGTAGTTCAAGACCAAATTTGTATTTCTCCTTTAGGTGACTTCCTTGTTTCTACCGTGAGAGTGCACCCTGCTTATCCTATGACTGTAACACCAGGAAACTGTTTCTTTCCTATGAGCCTCCATTTTCCAATCTGATAGAAATAATAAGACAGAAATAATAGCACCTACCTCAAAAGAAACAATTAGACAATTTTCATAAATCACTAATCACAATGTAATCCCTTAAGAAGTATTATCTCTTATTGCCCTGTTAAACATATAAAAAGCCGTAATTTGAAATGACTACATTTAATATTTTCAGTGATCTAAAATCAAAGCTAGAGTTTAGAAAGTTTTGTAAATTATGAAGGGAGGAATAGGAAGCAAGGCATTGTAAACATTAATCAGATGAGTAGTTTCCACATCTGATAGAGCACAATGCTATCATTCAGACAACTTTCTATGTTTACGCTTCTTTTCATTATAAAATTTATTTACATCTCAGATATTGTTTATTTTTAACTGGAGCACATAGATTAGGGTAAATGTTTTTTAGAAGAAGTATTTTATAAGGAAGTTATAATATGCTGTTTACCCAGAGAAGGTGGACAAGCTATCTTTGATCCTTTTTCCTATTACTACAGATATTGTGATCTTGACTGTGGGAGAGTGGAGTTCTGCGTGAGCAGAAGGACACAGGGTATTTCAAACAGGTGGGTGACTAAGTGCAAGTCGATGGCAGGACATTAATAGGAAATGAGCTTCAATGGAGGGTGTGCACTGAAATGATCTTCAGTGGAGGGTGTGCACTGACTGACGCCTCTGCGTTAACCTGTGTTAGTTAATGCAGTGTCACCAAATGAATTATGGAATGAGAGAAGTATGGGATAAGTCAGGAGACTGGAAGAAATTCTTATTTACTCTTTGTGACTGAGCACTAAATTTTTGCTGGTGTGAAATCCACTGTGAATAATACATAAGTTACAAAACTTTGGCCCAGAAGGATTAAAATGCACCAAGCTTTTTTGTCATTTATTTGCTTTGCTTTTTTTCCTAAGTCCTGAGGTTTTGAGAAAAAGTTAAATAAGATCAAGAAATAGGATCTCTCTCCCTTTCCTTCCCTCCCTTCAATCTCTCTCTCTTTCTTCTTAAAAGATTCAAGAAGTACTGTTCCCTACTACAGATGAGTAAATTAAAAACAAGGTGACAGAATTCATAAATTAATAAAGAACACATATTAATAGGTTCACTTTGTATTTGTTAAGAGGAGGTTTTAGGTATATAATTGAATACTAAGCTTATCACAAATATCTAATAACAGGTCTTATTGGTTCCTGTGCAATATATATGCATTATGTTTCTTTTTATTTTTCCTAATAAAATATGTGAATTTAAAATACTGAGCCTTCTTAATTTACTTCTTGTTTTATTAAAATCTTCTCTAAATATATTGTGATAAATTTGTTATAACTTTTATTATCTGAGGTAGAATCTTTTATTAACGCCCAACAGTATTTATTCAACTTTGGGAGAATCATAAACCACCTTTAAGAAACTAACGAAAGCCATTTCCAGAAAAGACACATACACTTAAATACACACAGACACACATACAGAGACATACACATTTTGCTACATTATCAAGGGGCTCATACATATCTTAAAACTCATCCTTTCAAATTAGGGCCACAAATAAAGAAATCCTGATCAAAGGCTATTTTAACCTGAGGCCACATAGTATTCATGCTTTTGAGAGTTTCCAGTGCTTTGAATCAAAAGACATAGTGTCCTCTCCAAACTCTATTTCTCATTTAACTTTAGTTGCCTCATTTAGAAAATAAAAAGAGGTGGTATCAAGGGTTTCTTCTAACATAAAATTATCTGGATCTAGGCAGATGGGGAAACAGTGGAAACAGTGTCAGAGTTTATTTTGGGGGCTCCAAAATCACTGCAGATGGTGATTGCAGTCATGAAATTAAAAGATGCTTGCTCCTTGGAAGGAAAGTTATGACCAACCTAGACAGCATATTAAAAAGCAGAGATATTACTTTGCCAACAAAGTTCCATCTAGTCAAGGCTATGGTTTTTCCAGTGTTCATGTATGGATGTGAGAGTTGGACTGTGAAGAAAGCTGAGTGCCAAAGAATTGATGTTTTGAACTGTGGTTTTGGAGAAGACTCTTGAGAGTCCCTTGGACTGCAAGGAAATCCAACCAGTCCACCCTAAAGGAGATCAGTCCTGGGTGTTCTTTGGAAGGACTGATGCGAAAGCTGAAACTCCAATACTTTGGCTACCTCATGTGAAGAGTTGACTCATTGGAAAAGACTGATGCTGGGAAGGATTGGGGGCAAGAGGAGAAGGGGATGACAGAGGATGAGATGGCTGGATGGCATCACCGACTCGATAGACATGAGTTTGGGTAAACTCCAAGAGTTGGTGATGGACAGGGAGGCCTGGTATGCTGCGATTCATGGGGTCGCAAAGAGTCGGACACAACTGAGCGACTGAACTGAACTGAACTGAGGCAAAGAATAAGTTCCTTTAAGAAAAATCATACTGTTTGCAAGTTACAAAAGAAAGTCAGTTATGAATATGAAGGTTTTTCATTTTCCTATAGCTTTTTAACAAAAGGAATCTTGAATAGAAAACACATGTTCTATCTGATCTGTGTTGACATACATGGCTTTATAGATTTTTGTGGTCTTATATACTGGGAAAAGAAAAGTTGAGTTAGTTCACAGGTCATATTTACATATTATGATATGAATTATGTTTTGCATATTTTCTATATCTTTTCCAAGGGTGGTTTAATAATATTAACTAATTAATTGAAATAAAAATGTACTATTAAATCAAACATTTAGAGAAAACAATTCAGTTTTACAAATGATGCTATCATTTAAAATAAGTGACTTAATGTTTAGAAGGAATTGATTGTCACTGACTATTCATACTGAACCAGGTTACACACTGACAAAGGAAAAATATGTACTCTACACTAACAAGGAGAAGGAAATGGCAACCCACTCCAGTATTCTTGCCTGGGAAATCCCATGCACAGAGGAACCTGGCAGCCTACAGTCCACGTGGTTGCAAGAGTTGGACACAACTGAGCGACTAAAGCAAACCAACCATACATCAGCAAACATACTTTTGTTGAGCTGGCTTAACTTTGAAGTTTAAAAGTAAAGAGGGAACATATTCCTATGGGAAAACATCTTAATACCTGTATTTTCCATCAGTAACTTCAAATACAATTTTTTCAACATTTGGCTTAGAACATAAAGTCAGAAATAGAATCTAAAGCTCTGTCTCCAAAAAAGAGGGGAAAACTATAGCAGCAAGGAAAACTAGAGAGGATGTAATAACACTTCTAAAAGTGTCAAGGAAAGGATGTATTCTACTTGCAAAAATGTCAAGGAATTTCCATGAGGTATAGAATATAGGAGGTCATACTGAAGGGAGGGTTGACTATAAATTCTCATCCTATAAGAGAATATCTTGCTCAGAATTAGGTGGAGCACACTACCACAGAATCTGGCATGTAAAACATAAGAAGGCATAACCAGAGTCAAGGGTGAGCAGTGAACTTGTGGGAAAGCTATCAATCCCAAGACTATTGTATAAAATATTTTCAGATCAAGATAGTATGATTAAGGGAGTGAACAGAAACTTTTAGAGATGACAGATATATTCAAGGCATAGGTTGTGGTGATGGTTTCACAGATGTTTAGTTTCAAATTCATCACATTGTATACATTAAATATGTGCACCTTTTGGATGCCAAGCATACTTCAATAAAGTGGTTAAATTAATAAAAGAAAATCTCTAGGATGACTGAGGAGTATGGAGACTGTTCTCCGCTAGCCTACAAAAATTATCAAATTCCGTTTTAAGATTCAGCCTCTATGCCCATAATGTAAGCTAACTGGATGAAATGATGTGAGTTCACTGCATTGATGAAAGTCATTTGATATGGAACATGCAGCACACATTTTGTAGATACAGAATACAGTTTAGTAAACCAACTACAATCTCAGAATCTATAATAATTAACCATGAGGTAATATTAAGTTTAATTATCAAAGACAATTTGTATGGCAAATTATCTCTTAAATGGATTTAAGTATACTAAGAATAAACTTAAATTTTAACAACTTTTAGAATGAAGTGAAACTGTTAGTCACTCAGTCGTGTCTGACTTGGTGACCCCATGGACTTGTAGCCCCAGAAGTTCCTCTGTCCATGGAATTCTCCAGGCAAGAATACTGAAGTGGGTTGCCATTTCTTCCTCCAGGGGAGCTTCCTGAGCCAGGGATCAAACCCAGGTCCTCTGCATCGCAGGCAGATTCTTTACTGTCTGAACAACATGGGTAGCCCTTAGAATAAACTATTCTCACACAAATGCAAAATTCTAAAGTTCACATAATTGCTTCTAGTATTAAAATATTCCATTAGCAGTTAATTGCTGCTGTATGTGAAAACATGTATTTCTTTGTTTTAAAAATTTTATACACTGCAGCTTCTCACTAATTCAAACTGACTCTTCTCTCAACTGCTTCCCACCTCTATGATATAATTTTTAATTTGTTGTATAAATATAGTTGATTTTAATATTAATTTAAGTAGATGATATTTTATTGCTATGACATTCACCATTTCCAATTAAGAGTGATAGCAGACAAATTAGCAGAGGCTGCAAAAATAAAATAAAAAGATTCTAAGAAAGCTGTAGTACATAAACACAATGAAATATGCAGTTCAGTCGCTCAGTCGTGTCCGACTCTTTGCGACCCCAAGAATCTCAGCACGCTAGGCCTCCCTGTCCATCATCAACTCCCAGAGTTCACTCAAACTCACGTCCATCAAGTCAGTGACGCCATCCAGCCATCTCATCCTCTGTCGTCCCCTTCTCCTCCTGCCCCCAATCCCTCCCAGCATCAGAGTCTTTTCCAATAAGTCAACTCTTCACATGAGGTGGCCAAAGTACTGGAGTTTCATTAAAAAGAATACATTTGAGTCAGTTCTAATGAGGTAGATGAAACTGGAGCCTATTATACAGAGTGAAGTAAGTCAGAAAGAAAAACATCAATACAGTATATTAATGCATATATATGAAATTTAGAAAGATGGTAATGATGATCCTATATGCAAGACAGCAAAAGAGACATGGATGTATAGAACAGTCTTTTGGACTCTGTGGGAGAGGGCGAGGGTGGGATGATTTGAGAGAATAGCACTGAAACATGTATATTATCATATGTGAAACAGATTCCCAGTCCAGGTTCGATGCATGAGACAGGGTGCTCGGGGCTGGTGCACTGGGATGACCCTGAGGGATGGGATGAGTGGGGAGGTGGGAGGGGGTTCAGGATGGGGAACTGATGCACACCCATGGCTGATTCATGTCAATATATGGCAAAAACCACTACAATATTGTAAAGCAATTATTCTCCAATTAAAATAAATAAATTTTTAAAAATAAAACAATAAAAAGATTCTGTCACAGCCTTTTTCCTAGTTTACACATACCATAAAGACATGTTTGTCATTAGCAATAGAGGCACCACAATTTCAAACTCTGGCAAACATGAGGAACATCAACAAGAAGTACATTAGTTACCTGTATCAATTGCAACCAACTTAAATTTTGGACTGATAATCTCACTGTTTCCTCAAGTAGCTAATTTTCTAAAATATTACAATGCAAGTAACATAATTCTAAATTTTCCAGCCTATGTGCCTCTATGCCTGTTAAATTTAAACCAAGATTCACATCAGAGTGAAAGCTTTCAAAGCAAACTTTGTGCTTGCTTAGCTGCTCAGTTATGTCCTACTCTTTGCAACCCCTGGACTGTATGTAGCTCATCAGACTCCTTAATCCATGGGATTTTTCAGGCAAGAATAGTGGAGTGAGTTGCCATTTCCTTCTCCAGAGGATCTTCCCAACCCAGGGCTTGAAACTGTGTCTCCTGAATATCAGACAGATTCTTTACCCACTGAGCCATCAGATAAGCTCCAAATCAAACTTTCCTTTCAGCCAAATTGGAGATTGATAAAATTTCCAGATCCTTTTCTTTAATGATGCATAAATGAAAACAAGTTACCATAACTATAGAAAATATGTGGATCCACAGACAGAAGAAGCAAGAAGAACCACAATCCTGCAGTGGCCAGAACTAAAATCATATCACAGAAAGTTAACCAAGATGAAAAAGCACAGAGTTTTGTGCCAGTTAAAGGGACAAGATAAAATCGCAGAAAACCAATCAAATGAAGTAGAGTTAGACAACCTTCCAGAAAAAGAATTCAGAATAATGATAGTGAAAATAATCCAGGATCTCAAGGGGAAAAAAGTGGAGGCAAAGATTAAGATGCAAGAAATGTTTACCAAAGACCTAGAAGAACTAAAGAATAAATAAATAGAGATGGGCAATACACCAGAAGCAATCAAAAGCAGAATAACCTGAGGCAGAAGAATGGATAAGTTACCTGGAGGACAGAAAAGAGGAAATCACTGTTGCAGAATAGAAATAGAAAAAAGAATGAAAAAAATGAAGACAGCCTAAGAGACCTCTGGTACAACATTAATGCACCAATATTTGCATTATAAGGGTTTCAAAAGGAGAAGAGAAAGAGAAAGGATCCAAGAAAATACTTGATCCAAGGGAACATTTCATGCAAAAATGGGCACAATAAAGGACAAAAATGGTATGGACGTAACAGAAGCAGAAGATATTAAGAAGAGGTTGCAACAATACACAGAAGAACTAAACAAAAAAGATCTTCATGACGCAGATAACCACGATCATTCACGTAGAAGCAGACATCCTGGAATGTGAAGTCATAGAGGGCCTTAGGAAGCATCACTACGAACAAAGCTAGTGGAGGTGATGGAATTCCAATTTAGCTATTTCAAATCCTAAAAGATGCTGCTGTAAAAGTGTTGCACTCAATATGCCAGCAAATTTGGAAAACTCATCAGTGGCTACAGGACTGACTTTCTTTGCCAATCCCAAAGAAAGGCAATACCAAAGAATGTTCAAACTACTGCACAATTACACTCATCTCACACACTAGTAAAGTAATGCTCAAAATTCTCCAAACCAGGCTTCAATAGTATGTGAACCATGAAATTCCAGATGTTCAAGCTGGATTTAGAAAAGGTAGAGGAACCAGAGAACAAATTGCCAATATATGTTGGATCATCAAAAAAGCAAGAGTTCAAGAAAAATATCTACTTCTGCTTTATTATCTATCCCAAATCCTTTGACTGTGTGGATCACAACAAACTGTGGAAAATTCTTAAAGATATGGTAATATCAGACCACCTGACCTGCCTCCTGAGAAATCTGTATACAGGTCAAGAAGCAACAATTAGAACTAGACATGGAACAACAGACTGATTCCAAACTGGGAAAGGAGTACATCAAGGCTGTATATTGTCACTCTGCTTATTTAACTTATATGCAGATTACATCATGAGAAATGCTGGGCTGGATGAAGCACAAGCTGGAATCAAGATTGCCAGGAGAAATATCAATAAACTTAGATATGCAGATGACAACACCCTTATGGCAGAAAGTAAAGAGGAACTCAAAAGCCTCTTGATGAAAGTGAAAGAGGAGAGTGAAAAAGTTGGCTTAAAGCTCAATATTCAGAAAACTAAGATCATGGCATCTGGTCCCATCACTTCACAGCAAATAGATGGAGAAACAGTAGAAACAGTGGCTGACTTTATTTTCTTGGGTTCAAAATCACTGCAGTTGATGACTACAGCCTTGAAATTAAAAGATGCTTGCTCCTTGGAAGAAAAGTTATGACCCACCTAGACAGCATATTAAAAAACAGAGATATTACTTTGCCAACAAAGGTTCGTCTAGTCAAGGCTATGGTTTTTCCAGTGGTCATGTATGGATGTGAGAGCTGAACTATAAAGAAAGCTGAGCACAGAAGAATTGATGCTTTTGAATTGCGGTGTTGGAGAAGACTCTTGAGAATCCCTTGGCCTGCAAGGAGATCCAACCAGCCCATCCTAAAGGAAATCAGTCCTGAATATTTATTGGAAGGACTGATGCTGAAACTCGAATACTTTGGCTACCTGATGTGAAGAACTGACTCATTGGAAAAGACCCTGATGCTGGGAAAGATTGAAGGCCAGAGGAGAAGGGAATGAAAGAGGATAAGATGGTTGGATTGCATCACCGACTTGATGGATATGAGTTTAAGTAAGCTCCAGGAGTTGGTGATGGACAGAGAAGTCTGGCATGCTGCAGTCCATGGGGTCATAAAGAGTTGGACACATCTGAGTGACTGAACTGAACTGAACAGCTGAAAATTTTTCCAATATGGGAAAGAAAACAGTCAACTATGTCCAGAAGCACAGAGAGTCCCCAGCAGTATCAACCCAAGGAGGAACACACCAAGATACATGGTAATCAGAATGATGAAAATCAAAGACATAAAATATTGAAAGCAACAAGGGAAAAATTGAGAACTCCAATCAGCCTATCACCTGATTTTTCCACAGAAACTCTATAAGCCAGAAGGGAATAGCATAGTATTTTTAAAGTGATGAAAGGGAAGAACCTATAACCAAGAATACTCTACCCCACAAGACTTTCATTCAAATTTGATGAATAAATCAAAAGCTTTCCAGATAAACACAAAGACTCAGCACCACCAAACCAGCCTTACAATAAATACTAAAGGGATTTCTTTAGACAGGAAACACAAGAGAAGGGAAAGATTTACACAAAGTAAACCCCAAACAATTAAGAAAATGGTAAAGGATCAGTACATAATTACCTTAACTGTAAATGGATTTAGTGGACTGACCAAAAGACAAAGACTAGCTGAGTGGATAAGAACATGTACATGTATGCACTTCCATTTCTCACATCACTCTACTTAACCCTCCAAATTGTAAGTAATTATTTTATATTACTAGATTAATCATGTTTCCATTATGTATTGCAATTATAATTATCTTTTATTTTTGTCTGACTATGGATTGTGAAAACTAATAAATATCTTTTACTATTGTGATTATGTAACTATTATTCAATTAATACCACTGCATCATGATTGGTTAAGAGAAAACAATAGAATTTTGTATCACTAAAGCTACCATGTAATAGAAAAACTTGTAGCCACTTAAAAAAATCCAGATACATAACAAAATTATCTCGGAATTTTTTGAAAACTATAAATATATTGCTATTCTCCTAAAAAAAAAAAAAAAAAAAATGTGGTTCCAAATAAAAGCCCATACTATGATGTCTGTCCCTCTGAAGTAAACAATGGAAAAGAGAAGAAAGAAAATATGTATATTTTTAAAATGTGTATTTAGTTTTCACCAAGATTCAAGACAACATAGTATCTGTGAAATTAGGCCAACAGTTATGGTAAGAGAATAAATTGAGATCAGTAAATATAGTATGAACATGAAAAACTGAGAGCTAATTTTAAAATTGTATTAGAGCTAATAAGCAGTAGATTGAAGGCCTAAGAATATACAATCGATCAAATACAAATACATTCTCAAAACACAAAATAAACAAAATATTAAAAATGAAAAATGGAGAGCAAATCTAATCCACTCATAATAGGAATTGCAAAGGAGAAAGCAGATTATTGAAAGCTGACAAGTCTGGATGTTCAGCCCAAGAGGCTGTACCAGGAATCAGAACTCTGCACAAGAAAAGGTATAGTGTATCTTAAGATTCATTTCAGTAGAACCAAAATCTGCATCTCATATTAAAGTGGTTACAGAAGGTAGAGGAGGATTCAGACTTTCACAACTGAACAGGTATCAGGAAAGAACCAAATCCAAATTAGAGTTGTCAAAAACTAAGAGATCGCCTTGGGAACTATACAGTATGCTACTGTAGCTGGGAAATGTGAATCTGTCAAAAATTTCTGTGGATGAATATGTGATCATTAGGATGACAGCTGAGAGTGCTGAGACAGTTTGATTAGATTAAAAAAAAAAAAAAAAAAACAGCACTAAAGATTTAAGAGGGAAGAAAAAAAAAAAGCTTCTGAACTAAACAAACTTCTGAAAAGTCCCAAACTTCTGAAAGACCAGGCAAAATTGTGGATGCACAATACTGGATGTTTGGGGCTGGTGCATGGGGACAACCCGGAGGGATGGTACAGGGAGGGAGGAGGGAGGAGGGTTCGGGGTGAGGAGCACATGTATGCCTGTGGCGGATTCATTTTGATATATGGCAAAACCAATACAATATTGTAAAGTTAAACAAAATAAAAAATAAATTTAAAAAAAGGCAAAAAAGAAAAGTCAAAACAAAGATGTATTCTACAAACATTATAAACATTTAAAAATCTCAATGAAATTTGAGAATTGGGGGAGGAGGGATATAAATAATAAAACAGACTCAAAAATAATCAGCAGTTCACAGGCAGAATTCTTGTACTTCCTCCTTCCCCTCCTCTCTGTCCTCCTCCTTTCTTTCTTTCTTTCTTTCATCCTCTGCCTGGCTGCATCTCCCCTCTCTCTCTGCTACATTAGCTCTGTTTAAGGCCTTCTGACTGACTAAGCTATATTCACTCAGAGTATTATTAACATCTCCCCTACTTAAAGTCAAATGTACTTACTTAGTCAGATGATTTGATTATTTAATTATATCTGCAAAATCCCTTCACAACAACATACCTTGTTTAGTGCTTGACTGAATAACACAGGACCACAACCAGGCCAAGAAGACACATCAAAAAAAGTCAACTGGACAGCAATAACAGAAAATACGACTTTCCACCTTTTTACCTGCTGTATAGCACAAGGAACTCTGCTCAATGTTAGGTGGCAGCCTGGAGGGGAGGGGAGTGTGGGGGAGAATGGATACATGTATATGTATGGCTGAGTTGCTATGCTGTACACCTGAAACTTTCACAACATTGTTAATTGGCTATACTCTAATATAAAATTAAAAATTTAGAACAACAAAAAAAAAGACTTTCCACCTTTTTCCTTTTAGCCCTCAACCTCCTTTTCCAACTAAATGAGAAATCAGAATCAGTGGCTAGTGAGCTGAGGTGAGCAGAATTGAGGACCCACAAGACAAGGTTTTGAGAAGCTGATTGACTACATGTCAAACAACACATCACCTTGGAACCTCAAGCAGTACGAATTTGTTGGAAGTTCCTGGTTTTTATTATTACACTAGACAGGTCACATTAACTACTAAAACTAGACCACTTTTGTGACTGAAAGTCATCATAAAATCTATAAATGGAAGTAATCTGAAAATGCTAGGACCCTACCAAAGATTTTATCTGTGATTAATAAAAAAACTAGGCCACTAAGCAGAGTTACAAAGAAGAGTAAAGAAGGAATGGAGTTGTTTCTTGAACACCTTGAGACTTGTTAAATTATAATAATCTACTTCTATGCTAAATCTTCTATGCTAGATCCCTTCATCAACTTCAGAGTGATATATCCAACTTCTTCAATATTTATAATTAGAGGTCCAATAATTATCATGCTGCTGCTAAGTCACTTCAGTTGTGTCTGACTCTGTGCGACCCCATAGATGGCAGCTCACCAGGCTCACCCGTCCCTGGGATTCTCCAAGCAAGAACACTGGAGTGGGTTGCCATTTCCTTCTCCAATGCATGAAAGTGAAAAATGAAAGTGAAGTCACTCAGTCGTGTCCAACTCTTAGTGACCCCATGGACTGCAGCCGACCAGGCTTCTCCATCCATGGGATTTTCCAGGCAAGAGTACTGGAGTGGGGTGCCATTGCCTTCTCCAAATAATTATCATACCTAAAACTAAATCCTTGATTATACTCCTAAATCTGGTTCATTCTAAGCCCTCCACTTCTAAGGAAATAATATGTGAACCTCATCGGGCTTCTCAATACAAACACTGTTAGCTTATCCTTTTGTACCTTATTCTCTCAAAATCCATATACAATACACAAGGTTTCAAAAAATTTTTCTAAACCAAACTCTTACCAGCATGTATTTCATTCCCCTTTGTATTATTCTCCATCAAATCTAACCAGAAATATGATAATCACCTTCTAATAGCTCTTCTGTTTTCCTCACCCTCTATTAATCAATTTTGAACTTGGTAGTCAGAGCTCAGTATTTAAAACAGATCACAAAATCGAACAGACAACCAAAGAAAGCAAGGTTAAGGAAACAGAAGGTAAGGGGAAAAAATGAACATGTAAAACAGAAATAATGAGATAAAATGGATCCAAGGGACAGTAATCAAAACAGTAGACATGTGATAAATACTGAGGATACTATAATAGAACAGGAAAAAAATGCTATAATTCAAAAAATTTCTGAAATAAAGACTTGGAACCAAACATCAAATACACACACTGTGTACCTGGAAAAACTTACAAGACAGAATGTTAATGATAAATAGAAAAAAAATACTATAGGTTTTTAGCAATTAAGGCCAGTTCACACATATGAGAAAGAAAATCAGATGAATATCAGATTTTTTGAAACACAAAATTTTTTAATAGAAAAATGAATTAGCATATTTAGGATACTCAAGGAACAGAAAGTGTGCATCAACGTTTTACATCCAGCCAAATTGACATCTTCATACAAACCCCACAAATAATCATTAAATTTAAAAGGTAGGGAATAATGTTCCTGAACTTATCTCTATGAAATCTACCACAGACTACATTGTCAACAACTAAGAAATGACTAGAAAAATTTTACATGTGACAGAACGCTATCTAATTTTATTTGCTCTAGTAATATAGGTAAGATACTTGTAAAATGGGAAGAAAGCAGGAGAGTACATGGAAAGTTAAATAAGCTCACTGATTGTCATATGGTTGTTAGCAATAATATGCCTATTTGTTATGTTCAACTGATGCTCTGACAAAGCATAAGTGAGTGAAAGTTTTTAGTAGTGTCCTACTCTTTGCGACCCCGTAGACTATACAGTCCATGGAATTCTCCAGGCCAGAATATGGAGCGGGTAGCCTTTTCCTTCTCCAGGGGGCCTTCTCAACCCAGGGATCGAACCCAGGTCTCCCACATTGCAGGCAAATTCTTTACCAGCTGAGCTATCAGAGCTTAGGCAGTGCAAAGAAAAGATTAGTAAGAAATAGAAGAGACTGTTAATAGCCTCAATACTAGTTATATTAAACAACCAAATGTCTCTAAATGAAGAAGACTGAAGGATGTTATATAAAAATCTTAGTGTAACCTTTTTAAAAAATCTATCAAAATAAAAAGATAACCTTTTATAAATACCAAAAGATATAACAAGGGGGTGGGGAGGGCAAGTGAAAACATACAAAGGAAAGAAAATAAACTAATAAACTATACACACACGGGCTTCCCTGGTGGCTCAGCTGGTAAAGAATCTACCTGCAATGCAGGAAACCTGGGTTTGATCCCTGGGTTGGGAAGATCTCCTGGAGAAGGGAGCAGCTACCCACTCAAGTATTCTGGCCTAGAAAACTCCATGGACTGTATAGTCCACAGGGTCATAAAGAATCAGACACGACTGAGCTATTTTCACAGTATACACACACACACGTATATACATATACACACAAATATGTGTGTATGAATAAATACTGATCAAATATACATAATTGGACACAAAACACCTCCTAAAAGAAAAAGTAAATTTTCTCATAGGCTAACAAAACAAACCCTTGGACTTCAAGGAGATCCAACCAGTCCATCCTAAAGGATATCAGTTCTGGGTATACATTGAAAGGACTGATGCTAAAGCTGAAACTCCAGTACTTTAGCCACCTCATGCTAAGAGTTGATTCACTGGAAAAGACCCTGAAGCTGAGAGGGATTGAGGGCAGGAGGAGAAGGGGACGACAGAGGATGAGATGGCTGGATGGCATCACTGACTCGATGGACGTGAATTTGGGTGAACTCT
Source organism: Tragelaphus eurycerus (assembly GCA_935064755.1). Taxonomy (NCBI): domain Eukaryota; kingdom Metazoa; phylum Chordata; class Mammalia; order Artiodactyla; family Bovidae; genus Tragelaphus; species Tragelaphus eurycerus. Next base: position 37,310,773 of record CAKXYN010000012.1, read on the forward strand.
GGGAGTTGGTGATAGACAGGAAAACCTGGCGTGCTGCGATTCACAGGGCCGCAGACACAACTGAGCAACTGAACTGAACTGAACAAAACAAAGTCCAATTCTATGATCTCTGGGTCAGAAAGATCCCCTAAAAAAGGGCATGACAACCCACTCCAGTATACTTACCTGGAGAATCCTATGTACAGAGGTCACAACTCACAGCCTTGCTATCCACAAAATAAAATTTAGAATCCCAAATTAAACATTAAAAATGGCACACACACAAAAAGCTAAACTTATAAAACTAAGAGTACAATTCACCATGAAAATATAATTACTACTACAAGAGCAACAATTTTAATAGGGAAGAAACTGTAGGCAAGGAAAAAGTGAAAAATGCTTAAAAATTAATACCAGATACAGAACACTTCTGTCAGAGAATAGAAAAAGTTGTAAAAGAACTTCACCACTCCTCAAGAGAGTGGGAAAGAAAAGTGGAGAACATAAATACCAGAGTTGTGAACTGGATAAATTCATTAATATCCAAGTTGTTCCTGAGCACAAAAAAAGAAGGACAGTCTTGAAAATTATTTTTATAAGACAAATATAACATTAACACAAAAACATGATAAGATCAGACAAAAAAAAGGACCTTACTATAAATATTCCTCATGGATATCAAGGCAAAAATCTAAAACATCAGAAAAGTAAATGCAATAGCCTGTTAAAAATCAATATATATAGGCCATAGGGATTTATTCCAGGAATGACAGAGTGGACCAACATTAAGAAAGCCATCAATTTAATCCATTATTGAAATAAACCTAAGATGAAAAGTCATATGAATATCTCTGCAGATCTTGTAAGACACTTGACAACATTAAAAACCCTTTCATGTTAAAAGCATTTGATAAAATAGAAAGTGACTTATGTACTCACACACAAACACACATAAGCCATTATTGTGCAGTATATGAGAAAACAGGCATTTGTGCAATGATAGCAGCAAAATAAATAAAGGATCTCTACTTTCTCCACTATATTTGAGCACTGAGTGGGAATAGCTGACAAGAGCAAGCAACTGGATAGAAGTATTTTAAAAGGATGAGGTAAACCTACCTTTGTGTATGGGGAAGTAGTTGAATAGCTAGAAATCACCCACTAAAAATATTAACAGAAAAATTTTTACAAAATGTAAGGGAACTGAGTAAAGTACAAGGACCTAAATCTAACACAGATAGAGAGCCTTCTCATGTAAAACTTTTAACTGATTAGAAAATACAGTGGAAGGAGAAACTCCATACCTATGTGCTATGCTAAGTCGCTTCAGTTGTGTCTGACTCTGCAACTCCATGGACTTGTAGCCCTCCAGGCTCCTCTGTCCATGGGATTCTCCAGGCAAGAATACTGGAGTGGATTGCCATGCCCTCCTCCAGGGGATCTTCTCCACCCAGGGATTGAACCTGCATCTCTTATGTCTCCTGAACTGGCAGGCAGGATCTTTACCACTGGCACCACTTGGGAAGCCCTCCATGTATCATAGCAAACAAGAATAAAGGTTCAGAAAGTGAGTACTGAAATAAAAAACATACACAAAGAGACCTGAATGAGTAGAAACACTCCACCATGGCATAAAGAATATTTCACATCACATATATTTCAATTCTAAATTTAAAAGTTTAATTTCAATAAAATTACCATCAGTGCATTTTTCCCTGGAGCTAACCAGTCAGATCAGATCAGTCGCTCAGTCGTGTCCGACTCTCTGCGACTCCATGAACTGCAGCACGCCAGGCCTCCCTGTCCATCACCAGCTCTCGGAGGTCACTCAGACTCACATCTATCGAGTCAGTGATGCCATCCAGCCATCTCATCCTCTGTCGTCCCTTTCTCCTCCTGCCCCCAATCCCTCCCAGCATCAGAGTCTTCTCCAATGAATCAACTCTTCGCATGAGGTGGCCAAAATACTGGAGTTTCAGCTTTAGCATCATTCCTTCCAAAGAAATCCCAGGGCTGATCTCCTTCAGAATGGACCGGTTGGATCTCCTTGCAGTCCAAGGGACTCTCAAGAGTCTTCTCCAACACCACAGTTCAAAAGCATCAATTCTTCGGCGCTCAGCCTTCTTCACAGTCCAGCTCTCATATCCATACATGACCACAGGAAAGACCATAGCCTTGACTAGGCGAAACTTTGTTGGCAAAGTGATGTCTCTGCTTTTGAATATGCTATCTAGGTTGGTCATAACTTTCATTCCAAGGAGCAAGCGTCTTTTAATTTCATGGCTGCAGTCACCATCTGCAGTGATTTTGGAGCCCAGAAAAATAAAGTCTGACACTGTTTCCACTGTTTCTCCATCTATTTCCCATGCAGTGATGGGACCAGATGCCATGATCTTCGTTTTCTGAATGTTGAGCTTTAAGCCAAATTCACTTTCATCAAGAGGCTTTTGAGTTCCTCTTCACTTTCTGCCATAAGGGTGGTATCATCTGCATATCTGAGGTTATTGATATTTCTCCCGGCAATCTTGATTCCAGCTTGTGTTTCTTCCAGTCCAGCATTTCTCATGATATACTCTGCATATAAGTTAAATAAACATGGTGACAATATGCAGCCTTGACGTACTCCTTTTCCTATTTGGAACCAGTCTGTTGTTCCATGACCAGTTCTAACTGTTGCTTCCTGACCTGCATACAGATTTCTTAAGAGGCAGATCATGTGGTCTGGTATTCCCATCTCTCTCAGAATTTTCCACAGTTTATTGTGATCTACATAGTCAAAGGCTTTGGCATAGTCAATAAAGCAGAAATAGATGTTTTTCTGGAACTCTTGCTTTTTCGATAACCTCATATGGAAGAATGCATGAGAAATTAGAGCCACAACAACCCTGAAAACAAGAGTTTATACATATAGACAATCAGAAACACACAAAGCCAGTTAAAAAAAAAGTACATGGGTATACTTAGATTAAACTTTAAAATAGAACTATTTGCTAATATGAGTCAAAAGAGTGGTTACCTTTAACTGGGAGAAGGCAAAAAGGAATCGGCCATGGAAATGAAAATTTTAAAAAACTTGTTGGAAGAGGAAAACAAATATCATATATTAACACATATATATGGAATCTAGAAAAATGGCACTAATAAACATACTTAGGGGCAGGAATAGAGACACAGATGTAGAGAACATACTTGTGGACAGAGGGCAGGAAGGAGAAGGCAGGACAAATTGAGAGAGTAGCACTGATAGATATATACTAGTGTGTGTTAAACAGCTACTGGGAAACTGCTCTGGGATGACCTAAAGGAATGGGATGAAGGAGGTGGGAGGAAGAAGCCAGAGGAAGAGATATATGTACGCTGCTGCTGCTGCTGCTAAGTCGCTTCAGTCGTGTCCAACTCTGCGACCCCAGAGACGGCAGCCCACCAGGCTCCCCTGTCCCTGGGATTCTCCAGGCAAGAACACTGGAGTGGGTTGCCATTTCCTTCTCCAATGCATGCAAGTGAAAAGTGAAAGTGAAGTAGCTCAGTCATGTTCAACTCTTCGCGACCCCATGGACTGTAGCCTACCATCCTCCTCCATCCATGGGATTTTCCAGGCAAGAGTACTGGAGTGGGGTGCCATCGCCTTCTCCAGATATATGTATACATATAGTTACATGTATATGTATACATGTAACTATTAAAAAAATCTATATATATATAGTTACATGTATATGTATACATGCATATAAAAAAACACTGGAGTGTTTCACATTTTTTTTAAGACAGAAATTAACACAATAATGTAAAGCATTTATACTCCAGTTAAATAAGTAAAAACTTCCAAAACCATTTATGTACTGGGTTTTGTATAGACATAAGTTTTCACCTTAATTGGATAAATACCTGAGAGTGACTGTGGATTATACAGTAAATCTATGTTTATCTTTATAAGGAATTTCCAAATTGTCTTCCAAAATGGTTGTACTATTTTGCATTCCTACTAGCAATGAATGAGGATTTCTCTTAGGTTCCATCTTCACCAGCATCTGATGTGCTCAGTTTTTGGATTTAAGCCGGTCTAGTAAGAATGTCATATCATTACATTACTATCTTAATCTACAATTTCCTAGTGACAAGATAGTTAATATCTTTTCATATACTTATTTCCCTTATGTATATCTTCTTTTGGATATGTATGTTCAGAGATTTGGCCTATTTTTTATTTGGGTTGTTTTCTTACTTTTTAGTTGCAAAAGCTCTTTGTATATTTTTGGATATAAATCCCTTATCAGATAGATGTCTTGCAAATAGTTGAACCCAGTCTGTGGCCTATTGTTTCGTTATCATAACAATACCTTTTTAAGGGAAGAAGTTTTTAATTTTAATAAAATTCAACTTAATTTCTCTTTCATAGATTGTGCTTTTAGTGCTATATCCACAAACTCATTGCTAAACTCAAGGTTATTTACATTTGGGTCTCTTATTTTCTATTTACAGTTTTACATTTTAACTTCAGTTCAGTTGCTCAGTTGTGTCCAACTCTTTATGAGCCCATGGACTGCAGCATGCCAGACTTCCCTGTCCATCACCAACTCCTAAAGCTGGCTCAAACTCATGACCATCAAGTCAGTGATGCCATCCAACCATCTCATCCTCTATTGTCCCCTTCTCCTCCTGCCTTCAGTCTTTCCCAGCATCAGCGTCTTTTCCAGTGAGTCAGTTCTTCACATCAGGTGGCTAAAGAATTGGAGTTTCAGCTTCAACATCAATCCTTCCAATGAATATTCAGGACTGATTTCCTTTAGGATGGACTGGTTGGATCTCCCTGTAGTCCAAAGGACTCTCAAGAGTCTTCTCCAACACCACAGTTCAAAAGCATCAATTCTTCAGCGCTCAACTTTCTTTATAGTCCAACTCTCACATCCATACATGACTACTGGAAAAACCATAGCTTAGACTAGATAGACCTTTGTTGGCAAAGTAATGTCTCTGCTTTTTAATATGCTGTCTAGGTTGGTCATAGCTTTTCTTTCAAGGAGCAAGTGTCTTTTAACTTCAGTTTCAAGTTATTTTTTGTGAAATGTTAAAGTCTATATCAACATTAACTGTTCCATATATGAATGCTGGGCTGTTCTAGGACACTTATTGAAAAATATTTTCTTTATTGAATTGTCTTTTCTACTCTGTAGAAGATCATTTGACTATATCTGAATAAATCTATTTCTGGGCTTTTTTTATTCCACTGATATGTTTGTCTGTTATTTGACTAATATCACACTATCATCAGTTCAGTTCAGTTCAGTTCAGTCAGTCAGTCGTGTCTGACTCTTTGTGACCCCATGAATCACAGCACGCCAGGCCTCCCTGTCCATCATCATCTCCTGGAGTTCACTGAGACTCACGTCCATCGAGTCGGTGATGCCATCCAGCCATCTCATCCTCTGTCGTCCCCTAAATTGTAAAGGTAGTGTCAATCTTCCACTTTTGTTCTCCTTCAGTGTTATGTTGCCTATTCTGGGTCATTTTGCCGTCCATAGAAACTTGAGAATAAGCTTGTATATATCCACTAAATAACTGCTATGACTTGGATTAGAACTGTATTGAATCTACAGATCAAGTTGGGAACTTGAACAGGAAATTGGTCTCTGTGTAGAGATTCTTTTATTTCTTTCACCAGAGTTTTACAATTTTACTCATGAGATACTGAACACATTTTGTTAGATCCAGACCTAAATTTTTCATTTTTCATATTTTAAATGATATTATGTTCTTAATTTCAAATTCCAATTTTCATTGCTGGTATATAGAAAGCAATTGACTTTGGTATATTAGTCTTACATCCTTCAGCTTCCTCCTTGGGAGAAAAGTTATGACCAACCTAGACAGCATATTAAAAAGCAGAGACATTACTTTGCCAACACAGGTCTGTCTAATCAAGGCTATGAATTTTCCAGTAGTCATGTATGGATGTGAGAGTTGGGCTATAAAGAAAGCTGAGCCCCGAAAAATTGATGCTTTTGAACTGTGGTGCCAGAAAAGACTCTTAAGAGTTTCTTGGACTGCAAGGAGACCCAACCAGTCCATCCTAAAGGAAATCAGTCCTAAATATTCATTGGAAGGACTGATGCTGAAGCTCTAATACTTTGGCCACCTAATGCGAAGAACTGACTCACTGGAAAAGACCCTGATGCTGGGAAAGATTGAAGGCAGGAGAAGGGGACAACAGAGGATGAGATGGTTAGATGGCATCACCAACTCAATGGACATGAGTTTTGGTGAACTCTGGGAGTTGGTGATGGACAGGGAGGCCTGGAGTGCTAAAGTCCATGGGGTCACAAAGAGTCGGGCATGACTGAGTGACTGAACTGAACTGGGCAGTCTTTTTCTTCTGTTTAGATTCAATTTGAAAAATTAGCTGTTCTTGTGTCTCAAACATGCCAGTTTTTGAACTAGAACTTATTGGCTCTTCTGATTTCAAGCCTTTGAACATAGACTATAACATAAGCTTTCCTGGGTCTCCAACTTGCCAACTGCAGACCACGGAACTTTTCAGTCTCCATAATCACATGAGCCAATCCCTTACACTAAATACTGAACTGAACTGAAGAAGGTTATTAATTGTTGATTCAGTATTCTTAATCAACATATATTTTGATTATCTTCCCTGTTTGTGAAGTGATAGTTTGTTTTATCCAAGGAACTGGTCCATTTCATCGAAGTTATCAATTTGGGGGTATCAGTTCAGTCGCTCAGTCGTGTCTGACTCTTTGCAACCCCATGAATCACAGCATGCCAGGCCTACCATATAATATTTCGTTATTATTCTTTTAATGACCATCAGATCAGTAATGATAATCCCTTTCACTTCTGATAGTATTACTCTCTAACTTTCTTTTTTTTCTTAGCCTGGCTAGAATTTTATCATTTTATTGATTTTTTAAAGGGACTAAGTCTTTGCATTCTAGACACATTAATTTCCCTATATTTTTTAATATTTTTCACAAGTAACTTTTGGGTTGTGCCATCCTTTGTCATTCTTGTTTTTATTTGTTTAATGTGCATGTAGTTAAACATAAATCTTTTATGATTTCTGGGTTTCTTAAATAGTTTAATAGTCTCTTTTACTGTATCTCACCTCCCCAAGGTTATTCAAATATTTTTCAAGCTTTTTATAGCTCTTTGGTGTATATTTGACATTTACATTTATAGCCAATCTTGCAGTTCCCCAAATGATTCCAAGATGCAATCTCTACTTTTCTGGACTCTATCCTTTTACTTTACTTTTAAACTCTCCATCAGTGATTTCAAGGTGAGTTTTCCATCCTGGCCTTTGTGATGAAGCAGTTACATCTCTTTCACTTAAAAACGAGGCAAACAATGAACCTCTAATGGTTAGAGGTTGAGATATATAAAATTTTATTTATAGTGGTTTTGGTATACATACCACTCACAATAATACTGTTTAGTGGAAATATAATATTTACCTCTCCAGTGTCAAATTCTCCTTCCTTCCAGCAACAATACTATAATTTTCTATTAAAGAATTTACTCCAATCCAGCAATGTGGTTTAACTAAAGTTGACTTTACCCTTGAAGCCCTAATTAGTTCTAAGTTAGTTAGCCCATCTCATCCTTTGGCTAAGGTGAGCAGGTCAGGGAAGGACATAGAGTAAACAAATTTTTTTTTCTGACTTCTGGTAAGAGATTCACTTTTTTCCACTGACTTTCTGATGTGAAGTATAAGGCTTAGGTATTTTACTATAGTCATCCTATTATCAGATGAGGATGATGGCAACACACAAAAGAAGATCTGAAAGCTAAGTCCTACTGACATCATTAGGGGAGCAGCAAGGGACAAGGAGCCTATTCCCTTGGCATTTTCATGAAGCAGAGCACCATATAACTAGGTATTTTTGTGAAAAAGAAAATAAAATTCACCTTGTCCAAGATACCCTTATATTAGGCCTCAGGTACATGCAACCAAATCTAATGCATATTTTAAAATATAAGCATTATAAAAGCAATTAAAATGTGCTTAATTAACATTAAGATTGTACCCATTCTTTAACCTCAGCAGTGGACCCAGAAAATCTAGTAAGAAGGAGATAGGTTATAACTTTGTAAGGTCATTCAATGTTTTCTTTCCTTTAGAGTCAGGAAACTACTTAGTATTCCATATTTAAATAAACAAGGCATGTGGCGGGTTTTGACAGAATACTCCAAAGAGTTATTGCGCTGTTATTGTTGTTATTATTTTTAATGAATAGCAAAACTTTATGTAGAGCATAACCAAATTTGATGACTATTAATAACGTTCTCCCTGTATAATTAGCATAATAATGTTCTACCCTACAAAAATTGTATTAAAGTCACTAATTACTCGTGAAAACAACTTTTCATTAGAGGTTTTAAAACTCATTGGTACTTTAATAAAATTCATTGAGCCTAGCCTTATAACGAAAAAGATGTTACTGTGGTGCAAATGTTCAGTTTTATTGATTTTTGCCTGATATTAGGATAAATATGGATCATGTGTTAGGAACTCAACACTTTGGCTATGCTGGATAATAAAATGAAGATTCACACTCAGTTCATAACAAAGTGGTCCTGGTAGACATACTGACAAAGAGGTCCAAGGCAAAGGTTTGAACTTGTAATTTGTGTGTATATCTCCATGTAGGTCTTTGTTTCTGCGTGGTAGTACAGTCTGCATCCTTCTTTCTCTCTCATCTACATTCTCCCATCCCACAGACTCACATTATCATTTCTGTAGAAAATATCTCCAATTCCCAGCACTCTAGAGCAGGGTCTCTTACTTAGAATTCATAGAATATACTGTCTGTCTATACCACTCTTTTCATACACATGTGAAAGCAGGAGTTTAATATAAAATTGTATCAAAGAATTAAACTTTTATGGATTTGTGTCATTTTGCCAATAAATTTTGGAGAAGGCAATGGCACCCCACTCTAGCACTCTTGCCTGGAAAATCCCATGGATAGAGACGCCTGGTAGGCTGTAGTCCATGGGGTCGCTAAGAGTCGAACAGGACTGAGCAACTTCCCTTTCAATTTTCACTTTTATCCATTGGAGAAGGAAATGGCAACCACTCCAGTGTTCTTGCCTGGAGAATCCCAGGGATGGGAGAGCCTGGTGGGCTGCTGTCTATGGGGTCGCACAGAGTTGGACACGACTGAAGCGACTTAGCAGCAGCAGCCAATAAATTTTAAGCATTTAAGCACAATATGCATAGTTATTGAATATTAAATACATTTTAAAATATGTCTTTATTCCTTTGGTATTACTGTACATTTCTGTACACAAAATACTCTATAAACATTTTATTGAAATTAGTCTGTAGTCATTTCTAGCCTCTTCACTCCATAATATTTAACAGATTACTGACAATGTAAGACTGAAGCTGCATATTTATGATTTAAACCACTTCAAAACTGTTCTCAATGCCTTTTTGAAACAAGCAAATATGAACAGTTCCTTTATACTTCTGTGTATGTATATACATAAAGATCTTTTGAGCTAGGTTGATCAATTTCAATGGAAATGTAAGGGAAGAATTAAGGTAATTATTTACTTTTGACTAGAATTTTAAAATAAGAGTTGAAGGATGAAATTCCAATATAGGATAAGCACATTCTACTCTGTCTTTCCTATTGAATGCAGCTATAAAATCTGGACCAGAACAGCTATTTGATGTCTCTAGAATGTAAATAGTAACATATGGGTAAGGAAAGAAGACCAGAATCAGTGGTAAGCTTCCCATTTCTTTTTCCCTACAATCTCATCTCAGTGATGTTCAAAACAGAAAGGAGTATTAGGGTGCAGATAGAAAGATCTCAGGAAGGAACACTTTAGTCCTGACTTAAAAAATGATAAAGAGAACCCCTAAAACACAGAGTGTGGAAATACCTTCTTATCTTTGTCTGTAGCCTCTCAAACCTTAGCCCACAAGCAATCCTATGGTGAGTTAGCAGTAGCATTGGGAACTGGACCTTGCAGGAACCAAAATTCTGAAGAGGAAACCTATCTTTCTGATTGGTAGAACTGTAATCTCATGAAGGTAGGTCACATGACCCATTGTTTTTGTCTCTTATCTTTCCAGATGTGAGTGCAGTCCTGGAAGCAAGTAGCAAACCATGGCCATGAAAGCACTACTTCACTGTCTAGAAGACTGAAAAGGAAGCCTCAGAAAACTGCTATACTGGAGGGACTGCAGAGATAAAGACAGAGAAACTCAGGAAAACAAGCCCTTAAAGCTGTTTATGACTCCATGGGCTCAACCTCAAGCTGAATAATGTAGATCTGATCATCCTTCCAAAGAGTTTGAGAAGGGAACTTACAGATTGACACCCTAGACTCTAACCATGGGGTGGTGCACACATTTAAATTTGAATAGCACTGAATAGGCTTTGAGAACTGAACTGACAAAGAAACTATAGCACTTAGGTATGTTGGAATTTGTGCTCTGAACCTAACTACAATGACTGTCTGCTAAAACAAAATTATTAACATATCATATAGAATTTACAATAGGATTCAGAACTTTGTAACATAATATTTAAAATGCCCAGATAGCAATCCATAATTACTAAGCATATGAAGAACAACAACACAAAAAGCTGATAGAAAAAAACAATCAACTGATGCAATGCAGAAGCAAGATATTGGATGTACTTGACAAAGACCTAAAATTATCTATTACAAAAGTGTTTCAATAGGCAACTGTGAACATTCTTGAAATGAGTGGGAAAATACAAATACCAAAGGAATAGATTAAAAAAAGAAGGAGAAATTTTATAACTGAAATATATATTTGTATATAATAGAAATTAAAAGCTCAATGGATAGGCTTAAAATTTAAATATAGATTACAGAAGAGTCAGTGAACCTAAAGAAAGATCCATGGAAACTGTCAAATCTGAAGAAAATATATTAAAAATAAATAAATATAGCCCCGAGGGCCTTGGGGCAACAGCAAAAGATCTAATATTTATGTTTTCAGAGTCCTAGAAGGAGAGAAGAAAGAATGTGGTGCTGAAAAATATTTTGAGTAATGACTAAAAATGTCCCAGATTAGGTGAAAGACAAGAGCTTACATATTCAAGAATCTAATCAAAGCTCAAATGAAATTAATTCAAAGAAATCCATGCATAAACACATAATAACCAAACAATTCATGCATAAACACAATAAACAAAAAATCTCTATAGCAGCCAAAGGAAATGGAACACGTACTACAGGGAAAGAATTCAAATGACTGCATGTTTCTCGTTAGAAAACATGAACCAGAAAGAAGGTACATGAAGGAAAAGAATTGTCAACCCATTTATTCTATAAGCAGCCAAAATATCCTTCAGGAATGAAGTTGAAAGAAAAGTCATTCTCAGATGAAATTAAGTTATAAGAATCTATAACCAATGTACCTATTCTAGAATAACTGCTAAATAAATTATTTTAGCTGAGAGAAAGAAATCTTGCCAGAAGTAAACTTGGAAAAATCAAGAATAAAGACAAGCAACAGAAATAGTAAATATCTGTAAAAATAATTCTGAGTAAATAAAATAGATAATTCCTCTTCTATTAGGCTCTTTAAAATATGTTTGACAGTTGAAAATAAATATAATAATAATATCTGATGAGATTTTCCATGTATGTGTATGTAATATATGAGATGACTAAAGCACAAAGGAGAGATGTAGTTTAAAAAAAAGAAAAAAACCTACACAATAGTAAAATCGTCATTCCACTTTCAGTGGTAGATAATTTATCCTAAGTAAGTCAAATGTTAAGTATGTATATTATAATCCCTACAGCAACCATTTAAGAAAATACAAGGATACATAAAAATACAATGAAAAAATTAAAATTCAACACTAAAAAATGTTCAAATAATGCAGAAAGTGGAAATTTTTTTAAAAAAGGAAAAATACAGAAAAAAATGACAGAACTAAAACAAAACATATTAAAGTTACATTAAATTGAAATGTTCAACAATACCAATTAGATAGATATTGCCCAAGTATATGTGTTTTTATTCAACTTGTTAATATTTATATGTATACATACATATACTGGAGAAGAAAATGACAACCCACTCCAGTATCCTTGCCTGGAAAGTTCCATGGGCAGAAGAGTCTGGTGGGCTACAGTCCATGGGGTCACAAAGAGTCAGATACAACTGAACACACACACATATATAGAGATCAAGAGAGAAAAATACTTCAGTGATCACATAATGATTCTTATGCTTTAATGATTTTATATTTGTAATCTCTGAGATGGCTGGATGGCATCCCTGACTCGATGGACGTGAGTCTGAGTGAACGCCAGGAGTTGGTGATGGACAGGGAGGCCTGGCGTGCTGCGATTCATGGGGTCGTGAAGAGTCGGACACGACTGGGCAACTGAACTGAACTGAATCTCTACTTCTCTGATAAATAAGATCACGCACTTTGTTTCTCTGAATCTAGAATATAACATTTTGGGGCTTGCTGGATACCCTAGCATATGACGCCTGACTGATGGCTATCAGCTCGCATACTGCATGCCATTTAAACATTCTGTAACAGGGAAGAAATTTCAGTTAGGGGATTTTTGCTGGGGCTTCTGTGGCTTTTGAATTATGAGGTACAAACTAACCACGTGTCTTTTTCTATAAAGCTGGCAATAAATTTCTCTTCTATCTGAGTTGTACGTAGCAACAAGAACACTCTGACACGAGGGGTGGAGGTGGGGATAGACTCATTTCCCATTTTCCTTCTTCATTATGCATAGGAGCATTAACTGTTGTCCTGGATAAGTTCCAACTCTGGTAATTACTTTCTCCCCAAAATTCTCACAGTAGTTTTAATTGAATGATTTATTTTTTCCTTCTAATCTTAAATCATGTGCCTATGCCTGTCTCCAACACACGCAGAAATACATCTGCTCTGAGGTAAAATTCAAGAGACTATAGATGTAGCCATTTTCATAGAAAAAGCATTTTATTTTCTTTCTGGATGAAAAAAAGCTGAGAAAATTTAAAGAAAGAAGCTTTCTTCTTCAATGTAAAGGCAAATGATTAAAGAGATCAGTTATGAATATTTTATATCCTTTCAGATCAGATCAGTCGCTCAGTCGTGTCCGACTCTTTGCGACCCCATGAACCGCAGCACACCAGGCCTCCCTGTCCATCACCAGCTCCCGGAGGTCACTCAGACTCACATCCATCGAGTCAGTGATGCCATCCAGCCATCTCATCCTCTGTCGTCCCCTTCTCCTCCTGCCCTCAATCCCTCCCAGCATCAGAGTCTTCTCCAATGAGTCAGCTCTTCGCATGAGGTGGCCAAAATACTGGAGTTTCAGCTTTAGCATCATTCCTTCCAAAGAAATTCCAGGATTGATCTCCTTCAGAATGGACTGGTTGAGAGAGTCCAAGGGACTCTCAAGAGTCTTCTCCAACACCACAGTTCAAAAGCATCAATTCTTCGGCGCTCAGCCTTCTTCACAGTCCAGCTCTCACATCCATACATGACCACAGGAAAGACCATAGCCTTGACTAGGCGAACCTTTGTTGGTAAAGTAATGTCTCTGCTTTTGAATATGCTATCTAGGTTGGTCATAACTTTCCTTCCAAGGAGTAAGCGTCTTTTAATTTCATGGCTGCAGTCACCATCTGCAGTGATTTTGGAGCCCAGAAAAATAAAGTCTGACACTGTTTCCACTGTTTCTCCATCTATTTCCCATGTAGTGATAGGACCAGATGCCATGATCTTCGTTTTCTGATTGTTGAGCTTTAAGCCAACCTTTTCACTCTCCACTTTCACTTTCATCAAGAGGCTTTTTAGCCCCTCTTCACTTTCTGCCATAAGGGTGGTGTCATCTGCATATCTGAGGTTATTGATATTTCTCCCAGCAATCTTGATTCCAACTTGTGTTTCTTCCAGTCCAGCATTTCTCATGATGTACTCTGCATATAAGTTAAATAAACATGGAGACAATATGCAGCCTTGACGTACTCCTTTTCCTATTTGGAACCAGTCTGTTGTTCCATGACCAGTTCTAACTGTTGCTTCCTGACCTGCATACAGATTTCTCAAGAGGCAGATCAGGTGGTCTGGCATTCCCATCTCTTTCAGAATTTTCCATAGTTTATTGTGATCTACACAGTCAAAGGCTTTGGCATAGTCAATAAAGCAGAAATAGACATTTTTCTGGAACTCTCTTGCTTTTTCCATGATTCAGCGGATATCCTTTAGTCTTCCTAATACACAAAAAGTAGCAAAGCAGTGGACTTGTTAACATCTGATATTTTTCTACTACCTGAGAAAAAACATTAGATCTCTATTTTTCATTCTCAGTGTCAAAGACATCTCCACTAGTAGAAACACTGACCAGCCGCCCACATATAAATTTTCAGAAATGATTTTTCAGAAAGCTACTTTTTTCTAAGCATCAGAAAAAGTAACTGAAATCTAAATGTCAATGCTGAGCATAATGTACTTTAATAAAGAAACAAGGCATTATTATAACTAAATACAATTTTTTTTTGTATTTTTGAGAATAAATCCTTTTTTGAGGATGGATTAGATCAGCACGTCCCAAACTTATCTGATAAGAATTGCAACACTTGCTTAAAATACAGATTTCCAGGCCTCTCTTGGCAATGAGAGGAAAAGAAAAGTTATATAAGAAAATTTGACCTCAAAAACCCTCCATTATCCTTCCCAATCCAAAGTCTTCATGTCTGTTCCCCAACTACCAGCCCTCATAAGGCTCCTTCATCTCAAGATTGGCTACAGAAAGGAATCATCAGACAAGATTTTAAAATACTGATACCTGATCCGCAAAAGATTCTGATTTGCTAATTTTGAGAAGAAGAGTAGGCATTTGGTATTTTCAAACTTCTCCAGATAATTCTAATGTGCATCCAAAGTTGAGAACTGAACAAGGATCATTCTAGAATAATCCAGAACAACAACAACAACAAAAAATACTCCTGCCCTGGCTTTCTGACTACATTAGAGCAGCACATTGGGTGCCACAGAGATGCAATGATTAAGTAGAAAGAATAATAAGCTCAGGAATGACACAAATCTGGGTATTAATCCCAGATCCATCAGTTTTAATATGATCTATTGCCATTTAAAAGACAATTCACCTGAGTCTCAGTTTTCCAGTTATGTAACAGGGAAAATAATGCCCATGAACAAATAGATGAATCTCTTGCCTGCCATATTCAAATTTCTCTTCTGCCTTCGCCAGACCTTTCCACAGGCCCAGAAAGTCACTGTTTTTTGAGTCAGGTGACCCTCTCTATCTACGTAGAAAAGTTCTTCTTATGCTTATTAATTATTAACCATGCCAGCTTTTATTCTCAAGAGCACTCTGGTTTGGAATATTAACCTAAGTAGTCATCTTTCCCATATACAATATTTTTCACTCATTACTTAAAATTGACTTCCCTGAGACAGAAAATTGGCCTATAGAGTGAACCAAACTTGCCAGTTCTGATTATAACTTTAAATAAAAAACGGAGTATATAAGTCATATAGGTTATCTATACTTCACAGCAAATTACCTGAAAACTTAGTGAGTTGAAACAACACACATTATGTCATAGTTACTACAGGTCAGCAATCCAGGGATGATCTGTTTCAAGGTCTATCACTGCAATTAAGTGGTTCTCACCAAGTGAGCAAGAAATAGCAACTATTTTAGATATACTGGTAAGACAATTGTACATCAGAGGATGGGAAATACAACAAAAATTCAAAGAACTTCTGCTGCTGAAATTTCTCAGGGTCTGGTTTTATGCAACATGTTGAAAGAGTGAACAAAAAAATGGAAAATACATTGCAGGCAGAATATATATATATACATATACATATATTATATATATAAATATATGCATATATTTATATACATAAATATATAGATATACATATATTATATATATATATTTCAGGTTAAATCAGTTAGCTATAAGCTGGTAAAAGTTCTATTAGGGCATGAGTAGTCAACTAGGTGAATCAAAATAAAAAAAGTTTAAATTTTCCAGAAAACCTTGACAATTTATCTATGAAACAAATATGACAGCTCTGTGTTGTAAACCCTGCCAAGCCTTTTTATCAATACCTCATCCCTAGTGAGGACTTCTTTTAATTTCTCACCATGTAGCTCCATACCTAGGCAACTTCTTGCTTTTCAAAATTCCCACTGTCTAAGTTTTAGACAGTCCATGCCATGAAATCCATGTTGTTTTTTCTCTTTAATTTCCTTAAGTTAATTCAAATGCCTTTTTGCTTCTGTAATCAGAATCTTCATTAAAACAATTTAACTGAGTTACAGCAAAGTTTAAATGAACAGTGCAGACAAATCATAAAGAACTTCATTAGGACTCATAAACAGATGTTGATCTAAGTCATGACTATAATGATTGAAAGAACTAAACTAACTGAAGCAAGGGACTAGGTGGTTAAACCATCTCAAAACCACATCTCACAAGGAATGGCTAAAGCAACCAAAGTGTTTAGTGAGGACAAGAAAGTTCTAGGAAGGTGTCTGCCTTTTTTTCCCCCAAATTTTGAAAGCCTATCATATACAAGATGGCTTCACATGCATAAAAGCAGGATGCTGTGTGGAGTGAAGAGGATGGGCAGAAGTGTTTTAAGGGGCAAGACCTTATTCACCATTAAAAGAACTCAACTGTAAGAAGCTTTGTTGGGAATGCAGAAGATTTAAAGCAGACAATATTTAAAATCTTTCTAATTCTAAACATATAAATTTGTGAAATAAAAGAAGAAATTTGATCTTTCTGGGCCTTAGTTTCCCCTTGCATAAAACAGCTAGGATAAGTCTTATCTACCTACAGTTGTTGGAAAAGTTCAATGAGACTTTGGAAGACTATAAAATATTCTATAAGATTATAAAATATAAACTGAAGAACCTTACCAAAACTAATTAAAATCTCCATGAAAATATGTTAATTTTAATCCTTAAGTAAATATTGAACCTTTGTTATGTATCAAGTATTCCTTGAAGTTCTTAAAACGTATTAATAAACAAAAAGATAAAAATATATTTTCATATGAAATGTCATATATGACAAAAACAATTCTTAATAATCTGGGGAATCTTGACCATGATCAATCGCAGCATGAGCTCAAGACTCAACCATCTTACAAAATTATGGGGAAATAAGAGAAATTGCACTCATCTCGCACACTGGTAAAGTAATGCTCAAAATTCTCCAAGCCAGGCTTCAACAGTACGTAAACCAGTACGTACAAACTTCCAGATGTTCAAGCTGCATTTAGAAAAGGCAGAGGAACCAGAGATCAAATTGCCAACATTCACTGGATCATCAAAAAAGCAAGAGAGTTCCAGAAAAAAACATCTACTGCTTTATTGACTATGCCAAAGCCTTTGACTGTTTGGATCACAACAAACAGTGGAAAATTATCAAGAGATGGGAATACCAGACCACCTGACCTGCCTCCTGAGAAAACTGTATTCAGGTCAGGAAGCAACAGTTAGAACTGGACATAGAACAACAGACTGGCTCCAAATCGGGAAAGGAATATGTCAAGGCTGTATAAGGTCACCCTGCTTATTTAACTTCTATACAGAGTACATCATGCTAAATGCTTGGCTGGATGAAGCACAGGCTGGAATCAAGATTGCTGGGAGAAATATCAGTAACCTCAGATATACAGACACCATCCTTATAGCAGAAAGTAAAGAAAAACTAAAGAGCCTCTTGAAAGTAAAAGGGGAGAGTGAAAAAGTTAGGTCAAATCTCAACGTTCAGAAAACTAAGATCATGGCATCTGGTCCCATCACTTCATGACAAATAGATGGGGAAACAATGGAAGCAGTGACAGACTTTATTTTAGGGGGCTCCAAAATCACTGCAGATGGTGACTGCAGCCATGAAATTAAAAGACGCTTGCTCCTTGGAAGAAACGCTATGATCAAACTAGACAGCATATTAAAAAGCAAAGACATTACTTTGCCCACAAAGGCCCATGTAAGTCAATGTTTCCAGTAGTCATGTTTGGACGTGAGAGTTAGACCATAAAGAAAGCTGAAGGCTGAAGATCTGATGCTATTGAATTGTGGTGTTGGAGAAGATTCTTAAGAGTCCCTTGGACTGCAAGGAGATCAAACTAGTCGATTCTAAAGGAAATCAGTCTTAAATATTCATTGGAAAGACTGATGCTGAAACTAAAGCTCCAGTACTTTGGCCACCTGATGCGAAGGACTGACTCGTTGGAAAAGACCCTGATGCTGGGAAAGACTGAAGGCAGGTGGAGAAGGGGAAGACAGAGGATGAGATGGTTGGATGGTATCACCAATTTGATGGACATGAGTTTGAGCAAGTGCTGGGAGTTGGTGAAGGACAGGGAAGCCTGGCATGCTGCAGTCCATGGGGTGGCAAAGAGTCAGATACAAATGAGCAACTGAACTGAACCATTCTTGGGGTTCTTGCAGCAAGGATAATGCAGTGGGTTGCCACTTCCTCCTCCAGTGACCAATGTTTTGTCATAACTCTTCACTATGATCCATTGTCTTGGGTGGCCCTGCATGGTATGGCTCATAGCTTGATTGAGTTACACAAGCCCATTTGCCAGGTCAAGGCATTGCTTAATGAAGGGCATTAACAAGACTAGCTTTCCCATTTGGCCTTCTCAGTATCCCCTCTTTTATCCCAAGTTTGAGGTCTCTCAACACTGCTAAGAAGTGCTTAGTACCTGCTTCCCTAACCATGGATAGTCTTCTAATTGGATAACTGACACTATTCTTGCCACCCAACTCTCCTATGAGAATTATTATTCTTTTGACAGGTATGTCCTGAGATGCTCCTTAGGAACCAGGCACTGGGTTCTAGGCACAAGGGATACAACAATGAATAAGACATTATTCTATCTTAGGATATTTTCAGTCTGAAGAGGATATAGATAGATAATTTATGTATAGATAAATTTATGTATATATAAATTAATGTATAGATATATATAGATAAATATATTATACAGATATATATTAAATTTATGTATAGATATATATATAGATCTCTATATATATTTATAGATCTATAAATATAGATATTTATATGTCAAGTATTTGTGTGTGTATATATATTTAAAATATGTGTGTACGTATAGGAAATTGAAAACTTTCCATTTTAGATCAAATCACAGGTAGATATCAGAATCAACTAGAAATTTTTTAAAGTATATCCTTATATATTCTAATTTAGTAGATCTAAATAAATGAAATTCAGAAATTAATTGATAGGTATATTGGGCTCCAAATCATTGTACCAACAAGAGAATTAGATTAAAAAATAAAATTAACTGACAAAGTTTCTCTTCCACCCTCCCATCCCATTTATAACAAAACCTTTAGTTTTATGTGGCTGAATTAAACAATGTACATGATTTAGTATTTATTTCATGCCTATTTGTAACACTGACCTTCACTTAAAATTTTTTAATTTTTTTTAATATTTAATTACTTATAAAAAATCCCATTCTTTCCTAAATCATTCCTAATATAAGAGCCTGTTTAATCAGAGAGTTAGAACTATTTTATCTCAAATCAACTTGAATAACTATAATAGTGGGTGACAAAGTCTTCGATGACTTTGCTGAGTAGAATGTTTTTAAGTGAAAAGAGATATAGAGCCTTTACTATCTTTCTCTTTCCATTCACATTTTCAAGAACAGTATGTAGCTGTGTTTATCTTTCCTGAAAGGTATAAGGCCTCTTGTACTGCTTCATTATTGTTACTATCTCCTTAAAAGAAGCTGACAGTTCTCTTAACCTTCCTCTTCTATTCTCATGCACTCCGCAATGCCCAGTTTATTTTCATTCCAATAGAAACTACACCACTTTTGATTTGAGCTATTCTCCCTATAGAAGAATGAAACCAAACTAACTAGACTGCTTCTGTTGTTCTCTTGGGTGATACTTAATTACCATCAGGTTTATAAATTTATTTTTTAGGTCAATATAAGCAACATGGCATCACACAATTGACACCAAAACCACAAGTTTTTCCAAGGAAAAGTTCAGATTTTAAAGGCTATTTACACCCAAAAGTGGATAAGCAAAAGCAGAGTGTTAGACATGACTGAGGCCAAACACATATGAAAAAAGGATAAATCAGCTAAATATTTCTGAACATCGAGAAGCAGAATATTATAGTGGAAAGAAATGAGCTGTGGAGAGAGACCAACCTGGCTTTGAATCCTGGCTCCAACATTTTTACTGTAGCTTTAGGCTACCATGACTGACAATTTGCCTCATCCTTAACTATAATAAGATTTTAATACCAGTCATTCAGGGATTTTGAAATGATAAGTGAAGATGTATCATGAGCTCCTAATATAGTCTCATACAGTCACAAAATGAATAAACATGTGCATGAGAAAACTGCATTTATCCTTTAGTCAAACTGCATTTATTATGAAAACCAACTAAATAAAACATGATGGAAAACTCAGCAGTGGCCCCAGGACTGGAAAAGGTCAGTTTTCATCCCAATCCCAAAGAAAGGCAATGCCAAAGAATGCTCAAACTACTGCACAATTGCACTCATCTCACACACTAGTAAAGTAATGCTCAAAATTCTCCAAGCCAGGCTTCAGCAATATGTGAACCGTGAACTTCCTGATGTTCAAGCTGGTTTTAGAAAAGGCAGAGGAACCAGAGATCAAATTGCCAACATCCGCTGGATCATGGAAAGGCAAGAGAGTTCCAGAAAAACATCTATTTCTGCTTTATTGACTATGCCAAAGCCTTTGACTGTGTGGATCACAATAAACTATGGAAAATTCTGAAAGAGATGGGAATACCAGACCACCTGATCTGCCTCTTGAGAAATTTGTATGCAGGTCAGGAAGCAACAGTTAGAAGTGGACATGGAACAACAGACTGGTTCCAAATAGGAAAAGGAGTACGTCAAGGCTGTATATTGTCACCCTGCTTATTTAACTTCTATGCAGAGTACATCATGAGAAACGCTGGACTGGCAGAAACACAAGTTGGAATCAAGATTGCTGGGAGAAATATCAATCACCTCAGATATGCAGATGATACCACCCTTATGGCAGAAAGTGAAGAGGAACTCAAAAGCCTCTTGATGAAAGTGAAAGTGGAGAGTGAAAAGGTTAGCTTAAAGCTCAACATTCAGAAAACTAAGATCACGGCATCTGGTCCCATCACTTCATGGGAATAGATGGGGAAACAGTGGAAACAGTGTCAGACTTTATTTTTCTGGGCTCCAAAATCACTGCAGATGGTGACTGCAGCCATGAAATTAAAAGACACTTACTCCTTGGAAGGAAAATTATGACCAACATAGATAGCATGTTCAAAAGCAGAGACATTACTTTGCTAACAAAGGTTCGTCTAATCAAGGCTATGGTTTTTCCTGTGGTCATGTATGGATGTGAGAGCTGGACTGTGAAGAAACCTGAGCCCCTAAGAATTGATGCTTTTGAACTGTGGTGTTGGAGAAGACTCTTGAGAGTCCCTTGGACTGCAAGAAGATCCAACCAGTCCATTCTGAAGGAGATCAGCCCTGGGATTTCTTTGGAAGGAATGATGCTGAAGCTGAAACTCTAATATTTTGGCCACCTCATGTGACGAGTTGACTCATTGGAAAAGACTCTGATGCTGGGAGGGATTGGGGGCAAGAGGAGAAGGGGACGACAGAGGATGAGATGGCTGGATGGCATCACTGACTCGATGGATGCGAGTCTGAGTGACCTCCGGGAGCTGCTGATGGACAGGGAGGCCTGGTGTGCTGCGGTTCATGGGGTCGCAAAGAGTCGGACACGACTGAGCGACTGATCTGATCTGATTTTGTCTAGTCTCTATTTGGAATGACTGATAGAATCATTAAACATATAGGTTATCTTGTTCCTATCATGGGTGAGATTATAGGTATGTAATGAGTCAGAGAGTCACCTTTTCTGAAGTTAACCTTCAGATTGCCACCCATACAATCATCTCTTCCTTTACTTTCCCACCCCCATCCTCATTTACTGGAGTAATACATCTCCAAAGGTTTGCAAAGGAAGGAATGTAGGGGAGGGGAGGCAGGGGAAGGGGAAAGAGGAAAAGAAAATGAAGAGAAGGAAGACACAAATTAAAAAAAAAACTAAAGAGTCTCATTCAACCTGATTTAAGACCAGCTATTACTCTCCTTAATAAATTAGATTTGGTTTTGTTGACAAAACAAATAAAATTTTGTTTTGGTTCTATATAAGTGCTTAATGGAAGGTGACTTTAATAAATTTAGGGGAAAAAAATCCTAACCTTGTAATGTTTGGGGTGTTTTTTTTGTTTTGTTTTGCTATAAATTCAACATTGCCTTCTTTCTTAATTAGGCAAGAAAGGCATGATCCACCCTATTTATAACATGTTCAAGTAATATCCATGGCATGTACCAGAACATGAAACTAGTCTGCTATGTCCACCTGCTTCGTATTCTTTTCTATTGTTTACAGGCCTTTCCTGCACTATAATACAAATACAAAATATATGCAACATGAATAGATGGATCAGTGCATGAATGATTAGACATTTGCAGTCTAGCAGCCTTGGGTTTAAATCCTGGCTCTTCCCCCAGCTGTGTGACATTTTGTGTATTACTAAACATCCCTACCTCAGTTTCCTCATCTGTGAAGAATATAATAATGATACTGTCTTACAGGGTCACTGTGAGAATTTAATTAGGTAAGTTATTCAGTTTCCCTAGCATAATGTGTATCATAAAATAAACACAGAATAAATTGAGCTGTTATTGTTCTTCACATCTTCATTTGTTTTAATTCTCTTGTTTTCTTACAATGAACTAATGCAATTCATTAATATATGCCATCTTTAATTTTCATTTACATTATGTTTTAGTAGATTAATTTTTTAGAGCAGTTTTAGGTTCACAGCAAAATTGAGAGGGAGGTATAAAGATTTCCCATATGCTCCCTATCCCTATATATGCAGAAGAGCTCTCATTATCAGCATCCTCTACCTGAATAGTATACATTTGTCACAACTGAACAAATGCATCACTGATGATGAACTGACATTAATACAAATTCATCATCCAAAGACCATAGTTTCTATTAGGATGTACTCTTGGTATTGTACACTTTATGGTTTAGACAAATTTATAATGGTGTGTATCCATCCCTACAGTTTCATTAAGAGTAGTTTATTTTTTAAGATGTGACTGCTTACTGATACTCTGGAAACATCTTTCATTTAATAAGAATATTTCTTGCTTATATTTTCATTAATGCTACTAGCTTCAGAATTTTGTGATACTTCCCTTTATTAACCTGATGTTTTGCTGAACCAAGCCAACTTTTCTGTATATAAAGTGATGGTCACTCTGCTGAAGTGTTCAAACAGCAATACCGGTATATCAATCACACTCTTCTTGCAGAAGAAACAAGGGAGAAATTACAAAGATCAGTGATGAAGTCTAATCACTGAGCAGAAGGATGAATAGAAAACATGTCAACAAAATATGTTCAGTGCACACATCAAAATGAAGAAATATAGATACAGAGAAAACCCATATAATATTGCAGAGTGAGAAAAGTAACAGGAATACCTGTGACACTAGGATATTCTTCTCTTGACACACACTGTAGCAAGACAGGCTTAACGATTTACACAAGTTCTGATCTGGTCTGGCATGAAAGCAATGAGAGGCTCATGGCAAGAACTACCCCCTTGGCTATCTGCCAGGATGCCTGAAATGTCACCATTAGAGTTTTTATATTTATATTCTTTATTAAAATGCAATGCCCATTAAAGGGAACATATTATGAGTTATTATCAGCTTACATCTAAGAGAAAATGATTAAAGCTACCGATTAAAGCTAAGGAGAGCAAGGCACTTTTGGAGAAGGAACATTTCTGGTGTGGAAAGTTACGTTTGAATTCATGGGAAACTCAAACTAAAAATATAAGATGAAGGAAATTATACCTATGACTAAAGTGCAAACAGTCCACACAGGGAAAACTTCTTTCATTTAAGAAAATGACCTACAAATACCTAAGCCTTCCAGAATTATAATAGCCCATCTTCAATGATAAAAGAAAAAAAAAAAAAGAAAGACTCTAGAGTCGAATAACCTGCAAGGACTGCCACAGCTACAGACTCTCTGATTTATGACAATGTTAGGAATTGGGGCTGTCTCCTTCTGAAGTACTACAGCATGCTATAAAAGGGTACTCTGAATCACTAGGCATAAAACAGCATGCCGAGGGAGGGATATTCCAAGTCAAAAATAATGGTGATAAATCAGAAGGAGTGAATGTGGCTATATGGTTTTATTTTGTTGAATAAAGTCTTTGCTACAATTTTTAGTACACTGTGTTGGAAAGTAAAGCCATGACAATCACACACAACTACAGGGATTTCCCTATTTAATAAGTATTCTCAAAAATGATATACTATCCTGCACTCAAGTACTTCAGAAATGAATATAGTCAAGATACATACATACATATATATATATATATGTATAACCACATTTGTTTCTTTGATAAATAGAAATCCATTCTTATTTTGAAAATTAACTAGTTTGCTGCTGCTGCTGCTGCTAAGTCACTTCAGTCGTGTCCGACTCTGTGCGACCCCATAGACGGCAGCCCACCAGGCTCCGCTGTCCCTGGGATTCTCCAGGCAAGAACACTGGAGTGGGTTGCCATTTCCTTCTCCAATTAACTAGTTTACCTGTAGACAGCTTTGTTACATCTTTGCTGTGTTACATCTTTGTTTATCTACAGATTAACTAGTTTACCTGTAGATAAATAAAGATGTAACACAGCAAAGATGTAACAAAGCTGTTTTAATTATTAATGCCTATTAATTATTAGACCCTATGTGTGTGTGTTTTAATTTTTAAATCTTCAAAATGAAAAACATAAATTTTTTAAAAAGATCTAAATTGATTTATTGAATCAATTAGACAGGAATGACAGTAATTTCCTCAAAGAACATTCTATAGTCTGGTTTAGAATTGAATACATTTTAAAATTGTAAAATTTCTTGGATTTCAAAGCAGTTCAATAGGTTCAGTTATATGATTAGTTGCTTATAAAGATATATAAAAACGGCATGCGTGAATAATTAGATTGCCATCTGTGTGTCTTGCAGTGTGTTTCATCCTAAGTTACATTCTTGGGTGCCAGGTCTTTAAAATTTACTCTTTTGAGTACATATAACTGATTCTGAAGTCCATGACATAGGATAATTTACAGCTTGTCTTTGGAACAAATTATCATGTCTTGATTCTCATTGACCTAAGCCAAATGCTACTGTGGCTTCATATTCTCTCAAAATAACTCTCATGTTTGATGATCATATGTAGAAAACGACCCTCTCCCACAACATAAATAGTTAAACAAATATAAACCAATTGATGGTACTTTTAAGGGCTATAAAGACACTCGAAAGAGGGATAATTAATTTTTAGTCTTAATCCAAGGTTTAAGATAAATTGAAAACAGAATTTTGAACAACATTGTTTATTATCTTACCACCTACTCTATATAAAAAAAAGCACACAATGATGTGCAAAACTTATTTAGTGTTCTAATTAGTGGACAACTATCCATCTATTACGGAGAAGGCACTGGCACCCCACTCCAGTACTCTTGCCTGGAAAGTCCCATGGACAGAGGAGCCTGGTAGGCTCCAGCACATGGGGTCGCTAAGAGTCAGACACGACTGAGCGACTTCACTTTCACTTTTCACTTTCATGCATTGGAGAAGGAAATGGCAACCCACTCCAGTGTTCTTGCCTGGAGAATCCCAGGGATGGGGGAGCCTGGTGGGCTGCCGTCTATGGGGTCACACAGAGTCGGACACGACTGAGGTGACGCAGCAGCAGCAGCAGCAGCATCCATCTATTAAGACAGAAACCCCAAATCAAAATGGAAAAGGTAATGATTTTATGGTGCAACAATATACAAAATTACCAGTGATTACTAATGGAAAGTGATTCATGTGGAAGCTTTTAAAATATGTTCATGTTTGTGATTTGAGGCATCATGAAGGAATCTGGTTGGTTATTTTTTAAAAATATCAGTATAATAATAATTTTTCCTTATAAACAAAAAAAGGAAGGTGGTATAATTAAAAAACAAAAACCTATACCCTGAAGAATCAAATGAACCTAAATTTCAACTCAAGCATCACTTAAAAAAATGAAGTATAGTTGATTTATAAGGTTTCAGATGTACAGAAAATCCATTCAGTTATATATACATATATATGAGTCATACATATATATATGAGTTATACGAACATATGTATAATTTTTCATTATTTTCCATTATAGGTTATTACATTAGGTCTTTGTTGTTTATCTGTTTTATACATTGCAGTGTGTATCTGTTAGTCCCAAATTCCTAATTTATCCCTCCTCCATTCCCCTTGGTAATTGTAAGATTTTTCTACAAGGATCACGTTTTATTAGTCGTATAACCTTAGAAAACTATTTAACTCTTATTAGGTCCTAGTTTCCCCACCTACAAAAGGGATTTAAGTTTGGTATAAGTATTAAATTAGGTAGTTTATACAAAGTGTTTGCACTGAGGGAGCATTCAATACATTATTTTTTAAAGAAAAGCAAGTGGTATCTGATTTAAGTGTTTTTCCCCCTGGTAGAAATAATAACTCCATATTATTATTCATCATAGACATTTGTGGAATATCCAAGACTGAAGTACAGTTTAGGGCTACAAGTCAAGTCTACAGCCTAGAGCCTTAGCTTCAGAAGTAACTGATTCATCAACCTATCTTTGATAACACTTTTAAAGTATATAATCTAACTGGCCAGATAAGCCAAAACTTATATAGATTAAAAGATAATAAAAAATTAATTCACAAACTAAGCATTTATTTTAGTTCAAATTTCAAAGTCTAATTACATCTTTACTGAAATATAGGAAACCACTTAATCACAATGTTGATCAAAATGCATAACAATGAACTGTGTCTCCTTTTCATGTATATAAAATGAAGTCTCATGAATATTCAATATACTTATAAAATAAACCATTATTTTATCTATCAGTACATTTTTAAAGAAACATGGTATTTATTTATTTAGTAACCATAACTTAGGAAATTAGTAGCATAGGTTAAGAGAAAATTTAATTCATTAATCCATCAATTTTTTATTATTCTGCTAAAACTTTTAATATTAGCTAGCTTTTGATCTTCAGTCATTATATAAAATACATACTGCTTTGTACTGAATTATAAAGTATAACATATATTTTTGAAGCAGAATTTCACAACTCACTATAAATAACAAATCCTACTTCATGCTTTACTTACCTTTTCTAAATTTTTAAACTACCTCTGTCAAACAGAACCTCCTGATTTAACATGATGATTAAAACAATTTTTCTCCAACTTGTTGGCAAATCACTTGCTTTTCTTTCTATCTCATCTTCAAAAATTGAGAGTCACCATCTTTTTAAAATATAGATAAAGAAAAACAAGATACAGATCACTTTACCATAAACTGTCTAGAACATAAGAGTTCATCAACATGAATCAATTAGAGATCAGAAGGAAGTTGCAGAGAAAGAGTAAGGGCCTGGCACTTTGCTAAGTACTACAATATGGAGCCTATGGAGACTTAAGTCCAGTGACAAACTGAAACTACATATTGTACATCCTTATCTAATATTCAGAATAACCATTTAGTGCCAAATTAAAAGCAGGCTCTGAACTGAAAATACACCAAATAAGTAAGCCTTTGTTGTATAAACTGTAATCAAATGCTGAATACATCTCTGCTTATCAGGTTGAAAAGTAAAGGTTGCTAAAATGATCAAAACTTCAATGTCCTCTCTCTACATGATTCAAGGAGACATAAATTATTATAGAAATATAAAATCTTTGATCACATTACAGCAACATATTATTCTGAAAATGTTATAAGCAATTTATTAGCTTTTCAAAACATGCCTTAGACTTTGAGGTTATATTTTAAACAAAACCCCCATTACAATTTGCTAATATGGTCTTACTATTCAACATATTATTGACAGTGCATAATATCTTATGCTAGTAATAAAAAGATATCAGTTCAATAAAATAGATTTATAAGTTAGTCACTTCCTATATATGCAGAGTACACCATGAGAAACGCTGGACTGGAAGAAACACAAGCTGGAATCAAGATTGCTGGGAGAAATATCAATCACCTCAGATATGCAGATGCCACCACCCTTATGGGAGAAAGTGAAGAGGAACTCAAAAGCCTCTTGAAATGCAGAGTGAAAAAGTTGGCTTAAAGCTCAACATTCAGAAAACGAAGATCATGGCATCTGGTCCCATCACTACATGGGAAATAGATGGGGAAACAGTGGAAACAGTGTCAGAATTTATTTTTCTGGGCTCCAAAATCACTACAGATGGTGACTGAAGCCATGAAATTAAAAGACGCTTACTCCTTGGAAGGAAAATTATGACCAACCTAGATAGCATATTCAAAAGCAGAGACATTACTTTGCCAACAAATGTTCGCCTAGTCAAGGCTATGGTCTTTCCTGTGGTCATGTATGGATGTGAGAGCTGGACTGTGAAGAAACCTGAGCCCCTAAGAATTGATGCCTTTGAACTGTGGTATTGGAGAAGACTCGTGAGAGTCCCTTGGACTACAAGGAGATCCAACCAGTCCATTCTGAAGGATATCAGCCCTGGGATTTCTTTGGAAGGAATGATGCTAAAGCTGAAACTCCAGTACTTTGGCCACCTCATGCGAAGAGTTGACTCATTGGAGAAGACTCTGATGCTGGGAAGGATTGGGGGCAAGAGGAGAAGGGGACGACAGAGGATGAGATGGCTGGATGGCATCACTGACTTGATGGACTTGAGTCTCAGTGACCTCCGGGAGTTGGTGATGGTCAGGGAGGCCTGGTGTGCTGCGATTCATGAGGTTGCAAAGAGTTGGACACAACTGAGCAACTGATCTGATCTGATTGTTTAAAATTACTTTACTGATAACCTATCTCCTTCCTAAATGCATCTGTGATGGCCTACGTACCATAAAACTGGAAGCAACACAATAAAGTATTAAAAATTACAACTTGCAGGAATGACTGGTTTAGGAAAGCTATAAGAATTGAGTTAAAAACAAAATTCTGGAACTCTTATTTTGAAGAGTGAAAAAAGTAAACATTTTTGTCAGTAACAAATTAGGAAGAAGAATCCTAACTCCTATTACAGAAGAAAACTCTTTGCGTATGTTCATTGAATTTACAAAAATAAAAAAAGAAACAAGAACTAACAAATTGTGTGTGTGTGTATATATATATTACTTTACTAAACACATTAGAAAGTGCTGGGAAAAGAGGCAATTCTATGGAGTAAGTCTGAGATAAGTAGATAGGAAGAGAGTCTAGATATGAAATCTCTAAATTCCTTAGAATTCAAGAATAATTAAAAGTTAATATTTCATTTCATCTAGTCTGACAGCAGATTAAAGGTAGAAATATCCTCACTGGGAACTTACCAAGAACCCAATGTACAAGTACTCTGTGTACTGTTTGAAAGAAAATGTGTCAGATGCCAAGCATTTGTAAAATCTCAGTTAAGTACAGTTCAGTAACTCAGCCATGTCCAACTCTTCATGACATCATAGATTGCAGCAAGCCAGGCTTCCCTGTCCATCACCAACTCCAGAGCTTGTTCAAACTTATGTCCATCCAGTCAGTGAAGCCATCCAACCATCTCATCATCAGTCGTTTCTTTCTCCTCCTGCCTTCAACCTTTCCCAGCATCAGGGTGCCCGGGTCCAGCCCTAGCAGGATCCAGGGGTACCCTCAGGATGACAGCATAGGTGATAAGGATAGCAAAGCAAAGAGAACAAAGGCTTGATCTTCCTTGATTAACACAGAAAGCCAATAAAGCTCCTATGTTCCAAGGAGTCACCCTGAAAGAAGAACAGAAAGAGAAAAGGAGGGAAAAGGAAAAAAAGAACAACACGGAGAGACCAAGTTTCAGTGAGTGAGGCCCGTAACTTTATTTTCAAAAGGAACTTTTATACCTTGACTTGTACATAGAGGGAAATGAAAGATGCAAAGTGATACAGAGTCAGCTCAAACATTACATCTGTTTTGTCTTTATTGAAACCAGGATTTTTTCTGCATACCTTTCCCATAAACAATGTTGTGTACAATATCTTCTGGCCTTGGAGGCCTGTGGATGTTTTATGACCCTTTTTTGATAAAGGCTGATCAGCCAGAAAACTTATTTTCCCTTGAAGTGTTTTTTCTTTATATTTCTAATCTATGTCAGCCTCAGAAAGTGCTAAACAGAGTTACATTCTCATGGAGCAAAGGTGCAGTGAGTTACAACAAAGAAAGAACCAATTAGCTCAAAGGTCTGATGTGGTTAATTCCAAGGCTACTACTTGTTTTTCTTACATTCCAACTATGTTAATTAATGCACTCCCAAGTGCACAATGGATAAGGGATATGGGCACTTGGCAGCAAGCATTGGCCCAATAATGAAGCCCTTTACCAGTACTATCTATTCTAATAATTTTTCATCCCTTAAAGGACTCTATGCACATTAGGACTTTTAGAATGTTTTGGCTTCCTGTGCCTTTCAAGGTTGGGGAGTTGTGAACAACCATGTGTGTTAATTGCAAGAGTATGGATAAACCTGCCAAGCAAGCTAAAAAGCCATCAATCAGAGGGGTTTGAATTGAAATACTCCTATCATGTCCAGGAGACTTATTAACTAAAGCTCTAAGTTGACTTTTTCCAGAGAAAGGTTAGGTAGGGGATAGCCCCCTGTTAATGCCAGAAGAGTTGGTGAAAGGCACAAAATAGTAAGACAGACAGATTCTGATTTTGGGGTAGATGCTCGAGCAGATCCAGGGGGTCCCTTGAGGCCTGATCCACCTTTGCCTGTCAGGTCTCTTCCGCTTGACCTTTGTCATGGGTGGGATCTCCCATGGTGGCTCCCCGTTAACTCTTTTCAAATGAGTTAGCTCTTCACATCAGGTGGCCAAAGTATTGGAGTTTCAGTTTTAGCATCATCCTTCCAATGAATATTCAGGACCGATTTCCCTTAGGATTGACTGGTTGGATCTCCTTGAGTCCAAAAGACCCTGAAGAGTCTGCAACACCACAGTTCAAAAGCATCAGTTCTTCAGTGTTCAGCCTTCTTTATGGTCCAACTATCACATCGATACATGACTACTGGAAAAATCATAGCTTTGACAAGATGGACCTTTGTTGGCAAAGTAATGTCTCTGCTTTTTAATATGCTGTCTATGTTGGCCACAGCTTTTCTTCCAAGGAGCAAGCATCTTTTAATCTCAAGGCTGTAGTCACCAACTTCAGTGATTTTGGAGCCCAAGAAAATAAAGTCTGTCACTGTTTCCATTGTTTCCCCACCTATTTGCCATTAAGTGATGGGACTGGATACCATGATCTTAGTTTTTTGAATGTTGAGTTTTAAGCCAGCTTTTTCACTCTCCTCTTTCACTTTCATCAAGAGGATTTTTAGCACTTCTTGGCTTTCTGCCATAAGGGTAGTGTCATCTGCATATATGAGGTTGTTGATATTTCTCCCGGCAATCTTGATTGTGCTTGTGCTTCATCCAGCTTGTCATTTTGCATGATGTATTCTGCATATAAGTTAAATAAGCAGGGTGACAATATACAGACTTGATGTATTCATTTCCCAATTGGGAACGAGTCTGTTTTTCCATGCCCATTTCTAATTGTTGCTTTTTGACCTGCATACTGATTTCTCAGGAGGCAGGTCAGGTGGTCTGGTATTCCCATGTCTTGAAGAACGTTCCATAGTTTGTTGTGATCCACAAAGGCTTTGGTGTAACCAATGAAGTACAAGTTTTTCTGGAACTGTCTTGCTTTTTCTATGATCCAGCGGATGTGGGCAATTTGATCTCTGGTTCTTCTGCCTTTTCAAAACCCAGCTTGAACATCTGGAAATTCATAGTTCACGTACTATTGAAGCTTAGCTTGGAGAATTTTGAACAATACTTTGCTAGCATATGCGATGAGTGCAATTGTGCAGTAGTTAGAGCATTCTTTGGCATTTCGTTTTTTGGGGATTGGAATCAAAACTGACATTTTCCAGTCCTGAGGCCACTGCTCAGTATTCCAAATTTGCTGGCATATTGAGCACAGAACTTTCACAGCATCATCTTTTAGGATTTGAACTAGCTCAACTAGAACTCTATCACCTCCACTAGCTTTGTTCGTAGTGATGCTTCCTAAGGTCCACTGGACTTCACAGTCCAGGATATCTGGCTCGAGGTGAGTGATCAAACCATCGTGGTTATCTGGGTCATAAAGATCTTTCATGTATAGTTCTTCTGTGTATTCTTGCCATGTTTTGTTAATATCTTATGCTTCTGTTAGGTCCATACCATTTTTGTCTTTTATTGTGCCCACCTTTGCATGAAATGTTCCCTTGGTAGTTACAATATCTTGAAGAGTTCTCTACTCTTTCCCATTCTAATGTTTTCCTCTATTCCTTTACATTGACCATTGAGGAAGGCTTTCTTACATCTCTCCTGGCTATTCTTTGGAACTCTGCATTCAGATGGATATATCTTTCTTTTTTTCTTTGCTTTTAGCTTCTCATCTCCTCAGCTATTTGTAAGGCCTCCTTAGACAACCATTTTGCTTTTTTGAATTTGTTTTTCTTGGGATTAGTTTTGATCACTGCCTTATGTACAATATTATGAACCTCCATTAATAGTTCTTTAGGCACTCTATCAGACCTATCCCTTGAAACTATTTATCAATTCTATATTTTGGCCACCTCATGCGAAGAGTTGACTCATTGGAGAAGACTCTGATGCTGGGAGGGATTGGGGGCAGGAGGAGAAGGGGACGACAGAGGATGAGATGGCTGGATGGCATCACTGACTCGATGGATGTGAGTCTGAGTGACCTCCGGGAGTTAGTGATGGACAGGGAGGCCTGGCGTGCTGCGGTTCATGGGGTCGCAAAGAGTCGGACACGACTGAGCAACTGATCTGATCTGATTGTATAATCATAAGGTATTTGATTAAGGTCATACCTAAATGGTCTAGTCGTTTTCCCTACTTTCTTCAATTTAAGTCTGAATTTTGCAATAAGGAGACAAATTTTGATTTTACAAAGTTAAGTGTCCACTTGAGTTTTGTCTAGGTATAGCTACATTAAAGTCAGTTGCAGGAATCGCTTTAGACGGGGTCTATATTTTGTCCCCTGCAAAATAATTAGAGCTGTTCATATTGTCATTTAAAATACCAAAGTTCTGTCATTTTAACTAAAAGAAGTCACTAAATATTATCTCTACCCCTGAGAAATGAAAATATGGGTTCTATTATATCTGGACCCTCACCTTCCCCTGATACAAAGAAGAAATGTCCATTTCCCAAGCCAAGACCAATCTTTTCACATGTGCCTGTGGATTTCATTCTCTCCTCTTTTCTCTAGGACTATACTATTATCATTTTTTCCTTTCTATTCCTAAGTATCCTTTCATTTTTATTGTTTTAGTTTTTCTACTGGTTTTGAACTAGAATATTCAACGAGTTCTAGTTTCTCTTAATTTTTTTTTTTTTTTTAATTTTCTCTTGCCCACAGCTCCCTTCAGTTACAGATTCCTCACTATTTTCTTTTTGTAGGCAGGTTTGAGATTGACGTAAGGAAAATAAGGAGTACATTCATCTAAAGACCTGTTTTTATTTATGAGTTCAGGAAAGAATGGGTCAGAATTTTGAAAACATTTGATAAATTTGAAACAAGCATCATGAAGACAACAAAATGGGCTGACTAGCAATACATACTGAGGTTTTTGAGATATTAGAGTGGCCATAGCTTTTTACCCACTCTCTCATTCTAATTATTATATTTGTTGAGAACTTGATGTCTTTGGTAAAGAATAAGGCAAGTGAAAAGAATCGACTTAATTACACTGTAATTTTGATGATGAAAACTAATTCTCAAACTTGTGATCTCAATAAGTACCTCATATCTATTTCAACTTATACTTCCATATTTGAACTTATTTAAATATCAACCAAGTGGTTATTACTGATAAGCTTTTGAATTTCTAAAATTTTTATGACTGGCTTGAATAAATATTCCTTCACAGTTTTAGTTCCACAAGATTTTAAATGAAAAATTTAACTTTGTGTAATTAGGTCATTTTAAAATGTGTGACTTTGTGTTCAAAATGCAAGAATATGAAGACTGTGCTTTCTGGATTGAGATGTAGTCACACTCAGAACCAGAAGAAGGGGATGAGGAAAACAGCAGATGTAGATTGAGGATTCAATGCAAAAGAAAGTTAGACAGTAGACTTCCCTAGTGGTCCAGGTTGTAAAGTAATTAGCCTCCAAATAAAATTAATTAATTATAATAAATAAATAATAAATATGAACTATGCTAAGTCATGTCAGTCGTGTCCGACCCCGTGCGACCCCATAGACGGCAGCCCACCAGGCTCTGCCTTTCCTGGGATTCTCCAGGCAAGAACACTGGAGTGGGTTGTCATTGCCTTCTCCAGTGCATGAAAGTGAAAAGTGAAAGTGAAGTTGCTCAGTCGTGTCCGACTCCCAGCGACCCCATGGACTGCAGCCCACCAGGCTCCTCCATCCATGGGATTTTCTAGGCAAGAGTACTGGAGTGGCTTGCCATTGCCTTCTCCAAATATGAACTATACTCCAATAAAATTAAAATACATATATATTTTTAAAAAATCCACCTGCCAATGCAGGGGACGTGGGGTTGATCCCTGGTCCAGGAAGATCGAACATGCCTCAGGGTAACTGAGACTGTGCACCATGAATATTGAGCCTGGGCTCTAGAGCCCGGGAGGCACAATGACTGAAGTCCATGCACCCTAGAGCCCACGCTCTGCAACAAGAAGAGCCACCTTGATGAGAGGGCCACACACCCCAACTAGAGAGTAGCCCCTGCTCACCAAGGCTAGAGAAAGCCTGCACACAGAAATGAAGGACCAGAGCAGCCACAAATAAATATTTTTTTTAATTTTAAGATTTTTAAAAAATTTTTAAAAAAAGAAAGATACAGGGTGATTGGTAGGATCTACACGAGCTCAAGTCCCTGATTCCAGTTTGTTCTTGACATAAATCCCAACCTGAGGAAACTATAAAATTCTTATTTATAACCTCCTTTTTAGTTAAGCTTATTAAACTTTTTCTTTCCAAATTATTTGCAAAGATAAGACTTTCAAAACAGTTGCTTTATAAGCTATCTCTACTTGCTCACCTCATATCATTCAAAGGACTACAGTCTACCTTTCACCTCTACTGCTTAAGCAATATCAAAAGGAGCATCTTCTATTACAGTCCATCAAAAATGATGCCACATTTTAGTTTCCTTCGTAAATGGACCATAATATTCTTTCACATGCTTTTGTTTAACTTGGAACTTCTCCTCACACTATTCTTTCTTCTTTTCCTGAAACCTGCAAACATATTCCTTTCTGAGGCTCTGAGGAGGAACACTCTACTCTCCTGAAACCCAGCTACACACATGTAAGTGCACAGGCACTGCTGTCTTGACATGATTAATGCCTGTTCACTCTAAAGTTCTCAGTTTTACCATTACTTCCATGTTAAGACCTTCTCTGACTCTATCTATAAACTAAATTTCCTTGTTTTACTCTCATAGCATGCTATACTTCTTCATAGAGATAATCACAATTTGTAATATTTAATATCTGTCCAAGTCCCTACTCATTCAAAAAGCTATGGACCCCTTTAAAAAGCTATGGACTCCTTCCCCAAGAAAGGATATTATATTTAATTTATTGAACCCTGTATGTTCTATGCTTTTCCCCTATTTTATACTTAAAACATGGCAATTGTTATCCTGTCCTTCACTGTCTCCTGGATAAACGGCAACACTTCCTGCCTAATTTAAATACAGATTTATGTTTATTTATGGTTTCCCTGGTGGCTCAGAGGTTAAAAGCGTCTTCCTGCAATGCGGGAGACCTGGGTTTGATCCCTGGGTCGGGAAGATCCCCTGGAGAAGGAAATGGCAACCCACTCCAGTATTCTTGCCTGGAGGATCACCATGGATGGAGGAGCCTGGTGGGCTACAGTCCAGGGGGTCACAAAGAGTTGGACACAACTGAGCAACTTCACTTTATGTTCATTAGCCAAGATATTGTCAGTACTGATCTATTCTTTAGTCATAAGGGGAGCATTTGAGAGTGTTAATTCTTTCAAATATGTAATTCCCAGATCACAAACGGAAACCAGTTTTCTTCTTGTATGTCAATGTTTATCTACTAGTATTGACTGCCTATAATGCAATCTTGAGATGAACTCAAGCTGAGGTTAGGTTCAACAGGAAAGAGTACTGAGATAGATAAACTCTCCCTGCTATGAACAAAGGAAAAATCAGTGGGGTATACTTCTTAATTCATATTTGACAGCTTTGGCCTAGTAAAATTATATTACCATGGTGCTAACTACATAGCTAGTTGATTAGCTATCTTAACTGAATTACTATTGAGATTAAGTTTCAAGATCTTAGTATTTTACTAGTTTGAGAGAAACACAGGCATGAATTTCAATTTCCAGATTTAGTCTAAATGCTTCAACAGCCTGAATCCATTCAAAAGGCCTCTTTGAGTAACTCAGTGGGTGGATACTAGTTTGAATATCCTATTACCAAATCAAGGCTCAGGAGAACTTAATGGCCTCTGTAACTCTGGCTCTGAAGTTACTTAACCTCACAAGTTTCATTTGCCCATCTGGAAAATGAACATTATAAAACCTTATATGAATAACTATTCAATGAAACTATATAATATTTTTAAAGTTACACTTAGTAACATTTTTGTGGAAGCAAATTTTTAATATAGATTTAATCTTGGTGTGATGAAGTAAGTGGCAAAACATCAAAAAATGATAGCTTAAACACAATTTCTAAAAATAAATAACCACTTTGATTTGAAGCAGTAATGTATGTTAGCAAAGAGAAGACTCAGCCTTGGATTTGATTCCAGAAAAGATCTTAATTGTCTCATTTGGAATTAATATCACTTAACTCTTAGAAAGTAGAACTCAGTAATTCAGGTTTCATTATGTAAACATCTCTGGCATTCCATTTACTTTATGGGCATAAACAGCTGGCAAAGCAATAGAAGAACAGGATTATCTGAATATTAATTCTTGGGTTAATTCTTGAAATGGCTTGAGGACAGAAGTAAATGTTTCAATCTGTTGTGTACTACTTGAAATTAGGATTTTTCTTCTTGAAAAAAATACAATAACTTTAAGATAAAATCTGTCAGAGCTCATTATGATGATTTGTGATGCAAATGAACAACATCAAGAAAGTAAGCAAACACAGGTATCAGTCAGCCCTACTCCCAGGTTACAGTCTTGCTGCTACTGCTGCTAAGTCGCTTCAGTCGTGTCCGACTCTGTGCGACCCCATAGAGGGAAGCCCACCAGGCTACCCCGTCCCTGGGATTCTCCAGGCAAGAACAGTGGAGTGGGTTGCCATTTCCTTCCCCAATGCATGAAAGTGAAAAGTAAAAGTGAAGTCGCTCAGTCTTGCCATCATTGTTAAATAATACCTATAGATACCCTTTCGTAATCTTGGTTCAAGCACCTCAGTTTCTATCTGTTCCTAGGTCCCTTTAGTAGTATAATCCCAATAACTTCTTAAATTCCCATCTATAATTTAAGAGGGGACCTATAATAAATTGATTATACAAATTTTCACTCCATTCTCCATTTTACACATTATCCAGACTAGCTTCCATGCTTCTTCACTAAAATCCCTTGCATAGGATTAAAAACTATTCCAGACTAAGTCTTGCTGCTGCTAAGTCGCTTCAGTCGTGTCCGACTCTGTGCGACCCCATAGACGGAAGCCCACCAGGCTCCCCCGTCCCTGGGATTCTCCAGGCAAGAACACTGGAGTGGGTTGCCATTTCCTTCTCCAATGCATGAAAGTGAAAAGTGAAAGTGAAGTCACTCAGTCGTGTCCGACTCCCAGCCACCCCATGGACTGGAGCCCACCAGGATCCCCCGTCCATGGGATTTTCCAGGCAAAAGTACTGGGGTGGGGTGCCATTGCCTTCCCCGACTAATTAAATCCAGCTCACTATCTATTTTAGGCTTCCCAGGTGGCACTAGTGGTAAAGAACCCACTTGCCAATCCTGGAGTTGTGAGAGATGCAGGTTTGATCCCTGGGTCAGGAAGATCCCCCTGAGGAGGGCATGGCAACCCACTCCAGTATTCTTGCCTGGAGAATCCCATGGTCAGAAAAGGCTGGCGGGTTACACTCCATGGGTCACACATAGTTGGACAAGACTGAAGCGACTTAGCATGCATGCACATCTGCTTCATACATGTGTGCACTATGCAGTCAGGCTGCCCATAAATTTATAACCACAAACATGACATGGACCCTGGTGCAGGAGTAAATCTACTACTATTTCCTATCTTCTCAAAGTTCCAACACCTCTTCTTTCATCCTCACCTCAGACCATGACTTGCTTCCAATTTTACTGAAACACACAAATAACAAGAGTCCTTTTTTTCTATTCAAAAACTTAAATTCAAGAACTGTATCTGTCTGCTTACATTCACCTTTCTTATTAGATGAACCATTTGTGCCCCTATTTAAAATCAATCGCTCTATTGTCCACTAGATTGTGTTCCTTTTACCAAAGGAATGACAGTTCATCACTCTAGCAACTTTCTCCTATTTTCCCCACAAAACAAATGATTTTTTCAACTTCATTTTTCTTATCTACAAACATTATTTTTATCATCTTAAAAAAGTAAAATAAGCAAACAAAATTGCTTGACCCACATCCCCATCTAGCTACAACACTTTTCTCCTCCCACTTATATAGCAAATCTTCTTGAAATATATATCCCTATTTGCTGCCTCCTCCCACTCTAGAACTTATCCCAACTGAGCTTTTACCTTACCACTCTTTGAGGCTTTCACCTCACCACTACCAGCACCACTCTTGACAAGGTGCCCAAAGAATTCCACATTGCTGAATCTAATGATCAATTACCAGTCCTCTATTACTTGATAGATCAGCAAAGTGTGATACAACCGATGTCAATGAGCACTCTCCAGTCTTCTTCACTAGACTGTCTTCATCTACCTAATATCTTAGTGCTGGAGTATATACGAACTCAAGCTTCTATACTCACTGCCTACATGGGCTCAGCTAGTGCTGTATTTTTAAATTTCATCTATAAATTATTTCCAAATTTACAGCTCTATTAGATATCTTTATCTTGAACCCTAGGCCTGGGGTTCCAATTATATACTTGACTTATCCACCTGCACATCTAATAGGCACCCCACATTTTACCTGTCTGATACCAAACTCCCAGTGTTTTCACCAAAACATGATTCTCCTAACAACCTTCTACTGCTCAAGTAGTAGCAACTCCAACTGACCAACTGATCAGGACAAAAGCCCAGAATCATATTTGACTCATTTTTTAATTTCATAGCCCAATCAACACATTAGCTAATCCTACTAATCTACCTTCAAAACATCACCTTAATCTCTGTATTTTTCTTGAGTCCATTTCTGCATGATCAAGGAATAATCATCTCTGATCAAACTAGTGCAAAAGCAGATAATATGGTTTGTCTGTCTTCTACTATTATCTCCCTTGCTCACTTGGTTCCAGCCACACCAACTTCCTAGATGACAATGAAACAGGAGAGGGCAGACTTCTGCTCAGCACCTTTGCCCTTGCTGTTTCCTCTGCCAGGCCTGTTCTTCCCTGAGATATCCACATGCCTCATTTCCATCTATTTCTTCAGATATTTCTTCAAATATCTCTTCTTGGTAAGGCCTTTTCTATCTAATATTATATCCCATCATCCCACTATGTATCCTTAGTAAACATTTTATATGTGTATATATGATATATATTTGATATATGAGTAAATTCAATATGGTATGTCAGAGACAAGCGTTATTTTTCAAAGCCAGATACATAAATTAGTCAAAGCATCAGCCACTGAAACGGTCAATCACATTCCTTTGGCATCTTTTACTGTTCTTCTTGACCTGACAACTTAATTACATAAACAAAATTTTCTTTGTAAATAATAATGATTAATATATGATTAATAAAGATACTGCATTAGGTTTAGAAGAAAAACATAATAGATCTGAGATAATGAAATTAATAGAATTTAGATTTTATGATTAAGATTTCAATGAGACTCTAGTTCACATTTTTCATCTTTAAAAGAATGTAAGCTTTAAGAAGAAAACAATATATTATTTTCTTTTACAGTTTCTTATCAATTCAGTTCAGTTAGGTCACTCAGTCATCTCCGACTCTTTGCGACCCCATGAATCGCAACATGCCAGGCCTCCCTGTCCATCACCAACTCCCAGAGTTCACTCAGACTCACGTCCATTGAGTCAGTGATGCCATCCAGCCATCTCATCCTCTGTCGTCCCCTTTCCCTCCTGCCCCCAATCCCTCCCAGCATCAAGGTCTTTTCCAATGAGTCAACTCTTCGCATGAGGTGGCCAAAGCTAGAGCTTCAGCTTTAGCATCATTCCTTCCAAAGAAATCCCAGGGCTGATCTCCTTCAGAATGGACTGGTTGGATCTCCTTGCAGTCCAAGGCACTCTCAAGAGTCTTCTCCAACACCACAGTTCAAAAGCATCAATTATTTGGCACTCAGCCTTCTTCACAGTCCAACTCTCACATCCATACATGACCACTCGAAAAACCATAGCCTTGACTAGAAGGACCTTTGTTGGCAAAGTAATGTCTCTGCTTTTGAATATGCTATCTAGGTTGATCATAACTTCCCTTCCAAGGAGTAAGCGTCTTTTAATTTCATGGCTGCAGTCACCATCTGCAGTGATTTTGGAGCCCATAAAAATAAAGTCTGACACTGTTTCCCCATCTATTTCCTGTGAAGTGATGGGACCGGATGCCATGATCTTCGTTTTCTGAATGTTGAGCTTTAAGCCAACTTTTTCACTCTCCTCTTTCACTTTCACCAAGAGGCTTTTAGTTCCTCTTCACTTTCTGCCATAAGGGTGGTGTCATCTGCATATCTGAGGTGATTGATATTTCTCCAGGCAATCTTGATTCCAGCTTGTGTTTCTTCCAGTCCAGCGTTTCTCATGATGTACTCTGCATCTAAGTTAAATAAGCAGGGTGACAATATACAGCCTTGACGTACTCCTTTTCCTATTTGGAACCCGTCTATTGTTCCATGTCCAGTTCTAACTGTTGCTTCCTAACCTGCATAGAGAATTATTCCTATTTTTGTTTGGTTTCATCTGACTCTTTTGTGACCCCATGGCCTGTAGCCTACCAGACTCCTCTGTCTGTGCTATTTCCCAGGCAAGAATACTGGAGTGGGTTGCTATTTCCTTCCTCAAGGGAGCTTCCCAACCTAGGGATCTAACCCACATCTCCAGCTTTGCAGGTGGATTCTTTACCACTGAGCCACCAGGGAAGTCTCCATAGTATTGCATTATTTTGATCAAATTAAATAAAATTTGTACCAAATTAAAAGTTTTGGTAATAGCAAACACTACTTTCCAAAATGTCATTGATGATTTATGAAAGCAAATAACATCACTAAATATAAGAAAAAAAATGTAAAGGTTGACCTGAATGAAGTCTTTAAGGCTACATTTGCAAGCCACATCAGTGATCTAAAATAGTCCTCTCAAATTTTACTATTCATTAGAATCACATGAATGGCTGACTAAAATGTAGATAACTATAAACCTCAGCCCCAAGTTTGTGACTCAGTAAGTCCGGCATGAGTCCAGATAACTTGCATTTTTATCAGTTCTCCAGGGGATATTAGCTCAGAAACCACACTTTGAAAATCACTGGCTTAAACTACCTTACAAACTTACTAAAAGATAAACTCTGTCCAGAAAACAAGCAAATAAAAAAAACCTCCCACTTTGTCCATGCTAAGACTAAGGAGATGACATTCAACTTTTTGTTCACTGGTTGGTATTAGAGTGTTCTTTTGCGTTGTGTGGTATTTAGACCACTCTTCACGATGACACCACTAAAACAAAGGAGTTTTAGGGCAACACAGCTTTAGGACATGTATCCAATAATATTGCAATGTCCTAGATTATGCAGCTACTATCATAATGTGTGCATGTGCTCCCTGTGTAGTCTTAGGAGTCTCTGCTGCTTTACTACTGAAAACAGAAATCCAGGATAAAATGAACAGAAGTTTTAGAGTGTCATGAAGAATTACATCAAAATCAAAGCAATAGCACTTCAGAGAGTCTGATTATGTGGCGTTATTCTTGATTTGCTAACTAGATGTGCAGCTGAATCTTATAAAGTCCAATTGCCAACATAGAGAAAAAGCCCTTAATTTCTCCCTCATAGCCTCTACTTTCCACTGACATTTTGCTCTTAAAATATGTCTCCCGACTTAATCTAGATGATTTTACAACCACCATCATTTCTCTTCACACCCTTTTCAAGATTAAAGGGGATATGAACAGAGATAGAAATATAAGACTATGCTGTGTACTACTGACTGGAGAGTAGTTCGTGTGTGTGATTCACTATAAGGTAGAGCTTGATTGAGAAAAATGAGACTCTGGCACCTACAAGGTTTATCTCTTTCTTTTATTTACAGTTCTTGGTAAGCAGGCAGCTGAGAAGACAGCTCCTAAAATGAGCACAGTACATCATAGATAGCTATCAGGACTGAGCCTACTCCAAAGGTAACATTTGTTGCCACTATTGCTCTCAGTCCCAGCTTAAGCCACTTCTTTCACTTTACTCCTATTCACTGCAGTCTGTTAGAAGATAATACAGTATCATTTTATTTTTCTAAACTCGAATTTTAAAGGTGATAAACTAAGGTATCTGTATTCAAAACAGTAATAGCATTATCATCTATAAATTTTATATATTTTATAACATATACAAGTACTAAGATTTTATAAATTTTATATATTTTATAACATATACAAGTACTAAGATTTTCAAAATACGTAGCGCTTTTTCATCAAAAATGATGACAGAAGAGGAACATTAAAGTGACTGCTATACAACCCCCTGAGATATAATGGCACACAGTTATGAAGACGAACACCTTCGTCTGGGCTCACAAAATGTTAATACATATCTTCTGTGGTAGTTAAATTTCTAAATTTAATTCTGAATCTATTTTTTAAATTAATGTCTTGGTTGTTGTTATAAAATTAATGCCTGGAGTACAATTAAGGGGAAAATACTCAAAACCAGAATTTGCATAGAAATAAAGGACTGAATGTGATCTACATGTTATTCTGACTGTACAGAATTACCGAGCACATGATGTGCTAGAAGAACACCATAGTTTTACAAAACTCAGATGCTACCATGACTTTTACTCACAAAATAAAGGGTATCCTACATGAGAAAATTAAAAGTATTGATTTAATAACCGTGCCAAGATAATCATGAGTTTGGCACACTTTATCTTTCTCTATGGTGTGACATTAAAAATAAAATCCAAGGACCTAAATGGAGTATCTTAATGTGTGGAAGTTAATGAAAATTCAAGATACTGAAATTGAGAATAAAATTTTCTTTGACGTATATGACAGAACGCCTTTGATCATCAGCTCCTATCTAGTGAGCTTCTCCATTCCTTGGGAATAAGTGAAAAAATAAATCCATGAACCTCATGAAAAATACCAATAATAAAATCTCAGATGGTTTAAAGCAATCAAAGGCAGGCTAAGATTTCAATCACTATTGACTATATCATAAGAAGGAAATACAATACCAAAAAATTTTAAAAAATAACTTTTTCATGAAAAGAAAAAACAAAGTTTACCTTCCAGTTATTATCCATTAATAACAGAAAGTAAAATCTCTGCCATGATTTTAAACAAAATTGTTATATCCAGAATGGCTGCTTATGTCCAAAGCAGTGGAAAGCAACTCAGCAAAGGACTACTGGGGACTCATTTATCCCTTTGTATGTTTGTGGTTTTTTAATATTCCACTTCATTTTTTAAATGACTGAGGATGCTTTCACAGTTACAGTGTAACAAGATAAAAAGTGGATGGGAAAATAAGGGCATGAAAAAATAAAGACTGGAAGATAATAGGAAGTAGGAAAAGATATAGAGACACACATGATGATATGCTGCTAAGTCGTTTCAGTCATGTCCAACTCTGTGCGACCCCATACAAGGTAGCCCACCAGGCTCCCCTGTCCCTGGGATTCTCCACGCAAGAATACTGGAGTGGGTTGCCATTTCCTTCTGCAATGCATGAAAGTGAAAAGTGAAACTGAAGTCGCTCAGTCATGTCCAACTCCTAGTGACCCCATGGACTGCAGCTTACCAGGCTCCTCTGTCCATGGGATTTTCCAGGCAAGACTACTGGAGTGGGGTGCCATTGGGAT
Organism: Tragelaphus eurycerus; assembly: GCA_935064755.1. Lineage (NCBI taxonomy): Eukaryota > Metazoa > Chordata > Mammalia > Artiodactyla > Bovidae > Tragelaphus > Tragelaphus eurycerus. The sequence continues at coordinate 37,355,216 of CAKXYN010000012.1, forward strand.
TTTATAATAGTTATAGATACAGATATAGATATTGATAGAAGAAAATGACAATGCATTCCAGTTTTCTTACCTGGAAAATCCCATGGATCGAGGAGCCTGGTGGGCTACTACAGTTCATGAGGTCACAGTCAGATATGACTGATCATGCACAAACTACTATGTTCAGTATAAACATCATAAACTCCCACAGTTACCAAAAGTGGGTAACAAATTTGCCTATAGGCTTAAATTTTTTGAGGAAAATTACATTTTCTAAAATTGTCAATATTATGCAACCAGTAATGACAAAAGTAAATGAATGTATTTGAACCATAATAATTTCTCATTTGTTTGCTGGAGCAGCCGTGAAGAGATACCCCAGGCCCAAGGTAAGAGAAACCCAAGTAAGACGGTAGGTGTTGTAAGAAGGCATCAGAGGGCAAACACATTGAAACCATACTCACAGAAAACTAGTCAGTCAAATCACAGTAGGACCACAGCCTTGTCTAACTCAGTGAAACTAAGCCATGCACGTGGGGCAACCCAAGATGGGCGGGCATGGTGGAGAGATCTGACAGGATGTGGTCCGCTGGAGAAGGAAATGGCAAACCACTTCAGTATTCTTGCCTTGAGAACCCCATGAACAGTATGAAAAGGCAAAATGATAGGATACTGAAAGAGAAACTCCCCAGGTCAGTAGGGGCCCAATATGCTACGGGAGATCAGTGGAGAAAGAACTCGAGAAAGAATGAAGGGATGGAGCCAAAGCAAAAATAATACCCAGCTGTGTATGTGTCCGGTGATAGAAGCAAGGTCTGATGCTGTAAAGAGCAATACTGCATAGGAACCTGGAATGTCAGGTCCATGAATCAAGGCAAATTGGAAGTGGTCAAACAGGAGATGGCAAGAGTGAATGTCTACATTCTAGGAATCAGAGAACTGAAATGGACTGGAATGGGTGAATTTAACTCAGATGACCATTATATCTACTACTGTTGGCAGGAATCCCTCAGAAGAAATGGAGTGGCCATCATGGTCAACAAAGAGTCCAAAATGCAATACTTGGATGCAATCTCAAAAACGACAGAATGATCTCTGTTCGTTTCCAAGGCAAACCACCCATTGTCATGCTGCTGCTGCTGCTGCTAAGTCGCTTCAGTCGTGTCTGACTCTGTGCGATCCCATAGACAGCAGCCCGCCAGGCTCCTCTGTCCCTGGGATTCTCCAGGCAAAAGTACTGGGGTGGGGTGCCATTGCCTTCCCCGACCCATTGTAATAGTCAAGTCTATGCCCCAACCAGTAACACTGAAGAAGCTGAAGTTGAACGGTTCTATGAAGACCTACAAGACCTTTTAGAACTAACACCCAAAAAAGATGTCCTTTTCATGTTAGGGGACTGGAATGCAAAGTAGGAAGTCAAGAAATACCTGGAGTAACAGGCAAAATTGGCCTTGGAATATGGAATGAAGCAGGGCAAAGACTAATAGAGTTTTGTCAAGAAAATGCACTGGTCATAACAAACACCCTCTTCCAAGAACACAAGAGAAGACTCTATATATGGACATCACCAGATGGTCAACACTGAAATCAGATCGATTATATTCTTTGCAGCCAAAGATGGAGAAGCGCTATACAGTCAACAAAAACAAGACCAGGAGCTGACTGTGGCTCAGACCATGAAGTCCTTATTGCCAAATTTAGACTTAAATTGAAGAAAGTAGGGAAAAGCACTAGACCATTCAGGTATGACCTAAATCAAATCCTTTATGATTATACAGTGGAAGTGAGAAATAGATTTAAGGGCCTAGTTCTGATAGATAGAGTGCCTGATGAACTATGGAATGAGGTTCGTGACATTGTACAGGAGACAGGAATCAAGACCATCCATCCCCATGGAAAATAAATGCAAAAACGCAAAATGGCTGTCTGGGGAGGCCTTACAAATAGCTGTGAAAAGAAGAGAAGCAAAAAGGAAAGGAGAAAAGGAAAGATATAAGCATCTGAATGCAGAGTTCCAAAGAATAGCAAGAAGAGATAAGAAAGGCTTCTTCAGCAATCAATGCAAAGAAAGAGAGGAAAACAACAGAATGGGAAAGACTAGGGATCGCTTCAAGAAAATCAGAGATACCAAAGGAATACTTCATGCAAAGATGGGGTCAATAAAGAACAGAAATGGTATGGACCTAACAGAAGCAGAAGATATTAAGAAGAGGTGGCAAGAATACACAGAAGAACTGTACAAAAAAGATCTTCACAACCCAGATAATCACGGTGGTGTGGTCACTGACCTAGAGCCAGACATCCTGGAATGTGAAGTCAAGTGGGCCTTAGAAAGCATCACTATGAAAAAAGCTAGTGGAGGTGATGGAATTCCAGTGGAGCTATTCCAAATCCTGAAAGATGATGCTGTGAAAGTGCTGCACTCAATATGCCAGCAAATGTGGAAAACTCAGCACTGGCCCACAGGACTGGACAAGGTCAGTTTTCATTCCAATCCCAAAGAAAGGCAATGCCAAAGAATTCTCAAACTACCACACAATTGCACTCATCTCACACATTAGTAAAGTAATGCTCAAAATTCTCCAAGCCAGACTTCAGCAATATGTGAACCAGGAACTTCCTGATGTTCAAACTGGTTTTAGAAAAGGCAGAGGAACCAGAGACCAAATTGCCAACATCTGTTGGATCGTGGAAAAAGCAAGAGAGTTCCAGAAAAACATCTATTTCTGCTTTATTGACTATGCCAAAGCCTTTGACTGTGTGGATCACAATCAACTGTGGAAAATTCTGAAAGAGGTGGGAATACCAGACCACCTGATCTCCCTCTTGAGAAATTTGTATGCAGGTCAGGAAGCAACAGTTAGAACTGGTCATGGAACAACAGACTGGTTCCAAATAGGAAAAGGAGTACGTCAAGGCTGTATATTATCACCCTGCTTATTTAACTTATATGCAGAGTACATCATGAGAAACGCTGGACTGGAAGAAACACAAGTTGGAATCAAGATTGCTGGGAGAAATATCAATAACCTCAGAGATGCAGATGACACCACCCTTATGGCAGGAAGTGAGGAGGAACTAAAAAGCCTCTTGATGAAAGTGAAAGTGGAGAGTGAAAAGGTTGGCTTAAAGCTCAACATTCAGAAAACGAAGATCATGGCATCCGGTCCCATCACTACATGGGAAATAGATGGGGAAACAGTGGAAACAGTGTCAGACTTTATTTTTCTAGGCTCCAAAATCACTGCAGATGGTGACTGCAGCCATGAAATTAAAAGACGCTTACTCCTTGGAAGGAAAGTTATGACCAACCTAGATAGCATATTCAAAAGCAGAGACATTACTTTGCCAACAAAGGTCTGTCTAATCAAGGCTATGGTTTTTCCTGTGGTCATGTATGGATGTGAGAGTTGGACTGTGACGAAGGCTGAGCACCGAAGAATTGATGCTTTTGAACTGTGGTGTTGGAGAAGACTCTTGAGAGTGCCTTGGACTGCAAGGAGATCCAACCAGTCCATTCTGAAGGAGATCAACCCTGTGATTTTTTTGGAAGGACTGATGCTAAAGCTGAAACTCCAGTACTTTGGCCACCTCATGCGAAGAGTTGACTCATTGGAGAAGACTCATGCTGGGAGGGATTGAGGGCAGGAGGAGAAGGGGACAACAGAGGATGAGATGGCTGGATGGCATCACTGACTCGATGGACGTGAGTCTGAGTGAACTCCAGGACTTGGTGATGGACAGGGAGGCCTGGTGTGCTGCTATTCATGGGGTCACTAAGAGTTGGACACAACTGAGCGACTAATCTGATTCTTCAAATTTTTCTATGATCCTCCCCTAAAAGTTCCCAAATTTTATATTTGGCAACTGAAAGACAACAGTGGAATTTTAAGTCCTCCCAAGTACATCATGAGAAATGCTGGGCTGGATGAAGCACAAGCTGAAATCACGATTGCCGGGAGAATTATCAATAACCTCAGATATGCAGATGACACCATCCTTATGGCAGAAAGTGAAGAAGAACTAAAGAGCCTTTTGATGAAAGTGAAAGAGCAAAGTGAAAAAGTTGGCTTAAAACTCAACATTCAGAACACTAAGATCATTTCATCTAGTCCCATCACTTCATGGGAAATAGATGGGGAAACAATGGAAATAGTGATAGACTATTTTCTTGGGCTCCAAAATCACCACAGATGGTGACTGCAGCCATGAAATTAAAAGATTCCTGCTCCTTGGAAGAAAGGCTATGACCAACCTAGACATAATATTAAAAAGCAGATACATTACTTTGCCAACAAAAGTCCATCTAGTCAAAGCTATGATTTTTCCAGTAGTCATGTATGGATGTGAGAGTTGGATTATAAAGAAAGCTGAATGCTGAAGAATTGATGCTTTTGAACTGTGGGTGCTGGAGAAGATTCTTGAGAGTCCCTTGGACTGCAAGGAGATCCAACCAGTCCATTCTGAAGGAGATCAGCCCTGGGATTTCATTGGAAGGAATGATGCTAAAGCTGAAACTCCAGTACTTTGGCCATTTCATGCGAAGAGTTGACTCATTGGAAAAGACTCTTATGCTGGGAGGGATTGGGGGCAGGAGGAGAAGGGGACGACAGAGGATGAGATGGCTGGATGGCATCACTGACTCAATAGACGTGAGTCTCAGTGAACTCCGGGAGTTGGTGATGGACAGGGAAGCCCGGCATGCTGCGATTCATGGGGTGGCAAAGAGTTGGACACGACTGAGCGACTGATCTGATCTAATCTAATGTATGGATGTGAGAGTTGGACTATAAAGAAAGCTGAGCACTGAAGGATTGATGCTTTTGAACTGTGGTGTTGGAGAAGACTCCTGAGAGTCCCTTGGACTGCAAGGAGATCCAACCAGTCCATTCTAAAGGAAATCAGTCCTGAATATTTCATTGGAAGGACTGATGCTAACATTGAAACGCCAATACTTTGGCCACCTGATTTGAAGAACTTACTAATTGTAAAAGACCCTTATACTGGAAAGACTGAAGACAGAAGGAGAAGGAGACAGTAGAGGGTGAGATGTTGGATGGTATCACTGACTCAATGGACATAAATTTGAGTGAGCTCCAGGACTTGGTGAAGGACAGGAAAGCCTGGCATGCTGCAGTCCATGGGGTCACAGAGAGTCAGACATGACTGAATGACTGAACTGACTGATTTCCAAGGTAAAATAGTGCTTATAGGGCTTCCCTGGTGGTTCAGTGGTAAAGAATCCACCTGCCAATACAGAAGACATTGGTTCAATCCCCGATCCAGAAGATTCTCACATGCTATCAAGCAGCTAAGCCTGTTTGCCACAACTATTGAGCCTGTGCTTTAGAGCCCAGGCACCAAAACTATTGAGCCCATGTGCCCTAAATCCTGTGCTCCCAACAAGAGAAGCCACTGCTGTGAGCAGCCTGCACACCATAACTAGAGAGTGGCTCTCACATGCCACAACTAGAGAAAAGCCTGTGCAGAAATTAAGACCCTACACAGTCAAAATACAAATTAATAGACCTTAATATATTGTTTTCTATACCTTTCTCATATCATCACTATTCATTCATGTACATTTCAAGTTATCATTACTCTCCAGAGGAAATCACAAATTATGTTTAATATATTTTTTCATAGGAAAGGAAAAAAAACTGTCCATTTTGTATTAATAGTAAAAACAAAAAGAATCAGATTAAAGATTGACTGCTAATGGGGTCAGGAGCCAGGGACTAAGCTGAGTAACACTGCTGCTTTTCCAGCTTTTATCTAAAGTACATGCTGGGAGGCTTTATCCACCCATTTAATCTCTTAAACTTTTAAATCTAATTTCTTCTTTTAAATCCTCTTTTCTTCTTTTGTTTTGTCTCCTAACCCTTGAAGTACTCTTAGATAAGCTCTTAGATTCAGTTGAAATAATCCCTATTGATTCTGGTATTTCTCATAAAGTTTGAGAGCATGAAAACAAACTTAGATCACAAGCTGAAATAAATGTCACTGATCTAATAAAAACAATAAATGCATTTAATATTTAAGCCAACAATAGATATTTTCAGCAGAAAGTATACATTCAGTAACAGCAAACCTCCATAACATTTACTAAATGTGTAGCTAATCCTTATATACCCCTACATGGCAGGTGCCACCCCCCCCCCCATTTTATAGGTAAGGGAATTGATGAGAGATTGATTAAATAGTTTGTCCAAAGTCATATAGCTAGTGAGGAATGTAGCTGCGATTCTAATTCTAGCAGTCTGCTGCCGTCCATGCTGGAAGCTCTAAAGTGCATCTCCTAAGAGGAAACTCTTAAAAGTCTGATCACCCTCTTCCATAAGCAACTTCCTAATCTTTATTGTCTGCTTGCTCATACACAGCTGGTCATACTCCTTATTAGCAGTTTAATGTTACCAAATAAAGCATTTAAAATTTACACAAAGGAGAACATTTTTTGTTAGACGATAGAGGATGGCAACCCACTCCAGTGTTCTTGCCTGGAGAATCCCAGGGACGGGGGGAGCCTGGTGAGCTTCCGTCTATGGGGTCGCACAGAGTCGGACATGACTGAAGCGACTTAGCAGCAGCAGCAGCAGCAGCATAGGATGGAAACACAGGACTGGGTTCTGATAAATAAATTTTTATAGGTGGAAATGGGAGAAGGGCACTGTTAATGGAAGCAACAGAAATATCACTTTGCCAACAAAGGTCCATAAGTCAAAGCTACAGTTTCTTCAGTAGTCATGTACAGATGTGAGTTGGACCAGAAAGGAGGCTGAGTGCCAAAGAACTGATGCTTTCAAACTGTGGTGCTGGAGACAACTCTTGAGAGTCCCTTAGACAACAAGGAGATCAACCAATCAATTCTAAAGGAAATTAACCCTTACTATTCATTGGAAGGACTGATGCTGAAGCTCTAATTACTTTGGCCACCTGATGCAAAGAGCCAACTCATTGTAAAAGACCTTGATGCTGGGAAAGATTGAGGGCAGGAGGAGAGGGTGAGAGAGGATGAGATGGTTGGATGGCACCATCGATTCAATGGACATGAGTCTGAGAAAACTCCAGGTGATGGTGAAGGACAAGGAGGTCTGGCGCACTACAGTCCATAGCATCACAAAGAGCTGGACGTGACTGAGTGAGTAAACAACAACAACGGAAGAAACATCAAAAGCAGGACAAAGTAGCAGAAAGATAGAAGCAGACTCTGGAGCGGCAGCTGCTGAGCATGGCTCCAGTGTGCAGTGCTAGGAGAGATACGAGCAGAGGATGGGAGCCCGGAATTTCAAGAAAGAACACAAGTGGAAGTCATGAAAGACTATGGAATCAGAGAGTGATATAAGACATGTGAGTTATTGCAGCAGTGATAAAAATTATTAGGGAAGTTTGAAGGCCAGAGGTGGAAAGGCCAATTAGGAAGCTATTACAGTTATCCAAATTATTGGGAAAGAGAGTATGGGTCAGGTCACTGACAATGTACGAGAAAGGAAGAAATGAATGTAAGAGAAACTGTAGAAGTAGAACTGACTTTTCTTGGTAGTTTCTTAGACTTGGTTTCTGAAACAAAGAAAAGAAAATTAAAAATTAATTCTAAAATGCCAAGACTAGTTGGTTGAAAAAAATATGGAGCCATTAACCCAGCGTAAGTCATAAAAGAAAATGCTTATCAGTAATATAAGTTTGATTGTGGACATGACTAATGTGAGACGGTAGGACAAAAATCTATGTAAAGTTACTTATCAAATATTTATTGAGTATTGAACTCTGCAGAGTTTGAAGGGGTAGATGTATACTTTAGAGTTGTCAATATATGGATGATAGTTGAAACTGGCAATAAATGACACAGCAGAGAAAAAGGAAAAGAAAACAACATAGAAAAGGAAATCTGAGAAGTGATTCTCAAATATATACATTGAGAAGTAAAAGGAGTTACGAAAGAAATGTCAAAGGTTAGCAAAATCATACAGACACAAAAGAATAAATTTTCATAAAGCTTTATAAAATTGAGTTTCTGTAATAAGGTCCTTAATTTCCAGAATACCCATAGGGCTGCTGTTCCCATAGTAGGCTGACTATGTTCTACTATGGATATTACAAAACCTATGTGAATGACTCTAATCACATAAATAATGATTTTAAAAAATGAAGTCAATAAAGCTATCTTGTGAACTATTTAAAAAGAATATAATGAGGTAGAAAAATATGTGAAATGAGAAGAAACTACTTAATTTTATAACTAGGTAACTTTTTAAAAGAGAGATTCCAAAAGTGTATAAAAGTTATGTTGCCAGGCAGTGAACAGACAGTGAGAAAATATGAATATGGAATGTATACTTATGGAAGTGAGAGCTAAGAGTAGGTTTAGTGAGAGATATTACATGGTAAAATATACCATTATAAACATTTGTTATATTGTTATTTACTTTAATTGCTTTTGGTAGCCAGCATGTGAACCCTATTCTGTGTTTGTGGGATATCCCACATTGTACACATTTTGGTGGGGACTTGAAAAGCAGGAAAGATGAGTCATACTCCCTTAACCCCCACCCTAGCAGCTAGGATGAGAACACAGGACTGGGGCTTGTCCTTGCACACACTTTTGCCCACAGTCGATTATGCAATGCGCCACACAGACAAGTAGAGAGAACAATTTCTCTGAGGAACACCTGCAACATCCTATTTCTAGAAGCCACAGAAGCAAGTGCCAGGAACAGCAGTTAATGTATAGCAGTGGTGATAATTGCACTTCTCAGGCCACTTCTAAAATAATTTGGGTGGAGTCCTGGCTGGGCTGTTCATTTTGGTTCTTTTCTGACTTTTGACTCTGCTTTTGTAGCCTTCCAGACAGTTTGGAGAACTACTTGATATGCATTAAATACATAACCATGTCAATCAGATAGAATTTATTTCTGTTTCTTACAGCTAAGGATACTGTATGACATAAGATGTCATATGTCACAAGAGTATGACAAAAGATCGAAGAATTTTGTCCCTAGGAATTTTAGCCTTTTTCTTGAGAATATTTGAAAAGTTTCAATATGGTATATAGGCTGGATAAGAATGCAAGTGAAAAAAAAAAAGGGATTAATTTTATGGAGTAATGAAAATCCACATGGACTTAAGAAGTTTGAGAACAAATAGTAGGTTCATAAAAACAAAAGAGATTAGAGGACAATTTAACAGTTCAGTGTAGCAGAAGTCAGAAGTTATGATTCCACGCTTTCCACACAACTACAAGGAATCAACCTGATCTTGTCACTAGCTGCACACACTTAAGGAGTGGTTGCCATGCTAACAGAAAAGAGAGAGCCCACATCTGTGTGTGAGTGCCACTGTCTCCCATTTAAATCTTGAGACAGCATTTCCTCAGCATCTGGAATCTAGTACAGCTTGTGGTTCTCTCTGACTGACTCGATACCACCTGATTTACTTTATAGTCTTTTTAAATGTTTATATCCAAGTAACACTTACATATGGGAGAAGGCAATGGCACCCCACTCCAGTACTGTTGCCCGGAAAAGTCCATGGATGGAGCAGCCTGGTAGGCTGCAGTCCATGGGGTCACTAAGAGTCAGACACAACTGAGCGACTTCTTTCACTTTCACTTCTTTCACTTTCCACTTTCATGCATTGGAGAAGGAAATGGCAACCCACTCCAGTGTTCTTGGCTGGAGAATTCCATGGATGGAGAAGCCTGGTAGGCTGCAGTCGCACAGAGTCAGACACGACTGAAGCGACTTAGCAGCAACACTTACATATAGTAAAAACTGAAAAAGAAATGAAAAGCGTACAGTAAAAAACAGTTTTCTGCTTCAATCTTCCACAGCTTTAGTCTTATTCCCCAGAGGGAAATATCTCTACTTCTAGTTTTAATTCTTCTGAAGTAAAGTAAAAAGAAAAGACCTTGAAAATCCCCCACTGTGTACACTGTATACAAAAGGCACCATTATTATTAATATTCTGGGAGTGGAAATCTTGAAAAATACATATAAATAGATTTGCCCTGCGGTTACATGATGGTGCAAACTTTAAACTTTGTTTCTTCTAAAACAAGATCCTTGTTTCTGGTGATATGTGTGTATTTGCTTGTCCGTTCTTCTGTTTTGAAGTCTATTTCTTTGACACAGAACTTAGTCTTTGAGCTTAGATACAGTAGGAAGTAGAAATGGCTGTCTACATACAGTCTTTAAGAAATCAAAGTAATGCAAAAATCAAACTATATAGTTATTTATATTTTATTTGCCTAAACATCTACATGCTTTTAATCACAAATGACTGATCAATTTTTTAAAACTGAATACTTAAAAAGTACTTATCTTCCCCCAAATAAAAACATAAAAAAATTAAATTTGGTTTCAATTTACACAAATTAAGAACTCATGTAAATAATTATTTAGAATTTTAAAATTGCAAACACAATTGACTTCAACTACCTAATATAGGATATGCAGATATTTATTATCAGAATATTTTAAATTTTTAAAAATGTATCTTAGGGTTAGGGCTAAAAATGTTATCTATTTCATCCTTCTATCCAGTGGAGAAACTTTGCTGGAATATTTTTAATTCAAGGCATCTATATTTTGGAAAACTAATTATTAGAAAATTCTCCTTATTTTCAGCCAATGTGCTTTCTGGAATGTTTCCTCTTTTGTCAAAGTTATGCTGATGGCAAAAATATAGCTTAAGTATCCTTCATTCTCCAGAAGCTTAAAATATTAAGTAAAACATGTCTTCTAGCTAATATTCACAACTTTAATTACTTTTCATGTGAAGCTCAAACCTGTTTGTCAGTCTCTTAAAATATGGTGATCTGAATTGAACACACTATTCTAGGCATTTTTTCATCGGTATAAGCATTTCACAGGATCAGAATGTCCCATTTCGAGTAATGTATCTTTGGAAGGAATGATGCTAAAGCTGAAACTCTAGTACTTTGGTCACCTCATGTGAAGAGTTGACTCTTTGGAAAAGACTCTGATGCTGGGAGGGATTGGGGGCAGGAGGAGAAGGGGACGACAGAGGATGAGATGGCTGGATGGCATCATCAGACTCAATGGACGTCCATTGAGTCTGAGTGAACTCTGGGAGTGGTGATGGACAGGGAGGCCTGGCATGCTGCGATTCTTGGGGTTGCAAAGAGTCGGACATGACCGAGCGACTGAACTGAACTGATCCTAAACAAGTAGGTATTAGCACTTTTTTTGTATGTTTGTTTGTTTTTTGGCAAATGTGGTATCATATTGACCCTGTGGTCTTCCAAAGTCCTAAGTGTTTTTTATATTCGCAGCTCTCAAATCAGGTCTCCCTTTAGACCATTATATCTGTATAAGTTCTATACCTATGATTCAGTGGGGAAAAATAGTGTATTCCCTGCACCGTTTCATTTAACATTTTTTTCATACATCATTCATTTACGTGTGCACAGCACAATCCAAAAAAAAAAAAAAAAATGATTTCAAAGACCGCAGAATAAGTTACCAACTTGCTATGGGCTTGACATAATGAGGCTGTCAACAATTTTTTACTCAAGTGAAATAAATAGTGGAGGTGATGGAATTCCAGTGGAGCTATTCCAAATCCTGAAAGATGATGCTGTAAAAGTGTTACACTCAATATGCCAGCAAATTTGGAAAACTCAGCAGTGGCCACAAGATTGGAAAAGGTCAGTTTTCATCCCAATCCCAAACAAAGGCAATGCCAAGGAGTGCTCAAACTACCGAACAATTGCACTCATCTCACACGCTAGTAAAGTAATGCTCAAAATTCTCCAAGCCAGGCTTCAGCAATATGTGAACCGTGAACTTCCTGATGTTCAAGCTGGTTTTAGAAAAGGCAGAGGAACCAGAGATCAAATTGCCAACATCCACTGGATCATGGAAAAAGCAAGAGAGTTCCAGAAAAACATCTATTTCTGCTTTATTGACTATGCCAAAGCCTTTGACTGTGTGGATCACAATAAACTATGGAAAATTCTGAAAGAGATGGGAATACCAGACCACCTGATCGGCCTCTTAAGAAATCTGTATGCAGGTCAGGAAGCAACAGTTAGAACTGGTCATGGAACAACAGACTGGTTCCAAATAGGAAAAGGAGTACGTCAAGGCTGCATATTGTCACCATGTTTATTTAACTTATATGCAGAGTACATCATGAGAAATGCTGGACTGGAAGAAACACAAGTTGGAATCAAGATTGCCGGGAGAAATATCAATAACCTCAGATATGCAGATGACACCACTCTTATGGCAGAAAGTGAAGAGGGGCTAAAAAGCCTCTTGATGAAAGTGAAAATGGAGAGTGAAAAGGTTGGCTTAAAGCTCAACATTCAGAAAACGAAGATCATGGCATCTGGTCCCATCACTACATGGGAAATAGATGGGGAAACAGTGGAAACAGTGTCAGACTTTGTTTTTCTGGGCTCCAAAATCACTGCAGATGGTGACTGCAGCCATGAAATTAAAAGACGCTTGCTCCTTGGAAGGAAAGTTATGACCAACCTAGATAGCATATTCAAAAGCAGAGACATTACTTTGCCAACAAAGGTTCGCCTCGTCAAGGCTATGGTCTTTCCTGTGGTCATGTATGGATGTGAGAGCTGGACTGTGAAGAAGGCTGAGCGCCGAAGAATTGATGCTTTTGAACTGTGGTGTTGGAGAAGACTCTTGAGAGTCCCTTGGACTGCAAGAAATCCAACCAGTCCATTCTGAAGGAGATCAATCCTGGAATTTCTTTGGAAGGAATGATGCTAAAGCTGAAACTCCAGTATTTTGGCCACCTCATGCGAAGAGTTGACTCATTGGAGAAGACTCTGATGCTGGGAGGGATTGAGGGCAGGAGGAGAAGGGGACGACAGAGGATGAGATGGCTGGATGGCATCACTGACTCGATGGATGCGAGTCTGAGTGACCTCCGGGAGCTGGTGATGGACAGGGAGGCCTGGCGTGCTGCGGTTCATGGGGTCGCAAAGAGTCGGACACGACTGAGCGACTGATCTGATCTGATCTGATCTGATCTGAATAATTATGTATTTATTTAGTGTTATTATTTCTCAAGGTATTTTTCAATCACTGATTTATACCACATCATGTAATACAGGCAAGATAAGTTTTTGTTTTGATAGGACTTACCACATGTGAAGACATACTGGTTTTACCTTAATATTAAATTTCAAAAATTCTTCCAGGAAAGGGAGCTCCCCTCTTGACAGTATGTGTAGATAACTTTGTTTTGTGGTACCTTTTCAGCCTGAGTTTATGTATGTCTCATTTTTGTATTTTCATTCTAGATGTCCTACCAATCACCACCTTTCTGCCAGTATCTTTATTTGAGTGGTCATAATTTCTCCCCATGATGTCATGACTTCCTTTGGGGAAATAACATGGGTACTTAAAGTGAATGCCAGTTGGGTATAGGAAAATTTGGGCTTTTCTGGCTTAGCTTCAAAATAAAACAGGGGAAACAAATGATTATTGACCACCCTCTGTCGTGCAGGCACTATGCTGAAATATTCCGGAGATATGATCTCATTGTAGTCTTACAAGGTCCTACCAGGGACATATTATTTTTGTTTCATAAATGAAGAAAACTGACAGAGCTAAGACTCAAAGAGGTTATTTGGCCAAATATCAGAATGTGATTCAGCAGTTCAAACAGACTTCTCTGATTCTATATCCATTTTCTTTCCTCTGAAAGAGCTTAGGTGAGAGTCACTACATTTAGTAGGTGAATTAGGAATGCTTTTAAGCCTCAAAAAACAAAACCAAAAAACAAATATGGTATACCCTCTTTGGATATCCAGCATAAAGAGATTCTGCAAAGACATTAGAACTCGAATTTCTATATACAATATGGCCAAAGAGCTTTAAATGTGAGCACAGTTTTAACAAAATTCCACGTGAAGAAAAAACAGACTGATATTACATTATATTTCCTTGTACAAAGTAAGGTCGAACAAAGTTCACAAATTTAGTTCCATGGCCTACAAGTGAGACTTTATGAGTAATTAAGAGACCCCAGAAGACTTTGAAGAATCCAGATACATTGGGATAGCAGAGAGTTACATAAGGCATCTGCTGCATAGCCATCACTAGCTTGTAAATGTGACAATCTTACCCTGCATGTTTCCATCTGTCTGTGCCAATTTCAAGATGAATATCTTACCCATCTAACTCATCCTTTCATCTTCCGACTGTTTGATTTTCTTTGCAAAGATGAAATAATAAGGTGATATTTTATGTTGTCTTTTGCCTTTCATGGCCTCAAAAAAAATAGCTCAGTTTGTTCGAATTTTCCATATCTTGAAGGAAAGTCTAACAAGGCTTTTGTTGTGGATGGATTTCCTTTTCACAGATGGCTGGCTTGCTTACCAGCTGTAGTTTGATAGTTATTACAGTTAATTTACCTAGAAAATGAAGGCTTTACTCTGCAGCACAAGGGTATTTCACATTTAGCTGAAAAATCCAATGCCCTTCTAATTGCACTGGCACACTCAGACTGCCATGCCTGACCTTACATATAAATCTCTGACTCAGAAGCGTAGGCAGTACCCTGGGTTTAGAAACCCCAACACAACACACTTGCAATCAGGAGTCATATTAAGAGCTTTATTTCTTCATAATAATAGTTGGAAGGTTACAGGATGAGTTCAGGAGAAGACCATTTGCATCTTTGGAATAGAAATCAGAACACCAAACCCTGACTCATTACCAGAAATAGAATACCATGTAATCTATTTTATTGTATGGCAAAATCCCCCCATATCTTCATAGCTTGCATTCAAGAAGCCTCAAGTCCCTCGACTCAAGGAGCCTAGGATACCATGGTGAGAGTCACGTGATAAAAGTGAGCTCAGTTGTCATTTTACCTTGCTCAATTTTAAATCAAATAAAACTTTTGTTTCTGCTATTACTATGATGCAATTGTAATAATATAGCATGTTGTCAGGACTGTCGATGAAAGTAGATGAGAAGCTGTCTAAACTGGGTGTTTGGAGGAACACCAAGAAAACCCCATGACTCAAAACAAATTTCCCACCCAGATGGTATGCTGTACCTTAAGAATGTTATTAACTTCTGTGTTTTTTTTTTTCTCTGAAGTGTATTTATATTCCCAGGGCGAACCACATGTTTAAAATATTAATGTGATGTTAGATCTTTTCATATTGCCTTTTTCCTAATAGGAGAAACTCAGAGTTACAAGTCTTTTATACTCATATGGAAATAAACTTGTGTATAATTAATAAGTGAAAAAGATAAACAGAAAACTACATGTATATACATATGCGTGTGTGTGCCTGTATGATCACAACTATTTAAGACAATAACAGAAACAAATTGAAAGGAAATACAACAAAATAGTAGCAATCATTGTTACCAGAAGTTAGATTCTATATTTATGGATTCTGTATTTTCCAAATGCTTTATATATTTTTTAACTAAATTTTAAATTAACAGAGGGCTCTTGATAAAAAATAGTATGCATTTCACATTGTTGAAAAGGAGAAGTGAAACCCTGGCACTAAGAGCTGGCTCTTAATGCACCCTTGCTCCTCCTCTTACAAACTGCCTGGCTGCTTCTCTGACAGTTGTTAGCATCCAAGATGTCCTCCCACTTGAATTGCAATTTTGTCAGTAATGTGTTTCCCTGACCTTGGTCAGCTCTCATGCTCTACAGAGTTACGTAAAGACTTCTCTATCACTCTTCCCAAGTCTGTGAATGCTTCGTTTCTACATGGCACTATCACAGTCCTCTTTAAGGATGAATCAGACTTTGTTGTATCATCCTGTCCTTTTATTTAAGAAATTATTTTCCCAAGGATAGGTATTTGAATATCTTTCTACAAACATCAATCCACTCTTCTCTAGGAGA
This sequence comes from Tragelaphus eurycerus, assembly GCA_935064755.1. Taxonomy (NCBI): domain Eukaryota; kingdom Metazoa; phylum Chordata; class Mammalia; order Artiodactyla; family Bovidae; genus Tragelaphus; species Tragelaphus eurycerus. The sequence continues at coordinate 37,371,065 of CAKXYN010000012.1, forward strand.
TTCATCTGTGGAATTTTGTATAGCCTTTGACTGTGTAGATCACAATAAACTGTGGAAAATTCTGAAAGAGATGGGAATACAAGACCACCTGATCTGCCTCTTGAGGAATCTGTATGCAGGTCAGGAAGCAACAGTTAGAACTGGACATGGAACAACAGACTGGTTCCAAATAGGAAAAGGAGTACGTCAAGGCTGTATATTGTCACCCTGTTTATTTAACTTAGATGCAGAGTACATCATGAGAAATGCTGGACTGGAAGAAACACAAGTTGGAATCAAGATTGCTGGGAGAAATATCAATTACCTCAGATATGCAGATGACACCACTCTTATGGCAGAAAGTGAAGAGGAACTAAAAAGCCTCTTGATGAAAGTGAAAGTGGAGAGTGAAAAGGTTGGCTTAAAGCTCAACATTCAGAAAACGAAGATCATGGCATCTGGTCCCATCACTACATGGGAAATAGATGGGGAAACAGTGGAAACAGTGTCAGAATTTATTTTTCTGGGCTCCAAAATCACTGCAGATGGTGACTGCAGCCATGAAATTAAAAGACACTTACTCCTTGGAAGGAAAGTTATGACCAACCTAGATAGCATATTCAAAAGCAGAGACATTACTTTGCCAACAAAGGTTCGCCTAGTCAAGGCTACGGTCTTTCCTGTGGTCATGTATGGATGTGAGAGCTGGACTGTGAAGAAGGCTGAGCGCCGAAGAATTGATGCTTTTGAACTGTGGTGTTGGAGAAGACTCTTGAGAGTCCCTTGGACTGCAAGGAGATCCAACCAGTCCATTCTGAAGGAGATCAGCCCTGGGTGTTCTTTGGAAGTAATGATGCTAAAGCTGAAACTCCAGTATTTTGGCCACCTCATGCAAAGAGTTGACTCATTGGAGAAGACTCTAATGCTGGGAGGGATTGGGGGCAGGAGGAGAAGGGGACGACAGAGGATGAGATGGCTGGATGGCATCACTGACTCGATGGATGTGAGTCTGAGTGACCTCCGGGAGTTGGTGATGGACAGGGAGGCCTGGCGTGTTGCAGTTCATGGGGTCGCAAAGAGTTGGACACGAATGAGTGACTGATCTGATCTGATCTGATACCCCATCTAGAAATTCCCCCTTAACACATTATGGCATTGTTCTTTTTCACAATACTATGAGATTCTGAAATCGTACATCAGCATGATTTTTTATTTTGTTCCTTCAGCTTTTTTTCCCTAAGGGAAATAGACGTTTCTCTTATTAGATGGTTTCCCAGATGGCACAGTGGTAAAGAATCTGCCTGCCAAGGCAGAAGACACAATATTCATAGGTTTAATCCTTGGGTCAGGAAGATCCCCTGGAGTAGGAAATGACAACCCAGTCTAGTATTCTTGCCTGGAATTCAATGTACAAAGGAGCCTGGCAGACTACCATCCATGGGGTCACAAATATTCAAACACGAATCAGCAACTAAGTGCACACACACATCTCTTATTAGGGGCGTTACAGTCTAAGTCAATTACAGTCTCATAAAATACTGTGTTCCATGCTGGGTTGTTTCCCAAACTAGTGAGCTACTTTTGTTACATCTGTCTGCCTATAAATTGTTTAAATATTAACAATAAATTAAAAATAAAAGGTGAGGTCATAGGCTAGTAAGGCAAATTCCTTAAAATCCTTAATGTACAAGTCAAAGAAGTCTGTTCAGGATACCTTGTTAGAAAGTCATTGTTAGCCAGTGAAACCACATAAATTAGGTATTTAATTCAAGGAACTTCTTGATTTAGATTTAAAAGAAGAAGAAGAAAAAAATCTATGAATGGCTATGATTTAAAAGAAATCATACTGGGCATGGATTAAGATTTGTCACATCTCTCCTGAAGGCTCATAAAGTAACTGATGAGTAATATATTTAGCAATTTTCAGAAACCTTGAGGGTGTAAAATACCAATACAACCAAAAATCTTATTTTCAGGGAGAATATATATTTCTTTGAAGATTTCATTAAAATTAGGAGAGCAAGGGTGAATTGTATTAAAGTAAGACTATGAATTTAAAAGCAGGCACTGTCATCTGGAGTTTGGGGTCAGCATCTCAATTTCTCATCTGATTTGTATTAGTCTTCTCAGAGGTAGAAAGATTGTGAGGTTAGCTGGGGCTATGTCTTGCAGTTGCTCTGCTTTACTAAGGAGAGGTTGGTGCAGAAAAGCTGAGAGCGGCTCCAGGTCCTTTGGGTAAAATCGATCCACTTCTTTCAAAGCTGAGTAATGGATTGGCAAGTGGATTTAAGAAAGTTAAGAGGAAACAGAATAATTCCTCATTGTGATTTATTATGTCTTTCTCTGTCTATTAACATATCAGGAAATATTAAGCATTGTACTTATTTTCACTAGTGGCTGAAAATGTTTGCTTATTCTCAGAAGTAAAGCTACTTCTATTTCCATTTTATGATATAGTTTCTACTCACAGATAAATTTTAATGAATATTTTAATGGTATGATCTTCATTTCAGTTGCTCAGTTGTGTCTGACTCCTTGCAACCCCATGAACTGCAGCACGCCAGGCCTCCCTGTCCATCATCAACTCCCGGAGTTCACTCAGACTCACGTCCATCGAGTCAGTGATGCCATCCAGCCATCTCATCCTCTGTTGTCCCCTTCTCCTCCTTCCCCCAATCCCTCTCAGCATCAGTCTTTTCCAATGAGTCAATTCTTCGCATGAGGTGGTCAAAGCACTGGAGTTTCAGCTTTAGCATCATTACTTCCAAAGAAATCCCAGGGCTGATCTCCTTCAGAATGGACTGGTTGGATCTCCTTGCAGTCCAAGGGACTCTCAAAAGTCTTCTCCAACACCACAGTTCAAAAGCATCAATTCTTCGGCACTCAGCCTTCTTCACAGTTCAACTCACACCCATATATGACCACAGGAAAAACCATAGCCTTGACTAGACGAACCTTTGTTGGCAAAGTAAGGTCTCCGCTTTTGAATATGCTATCTAGTTTGGTCATAACTTTCCTTCCAAGGAGTAAGTGTCTTTTAATGTCATGGTTGCAATCACCATCTGCAGTGATTTTGGAGCCAAGAAAAATAAAGTCTGACACTGTTTCCCCATCCATTTCCCATGTAGTAATGGGACCAGATGCCATGATCTTCGTTTTCTGAATGTTGAGCTTTCAGCCAACTTTTTCACTCTCTTCTTTCACTTTCACCAAGAAGCTTTTTAGTTCCTCTTCACTTTCTGCCATAAGGGTGGTGTCATCTGCATATCTGAGGTGATTGATATTTCTTCCAGCAGTCTTGATTCCAGCTTGTGCTTCTTCCAGCCCAGCATTTCTCATGATGTACTCTGCATATAAGTTAAATAAGCAGGGTGACAATATACAGCCTTGACGTACTTCGTTTCCTATCTGGAACCAGTCTGTTGTTCCATGTCCAGTTCTAACTGTTGCTTCCTGACCTGCATACAGATTTCTCAAGAGGCAGATCAGGTGGTCTGGTATTCCCAACTCTTTCAGAATTTTCCACAGTTTATTGTGATCCACACAGTCAAAGGCTTTGGCGTAGTCAATAAAGCAGAAACAGATGTTTTTCTGGAACTCTCCTGCTTTTTCCATGATCCAGCAGATGTTGGCAATTTGATCTCTGGTTCCTCTGCCTTTTCTAAAACCAGCTTGAACATCTGGAAGTTCACGGTTCATGTATTTCTGAAGCCTGGCTTGGAGAATTTTGAGCATTACTTTACTAGCATGTGCTGCTGCTGCTGCTAAGTCGCTTCAGTTGTGTCCAACTCTGTGCCACCCCATAGACGGCAGCCCACCAGGTTCCCCCATCTCTGGGCTTCTCCAGGCAAGAACACTGGAGTGGGTTGCCATTTCCTTTTCCAATGCATGAAAGTGAAAATTGAATGTGAAGTCACTCAGTTGTGTCTGACTTTTAGCGACGTGAAATGAGTGCAATTGTGCGGTAGTTTGAGCATTCTTTGGCATTGCCTTTCTTTGGGATTGGAATGAAAACTGACCTTTTCCAGTCCTGTGGCCACTGATGAGTTTTCAAATTTGCTGGCATATTGAGTGCAGCACTTTCACAGCATCATCTTTTAGGATTTGAAATAGCTCAACTGGAATTCCATCACCTCCACTAGCTTTGTTTGTAGTGATGCTTTCTACAGCCCACTTGACTTCATATTCCAGGATGTCTGGCTTTAGGTCAGTGATCACACCATTGTTATTATCTTGGTCGTGAAGATCTTTTTGTAAGTTCTTCTGTGTATTCTTGCCACCTCTTCTTAATATCTTCTGCTTCTGTTAGGTCCCTATCATCTGTCCTTCATCGAGCCCATCTTTGCATGAAATGTTCCCTTGGCATCTCTAATTTTCTTGAAGAGATCTCGAGTCTTTCCCATGCTGTTGTTTTCCTCTATTTCTTTGCATTGACCACTGAGGAAGGCTTATGATCTTAACATTGGCAAATATACTTAATAGAAAATAAAAACTACTCTATGTAAATTGGACTCCAAAATGATGATATTAGACTTTGAAATATACTCTCGATTTAAATGTAGGTTCTGTATTATTCCCTATGATTATACTTGAAGGCTAACAGTTGGTATCAGTTCTCGGAATTAATTGATAAGTGTGATATTTGTTTTTCTTTTTCCATTTTAAAGGAGATATAGGATTATATTTTAATTATTTTCCCTTTTGCTATATATAAAACTTTCCTGCTTTGAAATAGCTACCCAACTCAGCATGGCTAGATGAAAAGTAAAGGATGCAGGGAATCAGTTACTCATTTGATTCTTGTTATACCTAATAATTGCTTTGAATTCTTCATACTGCCACAGTTTTCCTCTGGTTTGATTATTCAAGAATCAAGTAAATATTATGTAGATCTATATGGTATCTATCTCCCTTTACTGACTTTGCCCCCAAATCAAATTTGTGTTAAAAAGCAGGTGTTATCTATTATGTATGCCTCTTCCCTTCACTGAAATCACTTCTTGTGTTCCTGGGTAACCTAAGACTAAGACCTGCAGGACACAATACTTATCACGACCAAGTCTGACTAAAAAAGCAAGATGCTTACAAAAGATTTCATATGCTTCTAAATTAATATAAGGAACCAAGTTTTCTCCTGCCATCTACAACTTCCCCCAGTCTCAACATCATATCATAAACATCCATATCCATAGATAAGTAGGAGAAAAGTGAAGAAGAATCTAGTAGTGGGAAGAAAATGGTTAATCAGGCTTGCATTCTATTTTTTCCTTACATGGGAATAGGGAAACATCCCCAGAAAAGAGAGGTGACCTTTTCAAATCCTTTCTAAGCATGTCAATGACAGGACTCAAGTCCAAAATACTAGTAGTATTTCCTAAAAATTTTATGGATAGAATGCTTCTAACAGGATGTACCAGTTCTGTATAGGATTACCTATGGAAAAAATACAAATAAACATATAATAAAGAAAACCCTGGAATCTAAATAAAGGGAAATAACATGTAAGCTACATTATGTATATATATATACATACAGAAGGACCATAACTGAACAGTCCACTTTGTATATATGATTAACCACACATATCACTCTGAGAGGTCATATGCTAAATCTTGTCCAGATCATGCAACTGAAAAGGGATCTGGGGAGTGACTGTCAGTTCTCTTCATGCTTCAGTCTTCTTTGCGATTACTGTATCCTGCTGCTGCTGCTGCTGCTAAGTTGCTTCAGTTGTGTCCAACTCTGTGAGACCCCACAGATGGCAGCCCACCAGGCTCCCCCATCCCTCGGACTCTCCAGGCAAGAACACTGGGGTGGGTACTGTATTCTGCAGTTATTAGTAAAGCTGACACAAGATTATAATCTCTTACTGTTAAGAGCTTGATTTAAAATCCGATCTGTTATCTCATCAAGAGATAACTCATGGCTTTCCCTTTCATCCTGAGAGGTCTCTGATCCTATATTGTCCATGTGAGTTTTGACATTTTATGATTCTCAACATTCATCCAACTAAAACCCTCAGTTCATCCAACTAAAATTCTATAATTTACCAGACATTCTATCACCCTACTGTAAAACCCCAAATTCCCTTTATTTACTACAGCCTGAAAAACATGTATCTTTGCATTTTACCAACAAACCTACATTTGTTGAGAATTCTGGCTAAGCTAAGGTCCTAAACTATGTCTGTTTGTACAGATACTCTAATGCAATTAGAATAAAGAATAAAATAGTCATCCAAACTTTTCTGCCTTTCATAGCACTCTTCCACTGAAAGAAGGACAAATCTTTCTGTCCCTAGTATTTCTACTTTTATTTTTATATTAAAGTTTGATGCAATTAATATTCTGATAATTTTATATCAGAGGTAAGCTTAGTAAATCAAATATTAGTCATTTTGAATGTTAATAGTATACTGATACATTCAAATTTAGGTACTCAATTATTCATAAAGCTTTTTTTCCTACTATGTGGCAGGTGTAGTACTATGCTAAAAGCTATGGCAAATACAAAATACTAACATGATTCTTTCTTGGAAAAGTAATATACAGAAAGAGTAAATCCAATAGCCAAGTTATTAAAATAAGATGTGACAAATGTTAGATTAAGTGTGGCGTACTATGGAAAGACAGAGAAAGAATCGATGACCTGGAAAGAGGAATCAATAAGATTCCTCTGAATGGATGGCTATTGGTCTGAGACTTGAAGACCAAAGAGGAAGTCAGGTCATCAGGTGTAGAAGGATGGAAAGGATATTTCACTGAGAGGATAGAGCATGCATACAAGAAGAGCAGGAAAGATGGTGTTTGTTCAGAAACAGGAAAGGGAGTGTATGGAGTGATTGGAAGACAAAGGATGTGTTGGACTACCACCAGTCTCTTGCAGGATACCATTTTAGAAGCTATGGCAGTAGCTCTGGCTTGATGGGCTCAATTAAGGCAGTGGCAGATAATTCAAAAAAAGGAAAAAAAAGGAAAGAGGAAAACAGGAGATACTCAGTGGATGTATTGAGTATGATATGAAAGTAAAGTGAAAGTCGTGTCTGACTCTTTGACAGTCCATGGAATTCTCCAGGCCAGAATACTGGAGTGGATAGCCTTTCCCTTCTCCAGGGGATCTTCCCAACCCAGAGATCAAACCCAAGTCTCTCATACTGCAGGCAGATTCTTTACCAGCTGAGCCATCAGGGAAGCCCAAGAGTACTGGAGTGGGTACCCTATCCCTTCTCCAGGGGATCTTCTGATCCAGGAATCGAACTGGGTTCTCCTGCATTGCAGAAGGATTCTTTACCAGCTGAGCTACCAGGGAAGCCTGAGTATGATATGAGTAAAAAATAAAGAAATAATATCTATACAATGAAATCATTAGTCATAAAAAAGAATGAAATAATGCCATTTGCATCATCATACTAAGAGATTATCACACTAAGTAAGCAAGAAAAAGACAAATATATCAGATCAGATCAGATCAGTCACTCAGTTATGTCCGACTCTTTGCGACCCCATGAATCGCAGCACGCCAGGCCTCCCTGTCCGTCACCAACTCCCGGAGTTCACTCAGACTCACGTCCATCGAGTCAGTGATGCCATCCAGCCATCTCCTCTGTCGACCCCTCTCCTCTTGCCCCCAATCCCTCCCAGCATCAGAGTCTTTTCCAATGAGTCAACTCTTCCCATGAGATGGCCAAAGTACTGGAGTTTCAGCTTTAACATCATTACTTCCAAAGAAATCCCAGGGCTGATCTCCTTCAGAATATCACATATATGTGGAATCTTTTAAAAAATTATACAAATGAACTTATTTACAAAACAGAAGCAGACTCATGGACTTTGAAAACAAACTTATGGTTACCAAAGGGGAGAGGTATGTGTTAGTCACTCAGTTGTGTCTGACTCTTTGCAACTCCATGGACTGTAGCATGCCAGACTCCTCTCTCCATGGAATTCACCAGGCAATACTGGAGTGAGTAGCCATTTCCTTCTCCAGGGACCTTCCCAACTCAGGAATTAAACCCAGGTCTCCTGCACTGCAGGCAGATTCTTTACCATCTGAGCTATCAGGGAAACCCAAAGGGGAGAAGTGAGGGAGGGATAAATTTGGAGATTGGGATTAAAATATACACACTCAGTTCAGTTCAGTTGCTCAGTCGTGTCTGACTCTTTGCGACCCCATGAATCGCAGCACGCCAAGCCTCCCTGTCCATCACCAACTCCTGGAGGTCACTCAGACTCACGTCCATTGAGTCAGTGATGCCATCCAGCCATCTCATCCTCTGTCGTCCCCTTCTCCTCCTGCCCCAATCCCTCCCAGGATCAGAGTCTTTTCCAATGAGTCAACTCTTCGCATGAGGTGGCCAAAGTACTGGAGTTTCAGCTTTAGCATCATTCCTTCCAAAGAAATCCCAGGGCTGATCTCCTTCAGAATGGACTAGTTGGATTTCCTTGCAGTCCAAGGGACTCTCAAGAGTCTTCTCCAACACCACAGTTCAAAAGCATCAATTCTTCGGCACTCAGCCTTCTTCACAGTCCAACTCTCACATCCATACATGACCACTGGAAAAACCACAGCCTTGACTAGATGGACCTTTGTTGGCAAAGTAATGTCTCTGCTTTTGAATATGCTATCTAGGTTGGACATAACTTTCCTTCCAAGGAGTAAGCGTGTTTTAATTTCATGGCTGCAGTCACCATCTGCAGTTATAATCACAAGGACCTACTGTACAGCACAGGGAACTCTACTCAATACTTTGTGATAACGTATATGGGAAAAAAACCTTGAAAAGATATATGCCTATGTATAGCTGAAACACTTTGCTACACACCTAAAACACCAAACTATAAACCGAGTACAGTCCAATGTGAAATAAAAAGCTTTAAAAAGGAATAAAATATTTAAGAACAGAGCATAAAGGAGGATTTGTAGGAATAGTGGGCCTCTAGGTCTTTGTGTTTAACAATCTGGTGATGCAATCAGCTTAAGGATTACAGGACAAAAAGCTGGTGTTTTGAGAGGCAGGCACACATCATGACTTCAACCCACCAAATTCCTCCCAGTTCTTGCAACAGACTAAAAGTTCATATGCCTCTGAGTTCTTCTCTCCATGCTATTCCTTCTCTCTGGGATGCATTATCACACTTGAGCCTTCTCAACAAACTTCCACAAGGTTTTCAGACACAGACCAAATATTATCTTGCATATTTCACAGGACAGTAAGCATTTTATTGTTTATGTATCTTCCTCTATTACATACCTTTTTCACAAGTTAGCATCATCATTTCTTAGCTTTTCTTCTTTCTCCACTCAAACGGTAAGGTCTCCAGGGCAGAAGCCATGCTCATTCCTTCAAACTTTGCACTTATCACAAAATAAACACATGAGCATTTGTTTTTGTTTTTAGAGTTTTGTATACCTTTTTAAAGCTAATGTTTAGAGTACTAAAACTGATTAACTTCAAATTATATTTTGTGTAATCAGAAAATTCTACATACATCCTAAGAATCAGATATAGGCATGGTTATTCATCTTTGCCTATAAATGTGTCACATGTTTTCTTGCATGCATGTAAGAATACAGTTGATACACATTTACATTCACTAGCTAGGATAAAAACTGTACTAAGTAATACTACCAGTAATAATAATTCCTTTGCTGCTTATCCAAATGCCCAAAATATATGCAAAGACAATTAGTTGCTGTTATTGGCAAAAGATATCTGAATTTTTATAATTCTATTCAGTCAGTGAATCATGAATCAATGAATTTATCACTTGCTATTTTCTAGCTTGGTTGCTTTCATGCACCATCATTCCACCAATGTCAAGTGTTAATGCAATTACTGCTGGTATTGATACATACAAAATAAGCTCGCTCTATTTTCAGTAGACCATGATTTTAAGAACTAAATTGCAAATCTTTGATCTAAACAGTTTTAATTTTCTTACTTTTTTAAAGTGTCCCTTTAGTTGACTACCTTTCTAAGTTATCTCACTAGGAACATGGTGTCTTTTATTATTTTTTTTTTAATGGGCTCTGTTTCTTTTAACTACTTTCCAAAACTTTCAATAAAGTATAAAATGTTCATAGCAGCACTGTTTACAATAGCCAGGACGTGGAAGCAACCTAGATGTCCATCCACAGATGAATGGATAAGCAAGATGTGGTACATATACACAATGGAGTATTACTCAGCCATTAAAAAGAATACATTTGAATCAGTTCTAAGGAGGTGGATGGAACTGGAGCCTATTATACAGAGTGAAGTAAGCCAGAAACAAAAACACAAATACAGTATACTGACACATATATATGGAATTTAGAAAGATGGTAAAAATAACCCTATTTACGAGACAGCAAAAGAGACACTGATGTATAGAACAGACTTTTGGACTCTGGGACCGGGAGAGGGTGGGATGATTGGGGAGAATAGCATTGAAATATGTATAATATCATATCTGAAATGAGTGAGTCCAGGTATGATGCCCTATAACGGAAGCCTGGGATTAGAGCACTGGGATGACCTGGAGGGAGGGTGTGGGAAGGGGGGAGGGAGGAGGGTTCAGGATGGGGAACACGTGTATACTGGTGGCAGATCCATCTCGATGTATAGTAAAAGCAATACAATATTGTAAAGTTAAGCAAAAAATAAAATAAAATATTTAAAAAAAAAAGAAACATTAAAAAAAAAAAAAAAACCCATAGTGGACAAAAACTTTGCAATTTTTCACTGAGTTCAATATCGAATAAATCAAATTTTGAGGTCAGTCCTAAGGGCTACATGATGTGTCCACACTGGAACAAAGTAATAAGTGAAGCAAAAATATCAGCAGATTATAGAATTATACGCCTGGAGAACTAGGGAAAGGGGAACTTTACCTGAAATGCGTATAACTGGAATACGAGCTTTAATCACCATTTATGTTAATTTCCACTGGAGATGGCCACAAGTATTTTACAGGCTACAAGTATTTTCCTACTCCTACCTGCTCAAAAAAGATTTGTGTTTTGAAACAATTTAACAGTCAACTTATGGCTGCTGTTTTTGGTTCCTTTATTTTTCTAAAAACCCCTTCTTTTAGTGTTTGGGGGTCTTTACTGTTTAAACATCAAAAGATTTTTTCAGAAAAGAAGTCAGCAGATACTCTGCAATTGCTCCCTCACTCATTTGAAAGTTAACAGGGAGTCTTGGGGATTTCCAACACTCTCAAGCACTCTTACTGCTGAGTACATCAAATAATACCCTTTTTACTGAGTTTCAATCTGAAAGAGAAATCTTGGATTTTAATATGTGATGTGCACTTGCACCAAAAATTTTTCTTTAAAACATCAAACTTCAAAATTATAAATTGCTGGAAACCACTCTAGTGATACTATTTTGAAGTAACCAAGGATTTCAGCACATAAAAATGTTGGAAATTTCCATTATGAGGCCTGGTGTGTCTTCATGTAGTTTTCCCTAGTGAAACAGGATATTAGTGTGTTTAGAGAATTTTAACATGATGTAATTTCCTAACAGATTCCCGGATAATCATAACTGACTCTAAACCAAAAAGCCAATTTCCCAAGGCAGGTGTATATTACGGTGCATTTCTCAGATTTAGGCCTGTCCAATCAAAGTTTCAGCCTGGATGTTCTGGGTGCCTCTGAAAGGCAGTGACCTTTGAGGATGTCACCGTGATGACATCAGGCTTCCCTTCGTAAAGGATACCTCAAGGATGCTCCCAGAATGAAAAGTCATACTCTTGAAAAGCCTCTATTTTTCCCCTAGCAATGCCAGTCAGTTAGCATTAAGTTATTGTTAGACAAAAAAAAAAAAAAAAAAAAACTGGTAAATGGACAGCCGGTTTTACTTATCTAGGAATAAGAAGGAAAATAACTTTTCCTTTAACGTACCAGAAGCCACGTGAAGCACTTTTAATTAATCCAAGAATCCTAAAAAGAAGCCACAATTACTTCTATGTCTCATATGGAGATTCCAAATCATAGAAGTGCGTGCTCAGTTGCTCAAGTGTGTCTGACTCTTTGCAACCCCATGGATTGTAACCCACCAGGCTCCTCTGTCCATGGAAATTTCCAGGCAAGAATACTGGAATGTGTTGCCATTTCCTTACACCAGGAGAATCTTTCCACCTCACAGATTGAACCCGTATCTCTTGTGGTCTCCTGCATTGGCAGACGGATTCTTTACACTGTATCACCTGGGAAGCAACAATATTCTAAAAATTATAGTTGCTTTCTTTATACACTGTTTTACTTTCTAGTTTTGTGTTCATTCTTTAAATACTCTAAATAAAGAGACATCCTTCAAAGAATTCACAGCTCTTCACGTTACTCATCTATTATAATCATTTACTGTTTTTCATAAAAGGATGAAGACCAAATTCTTAAAGTGATCATTAAGCTCTCTCTACCATCTCTTCATTCCTGCTTCTAATTTCCAGATAACACCTTCTGCTTCCAATTCTCCCAGTGTGCTGGCTCCTTCCTACCTTAGGGAGCATATGCTGTCCTTTACATTCAGGAAGATCTCTCCCATCATCTCCACTCCCAGTTCAACAAGCTAAGCTACCCCACGCACCAAGCCCCAGGCCAGGGCAGAGGCAGGGGAGAAACCCCATGCCCAAGGCCAGGGGCGGTGGCCAGGAAGACCAACCTCATGTCCAAGGAGCCCTGGCTGCGTGGGTGAAGCAGGGCCTAGAGGAGCTATCCCACGTTGAAGGTCAGGAAGGGCAGCAGTGAGGAGATACTCCTAGTCCAAGGTAAGGAGCAGTTGCTGCACTGTGCTGGAGCATCCGTGAAGAGATACCCCACACCCAAGGTAAGAGAAATCCAAGGAAGATGGTAGGTGTTGCAAGAGAGCATCAGAGGGCAAACACACTGAAACCATACTCACAGAAAACTAGTCAATCTAATCACACTAGGACCACAGCCTTGTCTAACTCAATGAAACTTAGCAGTGCCCGTGGGGCAATCCAAGATGGGTGGGTCATGGTGGAGACATCTGACAGGGTGTGGTCCACTGGAGAAGGGAATGGCAAACCACTTCAGTATTCTTGCCTTGAGAACCCCATGAACAGTATGAAAAGGCAAAATGATAGGATACTGAAAGAGAAACTCCCCAGGTCAGTAGGGGCCCAATATGCTACTGGAGATCAGTGGAGAAATAACTCCAGAAAGAATGAAGGGATGGAGCCAAAGCAAAAACAATACCCAGCTGTGGATGTTTCTGGTGATAGAAGCAAAGTCCAATGCTATAAACAGCAATATTGCATAGAAACCTGGAATGTCAGGTCCATGAATCAAGGCAAATTGGAGTGATCAAACAAGAGATGGCAAGAATGAAGGTCGACACTCTAGGAATCAGTGAACTAAAATGGACTGGAATGGGTGAATTTAACTCAGAGGACCATTATATCTACTACTGTGGGCAGGAATCCCTCAGAAGAAATGGAGTGGCCATCATGGTCAACAAAAGAGTTGGAAATGCAGTACTTGGATGCAATCTCAAAAACGACAGAATGATCTCTGTTCATTTCCAAGGCAAACCATTCAATGTCACAGTAATCCAAGTCTATGCCCCAACCAGTAACGCTGAAGAAGCTGAAGTTGAATGGTTCTATGAAGACCTACAAGACCTTTTAGAACTAACACCCAAAAAGGATGTCCTTTTCATTATAGGGGACTGGAATGCAAAAGTAGGAAGTCAAGAAACACCTGGAGTAACAGGCAAATTTGGCCTTGGAATACGGAATGAAGCAGGGCAAAGACTAATAGAGGTTTGACGAGAAAATGCACTGTTCATAACAAACACCCTCTTCCAACAACACAAGAGAAGACTCTATACATGGACATCAACAGATGGTCAACACCGAAACCAGATTGATTATATTCTTTGCAACCAAAGATGGAGAAGCGCTATATAGTCAGCAAAAACAAGACCAGGAGCTGACTGTGGCTCAGATCATGAAGTCCTTATTGCCAAATTTAGACTGAAATTGAAGAAAGTAGGGAAAACCACTAGACCATTCAGGTATGACCTAAATCAAATCCCTTATGATTATACAGTGGAAGTGAGAAATAGATTTAAGGGCCTAGATCTGAGAGATAGAGTGCCTGATGAACTATGGAATGAGGTTTGTGACATTGTACAGGAGAGAGAGATCAAGACCATCTCCGTGGAAAAGAAATTCAAAAAAGCAAAATGGCTGTCTGGGGAGGCCTTACAAATACCTGTTAAAAGAAGAGAAGCAAAAATCAAAGGAGAAAGGAAAGATATAAACATCTGAATGCAGAGTTCCAAAGAATAGCAAGAAGAGATAAGAAAGCCTTCTTCAGCGATCAATGCAAAGAAATAGAGGAAAACAACAGAATGGGAAAGACTAGGGATCTCTTCAAGAAAATCAGAGATACCAAAGGAACATTTCATGCAAAGATGGGCTCGATGAAGGACAGAAATGGTGTGGACCTAACAAAAGCAGAAGATATTAAGAAGAGGTGGCAAGAATACACAGAAGAACTGTACCAAAAAGATCTTCACGACCCAGATAATCATGGTGGTGTGATCACTGACCTAGAGCCAGACATCCTGGAATGTGAAGTCAAGTGGACCTTAGAAAGCATCACTACGAACAAAGTTAGTGGAGGTGATGGAATTCCAGTTGAGCTATTCCAAATTCTGATAGATGATGCTGTGAAAGTGCTGCACTCAATATGTCAGCAAATTTGGAAAACTCAGCAGTGGCCACAGGACTGGAAAAGGTCAGTTTTCTTTCCAATCCCAAAGAAAGGCAATGCCAAAGAATGCTAAAACTGCCGCACAATTGCACTCATCTCACACGCTAGTAAAGTAATGCTCAAAATTCTCCAAGCCAGGCTTCAGCAGTATGTGAACCACGAACTTCCTGACGTTCAAGCTGGTTTTAGAAAAGGCAGAGGAACCAGAGATCAAATTGCCAACATCCACTGGATCATGGAAAAAGCAAGAGAGTTCCAGAAAAACATCTATTTCTGCTTTATTGACTATGCCAAAGCCTTTGACTGTGTGGATCATGATAAACTGTGGAAAATTCTGAAAGAGATGGGAATACCAGACCACCTGACCTGCCTCTTGAGAAATTTGTATGCAGGTCAGGAAGCAATAGTTAGAAATGAACATGGAACAACAGACTGGTTCCAAATAGGAAAAGGCATACGTCAAGGCTGTATATTGTCACCCTGCTTATTTAACTTAGATGCAGAGTACATCATGAGAAACGCTGGACTGGAAGAAGCACAGGCTGGAATCAAGATTGCCGGGAGATATATCAATCACCTCAGATATGCAGATGACACCATCCTTATGGCAGAAGGTGAAGAGGAACTAAAAAGCCTCTTGATGAAAGTGAAAGTGGAAAGTGAAAAAGTTGGCTTAAAGTTCAACATTCAGAAAACGAAGATCATGGCATCTGGTCCCATCACTTCATGGGAAATAGATGGGGAAACAGTGGGAACAGTGTCAGGCTTTATTTTTCTGGGCTCCAAAATCACTACAGATAGTGACTGCAGCCACGAAATTAAAAGACACTTGCTCCTTGGAAGGAAAGTTATGACCAACCTAGATAGCATATTCAAAAACAGAGACATTACTTTGCCAACAAAGGTCCGTCCAGTCAAGGCTATGGTCTTTCCTGTGGTCATGTATGGATGTGAGAGTTGGACTGTGAAGAAGGCTGAGCGCCCAAGAATTGATGCTTTTGAACTGTGGTGTTGGAGAAGACTCTTGAGAGTCCCTTGGACTTCAAGGAAATCCAACCAGTCCATTCTGAAGGAGATCAGCCCTGGGATTTCTTTGGAAGGAATAATGCTAAAGCTGAAACTCCAGTACTTTGCATTGGCACTCCACTCCAGTACTCTTGCCTGGAAAATCCCATGGACGGAGGAGCCTAGAAGGCTGCAGTCCATGGGGTTGCTGAGGGTTGGACACGACTCAGCGACTTCATCTTCACTTTTCACTTTCATGCATTGGGGAAGGAAATGGCAACTCACTCCAGTTTTCTTGCCTGGAGAATCCCAGGGACGTTGAGGCTGGTGGGCTGCCGTCTATGGGGTCACACAGAGTCAGACACGACTGAAGCGACTCAGCAGCAGCCAGTACTTTGACCCCTTCATGCAAAGAGTTGACTCATTGGAAAAGACTCTGATACTGGGAGGGATTGAGGGCAAGAGGTGAAGGGGATGACAGAGGATGAGATGGCTGGATGGCATCACTGACTCGATGGATGTGAGTCTCAGTGAACTCCAGGAGTTGGTGATGGACAGGAAGGCCTGGCGTGCTGTGATTCATAGGGTCGCAAAGAGTCGGACACAACTGAGCGACTGATCTGATGTGATATGAATTATGGGAATAAGTCGTACTTCTTCAAGGTAGTTTGAAAATATAATTTCTGAAGATGACTGAAATTAATACTTTGATACAATGAGGTCAGATACTAAACCTTGTTATATATCATAAAACAAGAATGCACTCAAAAATCCCCTATTTAGTCTCCAGAGTATGTATCCCCATTGCAATTAATTAACTTTTTAAATCATATACTCTTCATGTCACCTAAAACCATAAGGTTTATTAAAAGGGAATGAGCTGTCTGTTCATTTACTGCTGTACCCACATGACCTAGAAGAGTGTTTGGCACATAGTAGGTGCTCAGTAAATATTTGTTAAACTACCATTCCACAGAACTAGTTTCCCATTTCACTGTAAAAAAAAAAAAAAAAAAAAACAAAAAACTTACATGAGTTTACTCTGAGTTAAAATTTCCAAAGATTATTTTTCTTCAATTTTCTTCTATATCTTAAAAGACTTAGGTGCCTTTCAGTGAAATTGGAAATTCACAAAGTTGTAACGTGCTAAAAAATAAAAGATTATTTCTCAATCTTGAGGCCCCAGATTGCATCTGCATCTGTATATATTAATAAAGATTATATAATTTAACTGACATTCAATATCATTTTGCTTCTTGACACCCTCATTTAATGTACATTTGTTAGTTATGATAAATATGTACTTCGGGGGTTAAAAGGAAATTTGAGGTTGAGTAAAAAGAAATCCATCTACTAAAAACATAGCCTGATATTCATTCTACTACTAAAATTTTAGGAGACATAAATAACAATGAAATACATGTACTTGAGTTTCCATATAAAAGAACAGCACATGTTCTGCTTTTACAGTTTCTGTCTTGTGTGACTCCTTTGCAGCATAAAACACTGTTGTTAAGTTTTTCTTAAGTCTCCTGAGTTTCAATGACATCAAACTTTTCCTCCTAATCTCCCTCCTTTTTCTCTAATTGTTCCCATCACTCAATTCTGGCTTCTCTTCAACTATGTTCCTTAACCAAGCATATATTAAAAGGTCACTATGTATATTGTGCTGAACTGCACACTGGAGAAAGACAAACATAATCCGTATCCCCATATAAATCTTACTCTTTTCATCTCACTAAATTCTTTGAAGAGGATCAACATAATTTTTGCTGACATCAGTATGTCAGTAACTCCAAAATCTCTATGTAGCAGACTGCTCTCCTAAGCTCAAGGTTCACACAACTACCTGTGTAATGGGTTAACCACATATAGTTTCACAAACATCTCAGACTCAGCATGCCAAACTGAACTTATCATTCTTCTCCTAAAGCATATTCATACTCTCATTTCTGACTGGATAATCATTCCTAGCTCCCAATCTCCCAACCAAGGAACATGAAATTCATTCTGACTTGCCCTCTCCTTTATTCTTCAAATGCAACTTATCCTCAAGTTCTACCTATATGTTTAACCTCTTGTTACAGCCTTTCTCACTGTTGCTGACCTAATACAATATTTATCCAATAACTGGTCTTCTCTTTTCATTTATCTCTAGTCCACTTATTACACTGCTACCAAGTGGTATTTCTAAAAATCAAACACAACCCAAAACCCACTGATCACTTTACATTTGCTAAGCTTTGTATCAGCTTAGGTCCTGAACTGATCACAAGTTTCCTCTCCAACTTCCAACTCTTTATCTATCACATTATATAAAGTTCTCTCAATGAGTCAACACTGTAGATTTCTGTACTTTATAATGTCTTCCCACTGTCAGAAATACCTTTCCCACCTTGCCCACCTGTCAAACTTAACCACTAGATTTCCAAATAGACAGCATTTCTATTAAGCCTTCACCAAGATCTTCAAAAAATGCTTCATCACCACAAATTTTTACAAATACAGAACCCAGTATTTTGTTCTGCAACTTAAATTTACACATTTAGCTCCTGTAACTAAATTCTGCTCAGTTCAGAATTTAGGACCTAGCATCATGAACCACAGCAGTGGCCAGGGACTGGAGAAGATCAGTTTTCATTCCAATCCCAAAGAAAGGCAATGCCAAAGAACGTTCAAACTATAACACAATTGCACTCATCTCACATGCTAGCACAGTAATGCTCAACATTCTCCAAGCCAGGCTTCAACAGTACGTGAACTGTGAACTTCCAGATGTTCATGCTAGATTTAGAAAAGGTAGAGGAAGCAGAGATCAAATTGCCAACATCCGTTGGATCATCAAAAAAGCAAGAGAGTTTCAGAAAAACATCTGCTTTATTGACTACACCAAAGCCTTTGACTGTGTGGATCACAACAAACTGTGGAAAATTCGTAGAGATGGGAATACCAGACCACCTGAACTGCCTCTTGAGAAATCTGGATGCAGGTCAAGAAGCAAGAGTTAGAACTAGACATGGAACAACAGACTGGCTCCAAATCAGGAAAAGCTGTATATTGCCACCCTGCTTATTTAACTTATATGCAAAGTACACCATGCAAAATGCCGGGCTGGGTGAAGAACAAGATGGAATCAAGATTGTTGGGAGAAATATCGATAACCTCAGATATGCAGATGACATCACCCTTATGGCAGAAAGTGAAGAAGAACTAAAGAGCCTCTTGAAGAAAGTGAAAGAGCAGAGTGAAAAAGTTGGCTTAAAACTCAACATTCAGAAAACTAAGATCATGGCATCTGGTCCCATCACTTCATGGCAAATAGATGGGGAAACAGTGGAAACAGTGAAAGACTATTTTGGGGGGCTTCAAAATCACTGCAGATGGTGACTGAAGCCATGAAATTGAAATACACTTGCTTCTTAAAAGAAAAGCTATGATCACCTAGACAGCATATTAAAA
Organism: Tragelaphus eurycerus; assembly: GCA_935064755.1. Taxonomy (NCBI): domain Eukaryota; kingdom Metazoa; phylum Chordata; class Mammalia; order Artiodactyla; family Bovidae; genus Tragelaphus; species Tragelaphus eurycerus. The sequence continues at coordinate 37,390,238 of CAKXYN010000012.1, forward strand.
AGCAGAGACATTACTTTGCCAACAAAAGTCCATCTAGTCAAAGCTACGGTTTTTCCAGTAGTTATGTGTGGATTGAGAGTTGGACTATAAAGAAAGCTGAGCACTGAAGAATTGATGCTTTCGAACTGTGGTGTTGGAGAAGACTGTTGAGAGTCCCTTGGACTGCAAGATCCAACCAGTCCATCCTAAAGGAAATAAGTCCTGAATATTCATTGGAAGGACTGATGCTGAAGCTGAAACTCCAATACTTTGGCTACCTAATAAGAAGAACTGACTCATTTGAAAAGACCCTGATGCTGGGAAAGATTGAAGGCAGGAGGAGAAGGGAACAATAGAGGATGAAATGGTTGGATGGCATCACCAATGCAATGGACATGAGTTTGAGGAAGCTCTGAGATTTGGTGATGGACAGGGAAGCCTGATGTGCTGCAGTCCATGGGGTTGCAAAGAGTCAGATTTGACTGATTAACTGAACTCAACCATGAACCACAGCACCTAACGCATCCTTAAAAAATGTTTGTGAAATGAGTGAATTAATCATCATAAATAAATTGATAAAATATTAGAGTTCTCCTCTGACAAAAAGTCCCTGAAAAGTTAAAGTCAACTAGGAAAGTAATATTGGTATCATGAAACCATATTTATGCTGTGAAGTCACTCAGTCGTGTCTGACTCTTTGTGATTCCATGGACTGTAGCCTATCAGGCTCCTCCATCCATGGGATTTTCCAGGCAAGAGTGCTGGAGTGGATTGCCATTTCCTTCTCCAGGGGAATATTTATGCTAATTCAAACTAATATTTTGTTAACTATTATAAAACAGAAAAGAAGTTTAGGAAATGGTTTTTATATTTTATCAGGAGTAGAAGAGGTGATCTTTGTGTATTAAGTTTTGTTTTTGTTTTTTTTTTTCCTGAAATGCCACCTACTTTCTATCATAGTATCTGAATGGTTACCTCTAATCTCCCTTGAACAGACCTTAGGTTAGCCATTTTATTAAGACTTACTGCGTTCTTAATTGCTTATCCATATGTTCCTTAGCCCTAATATAAGTCTGATTCCTTTTTTCTTCCAATTATATTGCGATATGATTGACATACAGCACTGTAGAAGTTTAAAGTGTACAGCACAATGATCTGACTTACATGCATCATGAAATGATTACCATAATAAGTTTAATGAACACTCATCATCTCAGATACAAAATTAAAGAAACCAAAAAATATATTTTCCCTTGTGTTAAGAACTCAAAATTTACTTTCTAACTTTCATATGTGACATACAGTAGTGTCAATTACATTTATCATGTCGTACATTATATCCCTGGTACTTGCCTACTTTATAACTGTAAGTTCATACATTTTGAGTGCCTTGATCCAATTCCCCCTGCCCCTACCCCCAAGTCTGATTCTTGAGTGCTCCATTACTTGACCTTATGTCATAGCAGAGGATATCATTGTTTGGCTACCCAAAATCCATCCCTTTCCCTTCTTTCTTTCAGACATGCAGGAGCTTATGGTAAAGCTTCCTCAGTGGTAAAAGTAGATATCTAGAAAGCTTTGCTCCTCCTTCTTTTAATGGAGATATAGATGTATATATGAATATTTTATGTAGGAGACAATTGTTTCTAACTGAACGTTTTTTCAAGATTCAATTTTCTAGAAGATACAAACCATTTTCTGTTACTATAAATCACATTACAGTCTTTTCCATAAAGATAATTACAGCATGGTTTTAAGAATCTTTAACTTCTATCTATAAAAGAATTGTGTGTTGGTTTTCTTGTCCAAAAGTTATAACTAGAATATTTTTGTTTTTGAAATTGATGCTGTTTGTATACAGAAAAAGTCATAGTGAGAAATAACGATTTTCTACCCCCCAAAAAAGTGACTTTACCTCACTTTGGGAAAAGGAAAACTAGGAATCATGCTAATTACACTTTGGTTTGGAACCTACTTTTCTTGGAAAATTCATTAAAGGCAATATTATTCTGGTATGGGTGAAAGGAACACAAAATGCTAAGGTTCTCGGTATTAGTTAAACTTTGTTCCCCTAAAAAGAAAGTGATTTAATTCACAAATAATTACACCTATAGTTTAAAAGATCCAGGGAATATGAGAAATAAGCTTTAGCTTCTGATGTCTCAGCCTGGAGGAGAAGGACCAGTGGGAAGCTGACCTTGCCCTAATGGACAGGAATAAGAGAATATGATGGAAGGACTATTATGAAGTAGAATTGTGGCTACTGGTCAACACCACCTAACTTGGTTAGATGCCTCTGCAGGCTCAAACCTTTTCCTCTGTTGCCAGTCTCTCTTATGGCCAGTCCAATACATCTCTAGGGGAAGAGTTCCTAGAAACTGAGAACATCTTACCCTGGGAAAATAGGATGGGTAGATTGCTAAGGACACTTCCTTCCATGTGCATTGTGCTAACAAATTTACCTTTTTTCCTTTCTCAAAGGCAAAATATAGAGTGTGCTTTAACTAGTTAAAAAATCTGAATGGCTTAGGAAGGATTAAAACGGGCTATCCTTAACATTTCAGTATAATTTAGAAGTCTGCACAACAATGTTGATAAAATGATGGTGAATTTCTAGGATACTGCTTAAATCCCAGGACAGTGATTTTTCAATGTTTTAAAATAAAGGTGGAAAATCCCACTATAATTTCCCCAAGAAAGAGTCCCCAGGGATTCTCATGACTTTTTCAGTATTTCCAAACTTCTTAGTATTGTCTGTTTACATATTTTGATTAATCAGATAAATTAACCTTGAATGTCTAACTTTCTGAAAGGAAATTTCAGTTAGTTCTAGTACTGTTTTAAGTAAAAGAACAAATATAGAAAATATATACCAAATAATAAACATTTCTTCTAAAAATTAACAGGGTTACAAAGGAAATCTGCTGTTAACAGAACTCTCCAAACCTAAGATTTAGTAATCCAGACAAGCATATTTTAGACTAGAGATCAGAGAACAGCTACTACAACATATCAGTTTCATTATGTAAATCCATATTAAATATACTTTATCATAATAAAATCATTCTGATATAAATGAACAGCATTAAAAAAAGGTATAAAAGAGTTACTATGCATTCAGAAAGAATCTAAGTTCAGTAGAAATCTGATGAATTTTTGTGAGTTTAAATTGTCTGAGTGTATTACTATGACACTTGAAATCTTTGTAATTCTGCTTTCATTTCTCTAGATCCCCTAAGAGCTGTCAGCTGCATCCTTGGAAACATCATTGCTTTTGTTTTCATCAGTTCACATATTCCTGGCATTTCCCCGTTGCTTGTCAAAATAATTAATATCTGGAGTGGATGAGATAGGTATACTGCATTTTAATATAAACTTTTTGAGAGAAACATTGTTAAAGGAACAGTCTATTAAAAGTGAGCTTCCTGTCTTTGACCTTTTGTTGCATTGCAAAACACTTCTGATCTACTTAAAAGAATTATAGACCCGGCTGTCATTTCTGTAGAGTTAATGAAAGGCTTATTTTCAAGAGACTATCTTGCCAAGTCTTAGAAAAGTTTAGAAATTAATTAATTTAAGGTCCATTTCACAGTCAATGAGAATACATATAACAAAACCATGCTATGGAATACAAGTGAATGCTTATGAGAACTGAAGTGTCTATCTCTTTGAAATTTTGCTCATTTATCAATAAACATACATAAGAAATTGTATATTCCTGCCAGCCACAAGTAGACTATCGATCACTTCACTGTGTGACCATGGAGTCAAAGCATCTTGGTAAGTCAGCTGATCTTTTTCACAATCTACTATAAGGCACGGAAGTTCACTTTCCCAGGGGGATGACAATTACCTGACATCTTGCATCCTTCCCTCCAGAAACAAGGTGGATTTAGCATTACAGCATGCTCCACACCTGGAGTTTTTATGCCCTGATGCCTCTGCCTTTAGTCTATGGTTAGAACCCTTTGTCCTTTTTGTTACGTTATCTTCTGTAGTCATTTAAATCAACAGAGTACAGGGTCCCATTAAATGTGTAGACATCAAAAGTACTAATCACAAATATTTGTAAAAAAGAATATGCACAGTTTTCCTCCCAATATACTACCTGCCAATGCAGAAAACGTACTACCTGCCAATGCAGAAAACGTTAGTTCGATCCATGGGTCAGAAGATTCCCCTGGAGAAGGAAATGGCAACCTACTCTAGTCCTCTTGCCCGGAAAAATCCCATGGACAGAGCAGCCTGGTGGCCTACAGTCCATAGGGTGCAAAAGAATCAGACATGACAGAGACTAAACAAAAAGAGCAAAATGCAAATATAATTTGAAAAGTGCAGCAATTTAGCTTCTATTCACCTCAAAGTTTAAGAGGTTGATTTGTGAATCTCTCCAGAAATCAGTGTTGACAGAAGTGGGAGAGAAAAGAAGATTAAAGAATACTATGGCAGGGCGGGGGAGCGGGCAGGAAGAGTACTATGGAGTCAGAAGAGAAAGCAGGTGAGGAGATGAAGGGGAATGAACTACCAAGGGAAAACTTTGGTCTTATACCAACAACGTTCCTCTTGTGCCCTTCCATTCTCCTGTCTCTTTCCCTCCCTCTATCTTACATCTCAAACACTCCTTTCCTAATGAGGGTAACGGCCGTGGCATGTTTTCAGGATTGTGAAGTTCAAGAGACACCAAGCTAAACAGTTCTCCATGGATTCTTTTCAGGTGTTTTAGACAAAAGAGTTGGTCTAGGTGTAGGATTTAAGAGACTGAAAGAAAAGAAATTGCAATTTCTCTTGTGTTTTTTCCCTAGCCCTGGAATTGCAGGAAGTGATTCCCCCTCCATCCCCCTTTTTAAAACCTTCACTACTATGGTAATATTTTTACATCTAGTCTTTATATATAGAATTCATACAAAAATGAAGTCATAGACATTGTGTCCGACTCTATGTGACTGACCCTATGGATTGTAGCCCACCCGACCCCACTTGTCCATAGGATTTCCCAGGCATGAATACTGAAACAGGTTGCCATGCCCTTCTCCAGGGGATCTTTCCAACTCAAGGATCGAACCTGTAGCTCTTGCATCTCCTACACTGGCAGGTGGGTTCTTTACCACTAGCATCACCAAGGAAGCCCTTGTTTTTCACGACTGTAACATAAATTTTTTTTAACTTAAAAGCCAATTTCTTTTTATAATTTTCATTCTCTTCCTTTCCCAGTTAAAATAAGACAAAAATTACATTTATTCCTGTCACTTACAAGACATGGAATTTTATTTCCTCTCTGAATGCTCTTGCCCTTCCAGTATTCTTGCAGTTTGCTGAAGGAATATTTGCCACTACTGATTAGAATCAAATAACCAGTAGGTGGTAAAGTTGAGTAAAGTTCAGAAAACTGCACTGCAGACACGAGCCAGCGATGCAAGGTGCAACAAATTTGCAGAACAGCATGGGCCTGTGTAATTTAGCATGACCTTTCTGGTTTTCTATGCGGGAGTGTGCTATTCATTGGCAATTAGAGGAGTTTGGTATGAACTGTGTGAAGCTTATTGAGTCTGAAGGTTTGTACTGAATTTCTTGGCCTGATTGCATAGCAGCTACAAAGTTTACCATCAAGAGATATTTACATTTTTTTCGATTAAAAAAAAATATCTTAGATCCTAATCTCTCCTCTGCTTCTTTCTTTTTCTGCTCTTTTCCCTACTTACAGCACTACCACCTATGGTAGAGCCATTTAAATAATTTCCTTAAGATTAAAACTCCTTCAGGGGCATCTTAGTATTTTATATTTATAATGAGAGAGTTCTTTCCTTTTTGGTGACAAGAAAGATCATACCTTAAAATAACTAAATATTAAAAGCTGTTGAAGGAAGGGAGAGATGAAAAAGAAAGAGAAAGAATGTATATAGAGTTTTTTCTCTTCTAGGAAAGTAGATTATATATCTTGTGAACTGATGCTTGTAGGATAAAATATCTTGCATTAAATTTTATCTTAACATCTATAAATACAAGTTGACTGCTTGTTTAGGGTTCTCTGTGACTGGCCACATTTCATTTACTTGACATCAACAGTATTACTTTAGCCATTCTCTTCTGTGGATATTCTCAAACTCTTTGGTAGTATGAACTCATTTAAGCAATAATAGATTTTCCGTTTGAAATTTGTGTATTAACTGCATTAAAAACATTAATAGCAATTATTTTCTAAAGTACATATTTTTAATTTTGAAAATAAATCAAGATTCCCTAAAGAATAATTATTCCTTCTCAAAAAGTTCAAAAGTAAGTAGACAGGAGGAACTCTGTGAAGAAGTCATTTGAAAGAATTTACTATAATGTCTCTTTTCTATTATTCCAATTGAAAAAATACAATAATGCTGAGCCATTCAGAGAAATACTGTGTATAATATATTTAAGACGTTTCATAAAGATGGAAATAATTTTTTCTTTCTTTGATTCTTCAGAAGTTGAGTCCAAAAGAACTACAGTTGTGACATGAATAATATCAGAAATGAAAATCTGTACAGTGAGTTAATCTTTAAAGATGTTCAAATGATATTATAATGTACTGATACTGTGAAGGTAACATATATGCTAAAGAATTAAGTGGCACTTTCCACCAAAAAGTTAAATGAAAATGTGGATTACCAATTAAGATTCTATGTATGCTAACAGATCTTTATTTAAATAGTTGAAATATTTAAATTTTTATTTCTAATATTACATAAAAAAGTAGCAACATCTATCGTCCTAGAATTCTAGTGGTTCCTTTAATTTAACCTTGCCATCAAAAAATTAGAGACTAATTTGAATTCTGGAACCTGGAAAGTATGATTCTTTTTCCCAAAGTAGAAATAAAAATACTCTTTTCTAAGGTCAAATTATGAATATGGTTATTTCAACTGGTCACTCTACAATCTATTTTGTACGTTGAAATTAAAGAAAAAATCTTGATTTAGGGAATGGTAAAAATAAGTTTATAGATTCCACAGACTGTATCTAAGTTCATACTAAACTTTTATTACTAATTCAAGTAAAAAGCAATTGAGTTTTGAAATAAGTCATACAAAAAATTTAAGTCTACTTTGAATGTTTCTGGACTGATTTGGCAGGACATAAAATAGATGGGGAAACAAGTGTCAGACTTTATTTTGGGGGGCTCCAAAATCACTGATTTAGGTCATACCTGAATGGTCAGTGGTTTTCCCTACTTTCTTCAATTTCAGTCTGAAATTGGCAATAAGGAGTTCATGGTCCGAGCTACAGTCAGCTCCTGGTCTTGTTTTTGCTGATTGTATAGAGCTTCTCCATCTTTGACTGCAAAGAATATAATTGATCTGATTTCGGTGTTGACCATCTGGTGATATCCATGTATAAAGTCTTCTCTTGTGTTGTTGGAAGAGGGTATTTGCTATGATCAGTGCATTTTCTTGGCAAAACTCTTAGTCTTTGCCCTGTTTCATTCCGTATTCCAAGGCCAAATTTGCCTATTACTCCAGGTGTTTCTTGACTTCCTACTTTTGCATTCCAGTCCCCTATAATGAAAAGGACATCTTTTTTGGGTGTTAGTTCTAAAAGGTCTTGTAGGTCTTCATAGAACCGTTCAACGTAAGCTTCTTCAGCATTACTGGTTGGGGCATAGACCTGGATTACTGTGACACTGAATGGTTTGCCTTGGAAATGAACAGAGATCATTCTGTCATTTTTGAGATTGCATCCAAGTACTGCATTTCCAACTCTTTTGTTGACCATGATGGCCACTCCATTTCTTCTGAGGGATTCCTGCCCGCAGTAGTAGATATAATGGTCTTCTGAGTTAAATTCACCCATTCCAGTCCATTTTAGTTCGCTGATTCCTAGAATGTCGACATTCACTCTGGCCATCTCTTGTTTGACCACTTCCAATTTGCCTTGATTCATGGACCTGACATTCCAGGTTCCTATGCAGTATTGCTCTTTACAGCATCGGACTTTGCTTCTATCACCAGACACATCCACAACTGGGTATTGTTTTTGCTTTGGCTCCATCCCTTCATTCTTTCTGGAGTTCTTTCTCCACTGATCTCCAGTAGCATATTGGGCCCCTACTAACCTGGGGAGTTTCTCTTTCAGTATCCTATCATTTTGCCTTTTCATACTGTTCATGGGGTTCTCAAGGCAAGAATACTGAAGTGGTTTGCCATTCCCTTCTCCAAGCGGACCACACCCTGTCAGATCTCTCCACCATGACCCGCCCATCCTGGGTTGCCCAACAGGCATGGTTTAATTTCATTGAGTTAGACAAGGCTGTGGTCCTGGTGTGATTAGATTGACTAGTTTTCTGTGAGTGCAAATTTGGAAAACTCAGCAGTGGCCACAAGATTGGAAAAGGTCAGTTTTCATCCCAATCCCAAAGAAAGGCAATGCCAAAGAATGCTCAAACTACCACACAATTGCACTCATCTCACACACCAGTAAAGTAATGCTCAAAATTCTCCAAGCCAGGCTTCAGCAATATGCGTACCGTGAACTTCCTGATGTTCAAGCTGGTTTTAGAAAAGGCAGAGGAACCAGAGATCAAATTGCCAATATCCGCTGGATCATGGGAAAAGCAAGAGAGTTCCAGAACAGCATCTATTTCTGCTTTATTGACTATGCCAAAGCCTTTGACTGTGTAGATCACAATAAACTGTGGAAAATTCTGAAAGAGTTGGGAATACCAGACCACCTGACCGGCCTCTTGAGAAATCTGTATGCAGGTCAGGAAGCAACAGTTAGAACTGGTCATGGAACAACAGACTGGTTCCAAATAAGAAAAGGAGTACGTCAAGGCTGTATATTGTCACCCTGTTTATTTAACTTATATGCAGTGTACATCATGAGAAATGCTGGACTGGAAGAAACACAGGTTGGAATCAAGATTGCCGGGAGAAATATCAATCACCTCAGATATGCAGATGACACCACCCTTATGGCAGAAAGTGAAGAGGAACTAAAAAGCCTCTTGATGAAAGTGAAAGTGGAGAGTGAAAAGGTTGGCTTAAAGCTCAACATTCAGAAAACGAAGATCATGGCATCTGGTCCCATCACTACATGGGAAATAGACGGAGAAACAGTGGAAACAGTGTCAGACTTTATTTTTCTGGGCTCCAAAATCACTGCAGATGGTGACTGCAGCCATGAAATTAAAAGACGCTTACTCCTTGAAAGGAAGGCTATGACCAACCTAGATAGCATATTCAAAAGCAGAGACATTACTTTGCCAACAAAGGTTCGCCTAGTCAAGGCTATGGTCTTTCCTGTGGTCATGTATGGATGTGAGAGTTGGACTGTGAAGAAGGCTGAGCGCCCAAAAATTGATGCTTTTGAACTGTGGTGTTGGAGAAGACTCTTGAGAGTCCCTTGGACTGCAAGTTCCAACCAGTGCATTCTGAAGGAGATCAACCCTGGGATTTCTTTGGAAGGAATGATGCTAAAGCTGAAACTCCAGTATTTTGGCCACCTCATGGGAAGAGTTGACTCATTGGAGTAGACTCTGATGCTGGGAGGGATTGGGGGCAGGAGGAGAAGGGGACGATAAAGGATGAGATGGCTGGATGGCATCACTGACTTGATGGACATGAGTTTGTGTGGACTCCGGGAGTTGGTGATGGACAGGGAGACCTGGCGTGCTGCAATTCATGGGGTCACAAAGAATCAGATGCGACTGAGTGACTGAACTGAACTGATCAACAATTCAACTTAATTGTTAAAGATAGTGAACAACAGAGTCTCAAGCAGCTACAGGCTGATACAGCCAGTTTTATTTTATTTTTTTTTAATTGGGAGTGTGGGGTATGGGGGTCATGAGAGGAGTGAATTCAGATGTAGAAATGTTAATTCCTCAGCTGCCTACCCAGACAGCCCTGCTTCAACAAGTTTTACCCACTGTCACCAAGCAACATTCTTTCCTCAGCACCTGGAATAAGCTTTCAAGTAATAATAAATTAAGGCTTCACAGACAGCTCTAGTGGTAAAGAACTCATCAATGCAGGATATGTATGAGAAATGGGTTTGACCCCTGGGTCAGAATGATCCCCTGAAGGAGGGAATAGCAACTCACTCTGGTATTCTTGCCTGGAGAGTCCCATGGACAGAGGAGCCTGGCAGGCTACAGCCCATAGGATCATAGTTGGACATGATCAAAGTGACTTAGCAGGCACACAAAATGAAATAACAGTTAACTTCAGTAGAAAGAACACTGGTGTTGCAGCCATAAGGACTGCTCTTCACTTTCACCATTAAATAGCTTTATGCTATTAGTGTAAAGGACAACATCTCTTAGCCACATCTTCTCTCTCAGCTCTAAAATGAAAGTTTAGACTAAATGACTATTAGAGATTTTGCGGTTCAAATTGCTGTAACTTGTCCTAACCATACTGTTCTACTCAATTCACTCTTGTCATTTGTAACAGTATTGGTTGGACAATATTAGAAATGAAGATAAAAGTGAAATCAACTTAATTTTTATTAGAAAAATGAAACTAGAATTTCTATTACTGTTTTATTATTATGTAAACAAAGGTCTGTCTAGTCAAGGCTGTGGTTTTTCCTGTGGTCATGTATGGATGTGAGATGGACTGTGAAGAAGGCTGAGCGCCGAAGAATTGATGCTTTTGAACTGTGGTGTTGGAGAAGGCTCTTGAGAGTCCCTTGGACTGCAAGGACATCCAACCAGTCCATTCTGAAGGAGATCAGCCCTGGGATTTCTTTGGAAGGAATGATGCTCAAGCTGAAACTCCAGTACTTTGGCCACCTCATGGGAAGAGTTGACTCATTGGAAAAGACTCTGATGCTGGGAGGGATTGAGGGCGGGAGGAGAAGGGAATGACAGAGGATGAGATAGCTGGATGGCATCACTGACTCGATGGATGTGAGTTTGAGTGAACTCTGGGAGTTGGTGATGGACAGGGAGGCCTGGCATGCTGCAATTCATGGGGTCGCAAAGAGCCGGACACGACCGAGTGACTGAACTGAACTGAAACAATGCAGAGAGACAGAGCTACACAGGCAAAGGAAACAGAAAGAAAGAAAATGAAGTTGTTCAGTCGTGTCCGACTCTTTCGGACCCCGTGGACTGTAGCCTACCAGGCTCCTCCATCCATGGGAATTTCCAGGCAAGAGTACTGCAGTGGGTTGCCATTGCCTTCTCCAGGGGACCTTCCTGACACAGGGATACAACCCTGATCTCCCACATTGTAGGCAGACGCTTTTACTGTCTGAGCCACCAGGGAAGTCCCAAAGGAAACAGAGGCAGCACTTTAAAGTTAATTTTCTATATTTTTTCCTCATAATTTCTAGAAATTAAGTATCTTCAAGGTCTAGTCTATAACCATGCTCAAGAGAAAAATCAACATATAAAATGATCTTAGTAACTGTGTAACAATTTATAAGATAATTTATAAAAATTATTGGTTATAAACTATTTATATATAACTGATTTTTAACAATTTATAAGATAATTTATAAAAATTATTGGATATAAACTATTTATATATAACTGATTTTTAGTACAGATGATTGATGAAATGTGCACTTCAGTTTTTAATCCGAATTTTCCTAAAAATATTAAACTAAAATACAGACAGTCATAACTTTTATTAGGTTCAGTGTGTTCCTCATTATGTATTCCTACTAAAGACTTGAGTAGTATTTAGTTATGAGGCTTAGGGTACTTAAAAGAGGTCCATTAATCTAGGTCTGTGAACTGATGAGAACATTCTCACACCATCATTTCACAGTGTCCTCTTATTGCTAACACTAGTTGTTTCATTACAGTTAGAATTAAAGACTAAGGAAGCTTGTTTAAGTGAGCTCAATGTGATTTTTTTCACACCCAAAGACTGCTAATTTGCCACTGCAAATATATGACTAAGTACAGCAGTTATTCATCATTTAGACTCTCCTGGAAAATGAGACCACTTTGTGTTCATGCTTTCAAAAAGCACAGAAGGCATCATTTAATATCTTTTTCTCTTCTTGGACTTCCAGATACATTGAGATACTAAAGAGACACAGTCTTGTCGCTTTAGAATATGCAGTGGTTTATAAAAAACAATTTTGCGACTGTTTCATCAGAAATGATGAACAACCTATTAATAAGTCACTCACTGACATGAAAGGAAATTAGGACTTATCTTCATAATAAGCACATAGATATTGAATCTAAAGAACAGTGAGTATTAAACAATGAAACTATGTAAATATTTAATTTCTCTATTTCTTGGAGTGGTAGAACTCCTAAGACTCAGTTAATATATAAAGACTCAGGAAAGCTATACCTTTGGTTGTTGATGTTTTTAGTAACATCTGATCTTTTAAAGAGTGAAATCAGCAGGTACTATCTATTGGATGCCAGATGCTTATGTTGTTTGTTTGCTAATGTTAAAAGGTAAATTAGGTTGAAAAAAGGAAAGGAACTAATCTTTACTGAGCTTCTAGCATGAGCTTCTCCCTGTACTGTGTTCTAAACGCAGCCATTTACTTTGAGTTCATCAAAGTACTGTGAGGAAGGATTTGGTCTTCAAATTCATAGGTCAGAGCTCTTACATTCATGAGGAATCAAAATTGGCTTTGACTGATTATATGCTGACAGCAGGAATAATTTAGAAATGTCCTTGACACCACGTCCTGCCATTCATGGGGTCACAGAGTGGGACGTGATTTAGCAACTGAGCAATCTACACCATAGGCTCAAAATTCTAATGGGGAAGGTTTGGAAGAAAATACCAGGACCACATTAACTATAACTTGTAGCCATTCTACATAGTTCTCCTTCACAACATGGGATTAGCCACTTTATTCTTCAGTTGTAATGAATTTTTCAGATCTTTAAAAAAAAAGCACACTTAGGAAGGGGGAGCGGGGGAGGAGCTAAGATGGCGGATGAGTAGAACGGGGAGAATACTTTCTCCTCCACAAATCCATTAAAAGAACATTTGAATGCTGAATAAATTTGAAAAAACAACTTCTGAATGCCGGCAGAGGACATCAGGCACTTAGAAAGACAACTCATTGTCTTCAAAACAAGAAAACGAGCCCTGCAGTAACTCCTTTTGCGGAGAAGTGGCGCGGACACCAGCATTTGCTATTGGCAAGCGGGGGCTGGGCTAGGAGGAGCAGCGAGGCCTGCATTGCTTTGAGAAAGGATTTGGCCTGGCTATCTCGGGCGCTATCTGAGCGAAATAACCATACTGTCGGTTATCTACTACATCAAAAGCCAGCCCTAACTTAAGACACCACCAGGACTACCTACAGAACAAAGGGCTGCACAGAGTTGACCGGCTGCAGGCCGTCCCACTCTGGTGACAGGCAGCCAGGGCTGGAGGCGGGCAATTACAGTCCTAGAGAGACACTGTCTAACGGAACTGTGAGTAGGTTTCTGTGCTGACTCACGCTTCTTGGGGCTCTGGATGGTCAACATCTCCCTGAGAAAGTGTGCTGTTTGTATACCCAGAAAACTGAGCGGCGGAGAGGCGATAAGTCGCAGCAGCTGCGCTCGCTGAACATTTCATCACCTGCACTACTCGGATCTGGGAAGGGCATAAAACGCAGACTCAACCAAGTCTGTGCTTCTGAGGATTGATTATCCGAGTGCCTGAACCTGGCCGGTTTAGATTTGGGTGTTCATCTCCGCCCCCTCTGTAACAAGGCAGAGATCAGATATTGAAAAGACCTGTAAACCGCCTCAATAAAGAGAACTCAACAAACTACCAGAATATAGTAAGGACACTCTAAATTTGGCAATTTTAACAAAATGAAGAGACAAAAGAATACCCAGCAGCTAAAGTAACAGGATAGACGCCCACCAAACCAAACCAAAGAGGAAGAGATAGGGAATCTACCTGATAAAGAATTCCAAATAATGATAGCGAAATTAATTCAAAATCTCAAAATCAAAATAGAATCACAGTTAAAAAGTCTGGAGACAAGGATTGAGAAGATGCAAGAAAGGTTTAACAAGTACCTAGAAGAAATAAAAAAGAGTCAACACATAATGAATAATGCAATAAATGAGATCCAAAACACCCTGGAGGCAACAAATAGTAGAATAACAGAGGCAGAAGATAGGATTAGTGAATTAGAAGATCAGATCAGATCAGATCAGATCAGTCGCTCAGTCCGACTCTTTGCGACCCCATGAACCGCAGCACGCCAGGCCTCCCTGTCCATCACCAGCTCCCGGAGGTCACTCAGACTCGCATCCATCGAGTCAGTGATGCCATCCAGCCATCTCATCCTCTGTCGTCCCCTTCTCCTCCTGCCCTCAATCCCTCCCAGCATCAGAGTCTTCTCCAATGAGTCAACTCTTCGCATGAGGTGGCCAAAATACTGGAGTTTCAGCTTTAGCATCATTCCTTCTAAAGAAATTCCAGGATTGATCTCCTTCAGAATGGACTGGTTGGATCTTCTTGCAGTCCAAGGGACTCTCAAGAGTCTTCTCCAACACCACAGTTCAAAAGCATCAATTCTTCGGCGCTCAGCCTTCTTCACAGTCCAGCTCTCACATCCATACATGACCACAGGAAAGACCATAGCCTTGACTAGGCGAACCTTTGTTGGCAAAGTAATGTCTCTGCTTTTGAATATGCTATCTAGGTTGGTCATAACTTTCCTTCCAAGGAGTAAGCGTCTTTTAATTTCATGGCTGCAGTCACCATCTGCCGTGATTTTGGAGCCCAGAAAAACAAAGTCTGACACTGTTTCCACTGTTTCCCCATCTATTACGCATGCAGTGATGGGACCAGATGCCATGATCTTGTTTTTCTGAATGTTGAGCTTTAAGCCAACCTTTTCACTCTCCACTTTCACTTTCATCAAGAGGCTTTTTAGCCCCTCTTCACTTTCTGCCATAAGAGTCGTGTCATCTGCATATCTGAGGTTATTGCTATTTCTCCCGGCAATCTTGATTCCAACTTGTGTTTCTTCCAGTCCAGCATTTCTCATGATGTACTCTGCATATAAGTTAAATAAACATGGTGACAATATGCAGCCTTGACGTACTCCTTTTCCTATTTGGAACCAGTCTGTTGTTCCATGACCAGTTCTAACTGTTGCTTCCTGACCTGCATACAGATTTCTTAAGAGGCAGATCAGGTGGTCTGGTATTCCCATCTCTTTCAGAATTTTCCATAGTTTATTGTGATCCACACAGTCAAAGGCTTTGGCATAGTCAATAAAGCAGAAATAGATGTTTTTCTGGAACTCTCTTGCTTTTTCCATGATCCAGCGGATGTTTGCAATTTGATCTCTGGTTCCTCTGCCTTTTCTAAAACCAGCTTGAACATCAGGAAGTTCACGGTTCACATATTGCTGAAGCCTGGCTTGGAGAATTTTGAGCATTACTTTACTAGCGTGTGAGATGAGTGCAATTGTTCGGTAGTTTGAGCACTCCTTGGCATTGCCTTTCTTTGGGATTGGGACGAAAACTGACCTTTTCCAATCTTGTGGCCACTGCTGAGTTTTCCAAATTTGCTGGCATATTGAGTGTAGTACTTTCACAGCATCATCATTCAGGACCTGGAATAGCTCCACTGGAATTCCATCACCTCCACTAGCTTTGTTCGTAGTGATGCTTTCTAAGGCCCATTTGACTTCACATTCCAAGATGTCTGGCTCTAGGTCAGTGATCACATCATCATGATTATCTGGGTCTTGAAGCTCTTTTTTGTACAGTTCTTCTGTGTATTCTTGCCACCTCTTCTTAATATCTTCTGCTTCTGTTAGGTCCACACCATCTCTGTCCTTTATTGTGCCCATCTTTGCATGAAATGTTCCTTTGGTATCTCTGATTTTCTTGAAGAGATCCCTAGTCTTTCCCATTCTGTTGTTTTCCTCTATTTCTTTGCATTGATCACTGAAGAAGGCTTTCTTATCTCTTCTTGCTATTCTTTGGAACTCTGCATTCAGATGTTTATATCTTTCCTTTTCTCCTTTGCTTTTCGCTTCTCTTCTTTTCACAGCTATTTGTAAGGCCTCCCCAGACAGCCATTTTGCTTTTTTGCATTTCTTTTCCATGGGGATGGTCTTGATTCCTGTCTCCTGTACAATGTCACGAACCTCATTCCATAGTTCATCAGGCACTCTATCTATCAGATCTAGGCCCTTAAATCTATTTCTCACCTCCACTGTATAATCATAAGGGATTTGATTTAGGTCATACCTGAATGGTCTAGTAGTTTTCCCTACTTTCTTCAATTTCAGTCTGAATTTGGCAATAAGGAGTTCATGGTCCGAGCCACAGTCAGCTCCTGGTCTTGTTTTTGCTGATTGTATAGAGCTTCTCCATCTTTGGCTGCAAAGAATATAATCGATCTGATTTCGGTGTTGACCATCTGGTGATGTCCATGTATAGAGTCTTCTCTTGTGTTGTTGGAAGAGGGTATTTGCTATGACCAGTGCATTTTCTTGGCAAAACTCTATTAGTCTTTGCCCTGCTTCATTCCGTATTCCAAGGCCAAATTTGCCTGTTACTCCAGGTATTTCTTGACTTCCTACTTTTGCATTCCAGTCCCCTATAATGAAAAGGACATCTTTTTTGGGTGTTAGTTCTAAAAGGTCTTGTAGGTCTTCATAGAACCTTTCAACTTCAGCTTCTTCGGCATTACTGGTTGGGGCATAGACTTGGATTACTGTGACATTGAATGGTTTGCCTTGGAAACGAACAGAGATCATTCTATCGTTTTTCAGATTGCATCCAAGTACTGCATTTCGGACTCTTTTGTTGACCATGATGGCCACTCCATTTCTTCTGAGGGATTCCTGCCCGCAGTAGTAGATATAATGGTCATCCGAGTTAAATTCACCCATTCCAGTCCATTTTAGTTCGCTAATTCCTAGAATGTCAACATTCACTCTTGCCATCTCTTGTTTGACCACTTCCAATTTGCCTTGATTCATGGACCTGACATTCCAGGTTCCTATGCAATACTGCTCTTTACAGCATCGTTCTTTGCTTCTATCACCAGACACATCCACAGCTGGGTATTCTTTTTGTTTTGGTTCCATCCTTTCATTCTTTCTGGAGTTATTTCTCCACTGATTTCCAGTAGCATATTGGGCCCCTACTGACCTGGGGAGTTTCTCTTTCAGTATCCTATCATTTTGTCTTTTCATACTGTTCATGGGGTTCTCAAGGCAAGAATACTGAAGTGGTTTGCCATTCCCTTCTCCAGCGGACCACACCCTGTCATATCTCTCCACCATGACCCGCCCATCCCAGGTTGCCCCTCGGGTGGGGTTTCTTTTTGTTGGGTTTGGGTGGGGGTGTGTTTTTTTTTATTTTTTTTTCGTTTTTTTTGTTAATAAATATTTTTTCTCTATTTTCTCTATTAGTAAACAAACAGATATAATCACACAAGGACCACACCCTTGTCTAACTCAATGAGATTAAGCCCTACCCGAGGGGCAACCTGGGATGGGCGGGTCATGGTGGAGAGATATGACAGGGTGTGGTCCGCTGGAGAAGGGAATGGCAAACCACTTCAGTATTCTTGCCTTGAGAACCCCATGAACAGTATGAAAAGACAAAATGATAGGATACTGAAAGAGAAACTCCCCAGGTCAGTAGTTTTTTTCTTTTTTTCGCCTGCCCGCGACCGGCACGCCCGGCGCGCCATTTAAGAGCGACCTCGCCTGCCCGCGACCGGCGCGCCATTTAAGAGCGCCCCGCCGGCTGCGTCGCGCACTAAGAGCGCCCCGCCGGCTGCGTCGCGCACTAAGAGCGCCCCGCCGGCTGCGTCGCGCACTAAGAGCGCGGCCAAGAGGAGCCGGCTGCGTCGCGCACTAAGAGCGCGGCCAAGAGGAGCTACCCCATGACCGAGGAAGAACGTCGGTGAGGGCCAACGCACTAAGCACGGCCGAGAAGAGCTACCCCACGACCGAGGTCAGGAAGGGCGGCGGTGAGAGAGAGACCCCTCGTCCAAGGTAAGGTGCGATGGCTGTGCTTCGCTGGCCGGAAGCAGCCAGGAGCAGCCGGGATGAGATACCCCACGCCCAAGGTAAGAGAAACCCAAGTAAGACAGTAGGTCTTGAAAGAGGGCATCAGAGGGCAAATACACTAAAACCATTCTCACAGAATTAGAAGATAGAATCCTAGAAATAAATGAATCAGACGAGAAAAAAGAAAAACGTATCAAAAGAAATGAGGACAACTTCAGAAACCTCCAGGATAACATCAAACGCTACAACATTCGAATCATAGGAATTCCAGAAGAAGAAGATAAAAAGAAAGATCATGAGGAAATACTTGAGGAGATAATAGTTGAAAACTTCCCTAAAATGGAGAAGGAAATTACCACTCAAGTTCAAGAAATCCAGAGAGTCCCTAACAGGATAAACCCAAGGCGAAACACCCCAAGACACATATTAATCAAATTAACAAAGATTAAATATAAAGAACAAATATTAAAAGCAGCTAGGGAAAAACATCAAATAACTCACAAGGGAATTCCCATAAGGATAACAGCTGATCTTTCAATAGAAACTCTCCAAGCCAGGAGGGAATGGCAAGACGTAATTAAAGTGATGAAAGAAAATAACTTACAGCCTAGATTATTGTATCCAGCAAGGATCTCATTCAAATATGAAGGAGAAATCAAAAGCTTCACAGATAAGCAAAAGTTGAGAGAATTTTGCACCACTAAACCATTTCTCCAACAAAAACTAAAGGACATTCTCTAAATAGGCATCACTAAAAGGGTGTATAAATTCGAACCCAAAACAATAAAGTAAATCTTATTTATCAATAATTGCTTTAAACGTTTATGGGCTGAATGCCCTAATCAACAGACAAAGACTGGCCGAATCGATACAAAAACAAGACCCCTACATACCTTGTCTACAAGAGACAACCAAAAGACTAAAATGGGTCAAATGGATACAAAAACTAGACCCCTATATATGTTGTCTACAAGAGAACCACCTTAAAATACGGGATATATACTGACCGAAAATGAAGGCCTGGAAAAAGATTTTCTATGCAAATATGGACCATAAGAAAACAGGAGTAGCAATACTTATATCAGATAAAATTGACTTTAAAGATCTTGAAAAGGAGACAATGAAGGTTACACATAATGACTTAAAGGAACAATCCAAAAAGAAGTTATAACAATTATAAATATATATGCACCCAACATTGGAGCATTGATATATCTAAGACAAACATTAATTAATATGATAGAAGAAATATGCAGCAATACAATAATAGTGGGAGACTTTAATACCCCACTCATATAATCTGGCTGTAACAGACAAAGTAAAGAGCAAAACATATTTACTTATGAGCCTCAAAAAATTCAGTTCACTCAGGAGAGTTAAAAAAAAAAAAAAAGACTTATTTGTTCACTCTGTAAAGGTTTATTGACTATTTTATGGGTTTGGTACCACTTTGGGTAGTAGGGAGGAAGAGGTGACAAATGTGATCCTGTCCTAAATAATATATTTTGGTAAAGATAGACCTACCAATACAAAATACCAAGATGTGCCTAAAGATGAGGACAACCAAACTGGACTTTTTGTTTCCTGAACTTTTCATTTCGAGAACAAACCTCCTAATATAGGATGAATTCAACATGATTTTTTTAAGTGTTCTTTGTGATTAAAAACAGAAAGCCATTGGTTAAGAAATTACATATACTCCTCCCCACCATCACTCCCCTTCTTTCTTCCCATTTCCCTCTCACCCTCATTGATCCTTTCCTTTGTCCATTTTCCCCTGCAAAAAAAAAAAAAAAAAAAGTTCAAAAAAAAAAAAAAAATGGCTATCTAAACAAGGTGAATACACCTGATAATTATAGTCAGAATACTAACTCCTAGTATAAGCACACCAGGTGGGTACTTACCTTCATCCATCTTGCCTTAATAAAGAAACAGTAATTTTGTTTGGTTCTACCAAAAACACAACCATAAGATCAATCTCTTTATTTGAAGACATCAAATCCCTGGAGAATAAAGGTAGGGTGAAGGCTAAATGGGAAGAAACCAAATTAATTGTTTGAATGTACTAACAATTAATTTGATTTAGTGGTTTGATTAGTTCATATATTTATTGGTTCATTCATCAGTAAGTATGGATGGAGTCCTACTCTGTGCCAAGCACTCTGCTAACTTCTAGATAACAAATGTGCATAAACTAATCATGTTCTTTTAGAGTTCAGAATCTACATGAGACATAAACACTGAATAAGCAACTCTCAAAAACTTAATTTGTGATAAGTGCTACAAAGGAAAAGAAAAGGCCTATGAAAGGTGTAGTCTGGAGACTGTGGGTAGACATAGCCTGAGTCAGAAACGAATAAATCAGGCATATATGTGATTTGAGGTCATAGAATACTTTTTAAAACATGACTAAATTTTGTATTTCATAAGAATATGTTTTACTTTTTGGAGATTTTGGTAGAAAAAGCCACTTCACTTAGCAATTCTTTTTGTCTCTTACTGGTCTTCCTTCATATGAGTTTGCCATTTGTCTTTTTAAAATTGTTTTCCTCAAAATCTAACAACTTAAGATTTCCCAAAGCATTTTATAGGGCAAGAAGATGATATAAATTATTCACTTTGTAATATATTTCTAAGAAATACTGTCAATACCAGCAGAAATATATGTTTTGGAAATTATTTTATGGCTCAGTAAAAATTAGTTTCTACCTGGAATTACATACATCATTCATAACTTACCCATAAGACAAGATGTGTTAATATTTCCAGGGTAGATGCTGAGCTTATGTTTAGGTAACTAATATCTTTAAACAATAATAATAATAATAATAAAGTATCTCATAAATTAATACTTATTTGGAAAATGTATATGATTACATGCTTTTAACCAAAGGAGCATACTCAGTGTAACAGTATGACCTAAATCAAATCCCTTAAGATTATACAATGGAAGTGACAAATAGATTCAAGGGGTTAGATCTGATAGAGTGTCTGAAGAATTATGGACAGAGGTTTGTGACATTGTACAGGAGGCAGTGACCAAAACTATCCCCAAGAAAAAGAAATGCAAAAAAGCAAAATGGTTGTCTAAGGAGGCCTTACAAATAGCTGAGAAAAGAAGGGAAGCTAATCCACGCACATATGGACACTTTATCTTTGACAAAGGAGGCAAGAATATACAATGGATTAAAGGCAATCTCTTTAACAAGTGGTGCTGGGAAAACTGGTCAAACACTTGTAAAAGAATGAAACTAGAACACTTTCTAACACCATACACAAAAATAAACTCAAAATGGATTAAAGAGCTAAATGTAAGACCAGAAACTATGAAACTCCTAGAGGAGAACATAGGCAAAACACTCTCCAACATAAATCACAGCAGGATCCTCTATGACCCACCTTCCAGAATACTGGAAATAAAAGCAAAAATAAACAAATGGGACCTAATTAAAATTAAAAGCTTCTGCACAACAAAGGAAACTATAAGCAAGGTGAAAAGACAGCCTTCAGAACGGGAGAAAATAATAGCAAATGAAGCAACAGACAAACAACTAATCTCAAAAATACACAAGCAACTCCCACAGCTCAATTCCAGAAAAATAAATGACCCAATCAAAAAATGGGCCAAAGAACTACATAGACATTTCTCCAAAGAAGACATACAGATGGCTAACAAACACATGAAAAGATGCTCAACATCACTCATTATCAGAGAAATGCAAATCAAAACCACTATGAGGTACCATTTCACTCCAGTCAGAATGGCTGCGATCCAAAAGTCTACAAGCAATAAATGCTAGAGAGGGTGTGGAGAAAGGGGAACCCTCTTACACTGTTGGTGAGAATGCAAACTAGTGCAGCCACTGTGGAGAACAGTATGGAGATTCCTTAAAAACCTGGAAATAGAACTGCCTTATAATCCAGCAATCCCACTGCTGGGCATACACACTGAGGAAACCAGAATTGAAAGAGACACGTGTACCCCAATGTTCATCTAAACACTGTTTATAATAGCCAGGACATGGAAGCAACCTAGATGTCCATCAGCAGATGAATGGACAAGAAAGCTGGGGTACATGTACACAATGGAATATTACTCAACCATTAAAAAGAATGAATTTGAATCAGTTCTAATGAGGTGGATGAAACTGGAGCCTATTATACAGAGTGAAGTAAGCCAGAAAGAAAACACCAATACAGTATACTAACGCATATATATGGAATTTAGAAAGATGGTAACAATAACCTTGTATACGAGACAGCAAAAGAGACACTGATGTATAGAACAGTCTTTTGGACTCTGGGAGAGGGAGAGGGTGGGATGATTTGGAGAATGGCATTGAAATATGTATAATATCATATATGAAATGAGTTGCCAGTCCAGGTTCAATGCACGATACTGGATGCTTGGGGCTGGTGCACTGGGATGACCCAGAGGAATGGTATGGGGAGGGAGGAGGGAGGAGGGTTCAGGATGGGGAACACATGTATACCTGTGGCAGATTCATTTTGATATATGGCAAAATCAATATTGTAAAGTTAAATAAAATAAAATTTAAAAAAATAAAGGCAAAGGAGAAAAGGAAAGATATACCCATTTGAATGCAAAATTCCAAACAATAGAGAGAGATAACTAAGCCTTCTTTGGCGATCAATGCAAATAAATAGAGGAAAACAATAAAATGGGAAAGACTAGAGATGTCTTCAAGAAAATTAGAGATACCGAGGGAACATTTTTTAATTAATTTATTTTAATTGTAAGCGAATTACTTTACAATAGTGGTTTTTGCCAAACATCGACATGAATCAGCCATGGGCACACATGTGCTCCCTATCCAGATCTCCTCTCCCACCTCTCTCCCCATCCATCCCTCAGGGTCATCCCAGTGCACCAGCCCCGAGCACCCTGTCTCATGCATTGAACCTGGACCAGCGATCTACTTCATATATGATGACACACATGTTTCAGCACTATCCTCTCAAATCATCCCACCTTTGACTTCTCCCACAGAGTCCAAAAGACTGTTCTTTATATCTGTGTCTCTTTCACTGTCTTGCATATAGGGTCATCATTACCATCTTTCTAAATTCCATATATATGTGTTAGTACACTGTATTGGTGTTTTTCTTTCTGACTTACTTCACTCTGTATAATAGGCTTCAGTTTCATCCACCTCATTAGAACTGATTCAAATTCATTCTTTTTAATGGCTGAGTAATATTCCATTGTGTACATGTACCTCAGCTTTCTTATCCATTCGTCTGCTGATAGACATCTAGGTTGCTTCCATGTCCTGTCTATTGTAAGCAATGCTGCAGTGAACATTGGGTACATGTGTCTTTTTAAATTCTGCTTTCCTCTGTGTGTATGCCCAGCAGTGGGATTGTTGGGTCGTATGGCAGTTCTATTTCCAGGTTTTTAAGGAATCTCCATGCTTTTCTCCATAGTGGCTGTACTAGTTTGCATTCCCACCAACATGGTAAGAGGGTTCCTTTTTCTCCACACTCTCTCCAGCATTTATTATTTGTAGACTTTTGATTGGAGAAGGCAATGGCACCCCACTCCAGTACTCTTTCCTGGGAAAATCCCATGAACAGAGGAGCCCGGTAGGCTGCAGTCCATGGGGTCGCTAAGAGTCAGACACAACTGAGCGGTTTCACTTTCACTTTTCACTTTCATTTACTGGAGAAGGAAATGGCAACCCACTCCAGTGTTCTTCCCTGGAGAATCCCAGGGACTGGGGAGCCTGGTGGGCTGCCGTTTATGGGGTCGCACAGAGTCCGACATGACTGAAGCAACTTAGCAGCAGCAGGAGCAGCAACAGCAGCCTTTTTGATAGCAACCATTCTGACCAGTGTGAAATGGTACCTCGTTATGGTTTTGATTTGCATTTCTCTGATAGGGAGTGATGTTGAGCATCTTTTCATGTGTTTGTTAGCCATCTGTATGTCTTCTTGTCTGTATAGTTCTTTGGCCCATTTTTTGATTGGGTCATTTATTTTTCTGGCACTGAGCTGCAGGAGCTGCTTGTATATTTTTGAGATTAATTCTTTGTCAGTTGATTCATTTGCTATTATTTTCTCCCATCCTGAAGGCTTTCTTTTCACCCAAGGGAACATTTCATGCAAAGATGGGCTCAATAAGGAACAGAAATGGTATGGACCTAACAGAAGCAGAAGATATTAAGAAGAGGTGGCAAAAAAAACACAATATCTATACAAAATAGATCTTCATAACCCAGATAACCATGATGGTGTGATCACTCACCTAGAGCCAGATATCCTGGAATGTGAAGTCAGTGGGCCTTAGGAAGAATACTATGAACAAAGCTAGTGGAGGTGATGGAATTGCAGTTGAGCTATTTCAAAACTGTTTCAAAAATTTGAAACATCATTTCAAATATGATGCTATTAAAGTGTTGCACTCAATATGTCAGCTATTTTGAAAAACTCAGCAGTCACCACAGGACTGAAAAATGTCAGTTTTCATTCCAATTCCAAAGAAAGTCAATGCAAAATAATGTCCAAACTACCACAAAATTGTACCCATCTCACATGCTAGCAAAGTAATGTTCAAAATTCTCTAAGCAAAGCTTCAACTGTACATGAACCATGAACTTCCAGATGTTCAAGCTGGATTTAGAAAAGGCATAGGATGCAGAGATCAAATTGCCAATATCCATTAGATCATAGGAAAAGTAAGAGAGTCCCAGAAAAACTTCTACTTCATTGACTATGCCAAAGCCTTTGTGGATCACAACAAATGGTAGAACATTCTTCAAGAGATGGGAATACCAGACCACCTGACCTGCCTCCTGAGAAATCTGTATGGAGGTCAAGAAGCAACATTTAGACCTGGACATGGAACAACAGACTGCTTCAAAATTGGAAAAGGAATACATTGAGGCTGTATATTGTCACCCTGTTTATTTAACTTATATGCAGAGTACATCATGAGAAATGCCAAACTGGATGAAGTACAAGCTAGAATCAAGATTGCTGAAAGAAATATCAATAACCTCAGATATGCAGATGACACCACCCTTATGGCAGGAAGTGAAGAGGAACTAAAGAGCCTCTTGATGAAAGTGAAAGACAAGAGTGATAAAGCTGGCTTAAAACTCAACAGTCAAAAAACAAAGATCATGGCATTCGGTCCCTTCACCTCATGGCAAATAGATGGGGAAACAGTGGAAACAGTGACAAATTTTATTTGGGGGAACTCCAAAATCACTGCAGATAGTGACTGCAGCCATGAAATTAAAAGATGCTTGATCCTTGGAAGAAAAGCTATGACCAACCCAGATTGCATATTAAAGAGCAGAGACATTACTTTGCCAACAAAAGTCCTTCTAGTCAAAGCTATGGTTTCCAGTAGTCATATATGGATGTGACAGTTGGATCATGAAAAAAGCTGAGCACTGAATAATTGATTCTGTTGAACTGTGGTGTTGGATAAGACTCTTGAGAGTCCCTTGGATGGAAAGGAGTTCCAGCCAGTCAATCCTAAAGGAAATCAGTCCTCAATATTCATTGGAAGGATTGATGCTGAAGCTGAAACTCCAATACTTTGGCCACTTGATGCAAAGAACTGATTCATTGGGAAAGACCCTGATGCTGGCAAAAATTGAAGACAGAAAGGGATAGCAGAGAATGAGATGGTTGGATGGCATCACCAACTCGATAGACATGAGTTTGAGCAAGCTCCAGGAGTTGGTGATGGACAGGGAAGCCTGGCGTGCTACAGTCCATGGGGTCACAAAGAGTCGGGCAGGACTGAGTGACTGAACTGACTCAGCCTTTACTCTTCTGTGTACACTGAGAATCTTCTGATCAAATACAGTTTGATTTGTCATTGTTTAGCCATATCCGACTCTTTAATCGAGTCCAAACCCATGGACTGTAACCTGCCAGATTCCTCCCTCCATGGGATTTTCCAAGCAAGAATACTCCAGTGGGTGGCCATTTCCTTCTCCAGGGGATCTTCCTGACCCAAGGATTTAACCTGCATCTGTTACATCACAGGCAGGTTCTTTTGCACCATATCTCCTGGGAAGCACACAGTTTGATTACTCAGTCTTAAAGATCTTGATTTTTCATATGAGCAAATTGCCAATATTTCAAGTGTGTGTAAGTATGTGTGTATGTGTGCATGTGTGTATTTAATAGAATTCTCTATAATCACACTTAGTGTAATGACTGAATATTTGATTTCATTACCTCCATTTTATTTCATTTATACTTATTAGCTATTTTCAGCATTTTTTCTCTTGATGAAAATGAAAGTTGCTCAGTCATGTCCAACTCTGCAACCCCATGGACTATAGAGTCCATGGAATTCTTCAGGCCAGAATACTGGAGTGGGTAGCCGTTCCCTTCTCCAGGGGATCTTCCCAACCCAGGGATCAAACCTAGGTCTCTCACATTGCAGGTGGATTCTTTACCAAGGTGGCTTTTATTTCAGACTCCTGGAATACAATTTCAAGGAGATTTTATTTCAGCATTATGCAAATGGTCAATATTAGACATACATAACTCTGTTTATCAAAAGATCAAGTAAAAATTCAATGTAAATTATTTTTAAAGTGTGACATATATTTGATAAAATTTAACATGAAATTCTAATTGAAGCATTTCTATAAATCAGAAATATATTTTATAACATAAAAATGTCAAATCATACTCAAAGATTAAGGGCTCAAAGCATTACCTTCAAAAATTAGAGTTCTTCCGTTTGACAGTGGATGTAATAATGCTACACTTCAGAATTGCTCAAGAGAAAAATGGAAACACTAAACAGTCCATGGAATTCTCCAGGCCAGAATACTGGAGTGGTCAGAGTAAGGTACAGTCTTTATATGAGCCATGTTTTCAATTGCATTATTTTATTAGCATTTTTATATCTACAATCATGAGAGAAATTGGTCTTTAGTTTGCTTTTCGTTCTTTCTCCAGTTTGGGTTCAAACAAGAGGGCCCTGCAGCATCTTCAAATGAGTTCTTGCTAGCTGACATAGTTCTGTGTAGGGCTTTCCAAACAGGGTAAGAGTTATATTCAACACCCTCTCAACTCACCTTCTTGACCAGGTGGCTCCTGGGCAGGGAACATCTGCAGGAACGTACCTGGTAACCCTGGCATCAAAGTCACATTAGCTTCCTTAAAAGTTTGGCAACTGCTCTACCTTTGTGTATGTTCTGAAACATTTTATATAACATTAGAGCTGTTACTTGACTTTGAATAAAAAGTGACTGTATAACTATTTTATCCAGTGTTTTTCTTTGAATAATGCTTCCATGAGCTTTTATATTTCTTCAATGATATGGATTTTTTTGAAATATTTTTAGACACAGAAAATTTGCAAGAATAGTGCAAAGAACACCCAAATAACACATAAACCAGATTCAAATTTTAATATTTTGCAGAATTTGCCTTACCTTTCTCTATCAGTTTTTCTGGATCTTTGAGGATAGATTACATACATCAAGTACTTTACCCCTTTAATCCTTTAGCATATATTTCATAAGAACAAGAACATTCTCTTATGTCACTCTAAAAGAGTGAACAATTTCAGAATATTTAACACTGACACACTATTTTAATCTGATCTATAGTCTTACTATTTCAACTGTCCCAAATCTTTATAGCACATTTTTCTTTTGGTACAGAGTCCAGTCAAGTAACAGGTGTTATACTTAGAATGCCCCCTTTGTCTTCTTTATTCTTTATCTTTCATGGCATTGACACTTGTGAAGAAAATGACAATTACTTTACAAATTTCTCAATGTGTTCTTTTTTTTATTTTCTTCACAATTACTTTTATATTATGCAACTTGACTGGAATAACATATAAGTGAAGCCATATCCTTCTCAGAATATAACATCCAGAGGCACATGATACTAGCTGCTTCTTACTGGGGATGTTAATTTTGACCAATTCTTGTTTGTCTTTTGTTTTCCAATGCATAATTACTATTTTTGTTTATTCATTAGTAAATAGTGTATTGAGAGATACTTTGGGACTATGTAAATATGTTCCTCGTGAAAATGTCCCATCTTCAGAATCTACTAATTATTCTTGCCTGAATTCTTATCATTATTTTTGTCATTTTGCTCTTATCATTCTCAAAACTTAAAAACTGAGGCCTTTTATTTGATCAAGAGATCAACCTATCTATGCTTTAGCTTCCTCATCTCCAAAATGATAAAGAATTGTATTTCTTATAGTTTCTGTAAAACTGAAACAAGACAGTGTAAGTAAATTAACATAATGTCTAGTACAAAGTAGCATGCAATAAATGTTAGTACCCCTGATTTGTTCTGTCCAGATAATTTACTTTAAAATTCCTGCCACATTTAATGTATAATAAATACTCTAATAAATGATAGTATTCTAATAAAATGATTTCTAGGTAAAAGTAATTCTGCAAATCATGCAATTTTATCCCCTAAATTAAGCACATTGTTGATATGACCATTGTACTGAGACAACTTCAACTTTGCCTGATACCAATCTGCATCTTTCTGATTAGTAGATGTGGGATTTCCACTATTCTATAATGCAAGTATTATTAGAAGCATCAATACAAAGTTCTTGGAAGTAAATTTTATGTTTTAACTTTAAATTTTTTTTTTTAATTTTTGTCAGCCTTTCTAAAAAAAGACTCAATAACACTTCTCTTGGTATATATTATTCCCAGTCTCAATACTTTCTGTTATTTATTTTTCCAAGGATAAAACTTCATTTGTGGTAACCCTTCAGGGTTCTGGTTATCAGAAATAAAAAGACTGAAAGAAATATGTGTAAAATATTGGTCTCACATACCATACTGGTCAGCAAACTTCAACAATGTAATAAAGGGCTGTAAAGGGAACAAATGTTTTAAAGGTCCCAGAACCATTATAGGTGTCAAAGACTTCTGAGTCCCCTTTCGATCTGCCTTGAGCTCTAGCTAACATACCACACACACCAGCCAACACTGCACACATCTTTGAACCTTTGCTCTTCTCTGGGTTTGTAAATATGAGTCATGACAAGCCTGAGGAAAATAGGTTTCTCCCGCACCTATGTGTCCCTTATCTTAATAATCAAACCTGTTGGGAACAGAATGAATGCAATGTGTTCTCTTTCTAGTAAAAAAGTATTTTGGGGAGTGACATCAGCAAAATGGTGGCATAGGAATGTCCAGTGCTGGTTCCCCTGCCACGCCCCCCCACCCCCCCACTAAACATAAATCTGAACAATATCTTCACATGAAAATATCCTCACAAGAACCAAGGATTCCATGTGAGGGATTACAGTACCTGAGTGAAACACAGAAATAAGAAAAGATTCATTAAGGAGGGTAGGAAAGATAGATTCATATTACCCCCATCATCCCTCCCTCAAGCCCTGGCAGCCCAGCTCACAGAAAACACACACTGTCTGGGAAAAGGAGGGTGAAGTGAGCACTGCACTTTGCCACAGACCCTGGTCTGCCCCACATCAGGATGGCTCCCACAGCCTCAGGCTCACCTGAGCATTAGACTGGCTCCCACAATGTAGACTGCAGATCAGGCCCCTCAGATCCAGGCTCCTGACTCACCCCAGTGACAGCCAGTCCCCATAGACATCACTGGCACTGTGCTCCTGGCTTGCTCTGGTCCCAGATGGGACTCCAGGGGTCCCTGCATCTGGTTGGCCCCTCTGGACCCAAAATCTAGGTCTACCTGCCCTAGAGTGAAGCAACAAGTCTACTCACCTACAAACTCATTCACCACACCTGCCCTCCAAAGGACTCCAGCAGCAAGCCCTCCCTCAAACACCACTAGACTGCCCACCTACGATCTCTGGACTGGCTGACAGGTGAAGGTTTTGTCTGCTGAAGCCAGTCTGTAGAAATCAAAAGAGGTGTCCACTCCCTCAAATGCTCTATAAAGTTTTAGGATCCAAAATCAACATACAAAAGTCAATTGTGCTTCTGTACACTAATATGAAGACTCTTTAGTCCTTTGGACAGCAAGGAGATCAAAGCAGTCAATCTTAACAGAAATCAACAATGCATATTCACTGGAAGTACTGATGCTGAAGCTCCAATAATTTGGCTACCTGATACAAAGAGTCAACTCATGGGAAAAGACCCTGATGCTGAGAAATATTGAAGGCAGAAAGAGAAGGGGGCAACACAGTATGAGATGGTTGGATGACATCACCAACTCAATGGACATAAGTCTGAGTCAACTCTGGGAAATAGTGAAGAACAGGGAAGCCTGCTGTGCTGCAGTTCATGCAAAGAGTCAGATACAACTCAGCAACTGAATAACAACAATGAACTATTTTAAAAGAAATAAAGAAAACAATCCCATTCACAATAGCATCAAAAATCATGAAATACGTAGGAATAAATTTAACCAAGGAAGGCAAAGTCTACACATAGAATATACATGTAGAACCACAAAAGATCCAAATAGCCAAAGCAATCCTGAAAAAGAAGAACAAAGCTAGAGACATCACACTTTCTGATTTCAAATTTTACTATAAAGCTATAGTAATCAAAACAGTATCACATCAGTATACAAATATAGACACAGAGACTAACTAGAGAAAATTGAGAACCCAGAAGTAAACTCGCACATATAAAGTCAATTATTTGACAAAGGAACCAAGGAATACTCAAAGGGGAAAGAGTAAGTCTCTTCAGTAAATAGTTCTCGGAAATCAGATAACCATATGTAAAAGAATGAAACTGGACCACTCTCTTACACTAGTTACAAAATTAAACTTGAAATGGAATTAAAACCTTAATTTTAAGACCCAAAATTGTAAAACTACTAGAAGAAAACATAGGGAAAAACTCCTTGACATAAGTCTTGGCAACAGTTTTTTGGATATGACACTTAAAGCATAAGCAACAAAAGCAGAAATAAAAAAGTGGGAACACTAAACTAAAAAGCCCCTGCACAGGAAAAAAAGCAATCAGCAAACTAAAAAAGTCAACCTATAGAAAAGGAGAAAATATTTGAGTTATTTAGCTAATAAGGGGTTAATATCCAAGGTGGTCAACACCGAAATCAGATTGATTATATTCTTTGCAGCCAAAGATGGAGAAGCTCTATACAGTCAGCAAAAACAAGACTGGGGGCTGACTATGGCTCAGATCATGAACTCCTTATTGCCAAATTCAGACTTAAATTGAAGAAAGTAGGGAAAACCACTAGACCATTCAGGTATGACCTAAATCAAATCCCTTATGATTATACAGTGGAAGTGAGAAACAGATTTAAGGGACTAGATCTGATAGATAGAGTGCCTGATGAACTATGGATGGAGGTTCATGACATTGTACAGGAAACAGGGATCAAGACCATCCCCAAGAAAAAGAAATGCAGAAAAGCAAAATGGCTGTCTGGGGAGGCCTTACAAATAGCTGTGAAAAGAAGAGAAGCGAAAAGCAAACATGAAAAGGAATGATATAAGCATCTGAATGCAGAGTTCCAAATAGCAAGGAGAGATAAGAAAGCCTTCTTCAGCAATCAATGCAAAGAAAGAGAGGAAAATAACAGAATGGGAAAGACTAGGGATCTCTTCAAGAAATTCAGAGATACCAAGGGAACATTTATGCAAAGATGGGCTCGATAAAGGACAGAAATGGTATGGACCTAACAGAAGCAGAAGATATTAAGAAGAGGTGGCAAGAATACACAGAAGAACTGTACAATAAAGAGCTTCACGGCCAAGATAATCACGATGGTGTGCTCACTGACCTAGAGCCAGACATCCTGGAATGTGAAGTCAAGTGGGCCTTAGAAAGCATCACTACGAACAAAGCTAGTGGAGGTGATGGAATTCCAGTTGAGCTATTCCAAATCCTGAAACATGATGCTGTGAAAGTGCTGCACTCAATATGCCAGCAAATTTGGAAAACTCAGCAGTGGCCACAGGATTGGAAAAGGTGAGTTTTCATTCCAGTCCCAAAGAAAGGCAATGCCAAATAATGCTCAAACTACCGCACAATTGCACTCATCTCACACGCTAGTAAAGTAATGCTCAAAATTCTCCCAGCCAGGCTTCAGCAATATGTGAACCGTGAACTTCCTGATGTTCAAACTGGTTTTAGAAAAAGCAGAGGAACCAGAGACCAAATTGCTAACATCCGCCGGATCATGAAAAAAGCAAGAGAGTTCCAGAAAAACATCTATTTCTGCTTTATTGACCATGCCAAAGCCTTTGACTATGTGGATCACAATAATCTGTGGAAAATTCTGAAAGAGACCACCTGATCTGCCTCTTAAGAAATTTGTATGCAGGTCAGGAAGCAACAGTTAGAACTGGACATGGAACAACAGACTGGTTCCAAATAGGAAAAGGAGTACATCAAGGCTGTATATTGTCACCCTGTTTATTTAACTTATATGCAGAGTACATCATGAGAAACGCTGGACTGGAAGAAACACAAGTTGGAATCAAGATTGCTGGGAGAAATATCAATCACCTCAGATATGCAGATGACACCACCCTTATGGCAG
The DNA here is from genome assembly GCA_935064755.1 of Tragelaphus eurycerus. Taxonomy (NCBI): domain Eukaryota; kingdom Metazoa; phylum Chordata; class Mammalia; order Artiodactyla; family Bovidae; genus Tragelaphus; species Tragelaphus eurycerus. Next base: position 37,422,668 of record CAKXYN010000012.1, read on the forward strand.
AAAGTGAAGAGAAACTCAAAAGCCTCTTGATGAAAGTGAAAGTGGAGAGTGAAAAGGTTGGCTTAAAGCTCAACATTCAGAAAACGAAGACCATGGCATCTGTTCCCATCACTTCATGGGAAATGGATGGGGAAACAGTGGAAACAATGTCAGACTTTATTTTTCTTGGCTCCAAAATCACTGCAGATGGTGACTGCCGCCATGAAATTAAAAGATGCTTACTCCTTGGAAGGAAAGTTATGACCAACCTAGATAGCATATTCAAAAGCAGAGACGTTACTTTGCCAACAAAGGTTCGTCTAGTCAAGGCTATGGTTTTTCCTGTGGTCATGTATGGATGTGAGAGCTGGACGGTGAAGAAGGCTGAGCACCAAATTGATGCTTTTGAACTGTGGTGTTGGAGAAGACTCTTGAGAGTCCCTTGGACTGCAAGGAGATCCAACCGGTCCATTCTGAAGATCAGCCCTGGGATTTCTTTGGAAGGAATGATGCTAAAGCTGAAACTCCAGTATTTTGGCCACCTCATGCAAAGAGTTGACTCATTGGAGAAGACTCTGCTGCTGGGAGGGATTGGGGGCAGGAGGAGAAGGGGACGACAGAGGATGAGATGGCTGGATGGCATCACTGACTCGATGGATGTGAGTCTAAGTGACCTCCGAGAGTTGGTGATGGACAGGGAGGCCTGGCGTGCTGGGATTCATGGGGTCGCAAAGAGTCGGACACGACTGAGCGACTGATCTGATCTGATTGGATCTTTACCACCTGAGCCACCAGGTGACACTAAAAATACACACAGGAACAGAGGTGAGAAGTGAGTTAATAAAGTACAGCAGTTTGTGCTGAGGATTAAAATGTAAAAGAGTGGAAGGGCATCACATCTGGCTATAGAGGGATATATAGACCATGGAAAGCTTTAAACAGAACTTAGTTTTATTCTGTAGGTAATGAAAGAGTAATGAATGGTCTTAAGCATGAAAGTAAAATAGTTTAATTGTAGAATTTGAATAAAATATTAAAATAAAATACCACACATGTAAAGATGTGAAGAAGACACATGCAGAGTCAAGAAACCACAAATTGAGTAATTTCAGCAGTTTAGGCAAAGGGGTCTGAACCAGAGCATGGAAAGAGGTAAGAAATGAGAGGAAACCAATTAAACAAATACTTCAGAGTCTAATTAGCAGGATTTAACATCACAATATGTTGATTGTGGGCATTAAATATTAGAACTTTTAATTTTTATCTTAAAACATAAAAAATAGGCTTTCCTTATATTTAAAACATGAATAATACACAGAAATAATATCTAACTTAACTCATTTTGGAGTGCTTGATTAGTGTATTTTACTTCTTCCCTAAGTAAGAAGATTGAGAGTTTAAACACATTAATTCACTAGATATAAGTAGGAAGCATGAGGGGAAAGGAATATGGAGGACTATGCTGCTGCTGCTGCTGCTGCTGCTAAGTCGCTTCAGTCGTGTCTGACTCTGTGTAACCCCACAGACGGCAGCCCGCCAGGCTCCCCCGTCCCTGGGATTCTCCAGGTAAGAACACTGGAGGGGGTTGCCATTTCCTTCTCCAATGCATGAAAGTGAAAAGTGAAAGTGAAGTCGCTCAGTCGTGTCTGTCTCTTAGTGACCCCATGGACTGCAGCCTTCCAGGCTCCCCCATCCATGGGATTTTCCAGGCAAGAGTACTGGAGTGGGGTGCCAGGAGGACTATGGTTTCTACTTAAGTGATGAGATGCCTTTGCACTGTTGTTGTTACCAAATGTGAGTGAAAACAACAGATCAGAAGCCAGTTTTAGGGAGAATAGATTTCCTGGAGAAGGAAAAGGCAACCCACTCCAGTATTCTTGCCTGGAGAATCCCTGGTGGACTACAGTCTATGGGGTCACAGAGAGTCAGACACAACTGAAGGACTACACACACACACACACACACACACACACACACACACACACACTAGATTTAATTTTGAATGTACGTGGAGGTATCTGAAGGACACCTCAGTAGAGCTTTCCTGATAGTTGAATTAATAGACTTAAAATTCAGAAACAATATGTAGATTTGGAAACTGTAAGGTAAGTGGAAGAGCACTGGGTGGGTTAATAACAGTGTCTGGTTGCAGAGGTGGTAGTATTGTTGGTGATGAGTGGTGCACGAAAGAAAGGATGCTCAAGGTGGGAACAAAACAGAAATAGAGACCCATGAAGAGAACTAGAAGAGATGGATACACAAATGGAAAGTGTAGAATACTTTAAGGAGTATCTGATCAGTGTAGTCAGTGCTGGAAAAGGCCAATGAAAATAAGAAGTATCAGTGGGTTTTTTGCAACTGGTATATGTGCATCCTTTATGAGAGCAGCAATGAAGGAACAGTAATTGGTAGCAGAAAGAAAACTAGTTGGCTGAGAAGTGCCTGGGAGTAACAAAAGGGAGAGAGTAAATATAGACCTTTTCAGGGCATTTTGGATGAGCAGGGGAAGAGAAAGATTAATTCTCCTCATGCCTCCTTCATTGTCTTGCCCATTAAATGTCCAGGCCCATAAATCCTACTCATCTTTAACTGGATTATTGCAATAATACTATCTCCTAGCCATTAAGAAAATGAAGAACATAGAGAAACAGTATCAATGAGAGCAATAATAAATACAACAAAAATATTTAACATTTAATTCTCATTAGGGCAACTCATTTAGGTAGGCCAATTCTTCCACTTTTGTAGATGAGCAAACTGAACAGAGTAGTGAAGTTATTTGTCGAAAGTCACACGGACAGTATTATAGAAATGATTGCTGAATACCCTGAGGTTAAACCATGTGTAACACAGAGTCAGCTTGGTTCACCTTACTTCCCAGAATCTAAAGATTGGACTGAAGGCCCAGGGATTTTACCAGAGCCATCTCTGGCTGAAATCTATTAAGTCTACTGAATTTTTAGTCTTGATTCTATATCATGAAGTTGTTCTTTCCTGTCCACTGTGTGTGCTGTGCTAAGTCACTTCAGTAAGTGTCTGACTCTGCGTGACCCTATGGACGGCAGCCCGCCAGGCTCTTCTGTCTATGGGATTCTCCAGGCACGAATACTGGAGAGGGTTTCTGGGCCCTTCTCCAGGGGACCTTCCCAACCCAGGGATGGAAATTGTCTCTTACATCTGCCTGCATTGGCATTTATCACTTAGTGCCACCGGGGAAGCCCTTCTGTCCTCTAGGTACTAGCTAAAAAGGAGGAATTCAGTCCCTCCTCTCTAGCTTTCACAAAAAGGAATTCCATTTCATGTGTTGAAAGTCCCTACTTTAGAGAAAATTCAGCTAAGTGGAGAGCAAGAAGGTCAGCAAAGAGAACAGCTTCACATTCGGCATCATTTTTTGTTATGCTCCTTTGGAAAATTCTTCGGTGTTGTTTGATTCCCTCTCTCTCCTGCTCCTCTCACTGGTACACTCAAGACTCAAAATGCTGGCACATATATTGTTTTACACAGAATAATTTTTCTCTAGCATTAAAACAACAAAACTCCTTCAGTCCTATTTCCCTGGTATCTTTCCTTCCAATCTCAGTTTATCAAAATCATTTACCTGTATTTATTTTCCTAGGCAAAGAAAGTTCCTTTCCTAAAAGGAACTCTATTTCCAGTGAATAAAAATATACCTTTTCCCCATTCAGCTATACATATAAAAGGTTTGGGGTATGCATGTTTTGATCTATGATCACAATTGATTAAGCCAGTTGTTTTTGCTGACTATAGCCATATTTAAAAATTAACAACTACAAATGTAACTTCAAAATAGCTAAAGCAAAGTTGAAAACATGCCAAAACTCATGGTTGACAACTTAATTATTTTCTAACTTAATACATGTTTGATGTTATTTCCAATGAATGATTTAGTACAAAAATGAATGTTGCAAGAATCCACCAGTTCATAATTTGAATAGAAATATACTTAATATAAGCTGCACTGTAAGAAAACAAAAATTAAAACAATAGCATTTTAAAATTGTGAATCACTATTTTGTACACCTAAAACTTTTATAATATACTACATCAACTATACCTCAATAAAAATAATTAAAAAATAATAAACTTTGGAGGAAAAAAATTTTACTAAAAGAGAATGTACTTGTTAAGCAAATAACAGTATTCTCTCACTTGATTATTCCATTTTTTATCATATCACCTAAAGAATAGAAGTAGAAAAATTATAATATACCTTCAAGGCTGAGTTAAATTACAATCTAAATGAAGGCAGGCATTGTACTGACAAAGTTTCAAGGAAGTTAAATAACATTCCCTAGTCACACAACTATAGATGATTGAATTTTCTAATTAGTTTTGTTGTTCTAAATACCACACCTAACTTGGACATTAATGAAAGTATGAGAATTAGAATATTCTAAAAATCTCATTTACCTACCCACTTAACCAATTGCCTTCTTAAAGCGTCTAAAAGTCAGCTTAGCTGCATTTTAGTAGCATTTTCCAGGTTCCTTGACACTACAGATGGTGACTGCAGCCATGAAATTAAAAGACGCTTACTCCTTGGAAGGAAAGTTATGACCAACCTAGATAGCATATTCAAAAGCAGAGACATTACTTTGCCAACAAAGTTTTGCCTAGTCAAGGCTATGGTTTTTCCTGTGGTCATGTATGGATGTGAGAGCTGGACTGTGAAGAAGGCTGAGCGCCGAAGAATTGATGCTTTTGAACTGTGGTGTTGGAGAAGACTCTTGAGAGTCCCTTGGACTGCAAGGAGATCCAACCAGTCCATTCTGAAGGAGATCAGCCCTGGGATTTCTTTGGAAGGAATGATGCTAAAGCTGAAACTCCAGTATTTTGGCCACCTCATGCGAAGAGTTGACTCATTGGAAAAGACTCATGCTGGGAGGGATTGGGGGCAGGAGGAGAAGGGGACGACAGAGGATGAGATGGCTGGATGGCATCACTGACTCGATGGATGCGAGTCTGAGTGAACTCTGGGAGTTGGTGATGGACAGGGAGGCCTGGCGTGCTGCGATTCATGGGGTCGCAAAGAGTCGGACACGACTGAGCGACTGATCTGATCTGATCTGACAGTGCTAAATCTTATATCAAGAGAGAGTACTTCCGTATCAATAAACTACTTATTTAAACTTAATGTTCTACTCTTTCTTGATTCAGTTATCCCCAGAATCCAAGTGCACACATATTCTCTAGACTCCTGCTGGTACATGTTGGCTAAGTACTTTCTCTTACAGAGTAAGTCCTCTGTCATCCTGCTTGGGTTATGTTGATACCTGATAAGCAGAGAAGTGGAGGAGAATGCTATCTTCAAGAAGAGGTGGGGTGCTGGGTTTCAAAAAGGAAGAGGGGTCACATCCAAAGCTTCAGAGTGTTCAGGGAATGTGAGGATTCAAAGTTTCAGATTGTGTGGACCCAGATATCCCCATCACAAATATTAAGATTCTACATCTTTCCAAAAAACACTTGACCTTGGTATGGAAGACTTGCAGGGTTGAAAAGAAAGCAGTCTCTGAAGATCTGTTTCCCTTATAGTAAAGTCCTAGGCCTGATTCTCAGCGTATTCTGTGCTCCATCTGCAGAAAATGTATCTACTCCTATAGAGTTTACCATTTACCTTCACTCAACAGTGAGTGATAAACCTGAGAATCATTATTACCCTTAACATATATACCCCTCACTTTTTGAAATATTGAAATTCCCTTTTCTGATTCAACTTCCTACTCCTACAGTTGGACCTACTAATCTGCTCTAAACTCAACATAATTTAATGCTGAGACTACTATCCCTTCCTGATTTCATTTCCTTCCCTATCCAGTCTAAACTCCACTTCTTCTCTTACAAACATTCATAAATCTCAGGTCTTTCCCAAATTGAAGCACACCAACATTTCTAATCAGTCCTGGAGAACCACAATGGTTTTATTTTTTTCCCTCCAGACTATTGCACATGTTGGAGAATATTCACATTAACAGCAGAGATCAGCTACAATAAAATTGTGATTTTCATCTTCCATAATCCTCAGGGTTTTCTATCTACCATTGTACTCATCAATTTCTCATTGTCAATAGAATAAAGTTGCTTCAAGTCAAATCCAACATGATTAAGCCCTCATTCACAATGTATAATTAAACTCCCTTCTTTGTTAAAAAAAAAAAAAAAAGGCACAAATCTGAGTCCGTGTGATATTTTCTCTTTCAGTTTCAGCTTGCCTCCTAGGTTTAATCTATAACATCAGTCCCATCTTCCTCAGTGAGGAAAAATGCTTCTGTTCTTCTGCATACCACCACCTCCATCTATGATTTTTATTTAGGAGCTTCCTAACAATAACGTTAATACCTATTACCTACTGAATGTTAATGAAGTGCCAGGCATTAGAATAAATACTTTAACTGTAAAATTTAATCTTCACCATAATCCTAAATTGGGTTTCCCTGATAGCTCAGTTGGTCAAGAATCCACCTGTAATGCAGGAAACCCTGGTTCAATTCCTAGGTCAGGGAGATCCACTGGAGAAGGGATAGGCTACCCACTCCAGTATTGGGTTTTCCTTATGGCTCAGCTGGTAAAGAATCCACCCACAATGCAGGAGACCTGAGTCCAACCCCTGGGTTGGGAAGATCCCCTGGTAGAAGGGAAAGGCTAGCCACTCCAGTATTCTGATCAGGCTCCTTAACAAAATAACATAGTTTACCTCTAGTTTCTCCTTTCCAATCCATTCATTTATCCTCTACAGTCTGCCTTATTCTCTTATCAGTAATAAAACTGTCATCAGTCATTTCCTTGAAAACCAGTAGTCTCCTGTCAATCCAATCCTGTTCAACTCTCTGTGGTATTTGATTCATCTCTCATTCATCTCATTCTAGTCTTCTTTTCTTAACTCATGACATCATTCTCTTTGGCTTTCTTACTTCCTAAGTCCTCAAATTCTCAGTATTATTTATTGCTCTTTTATTTTTGCTAAAATATTGGCCTCCTTGCCCTTCTTCCCCATTATCCCTCCCCTACATGCACCCCAGTACAAACAATTTAAAGAGCTGAGCACTATCCTGAAGAAGCTCATTAACCAGTTCACTGAGCCATGCTATACATAATACTCCAAATACATTTACAGAACTTGTAGTGACCAGATATAAATTACTGTACAAAGCATTATGGTACATTAAGTGTTTGAAGAAGCACAGGATAGAAGATTCAATTGTTAAGGTAATTCATTAAGGTAGATTTCTCAGAGGAGCTATGTGTTGAAGCTGAGGAAAATGACTTCTCTCTCTCATCTACTTAACTTGGAAAAGATGATCATTCATTTTCCCACATCCTCAAAGAGAGCCAAAGCAAACAATTCAGCAAGCTGCTGTAGTAATCAATCCTGTGTGCTTAATGATCCTTCAGCTATTTAAATTCAGTCATCCATGAATTCATGAAAAAAATGTCTGGTTAAATTCAAATTCATAGACTTTACCATCACTTTGTACATGATCCACATCATGACTAATTAAGTAAAACTGTCTGCTTTTATCAAATGCTGGAATGGATAAATTTGAAGATGCTGAATGTTCTTTTCATAAATGACTTATTAATATGCTCAAAGTCACTCTATGGATTCCATTTCCCCCCTCCTCCAGACCCCACAGCCACTGCATTATTACCATCCAGCGTTGGTGTCACACAGGGTTAGTTCATTTCCTTCCATGACCTTTTATTAGCAATGCAACCTTCTGCTTAATACTTGAGTCTTTGTTCACCTATATGGTAGAGATAGTGATATACACATAAAATAATTAGAGGAGATTGTTGTAAGAATCAGTGAGATAATTTGTGTGAAATATCTTGACCTAAAGAGAGTATTCCAAGAAGAGGCCCCCTTCTGCTTCTTCCATTTTCATCACAAACCAGGACTATCTTTTTTGCCTATTTTATGCTTCATTTATAGTGAATAAGGCAGTAGTTTTGAAAAAATTTCATAATCAAGTTTTCCATTTGTTGGTATTATGAATGTGCAGCAATACACTCTGCACCTCTAACATACTGTGTTTGACATCCCCAAGAAGACTTAAATACATATATCTTCTGTTGAAGTCACTGTGTGCTATCACTGTAAGAGTTATGATAGAAATAATTATAAAGATATTGCCCATCTATCACCTTGATGGCTCTGCACACTTTCCTGTTGCTTATTCTCTCCTTTCCATTCTATTTAAAGAAGTATTATATGGTTCTTTTTACTATAGAGAAGGTAGTGAAAATTAGAAATCCAAGTAGGAAAATATGCAAGGGAAATTATGTGAATGCGAATTCAAAGGACATTAAAATTTGAAAGAAAAATGTTGGAGTCCACAGATGGTAAAGCGTTTGCCTGCAACCCAGGAGACCCAGGTTCAATCTCTGGGTCGGGAAGATCCCCTGGAGAAGGAAATGGCATCCCACTCCAGTATTCTTGCCTGGGAAGTTCCATGGACAGAGGAGCCTGGTGGCCTACAGTCCATGGGGTCGCAAAGAGTTGGACACGACTGAGCAACTTCACATGGTAAAGTTAATGTCTCTAATATGCAGTAAGAATAAGATGTTATGGAGAAGGCTTAAAATCTTGGTAGCCACTGAGACTTTAAGGTAGACCAAGGTTAATTTAATGATAATGTATAGTGCTTCTTGGGAAAAAAAAAAACAACAATGTACTTTTCTCCTTGTCCACTAAAAATGACTATATAGGATACACTGAAGAAATGGAGATGTCTGTTTTTCTAGAATAGAAAGAAATGGATTTGAAGGAGATCAATAGTGCTTGAAGAGCAGAAGAAATATGTAAAATTATAAAATTAAGTCCATTTGGGATTCATCCCAAAGATGAAGAAGTAGCAAATATTAGGAAAAATCATTATTAGCTATATTTCATGTCTTCCTATAAATTGGTGAGGGAGCTACAATAAGTAGGCATAGCTCTATATAGAAAAACATCTTTAAAAACAATAATGAAAGTCTTATTTTCAGAGAGCAGCAGTGTTAAAGAATGTGCTAGAATCTTTTTCTGACCCATTTTGTGTCATGGTTTTCATTTACTGCCTCTAAATGGTATGTCTCCTTCAGCAATTTCTAAATTTTTAAAGTTAAGATTGCTTTGCATTTAAGATGCTTTGGCAAGGACTATAATGAGAATTTTAAATCTGAGCAAAATCTCTTGAAGTTCTAAATGAGACCATCAAAGAGAACATTCACCAGATGGAACCAGTGACTGATCTAAAGCCTGGAGTCTTACTTTTAATCTCTTGTTTCCCAGCAAAGAGAAATTTTACAGAATCTTCTCTCTTCTTAAAGACTTAAACTAAAATACATAGTTAAAATAGAGGCAGTATACTTTAGGTATATTTACAGAATGGAAAGTACAAAACTCTCGCACCACATCCCAATCAAGAGATAGGATATTCTCAAGAGAATGTGGATACTTCCAGTTGGGGTCCCTGATCTGTTCCTACTCCTGGGTTCATTTGTCATTGCTGGATAGAGGGCAGTCTCCAGAGTTCCCATGCTCTGAGGTGATGGCCTGTGTCTGAACTTAAAATTGCTCACCAAGATCTAGAATTACCTTGATTCCTTGTGACAGCCCTAGGTGGCATTTCTTAGTTCCTTCCCACCTAGGCAGGGTTTATCCTCACTCTCTCCTTTCCCCATGTACTGAGTAGAGAGGATGTTGAGAATGTAAAAAATGCACAAAATAGTCCAATGAGGAGGAAATTGTGAAATACAGACAGTAGCTGTCTGAGATGGTTTCACAAGTAAAATTGGTTTAAAGGTTTTTAGCAGTCCTGCTGCTGCTGCTAAGTCGCTTCAGTCGTGTCCAACTCTGCGACCCCATAGACCGCAGCTCACCAGGCTCCACTGTCCCTGGGATTGTCCAGGCAAGAACACTGGAGTGGGTTGCCATTTCCTTCTACAATGCATGAAAGTGAAAAGTGAAAGTGAAGTCACTCAGTCATATCCAACTCTTTGTGACCCCATGGACTGCAGCCTACCAGGCTCCTCTGTCCATGGGATTTTCCAGGCAAGAGTACTGGAGTGGGGTGCCACTGCCTAGTGAGAACAATGATACCTCCATCATTAATATCTGTGATGGTTAATTTTATGTTATCTTTGCTATGCCATAGTACTCAGATATTTGGTCAAACATATCAGCACATTTCTGTGAAGGCATATTTTTAGATGAAATTAACATTTAAATCAGTAGAATGAGCAAAGTAAATTACCATCCATAATGTGAAAAGTCAAATCAGTCGAAGGCCTTAAGAAAAGAACAGTCTACCCTGAAGGAAAGGGAGTTCTGCTATCAGACTGCCTTTCAGTTCAGTTTGCATCAGCTTTTCCCTGGGTCTCTAGCCTGCTGGCCAACCTTACAAATTTTGAGCTTGCCAGCACCTACAATCACAGAAACCAGTTCCTTAAAACTCTCTTTCTGCCTTCCTCCTCCTTATGTGTGTGTTAATTAGCCAATGTCAATCAAATGACATTTTTCATTTTGGAATTAATATACTTGTCACAGAAATATGTTTAGATATTCTTCACGAGTCTTGCTACTGCTTTTTGTACCACAGAGTATCTCATCTTTTCAATTACAATTATAAAAAAATAAGTTAAAATTTTAAAAAGCCTGCCCCTAACAGGTGCAAATGGGAAAATACACACACACACAAACTTGATAGTAATCACTCTATTTGAAAGTTGCTTATTGAACATCTGTTCATTTTGATCACTGTTAGGCACAAGGAATATAAAACGCAAAGGAAACAGTTCCTGACTATGGAAAGTCATGTTTTCCGAAAATAGCAGTAATAGCACCTTCTAACTTTCATTCTCTTTTTACTGTGATTTTGATATTTCTCCCATTGGGAGGCAAAGTCTATGTCTCCTTCTCATGAATCTGCATCAGCTTTTGCTTCAACAAATACAATATGTCAGAAGTGATATAAGTTTCAAGGTAGGGCCGTAACAATGCCATCGTGTTCTTCTGCCTTGCTCTCAAGAACTGTGCTCTGGGGAAAGCCAGATGTCATGTAAGTAGTCCAACAACCCTCAGATTTCTAGGCTGAGGCCAAAATAGTTCTCATAGAGAGACCGCAGAGAAACATCCTAAGAAAATATGGGGAGAGAGAGAAACTCAAGCAGTTCCCATCTGCGGCAGCACTCCCCCCACCCCCCCCCCCAGTGTTTCAGCTCCATCCACTGGCTGACTAATCTCCATGAGAGACTGTTGTGAACTGAATTGTGTAACCCTTGCCCAGCCTTCATATGTTGATGCCCTAAACCCCAAAGTGACTTTTAAGGAGAAAGGGCCTTTAAGAAGGTAATTAAGGCTAAATGAAGTCACAAGGGTAGAGCTATAATCCAACAGAACCAGTGTCCTTAGAAGAGGAGGAAAAGGCACCAGAGCTCTCTCTCTCCACGTGTATACAGACCATGTGAGGACACAGGGAGAAGCCAACCATATGTCAGCCAGGAAAAGAGGCCTGACAAGAAACCAACTCTGCAAGCACCCTGATCCTAAACTTCTTGTTATGGCAGCCTGATCAGAGTCCGTCAGAAACTTTGGACCAGAACCATACAGTCAAGCCCTCCCCAAATTCCTGACTCACAAAAACCACGCAAGGCAATAAAATGACGATCCTTATTTTAAGTCACTAAGCTTTGGTATGATTTGTTATGCAGTTACAGATAATTGGGACGCTGTCCTTGAGGCACTCAGAGAGATAAAACATAATTAATTATACATCAAAATGTAATACCAATTATATATGAAATTCTAAGAGCTAGGAAGTAAGCAAAAGGAGAGCAGAAGATACTTTTGAGCTGGAAGTTTTTAAATAGTATATCATTAATCAAAGGTACACTTAGGATGATAAAAGCTTAAACAAGTTTGAACTAGAAGATAGTAGGTTTCACTGAAGGAGATATCACTCAGATATACTATGAACTGAATTATGTCCTCCAAATTTCATATGTTGAAGCTTTAACCCCCATGACATGTATTACAGATAGGGATTGTTAAGGAGGTGATTAAGGTTAAGTGAGACCATGAGTATGGAGTTCTGATGCAGTAGAACTAGTACCCTTACAAGAAGAGGAAGCCACCTAAGCTCTCCAAGCCAAGAAAAGGGAGTTCATGAGAACCTGGTCATTCTGGAACCCTGAACTTAGGCTTCCAGCTTCCAGAATCGTGAGAAAACAAGTTTATTTTGTTTAAGCCAACCAGTCTATGGAATTTTGTTACGGCAACTTAGCTTACTAATACAGGTACTTCATATGTTTTTCAGGACTTAATTAGAATTAGGCGTCAAGCCCTTTGTATATGTGTAGAAAAATAAAAGCATGTGTATCATTTATCTGATCCACACATTAGTCTATGAACAACTTCAAAGTAGGAGTTGTGTTCCCTGAAGTATCTCCAGCACTCAGATCATGATGATGGCCTGTATCTGAGCCATACCAATTGCTAAACGAAAAGGAGAAAAGAGGATTTAGAAAGCTGAAGTTTTATTTAATTGAAAGCCATAGAACTGCAGTACAGAGAGTTACTTGTCAAACATGACACAAATCTCTAAAATATTGGCTTCTGTAGCCTGGCACATCTGAAGTGGTTTTCAACTTTGTTTTAGTTGGATCCTTTATGATGTCCAGGAAGAATTAGCACACACAGTACCTGAAATTCTCATCATTTCCACATGAGCTGCAATAGGAAAGACAGATGTGGCTGTTCCTCCAGCAAAGCCAAATTTGGCAATCTACGTATACTTCCCTTCTATCTAAATAATTACACCTTTTAATCACATTGACAATAATATGGTAGTATCACTCAAAAAGAACTTAACAGACCACAGAATTATAATAACGTAAACCCTCCTTCTATCAAATGTGAAGCAAGGACACGGTAGATTGGAGGCGCTAGGGGGTATCACTAATTTATAAGTAGTAACTTACAACTATGATTTTTATTCAAAAGACTTCTAACCCAGTGCTGCTGCTGCTGCTGCTGCTGCTGCTAAGTCACTTCAGTCATGTCCAACTCTGTGCGACCCCCATAGACGGCAGCCCACTAGGCTCCTCTGTCCCCGGGATTCTCCAGGCAAGAATACTGGAGTGGATTGCCATTTCCTTCTCCAATGCATGAAAGTGAAAAGTGAAAGTGAAGTCGCTCAGTCATGTCCGACTCTTAGCGACCCCTTGGACTGGAGCCTACCAGGCTCCTCTGTCCATGGGATTTTCCAGGCAAGAGTACTGGGGTGGGGTGCCATTGTCTTCCCTGTCTAACCCACTAGAAAAATGTTAATATTTTCACATACTCTAAAGGAGGGAAACAACAAGTTCCTCATTCAGAATTTTCTGAGAAGCCAAGTGTTATAGTGTCAATACCCTATGTTATACACATGTCATGAACTGTCAGGAAGTACGTATACTGTGCAGGACACTGGACCCCGAGTGGCAATGACTGCCAGTAAAAGCTCCCTGGTTGTGGGAATGACCACAGCACGGCTCTCAACTGGAATGCCTAGGTTGCAGTTTGAAGCTGCTGTGCTACAGTGAGGTGCTGCTGCTGCTAAGTCGCTTCGGTCGTGTCCGACTCTGTGCGACCCCATAGATGGCAGCCCACCAGGCTCCCCTGTCCCTGGGATTCTCCAGGCAAGAATACTGGAGTGGGTTGCCATTTTCTCCTCCAATGCATGAAAGGGAAAAGTGAAGGTGAAGTCGCTCAGTCGTGTCCGACTCCTAGCGACCCGGACTGCAAACCCCATGGACTGCGGCCTACCAGGCTCCTCTGTCCATGGGGTTTGCCAGGCAAGAGTACTGGAGTATATACACATAAAGTCGGCTATACACACAAAAACTAGATGACAGGTAGATGGAGAGAATGAACGGGAAAACGAAATGGAAGCAATGTTTTGTTCTGCTTTGAAGCAGGATTTAGGATATGATATTGGTGAGATTCCTAAAAACTATAAATTTCTTCCTCATTCCTTTCCAGATTCTGAATCAAGTCCTACATTTGAGAGACAAAAACTTAAACTCAAATGCAATCTTTCAGACTGACTTCCATGATATCAATCTGTGATTTTCTAAACACAGAAAAATCTTAGCCTTTCATTACAAAAAGCAAAAAGCAACAGATGCTAGATTATAAAACTAATGCCCCAACTGATACAGATCCAAACACACACATACACCATACACCCCACATTCACATACAATATAGTGCTGTGACTCAATAATTACACCAACTTCACCACACTACCCAATGTAGCTTCAAGTAACTCAAAACTGAATTCTAAAATGTAGTATATTCCTGGAGAGTAATAACTCCCAGAGCAAAACAAGAGCTCATACCTAAAGCAACAAGCTCCTTAGGAACTGCTAAGTCTGGCCTTGGACAATATCTTCTATCAGATTCAGTCAAGATAAATTCATCTCATAAGGTCCACACAGCTCATCAAGAAATGGCTATAAAAAGGTGAAACTGTTTTCATCTTCCCATCATCAGAAAGTTCTGTAACATAATAAGCTCTGTATTCTTTACTCAAGTGTTTTGACTTGGTCAAAGACTAATACACAATTTTGATGAAGTGTAAAAATTAATTTGGAATGGAATAATTGATTCAATTCTTTTTATTCTAAGAAAAATTAAAAGAAAAAAATTACTACTTTTCCTTTATTAAGCAGGTGTGCGCTAATTCGCTTCAGTCCTGTCCATCTCTTGCATTGGCAGATGGGTTCTATACCACTAGCATCACCTGGGAAGACCTTTATTAAGCAGGCACTTTGAGCTACTGAGTCTTCCCAGGTGGTGGGAGTGATAAAGAATTCACCTCACGATGAAGGAGACACAAGAGTGGGGTTCAAGCCCTGGGTGGGGAAGATCACCTGGAGAAAGAAATTGCAACCCACTCCAGTATTTCTGCCTGGGAAATTTCATGGACAGAGAAGCCTGGTGGGCTACAGTCCATGTGGTTGAAAGAGAGTCCAACAGGACTAAGCACATTTTGCTAATGAGCATGCTTAACTACTAGGGCCCAAGGAAAAGAACAGATACGCCTAATGTACAAACACAAAAAGTTAGAACTAAATGCAAGAAACAGCATCAGGACTCAACAAAAGTGTTTTTAAGAGTGTAGGGATTCCCTGGTGGCTCAGTGGTAAAGAATCCACCTGACAATGCAGGAGATTCAAGTTTGATCCCTGATCTGAGAAGATCCCACATACCTCAGAGTAAGCCTATACACCATGACATTGAATCTGTGCTCTAGAGCCACAACTACTGAAGCCTTCAAACCCTAGAGCCTGTGCTCTACAACAAGAAGCCACCACAACGAGACACCTGCACTCCACAACTAGAAAGTAGCCCCTGCTCACCACTACAGAAAAGCCCACACAGCATCAAAGACCCAGCATAGTCATAAATACATAAACTTTTAAAACCTCAAAAAATTAAATGTTAAAAAAAAAAAAAAAGAGCCTAACTTACTTCTACCATCAGGCTAACAGGGCTGTGTCTGGTGCTTCTTGGACTGCACTTGGCCACCCATAGTGAGTCTTCTAATTAAACCAATGCAGAACAAACAAATACATTGCCTCCTATCTGTGTAAAACTCTTCAGGATCCATTTCTCTTGGTCAGAAGGTGGAAATTCTTGGCAGAAGTGATTTTCTCTGCCTCTTCACAAGAGGCAGAGAACTTGGCTGGATGCAACTCCATGAAGTGTAACTCTGTGCACCTCTCAAGTTCTGTTGCAGGGAAGGGGGACCCTTTCCAGGGCCCGAGAGTAGGCTCTTGTCTAACACTCAGCAATGAACTGCCCAGGGAGACACATGTGCTAATGAAGCAAGAGAATGTTATGGGGAAGGGGCACCCAGGCAGAGAGCAGCAAGGTAAAGCAACCCAGGAGAAGTGCTCTGCAACAGGGCTCACATTCCCAGCTTTAATGGTGATGGGAGTAGTTTCCGGGTTGTTTCTGGCCAATTGGGGTCCTTCCTGGTGGCTCATGCAATGCTCAATCAAGATGGATTACAGCAAATTCTTTCCAGCTGGTGGTGACTTGTGAGTTCCATGTTTCCCACTAAGATCTCCAGTCATAAAATAACTCAGCCAAATGGTTACTATTGTGCCTGGCCAGGGTGGGCAGTTTCAGTCAGTGTGTTTCCCCTAACAACCAGGAAAGTTCGGGAAAGGTCAAAAGGAGACGCCATATGTCCTACCATCTCCCAGAATTCTTCGTTGAAATCAATCTTGGTCGAGCAATGCACGAGCCAGCAGGAAGGACCCTGAGTCAAAATGATTGACCAGAGACAACCCAAAAACTAATTCCATCACTGTAAAACTTGGAGCTTTGAACCCCGTGGCTGAGAAGTCCTCCTAAATTCCCTTAATCCGCTCATCTCTGTCTGGGGACCCCTTTCCAATAAAATCTCTTACTTTTTCAGAACATGTGTCTCCTTGGACAATTCGTTTTCAAGTGCTAGACAAGAGCCCACTCTTGGGCCCTGGAAAGGGTTCCGCTTCCTGCAGCAGTTCCACCAGGGCTGCAGTCACTGCATTTGTCCCAAGAGCACCAGCCTGTAGCTTTGCAACTGTCTTTTGACAAGTCCATTTGCATACCCGTTTATACTCCTTAGCTTTGCGTTCAGAATGATAACCTGCACCTGCATGCAACAAGACAAAGCCCCCCGGCTTCTCTTTATGGGACTCCTTTGCTTCCAACTCTTCAGCTATTATTTTAACAGCCAAAACCTGAGAATATCTGGAAGGCAGCCCTTCTCCAGAACCCATCTCCTTCTTCGTGGTCAATCTGCAAGATTATCATCTTCTATTGGGAAAAGAGTATATTCTCATCCAAAAGTAACTGCAGGAAAGGAACTACCCCACGTCAGCCCCAAGCCCTCACAGCACCGGAAGCATAAAACCTGAAATCTTTCAATGATAGAGAACCTAATACCATCTGGTGGAATCTCTAAGACAACTGAGAGAAAGTAACCTTCCAAAGAGAAAAAGTGAAACAGATCACTTAATGGAGTGGGACCTGACAAAATGGAGAAAACCTCTATGAATCACTGGGTTTACCAGTGTTGGTGGTATGCAAAAGGCTGATTTGATTTGTTGCCTGTACTTTAGGCCACACATTCTTAAAACTTTATTCCTACTCATTATTCCCTAATAATTATTCAGTGCTGGTAGAATAATTTGTTGTGGCCAAACAAGGGGACATGGCCCCCTGCTAGTCTATATCTTGCTTTCCAATCTCCATCAGCTCTTTCTCTGCTGACTCCAGTGTTACTCCATAGGCCTCCTCCCACTCATTGGCCAAATCCTAACTGTTAATATGCATCTAGATTGGAACACTTTTAAATACAAAGAGTGTAAATAAATGCAAGTCATTTTACAAGAATTTAAAATGTTTTAAAGGCTGAATGCATGCGAAATAATCATCAGGAAGGAAAAGACCATGAATTGCATACTTAAGAATTCAAGAGGAAGTGTAAGCAGGAAGTGAAAGATAAGCAGAAAAAGAAATTCAAGTCCAAGATCTCTTAGTACAGCATTTCTCTTTGTCTTTGTGATTGTGAGCACTCATTGATAATAAGTGGAATTTTTAGTGAACTTATTCTAGACTCAATTTTCACCTGGCCTTTTTACTGTAATCGAATACGAATGTAGGAAGATAGATCAGGCCAACACTTAATATCTGTGAGTTAGGCTTTTTGATTCCATAACTCTAGGGCAGACTTGGATTTACCTGTTTGATAATGTATGGTGGATATTTTTTGAACTGGAACTTCAATTTCTGTTAGACTGAATATTAATTTATAATGCTTTGCTGATAAAGGACAGAAATGGTATGAACCTAACAGAAACAGAAGATATTAAGAAGAGACGGCAAGAATACACAGAAGAACTGTACAGGAAGGATCTTCATGACCCAGGTAATCAGGATGGTGTGATCACTGACCTAGAGCCAGACATCTTGGAATGTGAAGTCAAGTGGGCCTTAGAAAGCATCACTACGAGCAAAGCTAGTGGAGGTGATGGAATTCCAGTTGAGCTATTCCAAATCCTGAAAGATCATGCTGTGAAAGTGCTACACTCAATATGCCAGCAAATTTGGAAAACTCAGCAGTGGCCACAGGACTGGATAAGGTCAGTTTGCATTCCAATCCCAAAGAAAGGCAATGCCAAAGAATGTTCAAACTACCGCACAATTGCACTCATCTCACACACTAATAACGTAATGCTCAAAATTCTCCAAGCCAGGCTTCAGCATATGTAAACTGTGAACTTCCTGATGTTCAAGCTGGTTTTAGAAAAGGCAGGGGAACCACAAATCAAATTGCCAACATCTGCTGGATCATGGAAAAAGCAAGAGAGTTCCAGAAAAACATCTATTTCTGCTTTCTTGACTATGCCAAAGCCTTTGACTTGTGGATCACAATCAACTGTGGAAAATTCTGAAAGAGATGGGAATACCAGACCACCTGATCTGCCTCTTGAGAAATCTGTATGCAGGTCAGGAAGCAACAGTTAGAAGTGGACATGGAACAACAAACTGGTTCCAAATAGGAAAAGGAACACGTCAAGGCTGTATATTGTCACCCTGCTTATTTAACTTATATGCAGAGTACATCATGAGAAACGCTGGGCTGGAAGAAACACAAGTTGGAATCAAGAATGCTGGGAGAAATATCAATAACCTCAGATATACAGATGACACCACCCTTATGGCAGAAAGTGAAGAGGAACTAAAAGCCTCTTGATGAAAGTGAAAGAGGAGAGTGAAAAAGTTGGCTTAAAGCTCAACATTTAGAAAACAAAGATCATGGTATCCGGTCCCATCACTTCATGGGAAATAGATGGGGAAACAGTGGAAACAGTGTCAGACTTTATTTTGGGGGGCTTCAAAATCACTGCAGATGGTGACTGCAGCCATGAAATTAAAAGACGTTTACTCCTTGGAAGGAACGTTATGACCAACATAGATAGCATATTCAAAAGCAGACATTACTTTGCCAACAAAGGTTCATCTAGTCAAGGCTATGGTTTTTCCTGTGGTCATGTATGGATGTGAGAGTTGGACTGTGAAGAAGGCTGAGCACCGAAGAATTGATGTTTTTGAACTGTGGTGTTGGAGAAGACTCTTGCAAGTCCCTTGGACTGCAAGGAGATCCAACCAGTCCATTCTGAAGAAGATCAGCCCTAGGATTTGTTTGGAAGGAATGATGCTAAAGCTGAAACTCCAGTACTTTGGCCACCTCATGTGAAGAGTTGACTCATTGGAAAAGACTCTGGTGCTGGGAGGGATTGGGGGCAAGAGGAGAAGGGGACGACAGAGGATGAGACGGCTGGATGGCATCACTGACTTGATGGACGTGAGTCTGAGTGAACTCTGGGAGTTGGTGATGAACAGGGAGGCCTGGTGTGCTGCAATTCATGGAGTTGCACGGAATCTGAGCCCGGACACAACTAAGCGACTGATCTGATCTGATCTGATCTGATTGCTGCCTAATCCTAGGTGTAATTTGATCAGTTATACTCCACAGTTTCCCTGAAGGGAGCTACTTTTTATTGAGATGGGACTAGATGTCCAAATTTACTTTTTATTTAGATGCAAATATCCTACTGGATCTCTTATTGGGTAGGTTTCTGCAGCAGTGGAACCTATTGGGATGTGGATTATGTACGAAGGATACATATTTCTGAAAATGACCCAACAGTAAATGTGTGATAAGAGTTGAGTACTGCACTGCAAAATAAGATAGCATATTATCATTTATTTTATTATGCCTTTATTATGCATTTATTTTTATTTTATTATGCCTTAACTATAAGCCACACAACAACTCTATGGTACAGACCAACCCTGAGAGAAAATAGGATTGAATCATGGATGACAAGCAGTACTTTCTAGCTAGAAGGCAAAATCTCTGTGTTTCAGTAAAAATAGGTGACATCTATCTTATATACAACAACTTGCAGAACCATTCTGATTACAGCCCATCTTCAAAAACAGCTTCAGATACAACTGGACCACCTTGGCCATAAATATTGACTGGTCTGAACTAAAGATATGCAATTGGTTCAAGAGGAAAAAACTTTTCTTGCACAATTTTAATAGATTTATGTAATAGATATAACTATAATTTTTTAAGTTTCCACAAACTACACACTGAAATCAATATATTACTTAGCAAGTGAAATGTTGCATCATATAATTCATATGTAACATTTAAGATTTTCTAATGTTTACAGAGTACAGAATAATCCATAGTATAATATCATAGATGGAATTATGATCATTTCAAAGTTTGTCTCTGACAGAAATATTTTAACATGCTGAATTTTGCAAATAAGTTGGCATGAATTTTTATTTACATCCTTAATGTAAGTAGATTTTAGCTTCTGGAAAACAAAAGAGTTTCTGGGCTCTGACAACTTCTCATGGATTTAATCTCTGTAGCACTGATATATGCTAATTTGACAGTGACTTCATTGCAAGTTTGTAGCCCCAGACTTCCTGTTAACCCTGCTTCAACTAGAATTCTTACTGCACTTGGTTTCTGGGCATGCGGCTCACTCATTCCATGTCCTCACTCCTTATCCCCTGTTCCTTAACAATCTCTGAATAATGAGTGAGTCTTTACTGGGTGATTGCTTTGTGAAGAGAAATGAATAATTTACCTGATAATCATGGTCATCTATCAGACTATGCATTTTTTCCTAATAAGCGATTTTGCTATGTTTGCTTAAAACTTAACGCTGAATTTTTCATGAATTGGATGAGTGCTTTCCAGCATCTGTTTATAATGTCAACCAACATTTTTTATGAGATGAAACCTTGGGAGATGAGATCAGGAAAACTGGGTGTTTAAAAAGATATATTACCTTTCAGAATGGGGGCTCTTTGTACCTGAATTATAAGGTCTCAAGAGGATTCAGAGTGATTTTGCTGTTTTCAGATCTTTTGTTCATGCTGTTCAGCATATTGTGCATCATTTGCACACTTTGGAAAGGGGGATCATGGGGACTAGGTACTTATATTCAAGTAGTCTTGTTGAGTAACATCTGAAGGTCTGAACACTAAAATCTTATATTTAAAAACCTAGCTTAAAGCTTAACAAAGAAGCTAATGTATCAGTTTGAGAGTATTAAAGGCATAAAAGCATATTTTATTTGCTGTGATTAGTCCTTAAAAAATGAAAAATTAAATAGAATACACAGTAAAGAAACTTTAATTATCTTATAAAATACAATTTATACATCTCTAAGGAAGAATTAATATTGTAAAAAAATCTGCATAATAATTTGTAGTTTCAAAAGTACTTTTAAAGTGTTCATCATGTTTAATATATTTTTAAAAATTAGAAATTCAGAATTTTACCTTAGTAAAAAACATATTCAACTTAAATATCATTAATTTTAGAAGATGAATAGGAACAAAATATATTTAATTTTTAATTAATATGTAAATGTGAATTATATTTGGTAAATGTGTTTGTTTTTGTTGTATAATAATCATTTTAGCTTCTTTTATTTAAAGAAAAGTAGGACACTAAAGTAATTGTATCATAATTGAGTTACTGACTAAAATATCAATATAAGGGAAGAGATAACGTCTTTATTTAGATTTGTATCACCAATGCTTAGGAAAGTGTTTGGCATATATTAGGCATGTAACTATTTCATGAATGTTTGACAATGGCAAATCAATAGAAATACACAATTTTTTCCACTACCAATGGAACATTGCTACTGATATTTTAATAATATTTTAAGATGTTTTACGATTGTAGTAAGGCTAGTCCAAAACGGACAGGATTTATGAAAAATGTACATCAAACTATGTAAATAATAATGATCAAACTTAAAATATACTCTTGCTCTTAGAAAAATTTTTAGAATTTAGAAAATGATAATATTTGAAGTTTGTCTAGTTTTATAATTAAGTAAAGAATTTCACATTATTTTGTTTGCTCATCCCTCCTGAGATTTGAATATCAATACCTTATTTATTTTATTTAATTGAAGGATAAGATACAAGAAAATGCATAAAGAACTCTCATCATAAGTATATAGCATGATATTTTTAAGGTATTTATAGATCTGATTAACTAAGCTTCCCAGGTGGCTGGCTCAGTAGTAAAAGAATGCCTGCCAGTGCAAGAGCCACAGAAGACACAAGTTCAATCCCTGGGTCAGGAAGATCCTCTGGAGGAAGAAATGGCAACCCACTCCAGGATTCTGGCTGGGATAATTCCATGGACAGAGGAGCCTGGCAGGCCCCAGGTTGAAAAGAGTTGGACATGGCTGAGTGACTGAGCATGAGCAAAAGCAAGAGAACTGATTAACTACACCAACATCAAGATATAAAACATTTCCAGAATCCTATATGCTTTTCACTGTTCTTCATCTATTGTCATTGACTAGTTTTGCCTGTTGTTTTGCTTCATACAGATAACCACAGAATAAATATGTCTCTATGCTTAACTATTTTCTGTCAACATAACATCTATTGTAGCATGTAGCAGAATTCATTTAATTTTTATTGCTGTATAGCATTTTTTACATGAATATACAATATTTATTTAACTATCTCCTATTGAGGTTGTTGTCATTATTAATAAAACTGAATATTTTTTACATATACTTTTGCTGACATATGCATTCATACATCTTTTGTATGTAACTAGGAGTGGAATTAGGAGAAGGCAATGGCACCCCACTCCAGTACTCTTGCCTGGAAAATCCCATGGACGGAGAAGCCTGGTGTGCTGCAGTCCATGGGGTTGCTGAGATGGACTCTACTGAGCGACTTCAGTTTCACTTTTCACTTTCATGCATTGGAGAAGGAAATGGCAACCCACTCCAGTGTTCTTTCCTGGAGAATCCCAGGGATGGGGGAGCCTGGTGGGCTGCCGTCTATGGGGTCACACAGAGTCGGACATGACTGAAGCGACTTAGTAGTAGGAGGAGGAGGAGTGGAATTGCTTGCCCATAGATTACATGCATGTGCAGAAGATGCTAACAGTTTTCCAAAGGTTTTATACAATTTTATACTCCTACCAGTAATCTATGTTCCATTTGCTCCACATGCTTGCCAATACTTCACACAGCCAGCCATTTTTAATTATCAGGTGGACATGTAGTAAAATTTCATTGTAGATTATGCCTGTTTTAAAAATGAGGATACTAAATTCAGAGCAATTACATGGCTTATCCATAACTGCACATATAATAGAAGCTATGATCTTCATCTTCGTTTCCTGATTCTATATTCACTGCTTTTTCTGTTACTCAGTTCTAGTGTTTTTACTTCCATCTTCCCTTTCTGTCTTTTCTTGTCACTGTAATTTTCATTATGAAAAATTTCAAACATGCAAAAAACTAGAGAGGAGTATAAAAAATAGCCACATACCATTGTTAGACAGAACAACTGTTTACCCTTTGCCATATTTAATTCATGTATTTTTTGCTAAAAACTTAAAAGTAAATTGTATACATCATAACATTTCAGCCATAAATATTTCATTATGAATTTTTACAATATAAGGATATGCTCTTACATGAAGTAAAAAAGTTTCATCTCAAGCAAAATAATTAACAGTAAGTTCCTAAGAATAATGAACACCTACTCCTTAATCAAATTTATCCAGTTATAATAAGTACTTTCAGCAGCTGTTTTGTTTAAAGTAAGATTCAATCAAGACCACATATTTACTTGCTACAACTCTGTAATACTTTTAAGAATTCAAAGGTAAGTTTCATACTTTGAAAATAAAATATTTTATTATTATTATTAGACAAAGTATATTAAGCCATATAAGGTTTTTTATCTTCATAAACTGAATATTTTTCAGTTTATTTATTTTATTCTAAGTATTATATGGAACATAGCATAGCTAAACATTCTCTTATTTAACATTTATTAAAACTTTGATATATGGAGACACTGAATACAGTGAAAGACAATGTATATAACTTGAGATACCAAATACTTTATCTTAAAAAATATCCCAAAGATATTTAAGTAAAAATATGAAAAATGCAAGTGATAACTGAGCAAAAGAATTATTAAATTAAAGAACTAATTTGGTCTTGCTCTTTAAAATGATTACTATTAATAATTACTATCAGTCTTTTTCTCACATATAATTTCCATTCTCAGTAGGAATTGATTAACCTTTTTTGCTACTGTTATTCGTAATGGGTAGAACACCAGATGAAAGGACTCTACATTCATTCTGAATATAAAATCAAACAAAGAATATACACCATTCTCAGTGAAAAATTGCACTAGATTTTTTTTGTTGCTTCAATTAAAATCCGAGTATGTTTAAATACTCATGACATATCTAGAGCAAATATGTGCAAATATGTGTATTTTGAGGTATCTATTCCCTATAAGCAGAGAAGATGATGGCACCCCACTCCAGTACTTTTGCCTGGAAAATCCCACGGAGGAGGAATTTGGTAGGCTGCAGTCCATGCGGTCACGAAGAGTCAAGACACGACTGAGCGACTTCACTTTCACTTTTCCCTTTCATGCATTGGAGGAGGAAATGGCAACCCACTCCAGCGTTCTTGCCTGGAGAATCCCAGGGACAGCAGAGCCTGATGGGCTGCCATCTATGGGGTCGCACAGAGTAGGACACGACTGACATGACTTAGCAGTAGCAGCATTCCCTATAAGATCTCAAGCCAATTAGTGTGCCAGAAAGAGCAGGCCCCACGCTCATAAAACAACACGCAGCTGCCCAACTGTTTTGATGCGGCTACTATTTTTTTATCCCTACTACTTTTGAAACTACTGTCTACCACATCAGTTCAGTTCAGTTACTCAGTCATGTCTGGCTCTTTGAGACCCCCTACACTGTAGCATGCCAGGCTTCCCTGTCCGTCACAAACTCCTCGAGCTTGTTCAAACTCATGTCCATCAAGTTGGCGATGCCATTCAACCATCTCTACCATATGTGGTAGTAATATGTCTACCACATATTTCTACTCAGTTCAGTTCAGTTCAGTCACTCAGTCATGTCTGACTCTTTGCGACCCCATGAATCACAGCAGGCCAGGCCTCCCTGTCCATCACCAACTCCCGGAGTTCACTCAGACTCATGTCCATCGAGTCAGTAATGCCATCCAGCCATCTCATCCTCTGTCGTCCTCTTCTCCTCTTGCTTGCAATCCCTTCCAGCATCAGAGTCTTTTCCAATGAGTCAACTCTTCGCGTGAGGTGGCCAAAGTACTGGAGTTTCAGCTTTAGCATCATTCCTTCCAAAGAAATCCCAGGGCTGATCTCCTTCAGAATGGACTGGTTGGATCTCCTTGCAGTCCAAGGGACTCTCAAGAGTCTTCTCCAACACCACAGGTCAAAAGCATCAATTCTTCGGTGCTCAGCCTTCTTCACAGTCCAACTCTCACATCCATACATGACTACTACAAAAACCATAGCCTTGACTAGACAGACCTTTGTTGCCAAAGTAATTTCTCTGCTTTTGAATATGCTACCTAGGTTGGTCATAACTTTCCTTCCAAGGAGTAAATGTCTTTTAATTTCCTGGCTGCAGTCACCATCTGCAGTGATTTTGGAGCCCAAAAATATAAAGTCTGACACTGTTTCCACTGTTTCCTCATCTATTTCCCATGATGTGATGGGGCCAGATCTTTTGGATTATTTAGATTTGCATTACCCCATCTTAAAAAGGAAAACAAAAAAATCAAGGATTCCTAGCTGCTGGATAGAGTTCCTCTAAACAGAAGAGAAAGATGAAAATGATTTATTCTTAAGAAGGAATTCTTCATGCCCACTTTGACCTCAGTTACACATCTGCCAGCCATCTCAAAGTATTGCCGATCTCAGTCTCCTCAACATTTGCTCTTTTCTAGAGATTGTACCAAGAGCAGAACAGGAGCCAACTTGCCAACCTGAGGAAGTGAGTGCCCAGCTACAGATAAGGAAGAGAGTGGACCTCAACTTTCAAACAGCTGGTTCAGTATCTGATAGGAATATAGTCTATCCCGGTCAGAAATTATTCCAAGAGCTGAAGAGAGGTCCAGAAAGCACACGTTTTGTTTATAAGAGTCACTGACTCTCCCTAGATGTTCAACATGTTGAGAATTCTGGTTGATTGCTCAGTCCCTGGTTGGTTGGCTGTTTGGCTGGTTTTGAGAAGGGAGGTTGTCAGAATATGACCTTCAGGGGAAATGAAGTCTCTACAAAACCAAATGTTTGTTACTAAAACTTCTGCACCGTGACTAACATTCAAACCGTATTTTAAAAAGAAATCAATTCAATCAAAACACACTGCTTCAGAATCAATAGCTTCTTCGAAGCCACAGTAAGTAGCATAAATTAAATGCCCATTTTTGGTTGGCTGGAAAGCAAATTACTTAACTTGCTCAAACAGAATTTCAAAAAACATGAAGAGTCCACCGATATCAGCATTGGACAGTTGTTAATATTTAGTCTTGCATTAACAAGGAACATACCCATCGTCCCAGTCTTCTACCTGTCCTTTCTGCTTAGTTCCATAGTGTGTGGGAATATACCAGCAATAGCAACTGTTGCCTAGATGATAACCCAATTCTTTCTCACCACGAACTGTCAGGTGCAAGTGAGGAGGGGATAGCATCTCGACGTACAGTTTTTTTTGGTCTGCACACATGCCTCTACTGTGAGGGTCTCTAGGATGATGCCCAGTACGTGGGCAGTCGTGGTTGCACACGTCCTGCCATAACTGGTCGTCCCCCATTTCCCGTGTCCGGGACTGCAGCCCTCAGAGGACTGTACACTGGAGGGCTCCCATGGGGACACCACCCAGTTTGGCTTTCAGGAGTCTGTTCCAGTCTTGCTGTCATTTCCATTTCCACTGAAGCTGACACGAGTGAGGGAGGCAGAGAAAGCCCTCGTGGAACACCCACTGCTTCTTCCTCTGCTCTAGGATTCATGCCTGCACTCTTCTGCCTTCCTGCTTGCTTCTTCCAGAATTGAGGTTTGGGAGAAAAAGATTGCAAACTCTCCCAAAACCTTATGAATAGATGAATCTGATGTATGATCAGTTTTATAGAGGATCTAATATTTTCATTTCTCCATAGCAATAATATTTTAACTTATGAAGTTAATATTATGTTCCCTTTAAATTATGGAATGTGTGCCCACACATGATGCAGGGCTTTTAGTTCTTGCTAAAATTTAGAAAAGGAGCACCAGGTGCTGGAGCGTTCTGTAAAGTCAACTACAGAGAAACCATAAAGGGAAAAAGTGTTAATTTCTCAATCATGTCCTACTCTTTTCGACACCATGGACTCCAGACTCCAGCCCACCAGACTCCTCTGTCCATGGGAATTTTCCAGGCAAGAATACTGGAGGGGATTCCCATTCCCTTGTCTAGGGGATCTTCCCCACCCAGGGATGGAACTTGGGCCTCCTGCATCACAGGCAGATTCTTTACTGTCTGAGCCACCAGGGAAACCCAAAGGGGAAAAAAGGTATCTAGAAATGAGGACAGGGAATCCATGAAAAATCTTTAGAGAGATAAAAGGTGGATTTAACAACCAAGTGTCAAAATAACCCCAGGTTGAGTTTGGTTTGTGACATGACAAAATAAATCAATGTATTTTAAGCTTTATTTTGACCATTCCCTGCTATTAGTTTGGAATCATGCCTACATTTTCACTATAGAAATAAGAGAAATTGATTGTATTGATGAAGTTGTCCATCAGAATAATATGAAGGGAGTGTACAAGTTCTACTTGGGGAGCTGTACATTAAAATAACTATTAGAATTGACAATCTGGATACTCTGTTCTTCCCCTCCCTCTGTAAAGTACTAGGCTTTTAGATTACAAACTGCAGGGTCTACTTCCTTCCAAAATCATTTATTAAAAAAAAAATTCATCTAGTAGAGACTTATTGAAAAGTTAAAATGGCAAAGATTATACATTGTCTAGGGGAGCCTGGGCTTCCCAGGTGGTGCAGTGGTAAAAGAATCTGCCTGCCAATGCAGGAATTGTGGGTTCAAGCCTTGGGTCAGGCATATCTCATGGAGTAGGAAATGGCAGCCCACTCTAGTACCTGGAAAATCCCATGGATGGAGGAGCCCAGCAGGCTATAGTCTATGAGATCACAAAGCATTGGACACAACTGGGCATGCACACACACACGTACATACACACATACACACACAGGGGAACCAACTGTGCTTCTGTCTTAAGGCTTGTCACCTCCTTTATTCTCAGTTTAACTGAAGGGGAAGCACATTAGGGTCTACATTAAGAAGCACATTTGTGCTTCCCTAACACATTTCACCATATACAGACATGTAGTGTCTCCAGGTGGTACAAACGCACAGGCCCAAACTGTAGGGAGCACAATTATCTCAAATATTACAACCTGAAAAACATACACTATCTGAAATAGAACTAATAGAACACATGGACTAAGTGTCTTAAATTCACTTCTTCAGAAGCAGAACCTGAGATAAAAAATCTTCTGGGAATGACTCTCAGGAAGAAAAAAAAAAAAAGTAGACTGCTGAAAGTGTTAGGGACATAATAAGAATGTAGTAATATGTGAGTGCTCAGTCATGTCTGACTCATTGCAACCGCATGGACTGTAGCCTGCCAGGCTCCTCTCTCCGAGATTTCCCAGGCAAGAATACTGGAGTGGGTTGCCATTTTCTATGCCAGGGGATCATCCCCACCCAGAGATCCAGCCCAAGTCTCTTGCGTGTCCTGCACTGGCAGGCAGATTCTTTACCCAGGTCACCTGGGAAGCCAATAAGCCAATCAGGCAAAACAGGACAAAGAAGCCTGGTGTGCTTCAGTCCATGGGGTAACAAAGAGTCGGATACGAATGAGCAACTGAACAACATTAGGCAAAACACTGTAAACTGTAGGTTCAGTCTGATCCTTTGAAAGTCACCACTCCTCAGAGTCCTCTTGGCTCAAGGCTAGATAGGACCTTTAATAGTCACATGGTTAATGGGGAAGAAAGGAGAGGCAAAAAGCAATCTGCACCTTTTCTGGATCTCCATAGGCAATGGACTCTGGTATCTAATGACAGTTCTCTGAAAAAGAACTGTGGGTGCTGCCCGTTAGAAAAGAAAACTCGCCAAATACTAGAGGATCTAAGTGGAGCTCTAACATCATCTACTTAAATCCTCCTCTTGTCTTGAATACCATTTATGCTATGTTTACTCTATCCTGTTATGGATTGAATTATTTAATTTTTACCCTATATTGAAGTATACTTGATTAACGTTTTGTTAGTTTCATGTGTACAGCGAAGGGATTCAGTTATGCATATACATGTATCTTTTTCAAATCCTTTTCTCATTTAGATTGTTATGGAATATTGAGCAGTGTTCCCTGTTTCATACAGTAGGTCCTTGATAGTTATCTATTTTAAATATAGTAGTATGTATATGTCAATCCCAAACTCCCAAGCTATTCCTTCCCTCCAACCTTTTCCCTTGGTAACCATAAGTTTGTTTCCTAAGTTTGTGAGTTTCTGTTTTGTAAATAAGTTACTTGTATCATTTTTAAAGATTTTGCATGTAAGCAATATCATATGATATTTGTCTTTCTCTGACTTACTTCCCTTAGTTTGATAATCTCCAGGTCCCTCAATGTTGCTGCAAATGGCATTGTTCCATTCTTTTTCATGGCTGTATAATAGTCTACTGTGTATATATACCACATCTTCTTTATCCATTCATCTGTCAATGGACATCTATTGCTATACTTTAGCCATTGTAAATAGCACTTGCAATAAACATCGGGGTGCATGTTTTCTTTCGAACCATGATTTTCTCTGGAAATATACCCAGGAGTGGGATTGCTGGATGATAATGGTAACTCTGTTTTTAGTTTTTTAAGGAACCTCCATACTGTTCTCCATAGTGGCTGTACCAATTTACATTCCCACCAACAGTGTAAGAGGGTTCCGTTATCTCCACACCCACTCCAGCTTTTATTTTTTGTAGATATTTTGATGATGGCCATTCTGACTGGTGTGAGGTGATATCTCATTGTAGTTGTGATGTGCATTTCTCTAATAATTAGCTATGTTGAGCATCTTTTCATGTGCCTCTTGGCCATCTGTTCATCTTCTTTGGATAAATATCTATTTAGGTCTTCTGCCCATTTTTTGATTGGGTTGTTTGTTTGTTTTGATATTGAGTTGCATGAACTGTCCAGGATTCAACCACACAGTAATTCAAGTTGGGTGAGATAAAGAATTATTCATTATAATAGGGGATTGAGATAACAAAGGATTGGCTAGTGGAAGCAAAGAGAATGCTAAATAATATAGGAATGCCAAAAATAGGAATAACTACTACTACCAAGGCTGAGAGAGTCCCAAAGAAAATCCTACTTAATATAAATTCATGAGCATTTGGGAGAAGATAAGGAAGAATAAACACATTTAGAAAATGTTAAACTGCTTTTTTTGTTAAAAGAAATATAAATATTAATTTTCAAATAGGCAAGAAAGTAGAAAAAGCATAGGAAGAAATGGATAAATTAAAATAAAAATATAATACTACAAATAGGCAAATACATAATCATTGTCAACTTACATTGATTTAATTACAAACACATGCTCTCAGATTGTATCTTTTAAAAATATGGCTACATGCTCTTTATAAAAGATATATCTAAAACATAGATTATGCAAAGGTTAAAAGTTAAACAATGGAAAAGTATGTAACAGGAACAAATGATATTGCCCAACTAACATGAGAGAAGGCAATTTTGGATCAAATAAGTTCATTTGAATCTAGAAATAATACTAAAATATTTAATTCACTAAAAAGATATAAACTATTCTTAATATGCAGGCATAAAGTGAAATACCCTCAAAATATGGAAAGCAAAAATTGAATTCTAGGAAGAAATTAACAAATCCACCATCATGGCAGGTAGGTGATTTCAGCATAGCTCTAAATCACTGCTGTGTCATAAGAAGATATGTAAGGAAATTAAAAATATATTTATAAACTTCTAACAAGCATAATTTTATATATACACATTCAACAAGTACAAATCACATTCTCTAATGACAACAATTAAAGTAGAAGTTGATAACAAGATTAATTTTTTAAATCTCCATGCATATTTAAAATTATAAAGACTTTAAAACTCTAATCAAGCTATTATAATTTTTAAATCCACAGAAGTGAATGATAATGAAATACTAACATACCAAATCTTTAAAGGTGCAGCAATTGCAGACCTACAGGGAGAAATTTTAACATTAAAGGTATATTATATACAGAAAATTCTGAAAATTAACAAATGGTTTCAAATATAACTTAAAAATAGTATAAGTCTGGATAAAAAGAGAAGGAAAGAATGTAGTTTAGAGCAGAATTTTTTTTTAATTAAAAACAAAACATGTTGCAGATGATCAACAAAGTAAAAAGTTGGGTCTTTGAAAAGAATAATATACTAGACAAACATCTAGTTAAAAACATGAAAAAAAAGAGGAGAGAAGGCACAGATATAAAGAATTTTAATGCAAATGGGAACATAACTATAGAAACAAAAGTGTATTTTCTTAATAAGAGAAAGCTCCTGACTGTGCCAATATAGTTAGTGCTTAACAAAATGGATATGTCTGTTTAAAATGTAACTTAATAACTTACAAAAGAAATAATAGAAAGCAATCATTACAAATTTTCCCCCCCAAAAAACCACCTGACAATTTCAGAGGCAGATTTCACCAAATTTTCAGGGCAAGAGCATTCCAATTTTGTGCACTTCCAAAACAACACATAAAAATACAGTTTCAATTGTTTAATAGAGAGTAACTGCTGGTCATAGCAAACACCTTCTTCCAACAACACAAGAGAAGACTGTATACATGGACATCACCAGATGGTCAACAATGAAATCTGATTAATTACATTCTTTGCAGCCAAAGATGGAGAAGTTCTATAGAGTCAGTAAGAAAAAGACTGGGAGCTGACTGTGGCTCAGATCATGAACTCCTTATTGCCAAATTCAGACTAAATTGAAGAAAGTGGGGAAAACCACTAGACCATTCAGATATGACCTAAATCAAATCCCTTATTGTCGGGAGCCGTGTTAGGCATTACCAACAAAATGGAGGCAGGGCTGCAACTCCCTCTCTTTGTCCCGCAGGCATGGACCCAGGATGACGGAGTTAGGCCTTGTGATTCTGATTTGCTTTTTCCTTTCCTCGGCTGAGTTGACTGAAAAGAACATTAAGGTGCTTATTGTTCTTGAAAGGAGCATGAGAAGGCACAAAGCCTTCTGCAGTTGTGCTCAGAGAATAATTCATAAAGTTAATCATTGACATTTGTTCAAGGATCTTTACAAAAGAGTGTTCCAGAATGAGCACGTAGGCTGCAGCTTGAAGCCATGAGAAGGATTGTTATCTGAAACTTATTTGTGAGGGAAATGTTTATGGCAAAGGAGTTTGCTGAATGTAGGGCTTAGGAAAAATTAAAAATAGAAGCTAAAGATTTAAGGAATGATGTAATTTTAGCATATTTTACTATAGCTTATAGATATTAGAAATTTTAGAGACATTAATAGCTAGAAGTCTTTTTAAGAGATAATGAGATCAGGATACTAGAGGCAAACAGGATTTAGAAAGATAAGAAATAAACTGAGGTTTGCGGTATGCAGACCAGATATAAGCACGAGTTACAATGTAATCAGGAGTTAAAGTAAACACAATTCTGAGAGAACCTCTGAAGCAGAAACTCTGCTTGAAGGACAAAAATGATTTATGGAGACAATAAATCCGAGTGAGGGGAAATTAAAAATGTCAAACCTCTGACCTAATGCTTTTGTCAAAGAATAAAAGAAAACCTAAAGCTTGAAGTAAACATGCAGTCCAAGAAAACTGAATGGGAGGCTGCACTGTCACTTGCTGACACTGCCCATCCCTTCAGGCTGATTCCCTGGCTGCTGGAGCTGGACTCCAGCACATTATGATTATACAGTGGAAGTGAGAAATAGATTTAAGGGACTAGATCTGATAGATAGAGTGTCTGATGAACTATGGAATGAGATTCATGACACTGTACAGGAGACAGGGATCACGACCATCACCATGGAAAAGAAATGCAAAAAAGAAAAATGGCAGTCTGAGGAGGCCTTACAAATAGCTGTGAAAAGAAGAGAAGTGAAAAGCAAAGGAGAAAAGGAAAGATATAAGCATCTGAATGCAGAGTTCCAAAGAATAGCAAGGAATGATAAGAAAGCCTTCCTCAGTGATCAATGCAAAGAAAGAGAGGAAAACAACAGAATGGGAAAGACTAGGGATCTCTTCAAGAAAATTAGAGATACCAAGGGAACATTTCATTCAAAGATGGGCTCAATAGAGGACAGAAATGGTATGGACCTAACAGAAGCAGAAGATATTAAGAAGAGGTGGCAAGAATACACAGAAGAACTGTACAAAAAAAGATCTTCATGACCCAGATAATCACGATGGTGTGATCACTGACCTAGAGCCAGACGTCCTGGAATGTGAAGTCAAGTGGGGCTTAGAAAGCATCACTACGAACAAAGCTAGTGGAGGTGATGGAATTCCAGCTGAGTTATTTCAAATCCTGAAAGATGATGCTGTGAAAGTGCTGCACTCAATATGCCAGCAAATTTGGAAAACTCAGCAGTGGCCACAGGATTGGAAAAGGTCAATTTTCATCCCAATCCCAAAGAAAGGCAATGCCAAAGAATGCTCAAACTACTACACAATTGCACTCATCTCACACGCTAGTAAAGTAACGCTCAAAATTCTCCAAGTCAGGCTTCATCAATACGTGAACCATGAACTTCCAGATGTTCAAGCTGGTTTTAGAAAAGGCAGAGGAACCAGAGATCAAATTGCCAACATCTGCTGGATCATCAAAAAAAGCAAGAGAGTTCCAGAAAAACATCTATTTCTGTTTTATTGACTATGGCCAAGCCTTTGACTGTGTGGATCACAATAAATTGTGGAAAATTCTGAAAGAGATGGGAATACCAGACCTCCTGACCTGCCTCTTGAGAAACCTATATGCACATCAGGAAGCAACAGTTAGAACTGGACATGGAACAACAGACTGGTTCCAAATAGGAAAATGAGTATGTCAAGGCTGTACATTGTCGCCCTGCTTATTTAGCTTCTATGCAGAGTACAGCATGAGAAACGCTGGGCTGGAAGAAGCAAAAGCTGGAATCAAGATTGCTGCGAGAAATATCAATAGCATCAGATATGCAGATGACACCACCCTTATGGCAGAAGTGAAGAGGAACTAAAAAGCCTCTTGATGAAAGTGAAAGTGGAGAGTTAAAAAGTTGGCTTAAGGCTCAAGATTCAGAAAACAAAGATCATGGCATCTGGTCCCATCAGTTCATGGGAAATAGATGGGGAAACAGTGGAAACAGTGTCAGACTTTAAAACTTTAAAAAGAGTTTGGTCAGCATGAAAATATTAAATACCTAGAAATAAATAGACCAAAACTTATGTGAAACCTTGATGCAGATTTTTATAAAAAGCTATTGAGATTAAAAGAAGAAAAAATAAACGAAAGAAGTGAAGGGATTAGAAGATTCAATATTCTTCTCCCTAAATTGATCTATCCATTCTGTTCAATGCCAAACACAACCTTATCAGATTTTCATGTTGGAACTGGGATAGAACTGATAAGCTCATCCTGAAATATGTTTGTAATACAGAGAACTAAAAATATCCAAGAAACTCTTGAAGTAGAAAGTCAGATAAAATTACTTGCTCTATTCCATATCAAGCTTCAGATCAGATCAGATCAGTCGCTCAGTCGTGTCTGACTCTTTGCGACTCCATGAACTGCAGCACGCCAGGCCTCCCTATCCATCACCAGCTCTCGGAGGTCACTCAGACTCACATCCATCAAGTCAGTGATGCCATCCAGCCATCTCATCCTCTGTCGTCCCCTTCTCCTCCTGCCCCCAATCCCTCCCAGCATCACAGTCTTCTCCAATGAGTCAACTCTTCGCATGAGGTGGCCAAAATACTGGAGTTTCAGCTTTAGCATCATTCCTTCCAAAGAAATCCCAGGGCTGATCTCCTTCAGAATGGACCGGTTGGATGTCCTTGCAGTCCAAGGGACTCTCAAGAGTCTTCTCCAACACCACAGTTCAAAAGCATCAATTCTTCGGCGCTCAGCCTTCTTCACAGTCCAGCTCTCACATCCATACATGACCACAGGAAAGACCATAGCCTTGACTAGGCAAACCTTTGTTGGCAAAGTGATGTCTCTGCTTTTGAATATGCTATCTAGGTTGGTCATAACTTTCCTTCCAAGGAGTAAGCGTCTTTTAATTTCATGGCTGCAGTCACCATCTGCAGTGATTTTGGAGCCCAGAAAAATAAAGTCTGACACTGTTTCCACTGTTTCTCCATCTATTTCCCATGTAGTGATGGGACCAGATGCCATGATCTTCGTTTTCTGAATGTTGAACCTTAAGCCAACCTTTTCACTCTCCACTTTCACTTTCATCAAGAGGCTTTTTAGTTCCTCTTCACCTTCTGCCATAAGGGTGGTATCATCTGCATATCTGAGGTTATTGATATTTCTCCCAGCAATCTTGATTCCAGCTTGTGTTTCTTCCAGTCCAGCATTTCTCATGATGTACTCTGCATATAAGTTAAATAAACATGGTGACAATATACAGCCTTGACGTACTCCTTTTCCTATTTGGAACCACTCTGTTGTTCCATGACCAGTTCTAACTGTTGCTTCCTGACCTGCATACAGATTTCTCAAGAGGCAGATCAGGTGGTCTGGTATTCCCATCTCTCTC
This sequence comes from Tragelaphus eurycerus, assembly GCA_935064755.1. Taxonomy (NCBI): domain Eukaryota; kingdom Metazoa; phylum Chordata; class Mammalia; order Artiodactyla; family Bovidae; genus Tragelaphus; species Tragelaphus eurycerus. The sequence continues at coordinate 37,458,491 of CAKXYN010000012.1, forward strand.
AGAATTTTCCACAGTTTATTGTGATCTACACAGTCAAAGGCTTTGGCATAGTCAATAAAGCAGAAATAGATGTTTTTCTGGAACTCTCTTGCTTTTTCCATGATCCAGTGGATGTTTGCAATTTGATCTCTGGTTCCTCTGCCTTCTCTAAATCCAGCTGGAACATCAGGAAGTTCACGGTTCACATATTGCTGAAGCCTGGCTTGGAGAATTTTGAGCATTACTTTACTAGCGTGTGAGATGAGTGCAATTGTGCGGTAGTTTGAGCATTCTTTGGCATTGCCTTTCTTTGGGATTGGGATGAAAACTGACCTTTTCCAATCTTGTGGCCTCTGCTGAGTTTTCCAAATTTGCTGGTATATTGAGTGCAGCACTTTCACAGCAATATCAAGCTTATATTAAAATATAATAACTAAGGCACTGTGATATTGCTGCAAAAATGGGCAAATATACAAGAAAAAGCAAGTAGGGAGCCCAGGAACAGAACTTAAACATACAGAGTCCATGATAATTTACAAAAATGTCACTTTAGAGCAAAATAATTCCTATAAATCAATTATAAGATAGGCAACCCGATTATAAACAACAACAAAAAAGGCAACAGGCTTTGACACACAAGTTACAAACAGCCAGTAAATACATGAAAAGTTTCTAATCTGAATGCTAGACAGGTAAATACAAACTAAAACCATAATATACATTTCCAGTTTGAAAGAAAAGAACCATACTCCAGTCTGTATCCTTCAATGAATACAACTATAAAATGTTGAACGACTGTGTGAAACAGCAAGACATAAAATTAAATATCAGAGCAAGATTGCAGAAGACCCAATTAAAAGTGCTACTGAATTGTCAGTGACTTTGACATTTTCTTTCAGTTTTCTCTCAAAGTGAAGTTGAAAGTCGTTCAGCCCTGTCCAACTCTTTGCAACCTCATGGACTATAGAGTCCATGCAATTCTCCAGGCTAGAATACTGGAGTGGGTAACCTTTTCCATCTCCAGGGGATCTTCCCAACCCAGGGATCGAACCCAGGTCTCCCACACTGCAGGCAGATTCTTTACCAGCTGAGCCTCTCTGACCTGAACTCAAATCACCAACCACCCTCAGAATGGGCACCTGCCACAGAATCCATCTGGTTCTGGCTCAAGGAGCTGGAAAGGAAACGCCTGGAAAATCCCATGGGCGGAGGAGCCTGGTAGGCTGCAGTCCATGGGGTCGCTAAGAGTCGGACACGACTGAGCGATTTCACTTTCACTTTTCACTTTCATGCATTGGAGAAGGAAATGGCAACCCACTCCAGTGTTCTTGCCTGGAGAATCCCAGGGACAGGGGAGCCTGGTGGGCTGCCGTCTATGGGGTCGCACAGAGTCAGACACGACTGAAGTGACTTAACAGTAGCAGTAGCAATGCTCAGAGAGAGAGCACAGCATTCTATTTTCTTTCTCTTTTATCTCAACTATCGTCTGGTATTCCAGCCCCCAAGCACTTCCCTGGTGATGCTGTTGGTAGCAATGACTGGTAAAGTGAATCCACAGAAAACAAAATTTGGTAATAGGTAGCTTCCTGTCCAGTTGGTAAAGCTGGGGTTCCAAGAAGATGGAGCCCATCTACATTTTTTTTTTCTCTCTCTCTGCCCTCCCTCCCATCTATCATTTGACTCTAGGTGTGAACACAGTTGTGAAATTACACAGTGTAATAGAGGGGGATTGTTAGTTAAACCACAGACTTCTAATCAGAAGATCAAAAGCAGTATTCGACTACCATAGCGAAAGTACTAGCAATAGAGTAAAATGTGTGGCAACATTGCAGGAAGGATGGGAGGAGCTGGGAATACATGCTCATAAAATTCTTATATGTGAAAGCAGTATATTATTGGAAAGTAGGTGGTGATTAAAGATAAAAGTACATATAACTATCATATAAGTTATAATAGCTATATTATGTAGTATATGTACTATGCATGCTGTATAAATACATATATATACTATAGAGTATATATATATATACACATTATAGTTATGACAGTTTTATCTATCACTAAAGTATTTTATCTTTTATAACTACCTACATTCCAATAATATACTGCTTAACTATAGAATTTTATGACCTATTCCTAATTCTTTTGGCAATGCCAAAGAATGCTCAAACTACTGCACAATTGCACTCATCTCACATGCTAGTAAAGTAATGCTCAACATTCTCCAAGCCAGGCTTTCAGCAATATGTGAACTGCGAACTTCCTCATGTTCAAGCTGGTTTTAGAAAAGGCAGAGGAACCAGAGATCAAATTGCCAACATCCGTTGGATCATTGAAAAAGCAAGAGAGTTCCAGAACAGCATCTATTTCTGCTTTATTGACTATGCCAAGGCCTTTGACTGTGTGGATCACAATAAACTGTGGAAAATTCTGAGAGAGATGGGAATACCAGACCACCTGATCTGCCTCTTGAGAAATCTTTATGCAGGTCAGGAAGCAACAGTTAGAATTGGACATGGAACAACAGACTGGTTCCAAATAGGAAAAGGAGTACGTCAAGGCTGTACATTGTCACCATGTTTATTTAACTTATATGCAGAGTACATCATGAGAAATGCTGGGCTGGAAGAAGCACAAGCTGGAATCAAGATTGCCAGGAGAAATATCAATAACTTCAGATATGCAGATAACACCACCATAATGGCAGAAAGTGAAGAGGAACTAAAAAGCCTCTTGATGAAAGAGGAGAGTAAGAAAGTTGGCTTAAAGCTCAACATTCAGAAAACGAAGGTCGTGGAATCTGGTCCCATCACTTCATGGAAATAGATGGGGAGACAGTGGAAATAGTGTCAGACTTTATTTTGGGGGCCTCCAAAATCACTGCAGATGGTGACTGCAGCCATGAAATTAAAAGACACTCCTTTGATTGAAAGTTATGACCAACCTAGATAGCATATTCAAAAGCAGAGACATTACTTTGCCAACAAAGGTCCGTCTAGTCAAGGCTATGTTTTTTCTAGTAGTCATGTATGGATGTGAGAGTTGTACTGTGAAGAAAGCTGAGTGCTGAAGAATTGATGCTTTTGAACTGTGGTGTTGGAGAAGACTCTTGAGAGTCCCTTGGACTGCAAGGAGATCCAACCAGTCCATTCTAAAGGAGATCAGTCCTGAGTGTTCTTTGGAAGGAATGATGCTAAAGCTGAAACTTGAGTACTTTGGCCACCTCATACGAAGAGTTGACTCATTGGAAAAGACCCTGATGCTGGGAGGGATTGGGGGCAGGAAGAGAAGGCGGTGACAGAGGATGAGATGGCTGGATGGCATCACCGACTTGATGGACGTGAGTTTGAGTGAACTCTGGGAGATGGTGATGGCCAGGGAGGCCTGGCGTGCTGCGATTCATGGGGTCACAAAGAGTCGGACATGACTGAGCGACTGTACTGAAATGAACTGAACTGATTCCTAATTCTTCTTATCCTTGCAATGTTGCCACACATGTTATTATATTGCTACTCATTTTGCTATTGGTAGTCAAATATTGTTTTCGATCTTCTAGTTAGAGGTGTGGGGTTTAACTAACAATCCCCCTCTAGTGTGTAATTTCACAGCTGTGATATATATCTAATAATATGACAATATGACAATATTTATATATGTATCTACAACTCGTGTGTGTGTGTGTGTGTGTGTGTGCGTGCGCGCACTGTGGCTTCAGTCTTGTCTAACTCTTTGAGACCCTATGGACTGTAGTCCCCCACGCTCCTCTGTCCATGGGATTCTCCAGGCAGGAATACTGGACTGCGTTCCCATGCCCTTCTCCAGGGCATCTTTCCAACCCGGGCATCCAACCTGCGTCTCCTGCATCTCCTGCATTGCAGGTGGAGTCTTCACTGCTGAGCCACCAGGGAAGCTCCACTGCTATGTAGACAACTAATAATGTGATGATAATGGAGATAAAATGAAACATGAAAACATTCAATTAACCATAAATAGGCAGAAAATGAGGTAAGTTAAAGAATAGAAGTAAGAAATAGAAAAAATAGCAAGATAGTAGGTTTCTATCTAATTATATCAATTATGACATTACATGTAAAAGATCTGGGGCTTCCCAGGTGGTGCTAGTGATAAAGAATCCACCTGCCAATGCAGGGGATATAATGAGTCACGGGTTCAACCTTGGGCTGGGAAGATCCCCTGAAGTACGACATGGCAACCCACTGTAGTATTCTTGCCTGGGGAATACCATGGACAGAGGAGGCTGGCAGGCTACAGCCCATGGGATTGCAAAGAGTCGGACACGACTGAAGCAACTTAGTACACAAGTACATAAAATATCTGACAAGCAACTGAAAGACTGGATCAAATGCAAGACTCATCTACATGCTGTCTACAAAAAACTCACATTAAATACAAAGGTACAGGTTTTAAGTAAAAAGAGAGAATAAGATAATACCTCGCAAAACTAATTAAAAGGCAGCTGGTATTTCTTTATTAATAAAAGGCAAGGTAGACTGAGAACAAAGAATTATTATCAAGAATAAAGTGGGTTATTTCATAATGGGGCTAGTTCACCAAAAAGATATAAAAATCTTAAATGTGTATGCATCTAACAACAGAGCTTGAAAATGCATGAAGCAGAAACTGACAGAATTAAAAGCAGAAACAGGCAATGTGCAAGTATAGTTGTAGATTTTATCATTCTAGCTCAGTAATTCATAAAACAGGTAGACAGAAAATCAGTTAGAATATAAAGTCCTAAATAAAACTATGAATCAAGTTGACCTAATTAATATTTATAGCATACTTCATCAATAACATCAGAGTACACAGTCTTAAAAACTGTCATGAACCAATCAGCAAATAGTTCATACACCAGGCCTTTTAAAAAGGCTTAACAGATTTTAAATGATTAATATAAAACATGTTCTCTGATCATAATGGAATTAAGTTAGAAACTAATAACTGTAAAATATCTGGAAAATCCTCAAATATTTGGAAATTAAATAGCAGAGTTCTAATTACCTCAGGGGTCAGAGAGGAAGACATGGAAATTAGAAAATATTAATTCTGTTTCTTGAGCTGAGTTGTGGTTACTTGAGGTTTCACTTTGTGAAAACTCATAAGGTGTATATTTGGTTTTGTGCACTTTTCTGTATATATGTTATATTCTCAACAAAATGAAACAAAAATGAACAAATTCCTAGCAAAATATAATTTAGCAAAACAAAATCAAGAAGAAATAAATAGGAAAGTGGGAGCAAGACTGCAAGCTGCAGTGGGCAGCCTAGTTGGGTAAATTCCCAAACCCCACAGAATCCAAGTGAGTAAGATAGCACAGGAAAAAAACCCATCAGTTCAGTTCAGTCGGTCAGTCGTGTCTGACTCTTTGCAACTCCATGGATTGCCCTCAGGCCTCCCTGTCCATCACCAACTCCCGGAGTTCACTCAGACTCATGTCTATCGAGTCAGTGATGCCATCCAGCCATTTCATCCTCTGTCGTCCCCTTCTCCTCCTGCCCCCAATCCCTCCCAGCATCAGGGTCTTTTCCAATGAGTCAACTCTTCGCATGAGGTGGCCAAACTCAGCATCAGTACTTCCAATGAACACCCAGGACTGATCTCCTTCAGAATGGACTGGTTGGATCTCCTTGCAGTCCAAGGGACTCTCAAGAGTCTTCTCCAACACCACAGTTCAAAAGCATCAATTCTTCGGCGCTCAGCCTTCTTCACAGTCCAGCTCTCACATCCATACATGACCACAGGAAAGACCATAGCCTTGACTAGACGAACCTTTGTTGGCAAAGTAATGTCTCTGCTTTTGAATATGCTATCTAGGTTGGTCATAACTTTCCTTCCAAGGAGTAAGCGTCTTTTAATTTCATAGCTGCAATCATCATCTGCAGTGATTTTGGAACTCCAAAAATAAAGTCTGACACTGTTTCCACTGTTTCTCCATCTATTTCCCATGAAGTGATGGGACCAGATGCCATGATCTTTGTTTTCTGAATGTTGAGCTTTAAGCCAACTTTTCACTCCCCTCTTTCACTTTCATCAAGAGGCTTTTGAGTTCCTCTTCACTTTCTGCCATAAGGGTGGTGTCATCTGCATATCTGAGGTTATTGATATTTCTCCTGGCAATCTTGATTCCAGCTTGTGTTTCTTCCAGCCCAGCGTTTCTCATGATGTACTCTGCATATAAGTTAAATAAGCAGGGTGACAATGTACAGCCTTGACATACTCCTTTTCCCATTTGGAACCAGTATGTTGTTCCATGTCTAGTTCTAACTGTTGCTTCCTGATGTGCATATAGGTTTCTCAAGAGGCAGGTCAGGTGGTCTGGTATTCCCATCTCTTTCAGAATTTTCCACAGTTTATTGTGGTCCACACAGTCAAAGGCCTTGGCATAGTCAATAAAGCAGAAATAGATGTTTTTCTAGAACTCTCTTACTTTTTTGATGATCCAGCGGATGTTGGCAATTTCATCTCTGGTTCCTCTGGTTCCCTTTCTAAAACGAGCTTGAACTTGTGATGACTTGTTTTCATCACAGACTCCAGAATACAAGTAATTGCAGCCAAACTTCTGCAGGAAGAAGATAAGTGTGGTATTAGTGAAATCCTGAACAAAAACAAAGGTAAGGCAAAAAGACTTCTAAGAATCCCAGAAGCCAAATTGTCAGCATGTATTCACTTCTAAAGCGGAGTTCCTACTCCTCATAGAATGCTCAGCTGATATGAGCAGACAGATCTACACCAGAGCTCGTGGGTGAGAAGGGAACACAAAATTAAATTCAGGTGGTGGTGGGTTGATGTGGGTCGTAGGAATTTTTGAAGTTAGCCAGGTGAAGCTCTCTTCCAGGACAGAGCCCGACAAAGAGGAAAGTTTACTTGGAGAACTAAATTGAGAAAGAGAAGGATGAAATGGTTAAGAAAAAGGATGTTACAGATAAAATTGGGGAAGGGAGGAGACACATTTCAAAAAGGTCAGACTTTTGAACAGTTCAGAATAACCACAGGGGAGGAAGGGGGAGTCATGAAGCTAGGTATGTCTCCTTGCCCACACTTCCCTGCTGAGTTCAGGAAAATCATCTTGCTTTATACTTGAGCAACAGAAAAAGATGTCGAATCCTGAACAGAGTTATGTAACAAAGTTATAGAAAAGCCTCCTTTTTAAGAAGACTAGAAAATTATTGAACCAAGTCCTTTATTAAGTGGTAACAATCGATTGTGTTTTAAGATCATATGGTAGATGAGAGAAAGATGATGTTTTCTGTGGGGCTTATTTGCATTAGTTGTTCTCAAGTTTTGGCAAAAAAAAAAAAAAAAAAAAAAAAACCTATACTAATACAACTACCACAACATACATAAAACTTAGAGAGGTAGAATTTTTTGCTTGGTGATTTCTCATAGTTAAAATGCATCACTGGGTCAGTAAAATATCTTAAAACTTCAAGAAACATTTCATGATATTCAAGAAGGCAGAAGATGTTTGCACAGTGACGGATGACAACATGAACATAGATCTATTAAATTCAGGAGCTAGCATCATTAATGCCAGTAATTATTTCAAGCAGTAACTGCCCAGAGGAAAAGTGGTCTGAGCCACCACAGAAAACAACTTAGCAATAGCTTTTGGGCATTGTACAGATTTACAACTCTATACACACTCATTACTTGGGCGTTGCTTTTCTTTCTTCAAACACCTATGGTGAGTATAATGAAACTGGACCAAATGGCTAAAAGAAATAGGCACGCACTTGTAGTGGCGCTTACAGATGGAGGACAAGTTTTGATGAAATATGAAGCCTTTGACTCTTTTTCCGGCTGGGCTCTAACTGAACTTCCATTTTCTAGGCTCACCTTCTGAAATTTTCGGCTTACTTTTTTCTTTCCTCTTCCATTTTGTTGATTGGTACATCTTTAATGAAAAAAAATGTATTTTGTTTTGTTAATTGCACAAATATGTGTCTATTAGGCATGATTGCAGCACTAATGTAACTGCCAAAGACAAGCTTGTCAAAACTGATGTTTGAGATAATTACATAAACTCAGATATCAAGCATATATTTTAAATATTTAATATATTAATAAATCACAGCATCAACAGTAACATTTTTTAACTGAGGAAGACAGATGCCATTTTTACAAATAAATCCAGTGATAAAAATTCTGATATAATGCCTTACTGTTAAGGTTTGGGTAAGGTATTAAATTACTCTTTGCAACTTTGTTTTTTTACTGTTTAACTTTTTCCAATTTTAACAATTGGAAAAATAGTTTTTTTACTGTTTAACAATTCCAATTTTCCATTGATTCATTAAAATAAAAACTTCTCAGCTCAAATAAAAAAGAAAAGCAACAAAAGAAAAGAAACAGAAAAGCAAACTCTTTTGGCTTGGACTGCTGATGTAGCCTATTTAATCTCCTCACCTCCACTTCTGCCTCTGCTCTACACTTGACCACCATCTATTCTGTTACCAAAATACCTTCCTGTCACATTTATCACCCTTCCTTCCAAAGCCCTATCAAAATATTATAGCAAATAGGTGGAAAAAAATTAGCCTGTAACAGCTTTGTGCATTGGATTTGGGAATATCAGAAAACCAAAGGATCAAGATGATTTCTGCAAGATGGAAAGAAGGGACTATTGAGAGATAAGCCAGGGTTGGAAGTAAATCTTGAATGCTGCTGCTAAGTCGCTTCAGTCGTGTCCGACTCTGTGCGACCCCATAGACGGAAGCTCACCAGGCTCCCCTGTCTCTGGGATTCTCCAGGCAAGAACACTGGAGTGGGTTGCCATTTCCTTCTCCAATGCAGGAAAGTGAAAAGTCAAAGTGAAGTCGTTCAGTCGTGTCCGACTCTTAGCGACCCCATGGACTGGAGCCTACCAGGCTCCTCTGTCCATGGGATTTTCCAGGCAAAATTACTGGGGTGGGGTGCCATTGCCTTCCCCGAAATCAGAGAAAGAAAGGGGCCCATCAAAAACAGCTATTCCTGGTATAGTCATCAGGTATGGAGGGCAGGTTAGGCAATGGGGGCAGAGGTCAAAGCTGGGTACTTTCTGAGAACATGGAACATTATGCTCAGGAAGAGCTAGGGCTCAGATTGGGGGCCCAGGGGTTAATACACAGTCAATCTACCTGCTTAGTTCATACTTGCACAAAGTAAAATCTACCAGTGGACAATATTAACACATATTTGTTAAACAAATTAATAAACAAATGTGGAATGATTACTTCGGTTATAATTAGAAGTAACCATAAGGAAAATCATTGACTGAACTGCATTCCTGAAAGCCCTCAGTTCCAGACCCAGTTATAGAAATTTCAACTCCACTCATTCCTCAGATGAGACTGGAAAAATCAGGAGAAAATCCTCATCAACAACCCTTTTCAAGAGTTCACACTTTCTCAGCCCCCAGTATCAATTCATGATTGCTCCTAAGCTTCTACTCTCCAGCCTCAACCATTATTGCAATAGTAGGTTTTGACTCCTCCCCAGTTGTTCGTAATTGTGCAGTGTTGTAAGTGCCTACCATCCTTCTCCAGATCATTCCATGGGAGCTTTAGCTTCTTCCACTGCAACAGAGAAATTTCTCTCAGTGACATTCATTTCAGTCACCTTAGACAATTGGATTTCTAAATGATGAAACTCTTTTGTTCCACCCTAAATAGCTATATTCTTTTAGGAAGTTATGTCACCTGCCTCAAGAACTAGGCTTGAACTCTGTCCTGGTCTTGGCCAAATTTTTTTTTACTCAAGACACTTCATCCTGATATTTGCACACATGATCATCAGTTTTAGTCTATCTCTTTGAACTGCCTAGTGGATCTCATGCACAGAGAATTCCAGTGGCCTACTAAGATGATTCAGATTTCCTGAAATGAATGGACCCTCTAAAGTGAATAGTGGTCATTGTCTACTTAAGGTGTTTGGACGTTTTCTATTTGCGTAGCATACTAACTATTGAATATATTATTTGTTAATGATGAAGTATTTTAGTGTCTGATAGAAGATGTTTTCACATATAGAGCTATAGGGAAGTTATTCTGGCTTATATATGATTTAACTTGAACTTTATTTTTATTGGAAGATTCTGTTTGTGACCTATTAAACATGCACGGTACATCTGCTTTAACCATTAAATAAAACAATATATTTAAAAATCAAAATGGATTAACTGTGGTTCAGACATTCAAAATGGATGTGAGTGGCCATTGTGGATATGGTTTTAGACACATTCCTGCATCACTGAGATTTTAATTTTCTGAACCCTATCAGACTCAAGGACATCACCAGCCATTCTAAAAATAGTATCTGCTAGTAGCTGCCAGATGCAATCTTATGGTCTCAAGGTTTCCCCTTGTAACCACACAACTATTTCAGACCCCAACCCATCCTTGCTTTAACATGCACCCTTAATTCTTACCAGATCAAATCTTACTGACAATTTATGTAATATTGTGGGTTTTGCCTTTATAAGGTTCCCCATTTTGTAGTCTGTTGTTGTTGTTTAGTCACTAAGTCATGTCTGACTCTAAGTACATGTGTGATCCCATGGACTACAGCATGCCAGGCTTTCCTGTCCTTCACCATCTCCTGAAATTGCTCAAACTCATGTCCACTGAGTCAATGACTCCATCCAATCATCGCATCCTCTGTTGCACTCTTCTCCTCTTGCTCTCAATCTTTCCTAGCATCAAGGTTAATGAGTCAGCTCTTCTCATCAGGTGGCCAAAGTACTGGGGCTCAGCCTCAGTATTAGTCCTTCTAGTGAATATTCAGGGTTGATTTCCCTTAGGATTGACTGGTTTGATTTACTTCTGTCCAAGGGACTCTTAAGACTCTTCTCCAGCACAATTCAAAAGCATCAGTTCTTCGGTTCTCAGCCTACATTATGGTCCAACTATCACATTGGTACATGACTACCAGAAAAACCGTAACTTTCATGAGATGGACCTTTGTCGGCAAAGTGATGTCTCTACTTTTTGATATACTGCATAGGTTGTCTTTGCTTTTCTTCCAAGGAGCAAGTGTCTTTTAATTTCATGGCTGCAATCACCATCTGCAGTGATTTTGGAGGACCCCAAAATAAAATTTGTCACTGTTAGTACTTTTTCCCTATGTATTTTCCATGAAGTGATGGGACCGGATGTCGTCATCTTAGTTTTTTTTTTTTTGAAGTCAATAATTACTTTATTTTTTTTTTATTTTGCTTAACTTTACAATATTGTATTGCTTTTACAATACATCAAGATGGATCCACCGCCAGTATACACGTGTTCCCCATCCTGAACCCTCCTCCCTCTCCCCTCCCCGCACTATCCCTCCAGGTCGTCCCAGTGCTCCAGCCCCAGGCATTTGTTATCGGGCATCGTACCTGGACTGACGACTCATTTCAGATATAATATTATACATATTTCAATGCTATTCTCCCCAATCATCCCACCCTCTCCCGGTCCCAGAGTCCAAAAGTCTGTTCTATACATCAGTGTCTCTTTTGCTGTCTCGTAAATAGGGTTATTTTTACCATCTTTCTAAATTCCATATATATGCGTTAGTATACTGTATTTGTGTTTTTGTTTCTGGCATACTTCACTCTGTATAATAAGCTCCAGTTCCATCCACCTCCTTAGAACTGATTCAAATGTATTCTTTTTAATGGCTGAGTAATACTCCATTGTGTATATGTACCACAGCTTGCTTATCCATTCATCTGTGGATGGACATCTAGGTTGCTTCCACGTCCTGGCTATTGTAAACAGTGCTGCTATGAACACTGGGGTACACGTGTCTCTTTCAATTCTGGTTTTCTCAGTGTATATGCCCAGCAGTGGGATTGCTGGATCGTAAGGCAGTTCTATTCCCAGTTTTTTGAGGAATCTCCATACTGTTCTCCATAGTGGCTGTACTAGTTTGCATTCCCACCAACAGTGTAAGAGGGTTCCCTTCTCTCCGCACCCTCTCCAGCATTTACTGCTTGTGGACTTTTGGATAGCAGCCATTCTGATTGGCATGAAATGGTACCTCATAGTGGTTTTGATTTGCATTTCCCTGATAATGAGTGATGTTGAGCATCTTTTCATGTGTTTGTTAGCCATCTGTATGTCTTCTTTGGAGAAATGTCTATTTAGTTCTTTGGCCCATTTTTTGATTGGGTCATTTATTTTTCTGTAATTGAACTGTAGAAGTTGCTTGTATATTTTTGAGATTAGTTGTTTGTCAGTTGCTTCATTTGCTATTATTTTCTCCCATTCTGAAGGCTGTCTTTTCACCTTGCTTATAGTTTGCTTTGTTGTGAAGAAGCTTTTAAGTTTGATTAGGTCCCATTTGTTCATTTTTGATTTTATTTCTGATATTCTGGGAGGTGGGTCATGGAGGATCCTGCTGTGATGCAAGTCAGAGAGTGTTTTGCCTATGTTTTCCTCTAGGAGTTTTATGGTTTCTGGTCTTACATTTAGCTCTCTAATCCATTTTGAGTTTATTTTTGTGTATGGTGTTAGAAAGTGTTCTAGTTTCATTCTTTTACAAGTGTTTGACCAGTTTTCCCAGCACCACTTGTTAAAGAGATTGTCTTTAATCCATTGTATATTCTTGCCACCTTTGTCAAAGATAAGGTGACCATATGTGCGTGGATTTATCTCTGGGCTTTCTATTTTGTTCCATTGATCTATATTTCTGTCTTTGTGCCAGTACCATACTGTCTTGATGACTGTGGCTTTGTAGTAGAGCCTGAAGTCAGGCAGGTTGATGCCTCCAGTTCCGTTCTTCTTTCTCAAGATAGCTTTGGCTATTTGAGGTTTTTTTGTATTTCCATACAAATTGAGAAATTATTTGTTCTAGCTCTGTGAAGAATACCATTGGTAGCTTGATGGGGATTGCATTGAATCTATAAATTGCTTTGGGTAGTATACTCATTTTCACTATATTGATTCTACCAATCCATGAACATGGTATATTTCTCCATCTATTAGTGTCTTCTTTGATTTCTTTCACCAGTGTTTTATAGTTCTCTATATATAGGTCTTTAGATTCTTTAGGAAGATATATTCCTAAGTATTTTATTGTTTTCATTGCAATGGTGAATGGAATTGTTTCCTTAATTTCTCTATTTTCTCGTTATTAGTGTACAGGAATGCAAGGGATTTCTGTGTGTTAATTTTATATCCTGCAACTTTACTATATTCATTGATCAGTTCTAGTAATTTTCTGGTGGAATCTTTAGGGTTTTCTACGTAGAGGATCATGTCATCTGCAAACAGTGAGAGTTTTACTTCTTCTTTTCCAATGCATAGAAATGAATGAAAATGAAAACACAACAACCCAAAACTTGTGGGACACTATAAAAGCAGTCCTACGGGGAAAGTTCATAGCAATACAGGCATACCTCAAGAAACAAGAAAAAAGCCAAATAAATAACCTAACTCTACACCTAAAGCAACTGGAAAAGGAAGAAATGAAGCACCCCAAGGTTAGTAGAAGGAAAGAAATCTTAAAAATTAGGGCAGAAATAAATGCAAAAGAAACAAAAGAGACCATAGCAAAAATCAACAAAGCCAAAAGCTGGTTCTTTGAAAGGGTAAATAAAATTGACAAACCACTAGCCAGACTCATCAAGAAACAAAGGGAGAAAAATCAAATCAATAAAATTAGAAATGAAAATGGAGACATCACAACAGACAGCACAGAAATACAAAAGATCATAAGAGACTACTATCAGCAATTATATGGCAATAAAATGGACATGTGGAAGAAATGGACAAATTCTTAGAAAAGTACAACTTCCCAAAACTGGATCAGGAAGAAATAGAAAATCTTAACAGACCCATCACAAGCACGGAAATTGAAACTGTAATCAGAAATCTTCCAGCAAACAAAAGCCCAGGTCCAGACGGCTTCACAGCTGAATTCTACCAAAAATTTAGAGAAGAGCTAACATCTATCCTACTCAAACTGTTCCAGAAAATTGCAGAGGAAGGCAAACTTCCAAACTCATTCTATGAGGCCACCATCACCCTAATACCAAAACCTGACAAAGATCCCACAAAAAAAGAAAACTACAGGCCAATATCACTGATGAATATAGATGCAAAAATCCTTAACAAAATTCTCGCAATCAGAATCCAACAACACATTAAAAAGATCATACACCATGACCAAGTGGGCTTTATCCCAGGAATGCAAGGATTCTTCAATATTCGCAAATCAATCAACGTAATACACCACATTAACAAACTGAAGAATAAAAACCATATGATTATCTCAATAGATGCAGAGAAAGCCTTTGACAAAGTTCAACATCCATTTATGATAAAAACTCTCCAGAAAGCAGGAATAGAAGGAACATACCTCAACATAATAAAAGCTATATATGACAAACCCACAGCAAACATTATCCTCAATGGTGAAAAATTGAAAGCATTTCCTCTAAAGTCAGGAACAAGACAAGGATGCCCACTTTCACCATTACTATTCAACATAGTTTTGGAAGTTTTGGCCACAGCAATCAGAGCAGAAAAAGAAATAAAATGATCTTAGTTTTTTAAATATTGAGTTGTAAGCTTTTTCACTCTCCTGTTTCACCCTCAAGAGGCTCCTTAGTTCCCTCTTTGCTTTCTGCCATAAGGGTGCTATCATCTGCATATCTGAGATTGTTGATATTTCTCACAGCAATCTATGCCAGCTTGAGCTCCATCCAGCCTGGCATTTTGCGTGATGTACTCGGCATAGTACATCACTGAGGATGGTGACTGCAGCTGTAAAATCAGAAGATGATTGCTTCTTGGCAGGAAAGCTATGACAAACCTAGACAGTTTGTTGAAAAGCAGAGACATTACTCTGTTGACAAAGCTCCACATATTCAAGGCTATGGTCTTCCCAGTGGTCACGTATGGTTATAAGATCTGGACTATAAAGGAGGCAGAGTGCCAAATAATTGATGCCTTTGAACTGTGGTACTGGAGAAGACTCCTGAAAGTCCATTGGACAGCCAAACCAGTACATCTTAAGAAAAATAAACCCTGAATACTCATTGAAAGGACTGATGCTGAAGTTCAAGTATTTTGGTCATATGATGTAAACAGCTGACTTATAGATTGCTGGGATAGATTGAGGGCAGAAAGAGAAGAGAGTGTCAGAGGATGAGATGGCTTGATGGCATCGACAATTCAATGGACCCGAACTTGGGCAAACTTCAGGAGATGGTGAGTGACAGGGAGGCCTAGAGTGCTGCAGTTCATGGGGTAGCAAACAGTTGGACATGACTGAGTGACTGAACAACAACACTCTTCATAGAAGTTAAATAAGCGGGGTGACAATATAAAGTCTTGATGTACTCCTTTCCCAATTTGGAACCAGTCAGTTGTTCCACGTCTAGTTCTAACTTTTGCTTCTTGACCTGCATACAGGTTTCCCAGGAGGCAGGCAGGTAAGATGGTCTAGTATTCCCACGTCTTTAAGAATTTTCCACAGTTTGTTGTGATCCACACAAAGGCTTTAGCCAAGTCAGTGAAACAGAAGATGTTTTTCTGGAATTCTCTTGCTCTATAATCCAGTGGATGTTGGCAATTTGATCTCTGGTTCCTCTGCCTTTACCAAATCCAGCTTGTACATCTGGAACTTCTTGGTTCATGTACTGATGAAGCCTAGCTTGAAAGATTTTTGAGCATTACCTTGCTGACATAGGAAAAGAGTGCAATTGAACTTTCAACATTCTTTGGCACTGCCCTTCTCTGGGATTGGAATGAAAACTTGACATTTTCTAGTCCTGTGACCACTGCTGAGTTTTCCAAATTTGCTGGCATATTGAGTGCAGCACTTTCACAGCATCATCTTATAGGTTTTGAAAGAGCTCAGCTGGAATTCCATCATCTCCACTAGCTTTGTTTGTAGTAATACTTCCTAAAGCCCCGTGACATCACACTGCAGGATGTCTGGCTCTAGATGAGTCACCACACCATTTTGGTTATCTGGGTCATTAAGACTTTTTTGGTATAGTTCTTCTGTATATTCTTGCCCCCTCTTTTTAACCTCTTTAGCTTCTGTCAGGTCCTTGCTATTACTGTCCTTTATTGTGCCCATCTTTGCATGAAATGTTTCTTTGGTATCTCCAATTTTCTTGAAAAGATCTCTAGTTTTGCCATTCTATTATTTTCCTCTATTTCTCTGCATTGTTCACATAAGAAGACTTTCTTCTCTTTCCTTGCTATTCTCTGAAACTCTGCATTCAATTGTGTATTTCTTTCCCTTTCTCCTTTGCCTTTCATGTCTCTTTTCTCAGCTCTTTGTAAGGTCTCTCAGACAACCACTTTGCCTTGTTGCATCTCTATCTTTGGGATGGTTTTGGTCACTGTTGCCTGTACAATATTATGAACGTCTGTCCATCATTTTTCAGGCACTCTATCTACAAGATTTTGTAGTCTGGTGGAACACAATTCAAGTGCTTCTTGAATTTCTCTCCCAGGCTACAGTCCTCAGTGGTTCAAATAAAATTATTTTCTATTCCTATTACAGATTGGGGACTTCCGGTTAAGATGGCGGAGGATTAGGACGGGGAATACGCTTTCTCCTCCACAAATTCATCAATGGGACATCTGGGCGCCGAGTAAATACCACAAACAGCTTCGGAGTGCTGGCGGAGGACGTCGGACACCCAGAAAAGCAACTCACTACCTTCTAAAGGAGGTAGGAAAGAATATAGAAGCCAGAGAGAGACAAAGAGGGAGGGGCGGACCTCTGTCCGGGGAAGGGAGTCTTAAAAAGAGAAGTTTCCAAACACCAGGAAACACTCTCCCTGCGGAATCTGCGCCGAACCTGGGAAACACGGAGACTATCATAACAGGGAGGAGAACAGTTGAGCAATTAGAACCCACAGACTGCGGGCCCTGCAGTAACTTCCGCAGCGGAAAAGCACCGCTGCAAACGCCCGCATCTGCCATTGGGGAGCCGGGGCTGGGCAGGGAGACGCCTTGGCCGTTTCCACGCGGGACGCTCCCCTGCCGGCGCTCCCCAGAGGGACGCTCCCCCACGGGACTCTCCCCCACTGGACGCTCCCCCGCCGGCCACTCCCGTGCAGGCGTGCCCCCGCCCGCTGTGCAGGCGGCTCCCACGAGGGCCACCCCATCCCCCTCCCCCACCCGCCCGCCCGCCATTCCCGTCGCCGGCCCCTCCCCCTCTGCGGGCCTCAGCGCAGACTTCGTTCGCCTGATTGTCTGGAGTGCTGCCTAACTGGAGTAGTTTGGGCCGGCAATCCAGATTGTGCAGCGCCGACCACACGAGTGGCGGGCCTTGGCCCAGAACACTGCCGAACCGTGCACAGAACAAAGAACTATACAGACCAACCACAGAGAAAGGGGCCTATAGATCTTGAGAAATTTAAGCCGGAACAAGGAACTAGCTGAAAATGAACTGAACCCACAACAATAATAGAGAAACTCTTATATAGATTGTTACTATTTTTACCATCATTATTTCCTTTTTTTTTCTTTTCTTTTTTTAATATATATATATATTTTAAATTTTTATTATTTTTTAATTGGAAAAAGGAAAACAAAAATTTTTTTTTCCTTTTAATTTTTTTTTGTTGTTGTTTGTTTTGTTTCTTTTATTTTTATTTTTTTTTAATCCTCTAGTACTTCTTTAATCTCCACGTTTAGATATAACTTTTGCGACCCTGTTTTGTTTTTTTGTTTTTTTCTTTTTTCCTTTTGGTCTTTTGCTTTTTTCCTTTCCTTTTTTCTTTTCTTTACTGATTACTGACTAGATCTGTCTCTCTCCTTCACACTCCCTCCTTTTATCCTCCTGACCACCTCTGTCTCCTTCCTCCCTTTTTCCTTCTATGTATAATTCCGTGAACATCTCTGAGCGGTCCAGTTGTGGAATGCATTATAGAAGAAGAAGTTTTTGAGACTACTGTAAAAATAAGACCAATAACTGGAACCAGGAGGCTTAAGTCCATACCCTGATCCCACGAAACACTAATTGACAGGAGCTCATTAAAAGCCTCCATACCTACTCTGAAACCAAGCATCACACAAAGACCAGCAAGTTCCACAACAAGACATATCAAGCAAATTCTCCAGAAAAACAAGAACACAGCCTGAGCTCCAATACACAGGCTACAAAAAGCGACCCCAAAAGCATAGACATCTCATAACTCACTACTAGACACTCCACTGCACCCCAGAGAAAAGAAATCCAGCTCCACCCACCAGAACACCGATACAAGCTTCCATAAACAAAAAACCTCGACAAGCCACCGGTACAAACCCACATATAGTGCAGAAACGCCTATTACAGATTGGTTTACTGATTATTTTAAGTGACATATCAATTATTTTTTACTCTTGAAAAGCAATTATATATTATGAATTTATTCACTTGAAGGTATCAGTTCCCTTGGTTTAACTACCATACCATGTTATTTTGACCTCAGATCCCTCATTGCCTTTTTCTCACTTATCTAAGTTTTTTCACCATGTCCCAAAGGTTAAGATTGGTCTAGCCATACTGATTGTGGCCAATTCTCAGTGGTTTAACACTGGGCAGTCAAAACAGGAACTTTTACAACTTAAAAAGTTGCAAGAATATCTGTGTGAGAAATTTGAGCCCCCCCCCCAAAATAACTTGATGCTGTGTATTTTTTTTTTCTTGATCTTTTGTTCCACCATGACAGAATTTTTCTTCATCTCTTTTATCCCCCTTCCATTCCTATGAGGTTACTCCTGCACCCTCCACCGCATTGAGGCTAACAACCTAATTTGTATTTTTCTGTATTTTTTGTGTTCATATAACAATTCACACACACACACGTGTACACATATACACTTTGTTTAACAATGGAATAGGCTCATAGACTTATTTTTGTGTTTTTTTTTTTTTTTTTTGCATTCAAGAATACTTCTTGAGAATCTTTCAGGTTAGTTGATAGATCTCTAAGTCATTCATTTTAGTGGTACAGTGGGTGGGTGCACTTTTTAGTTAGCCCTTCTGTTGATAGACATCTACTGTTTCCAGTTTTTCATCATTAGAAACAATGCTGCCATAAATATCCTTGTACTAATGTCTTTCATATGGGTACCTTTATTACTGTGAGAATCAGCTCCTAGGAGAGGAACTGCTGGGTCTGTAGGTATATGTATTTCTAATTTTACGAGATGTTGCTGAATTCCTTTCCAAGACTTTTCTTCTCTGCCAACTATACACAAAAAGTATTGCTCTAGAGGTTTTCCTTCTTACCAAGTACAAAATTTTAAAGGTCTATCTCACTAAACTTCAAATGCTCAATATTTTAAAGGATGAATTGTCACCAGCAATATTGCTTTTCATTAAACATGGCTCAATATAAATTTTATGAACCCAAGCACGATAGTTTCTCTTAATTTTCCAACCTTATCTGCACTAGCAATTTAACCATCAGATTTAGAAAACAAAGGAGACTAAACAGATGTTCTTTCCTACTATTTTCCTGGGTACTCAATATCCTTAAAACTCAATTTACTGCCAAATTTACTTTAATGCTTTAAAATCTTGCCTTGCAGGATTCAAATAAAGAAATCACTCCCGTTCCTACCTCTGTGCTTAACATGGTTTTCCTGTTGGTTAGGGATTTTGTTTAAACTGAAATTAAGGAGGATGGAAGTAAGATGAGGCCACATAATAACATCTCAGTCATAATGAATTCTCAGTAAGGGATTCTAATAAGCAGAAGTTTTTCTGCTGTTGTCTCTACTGTTTTAAGAAAATCTTTCTTGCTTAATACCTGGGTATTATTTCTGAGGTGTCAGATGCCCATCAAGTACTGGTTCAAAAAGTATTCACTTATTTCACTGATACATCTATAAAAGAGCAGCTCAGGACTATAATATTCTCACAACTAATCTTAAAATAATGTTTTATTTAAACTAAAAATATGTATATTCATAAAATAGGACAAGTTTCCATGACTGACTGCATAATAAAGGTATAATCTCTGTCACTATTCTACATTATTTATAACTCCTGAGTATTTTTTTAAAATGAGAAATAACAAAGGAAATTTGTATTTTAGTACTTAGTATGTCCATAACCCTTGTTGTTTTGTAATCTCATTTAACAAGTTTACTTTGAAAATGCCAGTGGAATCTGGGAATGATCACTTGAAACTTTTGGTTGGCAATCGGTGCCTCACTATGAATTAAGCTGCAGTAATATGGCACATAGTATTATAGGAAAAGTTAGACTAGGATGACCCTAAGAAGTCATGTACCCTTGACTACACCAGGAAGAAATGAGGTCTACAAACATTCAGGTGCTGAGATGACATGGTTAGTTGTTTATGGTACCAAGGCCAGAGTACATGGTTATTGACATTCTATCCCAGTGTTCTTCACTGCACAATGTAGTGTGATTACATGTGAAGAAATTAAAGTTAGGTAAAGTTCTAGACTGTGAAATAAAGAACAGAGGTGACTCAGGAGGAGAACTGATAGGATTAAATTAGTTGGTTTCCTTAGGAAAACTGATGGCAAATAAAGAGGTGGAAGGGTGATGGAGAAGAGATATTGATAACAAGTTTCCTAAGTGACAACTTTGTGCAGGGCCTATGCGGTAGACATACAGCATTTTAAATCAGTAGTAAACCTACTGTCCAGAGAAGGCGATGGCAGCCCATTCCAGTACTCTTGCCTGGAAAATCCCATGGATGGTGGAGCATGGAAGGCTGCAGTCCATGGGGTTGCTGAGGGTCGGACACGACTGAGCGACTTCATTTTCCACTTTCCTGCATTGGAGAAGGAAATGGCAACCCACTCCAGTGTTCTTGCCTGGAGAATCCCAGGGACGGGGAAGCCTGGTGGGCTGCCGTCTATGGGGTCGCACAGAGTCGGACACGACTGAAGTGACTTAGCAGCAAACCTATTGTCAAGGCCCTCTCACAAAGTAAAAGTAGTATGGATAGTTGCTTTCAAGGTTACATCCTTTCATCTACTCTCCAGGGCTGTTTTACAATAGTCAAGAGGATTCTGTATAGGCTTTATTTTAGTTTTTACTCTCATTAAGGACTCATAAACTTAATTACTTAATATTCTTTAAGAAACACAGCTTGAAATAATTACTTCATTAGAAAAATTTAGCAGTGCTCATTCGGACTCTCTTGAACAGATTCTTGTTCTAGAACTGCTAAAGGTTTTATTTGTCCTTTTGTTCTGAATGTAAACCTCTTAACCTTCACATGGCTTGTAGAACTGCATTTCAAAAACCACTTAAGGAGAAATGTTTTAAAAACCTACATGAGGTCACTTTCAAGGATGTTCCTTATTAGCATAACTGTGTGTGTGTGTGTGTGTGTGTGTGTGTGTGTGCGCGCTCAGTTGCTTTGCAATCCCATGGACTGTAGCCCACTATGCTCCTCTCTCCATGGAACTCTCCAGGCAAGAATACTGGAGAGAGTTATTATTTGCTCCTTCACGGGAATCTTCCTGATCCAGGGATTGAAGTCCCCTCTCTTGCCTCTCCTGCGCTGGCAGGCAGATTCTTAACTATTGGGCAAGGTAGGAAGCCCTATTAGCATAAATTACAGCTTAAAAGTTCTAGAGATGTGAACTATTGGTAACTACTTTAAGGTATATGCTATATGGTAAAAGAATAAAGAAAAAATGGTCTTAAATAAATGGTTTAAGCATACCATTTCATTCATAATGGATCAATAACATTTGTTGAATAAATAAAATACAGTATGTTACTCTACTGCTGAAAAACTTTCAGTGTTATACAGGAGAAAGTGAATTATTTGGCCATTCGAGCTTATCTTCCAGTACTTTTCCCCTTAAGCACAACCTTCATTCTAACCAGAGCTCTCTCCTGAAGTCCATTGCTCCTTGCAGTCTCACTCTGTCCAGGCTGTTCCCTCTGCAGCTCCATCCCCCGTGCTCCCCGGTGCTTTACTTTACTCCTGTCCCTTCAGATGAAAATCCCGACCCTCCCACAATCAGCTGAAGGTATTTACTCCTCCCTCTGAATCTTCCTATCACCATTGCTCTGGATATTGCTCAAGATTTTAAAAATACGAACGTGTACATTTGTCTTTTCTGTTGTATGAGTTTTATCCCTCTCAGTCATAAGCGTCTTGAAGGTAGAGACTAATTGTCTTATATTTGATGTTGTAGACTCTCAAATACTCATCAGTTTGAAATGTATTTCGTTATCAAACAATCCTATATATGGAAGTCTGAGTTTAAATATTCATCATTGCTTATATTAAAATAAAAAATAAGCAAGAATTTTCAAATGATGACACAATATGATCACAATTTTGTCCTACATAAAAATTATATTTCACTTCATGATAAATATTGGAGATTTATATATATATACACACACTTATGTATATAATGTTAAAAGAGATTATATTTGGGTGGTAAAGTTGTAAAGATGAAATATGAATACAGGTACATTGAAAGCAATAAATTACTATAAAAAACTACTTTTGACACTTATTCCTTAAATTTATTCTTTCTTTTCAGTGATGGTATTAGATGTATTTTGCTTATTCTTCTAGATTTGTCACTTCTATTTCCTGTTTTCTTTTCTTTTCTTTTTTTTTGCATTTAACTCTTTGGGTAAAATCGGGCTTTCTGAAATCCTGGTGACCTAAGGATGTGATGATGTTCAAGCATGCCTGAGCCCTGTTTCAGTTTTTTTCCCTAGGATGGACATGGAGTTTGGGTCAAGAACCAGCAAAACCAAAGGTTGTAAGTATTTCTTTAACCAGAAGAACATGAATAGTTTGAGCAAGCTCTTCCTGAATAACGATATGAGCTCCAAGAATAAAATAATGGTAATAGAAGAAATGGAGCTTTTTGGCATCTTAGAACACATTTTGCTGATGTGCTGGCAGATAAGCTTCCCTTGTTATTGACTTAGGGGCCAAGAAAGTAGAAATAGGTTATAAGTGCTTTAAAAAATATCAAAATAATATTCAAAATATCTAACTTTGGTCAAATTTGAGTTCAAGGATGAGACTGACACCCTAAATGGCTGTATCTTTAGATGTCCCAGCCTTCATCTATAGAAACAAGACTTTCTTGATAGTACACTTATCTGCTGGCCAGATGGTATCTATTATATCTAGAAAACTGTTTGCTAAAGTATCAGTGAAGGGTATGATGGAACATTCTTAATTGTATTTGTGCTAGACAATACATTCAGATTTCCTATATGAAATCTCATAAAAACTATGAAACTAAGGTAAACTAGATTCACCCATCTAGGGACATCAAAAATTATTCTGAAAGAGGAGCGGAAATGGGGAAACTCAAAGAAGCTGACAGGATATTTAATGCTAGATACAACTATGATCTTTCCTGTGGTCATGTATGGATGTGAGAGCTGGACTGTGAAGAAGGCTGAGCACTGAAGAATTGATGCTTTTGAACTGCGGTGTTGGAGAAGACTCTTGAGAGTCCCTTGGACTGCAAGGAGATCCCACCAGTCCATTCTGAAGGAGATCAGCCCTGGGATTTCTTTGGAAGGAATGATGCTAAAGCTGAAACTCCAGTATTTTGGCCACCTCATGTGAAGAGTTGACTCATTGGAGAAGACTCTGATGCTGGGAGGGATTGGGGGTAGGAGGAGAAGGGGACGACAGATGAGATGGCTGGATGGCATCACTGACTCGATGGATGTGAGTCTGGGTGACCTCCGGGAGTTGGTGATGGACAGGGAGGCCTGGCGTGCTGTGGTTCATGGGGTCGCAAAGAGTCAGACACGACTGAGCGACTGATCTGATCTGATCTGATCTGATATATATGTGTGTGTGTTATATATATATATATATATATATATATATATATATATATGATTTCAGTCACTTAACACAAGGTTGATTTCTTCCTCAGGTCACTGTCCAATGTGGGGTGATAGGGAGGATTTTGCTCTTCAAAAATTTAAGTATTCAGGCTTCAGGGGCACCAGAAAAGAGAAAAGAATGCTTACCTGCTCCTTAGGCTTTGGTCTGCTCACTTAACACTAGTTAAGCTGATTGCTAAGTCATTTCAGTTGTATCTGACTCTGTGCGACCCCATAGACGGCAGCCCACCAGGCTCCCCGGTCCCTGGGATTCTCCAGGCAAGAACACTGGAGTGGGTTGCCATTTCCTTCTCCAATGCATGAAAGTGAAAAGAGAAAGTCAAGTCGCTCAGTCATGTCCGACTCTTAGCGACCCCATGGACTGCAGCCTACCAGGCTCCTCTGTCCATGGGATTTTCTAGGCAAGAGTACTGGAGTGGGGTGCCATTGCCTTCTCCAAGTTAAGCTGATTAGATGGTCTGTAATATACTTAACCCAGGAAGAAGTAACTGATTGGTGAACTAGTTTCTGCTATATCCATCATCCATTCTAATGAATACTTTTCAAATCAAAGTAATTTGATAGTAAAATACTAATTTGAAAACTTTTCTTTGAAAAAAATAAGAAAAACGTAGTTATGGAGATCATTTTGGTTTGGAGCATTTCAGTTTCCATTATTTGATGATTTCCAGTGAAACTGTAGTTAATTACATTTGATGTTGTAAGAGGAATGACTATATTTTAGAGATGCCTGAAAAAGATCAACTTCAACATTTTTAAGAAAAGGCTAAATATTAAATGTGTTATTCAACAGAGAACAGCTGACACATTTTATGGTATCAGATAAATGCTTAAATCCTACATTAGATGATCAAACAGCCAACATTTCAATCACTGTCTCCCCCAATGTATCTCAAAAGCACTCTATTAGCAAACATGACAGTCCAATTATTTCTATGGTGCTTATTATTTCATGGTGGCCCATTGCCAGTGGTAGAATATGGGGTGGGAAATGTTCCAGTGATGTTAACTGATTTTAAAAGCTAAAATATTGCTGGTGCTGAAAATGCATGGTTTATGTGAGGCTAACTGCCCTGACCCTGGTTTAAACTCATCAGATAAGTAAATATATCAGCACCTGCTTTAATAACTTTCTCTTAATATTCTGCTGAAAAAAAATGTAGGTAGGTTAATTTTGCTACAAAGAACATGTGAATAAAAGTATGTCACAAAAAAGGAAACATTTATCTGTCATTGGAGAATACAAAACAATTCAGAAAATATATCAGTAATTCCATATACATTGATCTGGTCTGCACTGATAAATCTACAGTATAAAAAATTAACCTTTCAAAATAAGAAAGGAACATGGGAAAATAGAATAAACTACAATAAATGTCTCGCCAGGACTGCACAGAACTTCTATTTTTTTTTTCTGCCATTTTTAAACTAGTAAGGAAAACATAAATAAGAAAATATAAAAGTACTCCATGAAAAGTCTGAATAAGGGAAAACGTTAGAACCGTACCTAACACTGCCTGATCAACAGGAGGAAGTTAATAAAGGTACACTGAATGACTAATGCGGCCATGACCGGGGCACTTAACACAGGTGAGAGGAGCTACCCCACATCTGAAGTCAGGGGCAGAAGCCGGGAGGACCCCATGCCTGAGGGGAGGTGGCCAAGAGGAGTTACCCCACGTCCAAGGTCAGGGGCAGCGGCAGAGAGTGCCAGGATGCAATGGTGCAGGAATGGCCGAGAGGAGCTACCCCACGTCCAATGCCAGGGGTGGTGGCTGGGAGGACTTACCCCACGCCCGAGAACAGGGGTGTCGGCTGGGAGGACCTACCCCATGCCTGAGGCAAGGGGCCAAGGCCCAGAGGAGCAACCCAACCTCCAAGGAGCAGTGGTTGCGTGGGCGCAGGAGGGCCTAGAGGAGCTGATCCACGTCAAGGTCAGAAGGGGCGGTGGTGAGGAGATACCCCTCGTCCAAGGTAAGGAGCAGCGGCTGCGCTTTGATGGAGCAGCCGTGAAGAGATAGCTCATGTCCAAGGTCAGAGAAACCCAAGTAAGACGGTAGGTGTTACAAGAGAGCATCAGAGGGCAGACACACTGAAACCATACTCACAGAAAACGAGTCAATCTAATCACACTAGGACCACAGCCTTGTCTAACTCAATGAAACTAAGCCATGCCCATAGGGCCACCCAAGATGGGCAGGCATGGTGGAGAGGTCTGACACAAGGTGGTCCACTGGAGAAGAGAATGGCAAACCACTTCAGTATTCTTGCCTTGAGAACCCCATGAACAGTATGAAAAGGAAAAATGATAGGATAATGAAAGGGGAACTCCCCAGGTCAGTAGGTGCCTAATATGCTACTGGAGATCAGTGGAGAAATAACTCCAGAAAGAATGAAGGGATGGAGCCAAAGCAAAAATAGTACCCAGTTGTGGATGTGTCTGGTGATAGAAGCAATGTCCGATGCTGTAAAGACCAATATTGCATAGGAACCTGGAATGGCAGGTCCATGAATCAAGGCAAATTGGAAGTGGTCAAACAAGAGATGGCAAGAGTGAACGTCGACATTCTAGGAATCAGCGAACTAAGGTGGACTGGAATGGGTGAATTTAACTCAGATGACCATTATATCTACTACTGTGGACAGGAATCCCTCAGAAGAAATGGAGTAGCCATCATGGTCAACAAAAGAGTTGGAAATGCAGTACTTGGATGCAATCCCATTGAATGATCTGTTTGTTTCCAGGGCAAACCATTCAATATCACAGTAATCCAAGTCTATGCCCCAACCAGTAATGCTGAAGAAGCTGAAGTTGAACAGGTTCTATGAAGACCTACAAGACCTTTTAGAACTAACACCCCCAAAAGATGTCCTTTTCATTACAGGGGACAATAATGCAAAAGCAGGAAGTCAAGAAACACCTGGAGTAACAGGCAAATTTGGCCTTGGAATACGGAATGATGCAGGGCAAAGACTAATAGAGTTTTGCCAAGAAAATGCACTGGTCAGAGCAAACACCCTCTTCCAACAACACAAGAGAAGACTCTACAAATGGACATCACCAGATGGTCAACACCGAAATCAGATTGATTATATTCTCTGCAGCCAAACATGGAGAAGCTCTATACAGTCAACAAAAACAAGACCAGAAGCTGACTGTGGCTCAGATCATGAACTCTTTATTGCCAAATTCAGACTGAAATTGAAGAAAGTAGGGAAAACCACTAGACCATTCAGGTATGACCTAAATCAAATCCCTTATGATTATACAGTAGAAGTGAGACATAGATTTAAGGGCCTAGATCTGATAGATAGAGTGCCTGATGAACTATGGATGGAGGTTCATGACACTGTACAGGAGACAGGGGTGAAGACCATCCCCATGTAAAAGAAATGGAAAAAAGCAAAATGGCTGTCTGAGGAGGCCTTACAAATAGCTGTGAAAAGAAGAGAAGCAAAAAGCAAAGGAGAAAAGGAAAGATATAAACATCAGAATGCAGAGGTCCAAAGAATAGCAAGAAGAGATAAGAAAGCCTTCTTCAGCGATCAATGCAAAGAAATAGAGGAAAACAACAGAATGGGAAAGACTAGAAATCTCTTCAAGAAAATTAGAGATATGAAGGGAATATTTCATGCAAAGATGGGGTGGATAAAGAACAGAAATGGTATGGACCTAACAGAAGCAGAAGATATTAAGAAGAGGTGGCAAGAATACACAGAATTGTACCAAAAAGATCTTTGCAACCCAGATAATCACGATGGTGTGATCACTGATCTAGAGCCAGACATCCTGGAATGTGAAGTCAAGTGGGCCTTAGAAAGCATCACTACAAACAAACTAGTGGAGGTGATGGAATGTTTCAGCTGACCTATTTCACATCCTGAAAGATGGTGCTGTGAAAGAGCTGCACTCAACATGCCAGCAAATTTGGAAAACTCAGCAGTGGCCACAGGACTGGAAAAGGTCAGTTTTCATTCCAATCCCAAAGAAAGGCAATGCCAAAGAATGCTCAAACTACTGCACAATTGCACTCATCTCACACACTAGTAAAGTAATGCTCAAAATTCTCCAAGCCAGGCTTCAGCAATATGTGAACCGTGAACTTCCAGATGTTCAAGCTGGTTTTAGAAAAGGCAGAGGAATCAGAGATCAAATTGCCAACATCTGCTGGATCATCTAAAAAGCAAGAGAATTCCAGAAAAATATCTATTTCTGCTTTATTGACTATGCCAAAGCCTTTGACTGTGTGGATCACAATCAACTGTGGAAAATTCTGAAAGAGATGGGAATACCAGACCACCTGACCTGCCTCTTGAGAAACCTATATGCAGGTCAGGAAGCAACAGTTAGACCTGGACATGGAACAACAGACTGGTTCCAAATAGGAAAAGGAGTACATCAAGGCTGTATATTGTCACCCTGGTATTTAACTTATATGCAGAGTACATCATGAGAAACGCTGGGCTGGAAGAAGCACAAGCTAGAATCAAGATTGCCAGGAGAAATATCAATCACCTCAGATATGCAGATGACACCACCCTTATGGCAGAAGTGAAGAGGAACTAAAAAGCCTCTTGATGAAGGTGAAAGAGGAAAGTGAAAAAGATGGCTTAAAGCTCAACATTCAGAAAATGAAGATCATGGCATCTGGTCCCATCAGTTCATGGGAAGTAGATGGGGAAACAGTGGAAACAGTGGCAGACTTTATTTTGGGGGCTCCAAAATTACTGCCGATAGTGACTGCAGCCATGAAATTAAGAGATGCTTACTCCTTGGAAGGAAAGTTATGACCAACCTAGATAGCATATTGAAAAGCAGAGACATTACTTTAAGAAAGATCTGTATAGTCAAGGCTATGGTTTTTCCAGTGGTCATATATGGATGTGAGAGTTGGACTGTGAAGAAAGCTGAGCACAGAAGAATTGATGCTTTTGAACTGTGGTGTTGGAGAAGACTCTTGAGAGTCCCTTGGACTGCAAGGAGATCCAACCTGTCCATTCTGATGATCAGCCCTGGGATTTCTTTGGAAGCAATGATGCTAAAACAGAAAGTCCAGAACTTTGGCCACCTCATGCAAAGAGTTGACTCATTGGAAAAGACTCTGATGCTGGGAGGGTCTGGGGGCAGGAGGAGAAGGGGACGACAGAGGATGAGATGGCTGGATGGCATCACTGACTCGATGGATGTGAGTCTGAGTGATCTCCGGGAGTTGGTGATGGCCAGGGAGACCTGGCGTGCTGCGATTCATGGGGTTGCAAAAAGTCTGATACGACTGAGTAATTGAACTGAACTGAACTGAACTGAACTGAATGATTGAATGAATGATTAAACAATAGACCTGAAAGAGGACTGAACTCTGAAGGAGAAGGCTCAGACTAATGTATCACTGGTTGGCCACATAGTAGCAAGTAATAATCCGTTCAGTTCTGTCGCTCAGTCGTGATCGACTCTTTGGGACTCCATGGACTGCAGCACGCCAGGATTCCCTGTCCATCACCAACTTGAGAGCTTGATCAAACTCATATCCAACTGAATCAGTGATACCATCCAACAATCTCATCCTCTGTCATCCCCATCTCCTCCTGCCTTCATTCTTTCCCAGTATCAGGGTCTTTTCCTGTGAGTCAGTTCTTCACATTAGCTGGCCAAAGTTTCAGCTTCAGCATCAGTCCTTCCAATGAATATTCAGGACTGATTTCCTTTAGGATTGACTGGCTGGACCTCCTTGCAGTCCAAGTGACTCTCAAGAGTCCTCTCTAATACCACAGTTCAAAAGCATCAAATCTTCTGCACTCAGATTTCTCTACAGTCCAACTCTCATAACCATACAAGACTACTGGAAAAAGCATAGCTTTGACTATATGGACTTTTGTTGGCAAAGTAATGTCTCTGCTTTTTAATATGCTGTCTAGGTTGTTCATAGCTTTTCTTCCAAGGAGCAAGTGTCTTAATTTCATGGCTTCAGTCAACATCCACAGTGATTTTGGAGCCCAAGATATTAAAGTCTCTCACTGTTTCCGTTGTTTCCCCATCTATCTGCCATGAAGTCATGGGACTGGATGCCACGATCTTAGCTTTCTGAATGTTGAGTTTTAAGCCCACTTTTTCACTCTTCTCTTTCACTTTCATCAAGAGGCTCTTTAGTTTTTCTTTGCTTTCTGCCAAAAGGGTGGTGTCATCTACATATCTGAAGTTATTGATATTTCTCCTGGCAATCTTAATTCCAGCTTGTGCTTCATCCAGCCCAGCATTTCACATGATGCATTCTGCATATAACTTAAATAAGCAGGATGACAATATACAGCTTTGATGTACTCTTTTCCTGATTTGGAACCAGTCTGTTGTTTCATGTCCAGTTCTAACTGTTATTTCTTGGCCTGCACACAATTTTCTCAAGAGGCAGGTAAGGTGGTCAGGTATTCTCATCTCTTGATGAATTTTCCAGATTGTTGTGAGACACACAGTCAAAGGCTTTGGAGTAGTCAATAAAGCAGAAGTAGGTGTTATTCTGTAACTCTCTTGCTTTTTCTATGATCCAACAGATGTTGGCAATTTGATCTCTGGTTCCTCTGCCTTTTCTAAATCCAGCTTGATCATCTGGAATTTTGAGCATTACTTTTCCAGTGTGTGAGATGAATGCAATTGTGTGGTAGTTTGAAAATTCTCTGGCATTGCCCTTCTTTGGGACTGACAAAGAAAGGCAGTCCTGTGGCCACTGCTGAGTTTTCCAAATTTGCTGGTATATTGAGTGCAGCACTTTCACAGATCATCTTTTAGGATTTGAAATAGCTCCACTGGAATTCCATCACCTCCACTAGCTTTGTTTGTAGTGATGCTTCCTAAGGCCCACTTGATTTCACATTCCAGGATGTCTGGCTCTAGGTCAGTGATCACACCATCATGGTTATCTGGGTCATGAAGATATTTTTTGGATAGTTCTTCTGTGGATTCTTTCCACTTCTTCTTAATATCTTTTGCTTCTGTTATGTCCATACCATTTCTGCCCTTTACTGTGCCCATGTATGCATGAAAGTAATGCTCAAAATTCTCCAAGCCAGGCTTCAGCAATATGTGAACCGTGAACTTCCTGATGTTCAAGCTGGTTTTAGAAAAGGCAGAGGATCCAGAGATCAAATTGCCAACATCCGCTGGATCATGGAAAAAGCAAGAGAGTTCCAGAAAAGCATCTATTTCTGTTTTATTGACTATGCCAAAGCCTTTGACTGTGTGGATCACAATAAACTGTGGAAAATTCTGAAAGAGATGGGAATACCAGACCACCTGATTTGCCTCTTAAGAAATCTGTATGCAGGTCAGGAAGCAACAGTTAGAACTGGTCATGGAACAACAGACTGGTTCCAAATAGGAAAAGGAGTACGTCAAGGCTGCATATTGTCACCATGTTTATTTAACTTATATGCAGAGTACATCATGAGAAACGCTGGACTGCAAGAAACACAAGTTGGAATCAAGATTGCCGGGAGAAATATCAATAACCTCAGATATGCAGATGACACCACCCTTATGGCAGAAAGTGAAGAGGGGCTAAAAGCCTCTTGATGAAAGTGAAAGTGGAGAGTGAAAAGGTTGGCTTAAAGCTCAACATTCAGAAAACGAAGATCATGGCATCTGGTCCCATCACTGCATGCGAAATAGATGGGGAAACAGTGGAAACAGTGTCAGACTTTGTTTTTCTGGGCTCCAAAATCACTGCAGATGGTGACTGCAGCCATGAAATTAAAAGACGCTTACTCCTTGGAAGGAAAGTTATGACCAACCTAGATAGCGTATTCAAAAGCAGAGACATTACTTTACCAACAAAGGTTTGCCTAGTCAAGGCTATGGTCTTTCCTGTGGTCATGTATGGATGTGAGAGCTGGACTGTGAAGAAGGCTGAGCGCCGAAGAATTGATGCTTTTGAACTGTGGTGTTGGAGAAGACTCTTGAGAGTCCCTTGGACTGCAAGAAGATCCAACCAGTCCATTCTGAAGGAGATCAATCCTGGAATTTCTTTAGAAGGAATGATGCTAAAGCTGAAACTCCAGTACTTTGGCCACCTCATGCGAAGAGTTGACTCATTGGAGAAGACTCTGATGCTGGGAGGGATTGAGGGCAGGAGGAGAAGGGGACGACAGAGGATTAGATGGCTGGATGGCATCACTGACTCGATGGATGCGAGTCTGAGTGACCTCCGGGAGTTGGTGATGGACAGGGAGGCCTAGCGTGCTGCGGTTCATGGGGTCGCAAAGAGTCGGACACGACTGAGCGACTGATCTGATCTGATGCATGAAATATTCCCTTGGTATCTGTAACTTTCTTGAAAAGATCTCTCGTCTTTCCCATTCTATTGTTTTCTCATATTTCTTTGCACTAAGGAAGGCTTTCTTCTCTCTCCTTGGTCTTCTTTGGAACAGATATTTGAAGATGGATATGAGAACATTTAAATTTTTCACAAATTTGTTTACATTGTAACAAAATATAATTATAATAAATCCTGTTAAATATATAAGGTCCTCCTTCACAAATAAGTCCTAGGAACTTACTTTAATTAAAAATAAAGTTGAGAGGCAAGACAGGGCTATATTTATTTCTACTCTAAAGAGTAATTTTAAAGTAAAAAAGGTACAAAGACAATTCACAATGGTAGTTACAAAAAATACTGTTATTTTATATGTTATTTCACCAACCTGCTGAGTCATTGTTCTTAAGATATTTATCAGATAAAAACAAAAGCCTTCTGGCTCTAGCTGGAGTTGCTTGTGTAAAATATAATTATAATCTAGATCTTAAGTTTTTGATCAAAATCACCAATGAGTATTATAAAATTAAGTTATAGCTCCTTCTCCATTTGTATTTCCAATTACCATGTTAGAGTTTTTAAAAAGAAATAAAGCTCCAAGTTTCTCAAGACCAGTAACAGTATCTCAGGAACAGAATGGGAAGAAACATAAACATAATCATATATTACAGGTTCCGTGGAACAGCTTTTCAAAATTAAGTTTAAAAGTAGACGAAACTTGGTGTTTTGAGTAACCTGGGGCTTTTTTCCTTAATTCATTTTGGCCAGAGCTAAAGTGAGCAATATGTCAAATTAACTTGCTCAATTTTCTTTTCTCAACTTTTTCAATGCCCTTTAGGAACATCATTACTGAGAAGCTATTGTTGGCATTTACTGCACAAAACCTGATTCTAGAAGGTTGATACTGCAATAGCCTAAATATCACAAAACTGGGAGAAAATTGTATGGTACCAGTTATTTCACTACACTAAAAGGAAAAATAGTCTGGAGATAAGCCATTTTTGGTTGAAAAGGAAAAAGGCTTTAGAATGGTTTTAATGGTTGATTTACATTTAAATATAAGCAAGGAATACAAAATGACCTTTACTTATAATTTTAAAAACCTGTTGAAATTGCCAACTGAAAAATTAGTATTTTTGTGTCTTATCTTTCACATATTAGATGTGATGGTTATAAGAAAAGAGACCCTAGCATATTGTATTAATCTCAATGGAGCAGAGCCTTCTATTTAAATAAAACAAAACATTGTGTTGGTCACTTAAAATAATTTACAAATATATTCTCTTTAATGTTCTTAAGTTCATTACAAATCAAATCAAATCTATCACTAAGGAAACCACATAAAAAATGAGTGTTAAATGCATACCAGTATGAAATAATCAATCTATCTTTTAAATGAACCATGTTGAGACTACATTTCACATGAAAAATTATAAATTGATATAGGTGTCAAAAGCAATTCCCAGAAAAACAATTATGCCCGATGAAAATAATTTTCCTACCACTTGCCATGATAAATATGATTTGTTCCTCTATATGTAAAATAAGCAGTTATGGTTTTGCCTATTTTCTTTTATACGTAAAGACATAAAAACCAAGAAAGCAACTGTCTTGTCTCCATGGACTCTCTTTGGATGGTAGCTATTTACAGTAATGCTGCTATTTCCAAGCTTATTGAAAAAAATATATTAATCATCTTGGAAAGAAGGAAATGTAGTTTAAGGTTAACTCTTAAACATAAAGAACTATAAGTAAGCTGGATTTGATTATAAAACAACCTTGTGTTAGTTGCTCAGTCACGTCCAACTCTCTGCAATCCGAAGGACTGTAGCCTGCCAGGCTCCTCTGCCCATGGAATTCTCCAGGCAAGAGTACTGGAATGGATTGCCATTCCCGTCTCCAGGGGATCTTCCCAACCCAGGGACCAAACCTAGGTCTTCTGCATTGCAGGCAGATTTTTTACTGTTTGAGCCACGAGGGAAAGTCAAAACAACCTTACACAACAACAAACTTACAAAAATGAATTCACTTCAATTGAGCTAATACCTACTTGAATATATTATTTTATTCAAAAACTCTCAGTACTGATCTATAATATTGGGTATTCACAAAGCATATGTTGTTCTGGACACAGAAAATAATCAAATCCTTGTTTCCTTTAAAAATAAACATAAAAATAAATTGTATGTTCCATGATCTATGTGCTTTGCACTCTAATGTTCCGCATGTCTCTCAGCAACACTGGTCGGTAGTTTTGTTCCAAAATTTCCATGTATTCAAAGTAATCACTCACTCGAAACCCATGCAGTGCTTCTTCCTGTCAAAAGATATAAAGAGACGTTCATTTGCTTGGGTAAAGACACACAGTTCTAAGTTAATGGGTTTAAAACAGTTGATATATCATTTTTCTCAGCTATAGATGAGGGTTTTATGTTGACAGTAAATGTTTTTTATTTAGTAAGTTATATATATGTTATATATATATATATATGTATATCAGATCAGATCAGATCAGTCGCTCAGTCACGTCCGACTCTTTGCGACCCCATGAACTGCAGCACGCCAGGCCTCCCTGTCCATCACCAGCTCCCGGAGGTCACTCAGACTCGCATCCATCGAGTCAGTGATGCCATCCAGCCATCTCATCCTCTGTCGTCCCCTTCTCCTCCTGCCCTCAATCCCTCCCAGCATCAGAGTCTTCTCCAATGAGTCAACTCTTTGCATGAGGTGGCCAAAATACTGGAGTTTCAGCTTTAGCATCATTCCTTCCAAAGAAATTGCAGGGCTGATCTCCTTCAGAATGGACTGGTTGGATCTCCTTGCAGTCCAAGGGACTCTCAAGAGTCTTCTCCAACACCACAGTTCAAAAGCATCAATTCTTTGGCACTCAGCCTTCTTCACAGTCCAGCTCTCACATCCATACATGTAGGAAAAGGAGTACGTCAAGGCTGTATATTGTCACCATGTTTATTTAACTTATATGCAGAGTACATCATGAGAAATTCTGGACTGGAAGAAACACAAGTTGGAATCAAGATTGCTGGGAGAAATATCAATAACCTCAGATATGCAGATGACACCACCCTTATGGCAGAAAGTGAAGAGGGGCTAAAAAGCCTCTTGATGAAAGTGAAAGTGGAGAGTGAAAAGGTTGGCTTAAAGCTCAACATTCAGAAAACAAAGATCATGGCATCTGGTCCCATCACTACATGGGAAATAGATGGAGAAACAGTGGAAACAGTGTCAGAATTTATTTTTCTGGGCTCCAAAATCACTGCAGATGGTGACTGCAGCCATGAAATTAAAAGACGCTTACTCCTTGGAAGGAAAGTTATGACCAACCTAGATAGCATATTCAAAAGCAGAGACATCACTTTGCCAACAAAGGTTCGCCTAGTCAAGGCTATGGTCTTTCCTGTGGTCATGTATGGATGTGAGAGCTGGACTGTGAAGAAGGCTGAGCACCGAAGAATTGATGCTTTTGAACTGTGGTGTTGGAGAAGACTCTTGAGAGTCCCTTGGACTGCAAGGAGATCCAACCGGTCCATTCTGAAGGAGATCAGCCCTGGGATTTCTTTGGAAGGAGTGATGCTAAAGCTGAAACTCCGG
The DNA here is from genome assembly GCA_935064755.1 of Tragelaphus eurycerus. Taxonomy (NCBI): domain Eukaryota; kingdom Metazoa; phylum Chordata; class Mammalia; order Artiodactyla; family Bovidae; genus Tragelaphus; species Tragelaphus eurycerus. The sequence goes on from CAKXYN010000012.1 coordinate 37,494,220, forward strand.
TATTTTGGCCACCTCATGCAAAGAGTTGACTCATTGGAGAAGACTCTGATGCTGGGAGGGATTGAGGGCAGGAGGAGAAGGGGACGACAGAGGATGAGATGGCTGGATGGCATCACTGACTCGATGAATGTGAGTCTGTGTGACCTCCGAGAGCTGGTGATGGATAAGGAGGCCTGGCGTGCTGCAGTTCATGGGGTCGCAAAGAGTCAGATACAACTGAGCAACTGATCTGATCTGATCTGGCGGCCCAGCTATTAAGACTCCATGCTTCCAATGCAAGGGTTAAGGGTTTGATCCCTGGTTGGGAAACTATGATCCCAAAAACCACATGGTACAGCCAAAAAAAAAAATGCATGTTTTTAAAGGCCTCAGATGTCACCAGTGATGACTAGATTAGTAATAGTTCACAGGTAACTTGGGAGAAGAGTATATTACTTGTCACATATCATTGAAAATCTGGGTAATCTGAGAGAAAAGTTCATTGGTACCTTAAAAACAGAAGTATTCTTAGTGATCTATAAAACTGATACCATAACTAAGAAAATTAAATGATGTTAAGTTAGATGAATAAGATTATACCTTTAAGACTAAGAGTTAATATCTCCGAACATAAAAATTTGAACTACTCTTAATTTTAAAATACTTGTGACATTATCCATTTCTTCATTCATTAACCTCATTCATTCCCTTATTGTATGTAAGGTTCTTGGTTATACAATGAAGACCCAAAGATGAATGAGACAGGTCTCTGTTCTAAGACATTAACAGCCAAGGTATATATCATATCTCCAGTTTTATGTATAAGCAACTGAATCAACAGGAAGATGTTCATCTTAAGAAGAGCAGAAATACTACATTTTTGTAAATTTCTCTATAAAATATATTTCACTTTTTTCTTTGGCGTAAAAGTAGGACTGAAGTAAGACTAATCTTGCTATTAAAGAATTCACTTTAACTGTTGTAGTCATCGAACTATTTGAATTGTGTGATTTGACATTAATTACCCCTTCACTAAAACTATACCTAAGTTGGAAAAGAATTATAGTAGTGTGTTATTCTAATCAGAAGAAAAAAAAAAAAAAAACTTAATGCCAGAAAAATTGTCTTTGTGCATATTCATGATTTTTAAAAGAATGCTTATTGTTCATTATATGTGAATTACAATAGGAAATGACTGCATTTGAAAAATAGCACTAATAATTCTTCCTGGGCAAAAGTAAGCAAAACCTACTTGAACATCTTTTGATTATTGCTCCACTTTAGTTTAAAAATAAAAACTACCTATGGAAAACCATAGCTATTACTTTGTTTAAAAATACCTTTTCCTTAAAACATGTTTTTTGAATTGTGGCTCCCATTTTAGACATTAATATTAAAGAGAAAATACTCTGATAACTATACTGAAGAGACACCCATAAAAATGGCAAATAAGTTTATTAAGGCCTTATTTCATAAGAGAAATATAAAACATTCATTTTGAAATAAATGTTTTTAAATTATATAGATTTAGAATTCACAGGCAATTTTAACTCTGAATAAAATTTCAGAACTTCTGAATTCCACTTTGTCTTCAAAGTGGAATATTTTCCATTTTATCCTACTGCTGTTGCTGCTGCTGCTAAGTCGCTTCAGTCATGTCCGACTCTGTGCGACCCCATAGACGGCAGCCCACCAGGCTCCCCCGTCCCTGGGATTCTCCAGGCAAGAACACTGGAGTGGGTTGCCATTTCCTTCTCCAATGCATGAAAGGGAAAAGTGAAAGTGAAGTCACTCAGTCTTGTCCAACTCTTCACAACCCCATGGACTACAGCCTACCAAGCTCCTCCACCCATGGGATTTTCCAGGCAAGAGTACTGGAGTGGGGTGCTATTGCCTTCTCTGATTTTATCCTAAATATTCTCTAATTGCCTTTTAGTGAATTACTTTTCTTTGTAATTATGACCACTTAGACTGCCAGCTAATTATTCAAGTTATAAAGGGGCCATTTCCTCAGAATACTGTTTTATTATCATTTTATTTATAGGCCTAAGTATATTGGACTGTGGATAAACATAAGAATTCCCTTATTCTTTAAATAGGCAGACATATATAATTATATAGGTAACATTATCACATTTTACTCTATTTAAGTACTCTATTCAAGTACTCTATTCAGGTTTCTTCTTTTTAATAAATTACTTCTGGAACAATTTATATCTTGGTTGGGGAGTTCATTCTGAGCATATTGCGTTCTCTTTTTCTGTGCACTGGATTTTCAACCAAAGTACCTTAAATGAATTGCACTTTTCATTAATGTTGAGTTTCAAACATTGAACCATGAAAAAAGTATTAAAAATTACCATCCTAAATCACAATGCTGTGTGTGTATTCAGTATTATACAATACGGCACATACACAGCTTCCCTCTCTCCTTTGTACACAGAATCTAGTTTCAAGTATGCATCCACTGGTTTCCTTTTACTAGTGAGAGCATTTAATTAGAAAGTCCACTGAATTTAGGATTTTTTTTTTTAAGTAAACTAGTCAGAGATACACTAGAAAGGGCATAGGATTTGGATTCAGACAAATTAACCTGGGAAAGTTTACAGATTCTCTAAGCCTCAATTTTTTGTGTGTAAATATAGACAATAACAACATAAACTGTGTTTTCTAAACTCTTTACCGTAACTAGAAAGCCTTATGTGATCTGATTCCTGCCTCATCCCTGACCATTCTTAGTCCCTCACCTTGTTTTGGCCACAGTGGTCATCTCAACACTTTATAAGTGGGCCAAGCCCATTCTTACCTCTGAGCCTCTACACTTGCCTTCTCATTTAGAAGGATTTTGCACAGAAGTCTTTGCATTGCTTTTCTTTTTCCTTTGCTTCATTTAGTCTCTGATTACCCATTCACAGCAGCCTTTACTAGACTCTATCTAAATAGCACTTATGAATCTGACTCTCTGACTCCCTTACCATGTTTGATTTCTTTATATTTAAGATCTATCAGTACCTGAGATATTATATATTTATTGACATATTGTTTATCTACTAGTAGAACTAGATGGGGAAAAATGGCAACAGTGGCAGATTTTATTTTCTTGGTCTCCAAAATTACTGCAGACAGTGATTGCAGCCATGATTAAAAGATGCTTGATCCTAGGAAGAAAAGCTATTACAAACCTGGACAGCATATTAAAAAGCAGAGACATCACTTTGCCAACAAAGGTCCATATATAGTCAAAAGTATAGTTTTTCCAGTAGTCCTGTATGGAATGAGAGTTGGACCATTAAGAAGGCTGAGTGCCAAAGAACTGATGCTTCTGAACTGTGGTGTTGGAGAAGACTCTTGAGAGTTCCTTGGATACCAAGGAGATCAAACCAGTCAATCCTAAAGGAAATCAACCCTGAATATTCATTGGAAGGACTGATGCTGAAGCTGAAGCTCCAATACTTTGAACACCTGATGTGAAGAGCTGACTCACTGGAAAAGACCCTGAGGCTGGGAAAGATTGAAGGCAGGAAGGGAAGGGAATGACAGAGGATGAGATGGTTGGATGACATCACCGACTCAATGGATAGGAGTTTGAGCAAACTTTGGGAGAGTGATGGAGAGGGAAGCCTGATGTGCTGCAGTCCATGTTGTCACAAAGACTCAGACATGACTTCATGACTGAACAACAGTAATAAGTAAAGCATTAAAGTCAATGTGGTAAGCCATGGTCTATCTTGTAATGACCACGATGCTTGGAACACAGAAGCTGGACAAGGGTCAATGAGTGAATGAGCAAGCCTTTTGCCCAGTGCCTGTCATTCAATAAGTATTCACAATGTCAATGGTGGTCATGATATTTTTGTTAGGCCACATTCTCTGAAATGATTGAGCTAGATTTTCTTGATCGCACTACAAATTTATAATGTTAAGCATGGATGGGCTCACTAAAAAGGAGGATGAACAGAGACGGAGAAACAAGTCACTACTAACTTTTTTTTAAAGCACTTGCAATGTACCAGATAATGTTGTAGAAGTATGTCACAGATATCACCTCATTTCATTCCTCCACAACTCTAAGTGATAGGTATTATTTCATACTCAATTAACATATGAGAAAAATTAGGCATATGGAGGTAAGCAACATGCCCAAACTTACACAGACTGGCAGAATTTAACTTGAGGTGGGCTCAAATGATGTAAGGTGAAGGCAAAAAACATAACTGAAAACCACAGTTGAATAATACACTGAACATGCTGCATCTGTTCCTTCAGATGGTGAATTATTTTTAATACTATAAACACTTCTGCCTTTTAAGAGTTTACTATATAATTAGTTTTTTTTTTCTTCAGTCTGATCTCTATTTCTTATGCCAACATGTTTGAGTAACCACAGCTGCAAGTAGAAACAACAAAAAAACCCACTTGACAATATACTGATGGGATGAAATTAATCTGATTTTTACATAATTATAAATTGATTTCTCCATAATATGCAGGATTTACTTGAAGCATTTTAATTAAGTATTTTGAGTCTTCATAGCCTAATTTTCACTGGAAGGCAATCTTTTCCCAGCCTGGCATTTCAGTGATGTTTTTCCCCGGGTTGAATCCATAAACTAAAACCAAGATCACTGCCAGCCTACTAGCATGCAGAAAGCAATGAAATACAGCTAGTCTGCTAAAACAGTAGGTCTTCTTAAATACCATCAAAGTAAGTCAACCTAAACTTGCTTTTGTGTGTGTCTGTATGCGCATGTGTGTGGGGGTTGGGGAATACATGTGAGAGAGAGAAAAAGAGAGAGAGATTCACTAAAAAACAAACCAATCCAACTTTAGATTTTCAAGTCTGAGATATTGAGAAAATTAATTTTGTCAGATGATGTTTTGTTTCTGAAAGTTTGATTTTCTGAACCATCATCTGTCACAGAAAAATTAGGTTCAAGGACTAAGATTTTTAGCACATCTTTAGAAGTTGTCTTCTAGCTCAGCCGTAATTTATCCGATGCCATAGTGTGGGAATAATGCACTTAGCTGCTCTATTATCCAACCCACATTTTTGTTGTGTCTAAAAAGATACTGCAAAAACTCAGACAATATCTTGCTGATAAACTTACATCCATGGCATTCATCTAATCTTTTAGTGGTTTAATCAAATGAGGAAATATAAACAAGTTATTCTGCTTTTTTTTTTTTAATTAGGTGAAACTTAGTTAAGAAATCCCATGTCATCTTTTTTAATATACTGATCGTGAAGCATTATTCAGGGGGTTACCATAAATTCAAGCACAGAGTCTAGACTCAATTACTTAATTTCAAATCTTGAGCCTAAACCAAAGTGAATACAGAATGAGTTGGTATTTTCTCTATACTATATGCTTCAGAGAGATTTTTATTCCTAAAGCAATGCTTCTATCTTATCTCTTTCTGTCAATACATGAAATTTAACAGGGAAAAGAATTTCATATTTTCAATTTTCTGGAATCATCTCATTTTTTTCAAGTTTCTAAGGATAACTAATAATACTGTAATTTAAAACATGTTTGTGGTTTTTCAATATTTTGGAAACTATTTCAACTGGGTCTAATTATTTGAACTCATTTAGCACAGTTGATGCTTGTTCTATTTTTATATAATGATTAATACCCTTTTTAAAAATAGCTTTATTACAAAAGTAGGGGCTCATTCTTCAAAAATTCAAAAAAAAAAAAAAGAGCCCTCATAAATACATACAATAAACAGTAAAAGTCCCCTGAACTACTCTACATCCTGTTCCTCTCAGAAACAGTCATTACTAAATATGTAGAGTCAGGGCATGACATGTAATCTATGTAAGAATATCATTATGGCTGTGGTATGTAGTTATATGGAAAATTATTGACAAGTTTTTTTTTTCCCTTTGTACAAGTTTGAGATTTTGGATCAGAAAGTATAAAATATAATTTCAAAGGTTTAATCCCCATAACTACAGTTTAATGAGGACTTTAAAAATCCTATGTCTTTCTGACTTGGTGGATGGATTTTCCTTTCCTGAGGAAAGGAAGAATAAAATCACTTTCTTAATCGAAATTTCATTATTGGTTAATATGTGAATAAGTGAAAAATAGTGTACATATGTTTACATACTTTTCAAAGAAGATATTTTAACTGGGCTTAATGGAGTAGTTAAAGGGGTATGTAAATGCATACTTAATAGAGTACATTAGAATTTATCTCAGAAGAAAAATAACTTGCTCATCAAAAGGGATCAGTGACCCCAAGATCTACTTGCTGGAAACAAAAAATAACATGAAGTCATGGTATTAGAAAGGCATTTTTCCTAATACCTCAGATGAATGCAAACAGCAGGAGTAAGAAGTAAGGTTAGCTCCAGGACAACTACTAAAATTAATTCTTTGCCAACATGCTCTTACTTTGGATTTAAGCCAATTCAATTAAAATTTTAGTAATTTAAGTAGGACTTAGTAAAGATAATCTTTTATCTTTAAAAAACCCTCATTTTAAAATTCTTTAGTTTTAAATTGATAGCATTATGCCTAGAGCATAACAGAGTTTGGGAAATATTTAAAGAGGTCACCATTTGTAAACTCTATTATTTTTCCTGGCAGCAATCAGGAAGAGGTGAGACTGCAATAATCATAATCACCAGCATCTATCAGGTTTAAAGATGATGAAAATATTCTGGGAGGTGGGTCATAGAGGATCCTGCTGTGATGTAAGTCAGAGAGTGTTTTGCCTATGTTTTCCTCTAGGAGTTTTATGGTTTCTGGTCTTACATTTAGCTCTTTAATCCATTTTGAGTTTATTTTTGTGTATGGTGTTAGAAAGTGTTCTAGTTTCATTCTTTTACAAGTGTTTGACCAGTTTTCCCAGCACCACTTGTTAAAGAGATTGTCTTTAATCCATTGTATATTCTTGCCTCCTTTGTCAAAGATAAGGTGACCATATGTGCGTGGATTTATCTCTGGGCTTTCTATTTTGTTCCATTGATCTATATTTCTGTCCTTGTGCCAGTACCATACTGTCTTGATGACTGTGGCTTTGTAGTAGAGCCTGAAGTCAGGCAGGTTAATTCCTCCAGTTCCGTTCTTCTTTCTCAAGATTGCTTTGGCTATTCGAGGTTTTTTGTATTTCCATACAAATTGAGAAATTATTTGTTCTAGCTCTGTGAAGAATACCGTTGGTAGCTTGATGGGGATTGCATTGAATCTATAAATTGCTTTGGGTAGTATATTCATTTTCACTATATTGATTCTACCAATCCATGAACATGGTATATTTCTCCATCTATTAGTGTCCTCTTTGATTTCTTTCACCAGTGTTTTATAGTTTTCTATATATAGGTCTTTAGATTCTTTAGGAAGATATATTCCTAAGTATTTTATTGTTTTCATTGCAATGGTGAATGGAATTGTTTCCTTAATTTCTCTTTCTATTTTCTCGTTATTAGTGTACAGGAATGCAAGGGATTTCTGTGTGTTAATTTTATATCCTGCAACTTTACCATATTCATTGATCAGTTCTAGTAATTTTCTGGTGGAATCTTTAGGGTTTTCTACGTAGAGGATCATGTCATCTGCAAATAGTGAGAGTTTTACTTCTTCTTTTCCAATTTGGATTCCTTTTATTTCTTTTTCTGCTCTGATTGCTGTGGCCAAAACTTCCAAAACTATGTTGAATAGTAATGGTGAAAGTGGGCATCCTTGTCTTGTTCCTGACTTTAGAGGAAATGCTTTCAATTTTTCACCATTGAGGATAATGTTTGCTGTGGGCTTGTCATATATAGCTTTTATTATGTTGAGGTATGTTCCTTCTATTCCTGCTTTCTGGAGAGTTTTTATCATAAATGGATGTTGAACTTTGTCAAAGGCTTTCTCTGCATCTATTGAGATAATCATATGGTTTTTATTCTTCAGTTTGTTAATGTGGTGTATTACGTTGATTGATTTGCGGATATTGAAGAATCCTTGCATTCCTGGGATAAAGCCCACTTGGTCATGATGTATGATCTTTTTAATGTGTTGTTGGATTCTGATTGCTAGAATTTTGTTAAAGATTTTTGCATCTATGTTCATCAGTGATATTGGCCTGTAGTTTTCTTTTTTTGTGGGATCTTTGTCAGGTTTTGGTATTAGGGTGATGGTGGCCTCATAGAATGAGTTTGGAAATAAAATCAAAAATGAACAAATGGGACCTAATCAAACTTAAAAGCTTCTGCACAACAAAGGAAACTATAAGCAAGATGAAAAGACAGCCTTCAGAATGGGAGAAAATAATAGCAAATGAAGCAACTGACAAACAACTAATCTCAAAAATATACAAGCAACTTCTACAGCTCAATTCCAGAAAAATAAATGACCCAATCAAAAAATGGGCCAAAGAACTCAATAGACATTTCTCCAAAGAAGACATACAGATGGCTAACAAACACATGAAAAGATGCTCAACATCACTCATTATCAGAGAAATGCAAATCAAAACCACTATGAGATACCATTTCACGCCAATCAGAATGGCTGCTATCCGAAAGTCTACAAGCAATAAATGCTGGAGAGGGTGCGGAGAGAAGGGAACCCTCTTGCACTGTTGGTGGGAATGCAAACTAGTACAGCCACTTTGGAGAACAGTATGGAGATTCCTCAAAAAACTGCGAATAGAACTGCCTTATGATCCAGCAATCCCACTGCTGGGCATATACACTGAGAAAACCAGAATTGAAAGAGACACCTGTACCCCAATGTTCATAGCAGCACTGTTTGCAATAGTCAGAACGTGGAAGCAACCTAGATGTCCATCCACAGATGAATGGATAAGCAAGCTGTGGTACATATACACAATGGAGTATTACTCAGCCATTAAAAAGAATACATTTGAATCAGTTCTAAGGAGGTGGATGGAACTGGAGCCTATTATACAGAGTGAAGTAAGCCAGAAACAAAAACACAAATACAGTATACTAACGCATATATATGGAATTTAGAAAGATGGTAAAAAATAACCCTATTTACGAGACAACAAAAGAGACACTGATGTATAGACCAGACTTTTGGACTCTGGGACCGGGAGAGGGTGAGATGATTGGGGAGAATAGCATTGAAATATGTATAATATTATATCTGAAATGTATTAATTGTTCAAACTAAACACTATCATGTTACAATTTGTTCATACTAGATGTTTGTAATGTTTCTGATAATCAATAAAAGAGATTCTTGATCAAAAAAAAAAAATAAAAAAAAATAAAATAAAAAAAAAATAAAATAAAAATAAAGATGAAATATATGGACACCGCTCTGGTGGAAAGGAAGGTATTAGTAATTTTTGTTATTCAATGTGAAGAAAATTAAGTCCATTAATCTCTCCCGTTATATTTATTTACATTCTTTGTTTACTCTAGCAAGTATTTATTGAGCACCTACTATGTACCAGGTGCTGTTCAAAGCACTGAAAAATACACTAGTAACTGAGACAGACAAAATCACAAGCCTTGTGGAGCTTATACATTATACTGGGGGAGTCTACAAAAGTATATCTAAGATAATTTCAGTCAGTGACAAACACTATAAAAGAAACTAAAGTAGGATAAGAGAGTAGATAATTATAGGTAAGGAGGCAGTCAAATGTAAGTATTTTGGGAAATTTTAGGCCCTGAAAACCCTTTAACTGACCACTGCAACTAATGAAAATGCCCCTTATTGAAAAGGAACCCACATTTTGTCCTCAATATAATTCTCACTTACTTAACCATCCCTGTTCTCCAAATTACTTTTTACAGATAATTTTTTTCTTTTTCTACCTAACTTTTCCTTCTGCTTGTATGACCATTGTTGTGTTATACTTTATTTCATTAAGAATGTTTCTAAGATCATAATTCTATGATACATGTAGGAAGTTTGAGACCTTTTGGATTTAGTATTTATGAAATAAAAATGCTTGACATTTTATCAATCTTAAATGATCAATGACATTTACAAAAGACATCAAGTGACAAGTGAATCAGAAAGAGAAAGATAAATACCATATTCAGAATCTAGAAAAATGATACTGAAGAATTTATTTACAGGGCAATAATGGAGAAACAGGCAAAGAGAATAGACATATGGACATGCGGAGAGGGGAGGAGAGGGTAAGATGTATGGAAAGAGTAACAAGGAAACTTGCACTATGATATGTAAAATAGATAGCCAACAGGAATTTGCTGTATGTCTCAGGAAACTGAAACAGAGCTCTGTGTCAGGCTGTAGGGGTGGGATGGTGGGGAGACGGGAGGGAGCCTCAAAAGCGAGGGGATATATATATTCCTATGGCTGATTCATGCTGAGGTTGACAGAAAACAACAAAAATCTGTAAAGCAATTATGCTTTAATAAAAAGTAAATAAATGAGAAACAAAAAGAAAAATAACTGAAAAATATTTAACAATAATAAAAATAAAATTAATTCACATGGAAATTATTTGTTCACCTAGAAAAAAGCTGCTGCTGCTGCTGCTGCTAAGTCGCTTCAGTCGTGTCCGACTCTGTGCGATCCCATAGACGGCTGTCCCTGGGATTCTCCAGGCAAGAACACTGGAGTGGGTTGCCATTTCCTTCACCAATGCATGAAAGTGAAAAGTGAAAGTGAAGTCACTCAGTCGTGTCCGACTCTTAGCGACCCCATGGACTGGAGCTTACCAGGCTCCGCCGTCCATGGGATTTTCCAGGCAAGAGTACTGGGGTGGGGTGCCATTGCCTTCCCCGAGAAAAAAGCTACATATGATGAATGTTGGTTCTAGGGTGTGTCTATGCATGCGTATGTATCTAAGGGTAGCAGGTGGAGGAAAATATACTTTAAATTCAAGGAAATATTTAAACTTAAAACAAAGGTTGATTTACAGCAAGAATCACACATAGAGAGGTATTTATATATCTTATATTTTCTAAAGTCCAGAGTTTCAAAAGTCACATTATTGTAAGACAGCTATTTGATCTTGCTTTAAAATATTAACTTCTGTACTTCTATATAATAACGACTTTTAAGAACAGTGTTAAGATAGATTTTTTCACGGAAACCTTTCAAAAAATATTTCAAAATTTATAAAAATAGAGTATGAAGGTATAATAAATTACATTTTTTTAAAGTTTCAAAGCTGTGTATTAACACCCAGCAACATGAACTTTTATTAGCTAAATAAGATACAGGAGTATAAAAACAATAGTCCTTTAGGCACAGCATACTGATTAAAAGCAAAATTTTGTAGTCAGACAGCTTAACTTCATAGCCCAACCCCATCACAGTTTAGCAGCATTCACCAGCTGTAAAATCTTGGGCAATGTACTTAATACCTGTTTCCTCATCTCTAAAATAAAAATAATACCTACCTCTCAAGGTTGTTTTTAGGATTGCACGAGCATATAGAAAAATATCTGGCACTAGGCACCCCATCAAAGTTGACAACTTTCGACCAAAATTTTTCCTCTAGAAATAAAGTTACTCACTTTTAGGAAAACCTGCAGATCTTGAGTCTGAGTGTGCTGTAGAATGTCTTGTTGAAGATGTTTGAATATAGCTATACAGATATACACTTGATAATCTGGACCAAGGAAAACACAGGTAGCAATGTAATGGCAGATTTCTATCCAATCTAAATAATTCCAAAAACACTGAGTTATCCATTGCATGCAAATCTAGGGGAAAAAAAAAAAAAAAAGGTCATTAGAAAGCTGATATAGCCATTTTGACTTTTAAAAAGCAGTACTTAATAACTCACATAAAACCATTCAATCAAAATAGACAGTCTGACTACAAGAAGCCTAATAAGGATATATAGATGCCTCACCTACTTGCCTAATGTGTGCGAAAACTCTAATGGCCTTGGGACTCAGGACTTAGGGGTTAACGGATGGTGTTCATACTGTTCCTATGCTATTGATAAATGCCTTCTTGATTCATATTGTCCTTCTCTTACCTATAACATCAGTCTGCTCTCTTCAGATAACAAATGCTGAGATGGGAGCATCTTCTATCCTACCTAGAATCACAGATGTATAATTATGCAGATGACAGATTGCTAAATGTTACATTAATGCAAATGGACTCTTGCTGAATAATAAAACAATTTAAATCAACCAGAATTATATAACATAGAAACTAAAGAGAGCTAAAGTACAGAATTCAAAAATGAGACTTTTTACAAAAATCATTTACTTTCTGAAAAACATTTTTCAGATTATAAAAGCAATACATGCCTACTAAAAAATAGAAAAATTTAAAAAATGATACAGTGATTAACACTGCTAATGTTTTGGTACATTAATGTTATGGGTGGAATTGTGTCTCTCCCCCAAAATAAGTCAAAGTCCTAACTCCCAGGACCTATGAATGTGACATTATTTGAAAACAGAGTCTTTACAGAGGTAATCAAGTGAAAATGGGGTCGTTAGGCTGAGCCTTATTCCAACATGACTTATATCAAATAAACTGAAAATGTGAACACACAGCGGGAAGGCCCTGAAGAGCCACGTGGAGACTGCCACGTGAAGACAGAAGACTGGAGTGATGTATCTATAAGCTGAGACGTATCAAGGGCTACCAGAAGAGAGGAAAGAGGCATCAAACATTTCTTTCTCAGTGCTGTCTAAGGGAACACAGCCCTGCCAACACTTTTATCCTCTCAAACTGTGAGATGATAAATTGCTGTTGTTTTAAGCTACTGAGTTCGTGGTACTTTGATATGACAGTCCTGGGAAACTGAGACAATTACTTTCAAATATTTTAATTTTCATTTTTGACTTAAAAATTACCACTGAGGAGAATTTTCTTTTATTTAACCTTTCTTCACTATAGTTTTGATTTTTAGGGGTGAGGAGGGAGGAATGGGAACAGATATAGCGGCATATCTCAATCTGTCATACAAAGATAAAGAAGACACACAAATTTTCCTTTTCTGTTCTACTGTGTTGACCTTTAAAAGATACATTCTCCAATAGTTTCTAAACTTTGCTTTTATATCCCTGACTCAATTTGGGGGGAATGTTTATTCTGCTTTTAACTCCCTTTAACATGGGTATTAGTTTGGTAAGAGTGTCCTAACAAGGTAACACACTAGGTGACTTAACAGACATTGATCTTCTCATAATTCTGGAGAAGCCCAGGATCAAGGTACTGGCAGGGTTGGTTTCTTCTGAGGCCTCTCTTGGCTTGTAAATGGCCATCTTCTCCCTACATTTTCATATTTCATTTCACAGAGGCCTTCCCTCTGTACATGTCTGGTATCCAAATTACTTCCTGTAAGGATAATGGTAATACTGGATTCAGACCCACCCTAATGACCACTGTGCTGTGCTTATTCATTCAGTAGTGTCTGACTCTGTAACCCCATGGATGTAGCCTGCCAGTATCCTCCGTCCATGGGGATTCTCCAAGCAAAAGTACTGGAGTGGGTTGTCATGCCCTCATCCAGGGGATCTTCCTAACCCAGGGACTGAACCTCCCTCACTGTAGGCAGATTCTTTACTGTCTGAGCCACCAGGGAAGTCCATTTTAATGACCTCATAATTAAGTTTAATGACCTCATTGTAACTAAATAACCCTTTTAAAGCTTCCCAGGTGGCACTAGTGGTACAGAACCTGGCTGCCAGTGCAGGAGACAAAAGAGACATGGGTTCAATCTCTGCGTTGGGAAGACCCACTGGAGAAGGGCATGGCAACCCACTCCAGTAATTTTGCCCGGAGAACCCCACAGACAGAAGTGCCTGGCAGGCTACAGCCCTTGGGATCACAAAGAGTTGGACACGACTGAAGTGACTTAGCACACACACACCGCTTTAAAGACTCTATATCCCAATATAGCCTCATTCTGAGGTGCTGAGGCTTAGAATTTCAACTTTAGATTTTTTTTTTTCAGGGAGGATACTATGGTTTTTTCAGTAGTCATGTACAAGTGTGAGAGTTGGAGCGTAAGGAAAGCCGAGTGCCTCAGAACTGATGCTTTTGAATTGTGGTGCTGGAGAAGACTTGTGAGTCCCTTGGACAGCAAGGAGATCTAACCTGTCAGGAAATCAATCCTGGAAGGACTGATGCTGAAGCAGAAGCTCCAATATTTTGGCCACCTGATGCAAAGAGCTGCTTCACTGGACAAGACCCTGATGCTGAGAAAGACTGAAGGCAAAAGGAGAAGGGGCAACAGAGGATGAGATGGTTAGATAGCATCACTGACTCAATGGACATGAATCTGGACAGACTGTGGGAGACAGTGGAGGACACAGCCTGGCATGCTGCAGTCCATGGGGTTGTGAAGAGTCAGACATGGCTTAGTGACTGAACAACAAATCAGCCCATATCAGATGATATTACATTTTTATTTTCCATACATCGTTACTCAAGTCAACCATTAACATTTTAATTTTAGCTATTATAGGCATATCTTTTTTTTTCTCATTTTCTGGTCATATTTCTTATTATTGATAATGCCAACTATACATAACCAAGTATTTTTTTTAACTGTAATTCTGTTCTCAGGATCAGATTTTTCTTTACAAATATGTTCCCTTCTATTATGTTCCAAAATATTTTTATAGAGCCATAGGTTAACTCAATATTGAATTTGAATACATACATGAACATTCAGTATTTGTCAATGGACAGGATATATTTATTTTGGTCCTAACTTTAAATTTCGTTTGGCAGCAATAGGATTCTTCTCCTAGATCTCGACCTGGAGGGCAGGTTAGCATGCAAAGTTAATTATCAAACTTCCACTGCCCAATCAAGTATCTAAACAGTATGGCTCTGCTGCATTGGGGAGGAAGTAACTCTTGCTCCTACTTGACTAGATGGGTTGAAGCAGTCAGTGGCTGTTTTAATTTCCTAATGCACTGCTGCCAGGGTTCTGTCCATGCTTTGTCACAGCTATAAATACTAGTCAACCAAGGGCCATGCTTTGTTAATGAAAATTAAACATTATAGATGAATGAATAAAGAGAAACAATTGAAGAATGAAAATTAATGCAAATGACCTGGGCAGCCAGAGAAATCAGTTCCCATTCAGCTGTCAGCTTCATGGGTGACTAGCAAGTCGATAATGATGAAGGGATCATAGTCCCATCTTTTTTTTAGTTGGTCTGACTATTCTACAGGTTGAAAGGTGTGAAACTGTTGACCACTGACTCATTTTGACCCTTAAACCTACCAATTTTATGATTCAAATAAAGACATCTGAAGTCAAAATACTTACTTATTCAAAAAGCTTTATCCATACTGGTTAAAAGAAAGTTGTCCCCAAATGTGTAATTACTTATTTTTATACCCTGCAATCTTCTTGGACTTAGACAACATTCAAGCACTATTTTCTATGTTTTGTTTTGTTTTTTCATTAAATGGAGAATGTGTGTGCTGAGTCACTTCAGTCGCAGCCAACTCTTTGCAACCCTATGGACAATGTAAACACATCAGGGTCCTCTGTCCATGGGGTTTTTCCAGCAAGAATACTGGAGTGGGTTGCCATGCCCTCCTCCAGGGGATCTTCCTGACCCAGGGATTGAACAAGCAGCTCTTACATCTCCTGAACTGGTAGGAGGTTCTTTACCTGCACCATTTGGAAAGCCCCAAATGGAGAATAATACCAGCCTTTTCAACATACGGAAAATTTAAGAGAGGAAAAATGAAAGATTATAACTGAAAGCATTTTGAAAATATATCAACTGCTATATAAATGTTATTCTACAACAAAGGTACAGATGTTTATTATTCATTTAGCAAACACTTATGTACTTAATATACAACAAGCATTATTATAATTCTTAAGTGAACAAATGCATTTAGTCCCTGTCCTCATAGAACTTGCACTTAAAGAGGAGACATAGCCTTTTAAATATATGAGCTTCTTCATTTGGCAGAAATTATACCAGCTACTGCTATTACATGAGCAAAATATTCCAGAATTATTCAATTGTGATAGAATTCAAAACACTATATCCCTGGAAGAATGATAAACTATGAGTTATGCTTTTTAAACTATAAGCAAATAGCTTCTCTATTTTTATAAGATGAAGTGATCTATATGTTAGCTGATAGTCTAGGGCTCTAACAGGACAAAAGAAATAATATGTACCCAAACAGACATGAGGAGAAGGCAATGGCACCCCACTCCAGTACTCTTGCCTGGAAAGTCCCATGGACAGAGGAGCCTGGTAGGCTGCAGTCCATGGGGTCCCTAAGAGTCGGATACGACTGAGCGACTTCACTTTCACGCATTGGAGAAGGAAATGGCAACCCACTCCAGTGTTCTTGCCTGGAGAATCCCAGGGACGGGGGAGCCTGGTGGGCTGCTGTCTCTGGGGTCGCACAGAGTCGGACACGACTCAAGTGACTTAGCAGCAGCAGCAGCAAACAGACGTGATGAACTCCTTTCTTTAACATTTTTATTATGATCGCACAGAGTCGGACACGACTGAAGCGACTTAGCAGCAGCAGTAGCAGCAACTATTCCAAATACACATAATAGGAAAAAAGCATTATATAAATCAGAGCCATCATAGTTTCAAAATTTGTATTGATTGACATGTCTCTAAAGTCCATTCTCCTCTACAGGTTTCCCTTCTTAAAGCTTTTAAGATAAAACACATCATAAATTGCTATATATTATATCTGTGCTTGCATTAAAACAAACTGAAGATCTGAGTTATCAATGGTATCAATTTTTTGTTTCATTTACTGAACAAGATAAAAATAAGAATCCAGAATACTAATATCAGCACTACCATAAGCAACATGAATACTTAAAATAGTAATATTTCTGTTGTTTTGTCATTTAGACAACATATCACTTGGCATGTACAGTCAAATGCCTGTGTTTTAAAGTACCTTAAAAAAAATTAAGTGCCTTTCAGGGTGTAGAGAAAAAGAAACCCTCCGATACTGTTGGTGGGAATGTAAATTGATGCAGACACGCTGGAGAACGGTATGGAGGTTTTGTAAAAACTAAAAACAGAGTTACAATATGATCCAGCAATCCTACTCTTGCGCATATATGTGAAGAAAACTCTAATTCAAAAAGACACATGCATCTCAATGATCACTGCAGCACTATGTACAATAGCCAAGACATGGAAGCACCCTAAATATCTATCTAGAGATGAAGAGATAAATAAGATGTGGTGTATATATATATACACAATGGAATATCAATCATAAAAAAAGAATGAAATAATGCTATTTGCAGCACATGGTTGGACCTAGAGATTATCATACTAAGGGAAGTAAGAGAAAGACAACCATCATATGATATCACTTATATGTGGAATCTAAAAAAATGATATAAATGAAATTATTTAGAGGATACAATAAGGGTATATGGGATATAAATTAGGAGTGTGGGATTAACATATAAACACCACTATATATAAAATAGATAAATAACAAGGACCTGCTAGAGAGCACAGGGAACTATATTTAATACCTTGTAATAACCTATAATGAAAAAGATTCCGAAAATAACATATATATGTACATATATATGTATGTATAACTGAATAACTTTGACATACATCTGAAATTAACACATTGAAAATTTGCTATACTTTAAAAATGGTTAAAAAATTAAAGTGCTTCTTACAAGGTTATACTGTCAAGTAGGTACTGTTAAGTTCATTTAATTATATGTATTTATCACAATAAACTGTGGAAAATTCTGAGAGATGGGAATACCAGACCACCTGACCTGCCTCTTGAGAAATCTGTATGCAGGTCAGGAAGCAACAGTTAGAACTGGTCATGGAACAACAGACTGGTTCCAAATAGGAAAAGGAGTATGTCAAGGCTGTATATTGTCACCCTGTTTATTTAACTTATATGCAGAGTACATCATGAGAAACGCTGGACTGGAAGAAACACAAGTTGGAATCAAGATTGCTGGGAGAAATATCAATCACCTCAGATATGCAGATGACACCACCCTTATGGCAGAAAGTGAAGAGGAACTAAAAAGCCTCTTGATGAAAGTGAAACTGGAGAGTGAAAAAGTTGGCTTAAAGCTCAACATTCAGAAAACAAAGATCATGGCATCTGGTCCCATCACTTCATGGGAAATAGATGGGGAAACAGTGGAAACAGTGTCAGACTTTCTTTC
This sequence comes from Tragelaphus eurycerus, assembly GCA_935064755.1. Classification (NCBI taxonomy): domain Eukaryota; kingdom Metazoa; phylum Chordata; class Mammalia; order Artiodactyla; family Bovidae; genus Tragelaphus; species Tragelaphus eurycerus. Next base: position 37,512,295 of record CAKXYN010000012.1, read on the forward strand.
TCTGGGCTCCAAAATCACTGCAGATGGTGACTGCAGCCATGAAATTAAAAGACGCTTACTCCTTGGAAGGAAAGTTATGACCAACCTAGACAGCGTATTCAAAAGGAGAGACATTACTTTGCCAACAAAGGTTCGCCTAGTCAAGGCTATGGTCTTTCCTGTGGTCATGTATGGATGTGAGAGCTGGACTGTGAAGAAGGCTGAGCGCCGAAGAATTGATGCTTTTGAACTGTGGTGTTGGAGAAGACTCTTGAGAGTCCCTTGGACTGCAAGGAGATTCAACCAGTCCATTCTGAAGGAGATCAGCCCTGGGATTTCTTTGGAAGGAATGATGCTAAAGCTGAAACTCCAGTATTTTGGCCACCTCATGCGAAGAGTGGACTCATTGGAGAAGACTCTGATGCTGGGAGGGATTGGGAGCAGGAGGAAAAGGGGACGACAGAGGATGAGATGGCTGGATGGCATCATTGACTCGATGGATGTGAGTCTGAGTGACCTCCGGGAGTTGGTGATGGACAGGGAGGCCTGGCGTGCTGCAATTCATGGGGTCGAGGAGAGTCGGACACAACTGAGTGACTGATCTGATCTGATCTGATCTGATAGTATGATATGTTTCCTGACTCTTCAGCTCATTCCTTACTTATCCCTATTAGTAACAAAATATGATACATTAACATAATGTATACTTAACAAAATATGATACATTCTTTCATTTTTTAATACAAGCACATTTGAACTTGTATTTATATTCCCACCCTTTCCCATATAAATAGTAACATACTAAATACTTTTTTTTTTTTGGTCTCCACCTTTATCTCTCTTAACAAAAGATCCTGAGTATCACTCCACGGCAATATACAGAGGTATTTCTTATTCAGTTTTATAATTGCATCGTACTACCCTGTAGATAAACCATAACTAACTCAACAAGTCCCTATTTATAGACACGTGTATTATTCCTAGTCTTTTGATAGTTACTGTTGTTGTTTAGCTGTTAAGTTATGGCTGACTTTTTTGCAATTCCATAGACTGTAGCCCGCCAAGCTCCTCTGTCCATGGGATTTCCTAGGCAAGAACACTGGAGTGGATTGCCATTTCTTCCTCCAGGGAATCCTCCTGATCCAGGTATTGAACACGTGTCTCTTGCATTGACAGGCGGATTCTTTACCACTGAGCCATCAGGGAAGCCCCAGTCTTTATACTGTATGCTCTTATATGATATAAAACATATTTGTACACACAACCAGTCCATTCTGAAGGAGATCAGCCCTGGGATTTCTTTGGAAGGAATGATGCTAAAGCTGAAACTCCAGGACTTTGGCCACCTCATGCGAAGAGTTGACTCACTGGAAAAGACTCTGATGTTGGGAGGGATTGGGGGCAAGAGGAGAAGGGGACGACAGAGGATGAGATGGCTAGATGGCATTACTGACTCCATGGACGTGAGTCTCAGTGACCTCCGGGAGTTAGTGATGGACAGGGAGGCCTGGTGTGCTGCGATTCATGGGGTCGCAAAGAGTCAGACACGACAGCGACTGATGTGATCTGATTTTCAGAATTTTTGTCAGTGTATTTCTGGGATTAGTCAGTTCAGTTCAGTCGCTCAGTCGTGTCCGACTCTTTGCGACCCCATGAATCACAGCATGCCAGGCCTCCCTGTCCATCACAAACTCCCGGAGTTCACTCAGACTTAAGTCCATCGAGTCAGTGTTGCCATCCAGCCATCTCATCCTCTGGCGTCCCCTTCTCCTCCTGCCCTCAATCCCTCCCACCATTAGAGTCTTTTCCAATGAGTCAGCTCTTCACATGAGGTGGCCAAAGTACTGGAGTTTCAGCTTTTCTGGGATAGATTTCTATAAATGAGACGGCTGGATGAAAGGGTAAATGCATGTGTGCTTTTGCTAGAAACTGCAAAATTCCCTTACATAAGTCTCAAAAATATATTATTAATAAAATTGCTATTAGCAATTAATGGAATAGATGACAAAGAAAGTAAAATAAACTAGTTATGTTTTTATGGTAAACCAATATTCCTTACAGGACTTCCCTGGTGGCTCAGACAGTAAAGCATCTATCTACAATGTGGGAGACCTGGGTTCGAGCTCCGGATTGGGAAGATCCCCTGGAGAAGGAAATGGCAATCCACTCCAGTACTATTGCCTGGAAAATCCCATGGACAGAGGAGCCTGGTAGGCTACAGTCTATGGGGCTGCAAAGAGTCGGACACGACTGAGTGACTCCACTTTCAATATTCCTTACACTTAATTATATTTGAAACATTTAAATGACTTTTTGAGCCACTAACACATTCACTTTAGGATAAAAAGGGAGGAAAATCTATTACACAGTATGTATCAAAATGTACCATAGCCTTCCTAGAAAAGTTTGCTCCTTATACTTAAGCTTATGCCAAACTACACAGGCTTCCCTGATAGCTCAGTTGGTAAAGAACCCACCTATATGCAGGAAACCCCGGTTTGATTCCTGGGTTGGGAAGATCTGCTGGAGAAGGGATAGCCTACCCACTTCAGTATTCTTGGGCTTCCCTTGTGGCTCAGCGGGTAAAGAATCCGCCTGTGGGAGACCTGAATTTGATCCCTGGGTTGAGAAGATCTCTGGGAGAAGAGAAAGGCTACCCACTCTGGTATTCTGGCCTAGAGAATTCCATGGACTGTATAATCCATGGGGTTGCAAAGAACTGGAAACAACAGCAACTTTCACTTTCATGACAAAGGACACTATGATACAACACTGATAAAAACATGATTGTATCTAAGGTAAATTATTCTCAGTTGTGCTGCTGCTGCTGCTAAGTCGCTCCAGTCGTGTCCGACTCTGTGCAACCCCATAGACGGAAGCCCACCAGGCTCCTCTGTCCATGGGATTCTCCAGGCAAGAACACTGGAGTGGGTTGCCATTTCCTCCTCTGATGCATCAAAGTGAAAAGTGAAAGTGAAGTCACACAGTTGTGTCTGACTCTTAGTGACCCCATGGACTGCAGCCTACAAGGCTCCTCCATCCATGGGATTTTCCAGACAAGAGTACTGGAGTGGGGTGCCATTGCTTTCTCCGATTCTCAGTTGTATCTAGATATAAAGCAATCTTCAAAAATGTACTTAATTCTTTAGTAAAAACATTAGTTAGAACAATTACTTAAGAATACCTGATTAAGTCAAAATAGGTATGCCCTAAATGATTAAGTTTTATGATACAAAGATGCTACTTTTAACAACTCTTCTGGCATTATTTTATTTATTTATCATAGAAAGAAAGTAAGTAGAGTAAGATGTGGTTTCAAGTGAAGTCCTTGCTATCAGGATTATATCAGTAAGTCAATTCACTCACTTCACTGATCCTGAATGTCTCTGAATTTCTCCATCTGTCAAATGAAGCTAAAATTTTAAATGAAATAAGATCTGAAAACACACTTTTATACTGTGAAGCAGTGATATAAATAAAAAAGTATATTTATTGCACTTCTAGACAAGACACTGTGTCAAGATACTTAAAAGACTTGAAGATATATCAGGCATACATATCTTTAACAAACTTCAACTAGTAAGAAAGAGGTAAACACACAAATAATGATTCCACAAAGCAAAAGATATATTTCTACTAGAAGAGTAACACAGAAACTGCATACAATTCAAAGCAGAATCATCTACTTGTAAGTGATCCTAAAAGTTTCCATTTGGACAGATATCAAAGACAAATACAACAAGTAAAGATGGGGCACAAGGAGGGAGAAGGTATCATTTCAAATAGCAACATCAACAACACAAAGGGAAAGCTTGGGGACATGCACATACAAGGGGCATTCCCAGTCTTGAAATCTTGCTTTACATTTGTATACTTTACATTTTCAAAATGCACTGTCACAAAATATGAAACAATAAAATAGTTTTCTTTAATCCTGCTTTCATGGAGGAGGGGGGAAAGCAGCAATGAGAAGAATCAAGAGATTTTTCTGGAGTATATTTGGAGGATTATCCATGTTAGCTTACTTGCTGACACAATATAGTACAATAATCAATGATACGCAAAATGATGACCCCAAGGAATTACAAAAATTAAGTCATTAAAGATATGGGGTACTTCTTAGAAGAGGAAAATTACTAAAATATAATAAAGTTTTTTCTTTTAAATTAAAGGATAAAATTCTACATTTTCATTAGCATATGTGATTTTCTGTTCATTTTAAAAGTATATTTTCATTTTGATTTTCCTTCTGATCTCAAATGCTGATCAACAAATATGTATTTCTAACTACATTTAATTTTTTTGTATTCTAGTTTAGCTTATTATTTTTAGTCTAGAGATCTGTATACTTTATTTAGCAATCTGCTCACAAATTCTTTCATTAATCAACCAATCCCTTAATGTCTATAAGTATGCAACTTTAAAAAGCATGGCTCCTAATTAGATCAGAATGAGTAAACTTTGAAATACAAAATTTGTATATAAATACTTAACTACATAGACTAAGTTATTTAAATGTTGTTTTCATATTTCATAATTAGCAATAAAATGGTGAATAATAACAAAGCAATGATAAATACTTCTTAAGATGCAAAATGATTAGCTCACATAAGGAGCCATAGAAAGGCATTTTTACATTAGATAATTTAAGAAATATAATAACATTACTACTCAGAAATAATGCAGTGGTTTTTTATTAGGTAAATCTACATGCATGCAGCTTCAAATTGATAAAAACATATCAAATTGTTAAAGAGAAGCCAAAATGATAAAGAGGTACCAAATTGATATTGTGGGGCCTTGGGTACTAAAAGTTTTCCCCACAGTTTTTGGTCATCCATTCTTAAATGTTTGGTGTAGATGGTAAAGAATCTGTCTGCAATGCAGGAGACCCAGGTTCAATCCCTGGGTTGGGAAGATTCTCTGTAGAAGGGAACTGGCAACCCGCTCCAGTATTTTCGTCTGGAAAATTCAACAGGCAGAGGAGCCTGGCAGGCTACAGTCCATGGGGTCCAAAGAGTCAGATACAAGTGACTGATTGAGTACAGCACATAATCTAGAATGACAAAAGGAACTCTCCTTGGCTTGAATTATTAAATATGTTGCTAAGTCACTTCAGTCGTGTCCGACTGTGTGCGACCCCACAGACAGCAGCCCACCAGGCTCCTCCATCCCTGGGATTCTCCAGGCAAGAACACTGAAGTGGGTTGCCATTTCCTTCTCCAATGCATGAAAGTGAAAAGTGAAATGGAAGTTGCTCAGTCATGTTTGACTCTTCGCGACCCCATAGATTGCAGCCTACCAGGCTCCTCCATCCATGAGATTTGCCAGGCTATTTACATATATATAAAGGATTATTGAACTTATTGTAACTAATTCCAAGCAGAATTAAACATTTTGTGATTCAAAATTCTCGGAAGAGTTTTAGGTAAAAACATAGTAAGAGTCAGAATTGGCTAAGAAAGAATTGGCCTTTCTACTACATGCAATTCCTTTGTTATATTTGAACTTCTTATTAAACTTCAGGAAATTTAAAATTCAACAGGCAGAGAAACTTGATACAAGTAAATGTAATAAATGACATAAGGTCTCTTCAAAGTAAGTATAAAAGCATATATCATAATGTGAAGAATAATGTGATGTGAACATAATTTTTTTCAAAGTATCTATATTTTAACATAATAAAAATCTAAATTCAAATGCCCACTTTGACCTGAGAAAAATCTCCTTAAAGTGCACATAAGAGGAACCAATAGGTAGAAATAGCTAAATTGACTTTTTTAGGAGCGCATTAGGAAGTAAATAATAGGTTTATTTACTCTTACTCCATGTTAAGATGTAATAATAAAGTTCAATAAGCAAAATAGAATATTAAATACAAATATAATAATAAATAAGTACATAGGTCATATTATAAAACAAGTAAAAAATTATTACTCAAGAACTGAAGGGATTTGGATAGTGGAGGTTACATTTAAAGGATATTTACAAGTCAACAGAAAGTCCACTAAGACAGATGAGCAATGAATAAAAAGATACAACTAGTTAATAAAGCTGTGGAATTATAATCAACCTTATTAATTTTCAAAAAAGCCTCAAACCCTGCAAATTTAAAAAATTTAGCAATTCGTTTTGAAAAACCCAAGTACCCAGTCCTGGAGAACAGACATTCTCTTCATTTCTATTAGAAGAATACAAAATCAAAGCAACTTAGTATGCATCAAGAACCTTAAAAGTGTTCATATCTTTTGATTAAGTATCTACTTTCTGGGACTCTGACGTAGAGATTCAATTCTAAAAACAGAAGAAATATTTAAGTTTTAAAATATTAAATTTTAGCCTGATACCATAGTAAAGAAGCAATCCATACTCTACCACTGAAAGACTGACTAAGCACAGGAGGGAGACATCTTTGGCTACTGCAAATAACCACATTCCCAATTCCAGGCCCTCAAGACATTATTAACCCTTCCCAGATTCCAAAAGAGAGCTTACTGTTAGATAAGATACAATAATCTCACATACCAGATACTCAGTGGTGATAAGAATTCTTGCCCTCAGTTGCTGCTAAGCCGCTTCAGTCGTGTCAGACTCTGTGTGACCCCATAGACGGCAGCCCACCAGGCTCCCCTGTCCCTGGGATTCTCCAGGCAAGAACACTGGAGTGGGTTGCCAGTTCCTTCTCCAATGCGTGAAAGTGAAGTTGCTCAGTCGTGTCCGACTCTCAGCGACCCCATGGACTGGAGCCTACCAGGATCATCCGTCCATGGGATTTTCCAGGCAAAAGTACTCGGGTGGGGTGCCATCAGATCAGATCAGATCAGTAGCGTCCGACTCTTCACAACCCCATGAACCGCAGCACGCCAGGCCTCCCTGTCCATCACCAGCTCCCGGAGGTCACCCAGACTCACACCCATCAAGTCAGTGATGCCATCCAGCCATCTCATCCTCTGTCGTCCCCTTCTCCTCCTGCCCTCAATCCCTCCCAGCATCAGAGTCTTTTCCAATGAGTCAACTCTTCGCATGAGGTGGCCAAAATACTGGAGTTTCAGCTTTAGCATCATTCCTTCCAAAGAAATTCCAGGATTGATCTCCTTCAGAATGGACTGGTTGGATCTTCTTGCAGTCCAAGGGACTCTCAAGAGTCTTCTCCAACACCACAGTCCAAAAGCATCAATTCTTCGGCGCTCAGCCTTCTTCACAGTCCAGCTCTCACATCCATACATGACCACAGGAAAGACCATAGCCTTGACTAGGCGAACCTTTGTTGGTAAAGTAATGTCTCTGCTTTTGAATATGCTATCTAGGTTGGTCATAACTTTCCTTCCAAGGAGTAAGCGTCTTTTAATTTCATGGCTGCAGTCACCATCTGCAGTGATTTTGGAGCCCAGAAAAACAAAGTCTGACACTGTTTCCACTGTTTCCCCATCTATTTCCCATGTGGGGTGCCATGCAGAAGCCTTATGAAGGAGATAATATCATCTCCATTAAAAAGTCTACAAGTCATAGATTTCCAGAATGTCTATGTCTTGAATAGCTGAAACAAAACTCAAAATCTGTGAATGCCAGAGATCTACTATAACAGAAATGTGTATTATGCAAGACCTAGGGGAAGCCAGCTTAAAGATTTAAACACATATAGAGCCTGGTAGGCTGTAGTCTGTGGGGTTACTAAGAGTTGGACACTACTGAGTGACTTCCCTTTCACTTTTCACTTTCATGCATTGGAGAAGGAAATGGCAACCTACTCCAGTGTTCTTGCCTGGGGAATCCCAGGGAGGGGGAGCCTGGTAGGCTGCCGCCTATGGGGTCGCACACAGTCGGACACGACTGAAGTGACTTAGCAGCAGCAGCATACATATAACCATTTACAAAATGATGTGATTAATTTTAATGTATTTCCTGTATTTGATAAGAATATAATTTTCTTTGCTCTGAGAAATTTTCTTTGCACTGAGCTCTGGGAGTTGAAGAAATACTATTTTTCATGAATTACCTGTGATGGTGCAAAACCAGACATGTGAAAAGCTGAAAATACAAGTGGCACTTCCGCTTTCAGCAGCATTTCAATATAGTGAGTGCTGCAAAAATACACAGGATGAATGCCAGATTCTATAGTGTCAACAGGTAGGTACTTCTGCAGGAAAGAGAAAAATCGAGAATTAATGACTTTAAAAACAAACTCATCTAAATCTTATGCTTTAAATGACTACTTCAAAATTAACATGGTGGCATAACAACCTACTGCAAATTTTATGTAAATTTAAAAGTTAGAACATTGAACACCAAAGAAAGATTAAATCTCAGTAAAGGCAGTATGATACTTTCCTTCTGAGATAATGAATACAATTAACACTTTGTAATTTTGACAAATTCAATCTCTATGGAATAATGGAGATGGGTATTACATGAAAGAATAAATATATGCATAAGTACATTAGTAATAAATGCTTTACATTTTAATTCTAAGCATATTTCAATATATTTATATTATCCTTAGCTTTAGTTAATAACTCTAAAATATCAAAAGAGTTTATTTGTCAGTTCTTAAGATATTTGCCTAATCGGCTTTTTCTAAGCTAATGTTAAATAACTCAAATCTAAACCTGAGCTACTAATAATTGAACTGAGAAATCCATAAGAAATTAATCTCTAAAATTGTGGTGCATCCTCATTAACAAACTCAGCCTACCTAACTATATATATATATATATAATTTATTTCATATATTTTATATTTATTTATACTTCTATGTATATATCATATATGTATAGATACATATACACATATATTTACAAATGCATTTTTCAGCAATTTCTTCATAAAGTAGGTTATTTCAATTTAGTTCTTGAGTACAATTTATCATCATGAATGCTGATGTTTTAATGTTACTGTAAACTCAACACATAGTAAACTCAACATCTAACCACAATACATTTTTTAAACAAAGAACAAACTTGAAGATGTAATTTTGAGTTAAGAAAAATTATGAGACTAGCAATTATATCCTATAGACTGATAAAAATTTGATACTCAAATTGGATCTGCTATCATAATGAATAATAAAACATGAAAACTACTGATAAATCACTGATTTCAGAAATTCAGATATATAACTCAAATTTAAATTAACCTTTTTATCTTTACTGGGCATCTCAAACTTTTTTTAATAAAGGAAAGTTAATACTTTAAAAGCAAAACAAATCAAACTCACATATAACAATTACATGAGTTAAAATGAGAATTTTTTCAAATTTCATTGCTAAACTGTTTTTAAGAATTTATGTTTGAGTTATACAAGAAAATCAGTGATTTATTAGTTTTCATGTTTTATCATTCATTATGATAAATAATGATTTACCATTTCATATTGGAGAAATATGTATTTGTGGAAACATAGGTATAAATTTATGTTTTATAATAGGTTCTTAGGGATTTATCTCACAGCACACACAAAAATTAATATTACATATTGAAGACCGAAGATATATGCATCATATTAAATGAACATCTTGTAGTCAATTTCAGATGGATGTTCAGACAAAGAAAATTAGTTTTTTATTAAATAGCTAAGAATAAAAATATGAACTGAATGAGAATTAGCATCCTTTGATTTATCTTCTTTTGTTGAGTACACAATGTGTTCTCATTGATTACTAGTTGCAGAGTAGAATTAATGAGTCTAATAAATATATGTAAGAGCAAAAAAATCAACTCATACATATACAATACTTTAATTTTCAATGCAAATTAGGTAACAATTTACTGAACAGACATATAATGAGTGTAAAAATAATATTTTAGAAATATTCTTACACAGTGTTCTTTAACTTGCTTAATATATTTAGGTTTGTATAGACATGGGGACAGTTGATAATTAATTATCTCAAAGAAAAAACATTATTATGTAATGGATTCCCAAAGATAAGACCAGAATTCTTCTACTCTTATGAATTATACTCTGTTGGAAGAAATTATGCCACAAGTTTGGTAGCTAACAAAACTCCTAGCACCAAAACCTACACAGAATAGCTACTCAACAAACTGACTGAATGACAATAAGATACTAATGATTACACCCGGTAATTATAGTAAGCTCTCTTATAAAAACAGAAGTTTTGTTAACTGGTCTATTATCATTTCATAACTCTCAGTTCAGTGCAGTTCAGTCGCTCAGTCCTGTCCGATTCTTTGTGACCCTATGAATCGCAGCACGCCAGGTCTCCCTGTCCATCACCATCTCCCGGAGTTCACCCAAACTCATGTCCATCGAGTCAGTGATGCTATCCAGCCATCTCATCCTCTGTCGTCCCCTTCTCCTCCTGCCCCCGATCCCTCCCAGCATCAGTCTTTTACAGTGAGTCAACTCTTCGCATGAGGTGGCCAAAGTACTGGAGTTTCAACTTTAGCATCATTCCTTCCAAAGAACACTCAGGACTGATCTCCTTTAGAATGGACTGGTTGGATCACCTTGCAGTCCAAGGGACTCTCAAGAGTCTTCTCCAACACCACAGTTCAAAAGCATCAATTCTTTGGCACTCAGCTTTCTTCACAGTCCAACTCTCATATCCATACATGACCAGTGGAAAAACCATAGCCTCGACTAGACGGACCTTTGTTGGCAAAGTAATCTCTCTGCTTTTGAATATGCTATCTAGGTTGGTCATAACTTTCCTCCAAGGAGTAAGCATCTCTTAATTTCATGGCTGCAGTCACCATCTGCAGTGATTTTAGAGCCCATAAAGATAAAGTCTGACACTGTTTCCACTGTTTCTCCATCTATTTTCCATGAAGTGATGGGACCAGATGCCATGATCTTAGTTTTCCGAATGTTGAGCTTTAAGCCAACTTTTTCACTCTCCTCTTTCACTTTCATCAAGAGGCTTTTTAGTTCCTCTTCACTTTCTGCCATAAGGGTGGTGTCATCTGCATATCTGAGGTGATTGATATTTCTCCTGGCAATCTTGATTCCAGCTTGTGCTTCTTTCAGCCTAGCATTTCTCATGATGTACTCTGCATATAAGTTAAATAAGCAGGGTGACAATATACAGCCTTGACATACTCTTTTTCCTATTTGGAACCCGTCTGTTGTTCCATGTCCACTTCTAACTGTTGCTTCCTGACCTGTATACAGGTTTCTCAAGAGGCAGGTCAGGTGGTCTGGTATTCCCAGCTCTTTCAGAATTTTCTACACTTTATTGTAATCCACACAGTCAAAGGCTTTGAAGGCATAGTCAATAAAGCATAAATTGATGTTTTTCTGGAACTCTCTTGCTTTTTTCATGATCCAGCAGATGTTGGCAATTTGATCTCTAGTTCCTCTGCCTTTTCTAAAACCAGCTTGAACATCTGGAAGTTGATGGTTCACATATTGCTGAAGCCTGGCTGGGAGAATTTTGAGCATTACTTTACTAGCGTGTGAGATGAGTGCAATTGTGCAATAGTTTGAGCATTCTTTGCCATTGCCTTTCTTTGGGACTGGAATGAAAACTCACCTTTTCCAGTCCTGTCACCACTGCTGAGTTTTCCAAATTTGCTGGCATATTGAGTGCAGCGCTTTCACAGCATCATCTTTCAGGATTTGGAATAGCTCAACTGGAATTCCATCACCTCCACTAGCTCTGTTCGTAGTGATCCTTTCTAAGCCCCACTTGATATCACATTCCAGGATGTCTGGCTCTAGGTCAGTGATCACACCATCGTGAATATCTCGGTCGTGAAGATCTTTTTTGTACAGTTCTTCTGTGTATTCTTGCCATCTCTTCTTAATAATCTCTGCTTCTGTTAGGTCCATACCATCTCTGTCCTTTATCGAGCCCATCTTTGCATGAAATGTCCCCTTGGTATCTCTGATTTTCTTGAAGAGATCTCTAGTCTTTCCCACTCCTTTGCTTGCCTCTATTTCTTTGCATTGATCACTGAGGAAGGTTTTCTTATCTCTTCTTGCTATTCTTTGGAACTCTGCATTCAGATGCTTACATCTTTCCTTTTCTCCTTTGCTTTTCGCTTCTCTTCTTTTCACAGCTATTTATAAGGCCTTCCCAGACAGCAATTTTGCTTTTTTTGCATTTCTTTTCCATGAGGATGGTCTTGATCCCTATCCCTGTCCCCTGTACAAAACTCTGATTTAGTTAATGATATTCATAAACCAGATCAATGACTGCTCTGAGCCACATGAATGTAAAAATAAACTTCTGAATCATCAAATTATAAATTATGTTTGTTATACTTCTAATGCGGGGAAGGCAATGGCACCCCACCCCAGTACTCTTGCCTGGAAAATCCCATGGACGGAGGACCCTAGTGGGCCGCAGTCCATGGGGTCGCACAGAGTCGGATACAACTGAAGTGACTTAGCAGCAGCAGCAGCAGCATACTTCTAATGTTCTGATATATTTTGGTTAGTCACAACTCTTGGAAAGGATGGTAACTAAATAAAAGGTAACTCTAAAGAAAATTCAGGACATAGAATTAAGCAGAACACATACAGGATCACATCATTTAACAGATCACCTAAGTAACATATAAACTAGCCTAATATCATGGAAAAAGTTATCAGTAAAACTTCTGGTTTGGGATATACTAAAACTGGCATGAATGAACCCATTATGCCGTTTCTTAGAGTATTTGGTTTTAATGATTAAAAATGAAAGATATGTGCTTAAAGAAAAGCACGGTATGCAGTCTTGGGAGAAGGCAATGGCACCGCACTCCAGTACTCTCGCCTGGAAAATCCCATGGATGGAGGAGCCTGGTGGACTGCAGTCCATGGGGTCGCTAGGAGTTGGACATGACTGAGCGATTTCACTTTCACTTTTCACTTGCATGCACTAGAGGAGGAAATGGCAACCCACTCCAGTGTTCTTGCCTGGAGAATCCCAGGGACAGCGGGGTCTGGTGGGCTGCCATCTATGGGGTCGCACAGAGTTGGACACGACTGAAGTGACTTAGCAGCAGCAGCAGCATGCAGTCTTAGTTTTTTTTTCTTTAACTACAGGAGGTTTTGATGACTCATTTTATTCCTAACACTAAGGAAAACTTATGGATATTAAATAGAAAGATGCTAGTAGAAAGACAAACTTTCCAAACCCATCCAAACTGATCCAATTCAATCCAATCCAATCCTGTCCTCCATTCTAGGGATCTGTAGGCAGAGAACAGGCCATATTTTATTGGCATTGCTGCAGTTATTCTGTGAAGCATGTGCATCATGCACACCATGCAGAAGCCTGAATAGAAAACTCAGAGATACCTTTTTGATTCAATTAATTCTAAAACACAATATTTCACCTCTCAGAAAAAAAAAAGAATCACACATAGGAGAAAGGAATCTTCTAAGATTCAAAGTCACATATATGAAGGCGAAAGGACTTAACCGCTTATCCTCTTCCCAGTAAGTGATGGTTACATGACTTACATCCCTTGCAAACAGGTTACAAGTGTGCCATGACATGCTGATGATTATAACATTTAAATCTAAATGAACATTTCAATGCTATTAGAATTTTTAACTTTAAACCTCCTGTGTTGGATTATTAATTTATTTTATGAAAAGGAAGATACAGATATTCACACATTTATCTATATAAAATAATTAAATGGATATAAAGTGACTGTCTTATTCCATGATACTTCCTTGTAGAACTACACTAGTTAATCAGAATGCAACTTTATCCTGATATATCATCAAGGAAGTTTTGTTTCTAAGTGAATTAAAATACTTCAATTTTTATTTCAATTTAATTTGTTATCCTTTCTCATCTTTCAACAGAGAAGGCATACATGATTGTTATTTTTATTATAATTATTATTTGAGATTAGGTATTCCTCCATGGAAATAACTGACTTCTTGATCTTTCTTAATCTGTATTTATTAACAGCTTTGATGTTAACAATTAGTCAAACTAATTCTTGATGAAATTCCATAAAGAATGATTATTTTATTATTCATGAAGAATTTTCTTAAAGACAAAACTGGAAGATAATTTAACTATATCAGTACATTAAAGGGTTCTTCTTGTCTAAATGGCTTAAGGACACATTTTTTTCAAATTATTTTTATCTCACAGTAATAGTTTATAAATTTTTGAAGACTTTAATATTTCATTATTTCCTATATTGTTTCTCCTAAGCCAAATTTTAAAATCTTTTTGATGCAATTTGTTTATAAGGCTTTTAAGAACGTAGGGGAGCTCTCTTAAATACATTTACTAAGGTAATAAAAGCCTACTGTCTTTTACATTTGTTGCTATTGTTCACTCAGTCCTACCTCACTCTTTGCAACCCCATGGACTGCAAAGAGTTGGACACAACTCTTTGTGACTTACTGAACACGCACACACATGGACTGCAGCACACCAGGCTTTCCTGTCCATAACGAACTCCCGGAGCTTGCTCAAATTCATGTCCATTGAGTCAGTGATGCTATCCAACCATCTCATACTCTGCTGCTCCCTTCTCCTCTTGCCCTCAATCTTTCCCAGTATGAGGGCCTTTTCCAGTCAGCTCATCAGGTAGCCAAAGTATTGAAGTTTCAGCATCAGTCCTTCCAATAAATATTCAGGGTTGATTTCCTTCAGGATTGATTTGATCTTCTTGCAGTCCAAGAAACTCTCAAAAGTCCTCTAACACCAGTTCAAAAACATCAATTTTCAGCACTCAGCCTTCTTTATGGTTCAACCCTCACATATGTACATGACTACTGGAAAAACCGGTTTTGACTAGGCAGACCTTTGTTGGCAAAATGATGTCTCTGCTTTTTAATATGCTGTATAGGTTGATTACCTTTGACGTGGGGTATCTCTTCATGGCTGCTCCAGCAAAGCACAGCCGCTGCTCCTTACCTTGAACCAGGGGTATCTCCTCACCACAGCCCCTTCTGACCTTGAACGTGGAATAGCTCCTCTAGGCCCTCCTGTGCCCGCGCAACCACCGCTCCTTGGAGGTGGGGTTGCTCCTCCTGGCCACCGTCCCTGGCCTCGGGCATGGGGTAGGTCCTTCCGGCCTCCGCCCCTGGCCTCAGATGTGGGGTAGCTCCTCTCGGCTGCCGCCTCTGACCTCGGACATGGTGTAGCTCCTTTTGGCCGTTCCTGTGCTGTCGAACTCTTTTGTTGACCATGATGGCAACTCCATTTGTTCTGAGGAATTCCTGCCTGCAGTAGTAGATACTATGGTCATCTGAGTTAAATTTGCCCATTCCAGTTCATTTTAGTTCGCTGATTCCTAGAATGTCGACGTTCACTCTTGCCATCTCTTGTTTGACCACTTCCAATTTGCCTTGATTCATGGACCTGACATTCCAGGTTCCTATGCAATATTGCTCTTTACAGGATTGGACCTTGCTTCTATCACCAGTCACATGCAAAATTAAGAGAAGACTCTTGAGAGTCCCTTGGACTGCAAGGAGATCCAACCAGTCCATTCTGAAGGAGATCAATCCTGGGATTTCTTTGGAAGGAATGATGCTGAAGCTGAAATTCCAGTATTTTGGCCACCTCATGCGAAGAGTTGACTCATTGGAGAAGACTCTGATGCTGGGAGGGATTGGGAGCAGGAGGAGAAGGGGACGACAGAGGATGAGATGGCTGGATGGCATCACTGACTCGATGGACATGAGTCTGAGTGAACTCCGGGAGTTGGTGATGGACAGGGAGGCCTGGCGTGCTGCGATTCATGGGGTTGCAAAAAGTCAGACACGACTGAGTGACTGAACTGAACTGAACTCATAAGTTGATTATAGCTTTTTTTCCAAGGAACAAGTGTCTTTTAATTTCATGGTTGCAGTCACCATCTGCAGTGACTTTCGAGCACAAGAAAATAAAGTCTGTCACTGTTTCCATATTTTACTCATCTATTTGCTATGAAGTGATGGGACTGGATGCCATGATCTTAGTTTTTTGAATGCTGAGTTTTAATCCAGCTTTTTCACTCTCCTCTTTCACTTTCATCAAGAGGCTCTTTAGTTCCTCTTCGCTTTCTGCAATTAGAGTGGTATACCTGAGGTTACTGATATTTCTCCTGGCAATCTTGATTCCAGCTTGTGCTTCATTCAGCCCAGAATTTCGCATGATGTATTCTGCATATAGGTTAAATAAGCAGGGTGACATTGAATGGTTTGCCTTGGAAACGAACAGAGATCATTCTGTCGTTTTTGAGATTGCATCCAAGTACTGCACTTCGGACTCTTTTGTTGACCATGATGGCCACTCCATTTCTTCTGAGGGATTCCTGCCCGCAGTAGTAGGTATAATGGTCATCTGAGTTAAATTCACCCATTCCAGTCCATTTTAGTTCGCTAATTCCTAGAATGTCGACATTCACTCTTGCCATCTCTTGTTTGACCACTTCCAATTTACCTTGATTCATGGACCTGACATTCCAGGTTCCTATGCAATATTGCTCTTTACAGCATCGGACCTTGCTTCTATCACCAGTCACATCCACAACTGGGTATTCTTTTTGCTTTGGCTCCATCCCTTCATTCTTTCTGGAGTTATTTCTCCACTGATCTCCAGTAGCATATTGGGCCCCTACTGACCTGGGGGGTTTCTCTTTCAGTATCCTATCATTTTGCCTTTTCATGAAGAGGGGCTAAAAAGCCTCTTGATGAAAGTGAAAGTGGAGAGTGAAAAAGTTGGCTTAAAGCTCAACATTCAGAAAACAAAGATCATGGCATCTGGTCCCATCACTACATGGGAAATAGATGGAGAAACAGTGGAAACAGTGTCAGACTTTATTTTTCTGGGCTCCAAAATCACTGCAGATGGTGACTGCAGCCATGAAATTAAAAGACGCTTACTCCTTGGAAGGAAAGTTATGACCAACCTAGATAGCATATTCAAAAGCAGAGACATTACTTTGCCCACAAAGGTTCGCCTAGTCAAGGCTATGGTCTTTCCTGTGGTCATGTATGGATGTGAGAGCTGGACTGTGAAGAAGGCTGAGCGCCGAAGAATTGATGCTTTTGAAGGAGATCCAACCAGTCCATTCTGAAGGAGATCAGCCCTGGGATTTCTTTGGAAGGAATGATGCTCAAGCTGAAACTCCAGTATTTTGGCCACCTCATGCAAAGAGCTGACTCATTGGAGAAGACTGATGCTGGGAGGGATTGGGGGCAGGAGGAGAAGGGGATGACAGAGGATGAGATGGCTGGATGGCATCACTGACTCGACGGATGTGAGTCTGAGTGACCTCCGGGAGTTGATGATGGACAGGGAGGCCTGGCATGCTGCAGTTCATGGGGTCGCAAAGAGTCGGACACGACTGAGCGACTGATCTGATCTGAAGCAGGGTGACAATATACAGCCTTGACATACCCCTTTTCCAATTTTGATCCAGTTCATTATTCCGTTGCTTCTTGACTTCCATATAGGGTTCTTGAGACAGGTAAAGTGGTTTGGTATTCCTATCTCTTTAAGAATTTTCCACAGTTTGTTGTGAGTCACAAAGTCAAAGGCTTTAGTGTCATCAATGAAGCAGAAGGAGATGTTTTTCTGGAATTCCCTTACTTTTTCTATAATCCAATGGATGTTGACAATTTGATCTCTGGTTCTTCTGCCTTTTCTAAATCCAGCTTTACATCTGCAATTTATCAGTTCACATACTGATGAAGCCTAGCTTGACGGATTTTGAGCATTACCCTGCTAGCATGTGAAATGAGCACAACTGTATGGCAGTTTGAGCGTTCTTTGGCATTGCCCTCCTTTAGGATTAGAATGAAAACTGACATTTTCCAGCCCTGTGGCCATTGCTGAGTTTTTAAAATTTGCTAGCATACTGAATGCAGCACTTTAACAGCATCATCTTTTAGGGTTTGAAATAGCTCAGATGGAATTCCATCACCTCTACTAGCTTTGTATGCAGTAATGCTTCTAAAGGCTCACTTGACTTCACACTCCAAATGTCTGGCTCTAGCTGAGTGATCACACCATCATGTTTATCCAGGTCAATAAGATCTTTTTTGTACAGTTCTTCTGTGTATTCTTGCCACCTCTTAATATCTTCTGCTTCTGTTAGGTCCATACCATTCATGCCATTTACTGGGCTCATCTTGGCATGAAATGTTCCCTTGGTATCTCTCATTTTCTTAATGAGATCTGTAGTCTTTTCCCATTCTATTGTTTCCTCTATTTCTTTGCACTGATCGCTGAGGAAGGCTTTCTTATCTCCCCTTACTATTCTTTCGAACTCTGCATTCAGATGGGTATATCTTTCCTTTTCTCCTTTGCCTTTTACTTCTTTTCCTAGTGATTTTTAAGGCCTCTTCAGACAACCATTTTGCCTTATTGCATTTCTTTTTCTTGGGGATGGTTTGGTCACCATTTCCTGTACAATATTATGAACCTCCGTCCATAGTTCTTCATTAGATGTAATCCCTTGAATCTATTTGTCACTTCAACTGTATAATCATAATGGACTTGAATGACCTAGTAGTTTTCCCTACTTTCTTCAATTAAACTATGAATTTTACACATATCTATCTAAATGTTAACATATATATTCAGCATATTTACTGAATAATTATGGTGGGGCATGTCAGTGGACAAAACCTTGCCCCAAAGATATTACATTTAAGTGTGTAAGTAATAAATAAATACATAAATTAAGGAGCATATTTGAAATCAATATAGGCCATGGAACAAAAGGAAAAAAAAATAGAACAAGGGAATGGGGTTCAGGGCAAACAGGCTGAAGCTTTTTTGAGGTTAATGACATAAACATGGTATTGTGCTGAAGATGGTGGAAAAGTCTGTGCTATTAATGGCTAAAGCTAAAGTGTCTTTAACATGTCTTTTGGCAAATGCAGATTTGCATATTTTGTCAACCTGCATAGAAAGTGTCAGTGTAATGCTTAGAACCAATGGAACAAATATAATAGAAAAGGGCCACTTTTAAAGTAATATATTAAGTCTTCTACCGCATGCACTAACAAGTAAAGTGACACAGCAAAAACAAACAAACAAAAAAACAATCCAAAAGATTAAATCAAAAGTTTAAATAAAAAACATTTAAACTATGGAGTGGTGATTATACAGACATTATACATTAGTAACTGCACTTAGCTAACAGTTCTAGACAGAATCCTGAAAGAGCAATGTTAGCAGAATGTTATTTGCTTTATAAAGACAGTAAAACAAACTACTGGTAATAAAATATTCAACTTGGTATATCTATAGTTGAAAAGAAAAAAAGTCAGCCATTAAAAAGAATACATTTGAATCAGTTCTAATGAGGTGGATGAAACTGGAGCCTATTATAGAGAGTGAAGTAAGCCAGAAAGAAAAACACCAATACAGTATGCTGTTGCTGCTACTAAGTCACGGCAGTCGTGTCCGACTCTGTACCACCCCAAAGATGGCAGCCCAACAGGCTCCTCTGGCCCTGGGATTCTCCAGGCAAGAATACTGGAGTGGGTTGCCATTTCCTTCTCCAATGCATAAAAGCGGAAAGTGAAAGTGAAGTCGCTCAGTCATGTCCAGCTCTTCGTGACCCCATGGACTGCGGCCTACCAGGCTCTTCCGCCCTTGTACTCTTGCCAATACAGTATACTAATGCATATATATGGAGTTTAAAAAGATGGTAACGATAATCCTGTGTGTGAGACAGCAAAAGAGACACAGATGTATAGAACAGTCTTTTGGACTCTGTGGCAGTGGTGGTGGGGGGGATGATTTGGGAGAATGACATTAAAACATGTGTAATATCATATAGGAAATGAATCGCCAGTCCAGGTTCGATGCAGGATACAGGAAATTTGGGGCTGGTACACTGGGATGACCCAGAGGGATGGTATGGGGAGGGAGGTGGGAGGGGGGTTCAGGATGGGGAACATGTGTACACCCATGGCGGATGCATGTTGATGTATGGCAAAACCAATACAATACTGTAAAGTAAAAATAAATAAATAAAAATAATTTTAAAAAATTAAAAAAAGAAAAGAAAAAAATGATAGTAAAGAAGACATTGCATGAGTCTTCACTGATGATATAGCTGCACTAACAGAAAGGTATAAAGCTTTACGTTGAGTTCATTCTAAAACCCTTGAGTAATGTCCCTCCATTTCATTCATAGATCTATATTACATATCAAATGACGCTATCAAAATGGTTAATCTAATAAACTCAAAGCAATTAGAGTACTGCCAGATTTCAGTTTTAGGGGAAGAAATACTATTAAAGCACATTACTCATCTTATAAGTAAAATAATGTGTCAGAAAAAAGGTTTAAAGAGTCAAAGCAGAAATGCAACTTTATAAAATTATAGTTAAAATCAGTTCACTGGTGATGTCCGGCAGGGTCACAATCTGAACACTAAAGTAGAATACTTAAAACTAGTGGCATGTAGGTATCTTTTCAAAATATTTGACATGAAAGTGCGAGATGGACTTAAAAATTTTTCTCTCATTTACAAATGTAAGGTAAAAACTCTTTTGATAAGCATTTTAAGATATTCTAAATCTTCATGTACAATTTAATGAATTGTCCAAATTCTGGTTAACAGAAGGAAAATAGTTCCACTGATTGGAGAAAAGCTAGTACATACTCTTTTGTCTTTGGTTCCTCCTTTTATGTGAGCAAATTTCTAGTTACAGTTAAGTACAAGCAGGAGAAAGTCTTATTCAGAAATTGCATATAGCTATTTCAGACATAAATTATAAAATTTTAACATTTAATATATTCCTTGGTGCTTTGCTTTTATATTCTTTATCACAAAAACTTATTTTAAGAACATGTAATAAATGCTTTCATATAACTTGACATAGATACTCTCTAGTCCCCTTAACAACTTATTCTTGGGTACTGTGTGACTCCACTGTCCAAGTTCAGTCTGTCATGAAAAGCACTAGCATGGACACTTAATGGACACTTTCCCCAAGTTGGAGGTCTTAAATGCAGTAAGTAAGTAAAACAAAGTGCAGAATCATGAATAAATTAGGGATACACTTACCTCTAAACTTGGATCCCACAGAACTCGTACAATCTTTAAATAAAAATACACTATAATATCTTAAACAAAACTCATCATAGATTGGCAAAATGTATATAAAATTAGTATGCTTTTCCTCTATACAATATGGATACAATTTCAACTAACATATTATTTTCTTATAATTTAACCAGAGATTATAACAAAGTAAGAATAAAAATATCCATTCAAAGGTTTTCTATTTATATATGGAATTTTCCAATTAAATGACAAGTTTAAAATTTAATAATGCACCTATTATTATTAATCCTTCATTCAATTATTATTAGGTAAGACAGCAAGTATTTGAGAAAATACCAAATGTGTATCTTCAAAATGAATCACTCAAAACTGCATTCAGATAGAAAATGAATATAGAGTATATAACACACTCTACAAATAAAATAAGATCCTATTGAATCTAAAGAGGATTTTCCTTAAAATTTAAAACATTCCTATAAAACAGACTGAAAAGTCTTACAGAAATATGTAGTCTTGGCAACCAAAGGAAAGCTGAAGTCAGAAGCCTGGAGAACTGCTGAAGAAATCGGAACGTTTTGTCTTTGTTGCCCAACATTATTATGAACAAAGAAGATACAAACCAGTCATGGCTAGTGTAATTCCTCTGCAAGCAGACTGAAAAGCACAGTTAAGGAACTTCCATAATATTTTATCTTACATGGTGAAATACTAGAACTCCATAAATATTCATTTCCAGAATCTCTATCAAGAAAGGTATTAATGATACTTGGCCCTCATTTTGTCTTCAACCAGCTTATAAGCTATTGATGTAAATGCCTGTGTGCATGCTCAGTTGTGTTTGACTCTTTGCCACCCCATGGACTGTAGAATGCCAGGCTCCTCTTCCACCATTTCCTTTTCCAGCAGATCTTCCCAACCCAGGGATCAAACTTGCATCTCTTGTGCGTCCTACATTGGCAGGCAGATTCTAAAATTAAACTTTATTAATAAAAAAACTACTTGCACAGTAACTATTTTAACATACTATTTTTTGACACGTCCAGGGGAGGCCAAAACCACCAGCAACTAGAGGAAAAAACTATATGCTTTGTGGAAACACATTGTTCAAGTCATTAACACAACAGTACCATCCTTTCTCTAGATTAGGTTATCTGTCAAATTATTAGTATAATCAAGTATTTAAAAAGTCCACATATTTTTAGAATTCAGTAATGCAAATGACTTGTATAAACTTTTTTCTTGAAGTCAAACTCTATTTCTGAAAGATAACCAATACAAATAAAATAAATGGATATTTTATTCTTATTCTAGATTTACTAAATCTAGAGCATTATTTTGATTTACTAAACCTATTTTAAAGCTTCTCTATATACACCTGAAAATACATTCTAATAACTAATTATTCAAGATTTAGCTAATAAGTTGAATTTAATAATTACTACTCAATCTAATAAAGTACGTATTTAAAATAATAGAATAAAATACTGTAAAGATATAGCAAATCACTAATATAGGTTAAAGTATTATTTTCCTACAAAAGTTTTAAAGTATTCCATCCAAGAATTCTGAAAAGCATATAAAGAGAGTTAAAGTACTGTCAGTCATTTAGAAAGGATATGAAGAGAAGATTTTATAGAAGCTTGCTGCTGTTTCAGGAATCTCTCACAATGCTTTAAAACCAAGGTAAGATCATTTTCTGCACCATCTTTTAACAGGCTGAGGAACTTGCCATACCTAAATAAAATGTCCAGAAAACATACAAAATGAAAAATGTCAGGCCTTGCATAGTAAATTCATTTTTTAAAATTCATCAAACTGTAGTTCTCTTGAGATCTCATAGTTTTAAGTTTTCAAATTTCTACTTTTGGCATAACTATTATACAGAGCACTCATGAAAGAATAATACCCACATATGTATCTGATAATTATGAAATATCAGAATTTTCAGTATTCATCTGGTAAATACAGTAACTTTAAAGGAAAATGAAGTAGTAATGAAAGAATAAAACACGGATACTATAGATAAGTAGTAGAATATAAGCACTTTTTCTTGAATTTAATCTACAACATGGAATGCTGACAGGCTAGCTTGACAGAATGCTAAGTCTAGAAGCAATTTTAGGGTTCATTTATCCCAGTGATTCTACATGAGCACGGCACTGTTTTTGAAGTTTATGGGAGTGTTTTCGTTTGCCACAGTGACTGGAGGACCACTGATACTTGATGAGTGAGCGTCAGGAGGTTAGACATGGGACAGTCAGCCCTGCACAGTAACAACTTATAAATGCTCTACCTATTATTTGTATAGATGAAAACTTTATTTATAATTATCTGGAATTAATTGCGCTTCATATAAAATCATAATATATTAGTCTTATTTATTATACACTGAACGAAACCAAGTGTAAGTTAGGGAAAGATAGTTCCTTTGCTTTGCCTGAAGCCTTCCTAAGACCGTTCATCATTTTGCAAAGTCATTTTGCTAGTGGCAACCCTCTTGTAATATTTGAAACACCAAAATAAAATCCATTTCCATTTGTAGCTGCCCCACAGCTACAATGATTCATAGGTGCCAGCTATGTCTCATACTGTAGCTATATACAAACAATCCATTATAAATCACTTTCCGTTTATGTCTTAACAATAAGACATCATGCTGAATTAAAAAAGATATGTGACTAGCTTGCTCATATTATCTATGGATTCCATTTTAGAATGGAAATAGTTCATTACAGTATAAAAGGCAGGTATAGGGTCACAAAACATTATCAGTGGGTTATATACCCTATGTGATATAGGTGGATGTGCTAGAATCACTATCATAGTTTTTATTATAATGCTATGGATTTACAGTTTTTTTTCAAAAACTTTCACATGCATCTTCTTTATACTTAATTCTGAAGATGATCCAAAAGAACAGATAGAATGGGCCTGTCAAGATCCCCATTTAATAATGAAGGGCTCATACCTTAACACCTAGTCTGTTTAGCTTGTCCATTTCTTTTGAAAATTATAATTTGAGTATGAAAAATTCAAACTACTATAATTTATTTATTCTACTTTTACTTATGCATCTATCATTAAGATACTTTTATACTCATTAACTATAGTTATAGGCTGAAAATAAAAATTAATCATAAAGTGGTATGACTATGCTACCAATGTGCTGATACTTAAAATGTTTTTTTTGGAAAAAAACCTGATCGTCATAGAGACTTAAGTATGCTGTAATTAGCCTCTGAAATAATAATGAACCATAACGGATTTACCTGCAAGGGTAATTTAACCACGTGCCAATATCCTCAAAACAAAGTTATCATTTTCTGAATGATAAACTCTCATTAAACTATATAAAATAGTTGATTGTTAACTTAAATACTATTAAGCACATATTAGCTAGATAAAAACAAATTCTAGAAATGCACAGAGAGATATTTCCTTATAATATACCTGACAGTCATTTGAATGCCAAGTTGTTGCACAGATGAAAGATTTTCATTCTTCACATTTGCATCAGTAGCTAAAAACAATAGAACACGGGGTTATATAAATGTATAAAAGTCTGCATAATAATCACATTTTAATTGAAAATTGATGAAAGCAATATTTTTACATATTTTAATGTGAATCTTCAAAACACACTGATAAATCCTGATCTTATAAGAGCTGTCAGTTACATTTTTCAAAAAAATTAACAGGAAACCTTTTACGAAACAGTTTTGTTCCCCTATAAAAAAGCATTTAAAAATATATTAAATACAAAACAAATAATCATAATTTTCAAGCCATCTACTTTTACTTGGTTCTCCAAACACAAAAGTCATAACACAAAAATGGTCTAAAATATTGTATTTTCATCAAGCAATGCATATGTAAGATTTTGAATTACAAATATAGGTAAGTATGGCTGTTTACATCTTAAGTATTTAAATGGTCAGTGTCAGAAAGGAATAATTGGTTATTATTCTACTTAAAATGTACAGCAATTTACAAAGTTGGACTGAACAAGTTTATTCCTGCATATAGATATCTTGATGGAGTACAAATTGTGGTCATCTTCCAAAAGTGAAAAAGGAGGTGTACAGTACAGAGGACTGACTACAGGATAGGGTGAAAGTTTGGACTGGTCTTTGACAACACTGGATGACCAAATAAAAACTGTGGAGTCAATAGCATCACTAGAGAGCAAGGAGGGTCTAGCTGAAACTTTCAGTTTTGGGCTGACAAAACTGTAGTGTGTACACACATGGTTGTGAGTGTACACACATATAAATAAGGGAACTGCCAAGAATCACAAATTTCCCTAGTGACAAATCTAGGTTTTCTGAATTCTGTATCGGCAGCTTTTTTTCCCTATTACACAGTGGTACTTCTCATATTAACAATACACCTACTTCACTCATGAATTTATTCCTTACTTTTAATAAATCCCTTCTTATAAAGTAGGTGTGGAGCACCATGCTAGAATCTGTAAGAGATAAAAGATAAATCATACATCATGACCTAACAGAACTTTCCATGTAGTGTCAGAGATAAAATTTCTATATAGAAAATTCAGATAAAGATGTTTTAAAGTGCAAAGTGGAACAAAAATTATATAGGTGAAGAATTATGTGAATTCATTAAGAGGAAGAGATTAGGAAGAAGTGGCATTCAAACCAAATTTTAAAATATGGGTAGACAAGAGGTAGAGAGGTACGAATAAATTAAATATCACTGTTATTGAATATCTACTTTTTAAAGCAATAGCAATTCATCTTTCTGCCCTCTTGGTAAAGATAACCTACTTCTAGTTTGCCAAGGACTTGCAAGGATTTAGTACTTAAAGTCTCAAGCCCTTAGGAACCTCTCACAGTCCTGGGCAAACCAGACTGGTTGGTCAACTACCTAGCCTAGAGGGGTAATTTCTTAAACAAAAATAAATAAAAATTTTTAAAAATAAGTGTCTGTTAATTTCTTGATAAGCTACATCTGACTTATACTTATTTTGATCACAATACAGTCTTAGCAATATTGCTAAATTTCATAATGATAGCAATTAAGCTACAGTTTATATAGCTAAGAATCCCTTGCTACTTATAACTGTTATGGTGCTGGTAGATGGACCTCTACAGCTTACTTCTATGCACTGAGTTAAAATTCACACTTAAAGAAGTAAAGCAGAACATTAGAGAGTTTCAACTGGATAGTCATAGCTTGCTACACAAATTTTATTTTAAGGAAGGTACCAGTTAAATCTCCAAAAAGATTTTTAAAGGAGAATATATGCATTATTAAGTATACCAAAACAATCAACATATCCATTCAAAAAATTACTAGGATGATAAAGATTTAGGTGACTTCAGAGTGAATAAAATTCCACTGAACGTTTCTTTTAGTAGGATGTCAGTCAGAAAATGGTTTATGGGTATATATCTCAAAAGAAGCTTCAATTTTAATTTATATTTGACATACAGTATGACAACCTGATAAGCAGAAATGGATCTTGGACCGCAAAAGTTGAGTGAAATAATCTTTTGTTACACTTAACTTGGACTAAATATGATTTATGAAGCAGGAATTAAAATCTTCAGAAATAAGATGGAGCAAAATGATTAACTGAAATTCAAGGATAAAAATAGATGTATTCAGGGGATCCTGATACACCGCTGGCAACCAGTGCTTTACTGAAATGTGGATAATAGTGTGTGATACATAGCAATAAGTGATACACTGCTTAGTAAACACCAAGAGGATGAGTGAGGAGTTGAATGAATAAATGAACAAACATCCAATGAACAACAAAAACTGTGCTTTATATCAAACAAGATGCAAGGTAGAGATGCAAATAGATATGAATTTAATATCTTTTTTCTGTATATTGAAATCAAGAAACAAAAGGATAATATAACTCCCATTCCCCAGGGTCACTGCAAAGCATAACAAAGTTAAGTTACTGAATAAAGGTCAACCAACCAATGACACCTACCTATAGCATCAGACTTGCCCTACTTACTCATCAATGCCTAATTCAGTCTCAGCATTAACTATTTGCAATAACCAATCATTTTAATTACAGATATAATAATCTTAGAACAAAATGAGTTGAAAAAATTAACTTAATGTTGACTGAAATTACTCACTGTGGTAATACATACTGTTCTACTTTTAATATAGAAAGCTAGCACAGAGCAGGAGTAGAAATTAAATCTATTTTGTTGGCACTTGGCTAATAGTGAGAAACTAAACAAATTTTCTGGAGAAGGAAATGGCAACCCACTGCAATATTCTTGCCTAGAGAATCCTGTGGACAGAGGAGCCTGGTGGGCTGTTGTCCATAGGGTCGCACAGAGTTGGATACAAGTGAAGCGACTTAACATGCATGCATGCACTGGAGAAGGAAATGGCAACCCACTCCAGTACTCTTGCCTGGAGAATCCCAGGACAGAGGAGCCTGGTGGGCTGCCATCTATGGGGTCACACAGAGTCGGACACAACTGAAGCGACTTAGCAGCAACAGCAGCAAACAAATTTTCAGAAGAGTAAAGCATATCTTCACTGGATGACAAATACAGTATTAGAAGAGCTGTTACAGTGTGACTGTTTACTGACTCTCCTGAAAGCCCTGTTATATCAATAGCACAGCCAGAAAACTTTTACTTCTAAAGAAACCAACCAGTCCATTTCCTCCTGCCTTCTTCCTTACCCAAAATAAGCCTGAAGGTTCTGTACCTTTTTAAATATGGGGTTGCTATCTATCCATTTTATTCAGTTTTTACTGCCATAAAATTTAATTCCTTATGACCAATAAGCTAGTGTAAGTATCTAAGTCTCCTAACTTATGTGTGATCACTTCAGTCATGTCCGACTCTTTGCAACCCCATGGACTGTAGACAACCAGGCCCTGTCCATGGGGATTCTCCAGGAGAGATACTGGAGTGGATTGCCATGCCCTTGTCCAGGGGATCTTCCCCACCCAGGGACTGAACATGTGTCTCCTGTGGCTCCTGCATTGCAGGCAGATTCTTTACTACTGAGCTACCAGGAAAGCCCATCTTATACAGTCAGCATTATTTGGAAAAAAGTATTATTCTTTTCCATGTCATTGATTACACAATTGCCCTTGCCTGCAAGACTCTTCCCCTTTCCTATTTCTTTCAGCTGTAGTAGCCCAGGAGGCAGTTCTATCATTGTTTTTTCCTTTAATCTTCCACTATGATATTAGTCAACACTGATCACTCTCCATTGAATACCTATAGCATTACCACACAATCCCTCATTTGACGAAATCTCAATTCAAATAGCTAACTTAATCGTTCTAGCACATTGCCTGAAACAAAGTAGCCAGCTGAGAAATGTTAGTTTTCCATTTCTTTACTTTCTATTTACAATGTGCTGCAAATTAATTTAATTCATCATTTTAGATATGTGCTCTATTTCCCCCTCCTTGTGCACAGGGTCATTCATATTATATACCTCCTTGCGACTATCTAGCATACTCACAAATATCCTCCATAAAAGTAAGACAGAAAAGAGCATACTTGCTGAATATCAAAAGAAAGTATAATGGACATTTAGCTGTATATAATAAATGTAAAAATATTTTAATAATGGAAAGGTGAAATAAGGCAAAGTTCCCTGATATTTTTCCAAAATTTTGTTTAACATAAAGAGAAAAAGGATAAAATTGAAATATTTACCACTCTGAAAGGATTACTTAATTTATCATTTTAAAGAAGCAATTATAGAAGGAAAAATCTCCAACACGTTCTAGGAAAATGAGCTGACAAACAGTTAACGTCTGTTAGGACTCGGAGAGGCACCTGCGTGGAGTTACAAACTGCAAGTGTGCAGAACTTTTATCTGTTTGTTCTCTCCTCTTTCTTTAAGGGGATAAACAGCCAAACTAATTTGATTTTTCCAGATTTGCAAATTTTATAATGGATTGAAATCCTGAGGGAGCTAACAACAGATGGATGACTGTGTTATTCTAATTTCAGCTACCTTAGGGTTTAGAAAGCTGTCATTTTTAAAAAGCCAATCAATTTCTCATTTCAAGAAACATGAAAAAACACTAAATATATCTATCCAGCGTCTGCTTTGAAACATCTTTTATATCAAAACATGGTTTTTGTTTACTTAAAGTAAATAGAATAAAATTTTGTAATTGCAAACCATTGTTTCACTAGCCAAAAAATTAATGATAAAGGACGAGGATATCTAAAGCCATGAGAAGAAAACAATACTAGCAACAAACTTAGCCCATATCATAATAATAAATAGTAATCAATCAACAGGAAGCCACTTTATTTTCATTCATTCTCTAAAACACTATTGGATAGTTGTTTACCTGGAGCCTTTTAAGAATTTAAATTCACATTCAGGGTTTATCTGCCTAGATAATAGGCTCCCCCAGTAGCTCAGTGGTAAAGAATCTGCCTGCAATGCAGGAGACACAGGTTCCATCCCTGGGTCAGGAAGATCCCTTGGAGCAGGAAATGGCAACCCACTCCAGTATTCTTGCCTGGGGCATCCATGGACAGAGGAGCCTGGTGGGCTTCAGTCCACGGGGTCACAGAGAGTTGGACATAACTTAGTGACTAAACAACAACTGCCTAGATGATACATTCAGTAAAGCCAACATCTGAGATTTCCTCATCATAATTCAGAAATATAACAGAGGGTAGTAAATACATGCACACTGAGTAATCAGCCTTGTTGAATATTTAGTTAATATACACAACATAATTTTAGATTATCTACAGAACATATAAACCAATAGAACAAGGTACCAAAGAGAGCTGTAGAATTTGAAGATTATATTACTGAAGATAGCCCCTCTGGCAATTCAAATTTCCATGATTACCACTTCTTATTTCCTCTCTTACAGACTTGATCATTAATCCCTGTATGTTTTTTCACACACTTTTTCAGGTTTATTCATAAAGTTGTAATTTCTTCACAGATGCTTTTTTTCCAAAATTTTCTTCGTTAGTCCTAATTTCTTCCCTCTGAATCTCAGTTTACCAGTTTTTAAATGTGATGATTATACACCTAATCTCACAGAGTATAGCTGACCCTCGAACAATGCAAGGGTTAGGGCATCAACCCCATTCAACAGGTAAAAATTCAAGTATAACTTTACAATTGGCCTTCCATATCCTAAGCTGTACATCCATGGATTCAGCAAACCATGGATTTGGTGGTACTGTAGTAGGTATTTATTGGAAAAAAAAAATCTGCATGCTGAACCTCCACAGTTCAAAATCATGTTGTTCAAGGGTAGTTACAAGGTTGAACAATATAAGGCACATCAGATGCCTTAGTGCATTATTCTACTCACAAGCAGGACTCATGTTATCAATTCTCTTCATCTACCTTAATTTCTGTTTTATTCTACCTTGTGTTTTCCTCTCATTTCTTTGCTTTCATTTTCTTATGATCACTTTTATCCCTTCCCCAAATCTGCGTTAGATGTCACTATGATTTAATTACGTATATGTGTACTTGTAAATCCCAACAGATTTAGAATTGTTATACAGATGTACTGTGTGAACATAGATGTTATTTAATGGTATGAATAATTAATCTAACAAAATATCTCAAAAGTTATATTAAAGACAAAGAGGCATTTGAGCCTAATGAAATAATTTAAATTAGCCATACGTGTGTTCAGTTGTTTAGTTGTGTCCAACCTTTTGCTACTCCATGGACTGTAGCCCACCAGGCTCCTCTGTTCATGGGATTCTCCAGGCAAGAATACTGGAGTGGGTTGCCATTTCCTTCTCCAGGGGATCTCTCCAACCCAGGGAGCAAATCCAGGTCTCCTGCATTGCAGGTGGCTTCTTTGCCAACAGAGCCACCAGGGAAGCACAATGTGATAAATATCAAATTGGTAGTTTACAATGAATGCAATAGGAGCACAGAGGAGGGACTTACGATTGGGAGTAAGAGGTAAGGTGACATTCTAGCTGCAACTGAGAGAGTCATATCCTAGGCAGGTTGATAAGGAGTCTAGGGTTGCCCAAGGAGAGGGGGAATCTGGAATTCTCAAGTAGGAAGAAAGGACAAACCTTTTTTCCTTCTCTACATTCCTTCAGATCAGATCAGATCAGATCAGTCGCTCAGTCGTGTCCGACTCTTTGCGACCCCATGAACTGCAGCACGCCAGGCCTCCCCGTCCATCACCAGCTCTCGGAGGTCACTCAGACTCACATTCATCGAGTCAGTGATGCCATCCAGCCATCTCATCCTCTGTCGTCCCCTTCTCCTCCTGCCCTCAATCCCTCCCAGCATCAGAGTCTTCTCCAATGAGTCAACTCTTCGCATGAGGTGGCCAAAATACTGGAGTTTCAGCTTGAGCATCATTCCTTCCAAAGAAATCCCAGGGCTGATCTCCTTCAGAATGGACTGGTTGGATCTCCTTGCAGTCCAAGTGACTCTCAAGAGTCTTCTCCAACACCACAGTTCAAAAGCATCAATTCTTCGGCGCTCAGCCTTCTTCACAGTCCAGCTCTCACATCCATACATGACCACAGGAAAGACCATAGCCTTGACTAGGCGAACCTTTGTTGGCAAAGTGATGTCTCTGCTTTTGAATATGCTATCTAGGTTGGTCATAACTTTCCTTCCAAGGAGAAAGCATCTTTTAATTTCATGGCTGCAGTCACCATCTGCAGTGATTTTGGAGCCCAGAAAAACAAAGTCTGACACTGTTTCCACTGTTTCTCCATCTATTTCCCATGCAGTGATGGGACCAGATGCCATGATCTTCGTTTTCTGAATGTTGAGCTTTAAGCCAATCTTTTCACTCTCCACTTTCACTTTCATCAAGAGGCTTTTTAGTTCCTCTTCACTTTCTGCCATAAGGGTGGTATCATCTGCATATCTGAGGTTATTGATATTTCTTCCGGCAATCTTGATTCCAGCTTGTGTTTCTTCCAGTCCAGCATTTCTCATGATGTACTCTGCATATAAGTTAAATAAACATGGTGACAATATACAGCCTTGAGGTACTCCTTTTCCTATTTGGAACCAGTCTGTTGTTCCATGACCAGTTCTAACTGTTGCTTCCTGACCTGCATACAGATTTCTCAAGAGGCAGATCAGGTGGTCCGGTATTCCCATCTCTCTCAAAATTTTCCACAGTTTATTGCGATCTACACAGTCAAAGGCTTTGGCATAGTCAATAAAGCAGAAATAGATGTTTTTCTGGAACTCTCTTGCTTTTTCCATGATCCAGTGGATGTTGGCAATTTGATCTCTGGTTCCTCTGCCTTTTCTAAATCCAGCTTGAACATCAGGAAGTTCACGGTTCACATATTGCTGAAGCCTGGCTTGGAGAATTTTGAGCATTACTTTACCAGCGTGTGAGATGAGTGCAATTGTGTGGTAGTTTGAGCACTCTTTGGCATTGCCTTTCTTTGGGATTGGGATGAAAACTGACCTTTTCCAGTCCTGTAGCCACTGCTGAGTTTTCCAAATTTGCTGGCATATTGAGTGCAGCACTTTCACAGCATCATCTTTCAGGATTTGGAATAGCTCCACTGGAATTCCATCACCTCCACTAGCTTTGTTCGTAGTGACGCTTTCTAAGGCCCACTTGACTTCACATTCCAGGATGTCTGGCTCTAGGTCAGTGATCACACCATCATGATTATTTGGGTCGTGAAGCTCTTTTTTGTACAGTTCTTCTGTGTATTCTTGCCACCTCTTCTTAATATCTTCTGCTTCCGTTAGGTCCATACCATTTCTGTCCTTTATCGAGCCCATCTTTGCATGAAATGTTCCTTTGGTATCTCTGATTTTCTTGAATAGATCCTTAGTCTTTCCCATTCTGTTGTTTTCCTCTATTTCTTTGCACTGATCGCTGAAGAAGGCTTTCTTATCTCTTCTTGCTATTCTTTGGAACTCTGCATTCAGATGTTTATATCTTTCCTTTTCTCCTTTGCTTTTTGCTTCTCTTCTTTTCGCAGCTATTTGCAAGGCCTCCCCAGACAGCCATTTAGGATTATATAACAATAATAATATCCTGCCTGAGGACAGAGTGGATTAAATCTTCTGGCTAATTCTGTTATCTTAAAATGTAAATTATGGGAGTAGGTCTGATGAGGTCTTTACAACCTCCCGACGTTCTTTGGATTATGTAACTTCATTGTTAACACTAGCAAGCGGGTACTCTTTCTTCCCCCTTCTAATGCCTATGTCAGAAGCTTTCTCTATCTCCTTTATACTTTAATAAAACTTTATTACACAAAAGCTCTGAGCGATCAAGCCTCGTCTCTGGCCCCGGATTGAATTCTTCTCCTCCGGGGGCCAAGAATCCCGGTGTCTTCGCATGATTCAACAACAACCTTTTACAACTTTACAGTAGTTGGACATTATCATATGGCTGTCATGAGGAAGAAAGAAGTTTATCCAGAATGAACACTAGGAGCACAACAGGTTCAATGATATGAATGCACAGGATGTGTTTGGGCAGTGATGAATAATACAGTTAAAAAAAAAATAAGTAACCCAGACTGAGAATATATCTTTAAAATTTTCTTTCTTTCTATGGATAGTTGAAACATTATGTTTAACTTGAATAAATGCCTATTTGAAGGATGGTTTCTTTAGCAAACAGAAAAGTCATGTTACTCTTATGAGGAAGAGGGGCAATACCCCATGATGATCTATTACTATGAATCTAGGCTACCTCTCTGCTTTCTTCACAGTGTCTTCCCTTACTGGATATTCACCTTTGGGAAATTTCAGTTCTTCTCTCTACCTCATCCTTCACATAGTTACTAAATTAATCATCCTAAAGTATAGATGAATCAAGTAAAGCTTCTGGTCCAAAATCTTAAACGTTTTCATTTTTGATAGGCAATAGAGTAAATCAAATTCATTGACACATTATACAAAGGTCTTATCCTTCATTCCATTCTTTCCTTTATTTGTCAAACAATTATTGACATTGTTACTCTAGGTGCAGAGGACAAGACTAGTAAGACACAGAAATGACCTTACAGGAGTGTGCTGCCACATGAAGGATTAGACATTAAGTCAGAATATGAGAAAAACAGGACAAAGAGATGTGTATTAGCTTTATACAGTAAGCTGAAGATTTAGTAATTGGTATTTTCAACCCATACCTTCCCCCTAAATTCCAGATTCAAACAGCCAACATGTACAGAATATGTCTACCTAAATGTGTAACAAGTATTCAAAATATAACATAAAAGCAAACTCCTAATCTCCTGTATGAACCTTATTTTTCACACATTCTTCTCTATCTCAGTGTTTGATAATCCACCCTTCCAGTGGCTCAGATCAATAACTTAGGTCTTTGACTCCCCCTCTTTCTCACTCTATCTTCGGTCTGTTAGCCTATTCTGTTGGTCCAATTTTCAAAATATACCTAGAATCCGTGTGTGTGTGTGTGTGTGTGTGTGTGTGTATGTTAGTCGCTCAGTCATGTTTGATTTTTGCATCCCCATGGACTGTAGCCCACCAGGCTCCTCTGTCCATGGGATTCTCCAGGCAAGAATACTGGAATGGGTTGCTATTTCCTTCTCCAGGGGATCTTCCTGATCCAGGGATTGAACCTGGGTTTCCTGCATTGCAGGTGTACGCTTTACTGTCTTAGCTAGAATCCAAGTACTTTTGACCAGCTCCACTGACATTCTCATCTAAGCCATTGCCAATTTTCATCATTATCTTTTCAATAGCCTCCTAACTCATCTTCCTTGTTCTTCAGTCTTTTCCTAATACAGCAGCCACAGTGATGTTTTAAAAATGTAAATCTGAGGATGTCATTCCTATGTTTAAGATTCTGCAATAACTTTAAAATGCCTCTATCAGGGATTTCCCCAGAAGTCCAGCGGTCAAGACTGCTTTCACTGCCGAGAGCGCAGATTCAATGCCTAGTCAGGGAACTAAGATCCCACAAGCCATGCAGTGTGCCCCCATTTTCCCCCCATCCACATATCATCCTTTGTAACTTCAACACCAAAAATTCTCCCCCTTACTCTTTTTGAGCTATACCAGTCTCCTTCCTAGTCAGTTGCTGGAATTTTCTCCCTCTGAAAACATTCATATATCTTGCTGCCAACTTCCGCTGGTCCAAACACTATTTAACATTAGAACCCCCAACAGCAACCAGCACTCCCTAGATCCCTTCCCTGCTGTGTGTTTCTCACTTACCACCATACCACTTGACATACTGGATGTTTTACTTATCTACTGTCTATCTTCCAGTAGAAAGGTGAACTCTATCAAGGCAAGACTTTTTTTCTCTCTTTTGTTCACTGATGTGTCCAAGTGCTTTGAGCAATTTTATTATATAGTAGAGGAAAATATCAATTTGCTGAATAAATGAATGTGTATATGGAGAAGAGAGGGTGAAGCTGGCAATGCTGCTAATAGTTTAGTGTTTCTGAAAAACAAATGCGGCATGGAGAAAAGGGGATGATGCTGGAGAAGAAAGAAGAAGAGTAACCTAAGGCCTTGGGTGTCATGATAAGAATCTTCAACTGTACGCAGTGGTCAATGGTAAACTTCTAAAAGGTAGAGGAATGAACAGGTCAGATTTACACTTCATACGTCACTCTGAAAGCAACATAAAGAATACTTCTGAAAAAAAAAATGAGACTCCAATTAGAAAAATGAGGTAAAGACAATAACCTGTTGCAATAACCTAGGCAAAACATAACGGTGGCTTAAACTAACATAAAGAAGAGGAGAGACAGAGGTAAGGGGTTAAGTTTGAAATATATTAAGAACATACAATATGGTTTGCTGACTAGGTGGGAACCTGGTTTAGATGGACAGATGATTGTACAGCCCACCAAAATAGTATAGATGGAGGAAGCATCTCAATGAGGTGTGATAAAGTAATGCTCTTGTTGGACATTTTGAGCCTGAGGGTTCTTTAGCACATTCAGGTGATGTTTACCTATCAAGCATCTGGAAATATGAGAATGAAGCTTATAGATATTTGAGTAGAAGAGATAAACTTAGAAGTCATCAATGTACACAAAACAAAACAGTACAAACAGATGAGATCACTATGAGATAGTGGATAAAAACAAGAATGGAAGATACCGCCATAAGGAAAAACAAATTTCAATGGGTAGACAGAAAAAAAAAAAAGAGTTAACAACAACAACAAAAAAGATAGAAAGTAACAAGGAAACCCAGACGTTTGCACAGAAGAGACCAGAAGATATCTGGAATGTATATGACAGAAAGTGAGAGATTTTAAGGATGGAAAACCTTGTGTATATTTGCATCTAATTACACTTTTCTATAAGTTGACTCATTGGAAAAAGACTCTGATGCTGGGAGGGATTGGGGGCAGGAGGAGAAGGGGACGACAGAGGATGAGATGGCTGGATGGCATCACTGACTCGATGGATGTGAGTCTGAGTGATCTCCGGGAGTTGGTGATGGACAGGGAGGCCTGGCGTGCTGCAATTCATGGGGTCACAAAGAGTTGGACAGGACTGAGTGACTGAACTGAACTGAACTGAACTGATGAAACATTATCTATTTGCATACCAAGCACTTTCCAAAATTCAAAATGTTTAAATTGTACCTGTATATTCCACTGAAGGGAAGTAGCATTCAGATGGGCTTTCAGAAAGATGAAGTACAAATTTTTCAAGTAATTCTACTAAAGCTGTAATAAAAAAGAGAATAATTAGGATATTAAAGGTCAAGAATCATACATGATACTGTACCTCTAAATCACAGACCAGTAGGTAAAGGTCATTAGAATTTCTTCATAGTTATGCTCTTGAGGGGGGCCAATTCAAAACATATCATATTAATATTCACAACAATCTTTCCAATGTAAATTAAATTTTAAATAGCTTCACTGCAAATCTATTCAATGTGAAACTGGAAAAGAACCATCTGTTATCCTTAGATCCTCTAAGGATTACTTCAGAATTTTCTAAATGACTTCAATTCAGAAAAAATATTATCACAAATTAGGCTATAATATCTTACCATCATTATTCACACATGCAGAAAAAACATCACATGAACTTCAAGACCAGAATCAATGCATAGCTCACATCCTTTTCAAAAGCACATTTTATATGTTTTATATACTTGACAACAGACATTATCTGTTCAGGGTAAACAGATCAAAGGTAAGATAGGCAGGAGTTGGAAAGAGGGAGGGATGAATGGCAAGAGCAGAGAATTTCTAGGGCAGTGAAACTCTTTTGTAAGGCACTACATTTGTGGATACATGTCATCATTATGACATTTGTCAAAATTCATAGAATGTGAAACATCAAGAGTGAACCCTAATGTAAACTATGGGCTCTTGATGATAATGACATGTCAATGTAGTCTCATCAGTTGTAACAAGTATACCACTCTGGTATGAGATGTTGTTAGTTGGGGAGGTTTCAAGGAGAGAATATGTGAGAACTTTCTGTATTTCCTGCTTGATTTTGCTGTGAATCTAAAACTGCTCTAAAAGTTTATTAATTCAAAGAAAAGTTGAAAAAAATATGCCTGTCAACGTAACAGTACAGAAATATTTGCATATATTACCACCAAAGTGGATATAACCAAGTGAATTATAATTACTATGCAATTTAGAATTATTTTTGCTGGAAATAAATGTATCTGAAGAGTAACTGATATGCTTGTAATTAGGGCAAGTAAGTTTTAGTCACTTTTAAAGTTTGTGCCCTGGTTATATTCAGGATATTGACTGTGACACATATTAACTGAATGCACCCTTTCTCACACCCAAGAGCACTTTAAAGATATAATTCATGAGGAAAAGTTAGTGTTCAACATGCCAGAAATGTAAAGTCAAGAGGGATAACATATGCTTTCCAACAACTCCAGGTCTAACAAGCTACATCTCATGATACAGCTTAAGCAACATCTCTAGATAAAAACAAATTTTTTTTTTATTTGTGGAACTCTATTCATATTGATTTCAAGTTGAAATATTTAAATATTTAAACATATGAAATGCAATAGTTAAGGATCAGAAAGAACACTAATATTGTAGATTATTTATAGATTGGTTCTATCTTCACACACATAAGCACTAATACTCCCACTTTTGGAGAAATCTTTCAAGTGGTTCCTTTCCTATGAATCTATAAGTAAATAATAGCCCTTCAGTGAGAGCTTTCAACTTCTATGTTTTTTTACAAGTTACAAAATGCTGTCTCTTGAGATTATAATTTTTCAGAAATCAGGTGAAGAAAAGAAGTGTGTGACTGCTAGCATGAGAAAAGCAATGAACAGGATCAGGTTCAGCCATTAGACAGACAGAAATATGTCAGTGAAGATAAAACACACATCTGTGAAGGTGCTAAAACATTTGAAACTTGAGTCACCAGACTAACTTCAGACTTTACAATGCATACTACTTTCCAGCAAGTAGTGATCCTGAAATATGAAATTATGCTATTAGATCATAATATATTAGAGGCTTATAAAGTAATTAATGCATCCTATATAAAGGTGACATCACTGAATCAGCCAGAGAAAGTTCATAATTTCTATCGATTCCAATGTATTTGTTTTGCCCAGCAATCCAAACAGCACTATGTATTTCCAAATATTTTGAGAGATAAACTACAGTCATGGAACAATGTTAAAAACTAACTCACATGTGGTAGTTGAACCCACAGTTACAATTTATTGGTACCATCTCTCTAACAATGACAACAACAAAACTGCATAATTACTAATGTGGCTATCTCAGTACAACTCGCTACCTGTCAGTTCACTAAAAATTCCATTATCTGTGACTCCAGGAAATTAATTCACATAAAACATTTCTTAACTTTAAGAGTAAATTAACTCCAGGATATTGCTATCTAGAAAGTAAACTGTTGAATATTGTTTTA
Organism: Tragelaphus eurycerus; assembly: GCA_935064755.1. Classification (NCBI taxonomy): domain Eukaryota; kingdom Metazoa; phylum Chordata; class Mammalia; order Artiodactyla; family Bovidae; genus Tragelaphus; species Tragelaphus eurycerus. The sequence goes on from CAKXYN010000012.1 coordinate 37,551,076, forward strand.
GGTGGATTTTTATTTTGAATGGCAGTCTTAGAATCTCAAAGGATTTTAAATTAGAAACCATCTCCTTTTAATTATACTCAGTCCCTAGGGTTGGACTATGACATCAGTAGACTATAAAACCAAAGTTTATGATATTTATATGATCAAAGAGGACCTGGGTTTTACTGCTGAGGAAAAACCAAAGGCAGATTGTTCAGGGATAAGTGTTTTTTCCCTTGGCATTGCCATCACAACAGCAGCCGGTTCCAAAAAATTCAGTGTTTGTAAATATGCATGGTTTCTCCAGGATTCACTCTTTAATTCTTTTATCTTTTATCACTGCTGGTACATCCTCAGATCACAAGGAAGTCACACTATGTGCTCAGTTTTTTCCTGATCGTTATCCTGCATACAAGCACCAGATATTTGTTCCTTGAACACTTGCTTATTCAGAATATACCATACCTTTCATGTGTGGAACAGACACATGAATGGAGGGAAAGTAGTTTGTGGCCTCCTTACCACTGGGTGATGGTGCAAGTCCTGACTTTCTACTTAGGTCTCCCTGACACCACCCTATCAGGGAGAGGCAGGGTGTCTCATCACTGTCAGGTGAGAACAGAAGTCCAGGCTGCAGCCCAAGTCTTGTTTGCAAGACTTCTACAGTTTGGCTGGATTAAAGTGCTGACTTTCTACAAGTTTTGTCTTGGTAGACTGCCGTTATCCTGGTCTTTTGGTTAGAGGGAGCAGGCTCTTATTGCCCAGCCCTCATTTTTCCCCTTGCATCCATTGATATTCTTCATCACTCAGCCTAGGATATATGAGGCAAAAACAATCCAAGAAATGTCATCTTTGTTCCTTGGATCCCAAGGTCCCTAGTCAGTTTGTCTTTTCAATCCAGAGTCACATATAAAACATAAGATCATGTCCACAAATCTCAAATGTACATAGTAGGAAAAAAAAAGGAAAGATCATCTACTCCATCTCTCAACAGTAGATCCATCTCTTTTCTTTTTCATTATGAATATTTAGACCCCTTACAGACTAGATATAAGTTCTGCCATATAAATTAGATGACCACACACAATTTTTAAAAAATCCTCAGCTTATTTCAAATCATTCTTTATTCTTATATTATTCACCATTAATATTGAATATTAGAGAATTAACCAATGTACCAAGTACAGCTGGTTTATAGCCATAAGTAGATATGCTACTGCTGCTACTGCTAAGTCACTTCAGTCGTGTCCGACTCTGCGTGACCCCAAAGATGTCAACCCACCAGGCTCTCCTGCCCCTGGGATTCTCCAGGCAAGAAAACTGGAGTGGGTTGCCATTTCCTTCTCCAATGCATGAAAGTGAAAAAGTGAAAGTGAAGTCGCTCAGTCGTGTCCAACTCTTAGCGACCCCATGGACTGCAGCCCACCAGGCTTCTCCATCCATGGGATTTTCCAGGCAAGGGTACTGGAGTGGAGTGCCATTGCCTTCTCTGTAAGTAGATATAAGACAGGTCAATTTGAAGTCCATGTAAGTAAGTAAGTGAAGTCACTCAGTCGTGTCTAATTCTTTGCAATCCCATGTACTGTAGCCTACCAGGCTCCTCGATCCATGGAATTTTTCAGGCAGGAGTACTAGAGTGGGTTGCCATTTCCTTCTCCAGGGGATCTTCCCAACCCAGGGACTGAACCCAGGTCTCCCACATTGCAGGCAGACATTTTACCATCTGAGCCACCAGGGAAGCCCTAAAGTCCATAGGTACATAGCAATTGTGAGTATTCTTTGAGTATACCAGTACAGCTGAAGTTCAGGATTGAGAAGGTGATAGATTAGAAATTGTGCTCAATTCCTCTTCCCTTTGATTAATTATGCCAAGAAGAGGGTCTAAGAAAAAAAGGAGCTTTAGTAACAATCACATGATGGGTAGATACCACTAGAAGCATACCACTAAGGATAGCCCAATAACGATATACGATGGTACTCACAGTGTAAAGTGAGTGGAAAAAAAAAACAGAATTGATGCTTTTGTCCCTTTAGGGGCTATTAGTGATCCTCCTTTCAGGTCCCATATAACCTCTTATGTTTTCTTTGGTGCCTTAATATCTCTCTTTCTGCTTAGAGCAGTCTGTACTTAACCTGTATGTTTCTCATTTTTTTAAGCTGATTTACTAGCACTTTGATATTATCAGATAACCTAAATTATTAAAGATTTGTGTCTCTTTAATGTATATTTGAAATCATAACTGGCTGGGATAAAGGAAAGTGTTATAGGAATCAGATCCAGAGATAAATGAGCAGACTTTAAAATCACTTTGTGTAAGTACATTTATTGACATGGAAAATTCTATACAATATGGTATTGAGTGAACTGACAAAAGAAAATAGCATGCTAGGTATTAACTCTTTGGGGCTAAGAATAATTTAGTGATAATCTTATTATTCAGAGATGATAAGGCAAATTTCAGTCTCTTCATTTTGTTTATAATTTCTAATCTTTCTAGAATGATCATATACTTCACACAATAATTTAGTTGCCAAAAGTTTAATACTAGAATCAAAGTAGTAACAGAGGAAATGGATGAGAAAGAACAGATTTTAAAAATTTAAGAATAAACTCTATAAGACATGGTAAACAAATACATAAAAGTCAGAAGATGAAAGAAAGAGATAAGTCAAGAAGAACAAGGTTGTTTCCTTCAATTACTGTACTACATACAGGCTAGAGACTATTGGCAGAAAAAAGCAAGAAGAACATATTTTAATACTTTCCATGGCATCTCATACAGATAAAATCTAAGTGGCAGTTCAAAATGAGAATACTAGATTAAATGCTCAGAGGAAAATTTTTTAAAAAGTATATCACTTCAGTTGAGATCAGTTTCTCAGTTGTATCCGACTCTTTGCGACTCCATGAATTGCAGCACACCAGGCCTCCCTGTCCATCACCAACTCTCGGAGTTCACTCAAACTCATGTCCATCAAGTTGGTGATGCCATCCAGGCATCTCATCCTCTGTCATCCCCTTCTCCTCCTTCCCGCAATCCCTCCCAGCATCAGAGTCCTTTCCAATGAGTCAACTCTTCTCAGGAGGTGGCCAAAATACTGGAGTTTCAGCTTCAGCATTATTCCCTCCAAAGAACACCCAGGGCTGATCTACTTTAGAATGGACTGGTTGGATTGCCTTGCAGTCCAAGGGACTCTCAAGAGTCTTCTCCAACACCACAGTTCAAAAGCATCAATTCTTTGGTGCTCAGCTTTTTTCACAGTCCAACTCTCACATCCATACATGACTACTGGAAAAACTATAGCCTTGACTAGACAGACCTTTGTTGGCAAAGTAATGTCTCTGCTTTTGAATATGCTATCTAGGTTGGTCATAACTTTCCTTCCAAGGAATAAGCGTCTTTTAATTTCATGGCTGCAATCAATATCTGCAGTGATTTTGGAGCCCCCCCAAACAAAGTCTGACACTAGTTCCACAGTTTCCCCATCTATTTCCCATGAAGTGATGGGACCAGATGCCATGATCTTCATTTTCTGAACGTTGAGCTTTAAGCCAACTTTTTCACTCTCCACTTTCACTTTCATCAAAAGGCTTTTTAGTTCCTCTTCACTTTCTGCCATAAGGGTGGTGTCATCTGCATATCTGAGGTTATTGATATTTCTCCCAGCAATCTTGATTCCAGCTTGTGTTTCTACCAGTCCAGCGTTTCTCATGATGTACTCTGCATATAAGTTAAATAAGCAGGGTGACAGTATACTGCCTTGATGTACTCCTTTTCCTCTTTGGAACCAGTCTGTTGTTCCATGTCCAGTTCTAAATGTTGCTTCCTGACCTGCATGCAGGTTTCTCAAAAGGCAGGTCAGGTGGTCTGGTATTCCTATCTCTTTCAGAATTTTCCATAGTTTATTGTGATCCACACAGTCAAAGGCCTTGGCATAGTCAATAAAGCAGAAAAGGATGTTTTTCTGGCACTCTCTTGTTTTTTCAATGATCCAGCAAATGTTGGCAATTTGATCTCTGGTTCCTCTGCCTTTTCTAAAACTAGCTTGAACATCTGGAAGCTCATGGTTCATGTATTGCTGAAGCCTGGTTTGGAGAATTTTGAGCATTACTTTACTAGCATGTGCTGTTGCTAAGTTACTTCAGTCATGTCCAACTCTATGCGACCCCACTGACGGCAGCCCACCAGGCTCGGCCATCCCTGGGATTCTCCAGGCAAGAACACTGGAGTGGGTTGCCATTTCCTTCTCCAATGCATGAAAGTGAAAAGTGAAAGTGAAGTCACTCAGTAAGTGTCCAACTCTTCATGACCCCGTGGACTGTAGCCTATCAGGCTCCTCTGTCCATGGGATTTTCCTGGCAAGAGTAGTGGAGTGGGTTGCCATTTCCTTCTCTGTACTAGCATGTGAGATAAGTGCAATTGTGTGGTAGTTTGAGCATTCTTTGGCATTGCTTTTCTTTGGGATTGGAATAAAAGCTGACTTTTTCCAGTCCTGTGGCCACTGCTGAGTTTTCCAAATTTGCTGGCATATTGAGTGCAGCACTTTCACAGCATCATCTTTCAGGATTTAAAATAGCTCAATTGGAATTCCATCACCTCCACTAGCTTTGTTCATAGTGATGCTTCCTAAGGCCCACTTGACTTCACATTCCAGGATGTCTGGCTCTAGGTGAATGATCACACCATCGTGATTATCTTGGTTGTACAAGATTTTCTTTGTACAGTTCTTCTGTGTATTCTTGTCACCTCCTCTTAATATCTTCTGTTCTGTTAGGTCCATTCCATTTCTGTCCTTTATCGAGCCCATCTTTGCACGAAATATTCCTTTGGTATCTCTAATTTTCTTGCAGTGATCTTAGTCTTTCCCGTTCTGTTATTTTCCTCTATGTCTTTGCATTGATCACTGAGTAAGGCTTTCTTACCTCTCTGTGCTATTCTTTGGAACTTGGCATTCAGATGCTTTTATCTTTCCTTTTCTCTTTTGCTTTTCGCTTCTCTTCTTTTTGCAGCTATTTGTAAGGCCAATGTAGCCAGAAGTAAATCTGAAACAACAAAAATACGCCCTCCCCATTTTTAAGAGGACTCTTGATTCGTGTCACCTTATTATCCTAAGTGATTACGTGGCAGATCTAAGGCACAGTTCAGTTCAGTTCAGTCACTCAGTCATGTCTGACTCTTTGGGACCCAATGGACTGCCGCATGCCAGGCCTCCCTGTCTATCACCAATTCCCACAGTTTACTCAAATTCATGTCCATTGAGTTGGTGATGCCATCCAACCATCTCATCCTCTTCTCTTTTGTCCCTTTCTCTTCCCGCCTTCAATCTTTCCCAGCATCAGGGTCTTTCCCAATGAGTCAGTTCTTTGCATCAGGTGGCCAAGTATTGGAGTTTCAGCTTCAGCATTAGTCCTTCCATGAATATTCAGGACTGATTTCCTTTAGGATGGACTGGTTGGATCTCCTTACAGTCCAAGGGACTCTCAAGAGTCTTCTCCAATACCATGGTTCAAAAGGGTCAATTCTTCAGCACTCAGCTTTCTTTATAGTCCAACTCTCACATCCATACATGACTACTGGAAAAACCATAGCTTTGCCTAGATGGATCTTTGTTGGAAAAGTAATGTCTCTGTTTTTTAATATACTGTTTAGGTTGGTCATAGCTTTTCTTCCAAGGAGCAAGTGTCTTTTAATTTCATGGCTGCAGTCACCATCTGCAGTGATTTTGGAGCCCCCAGAAATAAAGTCTGTCACTGTTTCCATTGTTTCCCCATCTATTTGCCATGAAGTGATGGGACCAGATGCCATGATCTTAGTTTTCTGAATGTTGAGTTTTAAGCCAGATTTTTCACTCTCCTCTTTCACTTTCCTCAAGAGGCTCTTTTGTTCTTCTTCACTTTCTGCCATAAGGATGGTGTCATATGCATATCTGAGGTTATTGACATTTCTCCTGGCAATCTTGATTCCAGCTTGTACTTCCTCCAGCCCAGCGTTTCTTATGATGTACTCTGCATGTAAGTTAAACAAGCAGAGTGACAATATACAGCCTTGACGTACTCCTTTCCTGATTTGGAACCAGTCTATTGTTCCATGTCCAGTTCTGTTGCTTTCTGACCTGCATACAGATTTCTCAGCTTCCCTCTCAGTCATTCTCTCCCATCAGGAAGCTTCCATAAGCCTCTTATCCTTCTCAATCTGACGGCTAACAAACTGAAAACCACAATCACAGAAAGCTAACCAATCTAATGATATGGACCACGGCCCTGTCTAACTCAATGAAACTATGAGACATGCCATATAGGGCCACCCAAGATGGGCAGGTCATGGTGGAGCATTTTGACAAAACATACCTCACTGGAGAAGGGAATGGCAAACCACTTCAGTATTCTTGCCTTGAGAACCCCATGAACAGCATGAAAAGGCAAAAAGATAGGACACTGAAATTGTCCCCAGGTTGGTAGATGCCCAATATGCTACTGGAGATCAGTGGAGAACTAACTCCAGAAAGAATGAAGAGAAAGAGTCAGAGCAACAACAACACCCAGCTGTGGATGTGACTGGTGATAGAAGTAAAGTCTGATGCTGTAAAGAGCAATATTGCATAGGAACCTGGAATGTTAAGGCATTTCAGGTTAACAAGTTAACATTAACATGTTAGTGTTAATCTAAGGTACATTTTTGCTCAAATTCTGCCCCCAGTGCTATTCTTCCCACTAAAAGGAACCAGAATTCCTAGAACTATATTTAGGAGCCAGAAACATGAGTCCAGAGGACCTCATTGCTGTTATACGAGGATTCTTTCAGAGAAAAACAGAAACAAATAAAACAAAATTTAAAGGACAAAGAGGGCATCTTAAACAAAAACTCTTAAAAGTCCAAGTAGTAATAATTTAGGCATTTGAAGTAGAGTTAGAAAAAAATATATTACAGTTACAAAGCATATCAGTTTCCAATATTGTCTATAAGACATGTTATATATGTTATTTAGTGGCCAACTCAGATTAAATGAATTCTACACTGTATGCGTGTGCGTGCTTCAATCATTTTTGACTCTTTGCAACCCAATGGACTGCCGCTGGCCAGGCTCCTCTGTCCTGGGATTCTCTGGGCAAGAATACTGGAGTGGGTTGCCATGCTCTTATCCAGGCAATCTCCCCAACCTAGGTATGGAACTCATGACTCTTATGTTTCTTACAATGGCAGGCAGGTTCTTTACCTCTAGGTGCCACCTTGGAATCCATATTATCAACACTGGAGAACATAAACAGGAAGAATATACCTGGAACATACTTAATTGTATAATTATTAGGTCTCAAAAGACTAGTGGGAAATAAGGATTAGAAGATAAGGTGAAAAACAGAAACTTATTTTTATAGGAAAATTACTCTAGGAAAATAAAAGAGTAGAAAAAAATTAAACAAGCAATTGATGATGGAATCTAATGTTCAGAGTGAATAGACAAGCAGCTAGTGTAGTAAACTCAGCAGAACCTAGAAGTCAATCAGATCTACAGGAACCTTACTGACAAGAAGAAAAAAAAAAAGAACTGTGGAATGATTTATATTTTAAGAAAAGAAAAAGAAGCAGTCCATGAATACATTTGAAATTCAGCCTAATGCAATAGAGTGTCTACCTATGTTCTCTCCTGAAGTTGAATGAAATAAACACATGAAAATGAATGAAATTTAAAGAAGTTCAGGGAACATGTTGTAATTAGTTCTATGTTAGGAAAAAGGTCTCTGATATAGCTGGGAGTCGGGTAGAAGGTACATACAGAACAAAAATAAGGTTTTGAAAAAGAAAAAATGTGACTTACGTTTTAAAAAATTAACTTCAGCCTATGGGACTTAGGTCTTATAATGTATTGCTTCTCCCAATGACTCATTACAAGTGCAGGAATATCATGCGATTGCACATCTACATGGTCTCGTTTATTCTTAAAAGCTGAAAACCTGGAAAGAAAACTCTGGAAACAGCAGTAGCCCAAGCTGGAGAAAGCCGGAATATCTCTCTCCTGATAGCTGTCTAGATGGCCTGGGTTTAAATCAATTTGGAAAGACTATTGATAGTTTGCTCTCTCCTTCCTTATTTTTACCAACAAAAGGAGAGTAGCTGCCCATAGCAGGGACCAGGACAGGGAGTCAACATGTAGGTTCTCACTAAGTTCTTGTTAACTGAATTTCTTTTGTCTATCTCCTTTTGGATTCAGAGTATGTAATTTATAGAGAATTTAAGACATTCATTTCTCCTTATCATAATTATGAAAAATAGTAATGGAGGTACATGGTATTCATTGAGTACTGCAGGGTTTTATATAGAGATTTTGGGGAGAAACTGCAGCATAAGTAATGATAATTCAAAAATCTTTGGTTCTTGATAATTGTAGATTGCTTATATTTAAAACCCAAATTGAATCACATTATAGAGTCAGTCTGTACATGTGCATGAACACAGACAAATAAATAAGCATGCTTGCCTTACAAAACATGTATTTGTCTAGTGTTTCTCCCTTGAGCTTACCCTCCAAACTAGTTCAAGTTTTAGCTTATAAAAAGAAAACTATGCTATGAGATTGAAGATATTAAAAACATTTTTCATCTTCTATCTCATCAGTATTATGCTCACTTGATTTTATTTAATAAATGTTTACCTTCCATGTGCAAAACATTAGGTGTTAAAAAGAAAGTGCAGTTGACTACTGTAAACTGAAACTGAGCATGGTTTCAGTGTCAGATTGTTGGGTTAACTTCTTAGATCTAAGATGTGGACTGAGCTCATTACCTAAAATTTCCAGGCCTTTGTTTCCTTATCCATAAAATGTGGATTATCTTATAAAGTTGCTATGAAGAGTAACTGAATTTTGTGTAACCAACTAGACCTTGCTGGGAAGAGAGGTTAAGATCTATTTTTAAAAGGAGCTCAAAATCTAATGATGGATACAGTATCAGAGTAATGTATAACTAAGACCAAGACTTGTGGGAAGTGCCCCAAGATTCCAAACAGAACATGGTTTTCATGATTATGGTCTGCTCCTTTATACCGTTTCAGAGTCATGAATAGAACTGAAGAGATGATTTCTCTTTTGTCTTATCACTATCCCTGTAAAAAAGGAATTCAGAAAACTACACCTTTCAGTTCAGTTCAGTTCAGTGACTCAGTTATATCTGACTCTGTAACCCTATGGAGCGCAGCATGCCAGGCCTCCCTGTCCATCACCAACTCCCGGAGTCCACCCAAACCCATGTCCATCTAGTTGGTGATGCCATCCAGCCATTTCATCCTCTGTTGTCTCTTTCTCCTCCTGCCCCCAATCCCTTCCAGCAGCAGGGTCTTTTCCACTGAGTCAACTCTTCACATGAGGTAGCCAAAGTACTGGAGTTTCAGCTTTAGCATCATTCCTTCCAATGAACACCAAGGACTGATGTCCTTTAGGATGGACTGGTTGGAACTCCTGGCAGTCCAAGGGACTCTCAAGAGTCTTCTCCAACACCACAGTTCAAAAGCATCAATTCTTTGGCAGTCAGCTTTATTTATAGTCCAACTCTCAAATCCATACATGACTGCTGGAAAAACCATAGCCTTGACTAGACGGACCTTTTTTTGGCAAAGTAATATCTCTGCTTTTGAATATGCTGTCTAGGTTGGACTAGGTTTCCTTCCAAGGAGCAAGCATCTTTTAATTTCATGGCTGCAGTCACCATCTACAGTGATTTGGGAGCCCCCAAAAGTAAAGTCAGTCACCATTTCCACTGTTTCCCCATCTATTTACCATGAAGTGATGGGACCAGATGCCATGACCTTGGTTTTCTGAATGTTGAGCTTTAAGCCAACTTTTTCACTCTCCACTTTCACTTTCATCAAGAGGCTCTTTACTTCTTCCTCACTTTCTGCCATAAGAATGGTGTCATCTGCATCTCCTGGCCATCTTGATTCCAGCTTGAGCTTCTTCCAACCCAGCGTTTCTCATGATGTACTCTGCATATAAGTTAAATAAGCAGGGTGACAATATACACCCTTGATGTACTCCTTTTCGTATTTGGAACCAGTCTGTTGTTCCATGTCCAGTTCTAACTGTTGCTTCCTGACCTGCATATAGGTTTCTCAAGAGGCAGGTCAGGTGGTCTGGTATTCCCATCTCTTTCAGAATTTTCCACAGTTTATTGTGATCCACACAGTCAAAGGCTTTGGCATAGTCAATAAAGCAGAAATAGATGTTTTTCTGGAACTCTCTTGCTTTTGCGATGATCCAGCGGATGTTGGCAATTTGATCTCTGGTTCCTCTGCCTTTTGTAAAACCAGTTTGAACATCTGGAAGTTCACAGTTCATGTATTGCTGAAGCCTGGCTTGGCAAATTTTGAGCATTACTTTACTAGCGTGTGAGATGAGTGCAATTATTCTCCAAAATTTTACTGTAAAATGAGCAGTTTAACTGTTTTAGACCCTCCCAAATTCGGGGAAGGCAATGGCACCCCACTCCAGTACTTTTGCTTGGAAAATCCCATGGACGGAGGATCCTGGTAGGCTCCAGTCCATGGGATCGCTAAGAGACGGACACGACTCAGGGACTTCACTTTCACTTTTCACTTTCATGCACTGGAGAATGAAATGGCAACCACTCCAGTATTCTTGCCTGGAGAATCCCAGGGACGGGGGGGCCTGGTGAGCTTCCGTCTATGGGGTTGCACAGAGTCAGACACGACTGAAGCGACTTAGCTTTAGTTACTGTGTTTAAATAATATACCAAGCTGCTGTTTTCTCATTTTGTTCTGTACCTTTTAGCATTTGCAAAACCTATTTTAAGTATTTTCTGTTATGCAACCAGAGATAAACATATATATATATATATTTATAATAGCCATTTTTAAGGTCTTTGGGAGGGTCTAAAACAGTTGAACTGCTCATTTTACACTAAAATTTTGGAGGATAATGTTTGATTTTCTTGCCCTAAAAATATAATTTCTCCAACAAAATATAAACTTATTTTTATTTCCCATTTTTAATTTTATAGCATCTAATACAGACATAAGAACCATAAAGCATGACTGATAAATAGGACAATTATTTTTAAATTACAGCTTTTAATAAATCTACCTTATATTGACATTAAAACTTATTTGTTGGAGTATCTTTATTCAAGATAATGTTAATTAAAACAAGGTGAGTTTACAAAACCAAGCACACATATAAAATCTGAGTATAAAACAATTTGCTTACTGGTCTAGAAAACATAGCTATCCCCTGACCCCATGCCCCCCTACCCCACACCGTCCACCAAATTTCCTTAGGAGTCACTAAATTTATTTGCATAGATGTGGCAGAGTTTCAAAATATGTCAAAACATTCAATAAAGTTCCAACCAGTATAGTATAGTCAGGTGAAAGCTGGTGAAATCAAGTAAACTATTATCTAGGCAAGGTAGATTTAGCTTAACAAGACTTCTGAGACAGTATTAAAAAAAATCGCATAGTTTCTCAAATTTTAATTTCTGTTCTCTAGGATCACAAATTTCCCAGAAGCCAATGGACTTCTGGAATTAATGTTATGTATTTTAGATATGCCAGTATTAGTCTTCAGGAAACCACAGTTTCTGTTAATAAACTTTTCAAGCCAAAAAAACCCCACAAAAATTAAAAAAATACTCACCACCTCCACTGATTATATCGGGTTTGGCCTTCATTATTTTGCAGAATTGTCTTCGGCAGTTTTCTATCCATGCAGTTTGTTTATCAGACATTTTGAAGCACAATAAAAGTTTGCCAAGATCATTGTCTAAAAAGAAAGATGTCTTGTTATATTAACAAAACATGTTAGATACACTGAAAAACAAGTATTAATGTTAATAATGTAAACAGCTATAAGTTCCAGAAAAAGTATTTTATATGGGTTTCAAAAGGAAACAGACATTTTTCTGTAATTATATCTTATACCATCAAACTACTATCACCATGTTTATCAAAAACTCATAAAATGGACTGATTTATAACCTTACACAAATATTATTCATTACTGAGTGTTTAATACACAGTGCAGACCTTGAAAGATTTCACTACAGAGACTGATATAAACATTATACTAATTCTTCATGTACATTCAGGTGCAGTTTTATTCATTTCTTTAAAGCAAAAAGAAAGCATAAATGTAGAAAATCTCTATTCAGTTATTTATTTCCTCTTTTTGGTAAAAGAAAAAAAAACTATGCTGAAAATGAATCATGCTGAAAAAGCATGCATGAATGTGCTCAGTCCAACTCTTTGCAACCCTCTGGACTTCGGCCCACCAGGCTCCTCGGTCCACGGGATCCTCCAAGCAAGAATACTGGAACAAGTTGCCACTGCCTCCTCCAGGGGATTTTCCTGACCCAGGGATGGAATCAATGTCTCCTATGTCTCTTGCACTGGCAGGTGGATTCTTTTACCACTGAGTTACCTGGCAAGTCTCGGTAAAAGAGCATCTATTGCTAAAATATAACTTTTCTTCTTTCTTAGCAATTTTATGAATATGGCAATATTAATTTTATCTTTTCCTTTTATTCTCATGAGATTTTTCCATCTTCCATTTTAATTGTATTCCCATCAGATTTTGCATTAGAAAACATCTATTAATATATTGAAGATTTAGGTGTCATTTAAAAAGGATATACAAGTATGTATACATATATGCATATATACTATTTACTCACATATATGTAAAAATTCAAAGGGGAGGAAAAAAAATTTCTTTGTAGAAGAGCAGAGGGTGGGGGGATAGACAGTCACATGAACTCATACACTTTACCACTTTCCTGGAAGGAGATTTTGAGGAAAGAGGAACAAGAACATTTCCACATATAAAGTCAAAGGCCTGATTGCTTCTGCCCAAAGACATGGTTTGGAACACTACAAAATATAGCCACCTAAGGGGCTAATGGAAAATCCCATCGACAGAGGAGCCTGGTAGGCTACAGTACATGGGATCGCTAGAGTTGGACACGACTGAGCGACTTCACTTTCACTTTTCACTTTCCTTCACGGGAGAAGGAAATGGCAACCCACTCCAGCGTTCTTGCCTGGAGAATCCCAGGGACAGTGGAGCCTGGTGGGCTGTCATCTATGGGGTCGCACAGAGTTGGACACGACTGAAGCGACTTAGCAGCAGCAGCAGCAGCAGCAGCAGCAAGGGGCTAATGAATTCCACCAAGAAAATATCAGTAGTCAACTTAATATTAAAGAGGATTTCAACCAACTCCTGGTCCATTGAAATGAATACAATTATAATAAAGAAAGTAAGTCCTTATTCTTAAGAATTTATTTATTTTTTTATTTTCTATTTTTTTTAATCAAGAATCTCTTTTATTGATTATCAGAAATGTTACAAACATCTAATATGAACAAATTGTAACATGACAGTGATTAGTTTGAACAATTAATACATTTCAGATATAATATTATACATATTTCAATGCTATTCTCCCCAATCATTCCACCCTCTCCCGGTCCCAGAGTCCAAAAGTCTGGTCTATACATCGGTGTCTCTTTTGCTGTCTCGTAAATAGGGTTATTTTTACCATCTTTCTAAATTCCATATATATGCGTTAGTATACTGTATTTGTGTTTTTGTTTCTGGCTTACTTCACTCTGTATAATAGGCTCCAGTTCCATCCACCTCCTTAGAACTGATTCAAATGTATTCTTTTTAATGGCTGAGTAATACTCCATTGTGTATATGTACCACCGCTTGCTTATCCATTCATCTGTGGATGGACATCTAGGTTGTTTCCACGTTCTGGCTATTGCAAACAGTGCTGCTATGAACATTGGGGTACACGTGTCTCTTTCAATTCTGGATTTCTCAGTGTATATGCCCAGCAGTGGGATTGCTGGATCATAAGGCAGTTCTATTCCCAGTTTTTTGAGGAATCTCCATACTGTTCTCCATAGTGGCTGTACCAGTTTGCATTCCCACCAACAGTGCAAGAGGGTTCCCTTCTCTCTGCACCCTCTCTAGCATTTATTGCTTGTGGACTTTTGGATAGCAGCCATTCTGATTGGCGTGAAATGGTATCTCATAGTGGTTTTGATTTGCATTTCTCTGATAATGAGTGATGTTGAGCATCTTTTCATGTGTTTGTTAGCCATCTGTATGTCTTCTTTGGAGAAATGTCTATTTAGTTCTTTGGCCCATTTTTTGATTGGGTCATTTATTTTTCTGGAATTGAGCTGTGGGAGTTGCTTGTATATTTTTGAGATTAGTTGCTTGTCAGTTGCTTCATTTGCTATTATTTTCTCCCATTCTGAAGGCTGTCTTTTCACCTTACTTATAGTTTCCTTTGTTGTGCAGAAGCTTTTTAAGTTTGATTAGGTCCCATTTGTTCATTTTTGATTTTATTTCCGATATTCTGGGAGGTTGGTCATGGAGGATCCTGCTGTGATGTAAGTCAGAGAGTGTTTTGCCTATGTTTTCCTCTAGGAGTTTTATGGTTTCTGGTCTTACATTTAGCTCTTTAATCCATTTTGAGTTTATTTTTGTGTATGGTGTTAGAAAGTGTTCTAGTTTCATTCTTTTACAAGTGTTTGACCAGTTTTCCCAGCACCACTTGTTAAAGAGATTGTCTTTAATCCATTGTATATTCTTGCCTCCTTTGTCAAAGATAAGGTGACCATATGTGTGTGGATTTATCTCTGGGCTTTCTATTTTGTTCCATTGATCTATATTTCTGTCCTTGTCCCAGTACCATACTGTATTGATGACTGTGGCTTTGTAGTAGAGCCTGAAGTCAGGCAGGTTGATTCCTCCAGTTCCGTTCTTCTTTCTCAAGATAGCTTTGGCTATTCGAGGTTTTTTGTATTTCCATACAAATTGAGAAATTATTTGTTCTAGCTCTGTGAAGAATACCGTTGGTAGCTTGATGGGGATTGCATTGAATCTATAAATTGCTTTGGGTAGTATACTCATTTTCACTATATTGATTCTACCAATCCATGAACATGGTATATTTCTCCATCTATTAGTGTCCTCTTTGATTTCTTTCACCAGTGTTTTATAGTTTTCTATATATAGGTCTTTAGATTCTTTAGGAAGATATATTCCTAAGTATTTTATTGTTTTCATTGCAATGGTGAATGGAATTGTTTCCTTAATTTCTCTTTCTATTCCCAAAACTGGATCAGGAAGAAATAGAAAATCTTAACAGACCCATCACAAGCACAGAAATTGAAACTGTAATCAGAAATCTTCCAGCAAACAAAAGCCCAGGTCCAGACGGCTTCACAGCTGAATTCTACCAAAAATTTAGAGAAGAGCTAACACCTATCCTACTCAAACTGTTCCAGAAAATTGCAGAGGAAGGCAAACTTCCAAACTCATTCTATGAGGCCACCATCACCCTAATACCAAAACCTGACAAAGATCCCACAAAAAAAGAAAACTACAGACCAATATCACTGATGAACATAGATGCAAAAATCCTTAACAAAATTCTCGCAATCAGAATCCAACAACACATTAAAAAGATCATACACCATGACCAAGTGGGCTTTATCCCAGGGATGCAAGGATTCTTCAATATCCGCAAATCAATCAACGTAATACACCACATTAACAAACTGAAGAATAAAAACCATATGATTATCTCAATAGATGCAGAGAAAGCCTTTGACAAAGTTCAACATCCATTTATGATAAAAACTCTCCAGAAAGCAGGAATAGAAGGAACATACCTCAACATAATAAAAGCTATATATGACAAACCCACAGCAAACATTATCCTCAATGGTGAAAAATTGAAAGCATTTCCTCTAAAGTCAGGAACAAGACAAGGATGCCCACTTTCACCACTACTATTCAACATAGTTTTGGAAGTTTTGGCCACAGCAATCAGAGCAGAAAAAGAAATAAAAGGAATCCAAATTGGAAAAGAAGAAGTAAAACTCTCACTGTTTGCAGATGACATGATCCTCTACGTAGAAAACCCTAAAGATTCCACCAGAAAATTGCTAGAACTGATCAATGAATATAGTAAAGTTGCAGGATATAAAATTAACACACAGAAATCCCTTGCATTCCTGTACACTAATAATGAGAAAAAAAAAGAATTTTTTTAAAATTAAACTTTTTACCATACTATTTTATTTTTCCATCTAATTTTTGTAAAAATATATTCAATAAACATGTATGGAATTCCTATGTGGTTATAACAATCTAGACAGACAAGGTCACTGGCCCTCATGAAACTTAAATGTGTGTGTATTTGTGCATAAACAGACAGGAGTATAACTGAGTATAATCAATATATATTAATACATATCATTCCAATGATCTAAGCTGGTTTTATTTAGCCCTAAAAAAGCAGCCTCATATCCTCACTCAATCCTCATGGTTATCATATACAAAATTATATGATTGATTGTACAAATCATAATTCATGTAAGTATTTTCACATTTGACACTTAGGTCACCAGAAAAGCCTTCTCATATCAAAACTAGAGAAATATTCTTTTGTACAAACATTATGAATATACAAGGGGCTTCCCAGGTGGCACTGATGGTAAAGAATCCACCTGCAAATGCAGGAGACATAAGAGACGTGAGGTCAATCCCTCGGTTGAGAAGACCTCCTGGAGAACGAAATGGCAACCCACTCCAGTGTTCTTGCCTGGAGAATCCCATGGACAGAGGAAGCTTGGTGGGCTATAGCACATGGGGTTGCAAAGAACTGGACATGACTGAAGTGATTTAGCATGCATGCACATGAGTATACAAATTTATCAAATATATGCACACTCATAAATATACATATAAACCAGAAAGAAATGTTCTGTTGGAAGAATGTATAATTCTGATACTTAGTAGTAATCTAATATATTCTCTTTAAATATCAAGAACAAAATGATCCTATAATATTCCATAAGTGGCCTCAATCAGAGGCAATATCTAGAGAAAAATGAAACTGATTTAGTCAAAGGAGAAAATTATTCTTTTTAATAAAAACTCAAAACCTTTAAACAAGAAATATCATAGCTGATAATTCTGTTGGAAATTATATTAACAGCAGAGTAGCCTGGCGTGCTGCGGTGCATGGGGTCGCAAAGAGTCGGACACGACTGAGCGACTGATCTGATCTGATCTGATCTGATTCATGTTAAATGCATCTTGGTATGTTAGGTAAAAGACAACTGAACAGCATTAAATGGAATTTTTATAGTTTCCATTTAGAATATCTAAAGTATTTATTCCCCAAGAACAAACTATCCAGAATCTACTAAGATTCACTAATTATTTGTACCTCTTAATCCCCGTTACCTATCTAGCCCCACTCCATAAATATAAAGTAAGATACAAGGATATAATTATAGCACAGAGAATGCAGTCTTGATCTTATAAAAAAAACTTTGTATGTCTCCAGGGGATCCTCCCAACCCAGGGATCGAACCTGGGTCTCAATCACTGTAGACAGACGCTTTACCGACTGAGCCACCAGGGAAGTCCTATATGGAGTATCAGTTCAGTTCAGTTAGTTCAGTCGCTCAATCGTGTCCAACTCTTTGCGAAACCATGAATTGCAGGACGCCAGGCCTCCCTGTCCATCACCAACTCCTGGAGTTCACCCAAATTCATGTCCATCCAGTCAGTGATGTCCTCCAGCCATCTCATCCTCTGTCGTCCCCTTCTCCTCTTGCCCCCAATCCCTCCCAGCATCAGAGTCTTCTCCAATGAGTCAACTCTTTGCATGAGGTAGCCAAAGTACTGGAGTTTCAGCTTTAGCATCAGTCCTTCCAATGAACACCCAAGACTGATCTCCTTTAGAATGGACTGGTTGGATCTCCTTGCAGTCCAAGGGACTCTCAAGAGTCTTTTCCAACATCACAGTTCAAAAGCATCAATTCTTCTGCACTCAGCTGTCTTCACAGTCCAACTCTCACATCCATACATGACCACTGGAAAAACCACAGCCTTGACTAGATGAACCTTTGTTGGCAAAGTAATGTCTCTGCTTTTGAATATGCTATGTAGGTTGGTCATAACTTTCCTTCCAAGGAATAAGCGTTTTAATTTCATGGCTGCAATCACCATCTGCAGTGATTTTAGAGCAAAGTCTGATACTGTTTCCGCTGTTTTCCCATCTATTTCCCATGAAGTGATGGGACCAGATGCCATGATTTTAGTTTTCAAAATGTTGAGCTTTAGGCGAACTTTTTCACTCTCCTCTTTCACTTTCATCAAGAGGCTTTTTAGTTCCTCTTCACTTTCTGCTATAAGGGTGGTGTCATCTGCATATGTGGGTTATTGATATTTCTCCCTGCAATCTTGATTCCAGCTTGAGCTTCTTTCAACCCAGCGTTTCTCATGATGTACTCTGAATATAAGTTAAATAAGCAGGGTGATAATATACAGCCTTGACATACTCCTTTTCCTATTTGGAACCAGTCTGTTGTTCCATGTCCAGTTTTGTTGCTTCCTGACCTGCATACAGGTTTCTCAAGAGGCAGGTCAGATGGTCTGGTATTCCCACCTCTTTCAGAATTTTCCACAGTTGATTGTGATCCACACAGTCAAAGGCTTTGGCATAGTCAATAAAGCAGAAATAGATGTTTTTCTGGAACTCTCTTGCTTTTTTGATGATCCAGTTGATGTTAGCAATTTGATCTCTGCTTCCTCTGCCTTTTCTAAAACCAACTGGAACATCTGGAAGTACATGGGTCACATATTGCTGAAGCCTGGCTTGGAGAATTTTGAGCACTACTTTACTAGCATGTGAGATGAGTGCAACTGTGCAGTAGTTTGAGCATTATTTGTCATTGCCTTTCTTTAGGATTGGAATGAAAACTGACCTTTTCCAGTCCTGTGGTCACTGCTGAGTTTTCCAAATTTGCTGGCATATTGAATGCAACACTTTCACAGTATCATCTTTCAGGATTTGAAATAGCTCAACTGGAATTCCATCTCCTCCACTAGTTTTGTTAATAGTGATGCTTTCTAAGGCCCACTTGACTTCACATTCCAGGATGTCTGGCTCTAGGTCAGTGATCACACCAGTGTGATTATCTGGGTCTTGAAGATCTTTTTTGTACAGTTCTTCTGTGTATTCTTGCCACCTCTTCTTAATATCTTCTGCTTCCGTTAGGTCCATACCATTTCTGTCCTTTATCAAGCCCATCTTTGCATGAAATGTTCCCTTGGTATCTCTAATTTTCTTGGAGAGATCTCTAGTCTTTCCTGTTCTGTTGTTTTCCTCTATTTCTTTGCATTGATTGCTGAAGAAGGCTTTCTTATCTCTTCTTGCTATTCTTTGGAACTCTGCATTCAGATGCTTATATCTTTCTTTTTCTCCTTTGCTTTTAGCTTCTCGTCTTTTCACAGCTATTTGTAAGGCCTCCCCAGACAGCCATTTTGCTTTTTGGCATTTCTTTTTCTTAGGGATGGTCTTGATCCCTGTCTCCTGTACAATGTCATGAACCTCCATCCATAGTTCATCAGGCACTCTATCAGATCTAGGCCCTTAAATCTATTTCTCACTTCCACTGTATAATCACAAGGGATTTGATTTAGGTCAGACCTGAATGGTCTAGTGGTTTTCCCTACTTTCTTCAATTTAAGTCTGAATTTGGCAATAAGGAGTTCATGATCTGAGCCACAGTCAGCTCCCAGTCTTGTTTTTTGCTGACTGTATAGAGCTTCTTCATCGTTGGCTGCAAAGAATATAATCAGTCTGATTTCAGTATTGACCATCTGGTGATGTCCATGTGTAGAGTCTTCTCTTGTGTTGTTAGAAGATGGTGTTTGCTATGACCAGTGTGTTCTCTTGGCAAAACTCTATTAGCCTTTGCCCTGCTTCATTCTGTATTCCAAGGCCAAATTTGCCTGTTACTCCAAGTGTTTCTTGACTTCCTACTTTTGCATTCCAGTCCCCTATAATGAAAAGGACATCTTTTTGGGGTGTTAGTTCTAAAAGGTCTTGTAGGTCTTCATAGAACCTTTCAATTTCAGCTTCTTCAGTGTTACTGGTTGGGGCATAGACTTGGATCACCATGATATAGAATGGTTTGTCTTGGAAACGAACAGAGATCATTCTGTCATTTTTGAGATCACATCCAAGTACTGTATTTCGGACTCTTCTGTTGACCATGATGGTTATTCCATTTCTGCTAAGGGATTCCTGCCCACGGTAGTAGATATAATGGTCATCTGAGTTAAATTCACCCATTCCAGTCCATTTTAGTTTGCTGATTCCTAGAATGTCTATGTTCACTCTTGCCATCTCCTGTTTGACCACTTCCAATTTGCCTTCAGTCATGGACCTAACATTCCAGGTTCCTATGCAATATTGCTCTTTACAGCATTGGACTTTGCTTCTATCACCAGTCACATCCACAGCTGGGTATTGTTTTTGCTTTGGCTCCATCCCTTCATTCTTTCTGGAGTTATTTCTCCACTGATCTCCAGTAGCATATTGAGCACCTACCGACCTGGGGAGTTCATCTTTCAGTATCCTATCATTTTGTCTTTTCATATTGTTCATGGGGTTCTCAAGGCAAGAATACTGAAGTGGTTTGCCATTCCCTTCTCCAGTGGACCACATTCTGTCAGACCTCTCCACCATGATCCTCCCATCTTAGGTGGCCCCACATGGCATGGCTAACATTGAGTTAGACAAGGCTGTGGTCTGTGTGATTAGACTGGATAGTTTTCTGTGATTATGGTTTCAGTTGTCTGCCCTCTTATGCCCTCTCGTAACACCTACCGTCTTACTTGGGTTATCTATAAAAATATTGAAGCACTATGTTATAAACCTGAAACTAAAATAACACTGTAAGAGTCAGTTATACTTCTATAAAAAATCGCTAGTGGTACATGACTGAAAAGACAAAAGCAGTTTGTTTTTCATCTTTGTTTCTTTCTGTGTCAATTCTTTCTATCCATGTGTGACCCCGTCTTTTATAACCACCACCATCCTTCAAGGCGAAAATGTCCATAAAGCTATTTTGTAAATTACTTGCTATTTAGAAATCCTGTTATCTTTTCTTCTTCCCTCCTGCTCACACCCTCTTCTTGCTCTCCTGTCGCTTTCCTTTCACATTTGCTATTGTATTTTACTCTTGCATCTGCATCCAAGGAAAAGAGCACAGCCCCTAGACTGTAAACAGTCCTGAAGCAATAAATGTGTTATACATCTGCATCTACCAACTGGAAGAAAGGCTGAAAGTCCCAATTTAGTTCCTGAAAATTTGATTTGAGGCAATTAACAAATGTTGAGCTGGAGATAGAGTGCCTAGAAGACTCCTAGAGAGATAACTTTGTATCCTCATAACTTCTGGTTATGGTTTCCCTCAGCTCTAAGTGGGAATGTGAGCTCTTCAATGTGCATATATCACAGCTAATAATATATAGTGATTTTATATGTTTACTGAAAATTTGTATCTGTAATGTTAACAAGCTTGAGGAAAACAATTCCTTTATTTCCCCCCTCCGAATCTGGAACCAAATGAAAAGCAGACAGGAGGAGATAAATGGAGTTCAAAGTATCAGTGCTAGTACCATAACAGCTAATTAAGCACCTTAACTTGGATCTCCTACCACATGGACTTAACAAATCTCTCCCCTGCACTGAAAAAATATACTCAATCACAGTGATGAGACAACCAAAGGTCTCTCCTGATTGCTTTTGTTAGGAAAACTATCCGTATAATGCTAACCGAAAAAAAAAAAAAAAAAACTGGTTTAAATAAAAATTAATAAAAAGATAGGCTAACTTGGAAATACAGCCTTTAAGTAGTCTATTCCAAGATTTTTCATTCCTTCTCCAAAATTCACCTGTCAAACATTTTTCCTTCCTAACTTAGTGCTTAATAAGTGAGGAAGTCCAGAGAAAGGCCAGTAACTTTACTCTAGCAAAAGCCCTAGGGCATGGAGAATGAGGCAAGGAGAAATGGAATTACAGGAATGGTATCATAGGAACACAACAATTCTAAATCAAGTGATTTGGGGAGTAGAACAAACCTGAATGATACATAAAATTTAACGTTTACCAAAATTTCTTTGTTTGTAGTCACATAAAAAACTTAAAAACCATAGTTTTGCTTCTGGTCATGATGGAGAAACTGGAAATATACTTGCCTTCCTGCCATAAATAACTCAAGAAATGGTTAAAATACATCAAAACACTGTTTTCAGACACTGGTCAACAATAGGCAGTATAGGACTATTATGTCTGAGAAAAGGGAAACTAACAAGGTACCTTTACATCTGGGCCCTGGTTTTTTCTAGAATTGCTTTCAACATCATATGCAGGAAGTGGGGCATTGAGTTAAAGAGACAGAAGTCAAACTGCAGATAGACTGAGGAGACTAAAATTTGTGGAAGAGGAAGAACAAAGAAAGAACTCCAGAAATCTGTGTAAGTTTTTGTCACGGTAGTTGCAAAGAATTGGCTGTGCAGATGAAGAGTGAAGCTCTACAGACTAGGCAGAGAACATGAACAATTCTCAGAGTATACATATGGTGAGGAGATGTCCAAGTTACAGAAAGATTATGAAGAGTCCTCCTCAACTACAGAGTTCTACAGACCAAAAGAGTCAAACCTTTGTAAAAGAGTTAAGTTAGCCTTAAAGTAAAGACACGGGGCTGCCCAGGTGGTGCACTGGTAAAGAATCTGTTTGCCAATGCAGGACACGTGGGTTTGATCCTTGGGTTGGGAATATCCCCCAGAGTAGGAAATGGCAACCCACTCCAGTATTCTTGCCTGGAGAATTCCATGAGCAGAGAAGCCTGGTGGACTACAGTCCATGGGGTCACACATAGTCAGATACAATTGAGCGACTAAGCACACACACACACACAAAGACAACTTTACACTCACCCTAACAAAAAAATTGAAAGCCC
This sequence comes from Tragelaphus eurycerus, assembly GCA_935064755.1. NCBI lineage: Eukaryota > Metazoa > Chordata > Mammalia > Artiodactyla > Bovidae > Tragelaphus > Tragelaphus eurycerus. The sequence goes on from CAKXYN010000012.1 coordinate 37,573,908, forward strand.
TGAATGATCAAACTGATTTCAAAAATAACTTGACTGCATGGCCCAAAATATCCATTAATCTTTAAAAACAAAATTTAGTGCTTAACTATGTAAAATTAATAATGCTGAATATTCAATTAAAAATTACTAACCAGTAGTTGAATCAATAAATATAAAGACACAGAAAGGACCTTGGTGATACAATTACCAGCTAAAAATTTTAATGCAGTTGTTTTTAAGAATTTTAAGAAAATATAAACAAAAAGTGATATTAAATCTGTATAAACTGTAGTTAATCTATACTGGAATCCTCCTGAGTAAAATGGTACACACAAATGGTACATGTAACAAGCTAGATGAATCTTGAACTCATTATGCTTAAAGAAATTAAGCACAAATAAAGTAACATACGTGAGTCTATCTGTATGAAGTGCTAGAATGCAAAAGCAAATCTACAGCTATAGTTCTCAAACGGGCTAAGTTTTGCTCCCTGTATTTCAATAATGTCTACAGACATTCGTGGCTGGGAGGGGTGGGTGCAAATAGAGACTTCTATGGGTATCTGATCACTACATGGGAAATAGATGGGGAAACAGTGGAAACAGTGTCAGACTTTGTTTTTCTGGGCTCCAAAATCACTGCAGATGGTGACTGCAGCCATGAAATTAAAAGACGCTTACTCCTTAGAAGAAAAGTTATGACCAACCTAGATAGCATATTCAAAAGCAGAGACATTACTTTGCCAACAAAGGTTCGCCTAGTCAAGGCTATGGTCTTTCCTGTGGTCATGTATTTATCATCACAGACAATGTAAAAGAAAGGACTTCCATTTCAAGGACAAGAAAAATGTAAGCTCAATATAAATGCAAAAAACTTTTAATACTTCTTTCCAAATGCCCATTTCATACAGAGTATCATAAACAGCTGCTATAAAGGAAACAAAATAAATGGAAGATTTAATAAATTAACTTGCAACAGATTCCTAGGCTTAATTTGGAAAGTCACCCATCTATTAGACCAAAGCTTATCTATGAAATATTTGCTTCCAATTTGTGTTTTTGCTTATCTTTTCTTCTTGCATGTAGATTAATATAGCTATGCCACTTTATTCTTAATATTTACAATATTTAAGGAAAGACTCTGGAATAGTCTCCAAGAAGTAACTGAAAAGATGCTTAAATTCTCTATATTAGTTCTCCCTACATTTCTAAATGTGAGAGTATCTAAATTCTTACACTATCTTTATTTGGTTTGAACTGTGAGTTCTTAAACATATGACATCTATATTTTATACAGATTATACTTCACTTTAGAATTATCATATCACTTTTCATTTTAATATGTGATAATTAAGCATGTACTATAGGAGGTATCAGTGAAGAATTTTTTAAAAATGAGCAATTAGTTCTCCCTTATAACTTGCACCTAAACTAGCAGGTGATTTATTTCTGCTAGTGCCATTGATGTTTGTTTCAAACATGCAAGAAGTACATGAAGAGTTTTACCATTCAAAAGAAAACACTTATTCTGATTTTTAAACTAAGTATCTCAACAACTACAGCTCAAGATTTATGACACTGGAAAGGATTCATAATCATATTTTCCTATTCTCTCAGTTAACAGGATGATGCCAAACAAAAGCCATTTACCTTTTATCTGCAGAAAATAAATTTTAATTCCAAGGGTAGAAACAATACAGAAAGAAAAAAAAATGAGAAAGTGCCTAACTTGACATAAAAGCCTAGATAAATATTTGATAAAAAGGAGAATTCATCACCAAAAAATATTTATAGACTAACTATATGTGTAAGACATAATACAAAGACTTTCAAAATCAGAACAAACAATACCTGTCATCATGCTGCATTATATTTTATGTAGTACATATTATTTTTCAAAGCACTTTGTTTTTCTCATGGGATTCTATTTTTGGTTGATTGGAGGAAGAGCGGTAATCCTAAATCTTACATAACTTATCAGACTAGGAATAAAAGCAATCCAACCTAATCATTTGTTAATTTGGCAATTTTCATTCTTTTATTAAAATGTAGTTGCTATTATAAGTCATCCTATTCTCCTTTTTCTCTTAAGCTCATTTTTACTTCAAAACATTCATAAGTTTACTTGCATCAGGAGTTACTAATATGTTTGAGGCTTTCAATGAATAGCCATTTGAATTTCTAAGATCAAATAAAAGCAATCACTCCCAGCAGCCTGGCCATCAATGACCTTGTAAATCGATGCTGTGCTTCTGCTGGCCCTGTTAGGGACATGAGAAATATAAAGGCAATGACAAAACAACATACTTTCTATTTGAAGATATCAGCCCCAACAAAGTAAATGTATTTCTGAGTGATTTCTTGATAAAGATGGAAATTCTACAGTAATAAGGTAGATAGGATATAGGGATAAATTAGATTGCTGTTTTCTATAATTCAGCCTGAATAAACTTTATAAAATAAAAAATAAAGTGAATGGAAGATGTTAGAAAGGGAAGTAAGAGAGCTTGTTTCTCATTTTATTAAGTTATATCTTTCCAAGAGTGTGCTACTCAACTCAAGGCATTTTTATTTTTCAGTATGGAAGTACTGAATTTCCCTTCCTCCTAAAAGAAAGAAGTCCCCATCCTGAACACACCGAAATAGAACACTGAAGTGTACACTCACTGATTAGTGATATAATTAATAACTCCTGAGAAACCTAATTTTAGCTTCAGTTCAGTTCAGTAACTCAGTCATGTCCAACTCTATGCGATCCCATGAATCGCAGCACGCCAGGCCTCCCTGTCCACCAACACCCAGAGTTCACCCAAACTCATGTGCATCGAGTCGGTGAAGCCATCCAGCCATCTCATCCTCTGTCGTCCCCTTCTCTTCCTGCCCCCAGTCCCTCCAAGCATCAGGGTCTTTTCCAATGAGTCAGCTCTTCACATCAGGTACCCAAAGTACTGGAGTTTCAGCTTCAGCATCAGTCCTTCCAATAAACACCCAGGACTGGTCTCCTTTAGGATGGACTGGTTGGATCTCCTTGCAGTCCAAGGGACTCTCAAGAGTCTTCTCCAGCACCACAGTTCAAAAGCATCAATTTTTCGGCACTCAGCCTTCTTCACAGTCCAACTCTCACATCCATACATAGCCACAGGAAAAACCATAGCCTTGACTAGATGAACCTTTGTTGGCAAAGTAATGTCTCTGCTTTTTAATATGCTATCTAGGTTGGTCATAACTTTCCTTCCAAGGAGTAAGCGTCTTTTAATTGCATGGTTGCAATCACCATCTGCAGTGATTTTGGAGCCCAGAAAATAAAGTCTAACACTTTTCCCACTGTTTCCCCATCTATTTCCCATGAAGTGATGGGACCAGATGCCATTATCTTTGTTTTCTGAATGTTGAGCTTTAAGACAACTTTTTCACTCTCCTCTTTCACTTTCATCAAGAGGCTTTTTAGTTCCTCTTCACTTTCTGCCATAAGGGTGGTGTCATCTGCATAGCTGAGGTGATTGATATTTCTCCTGGCAATCTTGATTCCAGCTTGTGCTTCTTCCAGTCCAGCATTTCTCATGATGTACTCTGCATATAAGTTAAATAAACATGGTGACAATATACAGCCTTGATGTACTTCTTTTCCTATTTGGAACCAGTCTGTTGTTCCATGACCAGTTCTAACTGTCGCTTCCTGACCTGCATATAGGTTTCTCAAGAGGCAGGTCACGTGGTCTGGTATTCCCATCTCTTTCAGAATTTTCCACAGTTGATTGTGATCCACACAGTCAAAGGCCTTGGCATAGTCAATAAAGCAGAAATAGATGTTTTTCTGGAACTCTCTTGCTTTTTCCATGATCCAGTGGATGTTGGCAATTTGATCTCTGGTTCCTCTGCCTTTTCTAAAACCAGCTTGAATATCTGGAATTTCACAGTTCACGTATTGCTAAAGCCTGGCTTGGAGAATTTTGAGCATTACTTTACTAGCATGTGAGATGAGTGCAATTGTGCAGTAGTTTGAGCATTCTTTAGGATTGCCTTTCTGTGGGATTGGAATTTTCCTTAGGTGTCTTTTCCTTAGGAGTCTCAGTCTTTCTGTTTCATATAGGAAAGGAATCATGAGTTAATCTCTAGGAGTTCACTGACATGCTAACTGGCATTTGGTTTTAACCACTGCTTAACTCTTTCTCCAACTTCCCTTCCCTCTTTCTTATCTTCTACACAGGAACGATAAGTTACTATACTAACACATTTCTTCCTACTTTTCTCAACTCTCAGATAACAGAGAGATGATATTTTTGAAGAAAAATTTCCATTTAAGTTGATTTATGATTATCACATATGTGACATATGTACATAAATAATACTTATCAGTTTTTTAAAGGCTTTTACATTTTAATATGGTGACCCTAAAAATGTGTATAAAGAAAAATAACTGAACCAAATGGTGCCTCAAGATTCTTATTTACAGATGAAAATAAATCATCTAATAACTAACACTGATGCCAAGGAACTAACAAGAGGCAATTTAACAGATGAGGAAATGCTAACTGTACCAAGGAGGATAAATCTAAAAGTTGGGAGACAAATTAGGTGAATGTCAGCATGTGCACACAGCTAAAGTGATTTTTTTCCACAACAATGAAATGATATCTCAAAGTACTGCAGTGGAAATGACTAAAACAACACCTATCAGAATCAGTGAATCATTACCTCCAAATTGAAAAAGCAAAATGGCAAGTATATGAACTCTTGCCTTTGAAACAGCTCTTTGTATCTTAAAGTATTACTAGCTTAAACAGTTTAAATGCACAATTATTAGCTTAAATACATAATTTATGTTCAACTTATTGAATAGTGTTTGACGAGGAACATTACTTTCAACTTAGTTCTATATCTGCTAGAAATATGTCTGGCTCCATTATTCTCACAGAGGTTACAGGGACATTATCAATATACTCCCTTAGGTACTTTTGAAATTTTGACATCTTCTGATATCCTCTCTCATTTTCTGCTGTTCTTCTATAAGTATAGGGTCAGTGAAACATCTGCAATATCAGAATGACATAAGTATGATTCATATTTGACTCAAAATGTATCTATGTAAAATCCTTTCCTGTGGTATCTCTTGGGCTATCCACCGACTGGCTAGATCATTCTGTCCTGCTTAACAGAATCACAGTAATGTCAGGACCACCATTAGTAGGAAGTATTAAGTATTGCTGTAAAATTGAGAATAATGTCTTATTAAAACACTTGGGTTCTAGGCACTAACAGAAAAGTAACTAGAAGTTGCTGCCTAGTATGGTGGGAAAATATGAAATTAAATAAAGAGACCTGAAATTGTATTAAACTAAAATAGGACATGTGACAGGAATTAGGCCTTGTAGATTATAGGGAAGTCATTAGAGGGTTTCAGTTAGAGAAGTAAAAATAATCCAACCAGGTTTCAATAGCATTACTCTTGCTGCTGTGTTAACAAACTGAACAGGTTACTAAAACAGTACAGTGAGAGATGAGAGTGAGTAGTGGATGAGTGAAAAGTGGTTTTGTTTGAGATATGGAGAATCAAGAGCATTTGCGACAAAAATGGCTCAGCCAGTAAATAGTCTGCCTGCAATGTGGGAGACCTGAGTTCGATCCCTGGGTCAGGAAGATCCCCTCCAGAAGGAAATGGCAAACCATTCCAGTATTCTTGGAAATATCCTGTGGATATTTTGGAAATTCCCATGGATGGAGGATTTTGGATATTCCCATGGATGGAAATATCCCATGGATATTCTGGAAAATCCCATGGATGGAGGATCCTGGAGGGCTACAATCAGGATGACTGAGCGATTTCACTCACTCACAGATGTGGGTTATGAAGAGAAAAAGAGTCAAAAAAAGTCTTCAACTTTATTGCCTAGAGAAATGGAAGCACAAAGTTGTCATTTCTAAAATGAGGAAATGTACCAAAGGAATAGATTTTGAAAGAGTATCAGAAGTTTATCTCAGAGTTGTTAAATCTGACACATTTACTAACCACCTTAGCAAAGGTATCAAGTAAACAGATATGAGTACAGAGTCAACTAGAGACACAGGTTAAAGATATAAATCTGTGTATATTGGACAGTATTTTAGTTATAAGACTAGATGAAATTCCCAAAAGAATACGCACACACACAAAAAAAGACAAATGAGAACTGAGGGGCACTCCAAAGTTTAGAGTTTGGACAGACCTGAAAGATCCGACAGAGATGAAGAATTTGCCAGAAATTAAAGGGGGTGAGGGGAATAATCAGATAATGTACTTTCTGAAAGCCAAATAAGAAAATGTTTCAAAAAGAAGAGGCATCAAACATGTTAAGTGATGATGCTAAGTGTAACAGGATGAGTACTGAGATCTGACCCATTGATTTAACCCTGGTAGAATGGCAGGGGTGAAAGCCTGATTAGCTTTCAGGTGGATTCAAGAGAACACAGAAAGAGAATAACTACAATACTAAGATTAGACAATTCCTTGAAGGAATTTTGCAGTGGGAGGACAGAAATGGAATTGTAGAGAGGGGAAAGCAAGTTCAAAATAAGATATTTTAAATATGGAAAAATTAATAGCATGCTGGTTGGCTTATGGAAAAGCTACAGTGGAAAGCTCTACCAAGCTCCCATCCCCTAACCCCATAATCCCATGAAAAAACAATAAGGAAAATGGGAGAACTGTTAGAAGCAATATCTTTGCTGAGAAAGAGGATAGAATGTATCACACAACTGAAGAAGCTGGCCTGTTTAAGTAATATTTGCAGTTTCATTCATAGTAATGCAAACCCTAAATTGGTACAGATATAGCTGAGTCAGCCAATATGTATCAAGAGTATATGGAAACTGATAGCTTCCATTTCGTCATTTTGAGGGGGGGGGGGAAGGAAAACAGTTATCTGACAGGAAAGATTGGGAAGAGGTGAGGAAGAGTTGATTAATGAGAAGATTTGAAAATAAGTCATCTAGGAGACTAGGAGAGTACCCTGAACTGGGGACACACCGTGTGGGCTGCCTGGCAGCACTGTGGGTTCACTAGAGGTTAATAATCATTCTGCAAGTGATCTTCTGGGCTAGACAGAGAAGCTATTATTACTCCCCTTTCTAAATCACTTATAAGAGTAGAACAGGGAATAAAAAAAAAGTTATACTCCTCTGAGCTTCTCAGGGAATTATCAATTTAATCTTATTTTCTGATTTGTCTGCCTTGGTCAGTTTCAAATAAAGCATATTTTTTATCAAACTACTTTGAAGAAACAAATTACCTAATATGGCAGTCACAAAATAAGACTGATAATGAGTCAATTTGCTGTTCAAAAGAAAAGATATATTTGTTTCCAAGTGAAACTTTGCAAAGATAGCAATGTTATTTCCAGACAAGGAAAAGGGTTGAAGGGTTGGAGCAGGGAGAACAGACCAGGTCTTAACACCTCATCTTATCTCCACGGCTTAGTGAAGTAACTGATAATCAGCACTCACAAAACATGTTGAATAAAGGAATGAGTAGATGAATAAAGAAAGAATGTCAGACTATTTAAGACTGGCTAAAAGACTGAAAGTAGCACAGAAAAATATAAAAGATTGGGTTTGCTGAGAGATGCAAGTCAGTGTGAAGAGTCCAAAATGACATTCTTTCAAGGGTCTTTTCTTAAAAAATACTTAACCCCACATCTCTGAATTAGGTCAAACAGAAAAAAACACAGGCAAAATTGTAAAAGAAGACAATATTAAAAGCTTTTAAAATTCCCTCGAGTTCTCTTTCCCTAACCTCTAGAGAGAAAAAAAAAATAGAATTTTTGCCTTTGTGCAACTGTAAGACACACAGTCTATATACTAAACACTGGAAAGAAATAAAAATGTTTAACAGTTGATGGCCTCTATTAATTGATTTAAGGTAAGTAAACATCAGATCAGTCGCTCAGTCGTGTCCGACTCTTTGCGACCCCATGAACTGCAGCACGCCAGGCCTCCCTATCCATCACCAGCTCTCGGAGGTCACCCAGACTCACATTCATCGAGTCAGTGATGCCATCCAGCCATCTCATCCTCTGTCGTCCCCTTCTCCTCCTGCCCTCGATCCCTCCCAGCATCAGAGTCTTCTCCAATGAGTCAACTCTTCGCATGAGGTGGCCAAAATACTGGAGTTTCAGCTTGAGCATCATTCCTTCCAAAGAAATCCCAGGTCTGATCTCCTTCAGAATGGACCGGTTGGATCTCCTTGCAGTCCAAGGGACTCTCAAGAGTCTTCTCCAACACCACAGTTCAAAAGCATCAATTCTTCGGCGCTCAGCCTTCTTCACAGTCCAGCTCTCACATCCATACATGACCACAGGAAAGACCATAGCCTTGACTAGGCGAACCTTTGTTGGCAAAGTGATGTCTCTGCTTTTGAATATGCTATCTAGGTTGGCCATAACTTTCCTTCCAAGGAGTAAGCGTCTTTTAATTTCATGGCTGCAGTCACCATCTGCAGTGATTTTGGAGCCCAGAAAAATAAAGTCTGACACTGTTTCCACTGTTTCTCCATCTATTTCCCATGTAGTGATGGGACCAGATGCCATGATCTTCGTTTTCTGAATAGGGAAAGGTAAATGGCTTTATGAAAGAAGAAAAATGTCTTACTTGTCAATAATAACTGTGGAACCTAACCCAGTGAAATCAATTATATACGTTATTTTTTCCAATGCAAGTTTGACGGTAATGCAAATATCATGCTGATATCAAAAGTTAACTTTTCAAATTAATGGTTTAATATCTTCATATTTCATCTTAGAATTCTCAAGTCTAAAAACTGCTTGATTTTGTATTGCTCTTATGATAAGGTCTAAACACCTGAACTTGAGGTATCTAGGCCTTATGATTAAACTTGGCTTACCTGTCTAAGTTTTATCTCTGGTCAGGCTTGTCCTCACATATCATATCTCACACATCCTTGAACTACTTATACTTCTTAATTCAATTTTCTCCTTTTAGTCTCACTGCTGGTTCCTGTCAAAAACGCTCTTTTAATACCCAGAAAACACCTACTTCATGTCTTACATTAAACTTAATGTTCTTTGGAAGAGCATCTGCTTTATGAACTATCCTAGCAGGCTACACATTTTCTACTTAGTTCCTATCACACTGTAATACTATACAATTGTCTAATTACTTGACTGTGTTCTCTAAAAGGTCATGAATAGCTGACATTTAATTTTTTTTATTTTACTATATTTATATAACATTTCAAGTCTTGAGCACACAGGACTTACATGTGGCACAAGTATAAAAAAAAAATATTAATTTGTTGATAAAGTTCTGAGGAGGGCATGGCAACTCACTCCAGTATTCTTGCTTGGAGAATGCGCAGGGACAGAGAAGCCTGGTGGGCTACTTTTACATATCTAGAATAAATTCATCGAAAATCACTAATTCCCTTTTTAAAAAAGGCAAAAAATGGTTCTGATAAGAATTATTCAGCATCATATAAATATTAGTTTAGTAAAGAATATGTGAAATAAGGAAAACTTACAAAGGAATAGACATAAATCTATCCACATGTACAAACTGAAAGAAAAATAGTATTAATGTCTTCAAATTACTTTGTCTTTTTTCCAAAGTATAAAAAAAAGCACTAAAACATGGCACTTGATGATAAATACTTTACCTTGTTTTAGATCAGTACTTCTTATAACAGAGTCTGACAAATAGCAGTTTGGTAAAGGGTATGATGAAAACATTGGCCAAGGATATGGCTCATCACCCTAAAAAAGAAGCAAGACAGATGACTTTAGGAAGTAGTTTAATATCAAATTTTAAGACTTTTTGAAGTGACATTTAAATTGGCTTTTGTTTCATAAATTCTAGAGTTGTAATATAACTAACCAAAAGCTATCTTATAATTCAATATTCTAATGGATACTAACTAAAATGAAATACAGAAACATTAAATACTGAAGACCAATATGATAATTCTATAAACAGATTGCTCACAAAGCTATTTCTCTTGCGCTGTAATCATTTCAACCTCACCATTCTTGGTGTGAAGAGTCAAAACAAGTGCACTTAGTACAACAACAACAAAAAACCCTTCCAGAGAAAACCAAGCTCTATGGATACTGATGAAAAAAGAGGTACTCAATATTGCCAATGAAATTCAACAAAATTAGTCATGTGGCTCAGACGGTAAAGCGTCTGTCTACAATGTGGGAGACCAGGGTTCGATATCTGGGTTGGGAAGATCCCCTGGAGAAGGAAATGTCAATCCACTCCAGTACTATTGCCTAGAAAATCCCATGGACAGAGAAGCCTGGTAGGCTACAGTCCATGGAGTCGCAAAGAGTCAGACACGACTGAGCGACTTCATTTCACTTCAATAAAAACTATCATGAAGGAGAAAGATTTTAAAAGTGAAAAAAATTCAAAGACACACAAGGAAAATGACAAGTTTTTAATAAAACAATATCCTACTCTGCAACACAAACTACCACTTGTGACATCTTGTCATGAAAAATACTATTTTCATTAGGAACTGTTTACTTGTATCCTGTCATTTGAGTTGGCTACCTTGCTTCAAAATGCATTCGAAAAACATTCTCCCCTCCATTTACTCCACTTACCTTCTCCAGTAACCTTGGAGGCAAAATTCGTTCCATTGGCCCACCAATAAGATTTATCCTAACAAGAACATGATTTCTCTCTACTGATAAGCTATCAATTATAAACTCCCTGAAAAATAAACACACCAATTGTTACTGCCTTAATTAAATATGATTTAATTTTAAGATCATGTCAGTGCAATGCATAAGGAAAAAAGCAATACAGCTTCTATATAAAGGGGAGAGATAAATTCACCTTTATCTTACAGCTTTCCAACCTAAGGAACAAAGAATTGGAGATATAATTGATATAATGAAATGAATGATATGAAGAATATTTTCTTGACAAATGCTATATGTCAAAAAGAAATGACATGAAGACAGGCATTACTTCCACAACTTTACCACATTTTTAGTCAATGTTCCCTTCAGTTCTAGTTGTTGTTACTCAGTTGCTAAGTCGTGTTTGACTTTTTGTGTCCCCATGGACTGTAGCACCCCAGGCTCCTCTGTCCTCCACTAAGTTCCAGAGTTAACTTAAATTCATGTCCATCAAGTCAGTGATGATATCTAACCATCTCTTTCTCTGCTGTTCCCTTCTCGTTTTGCCTTCAATCTTTCCTAGCATCAGGGTCCTTTCCAGTGAATCAGCTCTTTGCATTAGGTGGCCAAAGTATTGGAGCTTCAACTTCAGCATCAGTCTTTTCAATGAATTTTCAGGTTTATTTCCTTTAGGATTGACTGGTTGGATCTCCCTGCAGTCCGAGGGACTCTCAAGAGTCTTCTCTAGCATCACAGTTCAAAAGCATCAATTCTTTGGCATTCAAACTTCTTTATGGTTCAACTCTCACATCTGTACATGACTGAAGAAAAAACTATAGCTTTGACTGTACACACCTTTGCTGGCAAAGTGATGTCTTTGCTTTCTAATACATCACCTAGGATTATCACCGCTTTCCTTCCAAGGAACAAGCGTCTTTGAATTTCATGGCTGCAGTCATTGTTCACAGTGATTTTAGAGTCCAAGAAAAGAAAACCTATCATTGTTTTCACTTTTCCCCCTTCTTTTTGTGATGAAGTGATGGGACAGGGTGCCATGATCTTAGTTTTTTGAATGCTGAGTTTCAGACCAGCTTTTTCATTCTCTTCTTTCACCATCATCAAGAGGCTCTTTAGTTTCTTTTTGCTTTCTGCTGTAAGTTCTAGGCCAAGTATCCTATTTCAAATTCTAAGCTTTGCATCCTCCACACTTCCTGCAGCTGTTAATACTATCCTCTATATCAAAACTAGAGTATTCAGCAATATAGCGTGATCTATACTATTTTTTCTGGAGAAGGCAATGGCACCCCACTCCAGTACTCTTGCCTGGAAAATCCTATGGATGGAGGAGCCTGGTGGCCTGCAGTCCATGGGGTCACTGAGGGTCGGACACAACTGAGCGACTTCACTTTCACTTTTCACTTTCATGCATTGGAGAAGGAAATGGCAACCCACTTCAATGTTCTTGCCTGGAGAATCCCAGGGACGGGGGAGCCTGGTGGGCTGCCACCTGTGGGGTCGCACAGAGTCGGACACGACTGAGGTGACTTAGCAGCATATTATTTTTTCAAGGCCTAGCTAGGGTGGAGGAACACTTTTTTAAAAAAATTACGGACACAAAAATAATGCCAGCTATTGAATATGTATCCAGCATATGTCAACCAATTCAAGGTAATTCAAGAATGACATTTTAGTAGAAAAAAGTTTTCAAGATATTACCATAACATCGTTTCATAATAATCAGAATTTATGACTGTGAACTAACATAATTAAGAAAATGAAGTAAAAACTGCCTCTACAAGACACAAAAATCAGACATTTTGTTTAATGGGTCATCTTTCTCATGCAGTCTGAATTTAAAGGTGACACAACTTAATAAAGTCAGTACTTAACTAAAATATAAAAAACTAAACAGAAACTTAGAAAGTAGTACTCTGCAAGCCATTTCCAAATATGTCATTCACAATCTTTTAAACTGATATTTATGCTTTAATTGCTTTTTACTCTTATTTAAATCTACTGAATTCAAATAATGGAAAACATGAAATAAACTGTACCAAAATTACTGTCTTAACAGAATATCTGTAAAGAAAGCTATTATTCTGTCTTAGTATTTTTTTTTTACCTGTGACTTTCAGAGGTTTCTAAGGTATTTTCTTCTTGAGCATTTAGTAACATTTCAGATACTTGATACTGAGTCTCCAATAGAAGAAGAGTATCTAGATCACAGCATACCACACTTAATAACCTATATAAAAAGGAACAATAAAAATAGATATTCTAAAATACATCCTAAAAGTTTAGAGAGTCTCTTGGTATCTCAAACACCTATACATGGAAACACAAATTTTGTAAGTAAAATTAGGCAGTTATTTCATATATATTTTAAATAACTGACTTCAAAAGATTTTCTTATCAAAATACTATTTAAAGACCATGGGTAATTTGTAATCTATGTTAAAATTGATTTAAATCTAGGAATCTTCTCAACTAATAATTTAAAAATTAAGGGGTCTTCCCGGGGGGCTCAGCAGTAAAGAATCCACATGCCAATGCAAAAGACATGACTCAACCCTTAACCTGGGAAGATTTCACATGCTGTGGAGCAACTAAGCCCATACACCACAACTACTGAGCCCGTGGGCTACAACTACTGAAGCCCGCTCACTCTAGAGCCCATGTTCCACAACAAGAGAAGCCACCACAAGGAGAAGCCCATGCACAGCAACTAGAGAGCAGCCCCCATTTGCTGCAACTAGAGAAAAGCCCAAGCAGCAGCAAAGACCCAGCACAGCCATAAATAAATAAATAAAACTATTAAAAAAGACAGAGCTCTTAAAAAAATAGGGAACATTAGCAAATCTATAAAAACTACAAATTGCCATCACTTTACACCAAATTAAATATAAAGGGAATGACAGAATTTTTTTGCTATCAATCCAGGAAATGTTCACCAGGTGAAATGTCAATGGCTAACTTTATAATGGTCAGATAGATCTGAAAACACCTAAACACACTGATCTATATTTTAACATCACCAAACATAGAAATCACGTGGCTCCTATTGTGATGCAAGAGGATGTACAGTGCACCACCTATGAAATATTCTTGCCAAGAAAACTGAACCTGAAACTAACCAATCCAAGATATTTCATTATCAGTTTATAGGAAATATAAGGCTCAGAGAAATATGTAAAAAGACACCCAAGGGAGAAAGAGTCAACCCCAAAGCTAGAATTTGGAGACTTCTGTACATTATGTATTTCTTCAGGAAAAAAAAAAGAAAAGAAAAAGAAGGTTCACTTAAAAAAGAAGGGGTAAAGGAAGTTATAAATTAAAAAGAAAAATAAAATGTGAAGATTCTATGTTGATCCATGATTCAACCAAAAACTGTAAAAGTGTATTTTTGAGTAACACAGGAATTATCTCCAAGGTATGTTAAGTAAAAAAGCAGAGGCACAAAATGTGTACAATGATAGCATTTGAACAAAAACTGAGAAACATTTAAATATACATGTAAATACATATTTGCTTTTACATAGAATTTCTCTCCAAGAACAGAATGAAACTGGCAAGAACTGTTAGATGGGGTGGGGGTGTTATCTGACAGACTAAGGGAATATATTTCTCACAGTACATCTTTTATAGTTTTTCAATTTTGGTGCAATCACATGCTTTAACTATTCAATAGCATCTGCAGAAAAATATCTGATGGACGCATTTAAGAGCAATTCAATATCACTCCCCAGAACCTAGTGAAAATGACAAAATGCATATAAAACTAAAAGAAAATCTACTATCATCAATTTAGATAATGCTTCATATTTAGTTTATAAAAGTAAAAATATTTGTGCTAGATAAAACAAACAAAAAAAAACTACTTAGACTTCTAGTTTAAAGATGGTAGTATAAATTGGTATTTCCCTTCTCTAAATCTAAAAATAACCCCAAGAATTGAGAAGGAAAGAAAAGATTATAAAAATATTCAGCTACAAAATGAGCTGAATGACAGTCAAGGGCAGTCAAACTTGGGCAAAGATGACTATGGGAGGAAAGAAACTAAGACAGGACATCATGGCTGCCAATGAAAAATAAAAAGATTAATTTCCCCCCAAATTCATAAAAACATTTTAAAAAATGAGTATACTCAGGTGAAAAACCTAATCCTCTGTTTGCAACAATGGAAACAGAATACATGAGACAGAAGCAGGAAATCTCTGGTCCTATTATGATTCCTATAATAAAACAAACAGGTAGAAGGTGGAGTCCCATACAAATCAATTATTAGTTACTGGTTATAGGTTATAGAGACAATTATTAATAGTTAAAACTGACTACCCTCCATATTGAGATTGGCAGGGACAACACAAAAATATACACAAATCCCAAAACTTAGGCCCACAGAAAGAGTTCAACTAATTGGGAATATGACCGTAATTTCTCTTCAACACAAGCTTCCAGTAATAGCTGATGAAAAAACTCACATCCCTCCAAAAAAGAAATATCACAGGATGTATCCAAAGGTGCTCCAAGGAAAAGGATGAAATAACAGGATGAGCAGATGGCAAACACAAACACACACATACATATATACACAGAGAGCTGTCATTATAACTTGAAAACTATGACTAATTGTCTGTAATTTTTAAATTAAATAAAATGTATCAGATCAACAGGCTGTATAACTTACAGAATATTATACATCAATTATCTTTATTTAAAATGTTTAATGTAAAGCAATAGTGTCCAACAAGTTCTTTGCACAAAGTAGAGCTGTATAAGCACAGGGAAGAAGCAGCAAAACAACCAGAAAAAATATAACATGAACTGGCAGAGCTAGGGAAAGAAGCAGAAGAAATGAAAGTGTCGTAGGAATTAAAGCACAACTACGAGGCAAAAAAGGACAGAGGCTGCTAAAAGCAGAATACGTGTTCCAGGGAACAGAAAAATACGAAAAATATAATGAAAACAAAGAGTTTAAATTATTGTTGGAAGAGAAAACAGAAAAATAACCTAACAGGACACACTTTTAGAGATACTAGTCAAATTCTTTCCAAGAAAAAAATCACTATGAATCTAAGTATATAAAGTGACGGCATGTCCATAAATAAACTGAAATCAGAAGAGTCAACACTGACACAGAGCCTGGTAAAGCTATTACACTTAGAGAAAGAAAGACCGTTGGGGTATCCAAGAAGAGTCACTAAGAGAGGTGGGGCTGGGGGCAGGGAATCAAGCTGTTCTCAGACATATCCACAGCAACATTCAACACCAGCAGGACAATGAAACCACACTGGGAGGAAGTCTACAATCAGATATTAACACACATTACAAAACTGTGATCATTTTTAACCTGTAGTAATGACATGAATAAACAAAAGAAAATACAAACAGATGCAAATATATAGAGGAATTTAAAATATGTCAGGAACAGATAGAATTTTCTGACAGACTGAATATTTGGAGCAAAAATAAGAAAAATACTAAGGATAACTCTAGATGTTTTGATAGAAAAATAAGAATCAAGTTGTGGGAAACTAAGTAATAAGGCTTTAAGCTATAAAGATTTAGGGTGCATCTAGTAACCTTTCTACTTTCTTCAGGCTATTAAATCTGTGAATGGGTAGTGAAAATAATCTCAGCATCCTCTATTTTATGATTTGAAAGGACTCCGTAGAATCTAGATGAACAATGAGACGATCCACAGTGAGTTAGAGTATCTGTGAAAACAAATGCATGTCTGGACTGAATTCTCATTAGAGAATGGGTAAATAGAAACTTTCGGAGAAGGAAATGCAACCCACTCCAGTGTTTTTGCCTGGAGAATCCCAGGGACGGAGGAGCCTGGTGGGCTGCCATCTAAGGGGTCGCACAGAGTCAGACACGACTGAAGCGACTTAGCAGCAGCAGCAAATAGAAACTTTAACAAATGAGGTAAGACTTTTAAAATCTTACCTTTAAAATGAAATACTAGGAATAATAGAGAGTTTCACAAATTTGATCCAGCAATAAATTAAAAGAACAGCATACTGTGATAAAACACAGTTCATTCTAGGAAGAAAAGGCTACCTTAATGTTAAAACATCTCCTGAGGTAATTCATGGCATCCATATGTAATAGAATATAATCATATAATCATCTTACCAGATGCCTAAAAGCTCCTTGATTTAAGATTAAACATTCACAGTCTACTCCATATTTTCCAAAAAATGTTAAGTAAATTTAAAAAAAGGTTATTTCTTTAAGGAGACAAATTCATTTCAATGCAAGAGCTGAAAGTATAAAGAGGAAAAGCATTCCCACTGAGGTAATGAGAAAAGCAAAACTGTCCATTATTTAGCATTGTTTTAGAAGTTTAAGCCAATGCAAAAAAGATGAGAAAAAGAATGGTATCTGAAAAGAAATAATGCTGTTCATTATCAGATGATAAAACTGTTGATTTGGAAACTACTCATCCCCTTGACATAAAAATCAATTTACTTAATTTTAAGAAATACTGGCTGAATACCTACTAAGTGCCTACTACTGCTTTAAGTGCTGAAGATACCTCACCAAACACAAATCGACAAAAATCCCAGTCCTTACGGAAGGCCAAAATACTAGAAGAGGGGAACAAGGAACAAAATACAAACTGAAAACACAGCACAGATACAACTAAAGCAGGGAAATGAGTAAGGAGTTGTAACAAGAGAGCAGTGGGGATGGATCACTGTACCCAATTTAAAATAAGGGAGTTAGGAAAGACCTCATCAAGAAGGTGACACTGGGTAAAGACCTAAAAGAAATAAAGAAACAACCCATGGAGCTATCTGAGGAAAAAATGCTCTAAGACAGCAAATAGCTTGAGCTAGCAACTAAAGCTGAGAGCACACGTGCCTGTTTGAAGAACAGGAAAGGAGTCAAAGAGGTAAAGAATCTGCCACCAAAGCAGGAGATGCAAGAGACATGAGTTCAACCCCTGGGTTGGGAAGATCCCCTGGAGTAGGAAGTGGCTCCCCACTCCAGGGGTTCTTTCCTGGAAAATTTCATGGGCAGAGGAGCCTGGCTGGCTATAGTCCATGGGCCACAAAGAGTTGGAAATGACTGAGCAACTAAGCACAAGGAAGCCAATGTAGCTGAAGTGGAATAAGCAAAGGAGAAGTATTTGGAGATGAGGTTAGAGTAAAATTAGGGGTCAAGATCATACAGGACTCTAAGGTCACTGTAGGAAGTCTGCACCTTACGCACCTTACTATTGTGACACATAAATTCCACTGAAGTCTTGTCTCATCCTGATAATATTAGGAACTTGTTAAGTATAGAATTGAGATTACTTGATTTGCATTTTACTGGGATCACTCTGACTGCTGCGTACAGAACATGCCCAAATTAGGCAGGGACAGAAGCAGAGGTACCAGTGTAGAAAAAGACATAGTGATAATTTAGATAAGGCAGTAGCTTAAAACAGGGTATTGTCAGTAGAGGATCTGTTTATTAGAAAAAAATGGCTCTGTGGCAGGTAGACGCATAGGGTAGTCCTCATGATCCCACCCTCCTGGTACCCATGTCTTTGTGTGATTCTCTTCTCTAGAATGTACGCAGGATCTGTGTCTTGCTTCTAGTCAGAGTAGTTAAAGGTGATTGGACAGATGGAATTACCTGAATGTGATTACATAAGACTATGCCATTCTTGGTGGAGAGTCTCTTTCTTCTGTTGGCTTTGAAGAAGCAAGCAGCTATGCTGGGGAAAACCAAGTGACAAGGAAGAACTGACGGCACACTTACACTGGCCAGCTGCAAGGGTTTCTGGCCTCCAAGCAGCAAGAAAACAAGACCCTCTGTGCTAAAATCACGAGCAACTACATTCTGTCAACAATCTATGAGTTTAGAAACAGACCGTTTCCTACTTGAGCTTCAAATGAGATCATAGCCCCATCTGACACCTTGATTGCAGCCTTGTGAGACTATGCAAAAGGTCCAAGCTAGCGTATACCTTGACAGAAACTGAGATAAATGTGTGTTATTTTAAGCTACAAAGCTTCTGGTTAGAGTTCAACAAAATGCCTCCACTAACAAGCTGCTGCTGCTGCTGCTGCTAAGTCGCTTCAGTCGTGTCCGACTCTGTGCGACCCCATAGACGGAAGCTCACCAGGCTCCCCTGTCCCTGGGATTCTCCAGGCAAGAACACTGGAGTGGGTTGCCATTTCCTTCTCCAGTGCATGAAAGTGAAAAGTCAAAGTGAAGTCGCTCAGTCGTGTCCGACTCTTAGCGACCCCACGGACTGGAACCTACCAGGCTTCTCCGTCCATGGGATTTTCCAGGCAAAAGTACTGGGGTGGGGTGCCATGGCCTTCCCCCCACTAACAAGCTAAAAGCATTTAAAACAAAATAATTAAATGAATTGATAATTTGTACATCTATACAATCTCAGACATTTAGCAGATGCTTGGGGTTCCCTGGTTGCTCAGCTGGTAAAGAATTCTGACTGCAATGAGGGAGACGTGGGTTTGATCCCTGGGTTGGGAAGATCCCCTGGAGAAGGGAAAGGCTACCCACTCCAGTATTCTGGACTGGAGAATTCCATGGACTGTATAGTCCATGGCGTTTCAAAGAGTCAGACACGACTGAGCAACTTTCACTACCAGTTCAAGATTTATGTGACATATTTAGTCTCACAGTAATTCCAAGGAAGGTATAGTTATTGTCTCCATTTCACATATGAGGAAATAGAAGCATCAAGAGTTACAAATCTTGTCTAAAATCATTCTGGCAATGTTGTTCCAGAGTCCATGCTCTTAAAGGACTGGGAGATACTGCCATGCACTGTAGTATATACTAAGGAACATAAGGCTACAGATATTAACAAAATATATATAAGACCTATGGAAAAAAACCCAATGTTCTAATGAGAGTAATTAAACAATACTTAAATGGAGATATATGCCATGTTTACAGATTGGAAACTCATTATAACGATGCCAGTTCACTCACTATTTATCTAAAGATTCAATCTAATGATAATTAAAATCCCAATGGGTTGATTTGTGTGACAAGGTGATATTAAACTTTACATGGAAAGAAAAGGACTAAAAGTAGCCAAGATGCTTGAAAAACAACAAAGTAGAAGGAATCACTCTATAATTACTATAACATATTATAAAGCTGTAGTAATTAAAACATTGCAATATTTGCACAAAGATGAACAAAAATCTAACTGAATAGAACAGGAAGTTCAGAAACTGCTTTGAATATTTAGATATCTTTTCTGTAACACAAAAGAATTATGTATATGTATGTACACAGAGATATGCAGCTGTATGTTCCATGTGGAGCAAGTTGTTTATGACAGCTAAAACTGAGGAACTGTAAATATCCCAAAAGTCTGGTAGTATCATAATATATAAACAAAACACAGTCTACGCCTGCTAATGGCATATTATATGGCAATGAGCCTTGACCTTAGAAACATAATGCTACATATAAGAGGTCAGATGTGACAGGATGTAGTCTATGCTAAAACTAAAATAAAGAACAAAAAGCAAAAAAATTAAAACATATTTTTTGGAAATACAAAAATAAGTAGTAAAAAATAAAAATAAATCGAAGTAGCAAATAGCATAAGTCAGAATAGTGTTTACCCATTAGCAAGAAGAGAAGCAGTTATGATCAACAAATGCATAGTACTAGTAAGTTTTCTTTGTTTACTTGACTGGGATTTTATGTAGACATTTAATTTACAACACCTTGTTAAGCTCATGTTTTATGTAGTATTTGTATTTTTAATATTTCATTTAAAAACTTATGCTAGGGTGGATAATGTGAAAAAGTATAGCATTTTATTCATATGAAGTATAAACATATATGCAATATGAACAAATTAAAAATTTCAATAAAAAATGCATACTTTAATAATCATGCATAAAGCCTTGACAACACGTTCCATTTACTACTCAATCATGTAATCATCTAATAAACAGATCTTAATGGGTTCATTAATTACATCAGTATATTAGCAGCTACAGTAAATATGGAAGAAAAAGTCACTTGAGTAAGACCATCTTTTTAATCTAACCATGACATTAAAGCTAGGTTTACAAAGTGAATTGGAGTGGGCAAATTTCATATCCATTAATTTTTAAAAAGTGATCAGAAAAACATGTCTCAAAACTTACGTATTATTAGGCTTGCAAATAACAAATTGTGAAGCTTATTTTTGTTGACTCCAACCCATATTTCCCAAAGTTAAGAAAAAAACTTCTGCTTATTTCATACATAAAGTTGGTTATATGAAGAAGTATTTCAAAGGAAATCAACAATTATCCAAGATGAATCCAAATTCAAAAGTAAACTAGATAAATGTTTTAATGGTATATTTTCAGTTTTTTATAAACAGATAAAGTAGCAATAACAAAGTTAATGTAAAGATATTGACAGTTTCACAGAAGAAATTTCAGAAGTGTCCATGTATATGTATGTGTCTGTCTCAGAATACAGTTAGAAGTAGATTGATTCTACCTACTCCAGACACAAACTTCCTTATGTTGTTACTTAGGCATTATAGGTTACTTTTATCAAAATAAGAGAAGTTTCCGTACACCAAAAGACAGACAGTAATCACAGACCTTAGCTGTTCCTTCATTCTCTATTTCCTACAATTCTAAACAATGTGCAAATATTACCCACATTATTATAGTCTTACGGTTCCCAGGAACCCAAACAGTCTAGTATTCCAGGGATATGGTGTTGCTGGTTGAAGGCAGTGAGACATGAGAGTTTGTTTGCCTATTGCGAAGGTTTTGGAGGCGTAACACAATTATTTAAAGTGGGGAAGGATCCAACCCTTGCAGTAATTCCATGAAAGCATTTGTACAGTTGTGGGGATAATCAAATCTATTGCCTTATTTGAGTCAGGTTTATTGATGATATCTAATAACATCTTTCTCATCTTTCCTCAGGCACTGAAGACTAAGCCCTTGTCTCTATTAGAAATTTTATACAGCATTGCTCAGCGTGCATGTTTCCTGCCTTTGGGTATCTGTTCATTATATCTAACAAAAGACATAATCAAGATGAAGCCTCTTTACACGAGTGAACTAACAAAATCTTTCACTGGTAAGTAAAAGTCACTTGGTTGTGTCCGACTCTTTGTGATCCCATGGACTATACAGCCCATGGAATTCTCCAGGCTAGAATACTGGAGTGGGTAGCCTTTCCATTTTCCAGGGGATCTTCCAACCCAGGGATCGAACCAAGGTCTCCCACATTGCAGGCAGATTCTTTACCAGCTGAGCCACAAGGGAAGCCCTCTCAGTGGTAAGATAGTGCTAATTTGGCTAATGTGAAAAGCAAGAGCAGCTTGCTTTCATTCAACATGGACAGCAATACATCCTTCCTTTTATCAAAATTTAGTCCTATCATCCCTCAAATTATCATGAAAAACTACTCTACTGATGATACGTTGTGAAAACAACATAGCTTGTCTTCTACATGTTTTAGAGTAGGTGTGCCAGAGAGAGATATCCAAAAAACTCATGACCATCTCAGTGAAGTTTCTGAGTTCTGGTGGCCTAAAATGTCAAGATATCACATGCAAGATACATGATATATTATTAAATCTTACGCTATTTACCACCAAAGAAGTGACATAATGTATGACTCTGAATTTTAGCAACAATCCCAACAATATTTGGGTATGCTTCTCTGATTCATATCAGGTAATCCCTAACTCTCAACTTTAGGTGACCTAAAGGCTAGAATAAGGTCTAAAACTTGAGGTAGACATTCTGTCACTTGTGCTTTAACCCAGCAGATTCAAGGTTGTCAAATCATATTGTCAAGAGATATCAATATATCCCTGACTCTGTATCAATAAGCATAACTAGCATAATCTAGTTATAATCAAAGATAACTAGGCCAGATTGTTTTCACTAACAATGTGATCAAGCTGTGAGGTGAACCAGCTCATACTGGTCATGCTGTGAGCCTCTGTGAGGTTCCCTGTGAGGGCTGACTCAAGGAGAGCCCATTTGCCCTAAATGAGTTGGGATAAAGAGAGTAATGCAGCTGAGCCATAAGCCCTGCTCTGAACAAGGAAGATACACTGTTTTGCCTCAGATGCAAAGACAGCCTCCCAACCTAGTGTGAAAATGGGTATCTTACACCACTGAAAAGTTGGATTTTCACATACTACACATTATATAATTTTTCTTTCCCGAAAGTCTCCCCCGCCTTAAAAATTTCAGTGACTTAAAAATTGCAGTTATGATGTAAAGGTCTATAATTCCTTATCCATAAACCTCAGGACCAAGAATTTAAATTTTTATGCATTTAGCAACAAAACAGTATACACGGAGTCTGGAGCAATATCTCATATCAAGCATATTAATATTTTTTGGCAAAATACATTGATAGTCAAATTAGGCAGGCTAAATAAAGACTACAAAGAATCTCATCACTTGAGGTTAAGATTAGATGCAGATAGCAAATGAATTCTTAGAATTTTAGAATTTCAAATCAGAAACTGTGGCACTTGAGCCTGGATAATGCCAAGTTAATACCCATTATAATATTTGTAAGTTTAAAAGAATGTGTGTCTATAATGCATGGTATAGAGAAATTTATTTTTAAAATCCCACCAAACATTCTGAGTTTCAATTCATTTCTGGAAGTGAAAATCAGTGTTTCATTAATACGAATGTTTATTTGAACTGTTTCAAGGAATAAAATCAGAGAAGGCGATGGCACCCCACTCCAGTACTCTTGCCTGGAAAATTCCATGAACGGGGGAGCCTGGTGAGCTGTAGTCCATCGCATCACCAAAAGTTGGACATGACTGAGCGACTTCACTTTCACTTTTCACTTTCATGCACTGGAGAAGGAAATGGCAACCCACTCCAGTGTTCTTGCCTGGAGAATCCCAGGGACAGGGGAGCCTGGTGGGCTGCCGTCTATGGGGGTCGCACAGAGTCAGAACCGACTGAAGCGACTCAGCAGCAGCAGCAAGAAATAAAATGGCCTCAAATTTGGGCCTAACCTTTTCACTAGGTTTGGGATGTATTTTGAACATAGTTTATTCCCCCATGAATTTGCTAATAACCCAAATCAAATTTCAACACCAGAATAATTCCCTGTTCTTAATTATCACATTCTTTGTACCTCACTTTTTAATCATCAGCATCGTTATCATTAATGTGAGCAAATGGGCACTTGTCCAGGCTACCAGAATGGTTCTGGGCAGTATACTCTTAGCTATCATCTCTACTTGAATGAAGTCCAAAAATGTTCAATGCTTTCCTCATGCTAGTAGTCACACACCTCTTCTCTTCACCCTGCCATTTTTTCCCTAGTATTTCTTTCTTGAATACACTGAAACAACACATTTCTAATAACATTTTAACTATTTTCAAAAATGCATCACCATAAATTACATGTTATATTTTTATCAACTTTAATCAAATGCATGTTGTATATTTTACTTAACCAAATACAAAAATCCAATACAGAAGATTTCCTTCTGATTAGTACACACAAACTAGCTAGTAAAAATGCAATACCCAGTTCCCTGCCATTTGATCAAACCAAACAATGAGACATGAATTACAAGCACACTAACCACATCTACAAATCTGGAGCTTAAAGATTCTGATACAACTATAACAGTTTATGAAGAATAAAAAAGGGGGCAAGGTCAGTTTGCCCAGAAAACTAGTGAGCAGCAAAAAGACTGAGCAGGGGCTGTGGAATGTGTCCTTATTTGAGCTGCGTACCAAATTCACATCACAGTTTCAGAAAGTGCTCTGGGATCTGATGCTGGCAGTTAGTTCGGATTTCCCTAAGTGCACACAGAGTATAGCTTTTGAATATAACAAGTTTGCTGAACTTGTGTGGTGTGCTGTGCTGTGATTAGTTGCTCAGTCGTGTCTGACTCTTTGAGACCCTATTCACTATAGACCACCAGGCTCCTTTGTCTATGGGGATTCTCCAGGCAAGAATACTGGAGTGGGTTGCCATGTCCTCCAGCAGGGGATCTTTCCAACCCAGGGGTCACATTGCAGGTGGATTCTTTAACATCTGAGTCACCAGGGAAGCCCAAGAAAAATGGAATGAGTAGCCTATCCCTTCTCCAGGGGAACTTCCTGACCCAAGAACTGAACTAGGGTCTACTGCAATGCAGGCAGATTCTTTACCAGCTGAGTCACCAGGGAAGCCCAAACTTGTATGTGTATATTCAAATGGTCAATAAAATCTGTACGTATGGTCAAGAGATAGCACAGAGGATAGATAGAAAGATACAATGTTAGCTAGTAAAGAAGTGAAAATTGAAACCACTGTAGAAAATAAAAATAATAATAATAATTTTAAAAAATGGGTAAAAGACCAAAGACATACTCTAGAATTCAGTTAGAAAGGTAGGTAGTAAAAGAGGAAAAGTCACCAAAATGACTCATAAAAAGAACTTCAGAAATAGAGACAAACGTCAGACAATTCGCCCAAACAAACCATATATAGCAGTGCAGCACTTAGTAGAAATTCAGTAACTATTTTCTCAATGAATTAACCAAATGAAAGGAAACTGTCAAAACTTGGTAGAATATAAAATGGTACAGAGAGGTCAAGTAAAATGAATCATAGGAAGAGGGCGTAAAGAAATACATAAGGTAGGAAATATGCCTAAAATTGAACTCAGTTTAGTTCAGTTGCTTAGTAGTGTCCAACTCTTTGTGAAGCCATGAACCATAGCACACCAGGCTTCCCTGTCCATCACCAACTCCCGGAGTTTACCCAAACTTATGTCCATTGAGTCAGTGATGCCATCCAACCATCTCATCCTCTGTTGTTCACTTCTCCTCCTGCTCTCCATATTTCCCAGAGTCAGGGTCTTTTCAAATGAGTCAGCTCTTTGCATCAGGTGGCCAAAGTATTGGAGTTTCAGCTTCAACATCAGTCCTTCCAGTGAACACCCAGGACTGATCTCCTTAGGATGGACTGGTTGGATCTCCTTGTAGTCCAAGGGACTCTCAAGAGTCTTCTCCAACATTACAGTTCAAAAGCATCAATTCTTTGGTGCTCAGCTTTCTGTATAGTCCAACTCTCACATCCATACATGAATACTGGAAAAACTATAGCCTTGACTAGATGGACCTTTGTTGACAAAGTAATGTCTCTGCTTTTTAATATGCTATCTAGGTTGGTCATAACTTTCCTTCCATGGAGTAAGCATCTTTTAATTTCATGGCTGCAATCACCATCTGCAGTGATTTTGGAACCCAGAAAATAAAGTCTGACACTGTTTCCCAACCTATTTGCCATGAAGTGATGGCACCAGATGCCATGATCTTCGTTTCTCTGAATGTTGAGCTTTAAGCCAACATTTTCACTCTCCCCGTTCACTTTCATCAACAGGCTCTTTAGTTCCTCTTCACTTTCTGCCATAAGGGTGGTGTCATCTGCATATCTGAAGTGATTGATATTTCTCCTGGCAATCTTGATTCCAGCTTGTGCTTCTTCCAGCCCAGTGTTTCTCACAATGTACTCTGCATATAAGTTAAATAAGCAGAGTGAAAACATATGGCCTTGACGTACTCCTTTTCCTATTTGGAACCAGTCTGTTGTTCCATGTCCAGTTCTAACTGTTGCTTCCTGACCTGCATACAGGTTTCTCAAGAGGCAGGTCAGGTGGTCTGGTATTCCCATTTCTTTCAGAATGTGCCACAGTTTATTGATCCACATTGTCAAAAGCTATGGCATAGTCAATAAACTTAAACTAAGCAAGCCCATTTCTAAAGAATAGTTTTAAGAAATAAATATGGAACGAGATATTTATAAAGATGCAAAATAAAAAAAAATTAAATAAGCTACATTTATAAACAGAAAGCTGGGATATACACTGGAATATTATTCATCCTTTTCAAATTATGGTATAGATGAATACTTATAGATATGAGAGAATAATTTAAAATAAGTTTAAAAGGCAGATTAAAAACAATAAGCCTATTGTTCAAAAAGAATTTTCAATCAAAGGAGCTGTAGGCATGAAGAGACTAGTGGTGGTTATCTCCAACAGGTATGAGTTTTCCCTTAAGAGGATAATGAATATTGTTTTCATTATATTCTAATTATTCTATATAAACAAGAACTCTTTGATAGAGAATTCTAAATTGGTTATTTTAATTAGTTCTACATCATTTGATTGTCTTCTTTCTGTTCAGTTCAGTCTCTCAGTCATGTCCAACTCTGTGGCTCCATGGACAGCAGCACACCAGGCTTCCCTATCTGTCACCAACTCCCAGAGCTTTTACTCAAATGTGTGTCCATCGAGTCGGTGATGCCATCCAACAATCTCATCCTCTGTCATCCCTTTCTCCTCCTGCCTTCAATCTTTCCCAGCATCTGGGTCTTTTCAAATGAGTCAGTTCTTCACATCGGCTGATCAAAGTATTGGAGCTTCATCTTCAGCATCAGCCTTGCCAATGAAAATTCAGGATTAATTTCTCTTAGGATTGACTGTTTGTACTCTTTATTGTCCAAGGGACTATCAAGAGTCTTCCTCAATACCAGAGTTAAAGGCATCAATTCTTCAGCACTCAGCCTTCTTTATGGTCCAACTCTCACATCCATACATGACTACTGGAAAAACCATAGCTTTGACTATATGGATCATCTTTGGTAAAGTAATCTCTTCATTTTTTAAAACACTGTCAAGGGTGGTCATAGCTTTTCTTCCAAGGAGCAATCACCTTTTAATTTCATGGCTGCAGTCACAATCTGTAGTGATTTTGGAGCCCAAGAAAATAAAATCTCTTCCTGTTTTCATTGTTTCCCCATTTATTTGCCATGAAGTGATGGGACCAGATGTCATGATCTTCAATTTTTGAATGCTAACTTTTAAGTCAGCTTTTTCACACTCCTCTTTCACTTTCATCAAGAGGCTCTTTAGTTCCTCTTTGCTTTCTGCCATAAGGGTGGTGTCATCTACATATCTGAGGCTATTGATATTTCTACCAGCAATCTTGATTCCAGCTTGTGCATCATCCAGTCTGGCATTTTGCATAATGTACTCTGCATAGAAGTTAAATAAGCAGGCTGACAATATACAACCTTGATGTACTCCTTTCCCAATTTGGAACCAGTCTGTTGTTGCATGTCCAGTTCTAACTATTGCTTCTTGACCTGCATAAAGATATCTCAGGAGGCAAGTAAGGAGGTCTGGTATTCCCATCTCTTTCACAGTTTGTTGTGATCCACACAGTCAAAAGCTTTAGCATAGTCAATGAAACAGAAGCACATGTTTTTCTGGAATTCTGTTGCTTTTTCTATGATTCAATGGATATTGGAAATTTGCTCTCTGGTTTCTCTGCCTTTTCCAAATCCAGCTTGACATTCTGCAAGTTCTGTTCATGTACTGTTGAAGCTTTGCTTAGAGAATTTTGAGCATTACTTGCTAGCACATGAGATGAGTGCACATGAATTTGAACATTCTCTGGCACTACCTTTCCTTGGGATTAAAATGAAAACTGACCTTTTCCAGTCCTGTGGCCACTGCTGAGTTTTCCAAATTTGCTGGCGTCTTGAGTGAAGGCTATGGTCTTTCCTGTGGTCATGTATGGATGTGAGAGCTGGACTGTGAAGAAGACTGACAGCCAAAGAATTGATGCTTTTGAATTGTGGTGTTGGAGAAGACTCTTGAGAGTCCCTTGGACTGCAAGGAGATCCAACCAGTCCATTCTGAAGGAGATCAATCCTGGAATTTCTTTGGAAGGAATGATGCTAAAGCTGAAACTCCAGTATTTTGGCCATCTCATGCGAAGAGTTGACTCATTGGAGAAGACCCTGATGCTGGGAGGGATTGAGGGCAGGAGGAGAAGGGGACGACAGAGGATGAGATGGCTGGATGGCATCACTGACTCGATGGATGTGAGTCTGAGTGACCTCCGAGAGCTGGTGATGGACAGGGAGGCCTGGCGTGCTGCAGTTCATGGGGTCACAAAGAGTCGGACATGACTGAGCGACTGATCTGATCTGAGTACAGCATTTCACAGCATCACCTTTTAGGATTTGAAATAGCTCAGCTGGAATTCCATCACTTGACTAGCTTTGTTCATAGAAATGCTTCCCTAAGGCCCACTTGACTTCACACTCCAGGATATCTGGCTCTAGGTGAGTCATCACACCATCACAGTTACCTAGAGTCAAGAAGACCTACTTCTGTGTACTCTTGTCATTCTAAATATTGTCTGTTTCTGTTAGGTCCATACTGTTTCTGTCCTTTCTTGTGTCTATCTTTACATGAAATCTTCCCTTGGTATCTCTAATTTTCTTGAAGAGACCGCTAGTCTTTCCCATTCTATTGTTTTCCTCTATTTCTTTGCACTGATCACTCAGGAAGACTTTCTTATCTCTCTCCTTGCTATTCTTTGGATCTCTCCATTCATATGGATACATCTTTCCTTTTCTCCTTTGTCTTTCACTTCTCGTCTTTTCTTAACTAGTTGTAAGGGCTCCTCCAACAATCATTTTGCCTTTTTGCATTTCTTTTTCTTGTGGGTGGTTTTGAGTACCGCCTCCTGTACAATGTTTAGAACCTCTGTCCACAGTTCTTCAGGCACTCAGTCTATCAGATCTAATCCTTTGAATCTCCTTGTCACTTCTACTGTATAATCATAAGGGATTTGATTTAGGTCATAACTGAATGGTCTAGTGGTTTTCCCTACTTTCTTCAATTTAAGTCTAAATTTGGCAATTTAAGTGTAAATTTGGCAATAAAGAATTCATGATCTGAAGCACAGTCAGCTCCCGGTCTTGTTTTTGCTGACTGTATAGAGCTTCTCCATCTTTGGCTGCAAAGAATATCATCAATCTTATTTCAGTATTGACCATCTCGTGATGTCATGTGTAGTCATCTCTTGTATTGCTGGAAGTGGGTGCTTGCACTTGCAATTACGACCAGTGTGTTCTCTTGGCAAAACTCTGTTAGCCTTTGCCCTGCTTCATTTTATACTCCAAGGCCAAACTTGCCTGTTACTACAAGAATCTCTTGACTTCCTACTTTTGCATTCCAGTCCCCTTTGATGAAAAGGACATCATTTTTGGGTGTTAGTTCTAGCAGGTCTTGTAGGTCTTCACAGAACCATTCAACTTCAGTTTCTTCGGCATTAGTGGCTAGGGCATAGACTTGGATTACTGTGATATTGAATGGTTTGCCTAGGAACTGAACAGAGATCATTCTGTCATTTTTGAGATGGCACCCAATTACTGCATTTTGGACTCTTTTGTTGACTATGAGAGCTATTTCATTTCTTATTAGGGATTCTTGTCCACAGTAGTAGATACAGGAGTCATCTGAATTAAATTTGCCCATTCTGATCCATTTTAGTTCACTGATTCTTAAAATATCTATGTTCACTCTTGCAATCTTCTGTTTGACCTGAGCTGTTTAAAGATTACTTTCTTTAAATTAACTTAATAGAATAAAATTATGTTTTTGATATATGCATGAAGGTCAGTTTTCATCCCAATCCCAAAGAAAGGCAATGCCAAGGAGTGCTCAAACTACCGCACAATTGCACTCATCTCACACGCTAGTAAAGTAATGCTCAAAATTCTCCAAGCCCGGCTTCAGCAATATGTGAACCGTGAACTTCCTGATGTTCAAGCTGGTTTTAGAAAAGGCAGAGGAACCAGAGATGAAATTGCCAACATCCGCTGGATCATGGAAAAAGCAAGAGAGTTCCAGAAAAACATCTATTTCTGCTCTATTGACTATGCCAAAGCCTTTGACTGTGTGGATCACAATAAACTATGGAAAATTCTGAAAGAGATGGGAATACCAGACCACCTGATCTGCCTCTTGAGAAATCTGTATGCAGGTCAGGAAGCAACAGTTAGAACTGGTCATGGAACAACAGACTGGTTCCAAATAGAAAAAGGAGTACGTCAAGGCTGCATATTGTCACCATGTTTATTTAACTTATATGCAGAGTACATCATGAGAAATGCTGGACTGGAAGAAACACAAGTTGGAATCAAGATTGCCGGGAGAAATATCAATAATCTCAGATATGGAGATGACACCACTCTTATGGCAGAAAGTGAAGAGGGGCTAAAAAGCCTCTTGATGAAAGTGAAAGTGGAGAGTGAAAAGGTTGGCTTAAAGCTCAACATTCAGAAAAGGAAAATCATGGCATCTGGTCCCATCACTGCATGGGAAATAGATGGGGAAACAGTGTCAGACTTTGTTTTTCTGGGCTCCAAAATCACTGCAGATGGTGACTGCAGCCATGAAATTAAAAGACGCTTGCTCCTTGGAAGGAAAGTTATGACCAACCTAGATAGCATATTCAAAAGCAGAGACATTACTTTACCAACAAAGGTTCGCCTAGTCAAGGCTATGGTCTTTCCTGTGGTCATGTATGGATGTGAGAGCTGGACTGTGAAGAAGGCTGAGCGCCGAAGAATTGATGCTTTTGAACTGTGGTGTTGGAGAAGACTCTTGAGAGTCCCTTGGACTGCAAGAAGATCCAACCAGTCCATTCTCAAGGAGATCAATCCTGGAATTTCTTTGGAAGGAATGATGCTAAAGCTGAAACTCCAGTATTTTGGCCACCTCATGCGAAGAGTTGACTCATTGGAGAAGACTGTGATGCTGGGAGGGATTGAGGGCAGGAGGAGAAGGGGACAACAGAGGATGAGATGGCTGGATGGCATCACTGACTCGATGGATGCGAGTCTGAGTGACCTCCGGGAGCTTGTGATGGACAGGGAGGCCTGGCGTGCTGCGGTTCATGGGGTCGCAAAGAGTCGGACACGACTGAGCGACTGATCTGATCTGATATCCAGAATCCAAAATGTGGACAGTTTTGTGGTTATATTCTAATTTTTGATGTTAAAGAAAGATTACAAAAGAATTTTAAAATTATTTCTTAATACCAGTGTTAATAAGATTTAAGTTTACTTGGCATCTGGGTCACTGGAAATAGTTTGGTGTTTTGTTGTGAAGGAATATTAACACTTTTCTATGTACAAGATAACCAGGCTGTTTCTAAACTGAAAAACAAATATGTATTTTTTAGTTTTCCTCTTCAAGTCATCTCCCAGGTCAAATTTTTTATAAAGAAGTTAGTTATGCAAAAAACTATTCATTATACTGTGTATAAAATTTAGTATTCATTGATATAAATAAAATAGCAAGTGATTAATTTTAAAGATTGTTCTTTAAATTTGGATTCCTGAGTTTTATTTTGAAGAAAATTAACAAATAGGCCACATTAGAGTTTCAAATGAAGATGTATTATAATAGATTTTAAGAGAACTATATTAACATTTTTAACCATATTAAATTTTAATGTGTATAATTAAGAATGACTACCTAAGATTTAAGATGTTAAAAATAAGCAATTCTACAGTTAATAACTAAAACATAACTTACAGTTTGAGACAGACTACTATTAATATTAATAATGATACAACTTTTTTCTCTATAAAATACAGTTTTCATATTGAAGTAAATAATCTATGGAAGAGTATAGCGTTCCTCTAGCCTAAAAGTGGTTGCTGCTTAGTTACTCAGTCATGTCCGACTCTTTGAGACCCCATGGACCGTAGCCCACCAGGCTCCTCTGTCCATGGGATTCTCCAGGCAAGAATACTAGAGTGGGTTGCCATTCCGTTCTCCAAAAAGGTGGTTAAGAAAATCTTAAAACTGCTAAACCTTAAACAACATCAAGTTGCTCATGGGATCTTACAACAAAAAGAAAAGACAAGAATAAAAATAAGCAAGTGGAACCAGATGAAACTAAGAAAATCAAAAGAATGAAAAGACAATCTACATAATGAGAGAGAAAAAGTTGCACATCATATAGCTGATAAGGGGCTAATAATCCAAAATATATAAAGAACTCATCCAACTCAAAAACAAACAAAAATATAATTTAAAAATGGGCAGAGGGTCTAAATATACATTTTCCCAAAGACAACAGACAAATGGCCAACAGGTACATGAAAAGATGCTCAGATTCCCTAATTATCAGGGTAATGCAAATCAAAACCACAATGAGATCACCTCACACTTGTTAGAAAGTCTATTATCCAAATACCAAGAAATAATGTTAGGATATGGAGAAAAGGGAACTCTTATGCACTGTTGATGGAAACACAAGTTGGTACAGCCACCACAGCATACAGTTCAGAGGTTCCTCAAAAAATTAAAAATATAAGTACCATATGATGCAGCAATTTTGCTTCCGGATATTTTACCCAAAGAAAATGAAAACACTAATTCAAAAAGATATATATACCCCCAAGTTCATAGCAGCATTGTTTATAAAAGGCAAGAAATGAAACAAACTAAATTTCAATTGATGTATAAATGGATAAAGAAAATATATATATATATGTATATATAAAATGAGATTATTCAGCCATACAAAACAAAATCTTTCCATTTGCAACATGAATTGGCCTTAAGGGCATTACAGTAAGTGAAATAAGTCTAAAAGACAAATCCTGTATGATCACTTACATGTGGAATTAAAAAAAAAAAAACAAAAAAACAGTTCATACACAGAGAACAGACCGATTGCCAAAGGATGGCAGAAGGGCAAGATGGGTGAAGAGAACATGTACTACATTTGAAAGTTGCTAAGACAGTAAATCTTAAAAGTTCTCATTACAAGAAAAAAACGATTCCTATTAACTATGCATGCATGCTGATGATCTTAAGTAGACTTCTGTGTTGAGGTCTACTTCACACATTTATACACAATATATACAATTATATTTCACAATATATACAACTATCACCTGAACTACATTATGTCAATTACATCTCAAATTATAGACAATTACACCTAAAATTATAGAGGATAAAAACCTCACTGTGCCTTAATTAGTGTCCTTAAAAGACATGTTTAAGAAAATAATGTGCACATAGCATATAATAAATGCACAGCTTCTTTGAAAAAGTTTCCAAGCAACTGTCTTAATCAACAGAGTTAGCAAATGAATATTAACCCAAAAACAAAAAACTACTGGGCAATGAAGTGGCATGAAAGTAAAAAAAAATGATACTCTCTCAGGAAGTTTTAAGTTTTAGTCAGAGAGAAAAATAAAATTAAGTCCTTGTGAATGACCAAAAAGGCAATGGACATCCAGGAAAATTAAAAGATCAGAGTATGCTATAATAGGGCATACTTTGGGGCTCAGCTGGTAAAGAATCTGCCTGCAATGTGGGAAAACTGGGTTTGATCCCTGGGTTGGGAAGATCCCTTGGAGAAGGGAAAGGCTACCCACCCAGTATCCTGGCCTGGAGAATTCCATGGACTGTATAGTCCATGGGGTTACCAAGAGTCGGACACGACTGAGCGATTTTCACTTTATGCTATAGTAAGTCAAGGAGAAAGTAATTCATAAAGAAAGCTTTGCCTTGAAAGAGGATGATCCAAATTTTAACAAAGATGGCAAAAGTGAAGATAACATTCAAGACAAATAGGTTTAGAGGCAATAAAAAACACTGTGCTTGATGGAACTAAGTCTAACCTACATTAGTTCAGGGTGAGAAAGGTAGAAAATATTAATAATATACATAGGAAAGGTGAAGATATTATGGAGCTCCTTGAAAGCCACATAGAGTCTGGAATTGTCAAATTATTTAAAATGGGATGATGGAGAGCTTTATAAAGATGCTATTCTTTTCTGCATTAATTAGCTCACATTTTCCATTATCAACATCCAATTTCTCACTAGATAGCAAGGTTAAAGAGAATGGGCATCACATCATATTTACACATAATTACATCTCCTACATGTAGAGCTACGTGTCCAAAGAGTTCAAAAGTGCTGGTTGTTAGGTCATTTCAAAGAGGGCTAATGGGACCAAATCAGGAACCCTTAATGCTGTGACAAAAGACTGAGTTCTTCATTGGATATTACAGTCACTTGAGGGTGCTATGCTTTCCTCTTGGAGATACAAGCCACTCACAGAGGATGAGATGGTTGGATGGCATCACTGACTCAATGGAAATGAGTGTGAGCAAACTCTGGGAATATGGTGAAGGACAGGGAAGCCTGATGTGCTGCAGTCCATGGGGTTGCAAGGAGTCGGACACGACTGAGTGACTGAACAACAACAACATATGCACAGCTGGCGATTTGGGAAAGTAAATATAAATGTGAATGTCTTCCAAGTTAAAACAACAACAACAACAACAACAACAACTGGCTAGTAAATAGAGAAAACTAAAAATTTTTTAATCTTACTCTATAGTCAAATATAAAAAGTATTGCTCATCTTATGTCACTACAAGAAACCCAGATTAGCTTCATTTCCTTCCTGGGTAGAGAGGAAAATAGAGTCTCTGACTCATGAAGGTAGGTCAGGAAATGGCAGGAGTACATCCTTCTAACATAGGTGAATATAAGGAAACTGGAAGGCCAAATCAATGAGAACAATAATGTCCTCAGCTTTTTTACAGCAGAGAGTCAATCAATACTTTATAAAAGTGAGATCTAATGCTCAGACCACTTGAAATATTTTATATAATCTTTTTTCTTAACCTTAGAGGAAATGCTAGGGATATAATTACCTCTCAAGTGAAAAGACAGCTATTTGAAATTCAGCAATTCTTTCTGTCTCACTAGGGTTCCTTTCTCTTTTCTATGAAATTCATTTTGAATTTTAAATGGAAACAATGATTCCATTTTTATAAACTATTTCCACATATCTATTCTTCTGTCTGTATATGCATAGAAAGACATATAGAATGATTTTCCTCAATGTTGATAATGTCACTTTCAAAGTTAGAAGGAATTTCATTTATTATATTTAATTGCCTACATTGGTTAATTTCTTTACAATAAATACAAATTATTTTTTGAAATGCAAAGAAAATTAAGATGACTCAATGAGTCATCTGGTAGCTCAGAACAATGGTTTACATTGGGGATAAAAACTGGGACATCCACTGGCATACAGATGTACTAAAAGGCAAAGGCATAAGTGAATGAACTAAGGGTAGAGTATAAAGGAAGACAGTGGATTCAGGACCAAGCCCTGAGTATTCTATCAATCAGAGGTTGCCTAGAAAATGAAAAGGAGCAGAAACTGCAGCCATAAGAGTATGTGCTATCACAGAAGGTAAAAGAACTTTCACACAGAAAGAAATGTCCTATTATGTCAATGTCTTGCTTACAGCAAGATGAGAATATAGAATCCACTAGATTCATCAGCATAGAAGTTGCAAGTGACCTTGAGATGAACAGGATGTGCAGTTCTGACAGAGCTGTATAAGTCAATATCAAACCTTAAGTGGGCTGAGGAGTAAAGAGAGGTGAGCAAGCAGGGACAGTTTGCACAGATATGTTTTGCTGTAAGAGGAAAAAAATAGGACAGTGACTGCAAAGAGACATGATATCAAGAGAAGTTTCTTTGTGCATGTGTTTTGCTTCATTTCAATATAAATTGGGACATATAAAGGCAAGTCTGCACACTGTTGATGTGGAAACAAAGAGGTTAGGAGAGCTAATCAAAGGAGCAACCTTCTTGAGTATTAGTTATTTACAATATAGACTTATAAGAAGACCCTGGCAAATAAAAATTCAGAAACTTAAATAGGATGTGATGCTACTGAAAGTGTAAATCCACATTTCCCTAA
Source organism: Tragelaphus eurycerus (assembly GCA_935064755.1). NCBI lineage: Eukaryota > Metazoa > Chordata > Mammalia > Artiodactyla > Bovidae > Tragelaphus > Tragelaphus eurycerus. The sequence continues at coordinate 37,610,127 of CAKXYN010000012.1, forward strand.
GCCCCAAATTAGCCTTATCTAAGTGCTGTGGAAAACCTAAAGAAATTGTATAAAACTTATCATTATGCTAGTCTAGATTTTTGAAGCAAGGGAAAAAAAATAAAGTAAATGGAAGAAAGCAATGCTAAATGAAGAAATCAAACACATTAATAAGATGATCTACTGAAGAGAATGGTACAATTAGAAACAAACCAAAAAATTGTGGGACTAAGAAAAAATGATACAGGCAAAAATCCCAAATACAAAGAAACAGGATTTATATAATATTAAGCTAAAATTTAAATTATCACCATTGGACCTCAGTGACCAATGCTAGATGGAATCAGTAGAAAAATGAAAATAAACTAACGTGAGATGCATAACTTAAAAACATAACTGAGTATTATAAGAATGGACTTTAAAATACAATGAAATAAACTTACTGTCAAGGAAAATTTTGTTAAAAGGAACATAAAATTAAAATATGAGTTTTTCTTCAAAAAGTTGTTTGAATGCTGACATTATAAATAGCCTATTACCTGGCAGCATCTAGAAGACTACAGATCAGATCAGATCAGTCGCTCAGTCATGTCCGACTCTTTGTAACCCCATGAACCACAGCACACCAGGCCTCCCTGTCCATCACCAACTCCCGGAGGTCACTCAGACTCACATACGTCGAGTCAGTGATGCCATCCAGCCATCTCATCCTCTGTCGTCCCCTTCTCCTCCTGCCCCCAATCCCTCCCAGCATCAGAGTCTTCTCCAATGAGTCAACTCTTTGCATGAGATGGCCAAAATACTGGAGTTTCGAAGCTTTAGCATCATTCCTTCCAAAGAAATCCCAGGGCTGATCTCCTTCAGAATGGACTGGCTGGATCTCCCTGCAGTCCAAGGGACTCTCAAGAGTCTTCTCCAACACCACAGTTCAAAAGCATCAATTCTTCAGCGCTCAGCCTTCCTCACAGTCCAGCTCTCACATCCATACATGACCACAGGAAAGACCATAGCCTTGACTAGGCGAACCTTTGTTGGCAAAGTGATGTCTCTGCTTTTGAATATGTTATCTAGGTTGGTCATAACTTTCCTGCCAAGGAGTAAGCATCTTTTAATTTCATGGCTAGAAGACTACAGAGATACTGAAAAAATGAGGATAAAATTTATTTCCTAAGTAAAAATCAAAAATAGTATAGAGCAAGTAGACAGATATAAAGAAACACTTGAAGTACTGCTTCTCTATATCTATTACTAACATTTTTATAGTGCTTTTTATGTGTCAAGCACTGCTGCTGCTAAATCGCTTCAGTCGTGCTTGACTCTGTGCGACCCCACAGACAGCAGCCCACCAAGCTCTGCCGTCCCTGGGATTCTCCAGGCAAGAACACTGGAGTGGGCTGCTGTAAGTCTCATGGTAACTCTATGAGGAAATATACAATTATCCTCCATTTTATAGATGGGTAACTGACATCTCTCTTTCAGTTCAGTTTAGTCACTCAGTCATGTCTGACTCTTCGTGACTCCATGGACTGCAGCACATGAGGCCTCCCTGCGCATCACCAACTCCCAGAGTTTACTCAAACTCATGTCCATCAAGTCAGTGATGCCATCCAACTATCTCATCCTCTGTCATCCCCTTTTCCTCCTGCTTTCAATCCTTCCCAGCATCAGGGTCTTTTCAAATGAGTCAGCTCTTCACATCAGGTGGCCAAAGTATTGGGAGTTTCAGCTTCAACATCAGTCTTTCCAATGAATATTCAGGACTGATTTCCTTTAGAATGGACTGGTTGGATCTTATGTGCAGTCCAAGAGACCTCACTTTACACAACTAGTAAACAGCAGGCAGTCTGACTCCATGTTGCTAACCACTATATTGATGGTTATTACATGTATCAACAATAGAATGGTAAATCTTTTTCATGTAGGAGAAAATGACTCCATTTAAACATTATAAGAAAGCACACACGTACATCAATATACTTTATCCTCAGGAGTATTTTACTTCTTGGATTGCTTTTTACTTGACTTAAAATCCTACTGTTAAAAATTTAGCCAGAATACCAGAGGAAAATATTACCTTATAAAAGAAAGAAAACATACAGAAAAAAATTCATTCAATGTATTAATAAGAAGAGGCCAAAATCTATGGTCTACAATTAGAAAACTCAGAAAAATACTTGCTATTCAAAAGGAGGATTCCCCAGAAATCCTCATCACTGCTTGCTATGTGATTATCTGATGCTATTCACAGAAAGTTAAAACTGAATGTGAAAACACATTTTGAGATAAAGAGCGCACTACCCAAAAAAGTATAATAGCTGTATCTTTTTTTTCTATCTTCTTTGAACTAGAAAGTCCAAAAATGAAGCTCAGCTATTAATGAGTGTAATTTTTAAAAAGGTTTAAGACTTATATACTACCATTAGAGAATTCTAATTTTAGAAAAGTAATTGCTTTACTTCTTAGGTAGAACATTCTCACTGACCTCCTCCACCATACTTGAAAAAGTTACTTTGCTAGTCGAAAGGAAACCATGAACCTATAAAAGTGAACATTTCTTTAATTCACGTGCTTTTAAATGTTAAGGAGTATAAATTCAGAAAATATTTAAACCTTGGGTTAAAAAGTATGATAAATACTGAGGAGCAAAAAATGGGCAAGATACCATCCATTTCTAGGCCTCTTTTTAAAAAGACCACATTTTGGCAGGAATTCAACCCAATACTGAGGGAGGAAAGCAACAGGCCGAGCTCACTCCATCTTGAAAAAGAAGGAAACTCCATCCTGCACATTCAGTGAGCTCTGAACCATGTGCCTGGGAACCATGGGGATAACATAGCTACAGCCATATTAAGAATTCCCGTCACCAAAAGGGATGTGATGATCCTCTATGCAGTCAATGATCCTTGTAATCTTTGTGGCACCCACTGGTGTAGGCTACAGTGCATAACCAGCTGACCCTTCTGATTATGAATCATGGCTGTAACCTGATTGTATCTCCCTTTAACATTTTCCAGGCTAGGTTTAAGGAATTTGGGGATGTGGGCTTGAGCAGTACCTTTAAGATACATAAGGTTTTCACAAAACTCGGTTGGTTTCCTTAGCTAGGAGGAGACTCTGCCTTGGGCCCGGAGGTGTAATAAACTGCACTCCACTATCTGTATTGTCCTCCTGAGTGAGTTTGTTTCCCAGAACGTGTGGCTACAATGATACCAATGCAGTGAAGCCCCAGCTGACTCCTGAGAAAACTGAATAGTAAACAAAAATGCCTCTAATAAATCCAGCCAAAGTGATAATACAGAACCTAAATGCAGCAAAGACTACAATGTAAAAATCTAACGACTACAATTTACTCTGTAATATTACAGAAGGCAAATTACCTTTAAACATGCTTTAAAAATAACATTACATAATAAAATAATTTTAAATATCATATCATAAATATTATAAAATTTAAAAATATTATAAAATTATTTTAAATATTGTAAATATAGAACATATGCTCAACTATTTCTACAACACAGAAAACACCAAGTGAAATTCAGCATCTTACCTTAGACCAAAGATGTGTGATTGTTCGTAGTTGAATAAAGAACGAATCTTGGCTTCAGAATTCAAAATTATAAGTCTGTCAATAATATCCTATAAAATAGTCTTACAGTTAGACTGTACTTGGCTGAAATCATTTAAAGAAAATAAAATTGACAAATATTTAGATTTGTGCTTTACATGTAAATGTACGGAGCTTTACATTTGAATGTAGAGAGCCATTTAAAAAAGGGACTTTTTTTTTTTTAATTAATAGCTGAGTCTCACCCCTAGAGATTCTAAATTAATTGGTCTGGGTGTGATATGGACATTAAGAACTGTAAATATTCCTGAAATGAATCAAATGTTTAGCCAAAAAGGAGAATCATTAATTATAACCCACTTTGGTACTGTGTGAGCAGCTTACTATAACCAGTTCAATACTGTTTAAACTGCTAAAAATGTAAACTACTTTCAAAAACAAATTTGAATTCTACAAATGTCAAGCATAAACAGTGGATTTAGTTTTATCTGGAACTATTTGAGATTTTGTTAATAGATATCTTCTCATGTAAATCAGTGCTTTCCAACCCTGAACACAACCCTGCTACTGCTGCTGCTGCTAAGTCACTTCAGTTGTGTCCAACTCTGTGCGACCCCATAGATGGCAGCCCACCAGGCTCCCCCGTCCCTGGGATTCTCCAGGCAGGAACGCTAGAGTGGGTTGCCATTTCCTTCTCCAATGAATGAAAGTGAAAAAGTGAAAGTGAAGTTGCTCAGTCGCGTCCAACTCCTAGCGACCCCATGGACTGCAGCCCACCAGGCCCCTCGTCCATGGGATTTTCCAGGCAAGAGTACTGGAGTGGGTTGTCATTGCCTTCTCCAGAACACAACCCTATGGAAGTAAAAACCAGAAACAGCTGCCCAGGCTCTACCCCAGAGCACTTACCTCACTATTCCTAAGGGTAGGATTTTGGCATTAACATCCTTGTAAAAGCTTCCCAAAGTTGTTGCAATGGGTAACCAGGTTTAAAAATCACTGATGCAGAGAGAACTTGATGTCTAGGTGTCATCAGCTGTCCCCAGCAATGACAATAAAAGCCCAACACAAAATTCTGAGCATTCTCTAAAAGGCTTTCTTTCTATAATGCCTAACTTTTGTGCATATCTTTGGGTTTAGGCCTAAGAAATTTATTCATAGACAAATACCTTTCTCTCTCACTGTTCATTTTCCTGACCAACAAACTTGCTACATTCCATGAGTTTAAACTCAAGATACTTCTGTAACCAATATGGCAAAAGGAGGAAGATTATACTAGGGAATAACGTCACAGAATATTTACTGAGGTCAATGTAGATAATAGTACAAACATATCAAATAACTTAAGAGGCCAGGAAATAAGTCTGTAAGGAGGAGGAAATAATGGACTTAAAAATCAAATCTGAAAAATAATAAACCAGACACAGTAAATATAGGATTTTTAATAAACTTACAAACTGAAATGTTTACATGGAACACTTAGGAAGGCATCTACCATTCCACAGATATCTTGAAAAATGTGTAAATAATGTAAGCACAAGAATTTACAATCAGCAAATATTAAAAAAACTGCCTAACAATGAAGAATGAAAGAATTGATAACTTTAAGAATCTGTCACTGTTGTCTGCTTCTTAGCAAGTGTTGACTTAAAAATAGTCAAAACCTTAAAGTTGAGAGTTATGTTTTATTCAATGCAAATTTTTAGGACTTAAGCTCAAGAGACAACATCTCAGGAAACCCTGAGAAAACTGCTCTAGGAGGTGTGGGTCGGGGTGTGAGTCAGGTTATACAGAAGTTTGCAACAAAAGGCAGGTAAGGTTATATAGAAGTTTGCAACAAAAGGCAGGTAGTCTGAACATTTTTGTGAATTAAAGAAAACCAGATATCCCAAGTTAAGGAATTTAGCACTTTTCTATGTATGGAAAGATACAAGAGTCTGGACTCACAGAAATCATTCCTTTTATTAGCATCTCAGCTATCCTAGGGCCAATATCCTGAGTTCACATCCTGAATTTTTTAGTGCTCACCACAGGGAGTGGCTGGAGCCTAATGACTGCCTGGTTTCACTAAGGTATTTTTCTCCTTCCTGAGTGCCCTCAGGGTTCAGGAATTCACGTTTGGAGGCCCAGAATCACTGATGCCTGTGACATCCTTCTTTACTGATACAGCAGGAAATACTCCATTTCTCACTAGGCACTCCTTGTTTCAAAACACTTCTTGACACTTCATGGTTCAAAAGTTTTAGCTCTGAATCTCAGTACTAGATACTGTAAGAATACAGGATAGAGAATGTATTTCCAATAAGCTAACCAATCTATCAATGATAATGCATTTTTCATAGAACAAATGTTACAGTAAATGAATTCTTCTTCAAAGAGGATTATATTGATGGATCACCACTTAGGGAAGAAAAGGAAACTCCTGAGAAGTCTGCCTTATGGAGAAATTCAGTTTCTAAGCAAAATGGGTATCAAGAAGGCAATGTTTCCTAAAATAAGCAGTAGCTCTCCAGTAACAAATTAGTGCAAGTAAGGCTTGGGACTTGCAAAAAGGTGTCAGAAACTCTGTACATTTTTTTTATTTTTAAGCATATTGTCTAGCTTGAGAATACATTAAATGACCAAGTAAGCCAGAATGAAACCAAGACTGGAAAAACAAAGAATATTCATTTTCTATAAATCAATATATGTTTGAGTGCCTATTGTCTTTACAATTGTCCCAAAGCTTCTGTGTGTGCTATTTGATGTCTTTTACTTAAGATAGGGCCAAGTGAAGGGTAAAGAACAGATCAACCATAATGCCAATATTCCCATACTTGCATTATTAGGAGTATCTTGCAACTAGTTAGTCTATGAACATCTATAAGCAAAATTCAGTCTATTAAAAGTCCTTCCTTGTACTTTTTCAAAGAAGGGAATGTCTTAGTCCATTCTGGACACTATAATAAAATTCCATAGACTGGGTGGTTTAGAAACAACAGAAGTTTATTTCTCACATTTCTGGAGGCTGAGAAGTACAAGATCAAGTTGCCAGATTTTGTGTCTGATGAGGATCTATTTTCTAGCTCACAGACAGTCATTTTTTGCTGTGTCCTCAGATGGCAGAAGGGGCAAGAGTCTTTTTTTTTTTTTTTTTTTTAGGCACTATTCACCCCTTAAAGGGCTTCCCCTGTAGCTCAGCTGGTAAGGAATCCACCTGCAATGTGGGAGACCTGGGTTGAATTCCTGGGTTGGGAAGATCCCTTGGAGAAGGGAATGGCTACCCACTCCAGTAATCTGGCCTGGAGAATTTCATGGACTGTATAATCCATGGGGTCACAAAGAGGTGGACATGACTGAGAGACTTTTACTTCACTTCACTTCACCCCTTAAAGAACCCACCTCCAAATATACTTCATACTGGGAATGAAGTTTCAATAAATTAATTTGGGGGTATACAAACATTCAGTCTGTAGACAAGAGGTAGATGAAAATGCCATTCTGCCGGTGTGGTGAGTTGAATGGTAACTATCCCTGAAAAGGCATGTTTATGTTCTAATCCCCAAAATCTATGATTGTTACCCTATTGAGAAAAAGTGTCTTTGCAGAGGTGACTAAGAATCAAGGTAAGATGATCTTGGATTAAGCAAGTAGGCCCTCAATCTAATGATGAGTGTTCTTGTCAGAAAAAGACAAAGGGATATTTAAAACAGAAGAGGAGAAAGCCTAAACCAGAAAATGTATGCAATGAGTCTGGAATATCCTATCAAATAAATCAATAAAGAAAAACACCAAATAACAAAAGAAGTCAGTAAACAATGAAAGAATATTTTGATCATCAAAAGCAAAAATGACTGCACTGAGTTGAAATATATGTGTAAAATCCAGAAGTTCATTATGATAATAACCATCATAAAACCTCCCTTTTACAGATTACTAGAACACAAATTCATTACTTTGCAAATTAAAATATCAAGCATTTATCTTGCTATTTCTGAAAGAACTGTATTTCAGGATTCCCTTTATTAAATAATTTCAGTTAAATACAAAAAAGAACGACAGACTAGAATCACCATTTCACATCTCTTAATGAAACAATTAGTACAACTCATAGCAAAAGTAGCCTAGTTTCTCCAATAAGTTAACTGCATGGAAACAAAAAGGGAAAATGCTTTAGAAAGTGACTGAAAAGGATATGACTGAATGCAATATGTGGACCTTGTTTGGATCATGACTTGAGAAACTGAGAAAAACAAAGACATCTTTGACACGACAGAGGAAACTTCTATACAGACTACACTAGATATTAAATAATGTGAAGGAGCATGGACTGTGTATGGAGACAAAGGGAATAAGGAAATAAACGGCAAGACTGCATCTGGCTTTCACTTTTAAAGGATCATTGTGAGGATAACTTATGAAGACTGGAAGAAAAAACAGTTAACATATCACTGGAGTAATCTAGACAAGAAACAAAGGTCTAAACTAAGATAGTCTTAATATAAATAAAGTAAATAAGATCAAGTCACGAAGGAGAGACAAATTTAAAAATAGTGAAAAATTACCATAAAGAAGAGTCAAAAATGACTTTCCATTTTGTAGCTCATTCAACTATGTGAATGATAGTGCCATATGCTGAGATAGAAAAATAAGAAATGGAATTGATTTAAGACAGAGAAAAATATAATATTCAGTTGTGGACATGGTTAAATCTAAGATTTCTATGAGTTTTCCTAATGTCCATTATCTGGTAGAAATATGGGTATAGTTCTGACAGTTCAGAGAGTTGTCAATGTATAACTGAAGCCACAGAACTGGATGAAATGAACCTAAAGGTGTGGAACTGTGGTGTAGGAGAAGACTCTTAAGAGTCCCTTGGACTGTGAAGAGATCAAACCAGTCAACACTAAAGGAAATCAGTCCTGAATATTCAATGGAAGGACTGATGCTGAAGCTGAAATTCCCAATACTTTGGCCACTTGATGCGAAGAGCTGACTCACTGGAAAAGACCCTGATGCTGGGAAGAACTGAAGTCAGGAGGAGAAGGGGATGACAGAGGATGAGATAGTTAGATGGCATGATGGACAAGACTTTGAACAAGCTCCAGGAGTTGGTGATGGACAGGGAAGCCTGATGTGCTGCAGTCCATGGGGTCACAAAGAGTCAAACACAACTGAGGGACTGAACTGATTGAACCTAAAGGACATAAGACAGCAGAAGAGAAGTCCACAAAAGAGACCACAGAAGCTGTAAGAGAACTAGAATTGATGCCATAGCCACAGAAGAGAATGACAATGAGGAGGAATGAATCAACTCCATTAAATGCCACAAGGTGGTAAATTAAGTTAAATATAAGGGAAGGTTATTTACCTTATATGCTGAGTACATCATGAGAAACGCTGGGCTGGAAGAAGCACAAGCTGGAATCAAGACTGCCAGGAGAAATATCAATAACCTCAGATATGCAGATGACACCATCCTTATGGCACAAAATGAAGAGGAACTAAAAGCCTCTTGATGAAAGTGAAAGAGGAGAGTGAAAAAGTTGGCTTAAAGCTCAACATTCAGAAAACGAAGATCATGGCATCTGGTCCCATCACTTCATGGGAAATAGATGGGGAAACAGAGTCAGACTTTATTTTTTGGGCTCCAAAATCACTGCAGATGGTGACTGCAGCCATGAAATTAAAAGACGCTTACTCGTTGGAAGAAAAGTTATGACCAACATAGATAGCATATTCAAAAGCAGAGACTTTTACTGCTTAGCAGTTACTTTGCTAACAAAGGTCCGTCTAGTCAAGGCTATGGTTTTCCCTGTGGTCATGTATGGAGTGAAAGTTGGACTGTGAAGAAAGCTGAGCGCCAAAGAATTGATGCTTTTGAACTGTGGTGCTGGAGAAGACTCTTGAGAGTCCCTTGGACTGCAAGGAGATCCAACCAGTCCATTCTAAAGGAGATCAGTCCTAGGTATTCTTTGGAAAGGCTGATGTGGAAGCTGCAACTCCAATACTTTGGCCATCTCATGTGAAGGGCTGACTCACTGGAAAAGACCCCGATGCTGGGAGGGATTAGGGGCAGGAGGAAAAGGGGACAACAGAGGATGAGATGGATGGATGGCATCACCAACTCGATGGACATGAGTTTGAGTGAACTCCGGGAGTTAGTGATGGACAGGGGGCCTGGCGTGCTGCAATTTATGGGGTCGCAAAGAGTCGGACACGACTGAGCGCTTGAACTGAACTGAACTGAGGGGAAGGTTCCATTAGATTAGGGAATTACATATTTATCAGTGACTTTTGGCAGAACAATTTCAGCAGTTGGTTAGGCAAGACTCCAGGTTACAGTGATTTCTATAGTTGATAGAAGAGAAAGAAGTTGAGAATTCAAATATAGCCAATTTTTTCAAGATACTCTCTGACAAAGAAAATTACAGGGTGATAACTAAAAGACAACATAGATCAAGGGACTTTTTTTTTTTTTTAATTAAGTGTTTATACTTGTTTAAATGATGACTGGAAGCACTGATTCATTTACAGGGTTAAAATGTAGTGTCATTAAGAAGACGGACTATCAAAACTACATGCAGTTAATCATTTTAAGACTATATTAAAGAAAAATCTTTTACTTAAGTGGACAGGTATTTTTGACTATGCACTGTAGCACATTCATAAAATCTTGAGAACAAACACCCAAGTCGTTGCTCTGGATTAAATAACAGCACATTTGTATTAATATAATACTTGTGTTCCATAACAGATTTCAATAAAGGCAATAATATTAGAAATACTTTCAAAAATCATTCACTGGATATCTACTATCCAGTTATTACTAGATGTAAATATGACCAAGATATTCTACTCGCTTTCAGGTCCTCACAGTGTAGCAGGGAAGACAGCCAGATAAATGGTTAATTATAAAACTACTTAAGAAGTGTCAAGATACAAGTATAAGCTAAAATTGGGACACTTCAAGAATATAAAAGTTTAAAGAGCAAATATTTAATTTGTATTTCATCCATATAAATTATCAAAAAATTTCCAAAGTACAGCAAATTCTTAAAAATAAAATGTTTAGTGTCAACAAGAATTAGAAGAATTCAAAATTTCAAAATGATATAAGAAAAACAACACACTGGACAAAGTGACCAAAAGATAAATGATTGGGATTTCAGAATTAAATGATTCCTTAATAATGCATATATACACATATTTAATTTGTATTTAAATACAAATGGGTGTTTAATTCATAAATTTAACAAAAGATGAGTTACTAAATACACTTGAATGATTAAAATAAGTTACCCATTTTGAAATATGAATATAAAATAAGTTTCAAATTAAATAAATATGCATATACTGCCCTCATAGGGCAGTAATACACAGATCATTTAAAATATAAGCAGAAAACATATTGGACTCTTTAGATACAATTTATTCCTAATTATCTTAGTCAATGAAGGAGCAATAATCGTGTGACTAATAACATGAGTCATCTAAAAATAATTAATACACTAACTTTTATATCTACTGGATCTCTTCCTTATTTGGGAAACCTTTCAGTTCAATTGCTCAGTCATGTCCAACTCTTTGAGACCCCGTGGACTGCAGCATGCCAGGCTTCCCTGCCCATCACCAACTCCCAGAGCTTACTCAAACTCACATTAACGTTGTTATTTCAATTGGTGCCGCCGTTTTTAGACAGCCAGGATCAAAGATTCCATTTACAGATAATTTGGAAGCTAATATTCTATACTGGAGAAGGAAATGGCAACCCACTTCGGTACTCTTGCCTGGAAAATTCCATGGAGTGAGGAGCCTGGTAGTCCATGGTGTCGCAAAGAGCTGGACACAACTGAGCAACTTCACTTTCACTTATAGGTAAATAAATCAAGTAGATTTTCAAATGTGACTTATTATACCATTTTTTTCTGTTACATTGCATTTTTACTACACATTTTAAAAAGTAGGACTATAAAAGTGAAAGATTAAAAGAAAATAACTTACAATAACACTTGTTGGGACTTCACGAAGAGAATATTCTGCTTTATTAGGAAGACTTTGATTGCCAACCAGCTCAAAAACAGCAGGATAAGATAACAGGTTCACCAGTGCTAGAAAAGACTAGGTGGGAAGAAAAAAAACTGTTCAAATGGTTCATTTTTTTTCTCAATCACATCCACTGAAGAGTCATTAATGCAAATGGGAGTTTTTAAAATAAGCCTAATCAACCCATAAAACTGAAATATATGCTTCTATGATAAGTACAAAATAGTTAACATCAACAATAATCTATGTACTGACAATGAATAAAAACTATGAGAAAATGTAACTAAGAGTTGGAAAATGTTTTAAAATATCATGTATCTCTGACAGTTTGGTTCTGAAAAAAATGAAATGATACATTTTTCTCATTCTTTGCATTGTTATATCTGATGTGTAAGAAAATATAATAGTTCAGTGCTCTGGAGCAAGATAACAAATTCTATATATTATAGCACTCAGGTCACAAGGCTATCTGCAGCCTTTAACTGTTGATACATTCACTGGAAATTCAAGTAATCTATTAATAATTACAGTTAATTAGAAAAAGCTATGGCTTTTCCTATCAAAATCAGCTCATTTTCTCATGCAATTTTACCAAGTTAATCTCTCCATTAAAACTTTAAAGCTCCTGCTCTTCTCTCATTGACAAGAATCCGAATATTTTTCTCAGGCACAGTTCATTCTTTGGATGCCCTGAGCAAAAGTATGCAGTGGTTGCCCATTACTAAACAACAGATCTAAAGTCCTTAGCATGACTTTTAAGGCACTTTATTGACACTTTTCTTCTCTTCAGTCGCAAAAGCCTTAGTTGCCATTAAGTTTCCTTAGCCTGAAGTCATCACTGCAGTCAATTAAATCTGCCTGCAGTCTCCTTCAAATGACTGCCACATATACAAACTTTTCTTTTCCTACTAAGGAGCTCCCTCTAGCCCTCCCACTGACCTATTATGTTACTTTATAAGCTTTCAAAAGTTTGCCACATTTTTATAGAAGGCTTTCTTATTAAGTCCATCTACATTTGGAAGCCCTGTATTTTGTTAATACTTGTATATTTCGTTTTTATTGTATTAATTGCACTTATTTGTAACTATTAAGTTTTCCTCTTACCAGTTTAAAGTGTTCACTAGTCTCAGAAATTTTGAAGATCAAACACATAAAGAATTTTCACTAAAATAAAAAATGATTATATTACCAAATGCAATCTACAGATTCAATGAGATCCCTATCAAATTACCAATGGCAGTTTTCACAAAAATAGGACAAAAAATTTCACAGTTCATATGGAAACAAAAAAGACCCCAAACAGCCAAAGCAATCTTGAAAAGTAGAATGGAGCTGGAGGAATCAACCTTCCTGACTTCAGACTATACTACAAAGCTACAGTCATTAAGACAGTATGGTCAGGCACAAAAACAGAAATACAGACCAATGCAACAAGACAGAACCCCCAGAGATAAATCCACACACCTAAGGTTACCTTATTTTTGACAAAGGAGGCAAGAATATACAAGTGGGCAAAGATAACCTCTTCAATAAGTGTTGCTGGGAAAACTGGACAGCTATTTGCAAAAGAATGAAATTAGAACACTTCCTAACACCATACACAAATATAAACTCAAAATGCATTAAAGACCTAAATGTAAGATCATAAAGTATAAAACTCTTAGAGGAAAACATAGGCAGAACACTCTGAGACATAAATCACACCAAGATCCTCTATGATCTACGTCCTACAGTAATATAAATAAAAACAAAAATAAACAGTGGGACCTAGCTAAACTTAAAAGCTTTTGCACAGCAAAGGAAACTATAAGCAAGGTGAAAAGACAACCCTCAGAATGAGATAAAATAATAGCAAATGAGACAACAGACAAAAGATTAATTTCAAAAATATAGAAGCCACTCATACAAGTCAATACCAGAAAAACACCCAATCAAAAAGTGGGGAAAAGACCTAAATAGACATTTCTCCAAAGAAAATATACAGATGGATAACAAACACATGAAAATATGCTCAACATCGCTCATTATTAGAGAAATGCAAATCAACCTATGAGGAAATATCATTTCATACTAGTCAGAATGGCCATCATCAAAAAGTTTACAAACAATAAATGCTGGAGAGGGTGTGGAGAAAAGGGAACAGTCTTGCACTGTTGGTGGGAATGTAAATTGATACAGCCACTATGGAACTCAGTATGGAGATTCCTTTAAAAAACTAAGAATAAAGCCACTACAGGACCCAGCAATCCCACTAATAAGCATATACCCTGAGGAAACCTAAATAGAAAAAGACACATGTACCCCAAGGTTCACTGTAGCACTATTTACAATAGCTAGTACATGGAAGCGGGGAAGGCAATGGCACCCCACCCAAGTACTTTTGCCTGGAAAATCCCATGGACGGAGGAGCCTGGTAGGCTCCAGTCCATGGGGTCACTAAGAGTCAGACAAGACTGAGCGGCTTCACTTTCACTTTTCGCTTTCATGCATTGGAGAAGGAAATGGCAACCCACTCCAGTGTTCTTGCCTGGAGAATCCCCAGGGACAGGGGAGCCTGGTGGGCTTCCGTCTATGGGGTCGCACAGAGTCGGACACGACTGAAGCGACTTAGCAGCAGCAGCAGCAGTAGATGGAAGCAACCTAGATGTCCACTGACAAATCAGTGAGTGAAGAAGCTGTGATACATATATACAATGGAATGTTACTCAGCCATAAAAAGGAATCTATCTGGGTCAGTTAAATGAGGTGGATGAACCTAGAGCCTATTAAACAGAGTTAAGTCAATCAGAAAGAAAAAACAAATATCATATACTAATATATATACAGAATATAGAAAAATGGTATAGATGCAATTATTTGCGGGGCACCAATGGGTGAAACTCCAGTATTTTGGCCACCTCATGCGAAGAGTTGACTCATTGGAGAAGACTCTGATGCTGGGAGGGATTGGGGGCAGGAGGAGAAGGGGATGACAGAGGATGAGATGGCTGGATGGCATCACTGACTCGACGAATATGAGTCTGAGTGACCTCCGGGAGTTGGTGATGGACAGAGAGGCCTGGCATGCTGTAGTTCATGGGGTCGCAAAGAGTCGGACACGACTGAGCGACTGATCTGATCTGATCTGATCTAATGGGGTCACACACATAGAAAACAGACTTATGGGGACAGGGGTGGGGGGCAGTGAGTAAGGAGAGGGTGGGATTTAGGGAGAGAGCAACATGGAAACTTACATTAATATATGTAAAATAGACAGCCAATGGGAATTTGCGTATTGACTCAGGGAACTCAAACCAGGGCTCTGTAAAAACTTAAAGGGGTAGGATGGGGAGTGAAGTGGGGGGGGGGAGGTTTAAAGGGAAGGGACATATGTATACCTATGGCTGATTCATTTTGATGTTTGGCAGAAACCAGCACAATTCTGCAAAACAATTATCCTTCAATTTAAAAATCAATAAATTTTTAAAAAGGAAAGAAAAAAAAGAATTTTCACAAAAATCAGAACACTGAGATAATGGAAAGAACAGTTTAATTCAATTTCTCATTTAATAGATGAGAAAATTTGAGGACCAGAGAAGTGAAGTGTCTTGGTCAAAGACATATACTCAAAAAATTGATAGCAGAACTAATTGTATTTTCTTATTTACAGGCCAAGATTCAGATCGGCTCAGCAGCTCAGTCGTATCCGACTCTTTCTGACCCCCATGAATCGCAGCACGCCAGGCCTCCTTGTCCATCACCAACTCCCAGAGTTCACTCAGACTCACATCCATCGAGTCAGTGATGCCATCCAGCCATCTCATCCTCTGTTGTCCCCTTCTCCTCTTGCCCCCAATCGCTTCCAGCATCAGAGTCTTCTCCAATGAGTCAACTCTTCGCATGAGGTGGCCAAAATACTGGAGTTTCAGCTTTAGCATCATTCCTTCCAAAGAAATCCCAGGGCTGATCTCCTTCAGAATGGACTGGTTGGATCTCCTTGCAATCCAAGGGACTCTCAAGAGTCTTCTCCAACACCACAGTTCAAAAGCATCAATTCTTCGGAACTCAGCTTTCTTCACAGTCCAGCTCTCACATCCATACATGACCACAGGAAAAACCATAGCCTTGACTAGACGGACCTTTATTGGCAAAGTAATGTCTCTGCTTTTGATTATGCTATCTAGGTTGGTCATAACTTTTCATCCAACGAGTAAGCATCTTTTAATTTCATGGCTGCAGTCACCATATGCAGTGATTTTGGAACCCCCCAAAATAAAGTCTGACACTGTTTCCACTGTTTCTCCATCTATTTCGCATGAAGTGATGGGACCAGATGCCATGATCTTCGTTTTCTGAATGTTGAGCTTTAAGCAAACTTTTTCACTCTCCACTTTCAATTTCATCAAGAGGCTTTTTAGTTCCTCTTCACTTTCTGCCATAAGGGTGGTGTCATCTGCATATCTGAGGTTGATATTTCTCCCAGCATGTCTCTTTCAGTCCAGCGTTTCTCATGATGTACTCTGCATATAAGTTAAATAAACAGGGTGACAATATACAGCCTTGATGAACTCCTTTTCCTATTTGGAACCCATCTGTTGTTCCATGTCCAGTTCTAACTGTTGCTTCCTGACCTGCATACAAATTTCTCAAGAGGCAAGTCAGGTGGTCTGGTATTCCCATCTCTCTCAGAATTTTCCACAGTTTATTGTAATCCACACAGTCAAAGGCTTTAGCATAGTCAATAAAGCAGAAATAGATGTTTTTCTGGAACTCTCTTGCTTTTTCCATGATCCAGCGGATGTTGGCAATTTGATCTCTGGTTCCTCTGCCTTTTCTAAAACCAGCTTGAACAACAGGAAGTTCACGGTTCTCATATTGCTGAAGCCTGGCTTGGAGAATTTTGAGCATTACTTTACTAGCATGTGAGATGAGTGCAACTGTGCAGTAGTTTAAGCATTCTTTGCCACTGCCTTTCTTTAGGATTGGAATGAAAACTGACCTTTTCCAGTCCTGTAGCCACTGCTGAGTTTTCCAAATTTGCTGGCATATTGAGTGTAGCACTTTCACAGCATTATCTTTCAGGATTTGGAATAGCTCCACTGGAATTCCATCACCTCCACTAGCTTTGTTCGTAGTGATGCTTTCTAAGGCCCACTTGATTTCACATTCCAGGATGTCTTGCTCTAGGTCAGTGATCACACCATCATGATTATCTGGGTCATGAGGATCTTTTTTGTACAGTTCTTCTGTGTATTCTTGCCACCTCTTCTTAGTATATTCTGCTTTTGTTAGGTCCATATCATTTCTGTCCTTTATTGAGCCCATCTTTGCATGAAATGTTCCTTTGGTATCTCTGATTTTCTTGAAGAGATCTCTAGTCTTTCCCATTCTGTTGTTTTCCTCTATTTCTCTGCATTGATCACTGTAGAAGGCTTTTTTATCACTTCTTGCTATTCTTTGGAACTCTGCATTCAGATGTTTATATCTTTCCTTTTCTCCCTTGCTTTTTGTTTCTTTTCTTTTCACAGCTATTTGTAAGGCCTCCCCAGACAGCCATTTTGCTTTTTTGCATTTCTTTTCCATGGGTATGGTCTTGACCCTGTCTCCTGTACAATGTCACGAACCTCATTCCACAGTTTATCAGGCACTCTATCAAATCTAGGCACTTAAATCTATTTCTCACTTCCACTGTATAATCATAAGGGATTAGATTTATGTCACAATGTGGTCCAGTGGAGAAGGGAATGGCAAACCACTTCAGTATTCTTGCCTTGAGAACCCCATGAACAGTATGAAAAGGCAAAATGATAGGATACTGAAAGAGAAACTCCCCGGGTCAGTAGGGGCCCAATATGCTACTGGAGATCAGTGGAGAAATAACTCCAGAAAGAATGAAGGGATGGAGCCAAAGCAAAAAGAATACCCAGCTGTGGATGTGTCTGGTGATAGAAGCAAGGTCCGATGCTGTAAAGACCAATATTGCATAGGAAACTGGAATGTCAGGTCCATGAATCAAGGCAAATTGGAAGTGGTCAAACAAGAGATGGCAAGAGTGAATGTCGATATTCTAGGAATCAGCAAACTGAAATGGACTGGAATGGGTGAATTTAACTTGGATGACCATTATATCTACTACTGTGGACAGGAATCCCTCAGAAGAAATGGAGTAGCCATCATGGTCAACAAAAGAGTCCGAAATGCAGTACTTGGATACAATCTCAAAAACGACAGAATGATCTCTGTTCGTTTCCAAGGCAAACCATTCAATATCACAGTCTATGCCCCAACCAGTAACGCTGAAGAAGCTGAAGTTGAACGGTTCTATGAAGACCTACAAGACCTTTTAGAACTAACACCCAAAAAAGATGTCCTTTTCATTATAGGGGACTGAAATGCAAAAGTAGGAAGTCAAGACACACCTGGGGTAAAAGGCAAATTTGGCCTTGGAATACAGAATGAAGCAGGGCAAAGACTAATAGAGTTTAGCCAAGAAAATGCACTGGTCATAACAAACACTCTCTTCTAACAACACAAGAGAAGACTCTATACATGGACATCACCAGATGGTCAACACCGAAATCAGACTGATTATATTCTTTGCAGCCAAAGATGGAGAAGCTCTATACAGTCAGCAAAAACAAGACCGGGAGCTGACTGTGGCTCAGACTACGAACTCCTTATTGCCAAATTCAGACTTAAATTGAAGAAAGTAGGGAAAACCACTAGACCATTCAAGCTAAGATTACTCACTACAAAATAAATAATCTTCAGACACTATTTAACAGTATCACCCTAGCTCCACGGTCCTGGCTGTTCAATAAAATTTTCTGTGGTGATGGAATTTTATGTTCTAAACCGTACAATATGATAGTCACTATCTACATGTGACTACAGATAAGCACTTAAGATATGATTAATGTAATTGAGACTAAATTTTTAGTTTTAATTTAAATTTACATAACTCTGTAGGGCTACTGTCTAGCATACAGCAAAAGCAAAGCTACAGAGAGAAGGAAGGAGAAACTGGACTAAAATTTTTAAATGAACCTCTTTATATATGGAAGCTACATCATTATTTCCTGAAATTTAATTGACAATAAAATTAAATCCTCCCCCAAAAAAATAGAATCCACATATAAATGAAATCATATGGTATTTGTCTTTCTCCATCTGACTTTTCTCACTTAGTATAATACTTTCTGGGTCCATTCATGTCACAAATGGCAAGATTTCATTTTATTCTATAGCTGAGTAATATTTCATTCTATACCTACACCACATTTTCTTTATCCATTCATACATCAGTGAATGTTGAGTTTCATAAATTGTTGAATTTTGTCAAAAGCTCTTTCTGTACCTACTGAGATGATGTGAGTTTTATCCTTCAATTATTAATGTAATCTATCACACCAACTAATTTGCAGATACTGAACCATCCTTGTAACCTTGGGATAAATCCACATGATCATGGTGTGCTGCTGCTGCTGCTAAGTCGCTTCAGTCATGTCCAACTCTGTGCAGCCCCATAGACGGAAGCCCACCAGGCTCCGCCGTCCCCGGTATTCTCCAGGCAAGAACATTGGAGTGGGTTGCCATTTCCTTCTCCAATGCATGAAAGTGAAAAGTGAAAGTGAAGTCACTCAGTCGTGTCCAACTCTTAGCGACCCCATGGACTGCAGCCTACAAGGCTCCTCTGTCCATGGGATCTTCCAGGCAAGAGTACTGGAGTGGGGTGCCACTGCCTTCTCCTGATCATGGTGTATGACCCTTTTAATATATGGTTGAATTTGATTTGCCAGCATTTTATTGAGGATTTTTGCAACTACCTTCAGTGACACTGGCCTATATATTTTTTTCATAGTCTTATTTCTGAATCAGGGTGATGTAGGCCTCACAGACTAAATTCTGAAATATTCCTTCATCTCAAACATGGAATAGTTTGAGAAGGAGAAGGATTAATTGTTTAAATGTCTGATATAATTCACCTGTGAAGCCATCTGATCCTGGCTTTTTGTCTGTTGGGCATCTTTTAAAAATTACTGATTCAATTTCATTACGGGTCATCTGACTGTTCATATTTTGTATTCCTGATTCAATCTTGAAAGATGGGTAAAATCCCATCAATATACAATTTCTTCTAGGTTATCCACTTAATTGGCATATAACTGTCCATAGTAATATCATGATTTCTGTGATACTGGGTGTAACTTCTTTTTCATTTCCAATCTATTTGGGTCCTCTCTTTTTTTGAGAAGTCTAGCTAAAGGTTTATTAATTTTGCTTATCTTTAAAAAAAATCAGCTGTTAGTTTTACTGACCTTTTCTATGGGTTTTTTAGTCTCTATTTCTGTTTCAATTTTATTATTTCTTTCCTTCTATTACATCTGGGTTTGCTTGTTCTTTTTATACTTTCACTTTTACTCTCTATTTCTGTTTTGAATTTTTATTATTTCTTTCCTTCTATTAAATTTGGATTTGTTTGTTCTTTTTCTAGTTCCTTTAAGTCCACGTTTATTATTTTGTCTGATGTCTATGATATTTATTAACTGAGAAAAATTATAGTATAAAATATAGTAGGAATTCATAAAAAAAGAATGTCCTTGCAAGACAATTCCCAAGGAACACTGGTATTTCTGTCTTTTATAAGTTTATTTTAGAAACACAAAGTTAGAAATGAAAGAAAGGAGGGAAAGGACAAACTTAGGAAAGGCTGCTGGTTGTAACTTAATATAGATTAAAGTCTGGATGAAGCAATTTGAGAGATACTTAAAATCTATACATTATTAGATAAATCATTTCTTACCTTTTGACAGCTTTGGTCAATAGGGTCCACTGGAGTAGATCTGGGATGGGTTACTCTAACATCATCTCTTCCACATTCCAGATTGGCCCATAATTCAGTTATAAGTGCATTAATAAACCCTAAGAAGAATTTTACATCATATTTATAGTATATTACTTTGAATTGTGGTGGAAAGACATACTTATCCTTCTGACGAGCCTGTTCCACAATGACAACAGACATACTTGAATCCTGTATAAGAAATAATCTCTAACCTTGGTAGAAATTAGTGCTGATATTGATAATATATGCTTATGATAAAACTATGTAATGACTAAATTATGTAATGACTAAACTCTCATTATTATGAAACCATGTAATGACTAAACTCTCAAAAGTATCCCCTAGGGGACCGAATTTTGAGTCCCAGTTTTTAATCCTTTAGTCAATAATCTCTCTCATCATGTTTTCCTGAAAAAAAGCAAAGAAGTTTACACGTTACTCTGCAAATGAGCTAACAGTGAAATGCAGCCTGGAAGGAGGTATCAGGAGACACCATAAGCAACCAAAGAGTGTACGTGTGTTCTCTTTCTCTAATGGAACTATCCTTTTGTATTTCCATATGCTTAGAATAGTTCTCTATTTCATACAACTTTTGGTTCTATACAGTCTTCAAATTTTCCAGAATCAGATACTATATATCTAAATGAAAGTGACTATTGAGTTTGATTATCAAATTCCTTTATGAAGAATCAAAGCAGATGGAAAAGTGTAAAACAAAACACCTAATCATAAAATCAGTAATTTAGCAGTAACACATTAGAGCAGAATGGGTTTCTAGTGTAATAAAATATATAGGCTCTGAAATCAAGACTATCAGGGTTGAAATTACTAATCTGTTAGCTTATTAAGTTATATATCCTTGAATCTTTTGAATTCTAACAGCATCAGTTCCCAACGTGAAAACTGAAAAAGTGCTACATTTGAAGGTTGCCGTAAAGTATAAATGAAACGATATACATAGAGTTCTTAATGCAGTACCTAATACAGCATAGAACTCAGGCAGTGTCAGTCTTCCTTCCTTTGTCCTATGAAAAACTGCATTTAATCCTTTCAAGGAAAACTGGATACTATAAGGTTTAGAAGCTTAATAACTCGACCAACAGGGAAATCTGGGATTGAATCTAGTCTTCAAATGTTTCCATTAACGTGCCCCTGAGTACTATAAATAAATTGGATTTTATTAGAAGTAAAGCAGTAAGTGGTTCACTTAGGACAGCTTCTGCCAAGAAATATGTTTAAAAATATAAGCAGTCCAAAGTTCAGCGAAAAAGTACTTAAGATTTAGATATATCATAGAAAAATATTTTCATTTGAGGAGAGACTCAATAGTGACCACTGAGGTTATGATTCTTCACTTCTAAGGTTTAAATATAATCACACCATCTCTATCAGAGATTACATCTGGTCTATGGTACAGGGTTCACGTAACTTTACAATACATTAAATCTTCAATGTTTGAACATCTTAAAAATCCAGTCTGTAGTAGATAATACATGCTGACTATAAACTTCAGAAATAAAGTGAAAATTAAGTGGGTGAGAATCTTTCAAGAAAGGAAGAGAAAAGGGAATAAGAAAATGATATGTATATGCGACAACTCTTATGACTAAAAATCTTGATTCATATATCAATCACTGAAACAGCATTAAAGCCTATCAGATGGAACTATATCAAGAAAAGATGATACATTTTTGATTTATAAAGTGAAGGGTTCTTAAAGCCATTAGGTATATCTTAGTTTAGGTTCATTATGTACCACTGTTCTGAGGAAAGAAAAAATTGTATATTTTACAGAAAAAAATTCCTAGTGGCATTTCATGGAAGAGAAAAGAAGGAAATACCATTAACACTCTTTTACCTACGGCCTAACTTGGGAAGAAGAACTTCAGAGTAAAATAGTTGATACTTGATCATGGCAGCTGAATTTTCTATCGACTGGCTCATTTTATTTAAATTATACTTTTAAAGAACTTACCTGAATTTTGTAGGGCTATTGCACCTGCTGCTGTTGATGCCACTTGTGTAACCAAAACTCCATAAACAAACTTTTTATGCCTGTTGATCTGATGTAAATAAGAAACCATGAGAAGCAGGAAAACATGGCATGCTAATATTTTATTTACATTTTATATGCAGACTTACTGACTTCTTTATTAAAATGCTAGACAGTCTTTCAAGTAAAGATAAGAGCAGAAAAAAAAATATAATGATCAGTGAGTTAATACTAACAAATATTTTTGACAATCTTATTTCAGAACTAGGCTCTGGTACCAGCCCTAAAACTAAGAAGCTTCATGACCTTAAACAGGTCACTATGTCTCTAAGTCTCTTTATACATAAAATAAGGGACTTTGGACTAAATGAAAAGAGATACCTTCTAACTCTTATTTCTGTTATCTTACTATTTTATTCTTTAATTGGTTCTTCAATAATAAATTATCATTGATTAATCTGTATTGACTGACAGTTTTTACACTGGGCTTTCAAATAAACCACTTTAAAAAGAACAATGGTATCGTCTTAAAAATCATCCTTTTAGAGGCAATATGATTTTTTTTTCCCCAAAGGAGGAAGTTATACAACATGCACGTACACATAATCCTCATTTAATATGCATTGTAGAAAACTGGAAATAACTGCTACTTCAAAGAGAATATTATACATATATTCATGGTAAAGTTCAGAAGTATCTCTTAGCAAAAATCACAATAAGGAAATAACAAAGACACTATAAAATATTCCTCCTTCCTCAGACTTCATAGGTTAGCCTGATCATAGCCAAAGTGTTTGACTTCAAAATAGAGCTAACCATTTAGAACTTGTATTTTTCAACATTTTATTAAAAGGATAAGCATATGTTTTCATAAAATATTTAAAATATAAACTATACATTCTGTTTTAAGGGCGAAAAGGGGGGGGGACTAAAAGACTGTGGGAAAAAAATTAGGCTTATTTCTTCAATTTTTTTGCTGCTCACATCTCTATAAATTTGCCTTCCAAATCTCATTCTCCATGTTCCTTACTTTACCATCCATTAATTCGGCTATTAGATAACACAGAAGTACAGCAAAGTAAGTGTTTATCTTTTCCCACATGGCTTTTTCCATGACGGGAAGAAAAACACCTTACTCATCAATCATCCCAAATGACCCTACTGATTCAGAAACTAGTAGCCATAGGGATCTCCCAATCAAGACTAAATACTCAAAAAGAAGAGGCAAAGAAAACCTTCAGAGAAGTTACAGGGGCTTCATTAAACAAGACTTAGATATCATAGACACTGTTAAAATCTAAGACTAGACTAGAATCTCAGTTCTAGAATTACTGCCATCAATAACTACATGTGTGAACACAGGCAGATCATTTATACCAGCTTGAATCTCAACATCATCTTCAGCAAAATTAAAGAAAGTCTAGCTGCTTTCTTACAAGATAACTCAGAGTCTAAATTTTCAAAAAAATATCTTGAATGGTATAAATTGATATTAAAGTATTATACTAAATTATATGGTTGTAATTTACTGAGGTCCAGGGAATGTCTTCTATTACAACTAACAGCACAATACAAAGGAAGATCAGATTGCTTTGAATTTTATGAATATTTAAAAAATGACATCTAATCCTAGGTGTATTATCACAATAGTAAAAAGTTGTGTCTGAATGGTCTCAAGCATCTGAATGAGAAAGAGAAATGTCTTTGAATTGCTTTATTATTTTCAGAAATGGAACAAAAATGAAAACCCAAATGGTTAACTAGTATACAAGGAGAAATTCAAACTCACCCACAGATCAAAACACATTTATATAAATGTTAAAAGCCTGAAAACTTCTACATTTGCTGTATTATGAATGTCTGTGTCCTGCCAAAATTCCTATGTTGAAATCCTAAGCCCCAGAGGTGATGGTAGCAAGTGGGGCCTTTGGGAGGCTCTTTGTGAAGGTAGAGAGTGATCATGAAAGGGATTAGTGCTCTTCTATAAAAATAAATAAATAAAAGATCCCCAAAAGGCCCTAGCCCTTTCTGCTAGGCTACAATAAGAACATCAAGAAACAGCAACTTTCAGAGATAAAAGGAAACACTTTTAAGAGCAGACCTATGCTGATTCACTTCCCTTGTTAAAGCAACTATATCCCCTAAAAAAAAAAAAAAAAGTAAAAACAACAGTAACAACAACAAAAAGTATACCTATGATCCTAAGAAGCTCTGAAGTCTAGGGATATTTACTGTAATAGCAAAAAAATGAACATATTTCAGTGATCTCTGTGAGAAAGGCCTAGATTTTAAATTTAAACAGTAGAAATAATAAAAGCCCTCTACAAATATATTTATTTCTTTCAAAATGTGAATCCTAAACTCTCATTGACACATTTAGACCCCAAAATGGAATTCCATTGAGTTTTAATACATCCAGACGTCTGATATATTTATAAAACATCTGGATGAATGAGTTTTTCAATTTCATTCAGTTGTTTCATCCTGTAAAATAGTCATAGATACCAATATCAACTCTAATGCTTTCTTGAAAAAATACCAAGTTAAATATTACAATGCTATATGAGTTTTTAATTGAAGTTTAATAATCTCTTCACACAAAGAAACCAGAATGATGTTCTTAATGGCTTTTATAGAAACAAAAGTTCCTTTTGCCTGTGACAGGTGATAATTCGCACCTGTAATTTTTTTGCATATTGGTTGAACATAAATGTCACACATTCGTTGATGGCACCTGTTCTTTGAAGAAGCAGTAGTCCTTTGGGAGTGGCAGCAAAATTTAGTAAATCATCTAACAAATTCTCTTCCCAAGCCATACTGAAAGAGGTAAAAAGAAAGGTATAAATGTCTTTATTATTCTCAAAATTGGGAAAAAAAAAAAAAAACAACCCTCAGCTTAATACTACCAACAATTAAACTTACAGAGAACACACTGGCTGCAAAGTATTTAACTGTTTAAAAATAAGAAAAACAGCATGGCTTCCTTAACAGTGAGCTGTTATTCTTTTTTCTACTATCTAATAATTTTCCTTCACTAAATGAATCAAATATTAACTGGACATATCAGCATTTTCATTATACCAAAATTCTCTAAACCAGGTCTTAATCTCATTACACGTCTCCTATTAAAATTCTGCTGTGCCTAAATTCCTCAAGCCCCAGCTCTCCATTATTTCTATATATCCTTTTCATTAAGGAGTATTTGTCTTTTGACTTTCTAAAGCATACCAGGTACTTTATTTTCACTGGTTATTAGTTTTATTTTGGAGAATGACATTTTTTTCCTCAGAATACTTCTAAAAGGCTAGTACCATTCTCCAGAGAAAAACAAAAAACAAAGGAAAACAAAACTTTCAGAAGTCATACAGTAAACTGGAGAGTAAGAGCTAGAAATCTGGAAACACAGGAAGGGATAGTAGCACTTCATCTGAAGTATCAAAGTAAGAGAAAATTTTCTACCCATCCTATTCCTACTTGCTTGGAAAAACAAAAAAGCTGGATATTAAAATAGGTCAAAATCAAATGTTTATATGTACAACGAAACAGAGTGTGGAAATGTGTGCCCTTTTGTTGCCCAAGGAAATTTCAGAAGTATGTTTTGAAACTGGTAAGATATTTGAAATCCAGAACTTTTCTGATTAAAAAAGAAACAATCAATACATGTTGACAGATATCCATCAGTGGTGATCACAAAGCAATGGTCAAAGATATAACTATGTTCAAACACAAAATAAATATCTCTTGGATAAAGAAGGACAAAGAAGTAGGACTAGTTTTGAGGTAAATACAGGCAATGGAAACTAAATTTGGCCCAAATAGCATATAAACGACTCAGGGTTACATATGAGATGAATGACCAATGGAAGGCTCCCTGCTCAAGATTCATGATGGAGTAATTGCATATGATTAGCTAAAATTAAAATATAAAATTTATATACTTAAAATATATGAACAAAATACTTAAATATAACTGACAAAAATTGGGATCTTTGACAAGCCATAACCCCAGGGAGACAGGAGGATACAAAAAAAGCCTCATTTCTAGAAATATACAGATAGTCAATTCACTTTCCAACTTTTAACGGTATATACAATACCCTCCAGAGAAGGCAATGGCACCCCACTCCAGTACTCTTGCCTGGAAAATCCCATGGATGGAGGAGCCTGGAAGGCTGCCACACCATTCTCTACATGGGGTCGCTGAGAGTCAGATACGACTGAGCGACTTCACTTTCACTTTTCACTTTGATGCATTGGAGAAGGAACTGGCAACCCACTCCAGTGTTCTTGCCTGGAGAATCCCAGGGATGGGGGAGCCTGGTGGGTTGCCGTCTATGGGGCTGCACAGCGTCGGACACGACTAAAGTGACTTAGCAGCAGCAGCACCAGTAGCAATACCCTCATCATCACTGGCAGGAGTTTCAAGATGCCAATACAGTGTTTATTTAAAACATGGGGGAAAAGGAAAAAACCATAAAACTGCTTGACAGAGAAGAATGAATATAGAAAAGAAACTAGGAAAAATGAGGGAGGAAAGAAAGTAGTGAAGGAAAATAACTCATTTTAAAATGAACTTGTAATCAAACGTCAAAAGACATCTAAAGCTAAGTGCCAGCAGAATCAACATTCATTAAATTAATCCATTCCAGCTGAAATAATTCAAAAATAATGACCACTTTTATGATCCTCAAAATTTTTTACTCTTCCATTAGAACTGAAACAAAAAAAGCAGAAAAGAAATAAAAATAGGTGGATATTTAAAAAAAACTATAAGAAATCTTGTGAATATTTTTTAAAAACCACTTAAAAAGCAACGGAAAAAATCTCAGCCACAAAGAATTATTGAACTGAAAGGTAGCTAGATAAGAAATAAATGTTTGAGGAAACAGATGAGAGAGAATATACTGCTGCTGCTTGCTGCTGCTGCTGCTAAGTCACTTCAGTCGTGTCTGACTCTGTGTGACCCCGTAGACAGCAGCCCACCAGGCTCCCCCGTCCCTGGGATTCTCCAGGCAAGAACACTGGAGTGGGTTGCCATTTCCTTCTCCAATGCATTAAAGTGAAAAGTGAAAGTGAAGTCGCTCAGTCGTGTCTGACTCTTAGCGACCCCATGGACTGCAGCCTACCAGGCTCTTCAGTCCATGGGATTTTCCAGGAAAGAGTACTGGAGTGGGGTGTCATTGCCTTTCTGAAAGAACATACTAAATGCTTTCAAATACATCTAATCAAGAGTCCAAGAGAACAGAAGAAATATTTGAAAACTACTAAGAATTTCCTAGATACAAAAAAAAAAAAAAGGTATCAGTCCAGTCTATTGATCAAAAAAAAAAAAATTCAAAATACTAAGCAGGAGTTAACTATATCCCAATATAAAATTTAAAAAAAAAATGTTTTAAAATACCAAGCAGGATAAACTTAAATCACACAGAAGTAGCAAATATCCAAAGAAAGAAATTACAAGCTACGAGAGAAAAGATATGACCTATAAAAGTGGTTATACTAACAGATTTATCAGTTACTACTTACTCCAGAAGACAATGGAGTAAAACCTCAAATAGTACTAAGAAAGGATCAGATCAGATCAGTCGCTCAGTCGTGTCCGACTCTTTGTGACCCCATGAATCGCAGCACGCCAGGCCTCCTTGTACATCACCAACTCCCGGAGTTCATTCAGACTCACGTCCATCGAGTCAGTGATGCCATCCAGCCATGTCATCCTCTGTCGTCCCCTTCTCCTCTTGCCCCCAATCCCTCCCAGCATCAGAGTCTTTTCCAGTGAGTCAACTCTTCACATGAGGTGGCCAAAATACTGGAGTTTCAGCTTTAGCATCATTCCTTCCAAAGAAATCCCAGGGCTGATCTCCTTCAGAATGGACTGGTTGGATTTCCTTGCAGTCCAAGGGACTCTCAAGATGGTCTATCAAAACTTTTATACCCAGATAAACTACTATTTAGAGGAGAGAAAATGTGAGACCTCAAAAGCTCTGAACAGGAGGTGAGGGTGGTTTGTGTGGGCTGGAAGAAGGTTAGCTATTTTCAGACACAGAAAGATCAGTATGCTTTCCTCAAAGCCTTAAGAACAATTAAACAGTTTACTTCTATTACCTTAAGACCTATTGTTAGAAACTTAAAAACATCTTTCAGTAAGGGAAAAAAAAAAGGAACCTATCAGAAAGAATGGCCTACAAGTTGAACAAATGTGTAAAATAATAAATACAAATTTAATTTCTGTGTGAAGACATAAACCAGGTGATTAAAAATATTAAACCAAAATTCTAGATAACTATAACAAGACAGAACTACAGAGTATTTAGAGGAGCAGTAACTGGTCAAGGTATGTTAAACTCCATACTGCTTTTCAAAACATGATATAAATACCCAATTACTTTATACTTTCTATATATATAGAGTTATATATATATATATATATATAGTTAAATGTATATTGAGAATTTAGGAACAACCACTTAAAGAAACATAACAGTGATTTACAAAGTCAAAAGCAAGAGGAAAATAGAATAAAATGTATTGATCTAAGATAAGGAAGTAAAGGAGAAAAGTAAAGAAAACAGAATAGAAATAGAAAATCCAAAAAGAAAAATAAGACCCAAACATCAGCATTGCAAAAATGTAAAAAACTTAAAACTCATCTAATAAAAAAGAATTATCAGATTGGATAAAAAATTCAAAATTTACTACTCTGAGTGACAGAAAATAAAGAGATGGAAAAAAAAAAACAACAACACTTTAATAGTTTGACCCAATCTCCATCTAAGCTCCTTTTCATCAACTCTTATACAGCAAGAAATGGCCATAGTGCACATCCAGCAAGATGTTCACAAAAATGTTAATGAAAAGAGATTTCTTTCTTTAGATAAAAGATAAAGAATGAAAAGAAGCCATTTGTCTCTACAACCTCTTTCCTCTTTGAAGGCTGTGAGCTCTAGAGGTTAGCCATTGTGCAACCTTGAGCACAAAAAGAAAACATTAGTGATGTTTTCTCCTAAGAAAAGGAGGCTGGATCTCAAATTGCATCAATAAGTCAATGCCTGATAATATTTCATTAGACTTTTTGCTTTATGAAAAAAAGAAAGCCTTACTGAACTATCTGCAAATAGATATATCCTTAACTAATGTACTCTGCAAATACTAACTAAAGCAAAGTATATATGTATATATACACAATACTAGTATCATATAATACAAAACTTAGTGGAAAGAAGTAATGAGATACTACAGTAAAAGTTCCCAAGAAACAGTGAAATTTTATGTTCCTAATAGCATAAAATGCAAGTATGTAAAATAGAACCCCAGGATTACAGAGAAAAATGGACAAGTCAACTTTCATTTTCTTTTTTGAAATTTTATTTTGCTTAACTTTACAATATTGTATTGCTTTTGCCATACATCAAAATGAATCCGCCACAAGTATACTAACACATATATATGGAATTTAGAAAGATGGTTAACAATAACCCTGTTTACGAGACAGCAAAAGAGACAAGTCAACTTTCAAAGTGAATGACTATACATAAGCAGACAAAATACTGGTGGTGATATTAAAAAGTTTGGAATATCTCTTACTACTTCCAATGAAAAACATCAAATAGTATTTTCAAGTAAAGACAGATTTTTAACTGATCCTGTACTACAACACAAAATCTCAACCCACCTAGAAGTATATATATCATACAATCCATGTTATTTGAAATGAACAGAAATGATTAAAAGTCAACAGTATAATACTGTTAAAGAAAAAACTATATTTTGAAAGTTAAATATATTCCAAATATTTCATGGATTTAAAGGGCAAAATCAAGATAATATTTTTAAAAGCTTAATAATGAAAGTGCTACATATCAAAATGTATTAAAGTTAGAATGTCTTATTTAGATTTCTTCTGTTGATATCCATTCTCAATTGTCTTTTCACTTGCTCTCCTATCCTACTAAAGTGAAAGGACTGAAGATAGAGAAGGAAAGAGAACATCAGCAAAATCAAAACCTGGTCTTTGCATAAACCTGTTCTAATGCAAATAAATTGGTCAGGGGAAGCATTGGCTGTAAAAAATACTAAGATAAAAAAATGAGAAATAATTACAGCGAAGAATTTTTTAACATCACAAAAATATTTTGAACAAATTAACACCAATACAGCAAATATTCAGATTAAAAAATATGCTTTAAAAAAATATAGTTAAAAATTATTCATGCAGAAATAAAAAATATTGAATGAACCATTAGCCATTAAAGAAACTGTGTTTTTAAAAAGTCTACTCTGACTCTCCAAAATGTAAAACACAGGCAAAAACTTGCAGGTTGTATCACACAATCCTAAGAAAGAGTTAATATGTTTTAGTTTACTGTTTCTATTAACTTAGCATTTAACTCTTCCTTCAAATTATAATGAAAGACTCAATGTTTCAAAACAGAAGGAAAATCTAAGCTATAGAATTTGCCTCCTGTCTTTGGAGAACTCTTCCCCGAGGACAACAGGTAACAATCTCATTGCTTTGTTAGCCTATGCAAACTCCAGTTTTTGAATGGTCAGATATTAATAGAGGGTTAGACACTCTCATGGCACTTAAGTTTTAGGTGTTTATTCATAGGCTGTTTTTTCAGACCAAAGATACCTGTTACTTCCCTGTTAAGATATACCAAAGGCCCCGTGGTAACTGGTCGGGGCAGGGTGGGCATCTTTGATTTTTCTGTGACTATGTTCTTCTCCAGAGAAGGCAATGGCACCCCACTCCAGCACTCTTGCCTGGAAAATCCCATGGACGGAGGAGCCTGGTAGGCCACAGTCCATGGGGTTGCTAAGAGTCGGTACAAGACTCAGCAACTTCACTTTCACTTTTCACTTTCATGCATTGGAGAAGGAAATGGCAACCCACTCCAGTGTTCCTGCCTGGAGAATCCCAGGGATGGGGGAGCCTGGTGGGCTGCCGTCTATGGGGTCGCACAGAGTCGGACACGACTGAAGTGACTTAGCAGCAGCAGCATGTTCTTCTCTACAGTCACCCTAAGTATGGCCCCTAAGTAGTCTGTGAAAGTGAAAAGTGAAAGTGTTACTTCCTCAGCCCTGTGGAATACTTCAAGACCCCATGGACTGTAGCCTGCCAGGCTCCTCTGTTCATGGGATTTTCTGGACAAGACTACTGGAGTGGGTTGCCATTCCCTTCTCCAGGGGATCTTCCCAACCCAGGGATCGAACCTATGACTCTGCACTGCAGGCAGATTCTTTACCATCTGAGCCACTGGGTAAGTCCCATACAGTCTGTAGTCATTGCAATCACTGATATCAAACTAGCCTTGAGAAATCTTATTTGGGGTTGCATTTCAACGTCCAGATTTAGAGATACCATCTATGATGACTACACAGTAGCTTCTACCTTCCCTATAGTACTGTAAGCACCAATAAATTAAAGGATGGAGAGGAAATCTCCAACATACGCTGTGAGGAAATAAGATCAAACTACCTCACATTAGTCTGTCACAGGCTCAAAAATATAGATTTTAGCAACTCTTCATTTTACCTTCTTCAGTAAGACTGAGTAAATGTTATGGTCCGTGTTACAATTTAGAAATTAGTGCCTGGTGGCAGGAGAAGTGTTATTCATTATTTTACCCATTCAACCAAGCTATCAAGCAGCTGCTACATGCCAGAGAAAGGCTAGTCTAGTTAACCGAACAAAATGGCTCTCTACTCAAGTGTTACCAAACTACAAAGGAAAAATAATGCCCATATATACCAATGTTTCAAATAATACAAAAGATACTCAACTCCATGAGGTATTTTGATGACAAAAATGAAAACAGTTCTATTATATCAAAAACCGTTAAACCTTTGTTTCTAAGAGTAATATCAGATGTTGAAGGAAACTCCTTTTCCTCTAGCATCAAGTTTACACAGGGAGCACATTCCCCAGTTTAATACTTTTTGCCGCTCTTCACCTAATCACTCACTCTTCCCCTTGAAGAAGGGACTCAGGAGACTTGTAGGAGGACTAAGAATGCTAGGCTAGGTGATGCCTCTCCCCAAATCCAGCACTCCTTTGCAACCCAGGTACCTGTAGGAAGCACACAGTCTGCTCTGTTCTACTATGCAGTTATGGTTGATCTTTGTAAGCTCTGCTTCTGAGGGTGAGGAAAGTCTGACAGTTGATTGGGACAGAAACGTTCAGTTCAGTCACTCAGTTGTGTCCGACTCTTTGCAACCCCATGGACTGCAGCACTCCAGGCCTCCCTGTCCATCACTAACTCCCGGAGTTTACTCAAACTCATATCCATTGAGTCGGTGATGCCACCCAACCATCTCATCCTCCATCATCACCTTCTCCTCCCACCTTCAATCTTTCCCAGCATCAGGGTCTTTTCAAATGAGTCCATTCTCCACATCAGGTGGCTAAAGTTTAAGAGTTTCAGCTTCAGCATCAGTCCTTCCGATGAATATTCAGGATTGATTTCCTTCAAGATTGGCTGGTTAGATCTCCTTGCAGTCCAAGGGACTCTCAGTCTTCTCCAATTCCACATTTCCCATTTCAAAAGCACCAATTCTTTGGCGCTCAGCTTCCTTTATAGTCAAACTCTTACATCCATACATGACTACTGGAAAAACCATAGCTTTGACTAGATGGACCTTTGTTGGCAAAGTAATGTCTCTGCTTTTTAAGATGCTGTCCAGGTTGGTCATGGCCCTTCTCCCATGGAGCAAGTGTCTTTTAATTTCAGGGCTGCAGTCACCATCTGCAGTGATTTTGGAGCCCAAAAAAATAAAGTCTGTCACTGTTTCCATTGTTTCTCCATCTATATGTCATGAAGTGATGGGACTGGATGCCATGATCTTCATCTTTTGAATGCTGAGTTTTAAGTCAGCTTTTTCACTTTCCTCTTTCACTTTCATCAAGAGGCTCTTCAGTTCCCCTTCATTTTCTGCCAAAAGGGTGGTGTCATCTGCATATCTGAGGTTATTGATATTTCTCCTGGCAATCTTCATTCCAGCTTGTGATACATCCAGCTTGGAAGTTTACATGATGTACTCTGCATATAAGGTAAATAAGCAGGGTGACAATATACAGCCTTGATGTACTCCTT
Source organism: Tragelaphus eurycerus (assembly GCA_935064755.1). Lineage (NCBI taxonomy): Eukaryota > Metazoa > Chordata > Mammalia > Artiodactyla > Bovidae > Tragelaphus > Tragelaphus eurycerus. The sequence goes on from CAKXYN010000012.1 coordinate 37,643,606, forward strand.
TCCCAACTTGGAAACAATTTGTTGTTCCATGTCCTGTTCTAAATGTTGCTTCTTGACCTCCATACAGGTTTCTTAGGAGGCATATAAAGTGGTCTAGTATTCCTATCTCTTTAAGAAGTTTTCAGTTTGCTGTGATCCACACAGTCAAAGTCTTTAGAGTAGTTAATAAAGCAGAAGTAGATGTTTTTCTGGAACTTTCTTGCTTTTTTTCAATGTTCCAACAGATGTTGGCCATTTGATCTCTCCTTCCTCTGCCTTTTCTAAATCCAGCTTGAACATGTGCAAATTCTCTGTTCATGTACTGTTGTACCCAGGCTTGGAGAATTTTGAGCATTTGCTGTTGTGTGAGATGAGTGCAACTGTGCAGTATTTTGAACATTCTTTGGCACTGCCCATCTTTGGGATTGGAATGAAAACTGACCTTTTCCAGTCCTATGGCCACTGCTGAGTTTTCCAAATTTGCTGGCATATTGAGTGCAGCACTTTCATAGCATCATCTATTAGGATTTGAAATAGCTCATCTGGAATTCCATTACCTCTACTAGCTTTGTTTAGAGTGATGCTTCCTAAGACCCACTTGATTTCGCATTCCAGTATGTCTGGCTCTAGGTGAGTGATCACACCACTGTGGTTATCTGTGTCAGGAAGACCTTTTTTGTATAGTTCTTCTGTGTATTCTTGCCAACTTTTCTTAATATCTTCTGGTAAATACATGGATTATGGTGGCTCAGACTGTAAAGAATCTGTCCGCCATGCAGGAGACCTGACTTGTTCCCAGGGTCAGGAAGATCCCCTGGAGTAAGGAATGGCTACCCAACCCAGTATCCTTGCCTGGGGAACTCCAGGCACAGAGAAGCATGGTGGGCTACAGTCTATGGACTACAAAGAGTCAGAAATGACTGAGCAACTCATGACACGTTCATGCTCCCTTTCACTTACAGCCCACTGACCACACTATGTCTTCCACCGGAAATAATGTTCTACCCTTTCTAGACAATTAATATCCATGTATTAACTTTAACTTACTTTAATTACAACTTCTGGAAAGATTTCCCCAAGTTAGCCTGTATGAACCCTCTATGATTTGTATCATAAATTTAGCATATTATATTGCCATATTGTATTTACTTATTTGTATTTTATACTATATAATAAGTTCTCTAAGGTATGTAGGCATCCATAGAACTCGGCAAAGCACTCAGTCCAATAAATACCTAAATCCATGAGTAGAAAATGAATATGCATGAATGAAGACAATAAATCATAAATCAAAGAAAACAGACATAAAAATTACCTGAAAACTTAATTGCAGCAAGATTTTTACTCACCCCTTCATGTAAGGAAAAACCTGTAGTTGATTTATGTTTCACAACTATATCAAAAAAAAATTATAGCTGACATTTAGAAAATTAACTATTTGTTAAGCATTACACCATTAAGGAAATGAAAAAGATTTTGTTTGTTTGACTGGCTTTTTTTTAGTTAAACAATGCCTAACTAAAGACACATTTCTCTAGACTACCACTTAAAACTCTAATTATCTTTTCAGACTATGCCAATACTCAATTAAAAAGAGATTCCATGAATATATGACCTTAATTTAAAAATAAATATATGTTTATATAGTTCCCATTAATCTGACTCCATATCCTATTGATAACTGTGGGAAAAAAGCAATAAATGCTGGAGAGGGTGTGGAGAAAACGGAACCCTCTTACACTGTTAGTGGGAATGCAAACTAGTACAGCCACTATGGAGAACAGTGTGGAGATTCCTTAAAAAACTGGAAATAGAACTGCTTTATGATCCAGCAATCCCACTGCTGGGCATACACACTGAGGAAACCAGAATTGAAAGAGACACGTGTACACCAATGTTCATCACAGTACTGTTTATAACAGCCAGGACTTGGAAGCAACCTAGATGTCCATCAGCAGATGAATGGATAAAGAAAGCTGTGGTACATATACACAATGGAGTATTACTCAGCCATTAAAAAGAATACATTTGAATCAGTTCTAAATGAGGTGGATGAAACTGGAGCCTATTATACAGAGTGAAGTAAGCCAGAAAGAAAAACACCAATACAGTATACTAATGAATATATATGGAATTTAGAAAGATGGTAACAATAACCCTGCATACGAGACAGCAAAAGAGATACTAATGTATAGAACAGTCTTTTGGACTCTGTGGGAGAGGGAGAGGGTGGGTTGATTTGGGAGAATGGCATTTAAATATGTATAATATCATATATGAAACGAGTCGCCAGTCCAGGTTCAATGCACGATACTGGATGCTTGGGGCTGGTGCACTGGGATGCCCTAGAGGGATGGTATGGGGAGGGAGGAGGGAGGAGGGTTCAGGATGGGGAACACATGTATACTTGTGGTGGATTCATTTCGATATATGGCAAAACCAATACAATATTGTAAAGTTAAAAAATAAAATAAAATTAAAAAAAAAAAAAAACCAGATCCCCTTCCCCCCAAAAAAGAAAAAAAAAAAAAAAAGAAAACATCCAAATTTAAAAATTTATGAGACTTCCCTGGTGGTCCAGTGGTTGAAAACCCACTTGTCAATGCAAAGGTTCTATCCCTGCTCTGGCAAGATGCCATATGCAGAGGGGCAACTAAGGACATGGGCCATAATTACTGACCCCCTATGCCCTAGAGCCAGTGCTCCACAACAAGAGAAGTCACCAGAAAGGGAAGCCTATGCATTGCAACTAGAGAGTAGCTCCTGGTCACAGCAACTAGTCTTTGTGCGTGGCAACAAAGAGCCAGCACAGCCAAAAATGAACAAATAAAAATTTTTACAAATTAGTATAAATAATGATTTAAAGAATTCTCCAATGCCAAAATCTAATTAAACACTACTCCCACACATTTTGAAGTTATATTTTAAATGTAAACAGACTTCACTGGCCATTTGAAAAGTTCTACTGAATTTCCAATCTTAGTATTTGGTAATTTTCCAAGTTTTCTGAAAGCACTATAACATGTCACATTTCCTAACTCCAAATGTAAATACAGGTTGAAATATAATAAATACTGCTATTTTTTTCCTCTTATAAAAAATACAAGTATATAAGTATATATGATCTCTAAAGTTTCCCCTAGATGAACTTTTCTTTGTTTTTTTTTTTTTGCCACAGTATCTATACATTTCTCATTTTAAAACTATTTCAGCAAATGTGAAAAAACAGATGAGCTTAAGTCAATCATACTTACATATTCTGGGATTCCTGGCTAACCAAAGAAACAGAATCAGAACCCTCTACTGGAGTAGGAATTCTTTCTGATAGCAGACTTGTCTAAAATATAAGAAATATACATTTTTCTTACTTATAGCATTACTCATAGGCTGTCATGCTACATCTTTATATTTGACTATTACAGTAATTAAAGATTAAATTACTTTCAAATTTTAAATTATTTGATTCTTAAATATCATGTAAAGTAATTCATAAATAAGGCACATAGATAATGTAGGGGGAAGATACTGACATATACTATATTTGAATATTGCTCTATTATGAACTCCAGTGTCCATAACAAAAACCCAGCTATCTGTAAAAACTGCTCAGAAATAACTTCCAAAGAGTAAATCTATATAGAGACAGTCTATTTTAAGTCCCTTTTACTTGAAGAAATGAAAGCAAGGCAAAGGCTAACAGACTTTTATCAAGACAATGCACTGGTCATAGCAAACAATGCTTCCAACCACACCAGGGAGGACTCCACACATGAACATGAGAAGAGTCAATACTGAAATTAGACTGATTGATTACATTCTTTGCAGCTGAAAACGGAAAAGCTCTATACAGTCAGCAAAAACAAGACTGGGAGCTTACTGTGGCTCAGATCATGAACTAATTATTGCCAAATCCAGACTTAAATTGAAGAAGGTAGGAAAAACTGCTAGACCATTCAGGTATGACCTAAATTAAATCCCTTATGATTATACAGTAGAATTGATAAATAGACGTAAGGGATTAGATCTGACAGAGTGCCTGAAGAACTGTGAAATAAGGTTCATTAACACTGTACAGGAGGCAGTGATCAAAACCACATCCAAGAAAAAGAAGTGCTAAAAAAAAAAAAAAAAAGGCAAATGGTTGTCAGGAGGCCTTACAAACAGCTGAGAAAAGAAGAGGAGTGAAAGGCAAAGGAGAAAAGGAAAGATTTATCCATCTGAATGCAGTTACAAAGAAGAGCAAGGAGAAATAAGAAAGCCTTCCCAAGTGGTCAATGCAAAGAAATAGAGGGGAAAATAGAATGGGAAAGACTAGAGATCTCTTCAAGAAAATCAGAGATACCAAAGGAACACTTCATGCAAATATGGGCATAATAAAGGACAGAAATGGTACGGACATGACAGAAGCAGAAGATATTAAGATGTGGCAAGAATACAGAGAAGAACTATACAAAAAAGATCTTCATGACCCACATAACCACAATGGTGTGAGCACTCATCTAGAGCCAGACATCCTGGTGTCCAAAGTCAAGTGGGCCTTAGGAAGCATCACTAGGAACAAAGCTACTGGGGGTAATGGAATTCCAGCTGAGCTATTTCAAATCTTAAAAGATGACACTGTGAAGTGCTGCACTCAATATGCCCGCAAATTTGGAAAACTCAACAGTAGCCACAGGACTGGAAAAGGTCAGTTTTCATTTCAATCCCAAAGAAAGGCAATGCCAAAGAATGCTCAAACTACCGCACAATTGCACTCATCTCACACACTAGAAAAGTAATGCTCAAAATTCTCCAAGCGAGGCTTCAACAATACGTGGACCACGAACTTCCAGCTTTTCAAGCTGGATTTAGAAAAGGCAGAGGAGCCAGAGATCAAATTGCCAATGTCTGTTGGATAAAAGAAAAAGCATGAGAGTTCCAGAATAACATCTACTTCTGCTTCATGACTACACTAAAGCCTTTGACTGTGTGGGTCACGACAAACTGTGGAAAATTCTTTGAGAGATGGGAATACCAGACCACCTTATCTGCCTCCTGCAAAACCTGTATGCAGGTCAAGAAGCAACAGTTAGAACTGGATATTAACAATGGACTGTTTCCAAATTCAGAAAGGAGTATGTTAAGGCTGTATCCTGTCACCCTGCTTATTTAACTTATATGCAAAATACACCATGAGAAATGCCGGGCTGGATAAAGCACAAGCTGGAATCAAGATTGCTGGGAGAAATATCAATAACGTCAAATATGCAGATGACACTACTCTTATGGAAGAAAATGAAGAGGAACTAAACAGCCTCTTGATGAAAGTGAAAGAGGAGAGTGAAAACAGCTGGCTTAAAACTCAACATTTAAAAAACAAAGATCACGTCATCTGATCCCATCACTTCATAACAAATAGATGGGAAACAAGGGAAACAGTGAGACTTTTATTTTGGGGGGCTCCAAAATCAGATGTAGATGGTGGCTGCAGCTATGAAATAAAAGACATTTATTCCTTGGAAGAAAAGCTATGACAAACCTAGACAGCATATTAAAAAGCAGAGATATTACTTTACCAACAAAGGTCTGTCTAGTCAAAGCTATGGTTTTTCCAGTAGGCAAGAATGGATGTGAGATTGGACCATAAAGAAAGTTGAGTGCCAAAGCATCGATGCTTTTGGGCTATGGTGTTGGAGAAGACTCTTGAAAGTCCTCTGGACAGTAAGGAGATCAAACCAGCCAATCTGAAAGGAAATCAATCCTGAACATTCATTGGAAGGACAGATGCTAAAGCTGAAGCTCCAATACTTTGGCCACTTGATGCTTCTAATGAGAAGAGATGAATCATTAGAAAAGACACTGATGCTGGGAAAGACTGAAGGCAGGAGGAGAAGGTGATGATAGAGGATGAGATGGTTGGATGACATCACCAACTCAATGGACATGACTTGAATAAACTCCAGGAGATGGTGAAGGACAGGGAAGCCTGGCATGCTACAGTCTATGGGGTCTGAAAGAGTCGGACACAACTGAGCAACTGAACAACAACAACAATAACCAGAAGAAAAGACTGCAGCACCCAGTTAAGTTGTAGAGCTCTATCCTACAGGGACAGGATGTACTGAAGTCATCTTTTGACAAGTTAGAAATTATTACACTGTGATGCTAAAGAAGTCCAGTAAAATATTTTAACTGTAGTATAATATTATAACACTGAACATATCTGAAATAAAGATTTTCAGGGAAGAAAAAATATTGAAAATACTTACCTTCTTCCAAGCCCTTGCTATAGATTCATGTAAACTATATGGAATTAACACCTGTAAGCCTTCACATGTACCATATATTTGACGACACACAGAAGTAAAAGCTCCTTTAACCACAGGAAACATTTCTGATCCAGAAAAAATACAAATATCTTCATCAAGAAGTTTTTTCGAGAACTGGGCAATTAGATGAGCACCTGTAGGACTAAAAGATGATACCAAAACAATGTACTTCAAGTGACCTAATTTGATTGAATTGCTTTCTCTGCACAGGTATGTCACTAACTTGACTGTTTGGTAGTAAAGCTCAATTATTTCCATTTGTTTTACTTTTTTTTTAACTTTACTTTTTAACTTTAACATTTAGTATATAAACATATTCATGATTCTAAAGTCAAATCTAGGTACAATCAAGGAATAATCCCAGATATCTTTTATCTATGCCTCTTAACCCAAATATTTTTTGCCTTTCCTCTAAACTATTGCTTTTCTTTCCTTTAAAGCTATTACTACTGTTTTATTATTCCCTTTTTAAAATAAGACAAATATAATTTTATTTACTCATATTCCTTTCTACTATACAAAGGGTAACATTCTATAAACTTTCTTCTGTTTTGTTTTTTCACTTTATATATCCTTATGACAACTCTATAGCTGTACATAAAAAAAATTTCTCATCCCCTTTTCACTACTGCTAAGCACTCCTTTGTATAAATATAATTCAATCTGTTAGTCTCTTGTGATTGAACACCTGGGATGTTTCTAATCTTTCCCTAATAAAGTTAGAAACTCTAAACCACTGCACAACAAGGATTCAGAAGAAATTCTAAAATTTTATGTCTTTTCTGTTTAACTTCAATATGAGGGAGACACCTAAAAAAAAACCCTAGAAATCATAATAATAATAATGGGAGAAAATTAACTACATACAATTAAATGATGTCTATATAAAAGAAAAAAATAGGGAAGTGATGAACAATAAAAAGAACCTTAGAACTCATGGCAAAGAGTTAGTCTTCCTAATTTTAAAAGAATTATTATATATGGATAATGGATAAGAATATTTCCATATTATATATGGATAATTATATATATGGATATATGGATACGAAAAAGGCTTTCCAGATATATGGCTGGAAAAAGGTTTCCAGGTTAAATGCATCAGATTGAACACATTACATTCACATCTACTCCCTTCTGAAATATTAAAATGCAACAGTAAACAAAATTTTCAGAAGGCTCTTGTAGCCATCAAGGACAAGGAGAATAAAAAAGGGTATGGTAAGTAACTAAGTTTAGGAATGTAGGAAAAAATGAGTAATTTAGGATCCAGAAAAATTGAATAATCAAAAATAAAACAATTAGAAACAAGAATTACACTTCTATTAATACTGAATCAAAGTTATAGAAATCCAAGCCTCAATGTTTCCATCTATATAACAGAGATAACCATAGAGGCCTCTTCCTTAGTCACTGTGAGGATTTAATATTTACCACCTCCCCACCAACCTCATGCAAAGACTTTGATCCTATGTGACTACTGTCAGCAAGACAATATGTTCCCAGATGTAAACATATTAAAACACATGATGGAAAAAAATAACACCAGATGGCAGTAAAAGTTTGAAACACACAAAAAAAGGAAGAACAAAGGCAAAATAGAAAACAGTAACAAACACGGTAAACATGAATCCAATCATATCATACTCTAAATGACAAGGATCAATTAAAAGAAAGACTATCAGAATAGATAAAAAAACAAGATCCAGTTCTGTGGTATCTTTAGAAGCCTATTAAATATAATGATAAAGACAGATTAAAAGTAAACAGATAAAGACATCATGCTGATGATCAAGAGAAAGCTATACTAATTTCAGACACAGCAAGGAAAATTACCCAAAAGGCATATTATGTAATAAAGGGGGTCAATTTTGCAAAAAGATGTAACAATCCTTAATGTGTACCTGACAGTGTCAAAATGCATGAAAGAAAAATTGAGAGAATTGCAAGGAGAAAAAGATGACTTCACTGATGCATCCTGAAATTTCAGCATTTTTCTGTCAGTAATTGACAGATCCAGCATGAGAACATAGCTGAACTGAACACCACAAACTACCAACAGCATATAATTGGAACCTACAGAATATTTCCAGTAGCAGAATATACACTTTTCTCGAGCTCATATAGAACATTCACTGAGAGATCACATTCTGGGCCGTAAAACAGATTTTAACAAATTAAAAATATCAATCATACAAAACATGTTCTCAGAACCATAAATAACTCATAGGTCAAATAAGTCTCCAGAGAAGTCTAAAACTATCTTGAACTAATGAAAATGAAAACACAACTCATTTGTTGGATGCAGCAAAAGCAGTGCTTAGAGTGCACTGAATGCATATAATAGAAAGATGATCTAAAATTCAATAATCTAAAGTTTCAGCATAGAAAATGAAATTAAATCCAAAACAAAGCAGAAAATAAAAATTAGAACAGAAATCAATGAAATTAAAACAGGAAATGAGTGGTGGGGTGGAAAGCCAGTGTTTTAAAAGATCCAGCAATCCCACTGCTGGGCATACACACTGAAAAAACCAGACTTGAAAGAGACACGTGTACCCCAATGTTCATCGCAGCACTGTTTACAATAGCCAGGACTTGGAAGCAACCTAGATGTCCATCCGCAGATGAATGGATAAAGAAAGCCGTGGTACATATACACAATGGAGTATTACTCAGCCATTAAAAGAATACATTTGAATCAGTTCTAATGAGGTGGATGGAACTGGAGCCTATTATACAGAGTAAAGTAAGCCAGAAAGAAAAACACAAATACAGTATCAGATCAGATCAGATCAGATCAGTCGCTCAGTTGTGTCCGACTCTTTGCGACCCCATGAACCGCAGCACGCCAGGCCTCCCTGTCCATCACCAGCTCCCGGAGGTCACCCAGACTCATACCCATCGAGTCACCGATGCCATCCAGCCATCTCATCCTCTGTCGTCCCCTTCTCCTCCTGCCCTCAACCCCTCCCAGCATCAGAGTCTTCTCCAATGAGTCAACTCTTCACATGAGGTGGCCAAAATACTGGAGTTTCAGCTTTAGCATCATTCCTTCCAAAGCAATTCCAGGATTGATCTCCTTCAGAATGGACTGGTTGGATCTTCTTGCAGTCCAAGGGACTCTCAAGAGTCTTCTCCAACACCACAGTTCAAAAGCATCAATTCTTCGGCGCTCAGCCTTCTTCACAGTCCAGCTCTCACATCCATACATGACCACAGGAAAGACCATAGCCTTGACTAGGCGAACCTTTGTTGGTAAAGTAATGTCTCTGCTTTTGAATATGCTATCTAGGTTGGTCATAACTTTCCTTCCAAGGAGTAAGCGTCTTTTAATTTCATGACTGCAGTCACCATCTGCAGTGATTTTGGAGCCCAGAAAAACAAAGTCTGACACTGTTTCCACTGTTTCCCCATCTATTTCCCATGCAGTGATGGGACCAGATGCCATGATCTTCGTTTTCTGAATGTTGAGCTTTAAGCCAACCTTTTCACTCTCCACTTTCACTTTCATCAAGAGGCTTTTTAGCCCCTCTTCACTTTCTGCCATAAGAGTCGTGTCATCTGCATATCTGAGGTTATTGATATTTCTCCCAGCAATCTTGATTCCAACTTGTGTTTCTTGCAGTCCAGCATTTCTCATGATGTACTCTGCATAGAAGTTAAATAAACATGGTGACAATATGCAGGCTTGACGTACTCCTTTTCCTATTTGGAACCAGTCTGTTGTTACATGACCAGTTCTGTTGCTTCCTGACCTGCATACAGACTTCTTAAGAGGCAGATCAGGTGGTCTGGTATTCCCACCTCTTTCAGAATTTTCCATAGTTTATTGTGATCTACACAGTCAAAGGCTTTGGCATAGTCAATAAAGCAGAAATAGATGTTTTTCTGGAACTCTCTTGCTTTTTCCATGATCCAGCGGATGTTGGCAATTTGATCTCTGGTTCCTCTGCCTTTTCTAAATCCAGCTTGAACATCAGGAAGTTCACGGTTCACATATTGCTGAAGCCTGGCTTGGAGAATTTTGAGCATTACTTTACTAGCGTGTGAGATGAGTGCAATTGTGCGGTAGTTTCAGCATTCTTTGGCATTGCCTTTCTTTGGGATTGGGATGAAAACTGACCTTTTCCAATCTTGTGGCCACTGCTGAGTTTTCCAAATTTGCTGGCATATTGAGTGCAGCACTTTCACAGCATCATCTTTCAGGACTTGGAATAGCTCCACTGGAATTCCATCACCTCCACTAGCTTTGTTCGTAGTGATGCTTTCTAAGGCCCACTTGACTTCACATTCCAAGATATCTGGCTCTAGGTCAGTGATCACATCATCATGATTATCTGGGTCTTGAAACTCTTTTTTGTACAGTTCTTCTGTGTATTCCTGCCACCTCTTCTTAATATCTTCTGCTTCTGTTAGGTGCACACCATCTCTGTCCTTTATCGTGCCCATCTTTGCATGAAATGTTCCTTTGGTATCTCTGATTTTCCTGAAGAGATCCCTAGTCTTTCCCATTCTGTTGTTTTCCTCTATTTCTTTGCATTGATCACTGAAGAAGGCTTTCTTATCTCTTCTTGCTATTTTTTGGAACTCTGCATTTAGATGTTTATATCTTTCCTTTTCTCCTTTGCTTTTCACTTCTCTTCTTTTCACAGCTATTTGTAAGGCCTCCCCAGACAGCCATTTTGCTTTTTTGCATTTCTTTTCCATGGGGATGGTCTTGATCCCTGTCTCCTGTACAATGTCACGAACCTCATTCCATAGTTCATCAGGCACTCTATCTATCAGATCTAGGCCCTTAAATCTATTTCTCACTTCCACTGTATAATCATAATACAGTATACTAACACATATATCGGGGAAGGCAATGGCACCCCACCCCAGTACCTTTGCCTGGAAAATCCCATGGACGGAGGATCCTGGTAGGCTCCAGTCCATGGGGTCGCTAAGAGTCGGACACGACTGAGCGACTTCACTTTCACTTTTCACTTTCATGCACTGGAGAAGGAAATGGCAACCCACTTCAGTATTCTTGCCTGGAGAATCCCAGGGATGGGAGAGCCTGGTGAGCTTCCGTCTATGGGGTCGCACAGAGTCGGACATGACTGAAGCGCCTTAGCAGCAGCAGCAGCAGCAACACATATATATGGAATTTAGAAAGATGGTAACAATAACCCTGTTTACGAGACAGCAAAAGAGACACTGATGTATACAACAGACTTTTGGACTCTGGGAATGGGAGAGGGTGGGATGTTTTGGGAGAATAGCATTGAAGTATGTATAATATCATATCTGAAACGAGTCGCCATTCCCGGTACGATGCCTGATAATAGATGCCTGGAGCTGGTGCACTGGGACAACCCAGAGGGATGGTATGGGGAGGGAGGAGGGAGGAGGGTTCAGGATGGAGAACACATGTATACTTGTGGCGGATCCATCTTGATGTATGGCAAAAGCCATACAATATTGTAAAGTTAAGCAAAATAAAAATTTTAAAAAATTAAAAAAAAAACTAAAAGATCAGTAAAAGTGAAAAGACTCTAACAAGGTTAGAGAGGAAAAAAGACACAAATTAATAATATGAGAGGCTATCTCTACTAATTCCATTGATTTTAAACAGGTAATAAAGGAATACTGTAAAAAAACAAATATATCAATAAAAAGTCTATGCCCACAAATTAGAAAACTTAGATAAGTGGACCAGTTCCTTGAAAGACACAACCTGCCAAAACCCAAACAATCTGAATAAATCTACCTATTAAAGAAATAGAATAAATAATAAACTTCCTAAATAGAAAACACTTTGCCCAAATAGGTACACTGGTGAACTCTATCAAACATTCAACAAATTATGCCAAATCTCTTTCAAAACCTAGAAGTAGAACATTTCCTAAATTATGAGATCAGTGTTACAGTAAGACCAGACAAGAATCACAAAAACCACAGACTGGTCTCTCTCATAAACACAGATAAAAATCCTTAAATATTAGTAAATCAAATCTAACAATGTATAAAAAGAAATATTCTAGGTATGCAAGGTGGTTCAACATTAAAAAAATAAATTAATGTAATCAACCACATCAATAGAATAAAAGGACACTCATTGTGGTTTTATTTGTGGAGGCAAAATCATAGACAGAACCTAATATCCAATAATGTAGAGAAATTTGAATAAATTATGGTAAAGTCATATAAAAATGTATTATAAAGCTATTAAAAATGTTTTGTTCTATATTCACCTAGGAAGAAGTTATGGTTACACACAAAAAACCCACAAGTAATGTCTATACCATTTTTGAAAAGAAATAATTCTATGACTATGAACATATATATTTGATGCATCATTACAGGTGAAGAGAAAGTCTATAAGCATAAACATAATGTTATCACTGGCTGACCCAGGTGATAGAACTGAATAAGGGTTAGAGAAGGAAGATGAGGAAGTAGTTAGCTTTCCTTTGTACGGTTTAACTTAAAGTCAGTATTTGTGGCTTTAGAAGTTCCAAGGGTACAGTCCAAGGGAGTAAAAAAGATCCTATGTAGAGTGAACCATTCTAATTTTCTTTTGAAGTAACAGACAGCAAGACCTACTCTGCCTGTAGAATTCATAATCCTGGTTATTCCTTCAAATTTCTGATGATCTAATATGTTAGTAGTTGATCAATAAACCTAACTAGATATCTAGAATAGTTATCCCAATTTTCATTAATATATGACAAGATTTTTATCATATATTTATATCAGATTTGAGAAACTTTATATCAGATTTGAGAAAACACACTAAAAAATTCCACAAATTATTCAAAACAGAAACATACCTTTTTTCTTCAGAAGAGTTCATATTTTCTCCATAAAGTAGTAGGGTAAGTCCTTCTTCCACAGATGCAATTCTTGCCAAAATATGAGCTATATGAATTAACGCTGTTTCAGAGCAATTTGGAGCAGCCTGTATGTTAAATATATCATATAATTTTATGACATGTTAACATATCACAGACTAACATTCAAGGATGGAACTGTAATCTAATAAAGTAATATTATCACAACAAAAAAAGAAAGTTAATGATTGTTAGGCTGTGAAATATGTCTGAACTAAATGCATCATTAGATTATATTCTCATACTAGAACAGTTGATAAGGCAAAAACATATATACTTTTTATCCAAGGCTATTATTGTTTATTAAGACAGCTGAAACAATTGCTGCTATTATAATTTTATATGCATATAATTCTAGATGACAAATGCAGTAGCTCTTCTTCTTTGCCCTTTACTCTTCACTCACTGGGCTACATCTGATCTAATTTCATTGCACATGCGATCTAACATACTATCTAACATACTTTCTAAGGGACACCATCTTTTCCTATAACCGATTGGGTCATGAGTTATAGGTGTGACTGCTGCTGCTACTACTGCTAAGTCACTTCAGTCATGTCCGACTCTGTGCGACCCCACAGACGACAGCCTACCAGGCTCCTCTGTCCCTGGGATTCTCCAGGCAAGAATACTGGAGTGGGTTGCCATTTCCTTCTCCAATGCATGAAAGTGAAAAGTGAAAGTGAAGTTGCTCAGTCGTGTCCAACTTTTAGCAACCCCATGGACTGCAGCCTACCAGGCCCCTCCGTCCGTGGGATTCTCCAGGCAAGAGAATATGAGTGGGTTGCCACTGTCTTCTCCATAGGTGTGACTAAGAACTATCAATTCATGAGTTGGCCAATAGCTAATGATGTCAACTAATGACAAAACCTAAGTGGAACTGATCATATTTCCCCATTTTTTTTGGTTAAAAGTAGTAAAACTAGTTTTACCAGTACATAGCAAATTAGTACATAGGAAATACTAAAAACTAGAGAGTTGTGTCAATGCTAGAGACTATATAGAAGTCTAAGTCTACTAAAGTTTCCATTCTTTCTAGGACCTACTTATGCACCTATACCTACATATATGCAATGCACCTATTCTCTATGATAATTTTGAATATATCTATACAGAGACTGCAGCCATGAAATTAAAAGACGCTTGCTCCTTCAAAGGAAAGCTATGACAAACCTAGATAGCATATTGATAAGCAGAGACATCACTTTGCCAACAAAGGTCCATATAGTCAAAGCTATGATTTTCCAGTAGTTATGTACAGATGAGAGAGTTGGATCACAGGCTGAGTGACACAGAATTGATGCTTTTGAACTGTAGTTCTAGAGAAGACTCTTGAGAGTCCCTTGGACAGCAAAGGAGATCAAACCAGTTAATCCTAAAGAAATCAACCCTGAATATTCATTTGAAGGACTGATCTGAAGCTGAAGCTCCAACACTTTAGCCACCAGATTGTGAAGAGCCTACTCACTGGAAAAGACACTGATGCTGGGAAAAAACTGAAGGCAAAAGGAGAAAGGGGTGACAGAGGATAAGATGGTTGGATGGCATCACTGACTCAGTGGACATGAATTTGAGCAAACTCTGGGACAGAGTGGAGGACAGAGGAGCCTGGCATGCTGTAGCCATGGGGTTGCAAAGAGTCGAACATGACTTAGTGGCTGAACGAAAAATACCTTGCAACCAATACATTCTAATAAATTCAGTGGGTTAGTTTAACTAATGAGGGGTCAAGTATATTCACCTGAAGAATTCTTAACTAGATGATCTAATGTTTAATTTGTTACTTTCACACTAAATATCTTTCTTAAAACAAATTCTGTACTTTCCTTCATTCATACACACATTTTTTAAACTTTCTTTTTCCTCATTTTCAATATTTTGTTTGTTTAATATTCTGTCTTTCCTATTAGAGTGGGTTCCTTAAAAAACAATGACTATGTCTTAGTCACTTCTATATTTCAATTACCCAGCACAGAGCCAGTGATGCAGCAGTGACTCAGTGGGTAGTGTTCATGCCTTAAGTGAAATAATGAATGTCTATTATGTGCCAGACAGTTTTTTTTTTTATTCTCAAGAATCACTGCAACTTGGGTACAATTACAGAAGTACATAATGTGAGAATATAGACAAACACCTATCTGTCAGGGAGAATTGAGAGAAAATTTCAAGCTACAATAAACTATGGTCTGAAGAACAAACAGTCCAAGTTAGAGACTTTTCAGGGCAAGGAATAAGTGTTTAAACATAGGGAAATACTATAACCTGACTTAGAAAATGCAAATGATCTCTTATAACTGGAATATACAGGAAAGAAACAGGTACAATATAAGAAAACAGAAAATTCGACATAAATGTCTAGTTGAAAAGTCTGAAGTTTATCCAGCAAGCAACAAGTAACCTTAGTGGCAAAATAGGAATAGGCTGGAAAGTGGAAAACTGAACAAGAAAAAATGTGTATATTCCAAGCAAGAAATTATCAGGGCTTAAAAAAAGTAATACCTATACTTGTGGCTTAGCAGTAAAGAATCCACCTGCAATACAGGAGATTCTGGAGATGCACGTTTGATTTTTGGGTTGGGAAAATCCCACGGAGGAGGAAATGGCAACCCACTCCCATAATCTCACTGGGAAAATCCTATGGACAGAGGAGTCTAGCCAGTGGGCAACAGTCCCTGGGGTCACAAAAGAGTCAGCATTGCCTGAGCATGCATGTGCACACACAAACAAAAGCAAAACAGTGGGGATTAAGAGAAATACCTGGATTTTAGACACACGCAGGGGGAAAAAAATCTAAATTTAAAAATCTTAAATATAAATTGAATGTAGAGAGTGAAGGAGCTCCCATTTACAGAACAGAAAAGGGCAAGAAAAAAAAAATACTGTTTTGCATACACACCAAGGAAACCAGAATTGAAAGAGACACGTGTACCCCAATGTTCATCGCAGCACTGTTTATAATAGCTAGGACTTGGAAGCAACCTAGATGTCCATCAGCAGATGAATGGATAAGAAAGCTGTAGTACATATACACAATGGAGTATTACTCAGCTATTAAAAAGAATACATGTGAATCAGTTCTAATGAGGTGGATGAAACTGGAGCCTATTAGAGTGAAGTAAGCCAGAAAGAAAAACACCAATACAGTATACTAAAGCATATATATGGAATTTAGAAAGATGGCAATGATAACTCTGTATGCGAGACAGCAGAAGAGACACAGATGCATAGAACAGTCTTTTAGACTCTGTGGGAGAGGGAGAGGGTGGGTTGATTTTGGAGAATGGCATTGAAACATGTATAATATCATATAAGAAACAAATTGCCAGTCCAGGTTCGATGCCTGATACAGGATGCTTGGGGCTGGTGCACTGGGATGACCCAGAGGGATGGTATGGGGAGGGAGGTGGAGGAGGGGTTCAGGATGAGGAACATGTGTATACCCGTGGCGGATTCATGTTGATGTATGGCAAAACCAATACAATATTGTAAAGTAATTAACCTCCAATTAAAATCAATAAATTAAATAAATTAAAAAAAAAGAAAATACTGAGTTTGGCTCATGGAATAAATAACAAAAAAAAGTGTTCAGTAGGCACCTGAAGTTAGTAGGCAGCTAAAGAAGTCTGGAGCTGAAGTGATCTAACCATCCAGGAAAAGCATACTAAGAGAAAGAAAAGTGAACCAGGTCCTGAATCACTGAGGACAGCAGGGACTTAGAAAGGAAACCACAGAGGCAACAAAGAATATTTAGAAAGGGACAGAAAAAAACAGAAAGATTGTACGAAAGCTAAAGAAACATAATTTCAGAAGTGATCTACTGTGTTAACAATCAAATCTGAAAAGTTACGTTTTAAAATTACAGGCAACTGCAATCAAAGCTCCATCAGTGACATGATGAAGGCAAGATTATAATACAATGAGGTGAGAAACAATGGGAAGAGAAGGAGCCAAGACAAGAATGGTAATCTGCCATAATTAAAAGCTTATTGTTAAAAAGATCAGATATAAGATGGTAGTTAAAATTGTGCACTGGGTAATCAAGAGTTTCTCCCATCCCAACACATTTATAGGTAAAAGAAAGATGCCAAAATAAAACAGAAAGTTAAAGATAGATAGATGAAAGCTAAGAAGCAATATGGGAAATAGATGGGGAAACAGTGGAAACAGTGTCAGACTTTATTTTGGGGGGCTCCCAAATCACTGCAGATGGTGACTGCAGCCATGAAATTAAAAGACGCTTACTCCTTGGAAGGAAAGTTATGACCAACCTAGATAGCATATTCAAAAGCAGAGACATTACTTTACCAACAAAGGTCTGTCTAGTCAAGGCTATGGTTTTTCCAGTGGTCATGTATGGATGTGAAAGTTGGACTGTGAAGAAAGCTGAGCGCCAAAGAATTGATGCTTTTGAACTGTGGTGTTGGAGACTTTTGATAGTCCCTTGGACTCCAAGGAGGTCCAACCATTCCGTCCTAAAGGAGATCAGCCCTGGGTGTTCATTGGAAGGACTGATGCTAAAACTGAAACTCCAATACTTTGGCCACCTCATGTGAAGATCTGACTCACTGGAAAAGACCCTGATGCTGGGCGGGATTGGGGGCAGGAGAAGAAGGGGACGACAGAGGATGAGATGGCTGGATGGCATCACCGACTCCATGCACATGAGTTTGAGTATACTCTGGGAGTCGGTGATGGACAGGGAGGCCTGGCGTGCTGCAATTCATGGGGTTGCAAAGAGTCAGACATGACTGAGTGACTGAACTGAACTGAACTGAAGAAGCAATAGCTATGTTTCAAAATCCAGGAGTACATTTCTTAGCTCTGGTATGTGGTTTACATTTTGAAATTTATGTTATGGTTATGTTTAGGTTTCAAAATTTATGTTATGGCATTCTATAATATTAAATTGTATATTATGATCTATTTATTTCTTCTCTGGTCTCCTGTTTTCCTGAGGCTGACTAAGATCAAAATATTTTCATTATAACCACTTACTTTCCCAGAATTCCACACTGTGTACCACAGCCACATAAATGTTTAATGCCTTCTGAATGAGCAATAAATGATGAATATGTGAGTGGATGAACAGTTGCCCACCCCACTAAGAGGTGGGCAAAGGGAGAAGAAATCAATAAAAAACACTACAAAACACAGACACGGAAAATCCAAAACCTTAGTCTATTGCTAAGGCTTTTAGTCATTTCCCAAAAATTTAGTCACAGGAGTGGAGAGATGTATTACACAGACTGCACCAGTGGTGATGGTACCAACTCTTCCACCTACTAAATGTCTGACATTAAGCAGTTTCTTTCAGCCTTGGGTGTGATGGATACAGTATATAATGTAAGGTAATATACTGTACAAACTGCAGAGACATACATATGTTCAGAACTGGGATGCTTATAAGTTTATCTAAAATAATACTTGTTCTTCATATTTAAAAAAAGCTAACTCCAGGAAAATATTTCCAAAGGCTATACAGTTGTCGTTAAAACAAACAACAAAGTACTCATAATACTTAAAAGATTTATAAAACAAATATCTTAATAGATAACTTCAGTTCTTGCCTGACCAGAAAAAAAGATTAAGATGTTATATGGACTTTTCCCTGACACTGTCATAACTAAAATCAACTAACTGTATGAAGTGAGATTTAAAATACATTTATATGGAAAATGGTATAATACTTCAAATGATCAAATTTAGAAGTCCCACTGAATATTCACTAATACCCAATTAAGAGACTCTTTATTACCAACCTTAGTTCCTTTCATTAAGTTCTGTATAGGCTGAAGAAGAGCCTCAATCACAGTGTTGTTATATAAGCATTCAGTTGCACATTCTTTCTGATCACAGAGTATACACAGAACTTCAGTTGCCATACTTGCAGGAGAATAATCCTCTGATAACGAAGAAGTATTTTTTGAAAATTTAATAAGACATTACTTACATCTTTTGTTTCTGTGTTAGCTATTGCTGTTTCAAAAAGCTCATCAAGGTTAATTAAAGAGTTTAAAAATCACACAATTCAATGCTCAGAGGATGATTTATTACCAAATTATGACCTGAAACTTCAGAATATTTGCTTAATGTATCTTCAAGTTAATGAAAGCAAATGACATTATAAACACCAAAAGACATCATTAGATCATTTGCTGTTTGACATTAAAGCTCTGCTTGATAGTGAGGATGTGGTTTGAAGCAAATTCACAACTTCTCCCCTCCTGGCAAACACCTTTCTTATTGCATTCACTTTTCTTCTTTTTCTTAAAAAAAGAAGAAAGTATATTCAGGTGTCAAGCCTGGGAGTAAACTAGAATCATTAAAAAATATAAAGCACAGCCAAAAAGAAAGCAGAGGAGAAACTGTAATGGAAACTAGCATATTTCTTGTGTTTAACATAAAACCAATGAAATAAATTAACATTTTTAAGACTTTTAAAAATATATATATTCAGGAAGACACAGATATAAATAAATATAATACAGAGAACAGTCCCATGATTAATGTGGTATTTTTAGTTTCATAAATTAACATTTGCAGATATTTGCCTCCTAATATACTAAACAAAATAGTGTTTTACATGAAGAAATTAGGGAACCAAAAGTTAGTAATGTAAGGTTTTCCCAGTAATATACAACATAAAAATACTAAAGTTCTTAATTTATACTCTAATATTCCATACTCCATGAATTCACTAACCAAATACTTGACAGGACCAATGTAATCTATTATGAAGAATGCTATCTTAATGAAATCTCTTTACCAAATGAGGTCTGTGAAAACATCCAGAAAATAGAATATTTTTCCATGGTTTCTATTTCTCTATTTATAATAGAAGCGGATTACCTAAATGACCAGGTGATGTCATCTTTGGACAAGCTGGTGAATGATAGATAAGTTGGGTAAACAGAACCAGAAGATCTGTAAGGGATACCGAATCTTCAAAAAGGAAGAAAAAGAACGTCATTTTCTAGCATATGTTTACAAGTTAGAAAATTTTAAACTAATCATCCATCCTCCTAATCTGAGTTTTCATAAAGACTATGGGACAATTAGGAAAAAAGGGTCTATAATACAAGATTATATCCAGAAGAATTAATTAGACATAGTTGCCTAAAGATCACAGCTAGTTTTTAGCGGAATCAGAACAAGGACATCTAGTTCTAAATCCAGACTTGAATCATCCAATATAGCTAGGATTTTAAAAGGCAGAGAGAAAAAAATAAGGAAACATTAAAGACAGGGGAAATAGAATTATACAAGTAGGAAGAAGTACATACTGGGAGAAGAAAAAAATAACACTTTACATAAGCCTGTCAGCAGACTGAAAGGTACCTTGCTCAGTATCCTAGCAGAGACCAAGCCAAATCTCTAAACCAACAAAATCATAGCACAAATTTTATCATACCTGAACATATTCATATCTCCTAACTGCACTTACCTTTTCTAGTCTTTAACTTTATAGGAAATAGCTTTCGGCCTTGTGTATAGATCAGTAATCTTCCCAAAAGGCTCAGTGAGTGAATGAAATAAATGTATTGTAATTCTTGTCCTGAGTAGTAGAAAGTTTTCTGCTTAATCCCTTAAAAGAAAAATAATTACATTTGTTTTAATGCTATTATATTTCATAGTACCTGTTTTTATTTTTCTCTGAACATTAAACAAGGTTGCAGTCTATAATGGAGACACTTGGTATAAATTTCTTTAAAAATCCCTTACTGTTTCCCAAGATACTTTAATACACTTAAATCTGAAGAAAAGGATTCATTATAAAATTTATCAGACAAGTATAATAGGCATACAGTGATCATTCTAAAACAAGTACCATAAGATTATTAGTTATCTGTCATTATAAAGAGACTGAATTAAGGACAGAAGGAACTCAATACAAAACATTATTACTGCATAATTCCACCAATTAAAGGCCAGTAGCACAATTATATTTATAACCATGTTTGCAGATGAAATTAGAATTGCTAAAATAAAGGCACCTTCTAACATATATCATTTATTCACTCATTCATCCATATATTCGAGATCTACTGAGTACCTGTTTTATAGAAGACCTTGAACTATTTGCTGGTGTCAAAAACCAAGAAGAGTGAAACCAGGCTTCCAATGGCAAACAGCCTGATATGAACAGAGCATTGGGAGGATAATCAGGAGAAACAGATGGCTAGAGGATAGCAGCAACATATCAGGACTTAGCTGCAGAAAGAGTATGGGCTTTATTATAGACAACTGGGATGATACTAAAGGGTTTCAAGCAGAAAAGTAATCAAATATGCTTGTGGAAAACTGACTGATGGCAACATGGAAAGGTGAATGGAAGAAGGTCAAGGCTTAAAGTAACACTCATTAGGAAAATCACAAACAAAAGCATCCATTAGAAAAAAGAACGCAGAAGATAAGACAAAAAATAAATGTTCAAGGAAATAAAATCCGTGTGCCTTAGCTAGAATTACATGCATACCATGAAAAGATTTTTAAAAATTCTTAAGTTTCTGAGTACATAGTAAATTCTTCTTCTATTTAATTCTGAAGAAAAAATGTTTAGAAAGATTATAATGATTTCAGTCCTTGATATTTTAATATTGACGTTCCCAAGGATCTTCCAAATAGAATACTAAGTATGAGTGCATTGGTTTGGGACTCAAGAAAGGAATACAGACTTAAACATTTCAGGGTGATCATTTATATATAAAAATATGTAATACTTGAAACCATGAGAGTGAACAGGCTCCCTCAAGAGACAATAGATAGACTAAGCTGGAAAAAAAAAAGCAAAGAGCAAAACTTTTTTAAGTACAGACATAAAAAGAGCCTTTCAAATGACTAAGAAAAACGTGTTAGATGAGAATGAAGAAATCTAAGAAAGAATGGTATCAGGAAGATGAGGGAAAGAGTCAAGAGAGGCAAATGCTGTAAAATGAGGACAAGAAAGAAGAGAAAGTTAATGGGAAGACAATGGAGCAGCAGAAATAAAAGTCTAATTTCCATGGTTGAGAAGTGAATAGGAGATAAAGAAATGGGGCCTGGGTATATATTCAATAGTCAGAGGGCCTTTTCTCTTAAGGAAAGCAAAGAGAAGTAAGGTACATATGAAATTGCTCAATTTTTTATATGAAAAATATGAGCAGGTTTAGAGAATGCAAGGAAAGGTACCAATAGAAAGGAAGACAACAACAAATGAAGCAATGGTTCTTAAAAAAAAAACAAAACAAAACACCAGATGGGAACAGAATCAAGAGCAGACAAGTAGTTCAATCTGGAACAGAAGGATTGCCTCTTCATTCTAACTGGGAGAAATGGAACATTCATAAGGGCACATAAATATTCATCTGCATGCATAAATGCAAGACATCTAGAAATTTCATATCTAAAAACTTCCATTTTTCCCAGTGAGAGAGGATGCAAGATTTCCTCTTAGAAAAAAGTAGGCAAGGGCAATACAGTAGAGTTTGATGAAATTCACTGAACACTGAAGAAAGAATATCTAAGATGATTCCAAAGCAACACAAAGAGCTGCTGAAGTGAGAGAAATGCATCAGTGCACTATCAATTAAATGTTACAACACTCTGCAACCTGTCCTCTTCCTGAGGACTGGAAGTGACCTAGAGTCTCTGCTCAATTTCCTGAGGACCAGAGGTGATCTAGCGTCTCTGCTCAATATCCTGAGAACCAGAGGTGACCTAGAGTTTCTGCCCAATTTCCTGAGGACCATAGGTGACCTAAAACCTCTGCTTAATTTTCTGAAGACCAGAGGTGACCTACAGTAGAGGAACTATAGGCATGAAACTCTGAAAAAGAAAGCAAAAATTTTGAAAGAAATGTTGAAAGACTACAATGGAGCACCCTGAAGTCTTCACTAGACAGGGAAAAAACCAAGGTAGTGAAGGGCTGGGAGAGTGGTAGGGAAAAAAGCTAGATACAACATTTTATATTAATTAGAAAAATTCATGAATTTACAGATTATACACACACACACAGGCTTCGCTGGCAGCTCAGACATTAAAGAATATGCCTGCAATGCAGGAGACACGGGTTCAATCCTTGGGTTGGTAATATCTCCTGGAGAAGGGAATGGCTATCCACTCTAGTATTCTTGCCTGGAGAATTCCATGGACAGAGGAGCCTGGTGCAATGGCACCCCACTCCAGTACTCTTGCCTGGAAAATCCCATGGACGGAGGAGCCCGGTAGGCTACAGTCCACAGGATCGCTAGGAGTCAGACACAACTAAGAGACTTCACTTTCACTTTCATGCATTGGAGAAGGAAATGGCAACCCACTCCAGTGTTCTTGCCTGGAGAATCCCAGGGACAGGGGAGCCTGGTGGGCTGCCGTCTATGGGGTCGAACAGAGTCGGACAGGACTGAAGCGACTTAGAAGCAGCAGGAGCCTGGTGGGCTACATTCCATGCAGTCGCAGAGAGTCAGACATGACTGAGTGACTAACACTTTTACTTTCATATGCACATAAACTTATATATCTTTGTCTTCTC
Source organism: Tragelaphus eurycerus (assembly GCA_935064755.1). Classification (NCBI taxonomy): domain Eukaryota; kingdom Metazoa; phylum Chordata; class Mammalia; order Artiodactyla; family Bovidae; genus Tragelaphus; species Tragelaphus eurycerus. Next base: position 37,667,275 of record CAKXYN010000012.1, read on the forward strand.
TCAAAGTTCTGGCTTCCTTCTGTACTTTCTCCTTTACTACAAAACACTTATATTTTGAAACCTGTTAATAACTGGTCTTTGGCCATTTTTCTTGAGTAAAGAATTTATTCAGGGATAAAGAATATTATAAGGTATCTTCATATTCTCAAAGAACTTAATATTTCCCTAAAGAAGTGACATAGAATGATAAAAGATATAAAATTCACATACAAAGCTGTATGAAATCAGCAAGAACAATAAAAATTCACCCAAGGCAAAGAAGCCTTCTTGAAAAACTCAAAGTTTACTCTTTCACAATAAGGTTTTTATCAGTGTAGGGATTATGGATAGTGGCAGCAGGAGTAGGAATAACCAAAGTGTAGGCACTGGTATGCCTTCTAAGAGAAATTTCACTTCTATCAATAACTAGATATGAGATTAGATAGATAAATAAGGGCCAGACTATGAAACATCTAGAATATTTTAGCTCAGACTGAGGATAAGCAGAGAAGAATCATAAAAGGGGGCAAAGTATTCAATAATAAAACAGTATCCCATAGAAATTTTCCTCCCACTAAAATGCACCTGATATACGTTCATTCTTTCTTCCTCTAGCGTATTACTGCAATGTAACTCACGAGGACATACACCGTGTTATGAACTGAAAAACTGCAGACTGTATGAATCACTATGATAACTTCAAATGTAGAAAAGGTCATATTATGCTGTATCTTAAATCTGTGGAGAGTATCTTGTATTAGCAAAAGCAATCTAATTTATTATGATATTAAAAAATAAATCACAAAGCTATTTATTATAAAATTTACCATTTTTTAAAGTGTAACAAAATATAATACTTACCACAAGACTTTGAATGTCCCAAAACTTCATCACCTTTCATGGTTTCACACAACTCAAAGTACTGAACACACTGCTGAACTGCTGTAGTTATCTAATAAAATAACAGCTTATTAATCCTAAAATTTTAAGCACTCAAGTCCATGTATTAAAGACATTAGTCAAGGCTGTAAAATATGTTGGGAAAATATCTAGGAAAAATATTCAGAAAATTTAGAATAGCACCTTTCCACTGAAGCTCAGTCTCTGCAGTTACATTTTAACTACAGCTTCATTCCAGGAAACATGGAAAATATTTGTAGACCAATAAATATACTATTGTTATAATGTTAGTATTAAGACAAAAATACAAATGTATTTTACATTTTATAGTGAAAGATGAAAAAATTCTGGTCATGACTTTAAAAATTCTCTTGTCAATATCCCCAATTTCCTTAAGAGTATTTTCTTCCTACTTAGCCAGTAAAAAGTGACCTGTATCTAGCTTTCATTTCCATCTTAGATACCAGAATTGCTAAAAGCTGATAAAGAAAATTCTCAATACAAAGAACAGTCATAAAGAATGATCTCCAATTTCTGTACCCAGCGATTCTAATAGTCTTGATTCTACCTCCTTTTCCCACTCTCCTCAAGCAAAGATTTCAAATCTTTTTCCTTTCCTCTGCACCTACATACTTCCTGTAGATACCGTCTCATTCTTCTCTCAAATAGAGGTCACCAGTGAGTTACGGAGTAATAATTGCTAGATGTAGTAATAAAGAGGGTTTTGTTGATCTTCAAAAAATCAATTTCAAGGGAGCTTGGGGAATAGAACTAACTATAAGGAAAGGGAATAGGAACTGAAAAATTAAAGGCAGATAGTATAATTTTCATTTTCAAGAAGGTTAGCCTTGAAAGAAAAAAAGGGTAAAACATAGGGGTGAGGTCTTAGGTCAAGAATGAATTCTTCAGGTTGAAAGGATATGGTCTTGCTTAAGGAGAAAGGAAGTTACGAGTATATAGAAGAGAAAGGATAATAGATAGAATAGTGTCTAAGAGCAGGAGCAGCTAGGATCTAAGGGAAAGGAAAGGTTAAGCTTTAGATGGGAAAATGAAGGAGGCTGTGTGGACAGAGAGGAATTCATAATGATGGAATCAAGGAATTGATAGATTTCCTAGTCTCATTCATTCTTATGGCCTTATTTCATGTAGAAGAATTAGCATGGCAAAATTACCATCATTAGAACGGCCCGCCTACAAGACTGGACCTTGACCATCATCTGGAAACCTGGATTTCAGAACTTTTCCTACCATTCTAAAAATGGTACTTCAACAAATAACATGGTTTTTATGCTGAACGTCTGTGTTCCTTCTGGGTGTGTGGAATCCCTGGTATGTAGTAGGCAGAAGGTGTGAACATGATTAATCCCTGACTTGAAAATGGGCACTAAATCTCTAATAAATTTCTCTGGTAGACAACATTTCACACGAGCTGTCATAATTTGACACTGGAGAAATTAAGATGAGTCCTGTGTGACTCTGCTGGGAAAAAAGACTCTTAGAAGTTCATGCCTGGTATCTTTTCCAGTGTGCCTTATCCTTACACCAGTTCTATTTTGCATCTTTTTTTTTCTGTAAGAAACCATAGCTGGGAGTACAACCACACTCTGAGTGCTAGAAATTCTCCCAGCAAAACATCAAATCTAGGGATGGGCTTTGGGAACCCCCTTTCATATCTATGTCTAAATCAACCTTTAGGATACAGATCAATAAAATGAAATCTCCCCACCAGGAAATCTGGATCTCAAACTTAATACGACCAAATCTACCAAATCTAAAGTCGGTTAACCTTTTCCAAAATCCTGTTTTCTTCCTACTGTGTTACTTATATCAATGAATGACAAATATTCAAATGAGTAAGTCCTGACCCGAAGTATGAGTCACTAAGTCATGTCTGACTCTTTGTGATCCCATAGACTATAACTCACCAGGCTCCTCTGTCCAGAGAATTCTCCAGGCAAGAATACTGGAGAGGGTAGCTATTTCCTTCTCCAGGGGAACTTCTTGACCCATGGATTGAACCTGAGTCTCCTGCATTGCAGGTGGATTCTTTACCACTGAGCCACCAGGGAAACTCAAGTCCTTACCAAATCCCCATTCAAAAAGTCAAATCCTCTAAAACTTATATTCAAAATATAGTACTCCTAAGTCCATCCATCGGAGAAGGCAATGGCACTCCACTCCAGTAATTTTGCCTAGAAAATCTCACGGATGGAGGAGCCTGGTAGGCTGCAGTCCACGGGGTCGCTAGAGTCGGACACAACTGAGCAACTTTCCTTTCACTTTTCACTTTCATGCACTGGAGAAGGAAATGGCAACCCACTCCAGTGTTCTTGCCTGGAGAATCCCAGGGATGGGGGAGCCTGGTGGGCTGCCGTCGCTGGGGTCGCACAGAGCCAGATACGACTGAAATGACTTAGCAGCAGCAGCAGCAAGTCCATCCATTTATCCCAATTCACTGTCAAAGCCTTAATTCATGTTTCCACAATCTTTTGCCTCTTAGGAGAGATGTATTGAAGTAAAAACTATCTCCACCTACACCTTTTGCTCATTTTCCAAATTTTCCAAAGCCCTAATATAATGTTACTTCAGTACATGAAAATCTATCAGTGTATTACTAAATCTCCAGAATAAAGGTCAATCACCCAAATTTGACAATAAGAACTTTCTAATGACCTAACATTAGTTTTATTCCTATTACCCTCCAGATGCCCCTCTCCCAAGACACACACACATGCACAGAGAAATACATCTACCTGTGTAAAAAGTCAGTCACCAAAAGCCAATTCAACAGTTATTTGACTAGTCAAATAACCAATTCATTAAAAGCAAATACACCAAAAATCTCACCAGTGAGTATAAGTCAATTAATTCTGAAACACATTCAAAACTGAAATGTACAACAAACTCATTTTTATCTGCAAAAAGGAAAAGGCTGAAGATTCCCTTCAAGTAGGTCTTATTTATTCTTCATGAAATTATGAGACCTTAAACTGCCTCATACATGATGAAACAAGCTAAGGTCAACTGACACAGACCCAATTTAAAGTATCTAAAATTTTTTCAAAAAACATCATCCACTTAATACTAGTTTTAAGGGAACTGGTTTTCAGGAAATATCTCTAATACTAACTCACACATCTCTTAGCAATCTATGTCCAGCCATATTAAGGATGTGCAGTTTCCAAGTGTACTGTGTATTTTCCAATCCCTAAAGCCTTTAAAACATGTTATTCCATGACCCTAAAATATTTTCCCACCATTACACTAATCACCTTCCCTCCTTTCCAGAATAACATCTATTCATTAATTTAAAAATTCCCCACAATCCTTGGAAATGAGTGGTGGTTCTACGAATAAAAGCCAGAACAACCATACTTTTATATAACCATGGTTAACAGGTATCTAGAACAAATTTAAAATCTTGTAAATCATTGTATGTCATCAGATCTCTATGAACTTTACTTCTGAAAACCAACCAATCAGTAGCCCCTTCCTTCTAAAAGTCAGCCAACAACAGGCATGCTCTGGGAAATTTACTGTTGGCTTGAACTCACTTATTACCTCTAAAAGCCCATCAGACCAGTTCCAAGTTTTCCCCAAAATCCTGTATTAACATCTGCTTTGCCTAATTAAGTAAGCAACAAATACAGTTTGATGCATTGTTTCAGATACTGAACAGTGCTCTTAAACTTCAACATTTCTGGAGCTTCCATGGAGATTACCTTGAGGACTCTCAATTTGCATCATTTCCATGGGGCCCTCAAAGAAAAGCGTCTACTGGGGCCATAAGTCCCAAGCTTTGATAATCCTTCAGATTTGCCACCACTCGAGTCTGTGTCAACGATGATCTAAGATTCATCTTGCTTTATTGAGTTCTCATTGCTAGATTTTATTATCCTTGGATTTATTATGAAATAGCTCTTTGTACAAAGAAGCCTTTTTGTTTTGGAGGAGCACCACTGGGTCATTAGTTCTATTATTGTTCTATTGTCAACATGCCTATTCTTTTGTGCTCATTTTGCTTTTGTCGTTATTTGCACAGACTGTGAACTCCTGTTTTGTTTTGGGTTAGCTTGCATCTACTGAATATATAAAAGAATGCTCAGAAGAAGGCATAGTCCAAGAAGTCACTAATCCAGTCAATTCGATCCAAACCAGCCCTGAGATAAGTGGCTACCAGCAATAAACTCATTTAAAGGAAACTGGTCTTCTACAAAAATTTTATGACTACACTCCCTGATTTGTCAATTCTTGAAAAAAAAAAAAAAAAAGGGAATCAATTATTATTCTGTCACCAATCACACAGGCCCTCCCTCACTTCTGCTTAGTCAGAACCTGAAACACCATTCATAAGCACACACTTTTGCCCAAAAGTATAGTGATTTGTTTCATGTTTATCAGGAGTTTGCAGCCTCTGCTTGATAAAAATACTTCTGAGATGAAATTATATTAAAATCCTAATTCTTCAAAAAACTGCCATTATGGGGAAATTTTGATATGACAAACATAGTTAAAACAGGCTCTAAAGAATTAGAAGACCAATGAACAAACAGCTTCTCTGTGAACTCAAAGCACTATCTCCAAATAATCTCTCTCAGATACTCGTTAGCTCACTTCCACTCAGATCTTCAAAAACTCATTCTTCTTTGCACTCATTTCTACTCATCTATATTTTCACTACCCACTTAAACTTAATTCTGTTCCTTCTACCTCTTTCCCTCACTTCTTACATGTTTTATCTTTGCTTGAGAAGAGTAACAATCACTGAAAAAGGCACATCTCAGAAGAGGAACAATTAGAAGACATAATATCCCCTTTAAATTGCAGGAGCAGAAACCAAATCTATCGTAGGTAAATTTAAATACTAAAGAGTCAAGTTGAGGGAATAAAAAATGAGTATTCTAAACTTTCACTTCAGTTCAGTTGCACAGTCGTGTCCGAGTCTTTTTGATCCCATGGACTGCAGCACACCAGGCCTCCCTGTCCATCACCAACTCCTAGAGTTCACTCAGACTCATGTACATTGAGTCGGTGATGCCATCCAGCCATCTCATCTTCTGTTGTCCCCTTCTCCTCCTGCCTTCAATGTTTCCCAGCATCAGTGTCTTTTCTCAGTTCTTCACATTAAGTGGCCAAAGTACTGGAGTTTCAGCTTCAGCATCCAGTTCTTCCAATGAACATTCAGAACTGATTTCCTTTAGGAGGGACTGCTTGAATCTCCTTGCAGTGCAAGGGACTCTCAAGAGTCTTCTCCAACACCACAGTTCAAAAGCATCAATTCTTCGGCACTCAGTTTTCTTTATAGTCCAACTCTCATATCCATATATGACCAATGGAAAAACCATAGCCTTGACTAGATGGACCTTTGTTGGCAAAGTAATGTCTCTGCTTTTTAATACGCTGTCTAGGTTGGTCATAACTTTTTTTCCAAGGAGCAAGCATCTTTTAATTTCATGGCTGTAGTTACCATCTGCAGTGATCTTGGAGCCCCCCTAAAAAAGTCTGCTACTGTTACCACTGTTTCCCCATCTATTTCCCATGAAGTGATGGGACCAGATGCCATGATCTTCGTTTTCTGAATGTTGAGCTTTAAGCCAACTTTTTCATTCTCCACTTTCACTTTCATCAAGAGGCCCTTTAGTTCCTCTTCACTTTCTGCCAGAAGGGTGGTGTCATCTCCTATCTGAGGTTATTGATATTTCTCCCAGCAATCTTCATTCCAGCTTATGCTTCATACAGCTCAGCATTTCTCATGATGTACTCTGTATAAGTTAAATAAGCAGGGTGGCAATATACAGCCTTGACATACTCCTTTTCCTATTTGGAACCAGTCTGTTGTTCCATGTCCAGTTCTAACTGTTGCTTCCTGACCTGCATACAGGTTTCTCAAGAAGCAGGTCAGACGGTCTGGTATTCCCCTCTTTCAGAATTTTCCAGAGTTTATTGTGATCCACACAGCCAAAGGCTTTGGTGTAGTCAATGAAGCAGGAATTCTAAACCTTACGAAAGATATATTTGCTATAAAATTCAGGATTTTATTTCATACTTATTCTCCTGCAGTAGGAAATATGTACCAGCCAGTTCACTTAACTATTAATCCCTAAGATTGGGGCAGGGTGGGTTGGGGGGAGAGGAAGAGTAGAGTGGTGGTGGTATGAAAACAGTAAGGTAGGAAAAACCAAGCAAAATTCTGAATAACCTAGCTGTCAATATATTTTTTTAGCAACCTGAAGAAGGCAAGGAAAATAGGAAATGTACTACATAAGGCCATCTCAGAAGCAATTCTCTTAACGGTAAACTGGACAAAAGATTCCAATTGTTAAAAGATTAAATATCTGGGCTGATAGCCAAAATGCTTTTCAGCTGGTTCATAAAAACAAACTTCTTAACTTCCTCAGATAAGGCTTTAAAAAAACTGGCAACACATTCATGAATGATTTGTTGCCCAGTGCTACCTACTGAATCTTCCCCTCTGGCTCAGCCATAGCGAATCCACCTGCAATGCAGGAGACACAGGAGATGCATGTTCAATCCCTGGTGGGGAAGATCCCCTGGAGGAGGGCATAGCAACCTACTCTGGTATTCTTGCCAGGAGAATCCCATGGACAGAGGAGCCTGGTGGGCTACAGTCCACTGTGTCGCAAAGAGTTAGAAACTACTGAAGTGATTGAGCATGCAGGCACATTCCCTATTGAAAATGTCACACATTCCACAGAACAAACTGCACAGAGTAGCTACTAACACATATTAGTTTTAAATTTAATTAAAATATCAAAAATTTAGTCTCTTAGTTTCCCTAATCACATTAAGTTTTCAGTGGATATATACAGCTAATAGCTGCCTCACTGGACAATGCCACTCTTTCACTGTTGTACAAAATATCATCAGACAGCACCTATAAGAAGCTAGAGGCCATGCTTTAGCAGATACTCATATCACGATATGACTGAAGTCCTTTCACAAGGATTTCTTATAAAACAAAAGACAAATCCACGAGTGATTCAAATTTCCCACTACTGCTGCTGTTTAGCCTCTTAAGCTGTGTCCAACTCTTTGCAACCCCATGGACTGCAGTCCACCAGGATCCTCTGTCCATGGTATTTCCCAGGCAAGAATGCTGGGTGAGTTGCCATTTCCTTCTCCAGGGGATCTTCCCAACCCACGGATCTAGCTTGTGTCTCCTGCATTGGCAGGTGGATTCTTTATCACTGAGACACCTGGGAAACATGTGCGCGGTGTGTGTGTGTACGCACATGTACGTACACCCATAAATACAACCATAAAAAAAAAAAAATCTTTTAGTATTTTGGTAAATTTAGGAAAACTTTAAGAGAAAATTAGATTTAGCATGAAATCTCATGCAAGATGCAAGTTTGGTTCAGTATGTATATGAGATAAAATATCTGAACAAGTTGGTAGATTATTGAAGCTGGAAATATTTGTGGGCAAAGAACTGACTATAGTATAATTCACTTTTCAAATAAGGAACATATTTTAACAGTTAACCTAAAAGAAACATTTGAAATACTTCCACCAGGGCCTTTCTGACAGCAAGAGTGAGATATCTGTATGTCAAATCATGCAAGGAGGAAAATCATTCCTGTTTTTTCTTCTTTCTCTATTCTAGCAAGATCACTTTATGCTCACATGGCAGCAACAAATTTCCATTAAAAATGGGAATGAGAGAGAAATACAGAAAGACTTTCAGTTTCTCTAAGGATTTTTAAATACCTATTACCTCTACAAATAAATTCCCAATCTAATAGTCAATATCTCCATCTTCTCCTTTCTGAATCCCAATTCTTTTAATTCTCAAACAGAAAGCAATTATTGTTCTCTTTTCTTCAGTTTATGTCCTATTACAGTATTCTTAAAATTCACAATCCTAGGAATGTTTCTCTTCACTTCTCAAGATTTTACTTAACTACATAAACCATATTTATTATCTGAAAGTCCTATCAGTATAACCTTAATTTTACAGTTTTCATATTGGTCAATTATTCACTAGACTTGCTGAATTCATTCCTTTCAGTGCTCTAACACGTTGTTCTACCAATAGCATTAAAAGCTGAAAATTTTACTAATATATTTTACAGTATTAGTTTGAATTTACCCACTCCAGTGTTCTTGCCTGGAGAATCCCAGGGATGGGGGAGCCTGGTGGGCTGCCGTCTATGGAGTCTCACAGAGTCGGACACGACTGAAGCGACTTAGCAGCAGCAGTTTGTATTTAGTATAACTTGAATCAATATGTGTGAATACAAAAGCACTTACCATTCTGAGTATTTTAATGCAACTTTCAGTCAAAAGCATGGGTAAATTTCGTAGAATGAAACTGGGGGGAACGGTACAAACACCTGCTCTGAATTAAACTATATGATAATACTTAATGGCTTATCCCAAAGTAGCTTGTTAGCAGCTCAATTTATTAATACAATGAAGTTATACACTTCCTAACTCTTATCTTGACTGCATTTTAAGTCTCTACTTTTATCCTTTTATGTTTCACAGAATGGTAGTTTAAAAGTCACATAAAATGGGGATTACTTCATTATCCAACATTAATTATCCCTCAACTTTGCACATTCAAGTTATTACATCATATATCTTCTTGTGATATTATTTCTCAAGATAAGAACAAAACATAGACTTACCAGAGATTTATATTTCTTTTCAAGAAGTCTTAGTACTGCAGTTCTGCTATAATATGCATGCTAAAATTAGGAGGAAAATGACATTTAATATTCAGGCTATACCATTCAAGACCTATTTTTCCTATATCATTTCTTTCTAATAACATAAATTACAGAATAACTTAGTTTAAATTATTGTAATCAAAGCAAAGCAGGTTTTTCTAAATACAATGATTTATAAGCATAGCAATCACAAGAATGCAAATCATATTAAAAACTGGAGTATTTATTTACTAATAGACCAATATCCCTGATCTATCCAGGGATAGATTCTATTCTTCACTTGTGTCCAGTTACCATACTAAGTTATTTTAAAACCAAAAAATATGCCTGACTACTAGTTTATGACAGAGACTAAAGGGAAGATTAAGAAATGAGGGCAAGCAGGGGTGAGGGGAGAACTTGCAACTCTCACAACAAGGAGGGAACTGTAATGTTTACATACACAGAAGTATGCCAAGGTTGAAATGCTCTCAAGGGACAGTATCTTAATCATTTCCTGCCAACCATAGTTTAAAACCAATTCAAAGTGCCAAAAAAACTCGCCTTAGAACTAAACAAAAATGAGATTAAAATATGTTTTTTAGGCATTGTACAAAAGGGAAATTTTACATAAATATTACTTAGGTTCAATATCATTAGCCTTTAATGTAGTTTTTCATTTTACTTTAAAAAATAATATTCTGTAAAAGCTATCAGAACTTCTGGGGAATAGAATTTAATCAAATGAGGTTTGCATTAATTGAGAGCTAATCAAAACCCTTTGTTTTGGGGGGATTCCCTTGTGGCTCAGTTGGTAAAGAATCCACCTGCAATGAAGGAGACCTGGGTTCAGCCCCTGGGTTGAGAAGATTCCCTGGAGAAGGGAAAGGCTACCCACTCCAGTATTCCTGCCTGGAGAATTCCATGGACTGTATAGTTCATGGGGTTGCAAAGAGTTGTACACGACTGAGTGACTTTCACTCTCACTTTCTGTGTTTTAACCCTTGTAGCTTAAAATGTTTAAAAAAAATCAATAAGCCATTTTCCAGGTTAGTAAGAGAAATATGCAGCCATACAATTAAACTATTGACCATGTTCTGAAAAGAAAGACTCATAGTACATCCCTTAGACCATAGTTCACATACCACAACCCTCAGGTCAAAGTTAGCTGCCTCCTGATATTTGGTGAACAATGTTGTATCTATAGATGCTTCTGGGCTATGGCTGAGAACTGATTAGTTGCATCAGAGACAGGACAGTCTACAAAGCCAGAAATATTTATTGTCTGGCTCTTAACATAAAGTATGACAACTTTTGCCTTAGAGGAGTAAAGAATGTGATAAATTTTAGTAATACTAGAACACAATGGGAGCTATTTAATAATTTTCTGTTGGTTAGTTTTCCTGTGATGTGTCTCATTCTCTTTAGAATTAAGTGCTGACAATAAAAATGTTAAGTGAAAAAAGTTAATTATAAGCACTTAGAATATGATGTGTTAAAAATTATCTGTTTAGGTCTTTTTTAAAGCATACAACTACATAAAATAAAATCTCAATAGTTGTTAGGCCCATATACAGAATTAGAGATATTTAATTTTATTTGTGCTTTTACATATTTTGCATATGTTTTATATAGTGGTATAATTTGATAATCAAAACAAGAAAAAGGTCAAATATCAGATTGAGGAACAAAGTTTCCGTTTCAGTTCAGTTCAGTTCAGTCGCTCAGTTGTCTCCGACTCTTTGTGACTCCATGGACTACAGCACGCCAGGCTTCCCTGTCCATCACCAAATCCTGGAGCCTACTCAAACTTCTGTCCATTGAGTCAGTGATACTATCCAACAATCTCATCCTTTGTCGTCCCCTTCTCCTCTCGCTTTCAATCTTTTCCAGCATCAGGGTCTTTTCTAATGAGTCAATTCTTCGCATCAGGTGACCAAAGTATTAGTTTCACTTTCAGCATCAGTCCTTCCAATCAATATTCAGGACTGATTTCCTTTAGGATGGACTGCTTGGATCTCCTTGCTGTTCAAGGGACTCTCAAAAGTCTTCTCCAACACCACAGTTCAAAAGCATCAATTCTACGGTGCTCAGCTTTCTTTAACTCCAACTCTCACATCCATACATGACTACTGGAGACCTTTGTTTGCAAAGTAATATCTCTGCTTTTTAATATGCTATCTAGTTTGGTCATAACTTTTCTTCTAAGGAGCAAGCATCTTTTAATTTCATGGCTGCAGTCACAATTTGCAGTGATTTTTGGAGGCCAAAAAAATACTCTGTCACTGTTTTCATTGTTTCCCCATCTATTTGCCATGAGGAACAAAGAGTTCAGGCTAAATTAAGTTGAGCAAGCATTTACCAAACATATACTATATGGAGGTCAGGTAAATGTTAAGCACCAAACAGATGCTTTGGTTAACCAGGCATTATCATACAGTTGATATGATAGTGCAAACCATTCAATTTCACAGTAATCCAAGTCTATGCCCTGAACAGTAATGCCGAAGAAACTTAAATGAACAGTTCTATGAAGACCTACAAAACCTTCTAGAACTAACACCCAAAAATGAGGTTCTTTTTGTTATAGGGGACTGGAATGCAAAAGTAGTAAGCTAAGAGATACCTGGAGTAACAGGCAAATTTGGCCTTGGAGTACAGAATGAAGCAGGACAAAGGCTAATAGACTTTTGCCAAGAAAACACACTGGTCATAGCAAATGCCCTCTTCCAACAACACAGGAGAAGACTCTACACATGGACATCATCAGATGGCCAACACTGAACTCAGAATGATTATATTCTTTGCAGCCAAAGATGAAGAAGCTCTATATAGTCAGCAAAAACAAGACCAGGAGCTGACTGTGGCTCAGATAATGAACACCTTATTGCCAAACTCAGACTTAAACTGAAGAAAGTAGAGAAAACCACTAACCATTAAGGTAGGACCTAAATCAAATCCCTTAAGATTATATAGTGGAAGTGACAAAGACATTCAAGGAATTAGATATGATAGAGTATCTGAAGAATTATGGATGGAGGTTTGTGACACTGTACAGGAGATGGTGATCAAGACCATCCCCAAGAAAAAGAAATGCAAAAAGGAAAAATGGTTGTCTGAGGAAGCCTTGCAAGTAACTGAGAAAAGAAAAGAGGTGAAAGGGAAAGGAGAAAAGGAAAGATAGGTCCATTTGAATGCAGAGTTCTAAAGAATAGCAAAGAGAGATAAGAAAGCCTTCTTCAATGATCAGTGCAAAGAAATAGAGGAAAACAATAGAATGGGAAAGACTAGAGAACTCTTCAAGAAAATTAGAGATCCCAAGGGAACATTTCATGCAAAGATGGGTACAATTAAGGACAGAAATGGTATGGACCTAACAGAAGCAAAGATATTAAGAAGAGGTGGCAAGAATACACAGAAAAGATCTTCATGACCCAGATAATCACAATGGTGTGATCACTCACCTGGAGCCAGACCTCCTGGAATGTGAAGTCAAGTGGGCCTTAGGAAGCATCACTACAAAGCTAGTGTAAGTTATGGAATTCCAGTTGAGCTCTTTCAAATCTTAAAAGATGATGCTGTTAAAGTGTTGCACTCAGTATGCTAGCAAATTTGGAAAACTCAGCAGTGGCCACAGGACTGGAAAAGGTCAGTTCTCATTCCAATTTCAAGGAAACGTAATGCCAAAGAATGTTCAAACTACCACACAATTGCACTCATCTCACACGCTAACAAAGTAATGCTCAAAATTCTCCAAGCCAGGCTTCAACAGTACATGAACCATGAACTTCAGATGTTCAAGTTGGATTTAGAAAAGGCAGAAGAAGCAGAGATCAAATTGCCAACATCTGCTGGATCATGGAAAAAGCAAGAGAGTTCCAGAAAAACATCTATTTCTGCTTTATTGACTATGCCAAAGCCTTTGACTGTGTGGATCACAACAAGCTGTGGAAAATTCTTAAAGAGCTGGGAATACCAGACCCCCTGACCTGCATCCTGAGAAATCTGTATGCAGGTCAAGCAACAGTTAGAACTGGACATGGAACAACACACTGGTTCCAAATCCGGAAAGGAGTACATCAAGGCTGTATACTGTCACTCTGCTTATTTAACTTATATACAGAGTACATCATGAGAAATGACAGGCTGGAAGAAGCACAAGCTAGAATGAAGATTGCCGGGAGAAATATCAGTAACCTGATATGCCGATGACACGACCCTTATGGCAGAAAGTGAAGAAGAACTAAAGAGCCTCTTGCTGAAAGTGAAAGAGGAGAGTGAAAAAGTTGGTTTAAAACTCAGCATTCAGAAAACGAAGATCATGGCATTCGGTTCCATCACTTCATGGCAAACAGATGGGGGGACAATGGAAACAGCAACAGACTTTATTTTGGGGCCTCCAAAATCACTGCAGATGGTGACTGCAGCCAGTAAAGTAAAAGACACTTGCTCCTTGAAAGAAAAGCTATTACCAACCTAGACAGCATATTAAAAAGAAGAGACACTACTTTGCTGACAAAGATCTGTCTAGTCAAAGCTATGGTTTTTCTAGTAGTCGTGTATGGATGTGAGAGTTGGACTATAAAGAAAGCTGAGTGCTGAAGAACTGATGCTTTTGAACTGTGGTGTTGGAGAAGACTCTTGAGAGTCCCTTGGACTGCAAGGAGATCCAACCAGTCAATCTTAAAGAAAATCAGTCCTGAATATTCATTGGAAGGACTGCTGCTGAAACTGAAATTCCAATTCTTTGGCCACCTGATGCCAAGCACTGATGCATTTGAAAAGACCCTGATTCTGGAAAATGTTGAAGGTGGGAACAGAGGGGCTGACAGAGGATGAGATGGCTGGATGGCATCACCAACTCAATGGACATGAGTTTGAGTAAACTCCGGGAGTTGGTGATAGGGAAGCCTGGCGTGCTGCCATCCATAGGGTCTCAAAGAGTCAAAGACAACTGAGTGACTGAACTGAACTGATACAGTTGAGATAAAAAAATAAAAAAAAAATAAAGCATCAGCTAGATAACATCCAAATTATGCTAAGTAATAATGTAGCATGTTGCTGCTTTGCATGGTTTGCATGGCAAGATATGGCCCATTCCCATCCTTCTCATTGCAACAAATACACATTGAGAGGGACAAAGACATAAGAACACAATCCAATATAACTATCACTACTGTCAGATGCAGACTACTCTTACTCAACAGCAGAAGAGGGAGGTAACAGTGTTTAACAATCTTTTAATATTAGTACAGTTGTAAGGCAGTGGTCAGTTCCACAGGAAGTCACCAGCTTTCAGGCATTAAACACATTTTCTAAACTGCAGATTCAGGAAGTGGCAAATGAAGAGATGTTTCCAGACATCTATAAGCCAGAGAAAAGTGAAATTGAACCCTTATGGTTTACCACATCTTCTTTAAAAATTCATAGCTTTAAAACTAAGATTTGAGACTTCTCTGGCAGTCCAACAGTTAACTCTGCACTTCCAATGCAGGGGGCACAGGTTTCATCCCTGGATGGGGAACTAAGATCTCATACGTGGAGTGGCAAGGCCAACGGCTTTTAAAAATTAAAAAATAAAATAAAATAAGACATGATTTGGAATAGGTCATTCAGTTTAGTAGATTCAAATGAATTACCATTAAAATCCTATTCTGAATCTGTCACCTACTAGGTAAACAGTACTGAGCAAGTTACTTTTTTATGCCTCAGGTGCTGCATCTGTAAAATAGGATAATAATACTGCCTATGTCATAAACTGTTATAAGAATTAACACATGTAAACATGATTAGAATTCTTGACACTGTAAACAAACAGCAGCTATTTTTTAAAACAATACAGCAATGCAAAGAAAGGTAGAAAAACATTCCATATTTCCTTACCATCCACTTTTTGAACCACACAGCTTTGGTATCCACCAATGCAAGAAAATATATCGGATCCAAAATTTTTTGTGAGACAAGATGGCTTTGATCATGTTTAACTGATAACAAAGACAAGGTACTCTCCACAATTTCTTCCATATACCTAATAGTTTGGGAAATAAGTGATTTTTAGAAAAAAAATATTATATATATAGTGACATTTTTTATTTACGTAATGATAAAGTAATGGGTAATATTTAGAAACATCATTTTTAATATTTCAGTAAATGCGGAGACAAGATTCACCCCCAATTTCCTCTGCTCTAAAAACTTATGTTCTACTTCAACACTGGCTGTTCAAATTTAACTTTCCTTTTTAGACCACAGTTACCCTTACAACCTCATTAAAAATCTTAGAATTAAAAAAGGAAAAGTTTAAAGAACATTGAAAGAACTTCACCAAAGTATCAAAGACCAGTAATGAAAGAACCTGAGGCTACAGCACCCTCTTTTTACCTTGTTGGGATAATTTTGCTGCTGTTTAGTCACTAAGTTGTGCCTGACTCTTTTCGTAACCCCATGGACTGTAGCCTACCAGGTTCCTCTCTTCATGGGATTAACCAGGCAAGAACACCAAAGTGGGTTACACGTACTTCTCCAAGGGATCTTTCGGACCCAGGCATCAAACCCACAATCTCCTGCATTGGCAGGTGAATTTTTTTACAGCTGAGCCACTTGAGAACCACATTGTGATAATTAAACTGTATTATATATACTGGTATAGAGCCATTCACATAGCTAAGTACAAAACATGTAAAGCTAAAAACAAATTACATAAAATCAGTTGACTATATACTTTTTGAAATTTATGTGGCCAGTAAGATTCCTAATCTTATTACTGGTATAAATTAGGGGGCTTACTTTTCTGGGTGTCGAATCCAAAAAGATGGAGCCTCTTTCTGATATTCATTTAGAAGACGAATCTGTAAAACAGTATATAACCATTCTCAAAAGTTTAGAATTCTTAAATACAGAATTACATCAAGAGAAATAAAAGCATATTACAGAAAGTAAATACCTTTTTAAGTAAATGGGTCACATTAGGATTATTTATGTCTATGCCAGTTGAAAGAGTAGGAATATTATTTTCTCTAGAAAGAAAGTATAACTCCAAATATTTAGCTAAAAAGGAAAAGTAAAAATAAGGTTATTATGCCATTCAGTTATAGTGCTTTCTAAAAAGTTATTTCCTGTCCTTTTTTCGTAAGCACAAATTTTCAAAAGTTTTGAAAATGATATAATTAACATACCTAAGCTTGTATAAATTTCCTTGGTCATATGTAATGGTGAAAGTGTAAACGTCTGTGCATAGAATTTTAAAATCCGGTCCTATGGAAATGAAACAAAATTTGTATCCAAGATTCTTTCATCATCTATTTTTGTAAGAATCATTTTTTCACATAACGAAAACCTTAATAAACACATGACCATTCAAAAACTTCAATAGAAATGTAACTAAAATGGCGCATTCTTGTGTTGGTTGGTAAAAAGTAAAGTCAACCAAAACTAAGAGTCAATCTAATGCAGCAGAACGTTGTAAAATTTGGTAACAGTGGGGCTACAGACATGAGGAGGCAGAGTGAGGTTCACTAAAGGAAGGAAACGATATAATTTGTTATAATCTGACACAATGTAAAGGTGTCAGACAAGGAAATGGTAGGAGTACTACACGTAAAAAAACAAAAACCCATTCCTTTCCAAATCCAGTATCTGTTTTTGTTTTAATTGCTTACATGGAAAGTTTAGACTTTTAGGAATGCAACAATTTTACCTACTCCCAAGAAAAATATTATATTGTAAAATTTTACATAATTAAAACATAAAGTAGGAACTATCACAATGTAAAAAAATTAAATGAGATAATAGTAGTAGTCAGTACGTGACACTAATAGGTACTTAAAAATGACAGCTTATCATTTTAATTATACCAACTTTGATGGGATTAATCTTAATAGTGAAATTCAATTTCTCATTAAAAAAATAAAATTCCTTCCAATGTTCTACTTTGAGGAAAAAACTAACAACCTTGCCTATATCAAATATGGGCGATTCCCCGGTGGCTCAGATGGTAAAGCGTCTGCCTGCGATGCAGGAGACCTGGGTCAGGACGATCCCCTGGAGAAGGAAATGGCAACCCACTCCAGTACACATGCCTGGAAAATTCCATGGATGGAGAAGCCTGGTGGGCTACAGTCCACGGGGTCGCAAAGAGTCGGACACAACTGAGCAACTTCACTTTCACTTTTCATATCAAATATTAGATTAATACATTTAAGAAAATGGTTACCCAAGAAGATGTCAGATAGTAAAGAATCTGCCCACAAGGCGGGAGACCTGGGTTCAATCTCTGGGTTGGAGAAGGGAATGGCAACTCACTCCAATATTCTTGCCTGGAGAATTCCATGGGCAGAGGAGCGTGGTGGGATATAGTCCATGGAGTTGGAAAGAGTCGCATACAGTTGAATGACTAACACACACACACAAATGACTAAAAATAGATTGCAAAAACCCGAGATTCTTACCGAACATAGGGTATTAATTAATTTGGGAAGTATGTTTTCATAGTTGCAGCAATTGGTAAGCATTAATATTTGTCACACTTTCAAACACTATATACTTCACTCAGTTACAAGTAAGTATCCTTCGGAGTAGAAAATGAAGAAACAGAATTGAACTCAAGAATTTGGATAAAGCATAAGTTTTAGACAAAAAGAACATCATGCTTTGCTTCCTACTCAAATGATTGGTTCTGTTGTCATTGCTCCTCAGGTGACTGCTTCTTCCAATGTTATTGCCTTAAGTACTAACACAAACTCTTGCTGCATATAATGGCCAAACCAAAGCACTTAAATTGACCCAGAATGATCTTTACAATGTTTATAAAAGGAATAAAGAAAACCTATTAGAGCACTATTCTATCTTTAGGAGGGAAACTTAAACAATTGTATTTCCAGTTAGAATGCGTTGAAGTGAAAAGGTAACCGTGAAATATCTTTCCCCCGTGAATCCTTCAGAATTTTTGAGAAGTCTGCATCGCCCTCTGGTGTTAGTATTGCTGAACTGCATCCAGGATTGAGTAAACACCATTTTCCCTCTTACAAAAATATGAACAAATCACTTGTTTCCAAATCCTTTCTGTTTACCAGTACAATTATACTTTCAATGATGAAAGGGTATTTTTAAGTAGTAAAAAGGTATTGAGATTTACTTTTATGAACTATTTACTGTCTCATCTTCTAGAATGTAAGTTCTATGCAGGCAAAGGCTTCTGTCTTACTCAGTGTGTTCCCAGCATCTGATCTAGAATGATGTGTATTGTAGGTAAATTTATCTTTTACTTATACCTTAAAAAATTCTACATAAAAAAACCCTATATATGTTAAGGACAGTTTTTTCCTTCACTGATATATATCATTTATGAAGAAAAAGGCATTTAAAAAATTTGTTTGTAGTTAAATGTGATGCTGGAATACAAACCGATTTTTTTTTAATCCCATATAATTACTGCACTTTTTAACGTAACCTGGTTTTTCATCACATAGTGTTTCTGAGAAGTCATATGTGAATCCTTTTTAACATAACTACCTCTACTACTTTGCAATCTTCACTTTTGCAATTGTCTATATTTGCTGTATAATTCATCTCTATTATCTTCTAATGTCTTAGCTTTACAGTTTTCTAACTTCTCTTTCTAGGCAGTTGGTGGTAGTGGTTTAGTTGCTAAGTCATGTCCAACTCTTGCGATCATGAACTGTAGCCTGCCAGGCTCCTCTGTCCATGGGATTCTCCAAGCAAGAATACTAGAGTGGGCTGTCATTTCCATTTCCAGGGGATCTTTGAGACCCAGGAACCGAACCTGGGTCGTGTGGATTGCAGGCAGATTCTTTACCAACTGAGTTAGGAGGGAAACCCTTCTAAGCACTTAAGCAATCTCTAACACTTAAATACACAAGGAAAATGCTTATTTAAATCCTTCAGAGTAAATTTTAATCATTCCAAGTTCAAGTTTTCACATATGAATTCTTTCAAAAACACACTCTTTTAAAATATTTTTCTTAATTGAAAAACAATGACACAGACACTTGGATGTCCCTTTAGAAGATAAAAACAAAACACATACATTTGAATCAGTTCTAAGGAGGTGGATGGAACTGGAGCCTATTATACAGAGTGAAGTAAGCCAGAAACAAAAACACAAATACAGTATACTGACACATATATATGGAATTTAGAAAGATGGTAAAAATAACCCTATTTACGAGACAGCAAAAGAGACACTGATGTATAGAACAGACTTTTGGACTCTGGGACCGGGAGAGGGTGGGATGATTGGGGAGAACAGCATTGAAATATGTATAATATCATATCTGAAATGAGTTAGTCCAGGTATGATGCCCTATAACAGATGCCTGGGATTGGAGCACTGGGATGACCTGGAGGGAGGGTGTGGGAAGGGGGGAGGGAGGAGGGTTCAGGATGGGGAACACGTGTATACTGGTGGCGGATCCATCCCGATGTATAGTAAAAGCAATACAATATTGTAAAGTTAAGCAAAAAAAAAAAAAAACACATACGCTAATAAAGTCTGTCTTGGCAATGAAGTGTGATACTAACCAGACCCTGAATCTAATCATGATGTAGTAAGCTAATTCCATTAAAAAAAAAAAAAAAAATTGACAATTCAAAAGCTGGAGGTGAATTTCCATAAATATTTGAGCTACTATTAAAGAAAATTATATTCCATTTGTTCTAGAATGGTAGGGAAAAAAACAGAAAATATTTATACTTCTGTAAGCATTTCCTTACACTAAATACAGGATCGGGATCTGAAAGATACACTGTCAGCTTCTCACAGAGAGTGGTCCAATTTTCACAGTTCAGGACATCAGATGGAGGAGCTGAACACAATGTTTGCAAAGCTTCATATCTCACCTATAATTTTTTAAAAGAAATTTTATTAATAATCAGCCACCAAAATAACAGAATTTCTCAAAATATTTAACAAACATTGAAAGGCTGAGTTTGGATAATTGCTTTAAAGAGCCAATTCAGACTCAGATGCCCTTTCATGAAACAATTGTTGATAACCAAATTTTTTAGACTGCTGAGCAGAGAAACAAAATAGGTTATTTTATACAATGCAAAAACTAAAAAAACACTAAAAGTTCATTAGGGTTTTTCCACAAGATGTTGCAGAAAAACAAATTTTTTGGCCCATCCAATATACTGGGAGATTCTAGGTCACATGTCTGAGGAGAACAGGAGAAGGTATGGTGGTCAAATCTGAAAAGCCAGAATAGTGCCCCAGTGTCTCCTCCCATAGACTTTCCTCACTAGAACAATCCCCGACACATGGTCCTGAGGCAGGAGGCAGATGGGTCCCGCCAGGGTAAAGCCAACTGGAGATTCATTCTCTACTGATGGAAACTCTGAGACAAGAATAGACGGCAATTAAGGGAGGAGGCTGGACCTTGCAGAGAACACATATTTCTCATACCCACAGTCAGGAGACCTCCCTGACCACACATGTGCAGAAAAGGCTCCTTGGAAACCAAACTGGAGTCAAATCAAGGGATGTTCTACCCAGAAGCCTTTTCAGTAGGATCCATCTTGGCTAAGAGATGCACACGTACACAAGAATCCTGAGATATATCAAATATGGACTGCAAACCAGGCAAATCATAATGACTGGTCAAAGGAAACCTGAAAGAAATGCTCCATATAAGAGATTCAAACTGCCATGTGGGCACAACTTAGGAACTCTCCCTCTGAGTCTGCCAAAATGTCTATTCATATGTACTGTACTCTTTTTCTTAATAAATACTTCACTTGCTTCACTATTTTCTGTCTTTGTGGAAATTCTTTTCTGCAAAGTGGAAGGGCCACGGCCCTTGTCACTGACCACTGGTCTAGTGGCTAGGATATGGTGCTCTCGCCGCCACAACCCAGCCAAATCTCTGGTTGGGAACCAAGCCCCCCTCTAAGCCATTGCAGGCCAAGGCCACCCAATTTCAGTCCTACAGTTTGAGGACTCTAATTCTAAAACACTGCCCATATGTTCCTGGTAAGGTATTCCCACTACAAGACATATGAACAATTCTCACAAAACAATTGATTTTAACTTGCATTTGCTTCTACATCATATTTTCTAACCTAGTAACCACTGCAGGACAGGGGGAGAGTCATTCAGCAATTTGATGCAAAACTGAATTTCTGAATTTTCATATAAATCTTTTTGAGAAGAAATCCAATCAGAATTCTCTTAGGATTCACTTAGGAAAGTATGACCCAAGAGACAGCAGTGGCAAAAAGCTCTATTCCAATCAGAAGTGGAATAAAGCTTCTCTGCCTCTCACTCTCCAACTAGTAAGTTTCTCAAAATTTGGTTGTTTTTCGGCTGACTGAAGCCTAGTGAGAGGGGAAAAAAAAAAAAAAATGAGTCAAAAAGCTAAGACCTTAGGACACCAGGAACTCTAAATCAGGATGTCAAGTTTTAGGTGAAAAATGCAATACATATGTGTTTTTAAATATCTATATATTCATATGAAAGACTTCTAAATACAATTTTATTTGGGATAAGGATAAGCAGGACTAGAAAGAAAATTTAAAAACATAAGTAAATTTCTCCTTTTCAGTTAATTTTTAGGACAAAACTCCATTAACAATTTACTAATTGTTCAGAACAAAACTTTCTGATCATGTACAGATTTCCAAACAATACATTTAAAAAGTTATCATATAAAGTCAGGTCCCATTGATGATCTGTTGAAACATTTACTAAAAATCTAGAAAATAAATCAGAATGTGAAATGCTGAGAGAAAAAAAAATCAGTGTGAGTAAATAATAACTATTCATTTGGTTTAAAATAAAAAGTTGAAGAAAAACAACATATTTCAAAATTGAGACCAAATGGTAAGATGTACAAGATGCCAGGTACTTCAAAAACCTTATAATTTTCTATGTCAAGAGAAACAGACACTGTCAAATGAAAGAAAACTTCATAAAAATTAATTTATATAGTTATTACAATATAAAGAAATACATTCAGTAAAGCTGCTTTTAAAAAATCTTTTCAAATAAATGAATATATGTGTCAAAGTTGCTCATACTTTTGAAAGTAGAAAGAGCATTAAATGAAGTTTTTTTCTTCAAAGAAATCACTAAATTATCACATACAAAGCGATAAGTGAAGGAACAGTTTGGGAGGAAACTGCTCATAACTTCATCTCCTTGAAAACTGAAACTATAAATAAAAATGTCCTCTTATAAACTGTGACAATTCTCTAAAGAGAACATATTTTATTCTGTGACTCTTCAAGACTAGAAGGTCTAGCAGGAATGTAAGCCTAGAAGTGTCATGATATTAAAGGATTATCTTGAAGAGAAATAATCCAGCTGCTATTGATTATAATATATAATAAGTATATCTGAGTGAACTTGACAGCTGTCCTTTAAACTTACCTCTTTAGGTTGCCCAGGATCCAACTGGTCTAAAATCAATTGTAATTTTCCTTGACAAAATTTGTAACTCTGTAACACAATTAACAGGACATTCATTCCTTCACTCATTTAGTAGACTTTAGAGGTATTACTATAAATGATTTTAATACAATTCCAAGCACAAGATGCATTCTGAACAAGAGAAGGGAATGAACTAGTTTGGTTTGGCAGCAAACTTAGATTTTTTGTATCCCAAGGCATTTAAGTGAGAACTTAAATGTTCCACTAGGACAGTGTACCTTCCTATATATGAAGGTTATCATTTGCTGAGCAATTGCAACATGCATAACATTGTAAGACTCAAAAGACATGTAAAAGTAAAAAGTATTTTACACCCAGGAATCTGAGATTTATGAAACAAAGATAAAACAACATAAATATGAAGGTACTAAAGGTACTCAAACCATAACTATAATGTTGACTGAACTTTTTTGTTCGTTTTCTTTTCTGTACTTCTCTGTAACCTTTCTTCATGCCTCCTCTTAAGTGAAGAATTTCTGAAGTAAAAACTTTCATCTAGAAAAAGGTTATAGTAGATCATAAGCTGTTTTGGAAAAGGAAAGAAACTTTTTCTTGCCAAAGCAATTTAAATAATACCCAAAATAACCACTTAAAAATAAAAGGTGCCATCATTATGGAGTAGCTTCATTAATATGCTTACTAACCCATATAAGATATTGGGTTCCCAGGTGGTACAGTGGTAAAGAATCCACCTGCCAATGCAGGAGATGCAAGAGACTCAGGTTTGATCCCTGGGTTGGTAAGATTCCCTCAAGTAGGAAACGGCACCCACTGTGGAAATCCCACAGACAGAGGGGCCTGGTGGGCTACAGTCCGTGGGGTTGCAACAAGTCAGACACAATTGAGCACACATGCATTACTGTACAAGATTCCTCTGTCATCTTAAACACAGTATGCTGCTGCTCCTGCTAAGTCACTTTAGTCGTGTCCAATTCTGTGCAACCCCATAGACGGGAGCCCACCAGGCTCCCCCGTCCCTGGGATTCTCCAGGCAAGAACACTGGAGTGGGTTGCCATTTCCTTCTCCAATGCATGAAAGTGAAATAATAAAGTGAAGTCGCTCAGTCGTGTATGACTCTGTGCGACCGCATGGACTGTAGCCTGCCAGGCTCCTCCATCCATGGGATTTTCCAGGCAAGAGTACTGGAGTGGGGTGCCATTGCCTTCTCCGAAACACAGTATAAATTATTCCTAAAATGTTACATAAGCAATGAAATAACTTATTACACTAGAAATCAGAATAAGTCTAAAAGTGTGGAAAGTGGGAATACCTACCTTAAAGGTTTTCTGTATTTAACATTTCCTCTAGTGGTGTTGTGTATCAGTGGATGGGCAAATTTCCATTGCAACTAACTGTAATAACTGATTTAACTAGAGCATGCAGGTAATGTGTTCCATTGAATACAGATTTGTTAGAAGTATTTAGAACAGCTGAAAGAGTTATACTAAAAATTCCTGCCCCCTCCCCCACCAAAAAGGGCAGTCCAGTGGTTAAGACTCCATGCTTCCAATGCAGGGACCATGGGTTTGATCCCTGGTCCAAAAACTAACATCTCACATGCCATAGAGCACAGTCAAGAAATAAATAAATAAATAGATAAATTCCTGAGGGAGCAGGATCTGCTAACTTCATTGCTAAAGCGACACAAAATAGATCTGTTGGTGATGTCAATATAGGTAGATAACTCCAAAAGGAAAAATATTTTTTAAACGTATTTACATGTATGAAATTGTAATCCAAGCAAACAATGTCTGAGCAAATTCTATAGGGAAAATGGCAATAAGTAGAACAGGTTGATAATCTAAGATGAATTTTGGTCCTACTGCATGATCATGCAGATACTAATTTAAAGGTCTTTAAATGCCACAGTAAGATTTGTATACATTTCTGTCAAACAAGGTATACCTAGAGATAGTGAACACAAGATGCATTCTGTAACTTTTCTTGTTTTACAGAGATGGACTCATTTTATTCAACACAAACTGAACATTATTCACATTAGTCAATAACTGTACTAAGTTCAAAATTCACACCACCATCAAAATTAATTACCCTAGAAACCTCTTTTTAAATCTTTGGTTTGTAAACTGTATAAACCATTGAAATATAACTAGTGAAAGAAAGACAACTGTTCTGTTGTTGAAACAAATGGCTATGGTAAATAAAATATATAAATATTAAACCTAGTTCATTGGAAGGACTGATGCTAAAGCTGAAACTCCAGTACTTTGGTCACGTCATGCGAAGAGTTGACTCATTGGAAAAGACTCTGATGCTGGGAGGGATTGGGGGCAGGAGGAGAAGGGGACAACAGAGGATGAGATGGCTGGATGGCATCATGGACTCGATGGACATGAGTTTGGGTAAACTCCAGGAGTTGGTGATGGACAGGGAGGCCTTGCGTGCTGCAATTCATGGGGTCACAAAGAGTCGGACAAGACTGAGCGACTGAACTGAACTGAAACCTAGTTATTCCTCAGGCTTTAATATGTCTAACTGCACAATGACTTCTTCCCTATTCTCACAAAAGGAAAAGAAAAAAAAAAAAACACCAAGCAGGGATGGGGACAATAACAGCAAACACTTACATAAGAGCTTAATATGAGGCAAGTTTAATGTGTGCAGAATGCTTTATGTATATTAAACCTGCAAAGCAACCTTATAAGGTAAATGTTATTACTGTCTCTTCTATAACAGTTAAGAAAATTGAGACACAGAAAGAGAGTAAGAAGCCAAAGCCCACAGTTCATAAATGGCAGAGCCAGAGTCGACTTGTTTTCAAGATTCAGAAGGAATTAACTTCATGTAAAATAGCTTTTCAAAATTGTAGTGCATCTAAAGTGATAAAGTGAAAAGTGAAAGTGAACTCGCTCAGTCATGTCTAACTCTTTGTGACGCCGTGGACTTTAGCCCACCAGGCTCCTCCGTCCATGGGATTCTCCAGGCAAGAATACTGGAGTGGGTTGCCATTTCCTTCTCCAGGGGAGAAGCCACCAGGGAAGATCCAAAACTTCTAAAACTTCTTAAAACTATGCACTCTTCATTAAGTCTTAAATATAGAAAAAGATATTAATTCAAAACAAAAACAAGTTTTTAAAATATTTTCAAATGATAAAGTTCTTAATTTATTAGATAAGTTATGTGAAAAGTGCTACCATTGAGAAATAAAAACAAAAACCTATTAATATTTAAAAGTATAAAGGAACACATATTCATGAAGGTATTAGCACTGTTAATTAAAGAAATTAGCTTTTCTGGTATCAAATTGTCTCAAGACATTACTATTAAACAAGCAAGCAAGCAAGCTCACACCTGCACCTAACCAATTCTCCTCCCAATCCACCTGTCTCAAGCTTAACTCTAGGCAGATGCACTATTGATACTACTGTGTTCTTTTTTTCTAGTCTCAGATGACTTTCCTTTTCTACATTTTTAGGATTTTAGGTTTTTATCTTTTTTCTGTTTATAAGGCAAATAACATTAATAAAAGTCTGATCAATGGTGGCTCAGAGGGTAAAGCATCTGCCTGTGATGCGGGAGACCCAGGTTTGATCCCTGGGTCGGGAAGATCCCTGGAGAAGAAAATGGAAATCCACTCCAGTATTCTTGCCTAGAGAATCCCATGGACACAGGAGCCTGGTGTGCTATACTCCACAGGGTCGCAAACAGTCAGACACAACTGAGCGACTACACTACAGCTACAAGAGATGGAGGAACTTCTGAACAACAGTTTGGGCTATGGTTATCCTATTGCTCTAGCCAACGTTACTGAACAAGAGAATCTTCAGCAGTACTATGACATCCTCAAAAGCAAAATTCCACACCAAAAAGAGCTGTAAAACTCTAAAGATTTTCAGTTCAGTTCAGTTCAGTCGCTCAGTCGTGTCTGACTCTTTGCGACCCCATAAACTGCAGCACGCCAGGCCTCCCTGCGGAGAAGGCAATGGCACCCCACTCCAGTACTCCTGCCTGGAAAATCCCATGGATGGAGGAGCCTGATGGGCTGCAGTCCATGGGGTCACTAAGAGTCAGACACGACTGAGCGACTTCACTTTCATTTCTCACTTTCACGCACTGGAGAAGGAAATGGCAACCCACTCCAGTGTTCTTGCCTGGAGAATCCCAGGGACGAGGGAGCCTGGTGGGCTGCCGTCTATGGGGTCGCACAGAGTCAGACACGACTGAAGCAACTTAGCAGCAGGCCTCCCTGTCCATCACCATCACCCGGAGTTCACTCAGACTCACATCTATCGAGTCAGTGATGCCATTCAGCCATCTCATCCTGTCGTCCCCTTTTCCTCCTGCCCCCAATCCCTCCCAGCATCAGAGTCTTTTCCAATGAGTCAACTCTTCGCATGAGGTGGCCAGAGTACTGGAGCTTCAGCTTTAGCATCATTCCCTCCAAAGAACACCCAGGGTTGATCTCCTTCAGAATGGACTGGTTGGATCTCATACAGTCCAAGGGACTCCCAAGAGCCTTCTCCAATACCACAGTTCAAAAGCATCAATTCTTTGGCGCTCAGCTTTCTTCACAGTCCAACTCTCACATCCATACGTGACCACAGGAAAAACCATAGCCTTGACTAGATGGACCTTTGTTGACAAAGTAATGTCTCTGCTTTTGAATATGGTATCTAGGTTGGTCATAACTTTTCTTCCAACGAGTAAGTGTCTTTTAATTTCATGGCTGCAATCACCATCTGCAGTGATTTTGGAGCCCCAAAAATAAAATCTGATACAATTTCCACTGTTTCCCCATCTATTTCCCATGAAGTGATGGGACCGGATGCCATGATCTTCGTTTTCTGAATGTTGAGCTTTAAGCCAACTTTTTCACTCTCCACTTTCACTTTCATCAAGAGGCTTTTTAGTTCCTCTTCACTTTCTGCCATAAGGGTGGTGTCATCTGCATATCTGAGATTTTAAGAGAGGCCAAAATGGGGTTGAACTCAAGATACTCTAAGATTTGAGAAGTTAGGGCAAAACACAAATTAGAGTGATCCAGTGCATAGCACAAGGGCTTCCCCAGTAGCTCAGCTGTAAAGAACCTGCCTGCCAATTCAGGAGACATAAGAGATGCAGGTTCAATTCTTAGGTCAGGAAGATTCCCTGCAAGGTCCTGGGAATGGCAACCCACTCCAGTGTTTTCGCCTGGAGAATCCCATGGACAGAGGAGCCTGGTGGGCTATAGTCCACAGGGTTGCAAAGCATAGCACATACTCAGGGCAAAGGCCTCACACCTAATAAAAGAAAAGAGCTCCTTAAGAAAAGTCTACTGAAAGATTCAAAACCCAGTAACAAGATGGAGTTCAAATTGTTTCCAGGAGGCAGTTCAAACACAAAGTCCAAGTAATAGCTTCTTTTCCAGGAAGTAAAAAGCAGAAACAACAAACCCAGCCTTCAGTGAACAAGTAACAATGGGAAGATATTAGTTTCGGCACTGCTACTGTAACAAATTACCATAAACTTCATGACTTAAAAAAACACCAATTTATGTAATTTTTTTAACTGTTAGTTGTTCCCAGTGACCCATTTTTCCCCTTCTATAGCCACAGATTTTTATTCATTTATATTTTGACTGTGCTGGGTCTTCACTCCTACACATGGGCTTACTCTAGTTTCAGTGGGGTGCATTGGCTTCTCTTATTACAGAGCACGGACCCTAGAGCGAGTGACCTTCAGCAGCTGCAGCACAAGAGTTTAGCTGCCCCACTGCATGTAGAATCTTCCTGGACCAGTGACTGAACCCGTGTCCCCTGCATTGGCAGGCAGATTCTTAACTACTGGACCACCAGGGAAGTTCTCAACACCAATTTACAGTTCTAGAGTTCAGAATACATGCACAGAGCTCTGTTCCTTCTGCCTTCTGGGGAGAATCTATTTCCTTGCCTTTTTTAGCTTGTAGGGACTGCCTGCATCCTGGTATCATGGGCCACCTTCCCTCTTCAAAGCCAACAACCACTCTGACATCTACTTCAGCCTGCCCAGCACTTTCTCTGCCTCTGACCTTCCTGAGTCTCTCTCATATGGACGCCTGTGATTACATTTGGCTCACCTGAATAATCCAGAATAATCTCCCCATCTTAAGTTAATCATATTTACAAGTCCCTTGGGCTATGTAAGGTAACAGGTTACAAATTCTGGGAATTAAGACATGGATGTTTTTGAAAGGGCTATTATTCTGCCTGCCATAGGGACCAAAGGAAAGGCTTCAAGGAGAGGGAGCCATGAGAGCAAAAAAATGCCTTATTTAGGTTCACGTTACAAAAGAACAACAGTGGACTGTTACACTAAACTCACCTTCTCCATACAAAGTGTACATCTATCTTTGCAGCATTATTTTGTAGACTTTTCCATGTTTAATCACAGTATCAATCCTTTGAGAATTCTCTGCTCACAACTATAGTAAAAATCAGCCAACTTTATTCTTTAATATGTTCAAACATACACAAATAGTCTCCAAGGAAGTCATGTTCAAAGTTTTTAATAATGAATCAATATACATTTAGGATTCAATATTTAAAATAACAAGGAAACAAAGCCTAGTCTATTCATAAAATACAAATGTTCTACTAATATCAAAACAGCAGCATCAAAATTTTTGACTAAATATTATTCACAGAATAATTCAGTTTTTTTAAAGCCCAGTGCAAGTAACATCAATTTTGAAGGCATCAATAATAACGTCAATATTTAATGGAATGAATGAATGATATGTCTTCAGAGACTCTTTCACTTCTGAGCATATTAATTCAGTCTCTCTTTGGTCAGTTAAAGCAAAAGAATTTTTTTTCACTAAACAAAAGCATACCCAAACATCTCAGCTACACTAACAGACCTTTCAGGACAGTTCTGGCATTTATGTGATTTTTTTCCCCAAAGGTCCAGGGATCCCATGCCTTGTTGGTGGTAGGCCTAGTTCAAATTCAATTCAATTAGTCCCTTCTTAAACAAAGTCATATTCATAAGGCAGGCACTTTAACATGCAGATATACTCTGTGGACTATCCAAAGGAAGCCATATAAACTAAAAGCAACATCCTTCTGAAGAATCAAAACAAAAAACAAAAATATCTTCTGAAAGTATGATTCCATTTCTACCAAAGCTTTGAATTTCTTCAAAAATCTATGATTCTATGATGGGAAATAACCTGGCATTTGAGATTAACACACTTAACTGCCAGTTAATCAATCCTATTTAGATCTAAATATTTGTACTTCTTACAACAAAATAACATGCTCCACTTTTCTCTCTTCTGGTTTAATTTCAGCGTATATGTGCTTAGTCAGGTCTGACTCTGTGAACCCATAGACTATAGCCCACCAGGCTCCTCTATCCATGCAAGTTTCAAGGCAAGAATCCTGGAGTGGATTGCCATTTCCTCCTTCAAAAGATCTTCCCAACCCAGGGATCGAAATGGACTCATGCATCTCCTGCATTGCAGGTGAATTCTTTACCACTGCCCCACCTGGGAATCAATTTCAGTGTAGATATATGGTTTATCTAATAACTAAGAATGCAAAGATCAATGCAAAGAAATAGAAGAAAACAACAGAATGGGAAAGACTAGAGATCTCTTCAAGAAAATCAGAGATACTAAGGGAACATTTCATGCAAAGATGGACACAATTAAGGACAGAAATGGTATGGACCTAACAGAAGCACAAGATATTAAGAAAAGGTGGCAAGAATACACAGAAAAACTGTATAAAAAAGATCTTCATGACCCAGATAATCACAATAGTGTGATCACTCACCTAGAGCCAGACATCCTGGAATGTGAAGTCAAGTGGGCCTTAGGAAGAATCACAACAAACAAAGCTAGTGGAGGTGATGGAATTCCAGTTTAGCTATTTCAAATCCTAAAAGATGATGCTATGAAAGTGCTGCACTCAATACGTCAGCAAATTTGGAAAACTCAGCAGTGGCCACAGGACTGGAAAAGGTCAGTTTTCATTCCAATCCCAAAGAAAGGCAATGCCAAAATGCTCAAACTACCACACAATTGCACTTATCTCACACACTAGTAAAGTAATGCTCAAAATTCTCCAAGCCAGGCTTCAGCAATATGTGAACCGTGAACTTCCTGATGTTCAAGCTGGTTTTAGAAAAAGCAGAGGAACCAGAGATCAAATTGCCACCATCTGCTGGATCATGGAAAAAGCAAGAGAGTTCCAGAAAAAACATCAATTTCTGCTTTATTGACTATGCCAAAGCCTTTGACTGTGTGGATCACCACAAACTGTGGAAAATTCTGCAAGAGATGGGAATACCAGACCACCTGACCTGCCTCTTGAGAAACCTGTATGCAGGTCAGGAAGCAACAGTTAGAACTGGACATGGAACAACAGACTGGTTCCAAATAGGAAAAGGAGTACGTCAAGGCTGTATATTGTTACCCTGCTTATTTAATTTTCATGCAGAGTACATTATGAGAAACTCTGGGCTGGAAGAAGCACAAGCTGGAATCAAGATTGCTGGGAGAAATATCAATAACCTCAGATATGCAGATGACACCACCCTTATGGCAGAAGTGAAGAGGAACTAAAAAGCCTCTTGATGAAGGTGAGAGAGGAAAGTGAAAAAGTTGGCTTAAAGCTCAACATTCAGAAAATTAAGATCATGCCATCCAGTCCCATCACTTCATGGCAAATAGATGGGGAAACAGTGGAAACAGAGGCTGACTATTTGGGGGGCTCCAAAATCACTGCAGATGGTGGTTGCAGCCATGAAATTAAAAGATGCTTACTCCTTGGAAGGAAAGTTATGACCAACCTAGACAGTATATTCAAAAGCAGAGACATTACTTTGCCAACAAAGGTCCATCTAGTCAAGGCTATGGTTTTTCCAGTGGTCATGTATGGATGTGAGAGTTGGACTGTGAAGAAAGCTGAGGGCCGAAGAATTGATGCTTTTGAACTGTGGTGTTGGAGAAGACTCTTAAGAGTCCCCTGGACTGCAAGGAGATCCAACCAGTCAATCCTAAAGGAGATCAGTCCTGGGTGTTCATTGGAAGCACTGATATTGAAGCTGAGACTCCAATACTTTTGCCACCTGATGCAAAGAACTGACTCATTTGAAAAGACCCTGATGCTGGGAAAGATTGTGGGCAGGAGGAGAAGGAGATGACAGAGGATGAGATGGTTGGATGGCATCACTGACTCAATGGATATGAGTTTGGGTGAACTCCAGGAGTTGGTGATGGACACAGAAGCCTGGGTGGGCTGCGGTTCATGGGGTCACAGAGTCGGACACAACTGAGCTACTGAACTGAACTGAATAACTAAGAAAGTATAATCTTATGAGCCCTCAGAGTCCTAAAGTTAGGGGTTTCTGTGCCTTTCCTTTCCAGAATGTCCTTGAAAAGTAGCAGTTCAGTAAACCTATTGAATAAGCCATCTGATTGCATTAAACTGAACTAAAATCTATATAGCCTACTCTTCTTCCAAAGAGTATATCAACAAGGGATGATTTACAGCCACAACATGAAGAAAATTCACAACCTTTGTCACTTCCTCCATCACATCAGATAATTAACTGGACTTATAAAAATTTAAAACAGCACAGTTATCTCCTGGTAAATAATACAGTGATAACTTTTACATTCTGTCTTGACTAATTCCAAAGCCATTTTCCCTTCAAAAGCGTAGTCTTAACTGCGATTAATATACATATATATTTCATGTCTCACCCAAACTTTCCATATCCCTTTTTGGTATGCATTTAGGATCTATGTTACATTTATGGACCTGTGTTATAACTAATTAGGTGAAAATGTTTCACTAAAAATACCAGGTGGGATTCATATGAAGGTCAAACAGACTCCCCATGGCCTAAAAGTTTCTGTGTGGAAATTTATGGTGCAAAGGGAATGGCACCCCACTCCAGTACTCTTGCCTGGAAAATCCCATGGATGGAGGAGCCTGGAAGGACCCCATGCAGTCCATGGAGTCGCTGAGGGTTGGACATTACTGAGCGACTTCACTTTCACTTTTCACTTTGATGCATTGGAGAAGGAAATGGCAACCCACTCCAGTTTTCTTGCCTGGAGAATCCCAGGGACGGGGCATCCTGGTGGGCTGCCATCTATGGGGTCACACAGAGATGGACACGACTGAAGTGACTTAGCAGCAGCATGGTCATGGGCTCTACTCCAACTAGTTTCCTTTGTTTTCTATTAGGACTAATCTAGATACTGGACTCTTAGCTTTGTTGTAGCTAAATGACAAGGATTCCAATAAATGGGAAGGATAAAATATAAAGCTTCAAATCTTTGAACATAAAAAAAAGCTTATGTTTTAAAACTAACAATTCATAGCAACTTTCATCTCCAGAACATAAAGGAAATATTCTATCTCCACATCTCATCTATAGTGTAGTTAATATTTGATTAATAAGGATTAACTGGGAATAAGATTTTTCGTTTAACTAAAGATTAAGCAGACTGTTTCATTTTTTTTATCCAAAATCTACCAGTTTATTTCCTCATCTCATTAACAATTGTTTAGATATAATTTGCTGTACATACAATTCTAGAAGATATTATTTCATGAACTAAATGTTTAATATCAGATTATGTTATTGCTTATTCTTCTGAATCTTAAAACTACAAAGTAGAAAAAAAAAATCTGGCTAATAAAGAATGAATTGAAGCTAATGATTATTAAACGCCATTTTAAAACATAAAGGCAGAATTAAACAACACACCTGATTGAAGGACGAATCACTATCAGAGCAATTGTCTGTGCAATAACTACTGATTTTCTCCTTTTGGATTTTTTTCTGCCTCTCTTGACTTCGTATTTCATCTTCTTCAAACTTGTTAATCATAGATTCCACCACTATCATCATGATGTTCTTCAGAGAATGAATCATCTCTTTGTATCTTTAAATTCAAAGCAAGCCTTGTAAGAAAAAGACTATTAGAACAAATTAAAACATTCAACTAAATTAAACTTATTATTTTTTTCCATAAAGTCCCTCTAAGAATACAATCCTAAAGACAAAAGTCAGTTTTTCTGAAAGACCAAATGACACAACAGAATTCACACAACAGGAAAATAATTAATAGGAAAAATAAAATATGCTATTACCCAAGTTTTTGCATCTGGTTACATGAGCCAAGGCAGTAAAATTAACAGAACAGAAGGCAAGATGTTCCAAAGGCAGACTCCAGTAATTAGCAACAAAGTCAACTGCTAATATCCAACTACCAAAACCCAGCCTATATTACAGGACACTTTCACTCCTTTTGAAAATTTCTCTTTCTCTATTCTCCCTGCCTCTATTTTTTCCTTCCCTTCTCACCTGCCTATAATTTGTATCTATAGGCATCCATCACCACAACTGAGAACCAAATAGGAATTAAAATATCAGTGGATCCTTTCAAATAGAGAAACCACTATCAGAGATGTTAGGAAACGGATTCCTGAAATTAGTAAAATTTTGAAATGGATAATTTCTAAGGTCCATTTTAGCTCTCTGGGTCTATCTATCTATTTTTTAAAAACTTGTAATAAATTTATCCATTTATTAAGTGCAAACCCTCAAGCACCCATACTAACATTAAACTAAGATCCTCCAAAACCCTACAGGTAGAATTTTAGAGCTAGATGGAAATATAAAAATAATCTAGTCTACCCTTTATTTTATAAATGAGGAATATTAGATGTGTACTACTGAAATTTCTATACTTAAAAAGGCAAAAATTAAAAGCAACAAGGCATAAAGATTTAAATAAAGATAGTGAATAAAATGGGCTTCCCTGGTGGCTCAGACGTTAAAGTAAATAAAATACTAAATTTGAAATCAGAAAACTTGGATTGGAGTCTTCACTACTTTACTTACAAGCTCTATCATTATAAATAAGTCTCTTTTTTCTTAACTATACATGAGAAAAAGAAAACAATCTAGGACTTCCCTAGTGGCACAGTGGATAGGAATCCTCCTCCCAATGCAGGAGACACAGGTTCAATCACCGGTCCCGGAGGATTCCATATGCTGTGGAGCAACCTAGACCATGCACCACAACTTCAGGCCTGCAAGCTGCAACTACTGAACCCATGTACTACTGAAGACTGCATGTTCTAAGGCCACAAGCCACCAACTACTGAAGCCCATGAGCCTAGAGCCTGTACTCCACAACAACAGAAGCAACCTCAATGGGAAGCCTGCACACTGCAACAAAGAGTAGCCCCCACTCACCGAAACTAAAGAAAGCCCAGGCACAGCAACAAAGACTCAGTGCAACTAAAAAATAAAAATAAAAAATACAATCTAGGAGCACTCTTCTATTTACTAGATGGGATGCTGTCCAATTCATGAATCATTGAATAAAGGCACTTAGAGCTTTAAAAAAAAAAAAAAAAAAAAAACACAATCAAGCTGATCTATTTCACATGGTCATAGCAAGAAATAAATAATAGTATATATCTGAAAGTTATTTGTAAATATAAAGCATGATAAAACATATGTCCATTGCTTATCATTATAATAATGGAAATACATTAGAAAATAAACACAGAAACTTCCCTTTTTTATATCCTGGTTAGTGGGTCATTTTAACTACATAAATCTAAGAAAGGATAGGTAAGGTACTCTCCCATAGAAGTAATAAAATCATGCTGGGGGATTTGGATAAAAATAGTAGACTGAGATTTTAAAGTTTAAAGAAATTTTAAAATATATTTCAAATTATATATTATATAAACTATACAGCACCAAATACATGATTTCTATATATAATTTATACATTATATATTTAATCATGTTATTTAATAATGTATAATTTACATATTATATAACTATAAATAGAATATACATATAGCTATACATGTGTATATTTTTAAAGTCTCAGAAATTATGAGAAAATACAAAAAAACTATAAGAAAATAAGAATAGATTAGGAACAATACAGAGGGAAAACACATACAGAAAAGAACTACTATAGAAGTGAGAAGAAGCCCAGGGAAAATTCAAGTTTAAAAGTTTTAAAGAGCAAGAAGGATAACACAACACCATTAATCAACTATCAGATCAGATCAGATCAGATCATTCACTCAGTAGTGTCCAACTCTTTGCAACCCCATGAACTGCAGCACGCCAGGCCTCCCTGTCCATCACCAACTCCTGGAGGTCACTCAGACTCACATCCATCGAGTCAGTGATGCCATCCAGCCATCTCATCCTCTGTCGTCCCCTTCTCCTCCTGCCCCCAATCCCTCCCAGCATCAGAGTCTTCTCCAATGAGTCAACTCTTCGCATGAGCTGGCCAAAATACTGGAGTTTCAGCTTCAGCATCATTCCTTCCAAAGAAATCCCAGGGCTGATCTCCTTCAGAATGGACTGGTTGGATCTCCTTGCAATAATTTTTTTAAAAAAGGCAAGAAGAAATTGAATTCTAAGACACTCTTTAGACTAGTTAGGAGTTAAAGGCCTAACTCCTTTAGGCTCTATCATTACAAGCTCTACTTGTAATGCCCCAGCTTACAAGGGTTAGGAGTTAGGAGGCCCCAGCTTCCTCCTTAACACATTCCAAGCACCAAGAAACAGGGAAGTATCACAGTGTCCTGGTAGCAATCAGTAGCTATCCACCACAGCTGCGCTCCCTTTCCACAGTAACTGGATCGTATAGCTGGGCGTAGGAGTGAACTACACTCCCCAGACTCCATTCCAGTTAGGCATAGCCATGTGAACAACATAAACTCCTGTCCCCTTAAAACTAACAACAGAGTGGGACTTCCCTGGTGGCACAGTTGATAAGGTCTACTTGCTAATGCAGGAAACATGGGTTTGATCCCTGGTTCAGGAAGATGCCACAGAGCAACTAAGCCTGTGTGCCACAACTACTAAGCCTGTGCTGTAGAGTCCACGAGCAGCAACTACTGAAGTCTATTTGCAACAAGAGAAGCCACTGCAAGGAGAAGCCCATGCACCACAACAAAGAGTAGCCCTGGCTTCCTGCAACTAGAGAAAGCTTGAGTGCAGCAAAGATCAATGTATTCGAAAGTAAACTGTTTTTTTAAAAAAGCTTACAACATACTGATTTAATAAAGGAAAATAAAAGCAAATCTCAATAATTTACAGGGTAAGGGTAATTAAAATCCATAAAGTTTCATTTTAGACATTTTCTCCAGAAAATATAAATTTCTTGAAAACACATAAACATGAATTCTTCTGCAAGACGTTATCAGCAAACTGGCTAAAGGAAGACAGAATAAAACAAAAAACAAAACTAGAGAATAAGACCCTCAATATCAACCACTAAGCAAACTGGAACTCAGTGGCAACTGTAGGTTTGAAAAAGCCTAGGACAGAATATGGACACCACTGAGAAGATTCCTTCATACTCCAAGAAGTTAAAAAAGAAAATGGTCTAAGAGGTAATGAAAAAACCAAATCAATTAATGAAAATAAACACTGTGAGTACTTCCACTTATATATACAAGATTATATTAACATAATAGATCTTACAAATGATTTGTTTCATGTGCAAATACCTCTATTTAAAAAACAGATATCAAAATGTTTAAGAAAGCAATTTGAATTATTACAGTAAAAATGTTAATAACTGTAGTATTACATTAACCCCAAGTAGTTTCTGAAGAAACACACGCAAACACAAAAAAAGAAAATAATACTTTGTACAACTTAAAATCTTTCATCCATGGTTCACAAAGAACACATCCATTAAGACATTTAAAATCTTTGTGAGGTAATTATTATTATATTAATAATACACATGAGTGAACTAAAATGCAAGAAAATTAAATGTCTTAACCAGAGATAAAAAGTAATTACTAAATACATTTTTAGTAATATTTAGATAGCCTAAATATCTCATGTAAAACTTTGCTTTTAGCATTAAAAAGTTTTCATTTTCTGACTTAGAGTTTTACTCCTCCTTTTAGAATATTTAATGATATTGCCAGAAATAGACTATTAGGAATTATAATAAAGAGGGTTTCCCTTACCTGTGGTTTCACTTTCCATAGTTTCAGTTATTAAATGGAAAACGCCAGAAATAAACAGTAAGTTTCAAATTGTGTGCACTCTGAATAGGTGTTGAAATCTCTCAGTCCTGCCCAGCATGAGAACCATCCCTTTATCCAGCCCTGTCTGGTAGTCACTTAGTAGCCATTTAGCCTATTAGAACGACTGGTCAAGTCATCCTTATTTTACTTAAAGCTGAGTGGAAGAGTGGCACGATCTGACTCATTGGTTTAAAGACTCATTCTGGCTGCTAAGAGAAAAAGAGACTGCAGGAGACATGGGTTAAGGGTGCTTTCAAGGAACCCTGTTGAGAGAAAAACTACTTTAAAATATTAGTGGGGGCATACTCACTCTTTAGATTCCTGAGTTCTTTTAGTAACATGCTGTACAACTGTGTCATAGCCAAATTCCTCAGCCTGATTCTGATCAGATGTCCATTTTTCCATTTCTTCTTCAATCATAGACCCCAAAGTGTTGCATATATACTGTCTAAGGTACTTCACAAATTCATAGCTGAAACAAATATTTGAAAAATAAATGCAGTAAATATCATGAATTCACCTATCAACCATACCCAGAAAAAATGTTAGCACAGAAAAGATCTGTAACATAATCAGATTTCTTACCTTACTCTAAGATTAAATTAGTTATTCATCCCAAATCATTCAGCTAATCTAAAATTTTGTTGTTTGGTTGGGTTTTTTTTTTTTTTCCTGAGAAAATTGGAAAATTCACATTTAAAGATGACAATAGTGGATAGCAAACTTCGGGACCAACACAAACTTTAACAGGTTAGGACCTTTCCAAACTTTGTTATGGTTTGCATGTGATGCTTAAGCATAGGGAAAGCAGTTGTTAAAGACTTTTATAATTGTTCAAGTTGATAAAGAAAATCACATTAGAATAACAGTAATTATAAAAGAATTCAATAGGAAAAGGTTAAGCTCCAAACATCAGAAGTTTTTTGTACATTTGGAAACTGTGTACATTTTGAACTGCCCTAAATTTCACCTAATCAGCTTCTGCCTATGTTCACAAAAAGAAGTATCTCAGAAAATCCAACACATTGGACATTTTCCTTCATACTCTTGGGTTGATACCAACATTAAAATCCATTTGCTAACTCACAACAATATAGCAAACATGAGAGGGCAAGAATTCCAAAAATGGGTAATTATTTTATGAAATACATTTAGTAAAAGTAAAGAGCAATGGTTGTAATTAATATCATGATTTTAAATGATTTTAAAAGTTTTTTTGGACTTAGGAGCAGTAGCAGCAGCAGTATCCAGCATACAGTCTTCAGTTTAATATTTATGAAGGGATTGTACGTCCGGTAAGGAACAACCATCTTACCCAGGTAGCCAAGGGATCTCATTTTCAATTTTAACTGTTTTTGACTGAGATTTCCTGCCCTGCCCATTTTCCCTCAGCTCTGAACACACTGCTGCTTCCTGGAATCTCCATGTCTGCTTCAGAAATGTAAGTGGCAGCCCTGCCATAGACAGTTCAAGCCCCAAAAGACAAGCAGAGATATATATTACGAAACATGTAGTATTACAGCAAAAGTACAAGCTCAGAGTCAAAACAGCCTGAATGCCAGCTCCAGCTGGTAAACTCTAGGTGGAGTGGCCTGGAACAAATCTGTTTTCTCACCCGAAATTTGTTTTGTTTTTTTTTTTCAATATGTGTTTATTTATTATTATCAACCATTTTTCACATAGTAGAATAGTCACAGGAATAAAAAGATGAATAAACTAGTTAAGGTCTCTGCCCTCATCAAGATTCCATTAC
Organism: Tragelaphus eurycerus; assembly: GCA_935064755.1. NCBI lineage: Eukaryota > Metazoa > Chordata > Mammalia > Artiodactyla > Bovidae > Tragelaphus > Tragelaphus eurycerus. The sequence goes on from CAKXYN010000012.1 coordinate 37,707,062, forward strand.
AGTATTTACATTACATTATGGTATCAGAACTCTCTCATTGTTCATAAAATAAAACCAGTTCTCATAATAATGTACTGCTGATGCTGCTGCTAAGTCACTTCAGTCGTGTCCGACTCTGTGTGACCCCATAGACGGAAGTTCACCAGGCTCCCCCGTCCCTGGGATTCTCCAGGCAAGAACACTGGAGTGGGTTGCCATTTCCCTTCTCCAATGCATGAAAGCGAAAAGTGAAAGTGAAGCCACTCAGTCCAGTCCGACTCTTAGCGACCCCATGGACTGGAGCCTATCAGGCTCCTCCGTCCATGGATTTTCCAGGCAAAAGTACTGGGGTGGGGTGCCATTGCCTTCCCCTAATAATGTACTACTCAAGACTATTTGGAAACAATGTCTACTTCATTCCTAGACAAGAAACCAAATTAAAAAGGATATTCTTCACTCCCCTAGCTTTAATTTCATATTCAACACAAACAAGTGATTTCTTCAGCTCTTCCTTCAGCCAAAATGTCTCCCCAGAATAAAGGCACACCTGTTACTATACAGGCACACCCCATTTTACTTACTGCACCTCACAGATATTTGAGTTTTTAACAGACTGAAGATCTGTGGCAACCCTGTGTCAGAGCAAGTCTATCAGCATCAAGAGCATTTACTCACTTTGCATGTCTGTCACATTTTGGTCATTCTCACAGTATTTCAAACTTTTTCATTATTATTATATTTGTTATGGCAATCTGTCAACAGTGACCTTTGATTTTACTACCATAACTTGCTAAAGGCTCAGATGACAGACTTCTAGCAATAACATATTTTTAAATTAGGGTATGTACATATGTACTTTTTTTTTTTTACACAACTTTACTGCACAGTTAATAGGCTACAGTGAAATGTAAACATAACCTTTATATGAAAAAAGGAAACAGCCCAAAAAATCATATGACTAGCTTTACTATAATACTTGCTTGATTTCAGTGGTCTGGAACCAAACATACAATATCTCTGAGGTAAACCAATATATTAACTGCCTACTGGACAAGGCTGCTTTGTTTTATCACCATATCAATCAGCACAACCTATACCAAAGCTTTCATCCTATCCAACGACTGCAAGCCATATTCTCCTCTGACATATCTTTGTTAATGGTACCACCCTTCAATCGGATACCTGTGTATAGCTTCAAATAATCTTCTCCATTACATCTCAGATCTAACTAGTTGGCAAATGCTATAATTCTGTAAATTTTTCCTCTATAACTTTCCTTTCCCACTGCCACCAGGTTAATGTGCATATTTTTAAAACTGGAGCTAAACAAATACAATGGCCCTCTAGTAAGTCATCCTGTAAATCAGTGGTTCTTAAAGTATAACATGAATAAGAATCACCAGATCAGATCAGTCGCTCAGTCGCGTCCGACTCTTTGCAACCCCATTAATCGCAGCACGCCAGGCCTCTCTGTCTTATCACCAACTCCCAGAGTTCACTCAGACTCACGTCCATCAAGTCAGTGTGCCATCCAGCCATCTCATCCTCTGTTGTCCCCTTCTCCTCTTGCCCCCAATCCCTCCTAGCATCAAAGTCTTTTCCAATGACTCAACTCTTCGCATGAGGTGGCCAAAGTACTAGAGTTTCAGCTTTAGCATCATTCCTTCCAAAGAAATCCCAGGGCTGATCTCCTTCAGAATGCACTGGTTGGATCTCCTTGCAGTCCAAGGGACTCTCAAGAGTCTTCTCCAACACCACAGTTCAAAAGCATCAATTCTTCGGCACTCAGCTTTCTTCACAGTCCAACTCTAACATCCATACATGACCACAGGAAAGACCATAGCCTTGACTAGGTGAACCTTTGTTGGCAAAGTAATGTCTGTGCTTTTGAATATGCCATCTAGGTTGGTCATAACTTTTCTCCCAAGGAGTAAGTGTCTTTTAATTTCATGGCTGCAGTCACCATCTGCAGGGATTTTGGAGCCCAGAAAAATAAAGTCTGACACTGTTTCCCCATCTATTTCCCATGAAGTGATGGGACCAGATGCCATGATCTTCGTTTTCTTAATGTTGAGCTTTAAGCCAACTTTTTCACTCTCCACTTTCATCAAGAGGCTTTTTAGTTCCTCTTCACTTTCTGCCATAAGGGTGGTGTCATCTGCATATCTGAGGTTATTGATATTTCTCCCAGCAATCTTGATTCCAGCTTATGTTTCTTCCAGTCCAGCGTTTCTTCCACTCCAGAATCACCTGAAGGGCTTATTAAACTACAAATTGTTGGGCCCCACTCTCAAAGCCTCAATTCAGGTAGACTGTGGGCACAGGAATTCACATTTCTAACGAGTTCCCAGGTGATTCCGATGCAGATGCCAAAGCTGCTGGTCCTAAGACCGATATTTGAGAATCACTGATCTAGACAGATTCTGTGCTCAGGTGACTTTTAAACTAGCCTAAATTTCTTGGAGCTTCGATCAGCAAATTCCTACAATGTTGTGTGAAGTTTCTGGTGTACCTACTGCATGCTAAGTCGCTTAAATTGTGTTCGACTCTTTGTGACCCCATGGACTGTAGCCTGCTAGGTTCCTCTGTTCATGGGATTCTCCAGGCAAGAATACTGGAGTGGGTTGCCATGTCCTTCTCCAGGGGATCTTCCCCACCCAGGGATCCAACCCATTTCTCTTCTATCTCCTGCAATGGTTGGCGGGTTCTTTACCACTAGTACCACTTGGGAACTCACCCCTTTAGTACAGTGAAGCGAATTTCTGACATGTTCAAATTTTTATTTCAAAATATACACAATTGTATTATTATAAGGAAAAAATACATAAAACATGTAGTACAAGTTTGTTCCAGGAAATCATCCTCTTAGCTATTACAAACAAGAAATTTTTTGATCAGATTAGAAAAAGTATCAGTAATGATTTATTTTAAAAAGATAACTTAAGTTATGAATTATAATACTGATATGTGGAATTCTTAGAACAGGTTATATTACAGAATTATAGGATTTATTATATGATAAACAACCTTACATATTAGTATATAAAAGATTATATACTGAAAAAAAGAATGAGTATTTTACACTATCTACAACCTTTTAGGTCAAAGGTTGTAGTGCTGAATCATGATGTGAGTGCTCAGTCACTTAGTCGTGTCCAACTCTTTGCAACACCATGGACTGTAGCCCACCAGTCTCCTCTGTCAGTGGGATTTTTCAGGCAAGAATACTGGAGTGGGCTGCCATTTTCTCCTCCAGGGGATCTTCCCAACCCAGGCATCAAACTCCTGCATCTCCTTCATTGGCAAGCTGATTCTTTAACACTGGGCTACCTGGGCTTTGCCTGAATCACGATGAACAGTTACTAGATGCATAATTAATTATTGAAGCGCACATATAATTCTTAGTGATTTCTCTATGCAGGGATAACACTCTACATAATGGATGTTTTCCTGAAGTAATCACTTAAACACACTAGAGTTCACTAATTTAGAAAGCCATTGGTAGATTCTTTTGTAAAATCAAAAATAAAGCCAATTCAATAAATATTGTGTTCCTTCTCTATCACACTAAAAATATGCCAGATTAGAGGACCACAAAGATGAACATCTACATTAGAGACTGCTACAATCATTAGGGTTGCCAAGTATTTTATAGAGAGCTAACTAGTGAGCAATTCTCAATGAAATCCAAGTAAGTAAGCTCTAACTCAGGCTTCCCAGGTGGCACTAGGGGTAAAGAATCCACTTGCCAATGCAGGAGATATAAGAGATGTGGGTTCAATCCCTGGGTTGGGAAGGTCCCCTGGAGGAGTGCATGGTAAACCACTCAAGTATTCTTGCATGGAGAATCCCATGGACATTGGAGCCTGATGGGCTATAGCCCAGAGGGTCGCAAAGAGCTGGACACAGCTAAAGCAGCTCAATATGCATGCATGCTCTAACTCTGAGGTTCTCAACCCTGGCTGTATATTAGAATCACCTAGAGAGGTTTTAAAGAGATGGGAATACCAGGCCACATGACCTGCCTCCTGAGAAACCTGTATGCAGGTCAGGAAACAACAGTTAGAACTGGACATGGAACAACAGACTGGTTCCAAATCAGTAAAGAGTACGTCAAGGCTGTATATTATCACCCTGCTTATTTAATATATATGCAGAGTACATCATGAGACATGCTGGGTTTCATGAAGCACATTTCTCCCGGAATCAAGACTGCCAGGAGAAATATCAATCACCTCAGATATGCAAATGACACCACCCTTATGGCAGAAAGTGAAGAACTAAAGAGCCTCTTGATGAAAGTGAAAGAGGAGAGTGAAAAAGTTGGCTTAAAGCTCAACATTCAGAAAACTAAGATCATGCCATCCAGTACCATTACTTCATGGCAAATAGATGGGGAAACAGTGGAAACAGTGTCTGACTTTTTTTGGGCTCCAAAATCACTGCAGATGGTGATTGCAGCCATGAAATTAAAAGCACGTACTCCTTGGAAAGAAAGTTATGACCAACCTAGACAGCATATTCGAAGAAGGCAATGGCAACCCACTCCAGTACTCTTGCCTGGAAAATCCCATGGACAGAGGACCCTGGTAGGCTGCAGTCCATGGGGTCACGAAGAGTCTAACATGACTGAGCAACTTCACTTTCACTTTTCACTTTCATGCACTAGAGAAGGAAATGGCAACCCACTCCAGTGTTCTTGCCTGGAGAATCCCAGGGATGGCGGAACCTGGTGGGCTGCCGTCTATGGAGTTGCACAGAGTCAGACACGACTGAAGTGACTTAGCAGCAGCAGCAGACAGCATATTAAAAAGCAGAGACATTAATTTGCCAACAAAGGTCTGTCTAGTCAAGGCTATGGTTTTTTCAGTGGTCATGTATGGATGTGAGAGGGACTATAAAGAAAGCTGAGCACCAAAGAATTGATGCTTTTGAACTGTGGTGTTGGAGAAGACTCTTGAGAGTCCCTTGGACTGCAAGGTGATCCAACCAGTCCATCCTAAAGGAGATCAGTCCTGGGTGTTCATTGGAGGGACTGATGTTGAAGCTGAAATTCCAATACGTTGGCCACCTGATGCAAAGAGCTGACTCATTTGAAAAGACCCTGATGCTAGGAAAGATTGAGGGCAGGAGAAGGGGGCGACAGAGGATGAGATGGTTGAATGGCATCATCAACTCAATGGACATGGGTTTGGGTGGACTCCCAGAGTTGGTGATAGACAGGGAGGCCTGGCGTGCTGCGGTTCATGGGATTGCAAAGAGTCGGACACGACTAAGCGACTGAACTGAACTGAACTCATTTGAAAAGACTCTGATGCTGGGAAAGACTGAAGTGGGGAAGAGAAGGGGATGACAGAGGGAGAGGGTGAGATGGTTGGATGGCATCACTGACTCAATGGACATGAGTTTCAGTGAAGTCTGGGAGTTGGTGGTTTACAGGGAAGCCTGGCATGCTACAGTCCATGGGGTCACAAAGAGTCGGACACAACTGAGCAACTGAAATGAACTGAGAGAGCTTTTATCAAAAATATCTAGGCCAGGCCTCCGCCATTCACCCTCTACCAAACTCCCTGGAAATTTTGATACATTTATGGTTAAGGTTCATCATCAGTGCTTTTTTAAATGAACTCCAAGCAATCCCACTGTAGTCAAGACTGGGGATTTTTTTTTTTTTAAACAGGAGGTCAATCTGAGTGTAAAAATGTATACAATACATACACGCATAATGAAAACAATGTCTTCTTCCCTACCATTCTCCTCTCCTGCAAGGCTCAAATCCTAGCTGCCAGTTTCAAAGAAAAGAAAGAAAGCCTGGATCTTTTAGAGGACATGTACAGTTTAGGGTAAAAGAAAAGTTTTTAAAGGCTATGGAAAGCATAGATTAGGGCAGCTGCATGTGGAGCAAATCCTGAGTAAGGCTGTTCTGCCTATACAATGACTTCTCAAATGACTGCATTTTCCCCTTGTCACTTTATTATACTACCTGAAATTCCATCATTCATAGACTCAATTCTCTTAACAATCATCATCTTACAAAAATGCCAATAGCCTAGAGATACTGCTTTCCCCTGTTAATCTATTTAATAAGATTATTTTTCTTGCTAATATATTATGACAACATCAGGCAGATACAAGGAACTAATGTTCTGATAGTGGAGATGGGATGACATAATTCTGATATATAATATGAAACACTTTGAGTGACAACATATACCTAAGTGACTCAAGGACATTTAAAACTCAAGGAGAGTTTGTCAGTGGGTAGAAAGACAAATCAAGATATGAGTACCTGGACTGACAGGATCTCATCAAACTCTAAGACTGTAAGATGCTATGAAAACACCAAACACAAGCATCTCCTCCTCTTTGCTTCTTCATAAGGACTTCCTTCCTCCTAAGACAAAGATCTTAGGCTAGTGCAGCTAACACATGAATTCTGTTATCTGTACTTTTAAAACTACAAATGATTCAAACTACTTTTAGAATTATAAATTGCACTTTTAAGACTACAAACTTGTTATAATTTGATTGTGTCTGGTTTTTCCAGGTCGGCCACAAGTAAATTAAATAGTAAACCTTAATTATGCAAGTTAATCAGCAAGCATTTAATATATCTAATAAACTGCTGAAGACGAGTTTACATTATTATAATAGTAACTGCACTGCTGAGAAGAACCATAATGATTCAATTTTAACTTGAAAAGCATTTAAAAACTGACACAGCTAAAGCAATACTTACAGGCAAATGTGTAGCCTTAAATACTTACATTTAAAAAAAAGAAGAAGAAAAAAAGCTGCAAATAAAGGAGCTAAATAAACATTCATCACAAATTTTAAAGTTTCTCGGGAAGGGAAAAAAAGAGCAGAAATTTTACAAACTATAAAATAAATACGTAATAGAAAGGAAAATCAAAGCTAACAGCTAGTTCTTTGAAAAGACTGATAAAATTGATAAACCTCTAGCAGAATAGATGAAGAACAAAGAAGGAAAGACACAAATTTTTAAAAAAAGAATTAAAAATAGGACAATTATGTTTCAAAAAAGTAATAGGATATTAAGGGCTTCCTTGGCCGCTCAATGGTAAAGAATTCACCTGCAATGCAGGAGACATGGGTTCCATCCCTGGTTGGGAAGATCCCCTGGAAAAGGAAATGGTAATCCACTCCATTATTCTTGCCTAGGAAATCCCACAGACACAGGAGCCTGGTGGGCTACAATACATGGGGTTGCAGAAGAGTCAGACACGGCTTAGTAACTAAACAACAACATTAGAATAGTAACTTTTATACAGGTAAGTTTGAAAATCTAGATTAAACAGACAAATTCCAAGAATATGATCCTAACAAAAACTCAATAATTTAAAAATATTTTAAAGAAGTACTTGCGTGTGAACTAAAAAACAGAAATTAAACCCCAATTTAATGCTTGATGTGGCTCTGTTTGAGGCAAATCAGTATTACATGATTATAAAAGACATTAATGACCAAATCTGAATTTGAGAAAGTTGCAATTTTCTTATATTTTTCTGTTTAAGTAATGAATCAATAGCTAACCAATAAAAGCTGGTCTCTGGTATCTCCCGGAGAGGGCAATGGCAACCCACTTCAGTACTCTTGCCTGGAAAATCCCAGGGATGGCGGAGCCTAGTGGGCTGCTGTCTATGGGGTCGCACAGAGTCGGACACAACTGAAGCGACGTAGCAGCAGTAGCAGCTAGTATCTCCAAAATTAATAATATTATCATGCAATACCAACTATCAGTAGTGAATTTAATGAAGAAATAAAAAATCATGGAAATACAAAAAAAAAAAAAACCATATGTATAACCAGAAATACTAATTAACAAAAAAACTCTTCCCACACTTCTTAAAACTTCCTTGAGAATCGGGAGAAAACTGTAATGTTCCCCTCCAAAAAAACTGCAAATAAACACAAACTTTTGCACAGAATATTAAAAGGGCAGGAGGATCTGATGCCCACATAAAATCATGTAGGGATTCCAGATAAGAATTTCAGAGCACTCAAAAGTCATTAAAGCTAACAACAAGAAAAATGTTAAATGCCATCCTCTTGAGAGCAAATTGAATTAAAAATATCACTACTAATAATAAATTGAGGCATCTGGAGGTAAATTTTCATTGGAGAGGCTTAAATTATACATATGAATCAAATCAAAAGAAAAAAATACGCATCTCTAAAGAAATACACCTGTCATGATTTACCTCAAGTGATATCTCTCTCATTAAACTTCCTACCTACTGCTTCCAACCTAGAGCACGCTGTACCTTATCTAAATCCCTCATATCCCTGACATGTATCACAGACTTCTGAGTATGCGCCTTCTCCCTTCGTAGGCACTTTTGACATCCCATGAACTTCCCTGGTGGCTCAGTTCTAACTCCGCCTGTCAAGCAGGAGACGCAGGCTCAGTCCCTGGGTTGGGAAGATCCCATGGAGAAGGAAATGGCAACCAACTCCAGTAGTCTTGCCTGGGAAACCATGGACAGGAGAGCCTTGTCCAGGAAACCATGTACAGGAGAGCCTGTCTAGAGCCAGGGCTACACTGTATGGGGTCGCAAAGAGTAAACAAACAACAACAAAGCTATTCCACAAGAAATTAATCTCTCCCGTATTCCTGCAGTGCTCAGACGCCAAAACTGGTGCAGCCACTGAAATATCAGATCAGCAATGAAACAAGGATCTTGTGAACTCAAAGTTTTAGAGGTATCGTGACAAAAATCACTTGTAATAGAACTATTCTTAAGCGAACAAGAATAATTTATAATAATGTACTATGTTGCCCAGGAGAAAAAAATATAATTAGGATATGTCGGCCACGTCACTAAAAACACAGGGGAAGCAGAAAGTTTGGAAAATAAGAATAAAAAATAAAGTCGGTATCTGAGTAAATAAACGAAAACGTAAACCTCCAACTTGGACGCTGTTTTGACAACAATCATATAACATTCTTTATCCAACTGCATTTTGACGTTTTCTGGATCAGCTTATTTGTTTGCTTAAGACATCAAAAGGAATTTTACTTGTGAAAATTTTCATCCGTTTCCTCCAGATGTAAGAGGATCTCCTCGGCGCACTCCAGGGAGGGAGCACCCGTGATTTTCTCCTTCACGCTCTGGAACAACTGCCTCAACATCGCCTGCAGCATCGTTTCGTCCTCACCGGAGAAGTGAGCCATTCTCTGTCAAAATCAAAGTCCACGCCCGTTACCGAGGGTCCCAGCGAACGCCGCGCCCCGCGCACGCGCGTTCCCACCCAGCAGCCTGCGTACTGCGCCGTTCCCCGGGAAACCGCGGCCGGCGCTCAGGGGCGGGCCCTCGGCTGCCGGCGCGTTGTTCAGGAAAGCAAATTAACTTGCGTTGGGGAAGCAAGAATCCTTGACGTCCCACCTTTGGCACTCGTCGCTTTTTTACCAACAGAATTCAAGCTACCCCGATTAACGGCAAAAAAAGAGATTCCAAAGTCTCTGCGGGTGGACCTGATGGGGGGGACGTCAACGCTACGCGTGACGTCAGCGCGTTGACGTGACGAATCCCTACATGGGAGTGGGTGAGGCTTGACAACCTGCCCGGGCACCTACAGGAAGTTTTAGGTGTGCTCCTTGAAAAGATTGTAGGTGGGAGGGAAAAGAGAGTGCGGAGAGAAAGGGGTCAATAAAAGAAAGTAATTGAAGTGAAACTGAAAGCAGCTAAAAAGTTTTAATCGAGTGAATGGTATTGAAGTGTTGCAATGCTTTCTCCTTCAAACAGCTAACATCCGTTGACTCCTCCTTACCAATCATCTTGCTAGGAAATATGGAGAAGAGGACACTTCAGTTTAACAGATAAGGAGTCAGCGCTTGCAACACAGTGTAATTAAGTGTTATGCTAGAGAAATGCACCAGGTAGGTGCTGGAAGAAAACCCAAATCACCTATTAACCCAAAGGAGGAGTCAAGCAAAGAACTAAAGAGAACATAAACTGGACGTGCCGAGGTTAGGGGCCTGAGAAAGTGTAGCATATTCCAGTACTTGAATTTGTAGAATTAGACAGAGGAGTTGAAAAGTCTATAGAAGTAAAAGGGCCACATAAGAAAGGGTCATATTTGGCACTTTCAAGGGATTAGAGATCCACACATTCCATTCTAAAGGAAATCAGTCCTGAATAGACAATGGAAGGACTGATGCTGACGCTGAAGCTCCAATAGTTGGGCCGCCTGATGCGAAGAACCGACTCATTGGGAACAAGCCTGATCCTTGGAAAGATTGAAGGCAGGAGGGGAAGAGGACAACAGAGGATAAGATGGTTGGATGGCATCCCCAACTCGATGGACATGAGTTTGAGTAGGCTCTGGGAGTTGGTGATGGACAGGGAGATCTGGCATACTGCAGTCCATGGGATCTCAAAGAATCAGACTCGACTGAGGGACTGAACTGAACTGAACTGAATTGACTTTCTTCTAAGAGTCGGACATGACCTATTGTATAGCATACGGCACTGTGCTCAATGTTATGTGCCAACCTGGATGGTAGAGGGGATTGGGCTGGGGGGAATGGATACATGTATATGTATGGCTAAGCCCTACGCTGTTCACCTAAAACTACCACAATATTGTTAATTGGCTATATCTCAATACAAAATAAAAAGTTTGCAAAACGAATTTAAAAAAAAAAAAGGCAAGCTAAAGCAAGGTAGCCATTTTAAATTTACAAAATTAGCAGAGTTTTAGAGCATATATACATTTAGGGTTGAACAATATGCAGTGAAATAATTACTCCTTTATTGTGTTATTATGAGTACACATAGGCAAAATCTTGGAAATGAAACTGGCAATATATATTAAGAACTTTTTACTCAGTAATTTTATTTCTAAGAATCTACTCCAAGGATCAGATATGTAGTTTATTATGTGAATGTTTACTGATAGGTTATTTGTAACTTTAAAAAAACTGGAAAACCTCCTAAGTATTTCAGAATACATTGAAGGTTAAATAAATTATGGCATAGGCATATGCTGTTAGTATCAGTCATTCTAAAAAAAATATTTCCTATGAATGTTTAATAAGAAGGAATTATTCACATTTTAAGTGGAAAAGTTTGAACAAGGCTACAGTTTTTCCATTGTTCATGTATGGATGTGAGAGTTGGACTGTGAAGAAAGCTGAGCGCCAAAGAATTGATGCTTTTGAACTGTGGTGTTGGAGAAGACTCTTGAGAGTCCCTTGGACTGCAAGGAGATCCAACCAGTCCATTCTGAAGGAGATCAGCCCTGAGATTTCTTTGGAAGGAATGATGCTAAAGCTGAAACTCTAGTACTTTGGCCACCTCATGTGAAGAGTTGACTCATTGGAAAAGACTCTGATGCTGGGAGGAATTGGGGGCAGGAGGAGAAGGGGACGACAGAGGATGAAATGGCTGGATGGCATCACTGACTTGATGGACGTGAGTTTGAGTGAACTCCGGGAGTTGGTGATGGACAGGGAGGCCTGGCGTGCTGCGATTCATGGGGTTGCAAAGAGTCGGACACGACTGAGCGACTGAACTGAACTGAAAATTGTATGTATTCACTCTATTTACTGAGTGTCTGTAATGTGTAGTGCATGATTATATACTAGGCAATATGCATATCTTGGGCTTCCTGGTGGTTCAGTGGTAAAGAATCCTCCTGCCATTGCAAGAGACCCAGGAGACAGAGTTGCAATTCAACCCCTGGTTCGGGAAGATCCCCTGGAGGAGGAAATGGCAACCACTCCAGTATTCTGGCCTGGAAAATTCTATGGATAGAGGAGATTGGCGGGCTATAGTCCAAAGGGTCACAAAGAGTCAGACTAGAACACGCGCGCGCGCGCACACACACACACACACACACACACACACACACACACAACTTACAATCTCAGATGAAAATGTCTTCACCATAATTGTGATATTAGTGTATATAATGCTATCCCTAACAAATTATTAGTCCAAGGATAGAATAAATGCACTAAATTCTCCTGCACTATAGAAGAAAGTCAATCCAGTTCAGTTCAGTTCAATCACTCAGTCGTGTCTGACTCTGTGACCCCATGGACTGCAGCATGTCAGACCTCTCTCCATCATCAACTCCCAGAGTTTACTCAAATTCATGTCCATTGAGTCAGTGATGCCATCCAACCATTTCATCCTCTGTCGTCCTCTTCTCCTCCTGCCTTCAATCTTTCCCAGCATCAGGGTCTTTTAAAATGAGTCAGCTCTTCGCATCAGGTGGCCAAGGTACTGGAATTTCAGTTTCAGCATCAGTCCTTCCATTGAACACTCAGGACTGATCTGCTTTATGATGGATTGGTTGGATCGCCTTGCTTTCCAAGAGACTCTCAAGAATCTTCTCCAACACCACAGTTTAAAAGCATCAATTCTTTGGTGCTCAGCTTTCTTTATAGATTAAGACTAAAGTCAGTAAGTTGCTAAATAAAAGCATGGTTGAATTGTATTGAATTAATGAGAAAACTATCAAGAAAAGTATTAATAAAAACAAACATTTGAGTATGGTTGCCTCTGAGAGGTTGGAACAGCAATGGAATTGGGGCAGCAATGAGGCAGAGGCACTTGCTTTTTTGTTGTAAGTCCTGCTACAACTGACTTTTATTAATGCATATTTTTACTTTCATTTTAAAAACAGAATGCCCTTTTAGAGTTGATAGTACATGGAGATACAATAAATGGCCCTATTCTTAGAACTGAGAGGCAAACATAGGATGCCAACAGCAGGAGGTAAAATAACAAATTCATTACAAGTTTAATTCAAAAATGTGACTGATGTATGTGGCACAACAGGCTTGCTGATGTTTCACCACTAAACTAGCAATTACCCACCCAGCCACATGTATAACTATAAAATAATAGGCCACCTCTACTGAGGCAGATGGAAAGCAGAAAATAGTGCATGTAACCTGCACATCAGTTCAGTTTAGTAGCTCAGTCGCGTCCTACTCTTTGCAACCCCATGAATCGCAGCACGCCAGGCCTCCCTGTCCATCACCATCTGCCTGAGTTCACTCAAACTCACGTCCATCAAGTCAGTGATGCCATCCAGCCATCTCATCCTCTGTCGTCCCCTTCTCCTCCTGCCCCCAATCCCTCCCAATATCAGAGTCTTTTCCAATGAGTCAACTCTTCACATGAGGTGGCCAAAGTACTGGAGTTTCAGCTTTAGCATCAGTCCTTCCAAAGAACACCCAGGGCTGATCTCCTTTAGAATGGACTGGTTGGATCTCCTTGCAGTCCAAGGGACTCGCAAGAGTCTTCTCCAACGCCACAGTTCAAAAGCATCAATTCTTCAGAACTCAGCTGTCTTCACAGCCCAACTCTCACATCCATACATGACCACATGACCAAAAAACATAGCCTTGACTAGACAGACCACTGTTGCCAAAGTTATCTCTCTGCTTTTGAATATGCAATCTAGGTTGGTCATAACTTTTCTTCCAAGGAGAAAGCATCTTTTAACTTCATGGCTGCAGTCACCATCTGCAGTGATTTTGGAGCCCCAAAAAATAAAGTCTGACACTTTCCACTGTTTCCCCATCTATTTCCCATGAAGTGATGGGACCAGATGCCATGATCTTCGTTTTCTGAATATTGAGCTTTAAGCCAACTTTTTTACTCTCCACTTTCACTTTCATCAAGAGACTCTTTACTTCCTCTTCACTTTCTGCCATAAGGATGGTGTCATCTGCATATCTGAGGTTATTGATATTTCTCCTGGCAATCTTGATTCTAGCTTGTGCTTCTTCCAGCCCAGTGTTTCTCATGATGTACTCTGCATAGAAGTTAAATAAGCAGGGTGACAATATACAGCCTTGATGTACTCCTTTTCCTATTTGGAACCAGTCTGTTGTTCCATGTCCAGTTCTAACTGTTGCTTCCTGACCTGCATATAGGTGTCTCAAGAGGCAGGTCAGGTGGGTCTGGAATTTCCATCTCTTTCAGAATTTGCCACAGTTTATTGTGATCCACACAGTCAAAGGCTTTGGCATAGTCAATAAAGCAGAAAAAGATGTTTTCTGGAACTCTCTTGCTTTTTTGATGATCCAGCAGATGTTGGCAATTTGATCTCTGTACATAGGCTGAGGCTAAAAAAAAAAAAAGAGAAAGAATTCAGCAGACATACTCTGTTTCTTTTCCCAGAGTCACTGATCATCTCTATAAAATTACTCACAGCCTGTCTCTTACTCAAATACATTTATCTTCCATGTGCTAGCTACTTTGCTATATGCTATGCTCGCATCAGTGAATAATAAGATATGTAAGACAAGCCTGTTGCCCTCAATAGCTCACAGTCTGATAGACATGTTACATGTAAGGGAGACATATTTACAAATAATTAGACAAGATGCTGTGTATCATCTTCAATGATTCCCTCCAGTTCTAAGCATCTGTGTTTGGAGAGTCTGTTCAGTTCATCAGTTAGTTGTCCGTAGTTGTTTTATTGATTTTCTTTAACCTTGGCTTGCAATACTTGCATTATCTAAGTGAAGCTGTAATAGTTTAATTGAAAATCTTCAGTTGCCTGTGTTTATCCCTTTATTATTTTTGAAATTATTTTCTAGGCCAGTTTCCTTTCATATAGAGATTTAAAAATAGCCTTTGTGCAGGTTCGATGCATGATACTGGAAGCTTGGGGCTGGTGCACTGGGACGACCCAGAGGGGAGGAAGGAGGAGGGTTCAGGATGGGGAACACATGTATACCTGTGGCGGATTCATGTTGATATATGGCAAAACCAATACAATTTTGCAAAGTTAAAAAATAAAATTAAATAAAAATAAAAATAAAATAAAATAGCCTTTGTGTTCTATAGTAGTTAATATTTGTAGTTGCATATCCTTTCATTAGGATAATACATTTTAAAGATAGAAAGGAACTAAAATAATATTGAATTGCAGTAAGTAATCAATTTAATAGAATTTGGTAACTTGAGGTTTTCCAAAAAATCTGAGTTATCGTTTTTCTATTAGGTTGGTGCAAAAGTAATTGCTCCAAATCATTCAAGCTAGGCTTCAGCATTCCATGAATCTCCAGATGTACAAGCTAGATTTAGAAAAGGCACAGGAACCAGAGATCAAATTGCCAACATCTGTTAGATCATAGGGAAAGCAAGGGAATTCCAGAAAAACATCTGCTTCATTGTCTATGCTGAAGCCTTTGACTGTGTGGATCACAACAAACTGTGGAAAATTCTTCAAGACATGGGAATACCATAATTCTTACCTGCCTCCTGAGAAACCTATATGCAGGTCAAGAAACAACAGTTAGAACTGGATATGAAACAGTGGACTGGTTCAAAATTGAGAAAGGAGTACAACATAGCTCCATATTGTCACCCTGCTTATTTAACTTCTATGCAAAGTACACTATGCGAAATGCAAGGCTGGATGAAGCACAAGCTGAAATCAAGATTGCCAGGAGAAATATCAACAACCTCAGATATGCAGATGATACCACTCTAATGGAAGAAAGCAAAGAGAAACCAAAGAGCCTCTTGATGAGGATGAAAGAGGAAGGTGAAAAAGCTATCCTAAAACTCAGTAGTCATAAAAATAAGATCATGGCATCTGGTCCCATCACTTCATGGCAAATAGAAGGGGAAAAAGTGGAAACAGTGGCAAATTTTATTTTCTTGGGCTCAAAAATCATTGTGGATGGTGACTGCAGACACAAAATTAAAAAACGCTTGATCTTTGAAAGAAAAGCTATGACAAACCTGGACAGCATATTAAAAAATAGAGACATCACTTTGCTGACAAAGATCTATCTAGTCAAAGCTAAGGTTTTTTCAGTAGTCATGTAAAAATGTGAGAGTTGGACCATAAAGAAGGCTGAGTACTGAAGAATTTATTCTCTCAAACTGTGGTGCTGGAGAAGACTCTTGAGAATCCCCTGGACAGCAAGGAGATCAAACCAGTCAACCCAAAAGGAAATCAACCCTTCCAAATTTGGAAGGACTTATGCTGAAGCTGAAGCTCCAATATTTTGGCTGCCTGACTCATTTGAAAAGACCCTGATGCTGGAAAAAACTGAGGGCAGGAGGAGAAGGGGGCAACAGAGGATGAGATGATTGGATGGCATCACTGACTCAATGGACATGAGTTTGAGCAAACTCTGGGAGATAGTGAAGGACAGGGAAATTGGTCATGCTGCAGTGTTTGGGGTCACAAGAGTCAGACATGACTTAGCATCTGAACAAATCTAGTATCCATAATACTGCCTGGTATATAGCTTTCTAGAGTATTTGTTGAATGGATGGATGAATAAATGAACATAGAAGAGAAGTGAGGAAATGATCTGGATGATGGCAAAGACAAATGTCAGAATGGCAGACCTGATAGAGTGGAGTGAGACTCCAGCTATCCACACACAAAAAAGAGCTCTGGGGTCCAAATTAGCAACACAGTGAAACAAACAAAGAAAACCTGAGAATCACTGCACATCAAGAGAAGGAAGACAGCTTCATTTTGTCTGCACCATCCATTATTCAGCACCAAGAGGGAACTTCCCAGATAAGAAGAGTTCCTCTCACCAGAAAAGGAAAAGTAAGCTTTCCCAGGCTTTAGGGCACCACATGAAATTCCCTTTTTGATTTTACCCCACCTAGATTCAGCAAAGCTGAGAAATATACAGAGACTACAGAGATGGCTAGGGACATGGAAGAAAACCACAGGTTATCAATTGCAGTCATGCAGTGAGAGAGACTGTGGTATATAGTGACCCATGTTGCAGACAAATGAAGATTTTACTACTGAAAAAAATTAAAAAAAACAACAACAAAAAACAGACAGCACAGCTGTGGCAAACCTCCAGCAGTGATGCTCTACTCAGGATAACAGACTGGATCCCTGCAGCTGACGCCTACCACTATGCACACCTGTGGTTACCTCCCCCAGCTGTGCACTTGCACACTGCCAACCTGATATTTACCATTAACATCCACTGCAGTGCACATATCTGCAGACATGGGAGAGCATGCCAATAGCCAGGGCCCCACAGCTGCTTAGGGACCTGGATCAGGTTTTCTCTTCTGTCACTGGTCTGCAAAATTGTGCTCCAGGGCCTACTCTCACCACTACTATTCAACAAAGTACTGGAAATCCTAACCAGAGAAATTGGACAAGAAAAAGAAATAGAAGGTCTCTTATTTGGAAATAAACAAAGTAAAATTATCTTTGTTTGCAGGTAATATAATCTTAAATACATAAAATCTTGAAACCTCCACCAAAAGACTGTTAGAACTAATAAACAAATATTGTGAAGTTGTAGGATACAAAACCAACATATAAAAATTATAATATTTGTTTTTCTATAACTGCAGTATATCCAAAAAATAAATTTTTAAAAAAGTCTCATCCACAATAGCATCAAAAAACAATAAAATACTTAGGAATAAATTTAACCAAGGAAGTGAAAGATCTATACACTAAAACAATAAGACTTCAATGAAAGAAACTGAAAAACACACAACCAAATGGAAAGATATCCAATGTTTATGGGTCAAGAATTAATACTGTTAAAATGTTTATACTCTCCAAAGTCATCTATAGATTCAATATAGTATCTATCAAAACTCTAATACATTTTCACAGAAATAGAAAAAGCAGTTCTAAAAATTGTATGGAACCATAAAAGATCCCAAATAGCCAAAGCAGTCCTGAGAAAGAGGAACAAAGCTGGAGGTATCAGACTCCTGATTTCAAAATCGTACTATAAAACTATAGAAATCAAAACAATATGGTACTGACATAAAAATAAATAGTATAGACCAATGGAAGAGAATCTAGAGCCGAGAAATAAGTCCTCACAATACAGTCAACTATATTTAACAAGAGAGCTCTTCAATAAATAGTGTTGGGGAATGTATGCTGCTGCTAAGTCGCTTCAGTCATGTTCGACTCTGTGCGACCCCATAGACGGCAGCCCACCAGGCTCCCCTGTCCTGGGATTCTCCAGGCAAGAACACTGGAGTGGGTTGCCATTTCCTTCTCCAGTGCATGAAAGTGAAAAGTGAAAGTGAGGTCACTCAGTTGTGTCCTACTCTTAGCGACCCCATGGACTGCAGCCCACCAGGATCCGCCATCCATGGGATTTTCCAGGTAAGAGTACTAGAGGGGGGTGCCATTGCCTTCTCCATGTCACTGTATGCTGTTTTTTTCTCTGTGCCACATTATTTTGTTCCAACTATTCTCAGTGTGTGAGTTATTTCCATTATTTTTTCCGTTACAAATAAAACTATCAAATCATATAGAATTGTATTTGCATATTAATTTTGTAGTCACCAACCTTATTAAAATGTCTTATTCTGTTAATTTGTCTTTAAATTTTTTACTGTTCTATGTCTATTTATAAAATCCACAAGTAATGACATCTTTGCTTCTTTTTTCCAATCCACATATCCTTTATTTTTCTTTCTTACTATACTGGAACTGTGGTACATATTGAGTCTACCGATCAGACTGTGGTTCAAATGATCAGTTACAGCTTTTTACTTTTCCTCAGCACAGTATTTATGTTCAAGAAAGTTGATTTTCCTTGTTACGTTCTGGGGTGTGAAGTAGAGAGAGAAGGTTTAATCCTGGCTCACCATCCATTTGACATCCTAGTTTTATGGGGGAGGCATGTTTTTCTATTAGACTCCTTATCTTGAACAAGTCTTGGGCTGTGGTTCCTGTTGTAATATCCTGTGAGGCCATGGAGAAACAGTTAGAAACATAAGCCAGTTCTATTTCTCAATTTACCTTTCTGAGCTCTTGACTTAACTTAGATAATTGACCTGAAATTTTCTTACATTATTACCAGTTCACTGATACATTTAAGAAAGTTTTATTAAATATATTTTATGAAAAATATTTAGTTATTTTTATTGGCAAGTCAGTCCAGGCACCCAGCCATATTTCCAGAAAAAAACCAGGTGAGTGGAAGAACTATGAAAACAAACTAGGTTGCTGATTCTTCAGACAAGATGCAAGAACTAGTTTAAGCATACCCTTTAAAGTAAGGCCAGTTTTCTAAACAATTTTGAAATCCTTTCTCAAAAAGTAATAACAATGCCAAAATTTTTTTCCTTTTCCAGTAAAAGCCCTATACTACATATCTGACAGTAGGTAAAAATATCAGAAGAAATGTATTCACTTCACCCTGATGTCATTTCTCTCAGTGAAAACACTTTTACATTTTTATTCTGAAAAACTATCTCCATGCCAACACGCATTATGCCAGTCAGTTACACACCAACTTTTGAACTCTAAACACTCACACAGAGTTCTTCATGATTGACTCTCACTTCTCAGAAATAAAACAGTAATGTTCCAGGATTCATGAGAGATCACAGTATTCTTTGATAGTCCATTTGATGTATGGTTCCAAAATGCCAGACAGAAACCCATAATGCCTTCAGAATTCGTGCCAAGTACACATAGTGGAGATTACTCAGATAAAGTAGTGTTAATCCTAAAGACATTTACTATTTTCTTAGAATGACAAAAGGGCATTCATAAAATTTTATGTCTAACTCACTTTGTTTATTCTATGGGTGTGACCCTTAGTTGTTTGTTTTGCTATTTAATTCAATGTTTGCCAAACAAAATGACAGGGATTTTGAGTCCCATTTTACTGCATCCAGCATAACTCAAGTTACCAATCTTGACTCACATATTCAGAAGAGGAAAACAGTCACTAAAATAAGGAACCAAGAACGCCACTTTTGTATCCATAATATCACTACCCCTGGCGTGTGGGAGAAGCTAAATCTTTATGACTTTATGTCTGTGTAACTTTCCAACAGCAGCCACTTAGAACGTGTACCTCTCTCAGAGCCCTTGCTGAAGTGATGTGTTTAGGTGGTCATGCTTGTACTGTGCAGTTCCATGATTCCATGTTGAGTAGATAATCTGTATATAAGCCTAATCTCCACTGAGAGATTTTAAATAGAATTCCTTGTATCAGGAAGAAGTGACAGAGAAAGAAGATAGTCTCTGGGGTCTGACAGATCTGGGTTTATATTTCAGCAAAATGTTGTTCATGAACTTTGTGGCACTAACAAGTGAACACGAGTTTCCTAATCTCAAAGACTCTGATGCTGGGAGGGATTGGGGGCAGGAGGAGAAGGGGACGACAGAGGATGAGATGGCTGGATGGCATCACTGACTCGATGGACGTGAGTCTGAGTGAACTCCAGGAGTTGGTGATGGACAGGGAGGGGCCTGGCGTGCTGCGATTCATGGGGTCGCAAAGAGTCGGACGCGACTGAGCGACTGAACTGAACTGAAGGAAGGGTTTAATGCCTACTTTACAGGGCTGTTGTGGGGAACAAGTGAAATGGCACAGAAACAACCAGCTTACTTCCTGGCACAAAGTTGTAATTCAGTAAACTATTTTTCTACTCATCACCCACCTTTTCAAACACTATTTTAAAATTATCTTTTTTTACCTTTTGGTATGATGCTGTGAAAGTGCTGCACTCAATATGCCAGCAAATTTGGAAAACTCAGCAGTGGCCACAAGATTAGAAAAGGTCAGTTTTCATCCCAATCCCAAAGAAAAGCAATGCCAAAGAGTGCTCAAACTACCGCACAATTGCACTTATCTCACACGCTAGTAAAATAATGCTCAAAATTCTCCAAGCCAGGCTTCAGCAATATGTGAACCGTGAACTTCCTGATGTTCATGCTGGTTTTAGAAAAGCAGAGGAACCAGAGATCAAATTGCCAACATCCGCTGGATCATCGAAAAAGCAAGAGAGTTCCAGAAAAACATCTATTTCTGCTTTATTGACTATGCCACAGCCTTTGACTGTGTAGATCACAATAAACTGTGGAAAATTCTGAAAGAGATGGGAATACCAGACCACCTGATTTGCTTCTTGAGAAATCTGTATGCGAATGTCACAGTAATCCAAGTCTATGCCCCAACCAGTAACGCTGAAGAAGCTGAAGTTGAACGGTTCTATGAAGACCTACAAGACCTTTTAGATCTAACACCCCAAAAAGATGTCCTTTTCATTATGGGGGACTGGAATGCAAAAGTAGGAAGTCAAGAAACACCTGGAGTAACAGGCAAATTTGGCCTTGGAATTCGGAATGAAGCAGGGCAAAGACTAACAGAGTTTTGCCAAGAAAATGCACTGGTCATAGCAAATACCCTCTTCCAACAACACGAGAAGACTCTATACATGGACATCACCAGATGGTCAACACCGAAATCAGATCGATTATATTCTTTGCAGCCAAAGATGGAGAAGCTCTATACAATCAGCAAAAACAAGACCAGGAGCTGACTGTGGCTCGGACCATGAACTCCTTATTGCCAAATTCAGACTGAAATTGAAGAAAGTAGGGAAAACCACTAGACCATTCAGGTATGACCTAAATCAAATCCCTTATGATTATACAGTGAAAGTGAGAAATAGATTTAAGGGCCTAGATCTGATAGATAGAGTGCCTGATGAACTATGGAATGAGGTTCGTGACATTGTACAGGAGACAGGGATCAAGACCATCCCCATGGAAAAGAAATGCAAAAAAGCAAAATGGCTGTCTGGGGAGGCCTTGCAAATAGCTGTGAAACGAAGAGAAGCGAAAAGCAAAGGAGAAAAGGAAAGATATAAACATCTGAATGCAGAGTTCCAAAGAATAGCAAGAAGAGATAAGAAAGCCTTCTTCAGCGATCAATGCAAAGAAATAGAGGAAAACAACAGAATGGGAAAGACTAAGGATCTATTCAAGAAAATCAGAGATACCAAAGCAACATTTCATGCAAAAATGGGCTCGATAAAGGACAGAGATGGTATGGACCTAACGGAAGCAGAAGATATTAAGAAGAGGTGGCAAGAATACACAGAAGAAGCTCCAAAATCACTGCAGATAGTGACTGCAGCCATGAAATTAAAAGACGCTTACTCCTTGGAAGGAAAGTTATGACCAACCTAGACAGCATATTCAAAAGCAGAGACATCACTTTGCCAACAAAGGTTTGTCTAGTCAAGGCTATGGTCCTTCCTGTGGTCATGTATGGATGTGAGAGCTGGACTGTGAAGAAGGCTGAGCACCGAAGAATTGATGCTTTTGAACTGTGGTGTTGGAGAAGACTCTTGAGAGTCCCTTGGACTGCAAGGAGATCCAACCAGTCCATTCTGAAGGAGATCAGCCCTGGGATTTCTTTGGAAGGAATGATGCTAAAGCTGAAACTCCAGTATTTTGGCCACCTCATGCGAAGAGTTGACTCATTGGAGAAGACTCTGATGCTGGGAGGGATTGGGGGCAGGAGGAGAAGGGGATGACAGAGGATGAGATGGCTGGATGGCATCACTGACTCGATGGATGTGAGTCTGAGTGACCTCCGAGAGCTGGTGATGGACAGGGAGGCGTGGCATGCTGCAGTTCATGGGGTTGCAAAGAGTCGGACACGACTGAGCGACTGATCTGATCTGATCTGATTGAATATGTTGCCTGCATCTGATGTCCATCATGGTGCTGCTTCTTTATAAGAGCCTTCTCTTACAGTACATGTAAGGCTTGTTTAGTTTCTGGCCAAATGGCAAAAGATTATTTTTAGAAGGAACACTCTGTTCCTTCTAAAAAGGACTCCCATTTTTTCCCACTGATTTCATCCCTGGTCATGGCTTCTTCAATGAACAATATACACAAATTTCAAACTATTTCATGTCTGTGTAACTTGGTTCAAATTCTAAATACTGAGACTCGATGATTAGGTCTATATATAGATTGTCTAGTCATCATGGAATCGCACAGTACAAACATCACCACCCAAGCCCATCACTCCAACAAGGCCTCTGAGACGGCGTACAAATCCAAAGAAGTGGCTGCTGTTGGAAAGTTACATAGACATACCTAGTTCACCTCATTGATTCCATGCTCAACAAATTGTTTATTAGGTTTACCTTGAAGTTTGCCTATTGAGGAAGCATGCACTGCCATTTGGGTGCTATAGTTCTCTTTGTAAATTAATACATTGACATCAATAATATAAGGAAAAGTAAAGAAGATACATGTAGAGGATCAATCTATAAAAGGAAAGTAGAAAAAAATACATAAGGGGAAGTAAGGAAGAGGGAGAACTAGAAAATTACTTGACTTTTTGTCCTTGAGCTTTAGCTTTTCGTTCTGAACTTCTTTCCTTGAAATTCCACTGTAGCCTGCAGATATATCACATTTTTGCTTGATCTACTTTGAATAAGTTTTTGGTTTTTCAACTGTGGCACATTGAAAAAAATTTTTTTTAATTTTAAAAGCCTGAAACTGTGTCAGACCTGGCGTCACACTATAATAAATTATCCAAGGTAGTGCAGTCCTGTGAGGTTTCTTGCCTGTCAGCCAACTTTAGCTAAATTTCTTTAACTCAATATTATTCATAGATTTGCTTATTCAAACAAATTATCTCCAAGAAGACATCTATGGTAAAATATTTACTTGTAAAAAGAAAATTGTGTGTCCTGAAGATTTTAATTAACAGTAAAATATGAAATGTTGTCAATGAGTTTTGCTTCCTCAACAAATTTTTTTAATCCAAAAAATAATAGCAAGAAGGGTATGGAGTGGTATGAATAAAATTATAAACATATCATTTTTGCATTTTACAGAAAATAAAGACAGTGATAGAATCTAAAATCTCAATATCTTTAATATATGTAATAGGTTTCACATTGGCTTCCTGTGTAGTTTCGTCCGAAACATGTTTAGACCTAATTTCAACTGTCAAGACATAGAATAAAACAATGGTTATCAATACTCATCACCACTTCAGTAGCTTGCAGTAGACATAAGGAAAAGAATAACACAGTGCTGTAAGTACTTGCATGCAAGTACTAGTTACAAGCCATGACATGTGGGTAGAAAAAAGTGCTTTCAAGACACATAAGGTACAATATTATACAATCACTAACTGAAGAATTAAGAATCCTGGAAAGGCAGTTTAAAAAAATGAACTCACTGGGTTTAAGTATTAGAATAAAAGAAGAAATATAAATAAAAAAGCATAAGGTAACAGAAAATGTATTCCCCCAAGTTTAATCAGTAAATGCAAACTTACAGTGGTCTACCCAATGTCACATAGCTAATTTATTCTATCAATGTTTCATTATTTTTCTTAGCCTGACTGGTTGGGAAAATATGTTACAATAATTCATAAAATCTTTGCTAGTGCCCTTACCTTGTCCAATAGTTAGTGATCTGGAACCAATGGGGAGAAAAAAAAGCAGACTTTATATGTTTTTCCTTTTGTTTGCTAATTAACCCATGCCTACCAAAAATCTGGTCCTACTTTCTGATATCAAGACAGAGCTGTCTCAAGGCAAATTTGTTAGGGCTTGAGATTTCTTTCTCAGTAATACTAGACTTGAAGGGTTAGAATACCGGTGAAGAAAATACCCTGCCATTAGCTTCTTCACATTTCAGAGCACAGCAGACAGCTCAGGGGAACTGTGGGTAAACAACAAATGAAAACCGAAATTCTGCCCATTAATTCAGTATCTTACTCTTTGCTGTTTGGTTTTCTGTAGAAACAAAACTCATAATTGGGCCAGGGAGTTGAGGACCTGCAATTGCCTCTCTCTACCTTATGTTGAACTCTTTGCTTCCCTTTGCTTTAAATATTACAGAAGAATAATTTCATATGGGTGTAAAAAGCACCCAATAAAAGAAAGGCATTAAAAAATCACTATTGATTTGTATACTGTGTACTGTCATTCCTGTGGTAATGACTAGTTTATGACACAACTTTATAATCTGCACATGTCTTCAAAAGTTACTAAACATGACTAAGAGAAATAAAGAATAGCCCTGTGGAATAAGTCTTCAAGCATTATCTGACAGCTTGGCTAAGGGTGACAGAATTTTCTCTAAATAGCTCAGATTTTACAATAGTACTTAGATGAGAACTCATCCTCTCATACAGCAATAGGTTTGTTTTGTCTTCTGGGCTAATTTTCTCACAAGCATAAAACACCACTTATATTCACTGTGAAAAACTGTTAATTGCAGTTGTGATGGAGACAAAAAATTATACATGGAAGAACTGAATGATTTATTTTTCTTTCCCAAAGGTCTACACCTTAGATATACCTTAAACTGTTGTCTGCAAAAAGTCAAGACAAATAATTTGTTACCTAGCTGGTAAGGCTTTATATAAAAGTGTGATTTTATAGCAAAGAGTTAGACACTAGACTGAGGCTCAGAAACTCTTGCTATTGTTTGTGAACTCTTGCTATTGGTTTTTATTTTAGACGTTAAGTGTATTTCAGAAAAATGCTTCCTTTTGGTAGAGAGTAACAACATAGCTCGTAACTTTCTTGTAAATATTCAAAGGAATGCTCAGAGAAACCTATATTTTACTCAATAAGTTGCTTGTAAATATGAACCAAAAGAAGTGTCATTCTCACCCCTAGGATGAAATTCCTAGCTTTTTTACATGAAGAATATTTTCAACTATTGATGCATCTTCATTTAAACCTCAAACATTTTTCAAATGATCACATAGTCTGTAACATAATATAATACCTCAAAACTTATTCCTGCATTCTCAGTCACTCACTCATCAGTCATGCCCGACTCTTTGTAGCTTGCCAGGATCCTCTGTCCATGGGATTTCCCAGACAAGAATACTGGAGGAGGTTGCCATTTTCTCCTCCAGGGGATCTTCCCACCCCAGGGATAGAACAGAAGTCTCTTGCGTCTCCTGCATTGGCAGGCAGATGGTTTGCCACTGTGCCACCTGGGAAGCACCAAAACTTATTACTAATTTCAAAACTTATTTTGGGATGTGTTTAGGCAGTAGTATAAAGTAATCAAATGTTTTATCACTTGTTTTATGATGAGATGACATATCAGCAATAAGCTGAGTCAGAGAAACTGAAAAGTAAGATTTACTGAACTGGGTACTAGTCAGTACTGCTATTCTGACCCTCCCTTTCTCATTCATGTTCCAAAAGGATGTTTCAAATTAGCAGAAATTCCTTCTTATTGAATTTAAAAGATCATCTGACTGATAAGGCATTAAGTTCTTTTGTTTAAACAAAATAAGGAAAAAATGATCAGAGATTCAAAAAATGGCTTAAAAATTCAAAAGGGTAGCTCAACTAAATATTCTGATAAAGCAGAATTTTAGTATTATTTTTGTCAACTTTTGGAAATAAAGGACACTAGCCAAAACACATGCTTATACTTATGGAACTACTTTAAGATATAAAATAGCATTATTTTTTGACTAGGATCAGTTGCTCTTCATTTTATTTGTTAAAATAGGCCTAAGTGTTAGTTGATGGAATTCCAGTTGAGCTATTCCAAATCCTGAAAGATGATGCTGTGAAAGTGCTGCACTCAATATGCCAGCAAATTTGGAAAACTCAGCAGTGGCCACAGGACTGGAAAAGGTCAGTTTTCATTCCAATCCCAAAAAGGCAATGCCAAAGAATGCTCAAACTACCACACAATTGCACTCATCTCACACGCTGGTAAAGTAATGCTCAAAATTCTCCAAGCCAGGCTTCAGCAATATGTGAACCGTGAACTTCCTGATGTTCAAGCTGGTTTTAGAAAAGGCAGAGGAACCAGAGATCAAATTGCCAACATCCGCTGGATCATGGAAAAAGCAAGAGAGTTCCAGAAAAACATCTATTTCTGCTTTATTGACTATGCCACAGCCTTTGACTGTGTGGATCACAATAAACTGTGGAAAATTCTGAAAGAGATGAGAATACCAGACCACCTGATCTGCCTCTTGAGAAATCTGTATGCAGGTCAGGAAGCAACAGTTAGAACTGAACATGGAACAGCAGACTGGTTCCAAATAGGAAAAGGAGTTCATCAAGGCTGTGTATTATCACCCTGTTTATTTAACTTGTATGCAGAGTACATCATGAAAAACGCTGGACTGGAAGAAACACAAGCTGGAATCAAGATTGCTGGGAGAAATATCAATCACCTCAGATATGCAGATGACACCACCCTTATGGCAGAAAATGAAGAGGAACTAAAAAGCCTCTTGATGAAAGTGAAAGTGGAGAGTGAAAAAGTTGGCTTAAAGCTCAACATTCAGAAAACGAAGATCATGGCATCTGGTCCCATCACTACATGGGAAATAGATGGAGAAACAGTGGAAACAGTGTCAGACTTTATTTTTCTGGGCTCCAAAATCACTACAGATGGTGACTGCAGCCATGAAATTAAAAGACGCTTACTCCTTGGAAGGAAAGTTATGACCAACCTAGATAGCATATTGAAAAGCAGAGACATTACTTTGCCAACAAAGGTTCGTCTAGTCAAGGCTATGGTTTTTCCAGTGGTCATGGATGTGAAAGCTGGACTGTGAAGAAGGCTGAGCACCGAAGAGTTGATGCTTTTGAACTGTGGTGTTGGAGAAGACTCTTGAGAGTCCCTTGGACTGCAAGGAGATCCAACCAGTCCATTCTGAAGGAGATCAGCCCTGGGATTTCTTTGGAAAGAATGATGCTAAAGCTGAAACTCCAGTACTTTGGCCACCTCATGTGAAGAGCTGACTCATTGGAAAAGACTCTGATGCTGGGAGGGATTGAGGACAAGAGGAGAAGGGGACGACAGAGGATGAGATGGCTGGATGGCATCACTGACTCGATGAATGTGAGTCTGGGTAAACTCAGAGAGTTGGTGATTGACAGGGAGGCCTGGCATGCTGCGATTCATGGGGTCACAAAGAGTTGGACACGACTGAGTGACTGATCTGATCTGATCTGAAGTGTTAGTAAGCCTGTCATATGTCTAAAGAAGTCATGATTTTGTAATTAGTTATTTTTTATATTTATTTTACCAGTTGAGTAGTAAACATAATTGAATAATAACTGAATGATAAATAATACATATTTATA
Source organism: Tragelaphus eurycerus (assembly GCA_935064755.1). NCBI lineage: Eukaryota > Metazoa > Chordata > Mammalia > Artiodactyla > Bovidae > Tragelaphus > Tragelaphus eurycerus. Next base: position 37,734,922 of record CAKXYN010000012.1, read on the forward strand.
TAAGTATATGTTTAAATTGGGCTTCTCAGGTGGCTCAGTTGGATAAAGAACCCCCCTACAATGCAGGAGATACAGGAGATGTGGGTTCAATACCTGGGTCAGAAAGATTCCCTGGAGGAAGGCATGGCAAACCACTCCAGTATTCTTGCCTGGAGGATCCCATGGACAGAGGAGCCTGGCAGAGTACAATTCATAGGGTCACAAAGAGTCGGACATGACTGAAGGGACTGAGCACACACACACACACACACACACATACACACACACACATCTATATTAATTATCATATATTCTGATTTCTCCCCTGTATTACAATTCAATTTGCTTCCGAAAAAAATAATAAGATATTTTCATATCCTCTTTCTTTCCCTGCCCACTAAAAAGGTTTCTCTTTTGCCTCTTAATTTCCTGGGACTTATGCAGTCAAGAGTACCAGAAAAAAACTGAACAGAGTTCAAGCCAGTTGAGTCAGTTGGATTGCTTTAAATTGGAGATGACAAAGAGTTGCCAAAGAAAATTAGGGGAAAAAAGAAAAAAAAGAAAAGAAAAGGAGGGCAAGCAAGATAAAGATCAATCCAGGATTGCTTTAGGGAATGTTTGAAGCACTGGGGATGAGAGTTTAGGGTGATCTGCTCTACTATGCGGGGCAGGACTCTAAGAAGGTAGGTGAAAAAGAGGACTCAAAAGAATTTTGTTGTATATTATGACTGAAACTTCTCTTTGGTGGCTTTTGGGGGAATACTTTGGTAAATTGCTTTCTAAATTTTTAGGAAAGTTGTATTACGTTTTTCATTTGTATATTTGTTTTCCAATGACACACCATATTCAGGTTGATTCCACAGTGAGAACGAGGTCCAGCTTTATCCAGATGATAATATAGATTAAGGATTATTGTTCCATGAGGTGATAGATATTTGATCTATAACCTCTAAGAAAATTAATCTTATTTTTCAATTTCTTCCAAGTTTTGTTGTAAGCTATAACATAACAATACAGATGATTGAGAAACTGCTATATTTAGTGGCATCTATTTGTTTACAAGTATTTAATGATTCACATACATTAAAACGGATTGTTCCAGACACTATAAAATTCTTATTAGAGGGAAAACATAGGCAGAACACTCTTTGACATAAAATGCAGTGATATCTTTTTCAATCCACCTCCTAGAGTAAAGGAAACAAAAGCAAAAATAAAAAAATAGGACCTAATTAAAGTTAAAAGCATCTGTACAGTTAAGAAACCCACAGAATGAGAGAAAATATTGTAAATGATGCAACTGACAAAGAATTAATATACAAAGAGCTCATGCAGCTCTATATTTAAAAAAATAAACTCAAACAATCCAATCAAAAACTGAGCATAAAATGTAAATAGACAGTTCTCCAAAGAAGACATTCAGATGGGGAAAACAAGCACATGAAAAGATGCTCAACATCACTAATTATCAGAGAAGTGCAAATCAAAACTATAGTGAGGTATCACCTCACAATGGTCAGAATAGCCATCACCAAAAAAGTCTACAGACAATAAATGCTGGAGAAGATGTGGAGAAAAGGGAACCCTCCTACACTGTTGGTTGGTATGTAAATTGGTACAATCACTATGGAGAACAGTAAGGAGGTTCCCTAAAAAACTTAAAATAGAACTATCATATGATCCATCAATCCTACTCTTGAGAAAACTGTGATTCAAAAGGATATATGTACCCCCAAGGTTCATTGTAATACTATTTACAATAGCCAAGACATGTCCATCAAAAGAAGAATGGATAAAGAAATCATTGTATATATATTTCAATATATATACAATTGAAATATATATGTGTGTGTGTGTGTGTGTGTGTGTGTGTGTATACACATATATACACATATATAGATATACAATGGAATATTACTCAGCCATAAAAAGAATAAAATAATGCCATTTGCAGCAACATGGATGGACCTGGAGATTATTATACTAAGTGAAATAAGTCAGACAGAGAAAAACAAGTATATAACTCATATGTGAAATCTATTTTTTAAAAGATATAAAAGAACTTATTTACAAAACAGGAGTAGAATTATAGATATTAAAAACAAACTTATGATTACCAATAAGGAAACGTGGCAGGAGGGATAAATCAGGACTTTGGAAGATGAACACACACACACTAAAATATATAAGATAGATGACAGATGGGGACCTACTGTATAGCACAGGGATTCTACCCAATATTCTGTGATGACTTGTATGAGAAATGAATATTAAAAAGAATAAATATATGTATATGCATAACCTTTGGAATACGGAATGAAGCAGGGCAAAGACTAACAGAGTTTTGCCAAGAAAATGCATTAGTCATAGCAAATACCCTCTTCCAGCAACACAAGAGAAGACTCTATACATGGACATCACCAGATGGTCAACACCGAAATCAGATCGATTATATTCTTTGCAGCCAAAGATGGAGAAGCTCTATACAATCAGCAAAAACAAGACCAGGAGCTGACTGTGGCTCAGACCATGAACTCCTTATTGCCAAATTCAGACTGAAATTGAAGAAAGTAGGGAAAACCACTAGACCATTCAGGTATGACCTAAATCAAATCCCTGATGATTATACAGTGGAAGTGAGAAATAGATTTAAGAGCCTAGATCTGATAGATAGAGTGCCTGATGAACTATGGAATGAGGTTCGTGACATTGTACAGGAGACAGGGATCAAGACCATCCCCATGGAAAAGAAATGCAAAAAAGCAAAATGGCTGTCTGGGGAGGCCTTACGAATAGCTGTGAAAAGAAGAGAAACAAAAAGAAAAGGAAAGATATAAACATCTAAATGCAGAGTTCCAAAGAATAGTGAGAAGAGATAAGAAAGCCTTCTTCAGCGATCAATGCAAAAAAATAGAGGAAAACAACAGAATGGGAAAGACTATGGATCTCTTCAAGAAAATTAGAGATACCAAAGGAACATTTCATGCAAAGATGGGCTCGATGAAGGACAGAAATGGTATGGACCTAACAGAAGCAGAAGATATTAAGAAGAGGTGGCAAGAATACACAGAAGAACTGTACAAAAAAGAGCTTCACGACCCAGATAATCATGATGGTGTGATCACTGACCTAGAGCCAGATATCCTGGAATGTGAAGTCAAGTGGGCCTTAGAAAGCATCACTATGAACAAAGCTAGTGGAGGCGATGGAATTCCAGTGGAGCTATTCCAAATCCTGAAAGATGATGCTGTGAAAGTGCTGCACTCAATATGCCAGCAAATTTGGAAAACTCAGCAGTGGCCACAGGACTGGAAAAGGTCGGTTTTCATCCCAATCCCAAAGAAAGGCAATGCCAAAGAGTGCTCAAACTACCGCACAATTGCACTCATCTCACACGCTAGTAAAGTAATGCTCAAAATTCTCCAAGCCAGGCTTCAGCAATATGTGAACCTTGAACTTCCTGATGTTTAAGCTGGTTTTAGAAAAGGCAGAGGAACCAGAGATCAAATTGCCAACATCCGCTGGATCATCAAAAAAGCAAGAGAGTTTCAGAAAAATATCTATTTCTGCTTTATTGACTATGCCAAAGCCTTTGACTGTGTAGATCACAATAAACTATGGAAAATTCTGAAAGAGATGCTAAAGCTGAAACTCCAGTATTTTGGCCACCTCATGCGAAGAGTTGACTCATTGGAGAAGACTCTGATGCTGGGAGGGATTGGGGGCAAGAGGAGAAGGGGACGACAGAGGATGAGATGGCTGGATGGCATCACTGACTCGATGAATGTGAGTCTGAATGACCTCTGGGAGTTGGTGATGGACAGGGAGGCCTGGCATGCTGCGGTTCATGGGGTCGCAAAGGGTCGGATACGACTGAGCGACTAATCTGATCTGATCTGATATACATAACTGAGTCACTTTGCTGTATACCTGAAACTAACACAACACCACAAATCAGCTGTATTCCAATATAATTAAATTTTTCTGGATTATCTTTTTTTTAAAGGTTCAGTGAAGCAAGAGATTTATTTATTTGGCCTCCCTCAACATGTGGGATCTTAATTCCCCAACCAGGGATCGAACCCACACTTTGCATTGGAAGCTCAGAGTCTTAATCACTGGACCACCAGGGAAGTTCTAAAATATTTTTTTAAAAAAAGGTTGTGGCATTATAAGACCAAAATATTGCATAATTAACATTTATTAAATGCTTATTTGTTGCCTGATTTATTCTATGCAGTAATTAATCTGATATGCTCACCATGATGTAGAACTGTTTCCAAAGAGGAAACTGAGCAGCATTATAGTCAGGTTACAGAGCCTGTCTTCCAAATTATACCATCTCTTTAATCAAGGCTTATATTTAATCTCTAAAGTATAAAACTGGTTATATTACTGATACTTCAGATTGACAGATCAGTCGCTCAGTTGTGTCCAACTCTTTGCAACCCCATGAATGGCAGCATGCCAGGCTTCCCTGTCCATCACCATTTCCCAGAGTTCACTCAGATTCACATCCATCGAGTCAGTGATACCATCCAGCCATCTCATCCTCTGTCGTCCCCTTCTCCTCTTGCCTCCATCCCTCCCAGCATCAGAGTCTTCTCCAATGAGTCAACTCTTCACATGAGGTGGCCAAAGTACTGGAGTTTCAGCTTTAGCATCATTCTTCCAAAGAAATCCCAGGATTGATCTCCTTCAGAATGGACTGGTTGGATCTCCGTGCAGTCCAAGGGACTCACAAGAGTCTTCTCTAACACCACAGTTCAAAAGCATCAACTCTTCGGTGCTCAGCCTTCTTCACAGTTCTTCACTTCTTCCAGCTCTCACATCCATACATGACCACAGGAAAAACCATAGCCTTGACTAGACGAACCTTTGTTGGCAAAGTAATGTCTCTGCTTTTCAATATGCTATCTAGGTTGGTCATAACTTTCCTTCCAAGGAGTTAAGCGTCTTTTAATCTCATGGCTGCAGTCACCATCTGTAGTGATTTTGGAACCCAGAAAAATAAAGTCTGACACTGTTTCCACTGTTTCCCCATCTATTTCCCATGAAGTGAGAGGACCGGATGCCATGATCTTAGTTTTCTGAATGTTGAGCTTTAAGCCAACTTTTTCACTCTCCACTTTCACTTTCATCAAGAGGCTTTTTAGTTCCTCTTCACTTTCTGCCTTAAGGGTTATGCACATCTGCATATCTGAGGTTATTGATATTTCTCCCAGCAATCTTGATTCCAACTTGTGTTTCTTCCAGCCCAGAGTTTCTCATGTTGTACTCTGCATATAAGTTAAATAAACAGGGTGACAATATACAGCCTTGATGTACTCCTTTTCCTATTTGGAACCAGTCTGTTGTTCCTTGTCCCAAATAGAAAAATATATAATAACATTTCATAATTAATAACAAAGCATATATATAGGGAGATCTATTTTCACAGTATGGATTTCAAAACAATCTTATTCTCAATAATACAAAGAGTATCTTTGTACTGTATTTTGTTTATGTTCTAACTAATCCATCTATTCACCTTGCTTTCTGGATAGACCTGTCATTGTTACAATTACTGAGTAATGCACACATCAATCTTCGTGCAATTTATTTGAGAAAAAAGTAGCAAAGTCACCTTTTTCTGTATATTCTTTTAAGTAAGGAAAGAATTGTCAGGTTGTCTTAGACCTATAAAGGGAAAATTTGACTAAGGGCATCTAAGAATACATAATTTCTACTCATGTATGTTACAAAAGAATGGAGGCTGTCTGCAGAGAGTGATGATAAATAGATTGATAGATAAATAATTATACATTGTAAATTATTTAATGTATATCATATATATACCTTGGACTTCCCCAGTGGCTAAGCAGTAAAGAATCCACCTCCAATGCAGATGTGCATTCGATCCTGGGTCAGGAAGATCTCCTAGAGAACGAAATGGCAACCCACTCCAGTGTTCTTGCCTGGAAAATGCCATGGACAGTGGAGCCTCGTGGGTTACGGTGGGGCAGGGGGGTTGTAAAAGAGTCAGACGCAGCTTGGAGACTGTACAGCAGCAGCAGTAGCAGCAGCAGCATATACATTTGGCAACACTAATAGAGATAAATCATATCGTTGAATCAGATTGATAATTATGTTATATGCTGCAATTTATTTCATTTATACAATATGTAACTGGCAAAACTAATAGATAAAAATCCTATTGTTGAATCTATTGTTGTTCTAGGGGCGTAATAGGGGACACAGATATGTAAGTTAAAATTCAGGGTCACCTTAAAAAGTAATGTATATAACAGAAATGTGGAAATGGAGAAAGGCACTAAAACGGTCAATCTTTGAACAAATATATCTAATGATCACCATGGTAACAATCGTGATGGGGTAGCTATGGAGAAACATTTCCTTCACCATCTCAATAGATAATTTTCCTGAGGATGACCTATATTGAGGCTTTAACAGGATCACCTCTGTAGTTGAAAGAAAATTGCCACTTCCATAGGAAATTGCCTAGAAAACGACTTTCTCATAGAACAACAACCTGAGTCACTTCAAAATATAGTACTTAAGGGACTGTTTTGAGAATGGTGAGAGCATTACTAGCATTCTAAGAGAGTGTTCCCAGAATCACTTAGACTAGGCTGAGTTCCAAACCATCCTTTTGTGTTGTTCCACGGGACTCTATAAATGAGGGATTTAAAACCCAGAAACTTCTCAAAGTGCAGATGCATCCATTCACAAGATTATTTAGTTGATTCTGAAAATATTTTATGATATTTGTGTATGTATGAGTGATCTTATTGGTGCAGAGAGGTGAATGCCTTATAGGAGGACCTCAAAAAAAATTTCTTTTGGGAAATTTGAAATATCCACTGCCACCTTGTAATGGTTTTTTCCTGCACGTAGGAAAAGGTGAAATTGGTGGGCCATGATTTTTGTCTATTGTTCTTACTTAAAGAAGTATCAAGATACTTTCCTAAAAAATACGCTGCTATCTCTGCTGGGAAAGAGAATTTCTTGTGGTGTGTAAATCCTCAGCTCATAGCAGCTTGGTTTAGGTATCAGTCATGTTTTTTTGTGTTTCTGTGAAGGGATAAGGAGAAACTTTCCCTCAGTGCCCCAAATAAGGTGTGAGGATTGTGAGTGGGTCTAATCATGGGCCCTCAATTTTTTCCCTAAGGGAAGTAACGAAGGGGTTGGAACACCTTAATTCCTTCTGACATTAACCCAGTCCCGCTGGTAGAAAACTCTGCTGTACGTATTCAGCAAGTCGTTTGCCATTCACTCCCACTTACTTCTGGGACTCCAAAACCATCTGGAAGATTAAAGAATCCCACTTCCAGCAGAGGGCAGGACAGTACAGGTGATATCTGGATATTGCTTGTCACTGTGGTTGAGATGGAATAAAGGGCCAATGAAACTTTTGGCTGACGTTTATGTCTTGAGGACTTACTATTTTTCTCTTCGTGATATAGCAGTTTCAACAAGCAGACTAACCCCAAATGGGAAATATCTCTATTTTTGACAAGCCCTAGAACTATGTTCCCTTGCCATCTCCAGTTTTCTTGAAGAGATCTCTAGTCCTTTCCATTCTATTGGTTTCCTCTACTTTGCATTTTTCATTTAAGAAGGCCTTCTTATCTCTCCTTGCTATTCTCTGGAACTCTGAACTCAGTTGGGTATATCTGTCCTTTCTCCCTTGTGTTTTGATTGTCTTCTCTCCTCGGTTACGTGTAAAGCCTCCACAGACAACCACTTTGTCTGATGCTGGGAAAGATTGAAGGCAAAATAAGAGGGTGGCAGAGGATAAGATGGTTAGATAACATGACCGACTCAATGGATATGAATCTGAGAACTCCAAAAGACAGTAAAGGACAGGGAAGACTGGTGTGCTGCCGTGGGGTTGCAAAGAGTCAGAAATGACTTAGCGCTGAACAACACAAAGAACTATACAGAAGCCACCCAATTTTTGACTGAATTTCTTCAAATATTGATCCCATGTACATGCAGATCTGAAATAAGGTGACAAATATTAAAAATTTTTAGAAACAAATATAGTGGATGAGGGGAAAATGTGCTAACCTGATAATTTTGAAAGTGTGTGGAATTTTTAAGACTAAAGGCAAAAAAAACCCACAAAAACTGTGCATAAGTACTTTAGTTGGTAATAGTTTTTTCTCCACAGTGATTTAGGGTGACAATTTTAATACTGCTATTCATGTATGTATGCTGGAATTGAAAATTTAAGTAAATAGATGGCAGGTGGGAGGAGCCAGATGTCTCACTGTAGGAGTGAGACTTTATGGATAAACAAGTAGAGGAGGCCAGAATGAGCCATGTGGTAGTGGATTATAAAGTTGGAGATACCAGTATGAACTCATGTTTAGCTTAAGCTTAATATAGATACAGATAGTTACGTACAGAAATATGTGTGTGTGTGTGTGGTGTGTGTGTGTGCACGTGCGTGAGTACTCTGTTGCTCAGTGGTGTCCAACTCTGTGACTCCATGGACTGAAGCCCACCAGGTTCCTCTGTCCATGGGATTCTCCAGGCAAATATTTATAGATATGTGTATATTTACAGGTCAATATACACACAGATATTTCCTTGCTTTGTCAGCTGAGAAGGCCTGGGGACAATGACACCTCAAAAGTAAAGAGCACAACTAGTGCTCAGACCTGGTTTCTAAGACCATTCTCCAGTCAAAGTAACAAGAGATTGTTGGATAAATGGCTAATTCTAGGACTGGGTCAGGCAATATACAACATGGAGTGGATTTCTTGTAGTGTCAGAAAGTAAGGAAGTGCTCAAAATGAAACAAAAATCTGCAATAATGGGGGTATGTCAAAGGAACACAGAAGCCAACTATAAGAGATCCTAATGGTCAAAACTGGCACAATTTGAACAACATAAAATAATGGATTATAATCCAATGTAAAATAAATAAATGTTTGTGAGTCCATAATAATATAAATTAACAAATGAATAAACAAATAAGTGGGGGACAAACGACAAATCTCTCAGGCAGAATTCCAAATAATTCATATAGATCCTCTACTCTCAAGGAGGGAGAGAACATGACTGCCACTCAAGTGTGACTGTGCATAGTGACATCCTTCGAAAAATTATAGTGTGGAAAGAGAAAGAAAAGAGTGACTTTACTGTGTAGTAACCTGGTAGACACTGACTCAGCTGGGAAATCAAGGTCAACATCCATAGTTTGTCATGTTGACGGTATGTACTCTTGATACGCTGTTATGAAAACAGCATTTCAACTCTGTGGTCTTCCTCTCAAAAACTACATATCTGTCTAATAGTGAGAAAAATATGAGAGAGGCCATAATTGAGGAACATTCTACAAAATACCTAAACAATACTCCTTAAAACTGCCAGGGTCATCAAAAGCAAGTCTGAGAAAATGCCGCAGCCAAGAAGAGCTTAATTAAATCTAACAACTAAATATAATGTGGTATCCTGAGTGAGACCCTGGAACAATAGAGCGAAATTTGGTAAAAACAAAGAAAATTTGAATGAAGATTTTACATGTATATATAGGCTTTTAGCTAGTAAAAATCTTTCTGCAATGCAGGAGACCTGGGTTAAAGCTCTGGGTTGGTAACATCCTCTGGAGGAAAGCATGGCAACCCACTCCAGTATTCTTGCCTGAAGAATCCCCACGGACAGAGGAGCCTAGCGGGCTACAGTCCTTGGGGTCACAAAGAGTCGGACACGACTGAGTGACTAAGCATAGTACAGCATAGACTTTTTAAATAGTGATATATCAATATTGTTTCATTAATTGTAATAAATGCACCATACTAATGGAAAGATGTTAATAATGGGGGAGGACTTCCCTGGTGGTCTGGTGGCTAAAAATCCACCTGCCAATACAAGGAGTTTGATCCCTGGTCCAAAAATATCCCACATGTCACAGAGCAATTAAGCCCATAGCCACAACTTTTGAGCCCAGAAACTGCAACTACTGAGCCTATGCACCGTAACTATTGAAGCCCATGCCCCCTGCCCATGCTCTGCGATAAGAGAAGCCACCAGTGAGAAACTCATGCACTACAACTAGAGAAAGCCCAAAGGCAGCAATGAAGACCTAGCAGAGCCAAAAATTAATAAATAAAATTTTAATTGCAAAAAAAGAAAAAGCTAATTATTTTAACCATTATTCTCTCTGTGTACTTTCAAGTGATTTGATTCCTATTCAGTGCAAGCTGTCAACAAAGCTGTAGGGTCTTGTTATTAATACTTTGTAGTTTATAACCTGTTAGGTATATTCTTTATCATTCTCACAATGATCTGTGTGATAGATGATACAGACAAGGAACTGTGGTTCAAAGAATTAAAGTTATTTCTCTAAGGTCGTGTAACTGTAACATAAGGAGCAGGAATTCAAAGCTGAGTCTTCCAACTGAAAATTCCTTTCCACTTGTATTCCTCCCCAAATTTATCTGATTTCAAACAGGACAGTGACTCCCTAACCTTAACTCTGACTTAGCAAATTATTCATACGTTTTCTTCATTACAGAAAGTAGTTTGTCAAGAATCACTGTCAAAAATTCTTAATCTGGTGAACTATATTGTCCTCCTAAATTTCACTCCATACCAAATTATTCAGACAGAGCTCCCATGGCCTATAGGACTGAGATTCTGAAATTTTCTGTAATGTCTGACAGACCTTTTTGATCCATCACATTGAGTTACATCAATCATATCATCTTGAAGAACACATTGTAAAGAAAATAATGCAATGTGATTGATATGAACAGATGTGACATGGCACAATTAAGTTTCAGTCTAAGGACCCAAGGAGAAAAACACCTGATGCTCTGTAAGGGTCACTGAACGAAGACTCCCTGTTAACAGAGTAAAGACAGTTTATAGCCTTTGTTTTCCCAAGTTGGAGAGAGAAGAAACACAATATATGTAAATAATATAATGTGTGTTTATCCACTCTGTGTGGGGAGAAAATTTCCTCTGCCTGAAATCTAGTATTTCCCATTTCATTCCCAAGCCAAGTTTAACTTACCAATGCTAATCCACAGGGGAAAACATAATGTGTTTTTGGAAGTAATTTATTATTATTATTATTATACATATGGATGAGAGAATTTCAAAATAATTCAATATATTACTTTCAGAAAAATAATTTTAATAGATTTTAAATGTAAATGATATTTTATCAAGAATATTCTTGCATCATTTTAGATGATGAATTCTTAAAAGTTGTTTACACTGTTACCAAAGGTTGCGATAGTTCCTTTGAAGGTCATCTTTCTGTTTAGTTTTACTTTATAATCTTTTATTTTTTTAGCTATTCTGCAGTATGTGGGATTATACCACCCCAATCAGGGATTGAACCTGTGCCTCTGCAGTGGAAATTTGGAGTCTTAACCACTGGACTGACAGGGAAGTCTTGAGTTTTACTTTATAATTTAAGTCTTTGTAAAACAAAGATAAAAATAAACTGTGAAGTGTGTTCTTCAGAGTTTCTTTTTTTTCATTATGTATTGAGAGATGAAACATTTGTATATTTGTATGTCTTGGTAGAATAATAATTTATAATTGACCCAATGCTTTTAAAGCATATCTTTACTATCTTTGTTACTGAACATAAGTTAATGTATCTGATATATGTGCTTGTGTATGCTCAGTTGCTCAGTCATGTCTGACTCTCTGAAACTCTATGGACTATAGCCCACCGGGCTCCTCTGTCCATGGGATTTTCCAGACAAGAATTCCGGAGTTGACATTTCCTCTGCTAGTGGATCTTCCTGCCCCAAGGATCAAACCTGAGTCTCCTGCTTGGCAGGTGGATTATTTACCACTGAGCCACCTGGGAATCCCGTCCAATACACAGTGAAGCCAAATAAACCAAAATATCAGAATTTGGAGCAGAATAAGGTTTATCACAAGGACCAAGAAAGGAGAACAAGTGGGTCATGCTCAAAACCTCCAAATTTCCCGATGGTTTGAGGGTAGGTTTTTATAGGCAAGATGTGGGGTGAAGGCTGCAGGATACATGACTTCTTCTGCTTGGTGGTGAGGTAACAGGGCCCCTTTTTAATGTTTCTCTCCTTCTTATCTCCATTTCTTTTTCTATCTAGCTTTTCTCTCTTCCTCTCCCTCTGCCCCATGCTTTCTTTTACAAAGAGAAGCCATGAAACTGAGCAGGACCCTGTGGGGCTCCCAGGCACAAACATCTTTGTGTATCCCCCATTCCTTGTTTGTAGGAAATAGGCTTCATTTAGCCTCTTTGACCTTCCCTGAGTTCCAAAAGGCAGGTTGAAATGGTTTCTAATCAGGGAAGAGAGGAAATCCAGAAAGAAAGGCGGAGCCATCAAGAATAATAGTGCAAGCTTGGGGCAGGATCTGGCTTCCTCCTCAAGGAATATCAAGTCAGTCACATCAGTCACTCAGTTGTGTCTGACTCTTTATGGACTGCAGCACACAAGATTTCACTGTCCATCACCAACTCCCGGAGATTGCTCAAACTCATGTCCATCGAGTCAGTGATGCCATCCACTCATCTCATCCTCTGTTGTGCCCTTCTTCTTCTGCCTTCAATCTTTCCCAGCATCAGGGTCTTTTTCAATGAATCAGCTCTTCGAATCAGAAACTATGGCCAAAGTATTGGAGCTTCAGCTTCATATCAATCCTTCCAACGAATATTCAGGATTGATTTCCTTTAGGATTGACTGGTTGGATCCCCTTGTAGTCCAAGGGACTCTCAAGAGTCTTCTCCAACACCACAGTTCAAAAGCATCAATTCTTCAGCACTCAGCTTTCTTTATAGTCCAACTCTCACATCCATGCATGACTACTGGAAAAGCCATAGCTTTGACTAGATGGACCTTTGTTGGCAAAGTAACATCTCTGCTATTTAGCAGGCTGTCTAGGTTGGTCATAGCTTTTCTTCCAAGGAGCAAGTGTCATTTTATTTCATGGCTGCAGTCACCATCTGCAGTAATTTTAGATCCCAAGAAAATAAAAGAATATATGTAACAGGAAATATGTGTTACAATATCTTTGAGTTCTTCTGTAGGAACTAAGGCCCACATCCAGGTGGAGAATGGTAGCTTCAGGCTGAGCACAGCATTGCTGGGGCACAGGAGACATGGGTTCCATCCCTGATCCAGGAAGATTCCACATGCCACAAATTAAGTCCATGTGCTACAACTACTGAGTCCAAGCTCTAGAGCCCATGAGCTGAAACTACTGAGCCTGTTTGCCTCAACTACTGAAGCCTGTGCACCTAGAGCCTGTGCTCTGCAACAAGAGAAGCCACAGCAATTGGTCCACATATCATGGTTCAAGAGCATTCCCCCCGCCCCACCGCCCCCACTGGAGAACAGCAACGAAAGGCCCAGCACAACAACAACAACAACAACAAAAAACGACTTCCCCGCCACCCACGAACCACTGGGGAGTTTGGGGGTTTTGAGCATGAGCCTCCTGCTCTCCCTGCTTGGCCCTGTAATAAACCTTTCTTTGCTCCAAACTCTGATGTTTTGGTTGTTTTGTCTCACTGTACATTTGGCACATGAACTGCGCTTGTGTTTGGTAATACTCCCGTAACATAGATGGACCTAGAGATTAGCATACTAAGTAAAGTAAGCTAGACAGAGGAAATCATATATGTATGGCTCATATGTGGAATCTAAAAAGAAAAAATGCAAGTGAACCTATGTATATGACAGAAATGGACACACAGGCATAGAAAACAAACTTATGGTTACCAAAGGTAAAGAATGGAGGGATAAATTAGAAGGTTGGGATTAACATATACACACTACTATATATAAAATGGATAATCAACAAAGACCTACTTCAAAGCACAGGGAACTATATTCGATATTTTGTAATAACTTATAAGGGAAAAGAATCTGAGAAAAACTTTGTGTGTGTGTACGTGTGCATGTATTTGTGTAACTGAATCACTGTGCTGTATGCCTGAAACTGACACATTATAAATCCACTATGTCTGTGCGTGTGTCTGTTAGTCGCTCAGTCATGTCCAACTCTTTGTGACCCCCACGAACTGTACCTCACCAGGCTTCTCTGTCCATCAAATTCTCCAGGCAAGAATACTGGAGTGGGTTGCCTTTACCTTCTCCAGAGGATCTTCCCAACCCAGGGATTGAAACCTGCTCTCCTGCATCACAAGCAGATTCTTTACCATTTGAGCTACAGGCTTCAGTTAAAAAAAAAAAAAGAAGAAGAAAGAAAGGGACTTCCCTGATGATACATTGGATAAGAATCTGCTTGCTGATGCAGGGGACAAGAGTTCAATCACTAGTCAGGGAAGATCCCACGTCTTGGACCAATTAAGCCTGAGAGTCACAACTTCTGAAGCCGGTGCCCTAGAGTCAGTTCTCTGCAAAAAGAAAAGCCAAGCCATGGCAGTGAGAAGCCCGTGCATCACAACAAAGAGTAGACCCCTCTGGTTGCAACTAGAAAAAGCCTGTGTGCAGCAATGAAGACCCAGTGCAGCTAAAAACTTTAGAAAGAAAGAAGGGAAAGGAAGAAAGGAAAGAGAGCAAGGAAGGAAGGAAGGAAGAAAAGGAATCCTCAGGATTCCAGCACTTAACTCTCAGCAGCTGCTTCCTGGGAAGCCTACTGTTTAATGAAACTCTTCAGAGTGCTCCACGTCAAGGTAGTTCTGTGACCTTGGACATGTGACTGGATTCCTATACCTGAGGTTTCTTATTTTTATACCTGAGATAATTATGGTCATATATCTCCTGGAATGATTTGTGAGAATTAAATTAGGAAATTCTAAGGTGCTTACGTGGGGTTTCCCAGGGGGCGCTAATGGTAAAGGAGCCTCCTGTAGCTGAAGGAGATGCGAGAGACACAGGTTCGATCCCTGGGTTCCCTGGAGGAGAAAATGGCAAACGACTCCAGGATTCTTGCCTGAGAAATCCAGGAACAGAGGAGCCTGGCAGGCTACAGTCCACAGGGTCACAAGTCATACATGACTGAGCATCTGAGCACAAAGTGCTTCATACTTAGTAGCAATAGCAATAATTAATAGTAATCGTACAAGGTCAATATGTCAGTTTTTCTTCATTAATTAAGGAACTGAGAGTTTAGCCTTTTTGTCGAAGCAACAGTTTTATCTCCTGATTTGGTCTCACTTCTCTTCATTAACACCCAAGAAAGGAGATCAAGATGACAGCAGCAGGTGGGAGAGGAGTTTAGAGATGGGTAAGTATATATATGGAGAAGGCAATGGCACCCCACTCCAGTACTCTTGCCTGGACAATCCCATGGATGGAGGAGTCTGGTGGGCTGCAGTCCATGGGGCTGCGAAGAGTCAGATACAACTGAGCGACTTCACTTTCACTTTTCACTTTCATGCACTGGACAAGGAAATGGCAACCCACTCCAGTGTTCTTGCCTGGAGAATCCCAGGGACGGGGGAGCCTGGTGGGCTGCCGTCTATGGGGTCGCACAGAGTCGGACACAACTGAAGCGCCTTAGCAGCAGCAGCAGCAGCACAGATGATTTAAAGTATAGGGGAGGATATAAGTAAGTTAATGCAAATACTATGTCAACCCACTCCAGTGCTCTTGCCTGGAGAATCCCAGGGACAGGGGAGCCTGGTGGGCTGCCATCTATGGGGTCGCACAGAGTCGGACACAACTGATGCGACGTAGCAGCAGCAGCAGCAGCAAGTATATATATGTATGACTGAGTCACTCTCCTGTGCACCTGCAACTATCACGACATTGTTAATTGGCTATACTCTAATACAAAATAAAAAGGGTTTAAAGAGACAGAAGATAGGTGCCAGTTTCCTCGCCTTTTTCCCTTTTCTAATTTAAGTGTATATTACAAGGCATTTAGCAGGGTGCCATATCCTATGAGAACTAGAGAAGACTAGAACAATTTATGGGGAGATGAAAATTGGGATGGAGAGGCATTATAATCAAGCGACAAAACATTATCTCCAGTATCCCGGAACCTTCATGGCAGTCACCTCCAAACTGTCAAGCTCCGAGACTCTCTTCTTGAGATGTACCTACTTCAGCCATGCGGGAAAAGTTTCCATGCCCCAGACTTTCCAGTCTCTGTGCTTTTGGTCTCTCTTCTCTACCTATCAAAATTCTACTCACTCTTCCAGAATTATCTCAACTGTTACCTCTGGGAACCGTTCCCTGGTTATGCCAGGTGAGATTAATTACTTCTCTCTGGTTCCACACCTTGCTTATAACACTAGACCCAACACTTCCTGAAGATGGGGTCTTGTCTTATTTATGTATTTATCCTTGGCAAGGAAATCCAGTTAATTTTTATAGAAGAATAAAAAGTGAAGATCTATGTATTATAGTAGGCATCCTATAGTCACATTGTTCTTAAATTTATTCAAATAATATTTTATGGATGTTGAGTGCTTAAAAGATATTCATTCCACTTTGCCTGCATAGCACCCACTTTTTGAGATTCCCTCATGTAAGCAAAGTCACGAACAAGAAACAGAGATGTGTGGAGACAGCACTGCAACGGAAGATTGGAAACCTGGCTAACCTGGTTCTGTTTCCGCTTTGCCACTCGCTAATTGTATCGCCCTGAGAAGATCATGTCTTTGGGCCACAGGCAATTCATTTGTAAAGTAAAAAGTTCAGCTAGATGATTTCTAAGATTCTGTCCAGCTGTCATATTTTACCATTCTACAAATACCAGTCCTGAGGTCTTTCCATTACATTGCTTTCACCCAAGGACTTATTGATAATACTGAATTTAAATAAAAGTTTAAAATAAGATGAGGGTGGTGACTTCAAAACAACTGGACAATACGTATCTGTGGGACTTCTTGGCAGTCCAGTGGTTAAGACTCCACGCTTCCACTGTAGAGGGCACAGGTTTCATCCCTGGCCAGGGAATTAAGATCATGGTTCAGCCAAAAAAGAAGAATTATCTGTGATTAGAATGCTGTGACATTCTTTTTTTATTTTTTCTGAAAAAATGTGGAAAAGATAATCAATGCGACATGTGATCTTGATAGCTCTGAGTATGCAATCAGAGCTATGAACCTTAGATCATGTTCTCTAGAAGAAGAGCCAGAAATGGAGATTTCCCGTTCAAATGACTTGTTGGAGGAATGTTCTCAGAAGGTGAGGTGGGGCAGATTTTTTATTTGTTAGTAGTTAACATTCTGAGCCCCTGTAGATGGGAATTTCATCTAACAAAAGTGATCTAGGTAAGCACAGGCACCATCCTATGATTAAATTCCTTTAAGTCCAAGCTATCCTTTCTGAAAAGGGAGAACTGAATGGATAGCTGTCCACCAAAGGGCGGACCTGAGCCTACCAGGAGAAACAATAACTGGCGTGTGGATGTCAAGACCCAGGACCCATGGATAATACTTTTGATAAAAACAGAGCTCATGACAGTTTACCAACCTCTATATAACATGTGGGAGAAGGCAATGGCACCCCACTCTAGTACTCCTGCCTGGAAAATCCCATGGATGGAGGAGCCTGGTAGGCTGCAGTCCATGGGGTCGCTGAGGGTCGGACACGACTAGCAACTTCACTTTCATGCATTGGAGAAGGAAGTGGCAACCCACTCCAGTGTTCTTGTCTGGAGAATCCCAGGGACGGTGGGGCCTGGTGGGCTGCTGTCTATGGGGTCACACAGAGTTGGACACGACTGAAGTGACTTAGCAGCAGCAGCATATAACACATGGGGCTTTGGATTCATTTGCTCTACAAGTTTGGTGCTTCCTCTTGTGTAATGTATTTTTCCTCTTGACTAAATTTTTTGGGTTATTTTTGGACTGGAGAATTCCATGGACTCTACAGACCATGGGGTCACAAAGAGTCAGACATGACTGAGTGACTTTCACTTTCACTCTCATGCTTGCAAGTAAGGAAGTTACTGCCAGCCTACTGGGATGTGCAGAGTGTTCACTACAACTCTCAATATAAGCTAGGTCCTGTGCATCAAGAATGTGTCTAATAGATAGGCAAAGTCCTATTTAAATCACTTCCTTCCTGAAACGGAGAGACTGCCTCTTGAGAAATCTGTATGCAGGTCAGGAAGCAACAGTTAGAACTGGTCATGGAACAACAGACTGGTTCCAAATAGGAAAAGGAGTACGTCAAGGCTGTATATTGTCACCATGTTTATTTAACTTATATGCAGAGTACATCATGAGAAATGCTGGACTGGAAGAAACACAAGTTGGAATCAAGATTGCTGGGAGAAATATCAATAACCTCAGATATGCAGATGATACCACCCTTATGGCAGAAAGTGAAGAGGAACTCAAAAGCCTCTTGATGAAAGTCAAAGTGGAGAGTGAAAAGGTTGGCTTAAAGCTCAACACTCAGAAAACGAAGATCATGGCATCTGGTCCCATCACTACATGGGAAATAGATGGAGAAACAGTGGAAACAGTGTCAGACTTTATGTTTCTGGGCTCCAGAATCACTGCAGATGGTGACTGCAGCCATGAAATTAAAAGACGCTTACTCCTTGGAAGGAAAGTTATGACCAACCTAGATGGCATATTCAAAAGCAGAGACATTACTTTGCCAACAAAGGTTCACCTAGTCAAGGCTATGGTCTTTCCTGTGGTCGTGTATGGATGTGAGAGCTGGACTGTGAAGAAGGCTGAGCGCCGAAGAATTGATGCTTTTGAACTGTGGTGTTGGAGAAGACTCTTGAGAGTCCCTTGGACTGCAAGGAGATGCAACCAGTCCATTCTGAAGGAGATCAGCCCTGGGATTTCTTTGGAAGGAATGATGCTAAAGCTGAAACTCCAGTATTTTGGCCAGCTCATGCGAAGAGTTGACTCATTGGAGAAGACTCTGATGCTGGGAGGGATTGAGGGCAGGAGAAGAAGGGGACGACAGAGGATGAGATGGCTGGATGGCATCACTGACTTGATGAATGTGAGTCTGAGTGACCTCCGGGAGTTGGTGATGGACAGGGAGGCCTGGCGTGCTGCAGTTCATGGGGTCGCAAAGAGTCGGACACGACTGAGCGACTGATCTGATCTGATCTGATCTGATGCATTAATAATACATTTAAACACTAATAATATGATATAATAATTCTAAAATCTTGCAGAAAGACCATTTACACAATAAATGAATTTTATGATTGCAACTGAATACCACTATGCATAATCTCTTTACACACAGTAACTCTGACAAAATTGCTGACATTTATGTAACTATTTACTTAAAGCGAAATATAATTAACATCTTCCAATCACAGCAAAAATCTGTTCACTGACCTATGATAATTTAAAAGCTTTCTTACCTTTCCAATTTTGGGAAATTTCTTCAGGGGTTGTTTTCTAATCCCTTCAACAACTTATAGGTGGTAACTAGATAAATGAACATATAAATCACTCTGTCAATCAACAGATTTATGGCTCCTTTAGAAGGAAAATATTCTTGTGGAGCAAATAGACCTGACAACTAATTTCATAAGGGACACACTGATTGAGACAGTGTACCTGAAAGCTCCTTAGAATGATGTTTGGATATAATAAGGATTTAAGTAAGGTCATTAGAATTTCAATCTAAATGTAATGCACCTCTCAGTTGCTTATTTTAACATATATAAAAATACAGAAATTATAGAGACAATAATAGAATAAAAATTTCTGCATAAACTATTCTAAAAATACTTTTTGAATAAGTGAATTTCAAAAGTTTCTTAGAGCTAATTATTATTTTAATAAATGTTTCCTCATTTTTTTCTGTACAATTTGTTACAGAGGTGAGATCATATTCTAAATTATCTCATTCTAAATTATTTCATTCTGCCATTATGGCTTTCTATTATAATATATTATTTCCTTATAAGCACTAAAAACCATTTGAAAATATAATTTTAATAGTTCCTTAAAGCACTTTAAATTCTTTGATTTAAAATTTCCCTGTTGTTAGGCAAAAAGTTTGTTTTTTATTGTTTGTTTCTTATTTTTTAACATTATCAGTTCAGTTCAATTGCTTAGTTATGTCCAACTCTTTGTGATCCCATGGACTGCAACACGCCAGGCTTCCCTGTCCATCACCAACTCTCAGAGCTTGCTCAAACTCATGTCCATCGAGCTGGTGATGCTATCCAATCTTATCCTCTGTCATTCCCTTCTCCTGCTTTCAATCTTTCCCAGCATTAGGGTCTTTTCCAATGAGTCCATTCTTTGCATCAGTTGGCCAAAGTACTGGAGCTTCAGCTTCAGCATCAGTCCTTCCAATGAATATTCAGGACTGACTGGTTTGATCAATATTAGGATTGACTGGTTTGATCTCCTTGTGGTCCAAGGGACTCTCAAGAGTCTTCTCCAACACCACGGTTCAAAAGCATCAATTCTTTGGCACTCAGCTTTTTTTATATATAGCTAAAGCTGTAATGAACACTAATGCAAATTTGCATCTTTTATTTCTTTTTTATATAATTTTATTTATTTATTTTTGGCTGTGCTGGGTCTTCATTGCTCTTCAGGTTTTCTCTAGTTGTGGTGAGCAGGAGCTCCTCCCTAGTTGCAGTGTACGGGCTTCTCATTGTGGGGGCTTCTCTTGTTGCAGAGCTCAGGCTCGAGGTGCACGGCTCCAGCGGTTGTGGCCCATGGGCTCAGTCGTTGCAACTCCCCAGCTCTTAGAGCACAGGCTCAGTAGTACTGGTGCACAGGCTTAGTTGCATGTGGGATCTTCCCAAACCAAAGCTGGAACCTGTGTCTGCTGCACTGGCAGGCAAATTCCTTACTACTTGAGCCCCTGGGGAAATCCATAGTTGGGGTGCACAAATAGATACATAATGCTTGCCAAACTGAATTAATATGATTAAATAAGACAGTATATTAACATGGTGAAAGGAAAAAAGGATCATGTTCATGTATTACACAGCAATCTTTCTTTCTAGATTTCATTGACATCAACTTGTCATTGTTCAATAATGCCAGGACTTTAGTGAGACTGTCAAATACATGATCAGGCCACTGAATTATAATTAACAATCAACTGATAAAGATTTGGGGTGGTAAGAGGAAACTTTTATTTTTTTGATAAAAATAATTTTTCTGACCATCCTGGTCTTAAAAAAAAAGATTCATGATTATTCTTAACGTGAGACAGCCTCTCATTTAAATGCTCTGGTTCTAAACATTCCAGTAGCTCAAGATATGTAATAGATTTTGTATACCAAACAAACAAATGTAACTTTTTTAGTTTTAAAACACCTTTTTATGGGAAAAGGCAATATTTTTAAAATTTCATGGGAGCAGTTCTGCTTCTAATGATGATGGGAAAAGGTCAAACAAAACTGAATCCTCCACAGAAAACAATAATAAAATCTGAACCTAATACAAATAGTAACTTGCAAGGAAATTAAAAGATGCCTGCTCCTTGGAAGAAAAGCTATGACAAATCTAGACAGCTTAGTAAATAGCAGAGACATTACTTTGCTGACAAAGGTCTGTCTAGTCAAAGTTATGATTTTTATAGTAGTCATGTATGCATGTGAGAACTGAACCATAAAGAAAGCTGAGCACCAAAGAATTGATGCTTTCGAACTGTAGTGTTGGAAAAAAGACTCTTAAGAGTACTTTGGACTGCAAGGAGGTCAAACCAGTCAATCCTAACTAAAGGGAATCAATCCTGAATATTCATTGGAAGGACTGATGTTGAAGCTGAAGCTCCAGTACTTTGAGCACCTGATGCAAAGAGTCAACTCATTGGAAAAGACCCTAATGCTGGAAAAGATAGAAGGCAGGAAGAGAAGAGGTGGACAGAGGATGAGATGGTTGGACGGCATCACCAACTCAATAAACATGAGCTTGAGCAAGCTCTGGGAGGTGGTGAAGGACAGGGAAGACTGGTGTGCTGCAGTCCATGGGGTTGCAAAGAGTTGGACATGACTGAACAACAACAAAAGCACTAGAAAGTAAAGAGAAAGAGATATATTATGATGGAGCATACTCTTCTAGAAAAGTGGAGTTCTCATTTTTTGAAACTTTAATCCTGAGGCCAAGTTCAAATGGTGCTGAAAACAGTGAAGACACAACTGAAAATAGTCAGGAAAACCAGAAAACTGAAGGTCATAAAATTGAAGCTCTTCTGTCTGCTCATGAAAGAGAACAGGTAAATTTTGGGAAAAAAAAAAAAAATATCAGAAAGGGGACTCTGAAATTGTTTACACACATATCTTTGACCCATTAATCACACGTGTGAAACAGAAAGCATCTTGACCAATAGTAATCCATCTGAAAGGAGACTAAAGCTGCCACCTAAGAAACAAAGTTTGCAATTCAATTTTGCATAGATTGATAATTGAAAGGATTTACAAGACTCCACAGAGGTCACAGTTGACCTCTGTACCTGTGAGCTCCACATGTTTGGAATCAACCAATCATGGATCAAAAATATACAGAAAAAGAGAAATTCCAGTGAGTTCCAAATAGCAAAACTTGAATTTGTCTTGCACTAGCACTCTTGCCTGGAAAATCCCATGGACTGGTAGGCTGCAGTCCATGGGGTTGTGAAGAGTTGGACACGACTGAGCAACTTCACTTTCACTTTTCACTTTCATGCATTGGAGAAGGAAATGGCAACCCACTCCAGTGTTCTTGCCTGGAGAATCCCAGGGATGGGGGAGCCTGGTGGGCTGCCATCTATGGGGTCGCACAGAGTCGGACACGACTGAAGTGACTTAGCAGCAGCAGCAGTAACTATCTGCATAGCGTTTACACTGTATTTAAAACTATTTACATAGTGTTTACATTATATCAAGTATTAGAATAATGTACAGATGATTTAAAGTATAGGGGAGGATATAAGTAAGTTAATGCAAATACTATGTCACTTTATATAAAGTCCATGAATATCATTGGATTTTGGTATCTGCTGGGACAATACTCCAAGGATACTAAGGGATGAATGTACTCATATACACCTTTTATTAAAGGCAAAAGCTATTGTACAGCAAGAGAAAAAAGGTAAAAAAAAGAAAAAGAGAGAGAGAGCACTGAGGGTGCCAGGGTCTGTTATATCCACAAATGAATATGTATTTCACCTTGGGTTGAATTGCCAAGATTTCTCTGATAAGTCTTAGTTTCAGGAGAGCTGCCCAAAAGTTTCCAGAAAGTCCTTTTCTGCTCTTCTGGGTATAAAGCCAATCTCAAAAGTTTAACTGGTCATGGCAGGTGTAATTTATCAATAAACAAGCCAGTCTTGGGTGTCTCCAGGGAAGCTTTGAACTTAGAATATTATAAATCATTAGTTAGCTCACTGACCTTTTCTTGGCCAAGATAAGGTGCCAGACTGCCAGATGTCCCTGGAGATAAACATAGAGCTGGTCTAGTCCAGCTCTAAAACAATTTTATCCTCACAAATCCCAATGAGATAATTGCCTTCTAAAATAAAAGAAATAGCACACATCAGGGGAAAGTAATAGAATCCAGAATCTCAACAACTTAACATTTATAATTCCTAGAGTATAATTACAATTTGCCTAACATATGAGAAACCAGATAAATGGAACACATTGCCAGTAGAAAATAAAATCAATTATGAGCAATTCTGAGATACAACACAGGAGACAAGTGTTTTATCCCTGGTCTGGGAAGGTCCCACATACCATGGAGCGACTAGGTCTGTGCGCCACGACTACTGAGCCTGTGCTCTAGAGCCCATGAACCACAACTACTGAAGCCTGTGCACCTAGAGCCTGGGCTGTTCAACAAGGGAAGCCACCAAAATGAGAAGCCTGTGCACTGGAACCAGAGAGCAAGTAGCCTCTGAGCAGCAACGAAGATCCGGCATAGCCAAAAATAAATAAATAAAATTACATATATAAAAAAAGCTTTGGGAAAATTAAAAAAAGAAAATGCTTAAAGAAAAAAATTGTCAACTCTAGATTCTATATCCAGTAAAAGATATTCTTGAAAATAAAGGCAAAACAAAGAATAAAATCTATAGCTCTATCCCAATGCCATCTCAAAATCCTAACAGTTCTTT
Source organism: Tragelaphus eurycerus (assembly GCA_935064755.1). Lineage (NCBI taxonomy): Eukaryota > Metazoa > Chordata > Mammalia > Artiodactyla > Bovidae > Tragelaphus > Tragelaphus eurycerus. The sequence continues at coordinate 37,758,882 of CAKXYN010000012.1, forward strand.
TTTATTGTTAATCTTTTTTATACATGAAAATGGAGATGATGATTTTTAAAAATCATATGAAAGTGCAGAGCCATGTCCAGCCAATAAAATCTTTTTTTAATGAATAAACATTTTAGAACATTTTGATAAAAATTTACATGAAAATTAGAGTAGTACGGAGCATCACTGTGTACTTCCAACTCCCTCATAGTTCCCCCTACTATCAACATCACTCTAGTATGGTAAATTTGTTACAATGAATGAACCAATATTGATTCAGTATTATTAGCTAAAAGACATACTTTAAATCTAGATTAATTCTTTGCATAGTACAGTTCTATGGATTTCAAAGAAGACATAATATCCTTTATCTAACTTTACAGTTATAATAGTTTCACTGCCTTAAAAATCCACTGTGCTTCAACTAATCATCCTTCTTTCCTTCCCCAAATCCCTGGAAACCACTGATATCCTTAGTATCTTTACAGTTTTGCCTTTTACAGGATGTGATATGGCTGGAATCATAAAGATGTAGCCCTTTCAGATGGCTTCTTTCATTTAGTAATAGTCATTTAAGGTTTCTCTATTTCTTGTGGTGACCTGATAGCTCATTTCTTTTATCACTAATTAATATTCAATTGTATGGGTGAACCACTGTGTACATATGTTGATTCACCTATTGAAAGGCATCTTGGTTGTCTCAGGTTTGGGGCAATTATGAATAAGGCTACTATAAATAATGATTTTCAGGGTTTTGTGTGGACAAAAGTTTTAGAAGGTAAAAGCAAAACTAAAAGTAAGTAAAACTTTTAGAAGGAAACAGGAGAGAAGAACTTCTTGATTTTGGATAGGTAGGCAAACATTTCTTAAAAGATTCTAAAAAGTGCTAACTATAGAGAAAAATTGATAATTTAGACTATATTACATCTATATTTTTGTAATCAAAAGAAACAACTAAGCAAGTGAATAGACAACCCAGAAAAAGAAAAGCTATTTACAATACACTTACCTAACAAAGGACTCATAGAATAAAGAACTGCTACAAAATGACAGACAACCCAAAAGACCTGTACTAGCGTGTTCAGACAGAGAAGGCAATGGCATCCCACTCCAGTACTCTTGCCTGGAAAATCCCATGGATGGAGGAGCCTGGCAGGCTACAGTCCATGGGGTCACTAAGAGTCAGACACAACTGAGCGACTTCACTTTCACTTTTCACTTTCATGCATTGGAGAAGGACCACTCCAGTGTTCTTGCCTGGAGAATCCCAGAGATGGGGGAGCCTGGTGGGCTGCTGTCTCTGGGGCCGCCCAGAGTCGGACACGACTGAAGCAACTTAGCAGCAGTAGCATGTTCAGAGGATCATCAAAGAAGAAATTACCCAAAGGTCCATTAACAGTAGAAAAGAAATTGTGACATACAGAATATTACACAACAATAATAATGAATGATCTATGGCTGCCTACAAGAATACGGATGAAAATAAAAAGCCAGACACACAAAAAAGTACATTCTTTAAGACTGAATTTAAAGACAGGAGAAAAATAGGAAAGAATGAACAGTGAGTACTCTTATGGGGGATGTTATTAATGAAAGGAAGTGTCTTCAAGGAAAGCTGCTGCTGCTGTTGCTAAGTCACTTCAGTCGTGTCCAACTCTGTGTGACCGCATAGACGGCAGCCCACCAGGCTCCCCATCCCTGGGATTATCCAGGCAAGAACACTGGAGTGGGTTGCCATTTCCTTCTCCAATGCATGAAAGTGAAAAGTGAAAGTGAAGTCGCTCAATCATGCCCGACTCTTAGCGACCCCATGGACTGCAGCCTACCAGGCTCCACAGTCCATGGGATTTTCCAGGCAAGAGTACTGGACTGGGGTGCCATTGCCTTCTCCATCAAGGAAAGCTATGGAGATGCTATTGATGTAATTTTTTATTTCTTGATAAACGCTGGTTAAACAGGTGTATTTTATTTGCAAAAATCTTTCAAACTGCACATTTGGTGTACGTTCCTTCTTCTTTAAGTATGTTACATATTAAGAAGTTGGTATAAAACAAGAGACAGAAGGAATTATCCAAAGCAAAATTAAATAACAAGTGAGTGGCAAAGGAAGCGTTCTAACTTCTAGCCTGGAATCCAGACTCATTCACTCAGAGGCTGAGGACACAGTGAGGGCTGGACAAAAAGGCCATTATTATGAAGGGTCTCCTATTCAGGAAGGGTCTCAAATGAGAATTTTTTATATCATTTCCAAATAAGATTATACATACAGATAGGAGATAAACTGACAGTTTGAAGAGTATGTTCATCAAAAATCTTTAAACATTACCAGCTCATCCTGCCTCATGATAAACTATTGGACAATTTTATATTGTTTTAGTAGATCCTATAACTTATGATATGAATAGCAAAGTTATATATCTTTGTGGAGACTTATATTAAAATTATTAACTAATTTAAATTTTAAAGTTTATCAAGCATTTTATAATATGGTTTTGGCATGTCTTCATTGTTAAGGACATTGAAAACCTCCCAAACAAAGGGCTTATCTTAGAATTATCTCTAATTAAAGGAGAATTAAATACCTCTAAAACTTTAATTAGAATTAGAATTACAAAGAACTACTAAAGAAATAATAGGCTTTCCATAAATATTTCTTGAATCTGAATCTAAAATTAGTTTTCAATGCCTAATTAAGGTCTAAAATAAAGATTGATTTTATGTCCTACATGGTTTAGTGGTCAATTCATTGAAAATGTCTATTAAAGCTGACAATATTTTAGAATTTAGTCTGAATACACAATATGCTATTTTCTTATAGATGGGTATAATCAAAAAGTCTGATTGACAACCCTGGTAATCTTTTCCCCAATGGATAAACTGTTTCATAAAAAGCCAAGAAAATTATTGAAAACTCTTTATAAAAAGTATTCATATAAGGAGAATCACATCTGTGTAAATCCATTGTTTCTATTAATGTCTTGGATTTAAGAAATTTCTATTGTCTATAATAATCATAACTTGATTTCTTTCACTTTCCACGTTAATATTTTGAACTTTAATAGTTAAAATCCATTTGTACTTTATTCAAGAATGAAAATAAAAGATTAAAATTATTGAAGGGAAATTGGTAATTGGAATGAATCCATCTAACACTACATGAATCTCCAACAGATTAAAAAAGTCACCTGAACCTCCCAAACATATCAAGTTTGCTGTTGTGACTGGAAATTTTATAAAACAGGACTGCCAGGAGAATACTGAACACACCTAGTTGCTGCTGCTTGCCAGATCACACGTTGGGTGATAACAACCTCCCACCAGTATTTCAACAGGAGTGACCCAGGGCCAGGAAACTGACAGGGTTGCCGGGGTGGGCTGAAGAGGGTCACTGTAAAACATAAAGGAAATCCCACTGAATATGAGTAAGTTTGAACTTCACATGATGTAGGATTCAAGTTACTTATGAAGCAAATATTTAGAAAGCCTTATGAAGCATTAAGAACACATATTAACTTTATACTAAAAGCATTTAAAATATCCCTGCCATAAATAACTTGAGGGCTTCCCAGGTGGCACTAGTGGTAAAGAACCTGCCTGCTAATGCAGGAGGTGCCAGAGATGCGGGTTTGATCCCTGTGTCTAGATGATCTTCTGGAGGAGGGCATGGCAGCCCACTCCAGTATTCTTGCCTGGAGAATCCCATGGACAGAGGAGCCTGGGGGCTACAGTCCACGGGGTCACAAAGAGTCAGACACTACTGAAGTGACTTTGCACGCATGCACGTAACTTGAGATGGGGCCATTTAAATGTAAAATTGTTAAATTTCATATCCCCTATGTTCTTAAAATGCTCCAATTCTTCTGGCATCTTCTTTCATCTCACGGCTTTTGCGTCCATCTCTTAACATCAGGAATCCAGGAGCTAATTCCATTTTCCAATGTACTAAATTGTACTACATAAACAGTACACAGTTTCCCTGTTTTATGTCTGTAATTTACTTTTAAAAATTTCACCAAAGATGCAGTACTATAAATGTGTGTGTTGGTTGGTTGTTACATATAGAGTCTGGCTACTTAATCAAGAACACATGAAAAGATGCTCAACATCACTCATTATCAGAAAAATGCAAATCAAAACCACAATGAGGTACCATCTCACTCCAGTCAGAATACCTGCTATCAAAATGCCTGCAAACAATAAATGCTGGAGAGGGTGTGGAGAAAAAGGAACCCTCTTACACTGTTGGTGGGAATGCAAACTTGTACAGCCACTATGGAGAACAGTGTGGGGATTCCTTAAAAAACTGAAAATAGAACTGCCATACGACCCAGCAATCCCACTGCTGGGAATACACACTGAGGAAACCAGAATTGAAAGAGACACGTGTACCTCAATGTTCATCGCAGCACTGTTTACAATAGCCAAGACATGGAAGCAACCTAGATGTCCATCAGCAGACGAATGGATAAGAAAGCTGGGGTGCATATACACAATGGAGTATTCAGTTCAATTCAGTTCAGTCGCTCAGTCGTGTCCGACTTTTTGTGACCCCATAAATCGCAGCACACCAGGCCTCCCTGTCCATCACCATCTCCCTTACTCAGCCATTAAAAAGAATACATTTGAATCAGTTCTAATGAGATGAACTGGATGCCTATTATACAGAGTGAAGTAAGTCAGAAAGAAAAACACCAATACAATATATTAATGCATATATGGAATTTAGAAAGATGGTAACGATGACCCTATATGCGAGACAGCAAAAAAGACACAGATGTATAGAACAGTCTTTTGGACTCAGTGGGAAAAAGTGAGGGTGGGATGACCTGAGAGAATAGCATTGAAACATGTATATTACCATATGTGAAACAGATCGCCAGTCCAGGTTCAATGCATGAGACAGGGTGCTCAGGGCTGGTGCACTGGGATGACCCTGAGGGATGGGACGGGGAGGGAGGTGGGAGGGGGGTTCAGGCTGGGGCACAGGTACACCCATGGTGGATTCATGTGAAGGTATGGCAAAAACCACCACAGTATTGTAAAGTAATTAGCCTCCAATTAAAATAAATTTAAAATAATAAAGAAAGAATTCACGGTTTGGCATGGGTGGCAAACATACACCAAAAAGGCAACCTCAGAGACTACAAGTGCTTCTGTATTCATGTCTTTGAAAAACACCAGTTATTTTCTAATTTGCATCCTGAATGTCAGATACAGATTTTCACTGACAAAATTAATGATTTGTTAATTAGCATAATGAATGGTAGAAACAGGCTCTCCTTGGTGAAATGAGTGGTATTCAATTTTGGTAGGTTGGCTATAATTTAAGATTGGCGTGAATAGGGTTTAAGAAACTAGTCACCTGACTCTCAAATGGCCCTGTACCCAGTCACTGGTTGGGAGGATATCCGGTGGCTGAGTCTTTCTAAACAATCAAGTGCAGTTTCTGGAATACTGTCACTTCTGCTTTAAGAGAACTTTTCATGCAAGGTGGTGGTCTCAGCACCTAAAAAGAACAGAGAGTTGGGACTTTGTAGAGAATGCAAAGCAAGTTGTACGAAATGTTTAGGGTCTGCTTACTAATGTTTATTAAATAAATATTTAAATATGAAGTCAAACTTAATCTAAGGCTCATTTTATTTTGAGCTGCTACTAGTGTCATGAGGGAGTAACTTTAATAAACCTCAGGTTTTTGCGATGATCACTTACATATGCCAAAAAGAACTGAAAGTCAGTTAGATCAAATTTAGGTGAGTTCCTAGGCCCCTTGATTTATTTCTGTGTATTCCTGTAAAAATTTATATCTTCAGTCTTCTAAAACTATCTTTGTAAGTCATAATGGTAAACTAATTTTTGTTCATTTTTCTTTTACCTTCTCCAAAAAATACTTTCATTTCCATTTTCACCTTCTTAAAAATTCCAATGTCTTAGTCCAAAAATCAAACTTAATGATGGAAAATCCAGCCTCCAAACAGAATGACTAGGTCAGATGCTTTGGATCTGAAAGAAGTTTGGATGTCCTTAACCTATACTTCACTGGGTGATAATATTCTGACTTTATACTGGGCTGACCTTGACCTCAAGAGTTTTGTTATAGGTGACCACATGAATCTCCAAGAATTAAAAAAGTCACAAAAACCTTCCAAACGTATTAAGTCTGCTATGACAGATTTGGATCTTGTTTTTAAATCAGTAACCACTTGAGACCTACTACTCATTTCCAGTAGCAAATAATTATTAAGAAAATAGGAGTCTCTCTTAAAAATCAACTGGGGTTTTTAAATTTTGTCATTCTTAGAGCTATGTGTGCTAAATTACTTTTTAATACATATAACATTTATAATTACTAGGAAGCATGATGCCTTAAAGATAACTGTGTTGCTTCATGCTATTCTAAATAAAATTCTATGAAATTTTGTGATGGCTAAAAGGAGATGTATAAAGCTGTCCATAGGTACCTTTTCCTGTGCACCAAGGAGACTTAGACATACAACAGAAAGGCATTTTAACGACTTTGGTAAGTGGTGCTTTAACCAAGCATATAAATATTTTTTTTATTTGGGAATTTTAATCTTGGCTGACTTTTGAAGCAACATTAAGTCTTTTCTTTTTCTTGGCATCAATTCAACAACTACGTATGTTCATACATTTGTTATTATAATTATATGTTTGTTCATGTCCTTGATTGTTTGCAAACTTTTTGCACATAAAGAAATCACGTGGACTTATAAAATGGTCTCTATGTTCTCCAAATTTCCACCTCATCTACTACAAGGCCAAACATAAAGTCATAGCAAATGATTATGCTAATGAGATAACTACTTTATTGAAGGATTTGCAATTTTTATTCTACTTGTCCTAAAATAAATGTTTATTCTATTCATCCTAAAATATTATAATATTTTCTCATTTGGAAGATGATATTTAGCGGACTTAAACTGTTAGAGCAAACAATTAATTGTCAGTCCATACAAAAGTCACATGGTCTCTTCTAATATAATCAGAACTAACCTATGTGCAAAATCAAGAGTTTCAGATCCAAAACCTCCAGCTTTGCTTCCGGTAATATTTTTGTTGTTTTTTTTTTTTTATTTTTTTTAAATGGGCACACCATTAATAGGGTGCTTAAAAATGCAAGCTCCTTTCATGGTCAACATAGAGAAAAAGAAAATGTTCTTTTGAAAAAGATGTCTCAAACTAGTATTATTTTTCTTACCATTACATGCTTACTTTAAAAGCCAGAGCCTGAAGATGAATAAAGTTCAACCTGATACTGTTTTTGTCTTTCTTGCATGAATAAAATACCCTCACAGAATGTTTCCTGAGACAAAACAAATATTTGCTGAATAAATGAATGTAAACTTTCAGAAATGATCATAAAAATTAGCCAAGCTTAATAAAAAGGGTGAAGAAATTTAAAGTGAAAGAACTAGATGCTGATTTTCACTCTGTACAGAAGGTGGAGCCAAAGACATATTTATCTACTGGCTGGGAGTCTTTACTGTGAAACAAAACAAAACAAGTCTTTTTTTTTGACAAATACTTTTTCTGTGTGCAGCCTCACAGTAAGATTGACTTGGAAACAGGTGTAGGCTACTGAATAAGTTCAGATTTTACCCAGGTTGAGACAATCTTTTATCTTTAAATCACTCACATGGATGATAGATAAGTAAATGGTAACCAAGTTTCAGTTAAGTGAATACTCGAGTTCTGAAGTATATTGTCAGACCCCAGAAATACTTATCTATTGAAAAAGGATGCTAGCACAAGTCAGTAAAATGCTGGGAAATCTACACTATTCCAAGGGAAATATGATTGACCAACTGTCACTTTAAGAACACATTTTCTAGCTAGTTTTATCAGTTTAGGTAGAGTATTTCTGAATATGCATACTTTTGAGGTTGCAAATTAACTTTTTCCTTTCAGTCCAATAAATATTAGATAAAACAGAAATTTGGTGCCTGGATAGAATTACTGATGTTAATGAAAGGAAATCCATAAGACAATGCTATCTTAATCCAATACAAAATCATCCCAGACATCCCCCCCACCCCTGGCCCAGTTTTAGATAATCCTTTTATTCTTCTAAAGAACTGTATTCCAGCAGAGGTACTGCAAACTTCAACTCTGATCAATCTGTTCTATTTGGAGTCAGCTGATAACCTCATCTACCTTATTTGAGAAGTTACCTTCAAACTCTAGCTTCCTAAAGCACATACTCTCCACTTTAATAAAACTTTTTTTTTTCCTTTATGGTCTGCACTCACTCTCAATTTAAAGGAGTAATTGCCATTTTCAAGCAGTCCCTGGTAGCTCAGTCAGTAAAGGATCTACCTGCAACGTAGGAGACCAGGGTTTGATCCCCTGGAGAAGGAAATGGCAACCCACTCCAGTACTCTTGCCTGGAGAATTCCATGGTCAGAGGAGCCTGGCGGGCTACAGTCCATGAGGTCGCAAGGGTTGGACATGACTTAGCAACTAAACCCACTCACTTTGCAAAATTAAGGCTCCCCCAGGTACCAGGGTGATATTTTCCTTACAAATAAGCCCACTCTCCTTTACCTGATTCCACCTTGCCTCTTCTTTCATTCTATTTCTTTGCCTACACGAAATGAGGAAATCCACTGAGTCTATGTGCGTGCTTTTTTTGGTCCAGTGCCTATACTCTATCTCTTAGTTATATTACCTGTACCTGCGGTTTCAAATATCAATTCTATGAATATAATCCCAAATCTTAGAACAATTTTAACCTGAACTTCACAACCCATGTTTTAAACTGCCAGTCAGGTTATCTTCACCAAGATGTTTCAGTTCTTCAAACTAAATTTTCCAAACTGAAATCATTAAATCTCTTTCAGCAAATCAGTTCTTCCTACCAACTTCCTTTTTTGTGTTAGTAATATTCTCCCAATCAAAACTCCAAAATCAGTTCTCACATTCCTCTCCCTTGTTCTCTCCGTTCAATCTGTCATCAAGTTCTAGGGCTAGAAAGGAGGAGTACCTTCTGGTCCTTCTTTACTCCTAGTCCCCTAATTCAGGTTCCTCAGGTTCTTATAACTCACTCCTGTACCATTACAATATTCTCCTTACTAGTCTTCAATCTATGGCAATCAATTGTTTTTTAATGGTCATGCTACTCATTGAAGTGGGAGAGTTGGTGTGAGATAAGCACTTAAAAGCCTTAAAAATTAATCCGTTCATCTCTTAAAATTTCAAAAATTGCTATTTCGAAACAAAGGTAAAAATTTTAAAAATGCAGTTGGTTTTCACATTAAGAAATACTTCTCATGATTCTAAAAAATAGCGTGCTCATCACTGTGCAACATGGATAAAACAAAGTCCAAAGCCTGGCTCATCACGGCGCCTAAAGAACTCTGGAGATGACAGAATTCCCAATGCCTGTCTCTCATCCCTCATAGGGCAGTACAGCCTAGCAAATCAGGCCACATCCATTTCTTATGCATTGACAAGGCCTGGAAATCAGAGAATATATAGTTCTGTAAAGTCAGTGTTTATATTAATGACTTGGTATTTTTGAGAATCTGAGGAAAACATGTTTAAAAAAATCTATCCACAATTTTTGCAAAAGATGCCAATGGAGATAAACTTCTAAAGTCAGATAAATGAGATACTTTATAGAAAATAAATTATTGGTCAAAATATAACTCATCAGCACTGCTACAGTATGAAATATAATAGGAATTGCTCCTAGACATTTGGAGAAGCTTCCAGGTGTCCATAAGAGATAACTGTGCTTGAGGTTCAGTGGCCTAGCTCTTTCTGAGCTCTGTTACTCATAGGATCAAATCTTGGTGGTATTATTTCAAAAGAAGAGAGGATCACGTAGGATGTCTTCATCTCTTTCATAAATGATTTTTGTGGCAATCACTCTAGAAATAAAACATATAATACAGTCCATATGTTAAGAGAACTTATTTAATTACTGGCTAATGCTATAACTAATCTCTTGGGCTTAGAAAATGGTTCAAGTGAGTCTCATGAGTAACTTAATTTGGTATAAAGAGGTTCTTTCTTTCTCCTTGCAGTTGGTCACATAAGCAACAGACTGAAAAGAAAAGGAACCAAAACACTTAGATAACAATATCCTTTTATACATCTAACAAAACAGAATCAGAAATAAACACAATTTTTCATTAAAAAAAAAAAAAAAAACCTGCTGTAAAATAACCAATTGCAACTTTTCTTTAATGTAACTAATTCTGAATTAGCATTTTAGGAAATTTTAAAACATAAAGTGGATGATTTCAGTAATAAGTGTACTTGATAAATCCTTTTACAAAAATAAGCCGAATAGTTACATAAATTAAAAGAAGCACAGATTTCTTCTCTTTTTTTAAGAGGGAGGGAAAGCATATTTTCTTAAAATAAAAAGAGTAAATCATATTTTCATGAATGTGTTCTAAATCAAGAAAAGTAATTTTTAGTTAGGACAAAACAGACTCATTTGAAGGAAAGGACAATACGAATATAAGACTGAAGCAATAGTCATGGACTACTGATCTTGAGGACTTGAAAATCAGATTATTATTTCTACTTCTTTGTTCCTTTTATTTAACATAAAGAAAAATGTACCCTTAGAAATAGCATAGTCAGCAAATAAGAGAGCAAAACTGTGTCTTAATGCTACAACACTTCAGAAGGTGTTTTATTAACACCTATTAAGGTGTTTTATTTTAATAAAATGAAATTTAGGGGAGCGTATCTGTCAGAAAACACTTGAGATCATCTTCTGATATTCGTACTAGTGACAAAAGAGTAAAGAGTATTAAAGCTGGATCAGTTTGCCTTGTTTCCAGAGAATAATGGCCAATAATTTCCAGAGAATTCCCTGCCCAGCCTCAAGAGCATCATTGAAACCAGTTTATGGGAACTGTCTTACCACAGCCTCTAGCATGGCATCTGGAGTGTCCTCAAAGAATCTGTCCACTCTAAGATTGAGGCCACATGACTCAGGCTATTATAAATCCTAAGCCAGAGGGCTGAAGAGGGAGGACCCTGGAAGTGGTGGGAAAGCACACAAAAACTGTATATGGAAAAAACTGTATGTGGAGCTCTGCTGGCATCAGGCAGAAAACTAGCCAGTGGGCTTTAAAAAGGCAGATGGTCTCAAGAAAAGTTGATAGTTTCGGGACCCACTCAATGTCAACTTCACGTGTGTATTTCACAAAAAAATAAGCTGCTATTTCACTACAAAAGAGATTTCATTTTTTGTGAGTTGGCATGAATGGGGCTGAGGTAGTACAAATTTTCAGTTCCCTGGAGATCTGGTAGGGGTCAGACATCTAGATCTTCATAGTCAAAGTGTATTACATATAAAGTAGTTATATCTATCGTTTTATAAAATAATAAGCTGCAGTAAAGAATAAAATTCAAAGCTGTCAAAGGTTGGAGGGTGGATTCGGGATGGGTATATCAGCATGCAATGTTCCTTTTTGAAATTTCTCTCCCACCTCCATTTCCTTTGTTCATTGTCCCTACTTAAACTAAGAAGAAAGGAATTCGCTCATGAAAGAACTCACTCACACCCACCCACCTTTAACTTCACACACCTTTGTCCAGTAGGAAACAAAGTTTGCGCTGGCTATATTCTTTTCCACCACTTTAACTTACTACAGCACACACATATATTACAGTATGTAAACTTTTAGAAAAGGTTGTATTATTCTAAAACACACTACTTTTTTTTTTTTTTTAATTCCCGAACTTTTGGTGAGAAAAGCACTAACTGAAACCCATAATTGTATTTGTAAGCAGTGACTTAAGCAGTGGCACTCACGTCTCTACTGCTACTTCGTCTCGTCAGCACATTTACAGCAAAACTTTGTCTGGACCTGGCTACTCCTTCTTTCCCCAACCCGTCCACGTTCTCCGGCCCGCTCTCCACCCCCTGCCCGCCTTTCCTCTTCTCCTCCCCTTTCTTCTAGCCCCTCCCTCCCTGTTGAGTCAGTGGCTTGAAACTTTTAAAAGCTCTGTGCTCCAAGTAAGAAAAAAGCTTTTACGAGGTATCAGCACTTTTCTTTCATTAGGGGGAAGGAGTGAGGAAAGTACCAAACAGCAGCAGACTTTTAAACTTTAAATAGACAGGTCTGAGTGCCTGGGCTTGCTTTTTCATCTTACTTCATCCTCTGAGGAGTTCAATCACTTGGCTTGCCTACTTCACTTCTTTTAAGAGAAAGAGTAAGTTTTTAAAAGAACTTTACCTAACCATGTCTTTTTCTAGCAGTGAAACTTTTCTAAAATTTTTAAATATGTTAAATGTAGCTGTCATATGACACAATAAAGGGAATGATGAACTTGAAAGTGTCTGTAGTTTTAAAGTTAAAATTAAACTTATGGTATTTACTTCTTGACTGCTGAAAAGTTTTTCTTTTAATAATGCAACAGGTAAATAAGATTCACATCTTTCTGATGAGGATAAAGAACTAATTTACTGGATATTTCGTTTTCCATTTTAGACTATAATTTTACTTTTGGGGGTGATCAGTAACGGTCTAGGTGCTTTGTAACTTTTTTGGGAGGGGAGGGCGAGGTTAGGGGCCTACGTTGGGGGTTTGACTGACAATACAAAAATCAAAGTGCAAATTTGCTTAACGTGCTTGCTATAGAATTCTACGCTTTGTGCTTTTTCATATGGAAATCTTGACTGATGTTCTATAGCCTTGCAAAGCAAACTTCCTAACAAAGTGCTTTGTTAAGGTCTTGCGGTTACTTGACTTCCACGTGGTTCCTTCCTAGAATTTTACCCAGTAAACAAAAGGTATAAAAATCAGAGTTGCGATATTGAGGTTCTTAAAGCCACAGTCAAGGGTTACTTTATGTTAGCAGCTCTATGGAAAAATCTTGAGACTCGCAAGAGAGCCACCATTGACTCGACCACGCTGGCAATTCAGGAGGTGAAATCCCTTGAATGGGTGATGGTTACTTACAAAGCATTAACAGAGGGAGAACAGAAGTCTAGGAAAGAGTGTATGCCTGGGTGCTTTTCCAAAAGGTCGCATAAGGCAGGGGCTCCTAGAAAGAACAGGAATCGAAATTTCTTAAAACAGCCCCTGAGAGGGAGCTTCCCCCACCCCACGCCACCCCATCTTCCGCTTGTCCGATCCTGTAACAAACTTCAAACCTCTGGGGCAACTTTTTTGAGTCGCTGGGTGCTACCAGTAGGCAAAGATAACGCGGATTTGTTATTTACAAGGGTTCAATTTCTCACATGCTCTTATGGGTAACACACATTCTGTTAGCTAGAAATACAACCTTGCGTTTTCGTGTCCGGTAGGGGTTTTGTCTGATCTAACTCCACAGACTATTTAGTTTAAATTTTTGGTGTGACCCTGCAGTTTGAAGTATTTGCACCAGAGAAGGTTGAAAAGCAAAGAAAAATGAAAGCTTTGCGGAAGGAGGACGGGGGCCTTGGGCCCGGCGGGCGCGGGGTGCCTCCTGCCATCTTAGCATCCGCCCGGCTCGCCCGGGGCTCCTGAGCTGTCTGAGCCCTGGCGATTTGCAAAGGTTTGCTCAAAGGAGTCCTTCCGATCCTCTCTAGTCTAACCCTGAGCAGGTCCGAGTTCCGCCACTGGGAAGGAAGCGGGAGGGAGACAGCGGCAGGGGGCGGGGGACGGGGGTGGGGGAGATGGACCGTGTGCCAAATAGTAAAAAGAAGAGCAAATGATTAATTGAATTAACTGTATCAATCTAATTTCCCCTCCAACACCCACTCCCGCAGTGTTTGTTTGTTTGTTTCTTTTGAACTTGCTGAATCCTATTGTATAAACCGTAAGGAAACCTGAGTGCCTTGGGAATTACCTACGGTACCTAACTGGCACTTCTAACTCTTCTGTAAGTTCTCGAAATTTCTCAAGAATGGGGGTGGAGTAGGGAGAGCGGAGAAAGCCCCATCATGAGATGAGTAAAGTGCTAATGACGTGTCCGGAGGCAAATCAGTTCCAGAATTCCGGAACTCAGATCTTCCTCGGTTCCTAGCAGCGGTTCGCCCACCCCATCCTTTTCGCTAGTCATCCAAATATTTACAGAGCATCTCTGATAAAGCTTATCAAAAGTTCTCCTTAACCAACCTCATCCTCACCCTAGGGCGTGCCTATTTTTCTCTCTAGGAGTACAAAGTGGGGTTGGGAAGAGGAGAGCTATAAACTGTTGGAAAAACAGACATGGCTTTACTTGGAGGTGGGTTTAATTTCTTTTGCTTCCCAAACCAAGTTGGTAATGAAAAGATGCTTAATTTCCCCCTCTGAAAACTGGACATACATGAAGTTAGTCTAAAACGCCTTGGGCACTTTGAAGAATAGATTATGAAAAAAAAAAAAATTTAAGGCCTAACTTGTCCAGGAATTGCTGAGAATAAAAGCCTTTAGTAATATAGAGATCTCATTAAATTAACTCCGTCTCAAAGAATGAAAAAATCCGGGGGAGGGGGGCGGGAACACTTCATGGAAAAGAGTAATTAATTCCTCTATGTAGGCCAGGTTACCTGTAATTGCCTCTGTCCTGGCAACGTGTACGTGTGGTGCTTTTTAGTTTCCGAAGTCAGTACAGTTTTCACCTGTCCTTTGCTTGCAAAATGCCGTGGTAATGCGTTGATCCCACTACGTTCCATATTTTTCTACTACCTTTTATGGTTTATCACTGCTGCCCTATCCACTCACTTCCTGACCCTTTACAGTGTAATTCTTACATTGCTCACCCTTGCTGGAAACACAGTGTCAAAGCAAGCATCTGAAAGGGTGTGTTTTCAGATATTGAGAGTTGTTTTGTTACTTAGATGTCTTCACTTCCTACCTAGAGGAGAGTGGGACCCTCACAATAAAGTGCATTCCTTCCTTTGTCTGGTGATGTCCAGAGATGCAGCTGGGTATGAGCCTCAGCGCCTCTATATATATGATACCCGAGGGAAGGGAATGATAGGAAAGTCACCAGTGATTAATACCTCCTACTCCACCTTTCCGGTTCTGACTTCCCGTCAAGATTCTCAGTTGTTGAGATGGTTGAAGCGTATCTACACACGTTAGTTCAGTTCTAGAGAGACAAGTTATTATCTAGTGTTTACCATTAATGTAAGTATTCAATATAGATAAGTCAGGTTTCAAAAAAATCCCTGGAGTTCTCCTCAGTGGGAGTTCTCCCACCCCCCACCCCCTTCAGATAACCACCTAAATTCTCTACTTTGTCTCCACATTGCCTGTCTAGGTTCCCCATTTGCCTAGGTATGTACATACTGTCTTTTGCCAAAGGTAAAACACAGACCATGCTGAGCCATTTATATAGACGTTTTATATATATAAATTTTTCCATAAGAGTTTCTTAATTTTCAGTAACCTTCACATCTAAGTTTTCCTAGCTGTCTAAATACTTTCTTTAACATATGTGTTTTGGGACGTCCCTGGTGGTCCAGTGGTGAAAATGCCTCTCTTCCACTGCAGGGGGTGCAAGTTCAATCCCTGGTGGGGGAAATAAGATCCCTCATGCCACGTGGCACCGTCAAAAAAAAAGAAAGTGTTTTATGGAATGTTTAAAATTCACAGTAATATAGAAAATACATAATCCTTTTTTTTTAGCAATTTCTGTAACGCAGATGCATTCTCCAGTGTATGACTTTTTCCATGATTTAGAGAAGATGTCTCCAAATAGAAACACAAAGACAGGCAGACCTTTTTCATGGTCTTTTCTCTTCAATAATTGATAAAGGGTAAATTTGTTTCAGTCTCTTTGAGGTTGCTATTGTACTCATTTCAGGAGCTTTTGGTTACCATTAGGAAAATGTTAATCATTTCTGAGTTATTATTTTGCTAAAGGAAAGAATCCCAAAGTTAGAAAATAAAAGGGCTATATCTATATCTGCTGCTGCTGCTACTGCTGCTGCTAAGTCGCTTCAGTCATGTCTGACTCTGTGCGACCCCATAGACGGCAGCCTACCTGGCTCCCCGGTCCCTGGGATTCTCCAGGCAAGAACACTGGAGTGGGTTGCCATTTCCTTCTCCAATGCATGAAAGTGAAAAGTGAAAGTGAAGTCGCTCAGTCGTGTCCGACCCTCAGCGACCCCATGGACTGCAGCCCACCAGGCTCCTCCATCCATGGGATTTTCCAGGCAAGAGTACTGGAGTGGGGTGCCATTGCCTTCTCCATCATTTAAAGAGGAATTAAACTTTATTGAGGTTTTACTAAGAGCTTCATGTTCATGAGTTACTCATTCAGTGTTCATTGAGGAGAGAAGATTTAATACACTTGTGAGGGCTTTTACCTCCATCCAATGGCAATCTAAGAACACAGCTTTTATCCTGCAGTTTCTGACTTAGACTCTTTCTTGTATCACTATGAGTGACCATGAGAAACTTCTGCTAGTGGGGAGTTGAGTGATAGCTGTTGGACTAGGGAGAGGATCATCTATTTTTGTAGGTGTCATCTTCTCTTTGGATGGAGTTCCTCACTCCTCAACTCCCATCTCATGTCATTGTTCTGTGGAGGCTGATGTAGATTGACTATGTGATGAAAAAAGGTGAGAGCCAAGGTAAAAAGGCACGTGTCTTCCCCACCCCACCCGCAAAAAATCAATGTCACACATCAGGTACACGTCAGAAGAAATGTAGCGGTATTTCATTCTTTACAAAAGAATCTAAGGCTAATCATGGAGCCATGGGCAGAATTTTAAATAGACTACATGTTTACACGAAATAGGTTTGATACACCAGGGCTTCCCTGGCAGCTCAGACAGTAAAAAAATCTGCCTGCAATGCAGAAGAGCTGCATTTGATCCCTGGGTTGGAAAGATTCCCCTGGCAAAGGGAGTGGCTAACAGCTCCAGTATTCTTGCCTGGAGAATTCCATGGACAAGAGGAGCCTGGAGGGCTACAGTCTATGGGGTTGCAAAGAGTTGGACACAACTGAGCAACTAGCACACCACAGAGTTAGGCTGACTACCCACATATAAGGAAGCAAAGGTTGTTTATTATCTGATGAATATGTATTTTTCATAGTACCTGATTCAAGTCACTGAACTGCCTAACACACCCTCAACCTATGTAGAGATGTTACATTAACTGGGGTTGATACCAGCTGTTACTCTTCTAAGAGCCCCAATCTTACCCCAAGATTTATCATTCTTGAAATAAACACAAGTTTTAACAGGTTATTTCTTGCATTGCAAGATACCGTGTGATCTCTCTCAGCAACAGTTGAATTGTGTAGTCCAGTCAGAATTCAAATTCTGCGGAATTGGACAAAAAAAAAACACAAGATTTTTTGTTGTTTCTTTGAAATTTTAACCTGTAAAACAGCATAATAGTGAAACTGCATAAATATCTATGATACCAGATACATTTTGCAAGAATTTCAAATCACTATGACCTTGTCTAATAAATTCAAGACCTTGTTTATCAAATTCTTTGTTAAAGAGCCTGTTTTCTTAATTTAATCATACTACTTGCTCATAAATCATTTAAAATATATTGCTACTACAGACAGTTCTCTATTACAGCAATTATCACTTGAAAATTGAATAGTTTTTATCATATGAGATGCTGACAATACTTTTTTAACTGTGTAAGTCCTTTTTTAATTAATTTGAAACTCAGAAGTCTGGGATAGGTAACTATAATTAAGAGAGTCCCAAGGAGGTAATAAACAAACAAACAAAACTGGTGAAACCTGGTGCCTTTTTTGTTACAGGCCCCTTTTAATTCACTCAATAGATAGTCGGTATCTCTCAGCTCTTTTAAGCACTAGAGATACAGCAGTGAACAGAAGAAACTCCCATGTAGAAGTCACATTCTAGTTGAGAAAAGCAGATAGAAGTTCTTGTTATGGAGGCAGACAAACAATAAACAGATAAATATATATAATATGTCAAGTAGAGCTAAGGACCATTAAAAAACATAAAAAGAACAGGGGGAGTAGCCAGTGACAGGCCTGGAGTACTGGCTGAACAGATGAGACCAGAGCGAGCCATGGGGATGGGACAGAGTTGATCAAGGCAGATCAGCTTGTTAATTTTTTTCAGATTGTTTGAGGGGAGTAGATTGGCAAGCAGGGTAACAGGCTCTCGATGTGTAACCTGAAGAGAGGTGACGTGTAACCTGGTGATGGCTGAGATCAGGCTAAGAGCTGGGGTGGTGGTGAGACTCCTAGTCTGCTTTGGGGGGAAGACAAAGCCTATAGCATTTGCTGACAGATTGAACATGGGTTATGTTAATTGAATGTCGGTGTGAATACTACCCAAAGCACATCTAGCTGTTGTAACTATAGAGGAATGGTCACAACTGAGGTCATTCACCATAGGAGAGAGGAGGTCTTACAAAAATTAAAGAAAAACATTAGAATTTACTGCTCAGTTTTGAAGTTTATAATTTGGGGGAGGGGGCCCAACACTGCATGGCAAGCCGGCATGCCAGATCCTAGTTCCCCAACCAGGGATGGAACCCCTGGCCCCTGCTGCAGTGGAAGCACCAGGGAAGTCCCAAGAGGCTTATAATTTTTGGCTTAGGATATTAGAAATACACATGGCACTTCCTCCTCCCTGACCCCCACCCCCACCCCCCGCCAAATCCATTAAATGATTTTGTCAGGAAGCAATCCTGTTTACCTTTATTTCACTCACTCAACTGATTATAGTAGCTCTTCTTAGGAAAAATCTTTAAAATTGAAAGTAAAATATATTCTAATTCTCCTAATCATTATTGGGACATTAATGATATAGTGTCTTGATTATAGCTTTGGCACAGTGATATGTTACTATGTCCCTGAAAAAGAGGACAGTCAAAAGTAACTTAAAATTGAAGGTTTATTTTCCATTTTGAATGAAGTATTTGAGTCTTTGTGTTCGCGGGGAGCAGCCAACAGAGGTAGAGGGTCAGGGGCCGTACAGTAACAGGTAAGCTCTGTTCCCAGGTGCCCAGAGAGTTCTGCTCCTCACCCTGAACCCTCCCCACATTGCAGAGAGTCCAGAAGGTGCTTGGGCAGGTCACCCTAAGGGTGACTGAAGTTTTGGCTTCTAGTCTAGAGGGCCATAAGGACATGGTCCAACTGCCATCAAGCATTTGCTACCAACAAGAACTTTGTACAGCTCCTTAACCTAGACTTTAATCTATATATAAACTTCCACCTTGGGAACAGAGCAGTGAAGAAATGAGTATACAGGATATATGCTCAACTGCCATGATTTTCTAAAGTATCAAATAAAGAGTATACTTATCTCATACTGTTGAATGTGAGTGAGGTGTATAGTCTGTAAATCAATACTAGGGGATTCTGTAAACATAATCATGACTGCTCCTTATAAAAAGGCGTTAATTTTTCAATTAACTTGACTCTGACTTGGAAAAATTAAACCAATATTGGGGATGAGGGGACAAACAGTTAGTAGAATTTCTAATTCACAGCAAAGTGAATGACTCCCCCAAAGGTTTTGTTACCTCTCTTTGAAAATCACAAGCATTTTAAGCCATCACATTAACCACTATCTGACAGTCTCTATGATAGTGCTAATAACAGGTATCTGCATGTTACAGGATACAAGCTGTCCAACTGGATAAGTCATATCAACAGATGAACAAGCGTAACTTAATTAATTAATGCAAATGACAACTGTATGGCTCCTTAAAGAAAAGACAACTTTGCTACCACCTGGAGAGCTGCCCAGTAACCAGTTCACACACTGGTGGCAGTATAGGTTATTTTTGTGGAATCTCAGAACTATATGATAGTCAGGTTTTATTTTCCATAGAGTGTAAAGAAAGTAATTATTTGTCACAAGCATCAGTATATTTTGTTTGAAATAATAATGAAACATTGACTAAAATCTCATCGTGCCTGAAACACTTTTTTTTTTTTCTTGAGCTCAATCGTGTGAATGTGATGAGATTGTGCAGTTTATCATTTTATACTTGATTGTTTTTGTGGCTCATCTTCCCTACCCCCCACAACTGGAGTATTGAGCAAAAGCAGATGACACTGGCAAAATAGTGAAATTCTCTACAAACAGAATCAGGGCCAATTTACACATCATCACATCGAAACTGTCTATTGATAGAGCTCCAGAAATTCTGCTCTATTTGTTTGACCCTCACGGACTGTATTTCTTCATTCCCAGTGCAGTGTCTTCTGCTAAATTGTAGGTTTTTTCTTTTACATTCTCTCACATCAAACTGTCTGTCAAAGCTAAATTACTCCCTCTCACTTCAAGCCTTTCCCTGGCTATTTAACTCTTTGTCAATCCTCCTAGCCTTTTTTCTTGCTTGACTGCTCATTCCATACATCAGTTTCACTGGCACTTCACCATCTAAAATGGCCCTTCCTAGTGGGGAAGCTCCTTTTCTTTGTGACCACTGACAGAAGGGCGTTATTTCCTATAACCCGCCCATTCATCTCCACTCATTATACCCCCGCACCTCTCCAGTCAGTCTCTGGCACCAGTCTCTGGATTGTCATCAAAAAATACACACTGACTGCTCATTTAGATAGCTGATAACAGTTTCACTTTATGGATCAGCCATCTCCTCTTTGTTCCATCCAGGAAATCCCAGGCCAGGTTTCCAATTCATTTTTTCTGGCCTCTAGAGCCAGGAGGTACAAGCAGTAGACAGAAGTGTAATATTGCTTAGTGGGGAAGAAGATTCCCTTGGATTTCATTTACTTCACATAAGGAGAACAGGCTCATAGTTTAATTCCAGCTGAAAAACTTCTTTATATTAAGACAGCAAACTTATTTCTAGGAAACCTATTTAATCCTACTTTTAGTTATACTCTTTAAAATTCAGTGAGTTCCTGGGAAGTCTTTGCTTTGCTTGTTTTTAATTATTAACTAATTTTTGACTGTTTCATCCTATTCTGAACCCTCCAATAACTCTCTGCTGAAAATTAGACTATATTCTCTATGACTGCCTCATGCAATATTATTCATTTCTTGCCAGATTTCAGCCCCTGCTAAGATTTTATATATCAAAGCATGAGAACATTTCTAACTTTGACTCAGCTTAACTTCAGTTTTAAGACCAGTGTTGTGCATTGGAAAGCCTTGGTCTTGGGATTGAAAGTCTTTTTCTGGCCTTACTGATAGGTGAATATTTCCAAAACTTCCCTGGTGGCCCATACGGTAAAGAACCTGCCTGCAGTATAGGAGACCTGGGTCCAATCCCTGAGTTGAGAAGATCCCATGGAGAAGAGAATGGCTATTCACTCCAGTATTCTTTCCTGGAGAATTCCATGGACAGAGAAGCTTGGCCAGCTATAGGCCATGGGGTCACAAAGAGTCAGATATGACTGAGTCACTAACACTTTTAAGGACCTCAGTTTTCATCAGTTCAATGGACTATAGCAATTAAAAGTATAAATTGAACTAATAACTTTGGGGATTCCTGTCATCTCTATACACTTGAGGCTATTTCTCATTCCCAGTAATGGGGAAGTCCTAGGCTTAAGATATCAAGGTAGTGATAGGAAGTTAAGAAGAGTGTGTGGGCTGAGGGTCCAAAATCCAGTAAAGGACCTCGAAAGTATACAGCAATCCAAAGATGAAAAACAACAATTTTTACTACAGATAACAGATTACTTTTTATTTTGTAGGCTATAATTAGTATTGAGGCCAATTGAACTCTTACTTAAAATGTGATGTGCATTTAATATTTGTTTTTGAAAGTAGGTTCCTGCATCTAGGGACACAGCGTGTCACAATGGTACCTTTGAGCACAGCATATTTGCCTCTGGGTGGAAGACAGACGTCCAAACCACATAAGTCAGTGCTTAAGAAAAAACAGAAGTATAAATGACCACAGTATAGAGTATGCACAAAGACACTTGAAATACCAAGGAGAAACATTTCAGTTTACAATTAGGAATAACGTGCTATATGTAATAGGATTGAGATTTGAAAACAGATTCTGTGCATGTGTGTGGGTATGGGAGTTTTTACCTCAAATCTTAGGTACCCATAGGTTTTGAATACTACACATCAGGATTTTGCTTAGGTAGGCATGCAGATACAGGCCTATCAGGCAAGAATGAGCCTCATTTTTCAGACAGTAAAATAAGCAGAGACATTTAGCACTGACAACTTCTCAAGCGACAAGGTGAACCAGTGGCTGAGCAAGTGATACCTCTTCACAAGGTTAAGATCTCACTTGGCACATAGGCTCTGCTGGTTCTAAAACTTAGCATATATCAAGAAAATCTGAGACCTCTTTTCAGGGGAAAATGGAATCATTTGCACTTGTAGGCTGTTTTTTTTGTTTTTGGAAGGATGCTAGAACGATAGGAAATATTTTATAATAATTTGACTGTTGGCTGAAAGAAACTGCATATTAAGCTAATAATTTGGATCTGTGATCATTTAGTTGTCTTTTGGTTTCTTTTCAGGCAGTACCCAGGCAACATGGGTGACTGGAGTGCCTTAGGCAAACTCCTTGACAAGGTTCAAGCCTATTCCACCGCTGGAGGGAAGGTGTGGCTGTCAGTCCTTTTCATTTTCCGAATCCTGCTACTGGGGACAGCGGTTGAGTCAGCCTGGGGTGACGAGCAGTCTGCCTTTCGTTGTAACACTCAACAACCTGGTTGTGAAAATGTCTGCTATGACAAATCCTTCCCAATCTCTCATGTGCGCTTCTGGGTCCTGCAGATCATATTTGTGTCTGTTCCCACACTCCTATACCTGGCTCATGTGTTCTACGTGATGCGAAAGGAAGAGAAGCTGAACAAGAAAGAGGAGGAACTCAAAGTTGCTGCCCAAACTGATGGTGCCAACGTGGACATGCATTTGAAGCAGATTGAAATTAAGAAGTTCAAGTATGGCATTGAAGAGCACGGCAAGGTGAAGATGCGAGGGGGCTTGCTGAGAACCTACATCATCAGTATCCTCTTCAAGTCTGTCTTCGAGGTGGCCTTCTTGCTGATCCAGTGGTACATCTATGGATTCAGCTTGAGTGCCGTTTACACTTGCAAAAGAGATCCCTGCCCACATCAGGTGGACTGTTTCCTTTCTCGGCCCACGGAGAAAACCATCTTCATCATCTTCATGCTTGTCGTGTCGTTGGTGTCTCTTGCCTTGAACATCATCGAACTCTTCTATGTCTTCTTCAAGGGTGTTAAGGATCGTGTGAAGGGAAAGAGCGATCCTTACCACGCTACCACTGGCCCACTGAGCCCCTCCAAAGACTGTGGATCTCCAAAATATGCTTATTTCAATGGCTGCTCCTCCCCAACAGCTCCTCTCTCGCCCATGTCTCCTCCCGGGTACAAGCTGGTCACCGGAGACAGAAACAATTCTTCCTGCCGCAATTACAACAAACAAGCAAGTGAGCAAAACTGGGCCAATTACAGCGCAGAACAAAATCGAATGGGGCAGGCAGGCAGCACCATCTCTAACTCCCACGCACAGCCTTTTGATTTCCCAGATGACCACCAGAATTCTAAAAAACTTGATGCTGGCCACGAACTACAGCCTCTAGCCATTGTGGACCAGCGGCCTTCCAGCAGAGCCAGCAGTCGCGCCAGCAGCCGACCCCGGCCTGATGACCTGGAGATCTAGGTCCAGTTGAGATCCCACTCAGTTGTGGAGAAGAAACAGGTGCTATAAAAAATGCACCTTAGGTGTTCATTTTGTTTCATTGGAGGTGGTACTCAACAGCCTTGTCATGAGGCTTAGAAAACACAAGGACATTAGAATACCTGGTTCGTTGGGGGTGTTAGGGATAGGCGAGTGGAGAGGGAGGGGATGAGGGAGGTACATGTTGGTATTTAATGTAGGTGATTCAAACAGCTTAAGTTCTAAGTAAAAGTTGCATTAGGTGATCAATAGGTTAAGGGCTTTTTCTTTCCCACACACCCCTAAGAATAGTTCTGTGTATGTGAAAGAGTCAGTGATATTTTTGGTTAAATATTTTTTTGTTCTACCAAGAAACTGAAATAAGTTTGACCAGGAGAAAATCCTTTCTGAACATTTTACTTATCTTTATCAAGAAAAAGACAGAGGATTGTCTTTATGTCCCTGCTAAAAACATTCCATTGTTAAAATTTGCACTTTGAAGGTAAGCTTTGTAGGCCTGACCCTCCAGGTGTCAATGAACTTGCTCTACTAGATTTTTTTATTCGTGGTATCAGTTAAGAGTTCAGACAAGGCCCACAAAAGGAGACTTTCCATGCATTTGCAAATCTCAGCCGGTTATCTGTACATTCTTTTTTTACATTCACTTGCATATAGTATTACCATCACTTTGCATCATTCCTCAACTACTATTCATATTTGTTTAATGATTTCTATAAACCTTTTAAAAGCAGTTGGGATATCACTTAACATTTTTTGAGTTAGAGTCAGGGAAGCAAGCCATGCTCAATATTTAACAGTCACTTGTCTGTGAATGTGTGTGGAAGAGTGTGTTTTATTTGTCATGTATTGGTACAAGTAGATGCAGTATAAACTCACAAACATAGATTTGAAAATAATGCACACATGGTGTTCAAATTTGAACCTTTCTCATGGATTTTATGGTGTGGGCCAATATGGTGTTTACATTATATAATTCCTGCTGTGCAAATAAAGCACATTTTTTTCCCTAAGATATTTTTTTCTCCATGTATCCTATTAAGGATACTGTTTTTTTAAATTTAGATTCTTTTTCTTTTTTCTTTTCTTTTCATTTTTTTTTTTTTTTAGAATATAGCAGTAATGCTATTGCTGAGGGGAATGATTTTCTTTTTCTGAAATATAATCATTGATGCTTGAATGATAGAATTTTAGTACTGTAAACAGGCTTTAGTAATTAATGTGAGAGACTTAGAAGAAATGCTTAGAGTGGACTATTAAATGTGCCTAAATGAATTTTGCAGTAACTGGTATTCTTGGTTTTGTCCTACTTAATATACATTAATTCAGAACTTGTTTCCTATTTTGAGTTTGACAGTCTTTTGGAGTAACCAGCAACTTTGATGTTTGCAC
Source organism: Tragelaphus eurycerus (assembly GCA_935064755.1). Lineage (NCBI taxonomy): Eukaryota > Metazoa > Chordata > Mammalia > Artiodactyla > Bovidae > Tragelaphus > Tragelaphus eurycerus. The sequence goes on from CAKXYN010000012.1 coordinate 37,783,807, forward strand.
TAAGATATTATTTGGAATGCAAGAGAGGTTGAAAGAGGTTTCAGTAGTACACATGTAACTAATTTATTTGAAATCTATCCTAAAGAAATCTACCAGTTTCTTCAAATGCTTTTTAAAAATTCATCACAGATGATTAGTGAAAATACAAAATATCATACTTTTCTCGTTGCATGTCAGCTACATAAAGAGTTTTGTACAATGAGAAATACTAATTTGTTTGACATTCCATGTTAAACTACTGTCGTGTTCAGCTTCATTGCATGTAATGTAGACCTAGTCCATCCATCATGTGTTCTGGAGAGTGTTCTTTATTCAATAAAGTTTTAATTTAGTATAAAGATAGCCTTTATAGCCCGTGTGATTTTTAAAACTTCTATTGCATCTATTCACAATTATCAAAGACAGTTCCATGGATTATTAGGAGTTGGACAAAAAAGATTCACAAGATTCCAGAATCTTCTTGTGTAAGCCACCAGGGAAGCCCCTTTAAAAGAATAGTTTTTATTGTTGACTAGATTCAGTGCAACATTGATTAACATTTTTGAGTATTTATTCAACAGAGAAGATAATGGATAAGAATGATGAATTTCGAATATAAAATTAATGAAAGTGAAAGTTGTGTCTGACTCTTTGTGACCCATGGGCTATATAGTCCATGGAATTCTCTAGGCCAGAATACTGGAGTGGGTAGCCTTTCCCTTCTCCCTGGGGATCTTTCCAACCCAGGGATTGAACCCAAGTATCCCGCATTGCAGGCAGATTCTTTACCAGCTGAGCCATAAGGGAAACACCAAGAATACTGTAGTGGGTATCCTATCCCGTCTCCAGCGGATCTTCCCAATCCAGGAATTGAACCAGGGTCTCCTGCATTGCAGGCAGATTCTTTACTGAGCTATCAGGGAAGCCCCCCAAAATTAATGAGATGTATTTAAAATAAGATAATAGTGAGTAATTCAGTAGGTCTATATATGACAGAAGTAAGACTAGAAAGAGGGTGCTGAAAATTTAAAACTATAGGGTCTTCCAGGTAAAAAAGAATTAGAGCAGGGTTGGTTTGAGTATGGTTATGCTTTGTGACAAAAGAGTGAAACAGATTCTATTATCCCAAAACATTATGAAGACACAGAAAAATTGATTTTAAAAATTCTTAACACCCAAGGAAATTTAAACCATTCAGAGTTACAAGATCAATTCCAGGCAACTGAAAGTATTGCTGTAATTTAAAATATAAAATGTGTTAGCACTTTTAAGTCACATTTCAAGAAAGTTATTTTTATTTTTTTGGCCACACCACACAGCACGTGTGATCTTAGTTCCGCGACAGTAATCGAACCTGTGTCCCGTGCCGTGGAAGTACGGTTTTAACCATTGGACCACCAGGGAAGTCCCAAAAGCTTTTTAACTTATTAATATTGTTTACTTGAATACTCACTGCAAAGAAAACTAGTAGATTTCTGAGCATAAAAATATTACTCGTTTAGAAATAACCTGGTTAAATTTGGTGGTTAGATGTGCCTAAAGTCAAAGGATTATCTAATCAGTCTCAGAGTCAATATAATTGGTAGTATCAATGTTTTTTCAAGTGTTATCATTCAGCTGGCTGAGACTCTGAAGGGAGAGGCAAATTTTCTCTGTGCGTGTATATGTCTGCATTTACTGTGGAAAATAGAGAAACATGGTGTATTTGAATGTGTGTGTATATTCAAATACAAACAGGGCTTATAGGGTATATATACATATATATATATATATATATATGTAGATGGACACATAGACTACTGAATGTAGATTTCTGATGCATGTGTGTGGAAGTGAGAGGGCAAGTTATACCTTTAAAAAATAGTCCATTTTAAACTTTCCCCAAATTTTAAAGCTTGTCACTATTTTTAAAAAATCCAAACATATTATAAATACACAGTTTTAAACTGCAAAATATATGAAATGAAAAATCAAATCTCACCTCTCCTTATTCTCCAACATAGACATCATGGAAGTTCTAATTCCACTGGAAAGCACTGTTAAAGTTTCATACATCAACCATATATCAGATACTTTGTTAAGTAGTGGAGATTATTAGAATGACCCCATAGTTCCATGCCCTGTGAAACTTAACAATATAAATCCTTTCAATGTAAATGCTGTTTTACATACCTTAATTGGTGACTTATTTTCCACAACTAAAAATCGAATTGAGCTGTTTTAAAATTATGAAAAAGCTGAAATTTCATTCTACGTATATTTACTAGATACTCATTTTTGGCATAAAATTCCATGTTTACAAAGTTGGAAAATTTCAAATCTTCCAAGAGTAGCAGAACTTTTTATGTGGAAATGTTCTATTTTGTGCAGTACGGTAGCCACTAGCCACATGTGGCTACTGAAGCACTTGAATGGCTAGTGAGTCTGAGGAAAAGGATTATTTTAATTTTAAATAGCTGATGTGGCTAATGGCTATCAAATTGGGCAGTACAGTTCTAAAGTCTGCTAGAAGAAAAAAAAATATTGGGTGAAAATGGGGGAGAGGATCGTCATGTTATAAAAACAGGAAAGAGAAATGTCAGGGTCCTTTTAATAGTCTTATAATAGGATCTTATTCTGTAAACAGAAAAAACTCTTATGTTAAGCAAAGCCTCTATTGTTACATGAAATTTTCTAGTCTTGTTAGATAGTCATGTATTTTATATTACCACTGTTTTACTTCAGAATTTCATACACAAATTTGTGCTGCTTATTTTTAAAAGCGGTAGGATTGTCTAAAGTCTTTAAATATTGAAGTTCAGTGCCCTTTTTTGGTTCAGTACATTCGCACCCTAGCCCCTGTGTGTCTTCACGAAGCTTCTAGGCCACGAATTGTTCTTTCACCGTATTTTAAGAGACTTGCTGAAGCTCTACCTGCTCAGGGTGTTAGTTCCCTGCCCACACACTGCCTCTCCTAAAAATTCCAAACCTCAAATTCCAACATGCCAAGACATCTGTGCTTTGTACTTGGAAGGAGAGAAAAATAATGAAGTTTGGGGGCTTATTAAAGTCTTCAAGTGAGTTATTTTTATAAACAGCACACCAACGGTGCAGAAACATGTTTATAATCTTTACTGGCTCCAAGATTCTGTTTTTACCTTTTCTCAGTTGGGCAAATATAGCTGAGCCCTTGGCTGGTCAGAATTTGCAGCTGGCAATTTTCAGAACTCAAGAACAGACGTGGAACTTTGCTTCAAGAAGAGAGTAAGAAGAATATCACGTAAAGAAGAAAGCAAATTTGGAATAAAAAGTTTGCGTTTGTTTCCTGGTCTTCAAAAGTGTTGAAATTTTAAGTCAGATGATTTCTTCTGGTCTCCGGATGTTTCTCTCCAACGACCAAATGCTTATTTGGGCTGTGACGTGTAGAGTAATTTCAATGCCCACACACTTTCCTGTAGAATATAAAAACTGTCTCAAGAGGCACCCACTTTAGAAAGCAAACCCTGGGCTCAAGTCTTATTTAATACAACGAGCCATCTGTCCCTATGAGATATGGAATGAAACAGAGCCTGTGTGGGGGGCTAGGGGGTGGGGTGGTGGGGGAGTAGGGGGTGGGGGGAGTGGGAGGCGGGGGGAGGGGGAGTGGAGGGGGTGGGGGGCGGGGAATGGGCATTTGTGCTGGAATCTCTTAGCCAGTTGCTTTTTACAAAACTGTTCATCAAAATTAGTATATACAGTAAGAGAGATTTTAGTTGCTATGATAGCAGAAACCATGAGGGTTATTTTATTTTGAAAGTAAATCAAGAGAAATCTGACTGCCTTCTGCTTTCAACAGAATGGGTCAGAGTTCTTCATTTCATATATTCAAGTATATTAATTAATTTTGAACACAGTTAACTAATTTAGAAACCCTTCCCTGCAAAAATGTAAACTAACCCTAAGCTTAAACTGTGAGAAAAAAGCTTCAATTGAGGTTAATTAAAAGAACTCTGGAGGGTAAAGGGTAAAAGGTTGAGATTCTTTAAAACATTCACTTGAAGCCTCAACTCCACCCAGAGTCCTGGGGTATAAATCGGACATTGCTTTTGATATGACTGTGGCTCGTATTCAAGTTTTTCTCAACTCAGAGCAACCGGAATTAAATTGACATTTATAATTTACTAGCATATTAGTTTCAATGGCACCCCACTCCAGTACTCTTGCCTGGAAAATCCCATGGACAGAGGAGCCTAGTGGGCTGCAGTCCATGGGGTTGCGAAGAGTCGGATACGACTGAGTGACTTCACTTTCACTTTTCACTTTCATGCATTGGAGAAGGAACTGGCAACCCACTCCAGTGTTCTTGCCTGGAGAATCCCAGGGATGGGGGAGCCTGGTGGGCTGCCGTCTATGGGGTCACACAGAGTCAGACACGCCTGAAGTGACTTAGCAGCAGCAGTAGCAGTTTCTAATCATTCAAACTACTCACTATAATCAAAGAGAGACACAACCAAAGAGCTAGTTAAAGAAAATATTTACTCTGAGACAATTTTCCATATGTTGGCCAAGGTTGTCAATGACTGCCTTTTTTGGGGCAGGTTTTTAAAAAATATTTGGGGGGAATCACTTTACCTTCATGAGTTTCATATTTCAGTGACTGAAGTAATTTGGAAGTTAAATGTAACTATATCCAGCATCATATCATCTGTAATTCAAGGTAAATATAAAACTATAATAGATTTGCCTGTTACATTATTTCTGCATACTTTAAATATTATATAATTTTTATTTATGATTTATAATTTTTAAATAAAAAATGATCAGATCAGATCAGTCACTCAGTCGTGTCCAACTTTACGATAGGTACAAGAAATTATAATGTGATTAAAGTTATTTCTTTCAGTTTAGAACTTTCAATCATATTTCTTCTCCATTTTCACAAATTCCTTTTCTTCTTTTTCTTACACACATTTAGACCAGTTTTGTTATTGGGTTATGTTTGTTGATTTGTGGTATCAAACATTTCTTTTTTCTCATATATACCTTATATCTTGCTCCCCTAAATATTTACCTTTTAACAAGCCAGTGCCAAGTTAAACATTTCGACAGTAACTCTGGAATAATCTAGCAGGAGTTAACATCTGTAATTAAAGAGTATCATCAAAAATGATCAAAAGAATTGTTTAATTTTCATCTTTACTCTGGTCCTCACTTGTCTGGAGGACTTGAAGCATTTTGTGATTAAAGAGGGTCAATGCTGTAGTTGATGGTTGCCCAAAACTCCAAACATGGCAAATGTGGGAATCATGGAATCATTTGGCACTTGGCCAGTATCTTTGGTCAGCATTATAACCAAGTTCTGCCTCTATCCTGAAGATTCTACATGATGATTAGCTATTATGTGTGAGAGAAAAAGAGCTAAAGAAGCTATAATGTATCATAAAGTGAAAGTGAAGTTGCTCAGTCATGTCTGATTCTTTTCGACCCCATAGACTGTAGCCTACCAGGCTCCTCTGTCCATAGGATTTTCCAGGCAATAGTACAGGAGTGGGTTGCCATTTCCTTCTCCATAATATACCATTGCTTTTTGCTAAGTCACTTCAGTCGTGTCCGACTCTGTGTGACCCCATAGACGGCAGCCCACCAGGCTCCCTCGTCCCTGGGATTCTCCAGGCAAGAACACTGGAGTGGGTTGCCATTTCCTTCTCCAATGCATGAAAGTGAAAGTGAAGTCACTCAGTCATGCCTGACTCTTAGTGACCCCATGGACTGCAGCCCACCAGGCTCCTCCATCCATGGGATTCTCCAGGCAAGAGTACTGGAGTGGGGTGCCGTTGCCTTCTCCGATAATATATACCATAAGTAACATCAAATTAGAGAAAGTTTTCAGAGTGAGAACATATCCATATAAAAGTACTCTAACCTTGTAAGATAAAGAACAGTAACTCTAATAGGAAAAAAAGTGTAGTTAGCTAGTTAAGAAATTTACAGCTTTTCTTATTTGTTCACAGCAGCACTTAAGCTTTGGAAATAAAGCATGGAAACAAACAAAACTTCACTCTTTAAATTTGTTGAGTCAGTCTACCAAAGTGCTAATCCCACAGTTTGTGATGACAAAGATAAGCTGATTGATTCAGGTATTTAGACAGGGTTTTGTTTTTCATTTAAAAGATATTTTTAACAGTTGTCTCAATTTGCGGTTAAATGCAAGATGACCTTTAAAAAGAAGGCACTGTTTTTAAAAGCCACATTACGATAAAGCTGCAAATGTTTTCAAGAATTAGAAACATACGCGTTTTAAGAATTTCCAAAAATCCCAGGACTTTTGGGGAATTTCCAATATCTGTGAGACAGAAACCCTGTTGCCTCTTAAAAAGTGTGCACAAAACTCAGATAATCAATAAAACAGTGCTCTGTGCTGAAATAATATGTCAAGCAAAAATGATCTAAGTGGAAGGAACTAGATGAGAGATTTGCAGGAAAAGGGTATCTGAAAAAATTCTTGCCATGTTAAATAAGATCTGGTCTTGTGTTCATCCTTACACATTACACATTTTTAAAAGATGGTGCTTTAAACAAGACTCATGCCCTTTCTTGTTATTTTTAGTATCTCCCCAAACCATAAACACAACCATATGTTGGGGCAAAGCTGTATTGATGGTTTGGATGTGGAGTACTTACTTTTATTTTTACCATTAAGTTCCATTTATAGCAAGTAATGTGTATTTTCCATCAATGATCAGATTTTGCATATTTTTAGTTGTTTGTGGACTAAAGGTTTGAGGAGTAGAATATGCTTCCTCTCACACTCTTCAGTGCCCATAAATTCAAACATGAATTATTTGAGAGTCTATCTAGGTATACTTTAGAAGAAAAAATTTTTTTACATTTATGGTTCTAGGAATCTTTGAGGTTGGCAGAAGTACAGGTAAACTGAAACTATTTGGGGAAGTACTTGTCATCTCTTCTCCACGTGACCTTGAACAAGATATATAACCTCTGAGTCTCAGTTCTCCAGCTCTAAAAAAAATAGAAATTCATTCCTTCAAGTGTATTGTGATGATTAAATGAGATGTCAGTGAACTGTATAGGACAGTCCTTGATAAATTGGTGGCATTAACTAATGGCTATGATCTCTCCCAAAGGAAATGAGCAAAGGGAAAAGTAGTGCTGCCAGGAAAAAAAAACAAAATTCAGTATAGTCAAATTCTGAGCGTCAAAATGTACCTCTGTGTTTTCTACTTCTGTAAAACCTGTAATAAGTAAAACAGTGATGGGACAATTGGTGTGATCACAAAGCCATTGAGAAACAAACCTTAGTGTCCAACACCACATTTAGTAATACACAGGAGGACTAGAAAAGACCATTATAAATACGAAAAGAACACACGGTGAGAATATTTTAAATAAATTCAGTTCCTACAGTAGATTGGGGCACATAATCCCTTCCAGAACTCTGAGAATCTTATGAATAAATATTAAGCTTATAAGGAATAAGGGTCAGAATGTGTCCCCACGCATTGTAGACAGACGCCTTACCTTCTGAGCCACCAGGGAAGCCCTATAAGATAGCTAGGAGTATTATTAATATCAAGGAAATGAATGGAGAAGGGAGACAATGAATTTCCAGTTTAGAAGTCTTTAATGACTCCTTTTGTCTTTGTGGAAATAATGGCTGCAATCCTTTAGTCTGTCTCTAAGACATGACATCAGCCAGATCTGACTTTTTTGCAATCTCATCGCTCTTCGTAGCCTTCTGAGTCACACTGTTCTTGACTTTTCCTAGTACCTCCAAAGCTCTCAGTTTCTATCACCTGTGGCCCTTGCACAGATGGTTCCCAGTGAGTCACATTCCTCTTTCTCTTTGCTGACCTAAAACAGATGGACTGCCAGTTATTTCTCCGGCAAAAATGAGTTTATTTGGGATCAGCAGAGAATCGCAATTTGAAGTCTGCAACCACAGCAAGTCACAGGCAAGGCCCACACAACAAGGAAAGGAGGATGCTTTTATAGAGGGGAAAAGGAAGTTGGGAAGGCTGTAGTAAACAGAGTCCATAGCTTTTCCTTGGCTGAGTTGTTGTCAGGAAAGAAGAGGAATCTTTCTTCTTCCTATTGGGCTTTGCTATTGGAGCTAGGTGTGAGAGTCTTCTTCTAACTCCATTTAATTGAGGCGTGTGTTTATTAATCTTTTACATCTTTTACTAACTCCTACTCGCCCTTCAGTTCTCAGCTGAAAACTTGCTCCTTCCTGGACCTCTCTCTGATTTTCTGGGGCTGCCCATTTTACACTCCCATGGCACCTTGCTCTCTTCTTTGCAACATGGACTGAATATGGTTTAGTGTTTGACTTCCCTAATACAGATCTTCCTTGGCTTAAGATTGGGTTATGTCTTGATAAGCACATTGCAAGTAAAAAATGTATTTAATATGCTTAAGCTACTGAAAATCGTAGCTTAACCTAACCTAACTTAAACATACTCACAACACTTATGTTAGCCCAGAGTTGGGCAAAATCATCTTTACACAAAGCCAACTTAAGATAGAGTGTTGAATGCCTCGCGTAATTTATTGAATACTGTATTGAAAGTGAAAAACAGAACATCTGTACAGATATAAAATGTTTTTAAGTGTACTGGCTCTTTATTTTCATGATTGCAGGGCTGATTGCAGCTGCCCATTATCATGAGGGAACTTTGTACTGTATATCATTCACTGAGGAAAAGTTCAAAATTTGAAGTATAGTTTCTACTAAATGAATTTCATGAAGTAAAAAAATAACTCCAACTGTTGTAAGTCAGGGACTCACTACGAAAACAGGAGCTTTTTTTTTTCGTTTTCTCTGCTGTATCAGTAATGCCTAGTATTTTGTCTGGCAAAGCAATATATTGACTGCTAATTAATATATGCAATTGTAGCAGACTGAATTCTCTGGCTGTAAGTCAAATATATTTCCATTAGGGAAATAGATACATACAATGAAACTAGCCATGCACATCAAATTCTTCCCCCATTTTCTATGTTCATCAAACTACCTCCTCTGTAAATTCATATACTCTCTTCTGCACAACAAACCTGAGACAGAATTATTATCTTCATATTACAGAAGTATAAACTGAGGCTAAGAAACTTGACCAAAGTCAGTAGCAGCAAGTGACCCAATTAAGTTCTGTAACCATGTCTGCATCTTCACCCACTCTGCTCTCCTAAATGCCCTTGTTAATGAGAGGATCAAGCTGATCAGAGAGTGTGAGGCTCTGGTCCAATATTTACATTTATTTTTAATTATAAATGTGTGCAGTGGTTTCCTAATTTTTACAACTGCCTCATATTTTCAGAAAACCTTAGGCCTCCATTCAGGAAATAGATCAGCTCTTGGTAAATGGACATTTGAGCTGAAAAAAAATGTAGAACCATACCCTAGACTACAGGAATTTCACTAAGACCCTGCTGTTGTGTGACACCCTCTGTGAATAGTTAAGACCAACTCTAGAGAATGGCTCTATATCTAACTGGTGGCATCAGTTGCAAATTTTCCTTCTTTTTTCCTTCCTTTCTTGCTACTGCTCCTGTTACTGTTGATTCTTCCTCTCTTCCTCTTCTTCTTACCCCTCCTTCTTTGTTTACTTACAGAAGCAACTATAAATTCTCATCACAAATGCAAACAAAGGCAGAAGTATATAAAAAATGAAGGCCCATTCCAACCTACTCCCTAAAGAGAAGCAAACTACACAGAGATAGGCATACAACTTGTGAATTATTTATTTTTATATTTTTATAACTTCCATGTAGACCTACATCTTTTTAATGGCCTTATAATATTCCGTAAGGATGAATAGTCAATACTGTAATTATCCCTGTATTGTTGAGCATTTCAGTGTTTTCCTAATATGTCATTTTTACAGATATTACTGCAATATTTGTATTCATATCTTAGACATGTTTTTAAAATTAAAAGAAGAAACTTTAGTAGGCAGAATGTTCTTTTTTCCCTCAATGGCATATGTCAAATATTTCACTGTGCTCCATAGTCAATGTATGGTTATTAACATTACTGACATGTGTTTGGCTAATGATAGAAAATGTCTTGATCATGATGGCAATTTTTGGTTTAGTATAATATGAAGCATTATCTTTCATAACGTCCAAGAATTTTGCTAAGGGAAGATCAAGAACTCTGCCACAGACCTTTATTTCATCTGTGCTCAGCAATTTCTTTTCACTTTATGCCTAGCTAGCTGCTTTGATACAAAGATCTATAATTAAAGGACAAGATAAATTTCAGAATGACATACTATACCACTGTGAAAATCAAGGAACAGCTCAGACTGCCAAACTTCTATGTCATTCTTTCCTAATAAACACCAGTTGTTTATGTTGCAAATAGAGCATACAACTTTTCCAAATAATATTCAACAAACTTACAAAAGTAATGGATATTTATTAGAGAAAATTTGAGAGAAATTTAAAAGTTAACAACAACAACAACAACAAAAAAAAAAAAAACAAGAAAAAAAAAGAATTATTTAATTTCAACATCCAAAGGAAAGAATGACTAAACATGGAGATTTTATTCTGACTCTGACAAAGTTCAGAGAAGGCAATGGCACTCAACTCCAGTACTCTTGCCTGGAAAATCCCATGGACGGAAGAGCCCGGTAAGCTACAGTCCACGGGGTCTCTAAAGAGTTGGGCATGACTGAGCGACTTCACTTTCACTTTTCATTTTCATGCATTGGAGAAGGAAATGGCAATCCACTCCAGTGTTCTTGCCTGGAGAATCCCAGGGACAGAGGAGCCTAGTGGGCTGCCGTCTATGGGCTCACACAGAGTCGGACACGACTGAAGGACTTAGCAGCTACAGCGGCAGCATGAAAAAGTTAGTCTTTATTTTGAAAATATTTGTGATAGTTTTTATATTAAATCTACAACCTTCAATTTTTTTAGATTTAACCTTAAAATGTAAACATGTTTGCATTAACAAATCTTTTACCAGAGATCAAATTGCCAACATCGAAAAAGCAAGAGAGTTCTAGAAAAACATCTATTTCTGCTTTATTGACTATGCCAAAGCCTTTGACTGTGTGAATCACAATCAACTGTGGAAAATTCTGAAAGAGATGGGAATACCAGACCACCTGACCTGCCTTTTGAGAAACCTATATGCAGGTCAGGAAGCAACAGTTAGAACTGGACATGGAACAACAGACTGGTTCCAAATAGGAAAAGGAGTACATCAAGGCTGTATATTGTTACCCTGCTTATTTAACTTATATGCAGAGTACATCATGAGAAATGCTGGGCTGGAAGAAGCACAAGTTGGAATCAAGATTGCTGGGAGAAATATCAATAACCCAGATATGCAGATGACACCACCCTTATGGCAGAAAGTGAAGAGGAACTAAAAAGCCTCTTGATGAAAGTGAAAGAGGAGAGTGAAAAGGTTGGCTTCAAGCTCAGCATTTAGAAAACGAAGATCATGGCATCTAGTCTCATCACTTCATGGGAAATAGATGGGGAAACAGTGTCAGACTTTACTTTTTGGGGCTCCAAAATCACTGCAGATGGTGACTGCAGCCATGAAATTAAAAGACGCTTACTCCTTGGAAGGAAAGTTATGACCAACCTAGATAGCATGTTGAAAAGCAGAGACATTACTTTGCCAACAAAGGTCCATCTAGTCAAGGCTATGTTTTTTTTTTTTTTTCCAGTGGTGTTGTGTGGATGTGAGAGTTGGACTGTGAAGAAAGCTGAGTGCCAAAGAATTGATGTTTTGAACTGTGGTGTTGGAGAAGACTCTTGAGAGTCCCTTGGACTGCAAGGAGATCCACCCAGTCCATCCTAAAGGAGATCAGTCCTAGGTGTTCATTGGAAGGACTGATGCTAAAGCTGAAACTCCAATACTTTGGCCACCTGATGTGAAGGGTTGACTCATTGGAAAAGACCCTGATGCTGGGAGGGATTGGGGGCAGGAGGAGAAGGAGAAGGGGACGACAGAGGATGAGATGGCTGGATGGAATCACCGACTCGATGGACATGAGTTTGGGTGAACTCCGGGAGTTGATGATGGACAGGGAGGCCTGGCCTGCTGCGATTCGTGGGGTCACAAGGAGTGGGATACGACTGAACAACTGAACTGAACTGAAACATTTGAATCATTGTTTAGCTAATCATTCTATTGTTGAACATTTAACTTGTCTTCAACTTTTTACTCTAAGTAACATTTAATGAACAAATTTATTTTTTAAATAAGATATGTTTATTACAAAAATTAGAATATTTTTAAAGACTTTTGAACTGAGTGAAAATTATATTTGCTACATTTTTATTGCTGTTTCAGTAGGTAAAAACTCTCTTTTTTATTTCAGTTTACATTATATTAGTTAATGGTGATAAGAATAATATAGATTTTATATAGAGATGCCTATGGTATTTTTCTGATATGAAATGACTATGAACTTCACCTTTTGCTTTTTTGTGATCTTAGCACTTTTAAGAGTTTTTTTTAATAATAAAAAGTTTAATCACTTGTCTTTTTATGCAATGGCTCTTTTTCTATCTTAATATGTGATTTTAGTCTTTAAAATACTTGTCTGTTTTTAGAGTGAAATTTCTTAGATTTTGTGTAGTGAAAACTTTGATCTTTACTTTCAAGGTTAGAAAACCCTATCTTTCATCAGATATCTTTTACCTTGATTGTTGTTGCTAAGTCACTTCAGTTGTGTCCGACTCTGTGTGATCCCACAGATAGCAGCCACCTTGCTCCCCCATCCCTGGGGTTCTCTAGGCAAGAACACTGGAGTGCGTTGCCATTTCCTTCTCCAATGCATGAAAGCAAAAGGTGAAAGTGAAGTCGCTCAGTCATGTCGGACTTAGCAACCCCATGGTCAATCACAATTTTACTTTAGCTGGTCATTTTACACTTTTTATTTTACAAATGATTTTTTGCTACTTGTATTTTTGGAGTAGAATGTATTTTAAGGTATCGTTTGCTTTTTTTCTGAATAGTCGATTGATTACCTCTATGCCATTTTCTTTTTAAAAAGCATCCTTTATTAAGATGAAAGCTAAGGTTATTCCTATGATAAAAAATATTCTACCTATAAAAACAACAAATCAAAAGATGATTAACACATTTACCAAATTCTCAGGCACCAAGAGCAAGGAAAGTGTTGAAGTCAGAGTGTATACAAGGGAGATCCCTACCTGGGCAGGTGAGAAGGGGGTTGTGCCTGGAGATGAGTACTCCTATAAAAAGGTCGGCTGTGGGGAACTTCCCTGGGATCCAGTGGTTAAGGCTTTGCGCTCCTAAGGCAGGGGGTCAGGGTTCAATTCCTGGTCATGGAAACAGATCTTACATGTTGCAGCTAACATCAGCCCAGACAAGTTAGCTGTGGGATGGGAAGAGTCCTTGGACCCTGTGGTGCTTGCCGTCCATCAGCTGAAGGAGTTGAAGGCTACCGCCTTCCTTACACCAGGCTCCACAAAGACATTCCAGGGACTCTCCTGGAAAAGGGTGAAGAACTCGGAGTTTATAGCTCTCTTCTCTATCTTCAGCAAAGCACTCTGCTCTTTTTCTTGTTTCAATGTGAGATTTCTTTGAAGAAATGAGTCCAGTGTTTTTTTTAAATAACTTTTTGTTACATAAATTTTCAAAACTACTTGAATTAGCAAAAATAATATAATGAATGCCCATACTTTTCCTAATGATTATTTTGCCTTTCTTATTTCATCTTTCCTTCACTCCATTTTTCTTTTTTCATCTTGAACATTTTAAGACGGATCCCAGATATCCCATTATTTCATCTGTAAATAATCTAGTGTATTTCTCTACTCGAGAAAGACACTTCTTTTCCAAATATAATAACCATGCCTTTATACATGTAACAAAACTAACAGTAATTTCTTAATATCAGCTAATAATCTAGAGCTCAGGTTTGTTTTTTACAAGTGATTTCTTTGCATGTGAGACAAAGTCCATATGTTGCATTTTGTGTGTTTCTTAAGTCTCTGTCTCTTCCTAACTTTCTATGGCATGGAAATTTTTGCCAATTTTTAAATTGTCCATCTGTTTCTGATTGATTTGATGTTTCCTGTATTATATTATAATTTATATATAATAGAATCAGTTCTGGTCCATCAATCTGTTTTACTGAACTATATCTAGTCTTATGTTATAATGGTATCATAAAAGTTATTTTAATTTCAGATAGGTTTTATTATCTAGAAGAACATTTTAGAGCTCAGTCTACTATTTCACAATCTGTTTTTATTAAATGTTCTTACCTATTTTTTTCTTCCAAATGTTACCCTAGATCCTTAAACTTTCTGAAAACAAAAAATGGATTTCTAAATCCAGAGATTTGGGTGACAGGCTCTTACCTAAAAGACTTACACAAACCATTAATTTCTGGAGTTTTCTATTTTCAATTTTTCTCTGCATAAATATTTTCTGAAACAAAATCTAGAAACCATATCTGTTCAATACCTTAATTTAGTTCAAAAAGTAATATTGAGTCAAGAAATTATTTTCTGGTAAACCAATTGGACTTAATGCAAAAGAAAAGAAATGCCACAGGGGAGAACTTGGTTTGCCGTGGTTTAAGCAACGGATGAAAACATTTTTCTCTGCTGAATTGAGTCCAGGGTAAAAGTGAAAAGGTGAGAAGCTAAAGATAATGTTTATGAAATCAAGGTAAGAGTTTAAAAACATTTGACTGATTTAATAGTCTTGATCAAGAAGGAGTAGAATTAAGAATGGAAGGCAAGGGGTTAAGCATATGCCTTTTCATTCATACTCTAAAAAATAATTTTCTTTGAGATCCAACCCCACTGCAAACAGAACTTTAGATGACCAATTATTTTCATTTAATCCTCTATCTTGGTGTGCTAAGTCCACAATCTACTGCTATATATACATATTGTGAGGATTAAATCTCAAGCTTTTGCAACCTGTTTAACTTGTTTGTAGGATGAAATCGCTTAGATTTTGACATCAAAAATTGCTTAGGGATAACTGGCTGATTTCTCAACTTAAACTAAGACACTGTGTATCTAGGTGAAAAGTCAATTAAAGATAAATTAGATATATTTTCTGAGGATACCAAAATGTAGGATCCCAAAATATGGACCTCAAAAATACAACTGACTGTTTTACTCCTGGCAAACATTCTGCTTATTAGGCCAGCAGGACGACCAATCTGAGACATGTGATCGTCAGATATTTTTTGGGGTTGTTTTTGCAGCAAAGAAAGACAGTTCAATGGATTGGCTCACATTAGGAAAGCTGCTGCTGCTGCTGTTGCTAAGTCGCTTCAGTCATGTCCACCTCTGTGCGACCCCATAGACAGCAGCCCACCAGGCTGCCCCATCCCTGGGATTTTCCAGGCAAGAGTACTGGAGTGGGGTGCCATTGCCTTCTTCATTTAGAAAAGCTAGCACATGCCATTTCAGTCAGTTGCTGCCAAAGGCTTGTGTTTTCTCATATTTTAATTTGACAGTTATTGGAATCTCTCACAAATCACAAATACACTAGTGCAAATTTCTTCTACCTGGTATGACGATGGTAAACTATCTCCCCACTCTACTTGTTGGCCCAGAACCAACCAAATACCTGGAATATGGTAACTCCTGACATTTTGTGAGGCAAGGAAGTTAGATTTTATCTCTTTTCTTCTCCTTATTTTACCTTTCATATTCTCTTTTAAACAATGTGATTAATTTTTACTCAGACATGATTCCATTGTGCATTTTAACTATTAACCCTCAGTTTAAGAAACGTCCCTGAATGTGTGGTGGATTAACGTGCAGGTCCAGACACAGGTCACATGGTAAAAGGAAGCAAGGAGTCTTCTGGAAAATAAATTATCCTAAGAATGCCAGCACAGCCCTGAAAATGTCAGGCTTTCTCCCAATTCCATGTTTCTGCATATGGGATTCACATTGTCTGCAGAGTGTTTCTTCAGCTAACTAACCCTTTCCCATCTTTCACAAACTGTCTTGATCATCATATCTTTTCTAGACAGCCCCTCCAGTCTAGGTTAAGGACTTCTACTCTGTGCTTCTATGGTCATATACTCCTCTCTGTCATAGCATTGATTATATTATATTGTAACTATCTTTTTTTGTTCCCTACCTTTTCTAGTGGAATGTTAACTTACTGATGGCAGGAACTGGGTTTATCATTTTCTCTGTGTTTATATATACACATGGTGGTGGTGGTGGTAGTTTAGCTTCTGAGTTATGACTGACTCTTACAACCCCATGGACTGTAGCTCGCCAGTCTCCTCTGTCCATGGGACTTCCCAGGCAAGAATACGGGAGCAGGTTGCCATTTACTTCTCCAGGACACATACACATACAAACACATTTATATGGTATTTGTATATTTTTTATGAACCATGTAATAGTAGATTAGTAGTTTATCATAATTTTTTAAAATTCCATTCTAGTTCACACTAATTATCATAAGTGAAATGATACACAGATATTTAAAGAAAGTTAAGGGGAGAATACTTTCTCCTCCACAAATCCATTAAAAGAACATTTGAATGCTGAATAAATTCTACAAAACAACTTCTGAATGCCGGCAGAGGACGTCAGGCACTTAGAAAGACAACTCATTGTCTTCAAAATGAGAAAACGAGCCCTGCGGTAACTCCTTTTGCAGAGAAGTGGCGCGGACACCAGCATTTGCTATTGGCAAGCGGGGGCTGGGCGAGGAGGAACTGCGAGGCCTGCATTACTTTGAGAAAGGATTTGGCCTGGCTATCTCGGGCGCTGATCTGCCAGACCACCTGATCTGCCTCTTGAGAAATCTGTATGCAGGTCAGGAAGCAACAGTTAGAACTGGTCATGGAACAACAGACTGGTTCCAAATAGGAAAGGGAGTACGTCAAGGCTGTATATTGTCACCATGTTTATTTAACTTATATGCAGAGTACATCATGAGAAATGCTGGACTGGAAGAAACACAAGCTGGAATCAAGATTGCTGGGAGAAATATCAATAACCTCAGATATGCAGATGACACCACCCTTATGGCAGAAAGTGAAGAGGAACTAAAAAGCCTCTTGATGAAAGTGAAAGTGGAGAGTGAAAAGGTTGGCTTAAAACTCAACATTCAGAAAACGAAGATCATGGCATCTGGTCCCATCACTACATGGGAAATAGATGGAGAAACAGTGGAAACAGGATCAGACTTTGTTTTTCTGGGCTCCAAAATCACTGCAGATGGTGACTGCAGCCATGAAATTAAAAGACGCTTACTCCTTGGAAGGAAAGTTATGACCAACCTAGACAGCATATTCAAAAGCAGAGACATCACTTTGCCAACAAAGGTTCGCCTAGTCAAGGCTATGGTCTTTCCTGTGGTCATGTATGGATGTGAGAGCTGGACTGTGAAGAAGGCTGAGCGCCGAAGAATTGATGCTTTTGAACTGTGGTGTTGGAGAAGACTCTTGAGAGTCCCTTGGACTGCAAGGAGATCCAACCAGTCCATTCTGAAGGAGATCAGCCCTGGGATTTCTTTGGAAAGAATGATGCTAAAGCTGAAACTCCAGTATTTTGGCCACCTCATGTGAAGAGTTGACTCATTGGAGAAGACTCTGATGCTGGGAGGGACTGGGGGCAGGAGGAGAAGGGGACGACAGAGGATGAGATGGCTGGATGGCATCACTGACTCGATGGATGTGAGTCTGAGTGACCTCCGAGAGCTAGTGATGGATAGGGAGGCCTGGTGTGCTACAGTTCATGGGGTCGCAAAGAGTCAGACACGACTGAGCGACTGATCTGATCTCTGATCTCGGGCACTATCTGAGCGAAATAACCAGACTGTCGGTTATCTACTACATCAAAAGCCAGCCCTAACTTAAGACACCACCAAGACTACCTACGGAACAAAGGGCTGCACAGAGTTGGCCGGCTGCAGGCCATCCCACTCCGGTGACAGGCAGCCAGGGCCAGAGGCGGGCAATTACAGCCCTAGAGAGACACTGTCTAACGGAACTGTGAGTAGGTTTCTGTGCTGACTCATGCTTCTTGGGGCTCTGGATGGTCAACATCTGCCTGAGAAAGTGGGCTGTTTTTATACCCAGAAAACTGAGCGGCGGAGAGGCGATAAGTCGCAGCAGCTGTGCTCGCTGAACATTTCATCACCTGCGCTACTCGGATCTGGGAAGGGCATAAAAAGGGCAGACTCAACCAAGTCTGTGCTTCTGAGGATTATCCGAGTGCCTGAACCTGGCCGGTTTAGATTTGGGTGTTCATCTCCGCCCCCTCTGTAACAGGGCAGAGATCAGATATTGAAAAAACCTGTAAACCACCTCAATAAAAAGAATTCAACAAAGTACCAGAATATAGTAAGGACACTCTAAACTTGGCAATTTTAACAAAATGAAGAGACAAAAGAATACCCAGCAGCTAAAGGAACAGGATAGATGCCCTCCAAACCAAACCAAAGAGGAAGAGATAGGGAATCTACCTGATAAAGAATTCCGAATAATGATAGTGAAATTAATTCAAAATCTTGAAATCAAAATGGAATCACAGTTAAAGAGTCTGGAGACAAGGATTGAGAAGATGCAAGAAAGGTTTAACAAGGACCTAGAAGAAATAAAAAAGAGTCAACATGTAAGGAATAATGCAATAAATGAGATCCAAAACACCCTGGAGGCAACAAATAGTAGAATAACAGAGGCAGAAGATAGGATCAGTGAATTAGAAGATAGAATCCTAGAAATAAATGAATCAGACGAGGAAAAAAAAAAAAAAAACGCATCAAAAGAAATGAGGACAATTTCAGAAACCTCCAGGAAAACATCAAACGCTACAACATTCGAATCATAGGAGTTCCAGAAGAAGAAGATAAAAAGAAAGATCATGAGGAAATACTTGAGGAGATAATAGTTGAAAACTTCCCTAAAATGGAGAAGGAAATTACCACTCAAGTTCAAGAAATCCAGAGAGTCCCTAACAGGATAAACCCAAGGCGAAACGCCCCAAGACACATATTAATCAAATTAACAAAGATTAAATATAAAGAACAAATATTAAAAGCAGCTAGGGAAAAACATCAAATAACTCACAAGGGAATTCCCATAAGGATACCAGCTGATCTTTCAATAGAAACTCTCCAAGCCAGGAGGGAATGGCAAGACGTAATTAAAGTGATGAAAGAAAATAACTTACAGCCTAGATTATTGTATCCAGCAAGGATCTCATTCAAATATGAAGGAGAAATCAAAAGCTTCACAGATAAGCAAAAGTTGAGAGAATTTTGCACCACTAAACCATTTCTCCAACAAAAACTAAAGGACTTTCTCTAGATAGGAATCACTAAAGGGTGTATAAATTCGAACCCAAAACAATAAAGTAAATCTTATTTATCAATAATTGCTTTAAACATTTATGGGCTGAATGCCCTAATCAACAGACAAAGACTGGCCGAATCGATACAAAAACAAGACCCCTACATACCTTGTCTACAAGAGACAACCAAAAGACTAAAATGGGTCAAATGGATACAAAAACTAGACCTCTATATATGTTGTCTACAAGAGAACCACCTTAAAATACGGGATATATACTGACTGAAAATGAAGGGCTGGAAAAAGATTTTCTATGCAAATATGGACCATAAGAAAACAGGAGTAGCAATACTTATATCAGATAAAATTGACTTTAAAGATCCTGAAAAGGAGACAATGAAGGTTACACATAACGACTTAAAGGAACAATCCAAAAAGAAGTTATAACAATTATAAATACATATGCACCCAACATTGGAGCATTGATATATCTAAGACAAACATTAATTAATATGATAGAAGAAATATGCAGCAATACAATAATAGTGGGAGAGTTTAATACCCCACTCATATAATCTGGCTGTAATAGACAAAGTAAAGACCAAAACATATTTACTTATGAGCCTCAAAAAATTCAATTCACTCTGGAGAGTTTAAAAAAAAAAGACTTATTTGTTCACTCTGTAAAGGTTTATTGACTATTTTATGGGTTTGGTACCACTTTGGGTAGTAGGGAGGAAGAGGTGACAAATGTGATCCTGTCCTAAATAATATATTGTGGTAAAGATAGACCTACCAATACAAAATACCAAGATGTGCCTAAAGATGAAGACACCCAAACTGGACTCTTTGTTTCCTGAACTTTTCATTTCGAGAACAAACCTCCTAATATAGGATGAATTCAACATGATTTTTTTTAAGTGTTCTTTGTGATTAAAAACAGAAAGCCATTGATTAAGAAATTACATATACTCCTCCCCACCATCACTCCCCTTCTTTCTTCCCGTTTCCCTCCCACCCTCATTGATCCTTTCCTTTGTCCATTTTCCCCTGCAAAAAATAATAATAATAATAATAATAATAATAATAATCAGGGATAATTTCCTTTAGTATCGACTTAATTAAATTAAATTAATAAAAAAAAAAGAAAGTTAATTTCCCACCTACAAAACCAGAATATTTCTTACAGAGCAACAACATCACATTCTGTCAGGGAGTATATGCTATCAGCATAATTTGTCATTGATGATAATAACCTTGGATTACTTGATTAATACCATGTCTATCAGGTCTTTCCTCCTCAGAGAACCATTTTACCTTCCTGAATTTCTTTTCCTTTGGGATGGTTTTTATCACTGCCACCTCAACAATATTAGGAACCTCTGTCCATAGTTCTTTAGGCACTCTGTCTACGTCTAATCCCTTGAATCTATTCATCACCTTCACTGTATAATCATTTGATTTAGGTCATAAGTCACTGGCTTAGTAGTCTTCCTTACTTTTTTCAATTTAAGCCTGAATTTTGCAATAAAGAGCTCATGATCTGAGTCACAGTCAGCTCCCAGTGTAGTTTTTGCTGACTATAGAACTTCCTCACCTTCAGCTGCAAAGAACATAATCAATCTGATATTGGTATTGATCATGTGGTGATGTAACATATAAAGTTGTCTCTTGGGTTATTGGAAAAGGATATTTGCTATGACCAACATGTTCTCTTGAGAAAACTCTGTTAGCCTTTGCCCTGCTTCATTTTGTACTCCAAGGACAAACTTGGCTGTTATTCTAGGTATAACTTGACTTTCTACTTTTGCATTCCAATACTCTGTGCACTCATCTCACACGCTAGTAAAGTAATGCTCAAAATTCTCCAAGCCAGGCTTCAGCGATATGTGAACCGTGAACTTCCTGATGTTCAAGCTGGTTTTAGAAAAGGCAGAGGAACCAGAGATCAAATTGCCAACATCCGCTGGATCATGGAAAAAGCAAGAGTTCCAGAAAAACATCTATTTCTGCTTTATTGACTATGCCAAAGCCTTTGACTGTGTAGATCACAATAAACTGTGGAAAATTCTGAAAGAGATGGGAATACCAGACCACCTGACCTGCCTCTTGAGAAATCTGTATGCAGGTCAGGAAGCAACAGTTAGAACTGGTCATGGAACAACAGACTGGTTCCAAATAGGAAAAGGAGTACGTCAAGGCTATATATTGTCACCATGTTTATTTAACTTATATGCAGAGTACATCATGAGAAATGCTGGACTGGAAGAAACACAAGTTGGAATCAAGATTACTGGGAGAAATATCAATAACCTCAGATATGCAGATGACACCACTCTTATGGCAGAAAGTGAAGAGGGGCTAAAAAGCCTCTTGATGAGAGTGAAAGTGGAGAGTGAAAAGGTTGGCTTAAAGCTCAACATTCAGAAAACGAAGATCATGGCATCTGGTCCCATCACTACATGGGAAATAGTTGGAGAAACAGTGGAAACAGTGTCAGACTTTATTTTTCTGGGCTCCAAAATCACTGCAGATGGTGACTGCAGCCATGAAATTAAAAGACGCTTACTCCTTGGAAGGAAAGTTATGACCAACCTAGATAGCATATTCAAAAGCAGAGACATTACTTTGCCAACAAAGGTTCACCTAGTCAAGGCTATGGTCTTTCCTGTGGTCATGTATGGATGTGAGAGCTGGACTGTGAAGAAGGCTGAGCGCCGAAGAATTGATGCTTTTGAACTGTGGTGTTGGAGAAGACTCTTGAGAGTCCCTTGGACTGCAAGGAGATCCAACCAGTCCATTCTGAAGGAGATCAATCCTGGAATTTCTTTAGAAGGAATGATGCTAAAGCTGAAACTCCAGTATTTTGGCTACCTCATTCGAAGAGTTGACTCATTGGAGAAGACTCTGATGCTGGGAGGGATTGGGGGCAGGAGGAGAAGGGGACGACAGAGGATGAGATGGCTGGATGGCATCACTGACTTGATGGGTGTGAGTCTGGGTGACCCCCGAGAGCTGGTGATGGACAGGGAGGCCTGGCGTGCTGCGGTTCATGGGGTCGCAAAGAGTCAGACACGACTGAGCGACTAATCTGATCTGATTTGACTCTGTGCTGAATAGAGCATCTTTCTTGGTGTTAGTTCTAGAGTTGTGGTAGGTCTTCATTGTACCAGTCAACTTCAGCTTCTTCAGCATCAATGGTTAGGGCATAGACTTGGATTTCTGTGATGTTGAATGGTTTGCCTTGCAAACAAACTGAGATCATTCTGTCATTTTTGAGGTGGAAACTAAGTATTGAATTTTGGATTCTTTTATTGACTATGAGGAAATGCAAAAGAAATGCCAGAAGGCAAAGTTGTTGTCTGAGGAGGCTTTACAAACAGCTGAGGAAAGAGGAGAAGTGAAAGGCAAGGGAGAAAGGGAAAGATATATCAAACTGAATGCAGAGGTCCAAAGAATAGCAAGGAGAAATAAGAAGACTTTCTTAAATGAATAATGTAAAGAAATAGAGGAACATAATAGAATGGGAAAGACTAGAGATCTCTTCAAGAAAATTGTAAATATCAAGGGAGTATTTCATGCAAGGATGGACATGATAAACTGCAAAAACAATAAGGACATAACAGAAGCAGAAGAGACTAAGAAGAGATGGCAAGAATACACAGAACTATACAAGAAAGCTCTTAAAAACTCAGATAACCATGATGGTGTGGTCATTCACCTTAAGCCAGACATTTTGGAGTCTAAAGTCAAGTGGGCCTTAGGAAACATTACCATGAATAAAGCTAGTGGGTGATGGAATTCCAGCTAAGCCATTTAAAATCCTAAAAGATTTAGATGTTAAAGTACTGCACTCAATATGGCAGCAGCAAATTTGGAAAACTCAGCAGTGGCTACAGGACTGGAAATGGTCAGTTTTCATTCCAATCTCGAAGAGGGCAATGCCACAGAACGTCCAAACTACTGTACAATTGCACTCATTTCACGTGCTAGCAAGATAATGCTCAAAATTCTAAAGCTAGGCTTCAGCAGTACATGAACCAAGAACTTCCAGATTTACAAAAACGGTTTAGAAAAGGCAGAGGATCCAGAGATAAAATTGCCAACTTTCACTGGATCATAGAGAAAGCAAGGGAGTTCCAGAACAACATCTATTTCTGGTTCATTGATTATGTGAAAGACTTTGACTGTTATGACTGAATCATAACAAACTGTGGAAAATTCTTCAAGTGATGGGAGTACCAGGCCACCCTACTTCTCCTTACCCCAGAAATATGTATGCAGGTCAAGAAGCAACAGTTAGAACCAGACATTGAACAACTGACTGCTTCAAAATGAGGAAAGGAGTACGTATATCAAGGCTGTATATTATCACCCTGCTTATTTAAGTTCTTTGCAGGGTATATCATGCAAAATGCTGGGTTGGATGAATCATAGACTTGAATTAAGATTGCTGGGAGAAATATCAACAGACTCTGATATGCAGATGATACCACTCTAATGGTAGAAAGTGAAGAGGAACTAAAGAGCCTTTTGATGAAGGTGAAAGAGGAGAGTGAAAAAGTTGGCTTAAAGCTCAACGTTCAAAAAACTAAGATCATGATATCTAGCTTTATCACTTCATAGCAAATAGAAGGGGGAAAAGTGGAAGCAGTGGCAGATTTGACTTTCTTGGGATCCAAAATCTCTGCAGACAGTGACTGCAGCCATGAAATTAAAAGGCGCTTGCTCCTTGGAAGGAAAGCTACGACAAACTTGGACAACTTACTAAAAAGCATAGACATTACTTTGCCAACAAAGGTCCATATAGTCTAAGCTATGGTTTCTTCACTAGTCATGTATTGATATGAAAGCTGGACAATAAAGAAGGCTGAGCACTGAAGAACTGATGCTTTTGAATTATGGTGCTGGAGAAAGAAGATTCTTGAGAGTCCCTTGGACAGAAAGGAGATCAAACCAGTCAATCCTATAGGAAATGAACCCTGAATATTCATTGGAAGGACTGAAGTTGAAGCTGAAGCTACAGTACTTTGGCCACTTATAGCAAAGAGTAAACTCATTGGAAAAGACCATGATGCTGGAAAAGATTGAAGGTGGCAGGAGAAGAAGGCAGCAGAGATGACTAGATAGCATCACCGATTCAATGAATATGAATTTGAGCAAACTCTGGGAGCCAGTGGAGGACAGAAGATCCTGGAGTGCTGCAGTCTATGGGGTCACAAATAGTAAGACATGACGTAGGGACTAAATAACAACAGGTTTCTCCACTGTAAAATAACTATCCATACTCTGTTACTTGGCGGTGAATCATTATATCCAGTCCACACTCAAGGAGAGAGGGAATTAACCTCCATCTCCTAGAGGAGAATATCTACATTTTATTTTTAATTCTCTTTTGAGGCGGATTAGCCCACTCCCTCTTTTATTTATTCCCTCAATTATTTATTTGTATTCTTATGAACTCCTGTCTGTTTATTTTATGCTTTGGATTATGATCCAATAGTTTGATATTTATTGTATTGTTCCAATTGTTCTAGGTTTGGCCAATGTGAGATCTTTCAGAATGACTCCCATGTACCTTTCACATGCCTCTGCCCTCTTGTGTTTTGAGCATTTATTTACTTTCTTCTGTTAAAGATGCTCCAGGTTCATCCTGTATGAGGCTTACCTCTGCCGCAATCCTATAAAAGCCATTTCTCTTTTTATTGAGTATATTAGAAGTAAGAACTGGGTGTCAGAGTCCTGTGTGCTATTTGCATAGCTTTGCTTTTAGTGAGGAGTGCTGGGGAATATACATTAAGTAATGTATTCACAAAACCTATAATCATTATCTATGATCAATGTATCTGTAAAACTAAATATGAGTTCATATTGATGTCTCAACTGTTATCACATGGTTTGTTCTAGACTTTTCTAGTTGACTTTAATTTCTTTCTATGATAGTAAGAAGAAACCTGGCTCTCATAATCTAACATTAATTTACATATTTATTCATCCTTAGTATAGATATTCTTTCAGAATTGTTAAAACATACTCCAGTGAAAAACAAATTTGAAAACCAGAGCACAATGTTTATTTTGTCTTTAGCCTTACAATTGCTGGTCAAAATGTGGTTTTCCAAAGTTATTTGGGTCAGTTCCTTCTACTGCACCTACTTCAGAGGGGTCATGTCCTATATTTATAATGCAGTTAAATTCATTTGTCACAATCTGAATTTGATAATCAGATTGTTTTGAATTTGGCCTGTGGTTTTCCTTCAAACTGCCTTCTGTGTCCTTGAGTATCTCTTATCTTTTCTGAGTACTTCCTTACTTTCTGGCATCAAAAGATATTTAAGGGTCATATTTAACTCTGCCTATGCCAGCCCCAGAATCAGTCATTTATTCAAGGGTATCCTGGGGATATCATTGCTTTAGGCTCTTTTAGTGGACAGATTTAGGAAGTGAGAGGCCCCTGTTTGTTGTGCCCCCTGGGGTGGGGTTGGGCTTTGTCCTGGTGGGCATGTCCTCGGAAGGGACACGGTGGTGGTCACGTATAGGTTTTGGAGAGGTCTGCCCTGCCATCGCTTTTCACTTTCATACGTTGGAGAAGGAAATGGCAACCCACTCCAGTATTCTTGCCTGGAGAATCCCAGGGACAGGGGAGCCTGGTGGGCTTCTGTCTGTGGGGTCGCACAGAGTCGGACACGACTGAAGTGACTTAGCAGCAGCAGCAGCAGCAATGGACAGATTTCAGTTTTAATTAAATTTATTAATTAAATTAAATTAAATTTATAGTCATCAGCTTTACCTATATGAACCATTCTTAGCTTTTAGGAAGATTTCAAACCAAAATTTTATAAACAGAGCAAGGTCTTTTTGGTTTCCTACACGTTATGAACTCTCTCATCACTCTTTTGTTAATGCTCAGTTGCTTCAGTTGTGTCTGACTCTTTGCGACCTCACAGCCCGATAGGCTTTTCTGTCAATGGGATTTTTCAGGTAAGAATACTGGAGTCGGTTGCCATTTCCTCCTCCAGGGTCTTTTATTAATGCTCTTTTTTTGAAAAAGTTTTTGCATGATTCCTTTTTGTAAAGATATAGTCTGACTTGGCGTTAGCTCTTCTTGAATTTGGCTGCCTTTTGCATCTTCATATAGCTGGATTCCAAACTTTAAATATGGGTTCTGTTCTTTAGAAAACCAAAGGAATAAAGTCAAAGTCAAAGGTTTCTTGTTTTTTATTTCAGTCACTTACTCCCTTTAACTTTCTTTTTTTTTTCTCCCATTTTTTAAAGATAAATTGATATACAGCACTGTTTAAGGTATACACAGCACAATGATTGACTTATAACACTTCTTGCTTCTTGACATGATTATAACAATAAATACAGTGAATATCCATCATATAAAGATGTATATTTAAAGAAATTGAAAAAAAGTTTTTCCTTGTGATGAGAACTCTTCAGATTTACTTTCTTGACAATTTTCATGTGTAACATATAGCAGTGTTGATTATCAGAGGCTTCTTTGGATGACTACCCAAGGTAAGTGAAAATTATCTGGGCACATGGATCAAACTGAAGCTCAGTCTACTTCCACAGTCAGTGTAGACACACCCTGACACGATAAAACAGCCCCAGCCATGACACCTGAAGCCCTTGAGTGGCTCTGCTGAATTTACTATGCTTGTTGCTCTGATTTGGTTTGGTTTTGTCTTAAAATAAAAAAAAAAAAAAATCCTGTTTAGAAAACATCACATGACGTTGCTTTAGATTTGGGTAATGCATAAAATGCCATCAGATTGTTTAGTCTCTGTGTAAATATTTGAAATATTAATATTTCAAGGTACTGCCTGCAGTATCTTTAACATCTTTTCTCTAGGCTTTCATTCAGCATTTGAACATGCCCAAGTCTCTCCCACAAAGAACACAAAACAAAAACAGTACAACAAAAAGTAACTTTTCCCATGTCAGCATGTGTCCAGCAAAAACCTGCTTTTTTCCCGACCCTTCATGGTCAAACTTCTTGAAAGAATCTCTTCTCTTTTCTGTTTAAACATGTCCCATTTACTCTTCTATGCACTGAAATCTTATTTCTGCTGCATGTCCAAGAAAAGTCATTCTCATGTAGTATTCCATAACATAAATTGTCAAAACAAAGGGATAGTTTTCTGTCCTTGCTCGGTCCTGAGGACACATATGTCACTATTAACAGTTCCCGCCTTTGGGCTCAGAACTGTCTTCCAGAAAATACTCGGATGTCTCAAAGGAAAGCAAAACATAATGTGTTCAAGAAAAATGTAATCTCATTTCTGCAAAACTGTTCCTTAACTGGAGTTCTGTAGATTAGAAATGGTACCACTATCTATTCCATGAGTGGGTATAACTTCAGTCATTAATATTTACATTTTCACTACTTCACAGTATGTTGATGTATTGATTTGGGGGACACAACGATATTTCGTGAAGTAGAATGCAAAATTACTAACTAAATAAGAAAAATGTATTCCTTTTTGCCCCAATCACAATCTACCGTAGACCTTGTTATGCAACCAAAAGTAAAGTTTTTAAGTAGAACCTGGAATGTGTGCTACTCCAAGCACTTGGAAATTAGGGAAGAAGATGGCATCTAAGAGTTAAACTAGTAAAATCTACACTTATTCAATATGAAATATCAACAACCTCAGATAGGAAGATGATACCACATTAATGGGAGAGGAACTAAAGAGCCTTTTGATGAAGGTGAAAGAGGAGACTGAAAAAGCTGGCTTAAAGTTCAGCATTCATAAAACTAAGATCATGGCATCTGGTCCCATCACTCCATGGGAAATAGATGGGGGAAAAGTGGAAACAGAGACAACTTTTATTTTCCTGGGCTCCAAAATCACTGTGCACAGTGACTGCAGTCATGAAATGAAAAGACACTTGCTCCTTGAAAGCAATGACAAACCTCAGTTCAGTTCAGTTCAGTTGCTCAATCGTGTCCGAGTCTTTGTGACTCCACAGACTCAGCACGCCAGGCCTCCCTGTTCATCACCAACTCCAGGGGTTTACTCAAACTAATGTCCATTGAGTCAGTGATGCCATCCAAACATCTCATCCTCTGTTGTCCCCTTCTCCTCCTGCCTTCAATCTTTCCCAGCATCAGAGTCCTTTCAAATGAGTCAGTTCTTCACATCAGGCAGCCAAAGTATTGAAGTTTCAGCTTCAACATCAATCCTTCGAATAAATATTAAGGATTTATTTCCTTTAGAATGTACTGGATCTTCTTGGTACAATGGTTGGATCTTCTTGCAGTCTAAGAGTCTTCTCCAACATCACAGTTCAAAAGCATCAGTTCTTCGGTGCTCAGCTTTCTTTATAGTCCAACTCTCATATCCATACATGACTACTGGTAAAGCCATAGCCTTGACTAGATGGACCTTTGTTGGCAAAGTAATGTCACTGCTTTTCAATATGCTGTCTAGGTTGGTCATAACTTTCCTGCCAAGGAGTAAATATCTTTTAATTTCATGGCTGCAATCACCATCTGCAGTGATTTTGGAGCCCTAAAAAATGAAGTCAGCCTCTGTTTCCACTCTTTCCCCATCTATTTGCCTTGAAATGATGGGACCAGATGCCATGATCTTCGTTTTCTGAATGTTGAGTTTTAAGCCAACTTTTTCACTCTCCTGTTTCACTTTTATCAAGAGGCTCTTTAGTTCTTCTTCACTTTCTGCCATAAGGGTGGTGTCATCTGTTTATCTGAGGTTATTGATATTTCTCCCAGCAATCTTGATTCCAGATTGTGATTTATCCAGCCCAGCATTTTTCATGATGTACTCTACATATAAGTTAAATAAGCAGGGTGACAATACACAGCCTTGATATACTCCTTTTCCTATTTGGAACCAGTCTGTTGTTCCATGTCCAGGTCTAACTGTTGCTTCCTGACCTGCATACAGATTTCTCAAGAGGCAGATCAGGCGGTCTGGTATTCCCATCTCTTTAAGAACTTTCCACAGTTTTTGGTGATCTTCACAGTCAAAGGCTTTGGCATAGTCAAGAAAGCAGAAATAGATGTTTTTCTGGAACTCTCTTGCTTTTTCAATGATCCAGCGGATGTTGGCAATTTGATCTCTGGTTCCTCTGTCCTTTCTAAAACCAGCTTGAACATCTGGAAGTTCACAGTTCAGGTACTGCTGAAGCCTGACTTGGAGAATTTTGAGCATTACTTTACTAGCACGTGAGATGGGTGCAATTGTGCAGTAGTTTAAGCATTCTTTGGCATTGCCTTTCTTTGGGATTGGAATGAAAACTGACCTTTTCCAGTCCTATGGCCACTGCTGAGTTTTCCAGATTACACTTTCACAGCATCATCTTTTAGGATTTGAAATAGGTCAACTAGAATTTCATCACCTCCACTATCTTTGTTTGTAATGATGCTTCCTATGATCCACTTAATTTTGCATTCCAAGATTTCTGGCTCTAGGTGAGTGATCATACCATCAAGATCATCTGTGTCATGAGAATCTTTTTTTGTATAGTTCTTCTGTGTATTCTTGCCACCTCTTATTAATATCTTCTGCTTCTGTTAGGTCCATACCATTTCTGTCCTTTATCGAGTCCATCTTTGCTTGAGATGTTCCCTCGGTATCTCTAATTTTCTTGAAGAGATCTCTAGTTTGTCCCATTTTGTTGTTTTCCTCTCTTTCTTTACAATGATCACTGAGGAAGGCTTTCTTATCTCTCTTTGCTATTTTTTGGAACTCTGAATTCAAATGGGGATATCTTTCCTTTTCTACTTAGCTTTTTGCTTCTCTTCTTTTTGCAGCTATTTGTAAGGTCTCCTCAGACAACCATTTTGCTTTTTTGTATTTCCTTTTCTTGGGGATGGTCTTGATCCCTGTCTCCTGTACAGTGTCACGAACCTCTCTCCATAGTTCATCAGGCACTCTATCTATCAGATCCAGTCCCTTAATTCTATTTCTCACTTTCACTGTATAATCATAAGGGATTTGATTTAGGTCATACCTGAATGGTCTAGTGGTTTTCCCCACTTTCTTCAAATTAAGTTTGAATTTGGCAATAAGGTGTTCATGGTCTGAGCCACAGTCAGCTCCTGGTCTTGTTTTTGCTGACTGTATAGAGCTTCTCCATCTTTGGCTGCAAAAACTGTAATCAATCTGATTTCGGTGTTGACCATCTGGTGATGTCCATGTGTAGAATCTTCTCTTGTGTTGTTGGAAAAGGGTGTTTGCTATGACCAGTGCATTCTCTTGGCAAAACTCTATTAGCCTTTGCCCTGCTTCATTCTGTATTCCAAGGCCAAATTTGCCTGTTACTCCAGGTGTTTCTTGACTTCCTACTTTTGCATTCCAGTGCCCTATAATGAAAAGGACATCTTTTTGGGTGTTAGTTTTAGAAGGTATTGTAGGTCTTCATAGAACTGTTCAACTTCAACTTCTTCAGCATTACTGATTGGGGCATAGACGTGGATTACCATGATATTGAATGGGTTGCCTTGGAATTGAACAGAGATCATTCTGTCATTTTTGAGATTGTATCCAAGTACTGCATTTCAGAATCTTTTGTTTACTATGAGTTCTACTCCATTTCTTCTAAGTGATTCCTGCCCATACTAGTAGATATAATAGTCACCTGAGTTAAATTTACCCATTCCAATCCATTTTAGTTTGCTGATTCCTAAAATGTCAGCACTCACCCATCTCCTGTTTGACCACTTCCAACTTGCCCTGATTCATGGACCTAACCTGCAGGTTCCTATGCAATATTGCTCTTTACAGCATTGGGTCTTGTTTCCAGTCACATCCACTACTGGGTGTTGTTTTTGTTTTGGGTCCATGTCTTCATTCTTTCTGAAGTTAATTCTCCACTGATCTCCAGTAGCATATTGGACACCTACCAACCTGGGGAATTCATCTTTCAATAACAAATCTAGACAGCATACTAAAAATCAGAGACATTATTTTGCCAGCAAAGGTCCATTTGGTCTAACTATGGTTTTCCCAGTAGTCATGTATATGGATGTAAGAGTTAGACCATAAGGAAGGCTGAGCACTGAAGAATTGATGCTTTTGAATTATGGTCCTGGAGAATACTCTTGAGAGTCCCTTGGACAGCAAGGAGATAAAACCAGCCAACCCAAAAGGAAATTAACCCTGAACATTCATTGGAAAGACTGATCCTGAAGCTGAAGTCCAATACTTTGGCCACCTGATGCAAGGAGCTGACTCGTTGGAAGAGATAGTGATGCTGGGAAAAATTGAAAGCAGAAAAAAGAGGGTGACAGAGGATGAGATGGTTGGATGGCATCATTGATTCAATGAACATGAGTGTGAGCAAACTCCAGGAGACAGTGAACTACAAGGAAGCCTGGAGTGCTGCAGTCCATGGGATCACAAAGAGTTGGACACAATGACTGAACAACAACAGTGAAAGTAACATAACCTGCTTTCAGGGAGACAAATTTTACTCCTTCCTTGTAGTAGTCTGTCCTTCCTTGCTGTTTTACTTCCTTGGGTTTCAGATTGGGACCTTAGGTCAGCTGTGATCCCAAAATATTTAATAGAAAATTCCAGAAGTAAACAGTTCATAGGTTTTAAATTGTTCTGAGTAGCATGATGATATCTCTTGCTCTCCTGCTCTGTGCTTCCCAGGATCCCTAGGCATCATATCATCTGCGCCAAACATTCAACTATTTACATCATTGATCTCAATGATCCAGGATCACCCGAAGTTAATGATCCTCCTGACATACTGTCAGAAGGTCAATATATCCAGTGCTACATCACAATGCCTTCATCCTTCATCTCACCCCATCAGGTAGGCATTTTTATCATCTCATATCATCACAAGAAGAATTGTAAGTACTGTACAATATGATATTTTTAGAAAGGCCATATTCATGTAACTTTGATTATAGTATGTTATTATAATTATTCTATTTTATTGTACATATTTTTGTTAATCTCTTGCTGTTCTTAATTTATAAATTAAACTTTATCATAGATATGTATGTATAGGAAAAAAGTGGTATATATAAGATTCGGTACTATTCTCAGTTTCAGGCAACCACTGGGGGTCTTGGAATATATTCCTTGTGGATAAGTGGGGGGAAGACTACTGTACTCCCAAAATCCTTATACATTTGTGTACTTTATCAGTCTTTAACCAGTGTTTTACTGTTGAAACTCTAGAAATAAATCAGATCAGATCAGTCGCTCAGTCGTGCCCGACTCTTTGCGATCCCATGAATCGGAGCACGCCAGGCCTCCCTGTCCATCACCAACTCCCAGAGGTCACTCAGACTCACATCCATCGAGTCAGTGATGCCATCCAGCCATCTCATCCTCTGTCGTCCCCTTCTCCTCCTGCCCTCGATCCCTCCCAGCATCAGAGTCTTCTCCAATGAGTCAACTCTTCGCATGAGGTGGCCAAAATACTGGAGTTTCAGCTTTAGCATCATTCCCTCCAAAGAAATCCCAGGGCTGATCTCCTTCAGAATGGACTGGTTGGATCTCCTTGCAGTCCAAGGGACTCTCAAGAGTCTTCTCCAACACCACAGTTCAAAAGCATCAATTCTTCGGCGCTCAGCCTTCTTCACAGTCCAGCTCTCACATCCATACATGACCACAGGAAAGACCATAGCCTTGACTAGGCGAACCTTTGTTGGCAAAGTAATGTCTCTGCTTTTGAATATGCTATCTAGGTTGGTCATAACTTTCCTTCCAAGGAGTAAGTGTCTTTTAATGTCATGGCTGCATTCACCATCTGCAGTGATTTTGGAGCCCAGAAAAATAAATATATATTATTAAGTGTTACTTAATTGACTTCCTCCTTTGCCGCTTCTACCTTTAAGAGTACTTTTAAGAAAGAAAGTGAAGTTGCTGAGTTGTGTCTGACTCTTTGCAACCCAATAGACTGTAGCCTACAAGGTTCCTCCGTCCATGGGATTTTCCAGGCAAGAATACTGGAGTGCGTTGCCATTTCCTTCTTCTTCAGGAGATGTTCAGGAGGAGGAACTTTTAATAGGAACTTTAATTAGTTTTGAACTTTACAATTTTTCTTATTATGTCACAGGCTGGTAACTATATTCACACACTTCACATTTGTTACTCATATGGGAACTATGCCTATTCTTCTTGCCCCACCATTGTTAATTACCAAGATGATCTCATTTCATTCCACTATTCAACGTGAATTACTGGGAGAGAGTGAAGCCTAAATATGCTATTTCAGAACACATCCTTTGGTCTGATTCTAATCTCTTGACTGCTCTGGACATTTCATCTTGTATTTCTCATTATTTATTTTCCAAAGTTAGAAACTGAGATTTAAATTTTTTTTCTTTTTAAACATACCAATGTCCAATAAGCATGATTATCAAAAACATAATTGTTTTCTCTTTTATATTATTCCCAAGTCTCAATATACTTGTCAGCTTGGATTCTTGTTTTTTTTTGTTTGTTTGTTTTTTCTTTTTTCCTCTCCTAGTAAACTATGGTTTTACATTCTTTTCTTTCTTTCTCTTTATTCTTTTCTTTTCTTTTTTTGATTTTCTTCTGAGTTATCTCCAATATTCAACATAAAGGATGTCATTACAGTTGCTGAAGATGCAATTTCTATACTGTTCTTTGATACATAAAGACAAGTTAGGACTTCCCTGGTGGTCCAATGGTAAAGAATTTACCTGCCAAATCAGGGGACACAGGTCCAATCCCTGGTCCAAGATGATGCCACATGCTGTGGGGCAACTAAACCCATATGTCACAGCTACAGAGCTCACGTGCCTAGAGCCCGTGCTCTACAACAAGAGAAGCCACCACAAAGAAAAGCTTATGCATCATGACTAGAGAGTAGCCCTTGCTTGCCATAATGAGAGAAAAGCCCACGCATAGCAACGAAGACCCAGTGCAGCCAAAAAAAAAAAAATGAAGTAAATAAATAAGTTTTTAAAAAGACACATTAGTCCTCCATAAATTAAATGGTTTAATTAAGGATAAGTACTTGTATATTTGAATTTTCAGTGCTTTGCACACTATTTACAAAGCAAAGTGTTATCCAGTGGTAAATATTTTCACTCAGATATAAAATCCTTCATTTTCTCACATGCATGTCATAAAGAAAAGCTGACAAACATTTTACTTCCCAGTCATATGTGAAATCTGTAATTATATGACTTGAATGGTGTTAAAAAGTAGACAATTACATAAGAATGAGCCACACAACTAAATATGTCTATATTTAAATTTTTTTCTACTCTTACATTTAACAAAAAGAGTATGGGTGTATGTGGCATATCCTATGAAGATGTGCCTAATAGCAAATCCATTAGAGTATTAGTTACTCAACTTTGTACTTTTTACTGCCTCATCTCATTTTCTCCATCAAACTTAAAAAAGGCCAAAATCCTCATTTGTCATTGAGGTGGTCCAAAAGACAATATTATTTCTATAAAGCATAGAACCTTTTGTGTGCTTTCAATAAAAGAGATTTTTATTGAAATAGGATTTTCTCATCTGCCTTTTTCTTCCTGCCATGACCTCCCACAAACCAAAATTGTAATAGTTACTGGTAGTATTTTTAAAATTTTTGCTCTATGTCATGTACTGTTCTAAGAGTGTTCTGTGTTTGTGTGTATATAGACATAGATAAATATTTAATTTCAATTATATATTTATATCTATATCTATGGGGTCCATGTGGTTGCAAAGAGTCAGACACAACTGAGCGACTGAATAACAACATATATTTAATATTTTATTAATTAAACAATTTATATTTAAACATATTTAATTTCAAAACAACTACAATTTTTATTCTTTTTTTTTTTAAAGAGAAAAAAAGGTCAAAAAAAGTTATTTGCTAAGCATCATACAAAGGCTTTTAAAAAAAATCCTACCATTGTTATGAGGCTGTATAGCATATAAAGTATATAGAACTTCTAGCATCTGTGTTAAATTATCTTCTTACTTGGGTTGCTTTAACCAATTCCAACATTTTTTTCCCTAACCTTTATTAATTAGTACTTTTACTATCTTTGTAAGGCATTTCTGGATCTACCACTAGATATAAAAATATAAGATAAAGTATTATTAACTTTTACTGATGTTAATACACTAACCATGTAATTGTAGTGCATTGACATGCATCTTTATTCCATTGAAATGATAGATTTTTACTTGCTTTTATATTTATACTTTATCAGTGAGTGGTCAAACATTTATTAAATAGAGATGAAGTAGATTATGTTTAGAATGCTTTGTTTCTGAATAATTTTATATTATTTCCAGTAGCATACCTGCATTAATGTCTTTTTTTATTTGCTTCAAAATAGCATCATAACTAAAATTTTATCCATGCAGCTTTGTAGAGATATGGGTAATATTTAATGTTGCACATACAATCTATTTGAAGAACCAGATAACTAAGATATTTTATGTTTTCTGATGCATTTTTAAAACTAAATAATAAGCAGAATTAAGTAGAGTCATTGGAAAATCTTGGATTTCTTTTTTTCCCTCAAATTTTCATCACATCTTCCTATTGTACTCTTTCATTTCACTTTAATTGCGTGGTGCTTTTTAATTCTATGTAATTACTAACTATAACAACAAATTATTATAATTTTTAAGGATAGCAATTTAATACACTTTAGAAGAATTTTCCAGGTCCCCTGGCTAACCAGTTCACTCTCTATGATACTATTTGGCTCATTCTTCAGTTTTTACTACAGAATAATTTAAATTTGGAAGTTAATTGTGGGAATAAAGGTAGGAGTCATGTTGGCTTTTTTGAGAAGCAATGCTCTGTAATTACAGGAAACTGGAAAAAAGCTGTTGGGGAGGTAAGGGCAATATTGAGAAAGTGTTAATTGTGCTCATTTAAGGTTGAGGCAATCTGGTTAGTTTGCATAAAGAGAGGCTTTTATGATGAGGTAGATGTTTAATTCTTTCAGAGAGAGTGGGTGTATTCAGGTGTGGTCTTGTCTCTACAATTTGGACGATAGTTGCACTTCCCTGCTTTTTAAAGCCCAGTATGCCCAGTAGATCTACATCAACAAAAGCTCTGCTAGGAATAGCTCTTCAAGGACATTACTGAAATTTGACACTAGTTTATACTGTTCCATCCCACCTTTCAGAGAGCCGCTAAGTGGATTAAGTGATAATAAGCAGTTTTTTCTTTTCTTCAACTTAAATCTTTAAATGGTATATCTATTCCTCTGAGAGGGATTCTGTTTGGACCAGTAGCTATGTGAACTTTTTTTTGCAGTAGATAGCAGTAGGAAAAAGTGAAGGCTTTATGCTTATAAAAACATTTACTGTCTCCTAGCAATCTGCAGTGATGCTATGCAAGTCTGACAACAGATAAATGTTTTCCAATGTTATAAAACTTTACAGTAATACTGGAAAGTTGCTTAACTGTTTGCCTCAGGAGTTGATGTTCTGATTCTAGAATTTCGGAAAGCCTTGACTCTTAACTAACTTCATAGAGTCATCAATTATTAACAGTAATATATCCTTAAAGCAATAGTCATTTTGTCCAACCTCAATATTTTTTTCAGGTAGGAAATTTGAAATGTTGAAAGATAAAACTTTTAAAGTCACATGATTACTTTAAGTATTGAGCAAGGACCGACATACTCACTATTCTCATTTAAAATTCACTTTGGCATTGTATCTCACCTAAAATGCTTAGGACTAAGACTGAACTGACCAGTGGATTGGAAAAGAAAGCAAGAACTATAGAGTACTGAAAAGTAACTTGCATATTTGAGGCATGTGTATGGTGGGATATAACAATGCAGAGTCAGTACAAATATGAACCATTCTAGTAAAGTTATCTGCTTGTTAATTGGAATTTGGGCACAGCCAGGGTGGAACTGGTTGTTGCTTTTGTTCAGTCACTCAGTTGTGTAGGACTATTTGAGGCCCCAAGGACTGCAGCACGCCAGGCTTCCCTGTCCTTCACTATCTCCTGAAGTTTGCCCAAATTCATGTCCATTGAGTCGGTGATGCCGTCCAACCATCTTATCCTCTGTCACTCCCTTCTCCTCCTGTCCTCAATCTTTCCCAGCATCAGGGTCTTTTCCAATGAGTTAGTTCTTCACATTAGGTGGCCAAAGTACTGAAGTCTCAGCTTCAGCATCAGTCCTTTCAATGAATATTCAGGGTTGATTTCCTTTAGGATTTACTGGCTTGATTTCCTTGTTGTCCAAGGGACTCTCAAGAGTCTTCTCCAGCACCACAGTTCAAAGGCATCAATTTTTCAGTGCTCAGCCTTCTTTATAGTCCAACTCTCACATCTGTACATGACTACTGGAAAAACTATAGGTTTCACTACGTGGACCTTTGTCGGCGAAGTGATAACTCTGCTTCTTAATATGTTGTCTAGGGAGCTGGTAGGTGTATGCAACTATATAGTTTGTAAACATAGAGGGTGGATCAGACCAGGGTCAGAAACTCATGTCTGCAGGATCCTGGAACCAGGAGGGGGCCAGGTGGCTTTTGCACTGGGCTAGAGAGTAAAGGATAACCCTTGGAATGGACAATGCCTACTCAGCTCCAGCTGATATAATGCAAGATTGTGAGCCCAATAATGACAAATCTTACTATTAAAAAAAAAAGATAACAGCATATTTACTAAATAAAACCAGCTTGCATTTAGAGTTGCCAGATCTAGCAAATAAAAATACAAGACTTCCCATTAAATTTGAATTTATCTGTTTATCTGTATTTTATCTGACAAACGTAATGGAAAGTCACCCTCATCTTTGCAAACTCTTGTTTAAGGAAATAGTAGGTGCTGCTGCTGCTAAGTCACTTTAGTCGTGTCCGACTCTGTGTGACCCCACAGACGGCAGCCCACCAGGCTCCCCCGTCCCCGGGATTCTCCAGGCAAGTATGTTGATGTTTATGATATACATCTACCACTGAGTGTCAATGGCCTTCACTTAGATGTCACATATTATTTTCCAGACTTTTTGGTTCAGAGATGGCTATTATCCTTTTATGCAACAGTAAATTGTTCAAAATTAATTTTGAAAAATTCCTTAAACAGGAGTTTGCAAAGATACAGGTGGCTTACCATTAGGTTTGTAAAATACAGATAAACAGAGAAACAAGTTCAAATTTAATGGGAAGTCCTACATTTTTGTTTGCTAGACCTGGCAGCTCTAAATGTAGGCTGGTTTTATTTAATAAATATACTGTTATCTTTTTATTTAATAGGAAGATTTGACAACATTGAGCTCACATTTTTAAGGTAGAAAATATCACCTTAAATATGTCAGAACAAAATATCCAAGTTTTAGAAAATTCCCTAAAAGATATAGCAAAAGCAAATAGAGAGACAATTTTATTGTTAGCTTCTAGGGAAGATTTGGAGAAGGCAGTGGCACCCCACTCCAGTACTTTGCCTGGAAAATCCCATGGACAGAGGAGCCTGGTGGGCTGCAGCCCATGGGGTCGCTAAGAGTCAGACACGACTGAACGACTTCCCTTTCACTTTTCACTTTCATGCATGGGAGAAGGAAATGGCAACCCACTCCAGTGTTCTTGCCTGGAGAATCCCAGGGACAGGGGAGCCTGGTGGCTGCCATCTGTGGGATCACACAGAGTCGGACACAACTGAAGTGACTTAGCAGCAGCAGGGAAGATTAGTGTTTTCAATATAAGAAATAATTATATGAAGATTTTCTGGGAAGAAAAAATTCCTATATATTATTTCAGGCAAACACGATAATAATAGAGGCAGAATACTCAGTCTCCTTGAAGCTTTGCCCCTGTCTGTTCATAAAATCAGATAGACTGAGAACAAGCTGCAACGCATCCACCAAAGTTATAATTAACATTAGCTTGAGAAAGAGTCGTGTCTCCGCTTAATGTTAAATTCCATTTGATCTTAATTGAAAGGAGACACGGAGTTACAGGAAACAGACCCCCACACTGAAAAGGCCATGGTAATATGTTTAGAATTTCCCAAGAAAGAGAAAAAGGTCTTGAGAGCCCAGACGTTTGGGAAAGGAGAAGTTAAGCCTTTAACACCTCACAGCAGCAAAACTCTTCTGTCTGGCTTTGAAGGCCTTGGCTGTGGGATTTATTTTCTCCTCATTGAAGATAGGCCCAGAAACTTAAATTTTGCTTTTGAAGCAAGTAATCCTCCCCAATGCTTTGTCAGTTTGTTTTTGATTACCTTCTGATGCTTAGTTATCTCTTACAGGTACCCACCTCAGACCTCTCCTGAATAGAATAGCTTTTCCAAAGAAAGTGCTAAAATAGAAACAGATTGAATAAAGCAATTCTAAAGACCATCAACGCATCAAATGCTTAAGTTTCCCGAGCAAGATGCATCCTTCTAGTTTATAGCGGCATATTGGCTATGATAACTAAAGAATCATTTGTTAAAATAATCCTGTACCTGTGTGCAATGTCCACAATGTGGACAAGTTCCTGCTTTCAAGGAACATATGAAATACAATTGGAAGGAGGTGATGCAGACACAGATACAATAGAAAATCAGAGTACAGTGGACCCATGGAAGGGAACACAGGAAGAACCGCTTCGTTCTTTCAGAGGAGAGATGTGATATTCATTGAAGCTGATTTTTGACTGGGATTTCTTTCTGTTTGTTTGTTTTTGTTTTTTTGGCTGCGTTGTGCGGCTTGTGGGATCTCAGTTCCCTGACCAGGGTCACTGTAGTGAAAGCCCAAATCCTAACCATTTTAGGCCACCAGCAAAGCCCTCTGGACTGGGGTTTTGAATGCTGGATAGGAATTTGCTAGACCTGAAAGTGAAGGAAAGTCCCTGGAGTAGAGTGACACACTTGAGCAAGAGAATAAACTTGTGTGGTGTGTTTGAGGACTGGTAAGCAGTTTTGCCCGGAGAAGGCAATGGCACCCCACTCCAGTACTCTTGCCTGGAAAATCCCATGGACGGAGGAGCCTGGAAGGCTGCAGTCCATGGGGTCGCTGAGGGTCAGACACGACAGAGAGACTTGACTTTCACTTTTCACTTTCATGCATTGGAGAAGGAAATGGCAACCCACTCCAGTGTTCTTGCCTGGAGAATCCCAGGGACGGGGGAGCCTGGTGGGCTGCCGTCTATGGGATCACACAGAGTCTGACACAACTGAAGTGACTTAGCAACAGCAACAGCAGCAGCAAGCAGTTTTGCCAGCTTCTCAGGTGGTGTTAGTGCTAAAGAACCTGTCTGCCATCGCAGGAGACCTAAGGGACACAGGTGTGATCCCTGGGTCAGGAAGATTCCCTGGAGGAGGGCATGGCAAACTGCCCCAGTATTCTTGCCTGGAGAATCCCATGGACAGAGAAGCCTGATGGGCTACAGTCCTTGGGGGTCACACAGAGTTGGACACGACTGAATGACTAACACTTTCACATGCATGCACCTTATTACCATATTCATCAATTAGTTTTGCTACTTTTATTTTTCACTTTTCTCCTTTCTCTCTCTCACCTCAGCCTGCCCACCCCCTTTTCTTTTTCTGAGTCAACTGAAAGCACGTTTCAAACATCAAGTCACTTCACTCCTAAATACTCAAGCATATATATCTTAAGAAAAAGATAACTTCCTAGAAAAATCTCCATATCATTATCAAACTCAAGAAGTTTAACATGATGCAATATTATTGGCTTCTTTACCATCCATTTTCCAATAATTATTCACAT
This sequence comes from Tragelaphus eurycerus, assembly GCA_935064755.1. NCBI lineage: Eukaryota > Metazoa > Chordata > Mammalia > Artiodactyla > Bovidae > Tragelaphus > Tragelaphus eurycerus. The sequence continues at coordinate 37,824,714 of CAKXYN010000012.1, forward strand.
TTCCCAATTGCCCCAAGTATACTGCATATGTGTGTGTGTATTGTCAATCCAAGATCCATTTAATAATCACATATTGCATTGAGTTGTCATGTCTCTTCTGTCTCTGTGCTAGCACTCAGTCATGTCCGACTCTTTGTGTCCCTTTGGATTGTAGCCAGCCAGGCTCCTCTGTCGATGGGATTCTTCAGGCAAGATTACTGAAGTGGGTTGCCGTTTCCTCCTCCAGGGGATATTCCCCACCTGGGGATTGAAGCTTTGTCTCCTGTGTCTCCTGTATTGCACGTGGATTCTTTACCAGCTGAGCCACTGGGGAAGTCCTCCTGTAAAGCAGGGTTCCACTGTTGTCTTTTGTGACATTTTATGGCATTTATGATGAGTTCAGGTCAGTTGTTTTGGAGAATGGCCCTTAATTTTGATTTGCCTGATTGCTTGTGATTAGATTCAGGTTAAAACTTTTGGCAGCTGTTGTGTATGGACTTCCCACTGAATCCTAGCAGGGGCGCATAAGTCAGTTTGTGTTATTGTTATTGGTGTTGTGAAGTTTGAGCACTTGCTCCAAATGGCCTGCACTCAACTTCTCCTTGTGCAGACATCTTCTCCCTTTTGTGGTAAGTTCTCTGTGGGGTGGTGCTTTAACATGCTTGTGTCTAGACTGCTCATTCACAACTTTTTACCCAATGCTTTTTGCTTACACGGCTGATCCTTAACTGGCTGCATATTGTTAGACAAATTAGGAAACTGCTTACAAAAATATCTATCCCTAGGTTCTTATTAAAAATTGGAAGATGTAGCAGCACTGGACACATATTCCTGAGCTGCAGTAATTGCTAGGAATGGGTCAGTGACTGTCTCCTGCCAATGAGGCTGTGGTTTTCAGTTTGCCACAGTTTCCACCTTTCCCAATTGTTTACCACTGTTCTACTTTACTGACTTAGGGATTCTATTTCTCCTCTTTTATCATTTTTTTAATAATTGTTTTTATTTATTTATTGGCTGTGCTGAGTCTTCATTTCCGCATGTGGGCTTTTCTCTAGTTGTGGTGAGCGGGGGCTGCTCTCTAGTTGCGGTGGGCGAGCTTCTCATGGTGGTGGCTTCTCTTGCTGCTGAACCCGGGGCTCTAGGGTGCGCATGCTTCAGTAGTTGCAGGGTGAGGGCTCAGGAGTTGTGGTTTCCAGACTCTAGGGTACAGGCTCCATAGCTGTGGACCACAGGCTTAGGTGTCCAGCCACACGAGAGATCTTCCTGGACCAGGGATCAAACCGGTGTCTCCTGCATTGTCAGGTGGATCCTTCACCACTGAGCCATCATCAGGGAAACTCCTCTGTAACCATTTGAGTTTTCTGTCCTTGTACTGTGGTTCCTAATTTAAGGATCTGCATGTATGGCAATGATGAGGTATACAGAAGCCTGGAGAAGGAAGGGGAAAATATCAATAGTTTTGGTTTTATTTTATTTTAGCAAATATTTCTTTATTTAGCTGTGTCAGGTCTTAGTTTCATCACACCAGATCTTTAGTTCCTACATGTGGGATCTAGTTCCCTGACCAGGGGTCGAATCTACACCCCTGCTTTGGGAGCTCAGAGTCTTAGCCACTGGATCACCAGGGGAGTTCTGACAGCTTTGATTTTAGCTGTTTCTTGAATTGACAATTGTAGCAGAAAGGCAGAAGAGACATGTGAACTGGAGGTAAGATTTTGAATACTAAGGTGCTAGTTGAATACATGGGTATAATCACTCCTTCAATGTATTATATATTACTATAATAATATTGCCATATAATTTGATCATTTACTACAATCCATCTTCCTTACTAGTCTATCATTCATCTTGTACCCCCTGAGCTTGGTGCATATTAAACATTCAATACATTTTATTGAGTGGATGAATAAAAGAATGATATATATGAATGAAGCCACTTATTGGCAAGAGGCATCTCAAGAGGGATTCATTCATGAGCCAGATAACATGAACCCCAAAGTATAGAGAAGTGAGGGAAAGGTCAATATTATCTGTAGATTACATGGGAAGTATAATGTGGTGGGAGATGTCTGTTCCAGGAAGCCCATGGAGGGAGGAATGTCATCAGGGGGAAAACATTTCAGTGAAGGCAGGAAGGTAGCCAGAAAGATCTATGAATGAGACACCAATGAATGGACATTTGCAGTGAGGTTAGTGGGGAAGAAATGATATCTCATGTCAGGATGCTTTGATGACAGGGGAGAGCAGAGTGGTAGCGTTCAGCAGCTTCAGTTCTAGCTAGCTGGGGCTAGTACTGGCTGAGAATACAGGCAGTGAAAGGGGACAAGCACTGAAGAATTGACTCTTTTCAACTGTGGTGCTGGAGAAGACCACAAGGAGATAAAACCAGTCAGTCCTAAAGGAAATCAGTACTGAATATTCATTGGAAGGACTGATGCTGAATCGAAGCTCCAACACTTTGATCACCCACCTGATGTGAAGGGCCAACTCTTTGCAAAAGACCTTGATGCTGGGAAAGATTGAAGGCAGGAGGAGAAGGGGGTGACAGAGGATTAGATGGTTGGATGGTATCACTGACTCAATGGACATGAGTTTGAGCAAACTTTGGGAGATAGTGAAGGACAGGGAAGCCTGGCCTGCTGCAGTCCATGGGGTTGCAAAGAGTCAGACATGACTTAGTGACAGAAGAACAACAAGAGACCTGAGAAGGCAGACGTTGTTGGTAGGGATTCTTTCAGGTTCCAGAGACAGTGTTAGTGGAAAGTTATTCTGTAAGAATTTCACTCAAGTATCTGGGGATGGAAGTAACTTACTCCAAAGATTCAAACATTCCAAAGGAAACAACAGCAGCCTGAAGCAATTTGAAAGCCTTCCCCTTAAGCTGTAATTTGAAACTATATTTAGGTTGTTGGAATTCAGATCCTCTGCAGCAGATTTAAGAATATAGACTCCAAAGAACAGAGGAGTCACTGGCTGCAGGAGAAGATTTGATCAGTTGGACCATGGTGGTTCTCAAATTTTCCAAGGCATCAGAATCACTGAGGGAGTTTGTCAAATATGCAGATTTTAGAGCATGATCTTCAAAGATTCTGATTCACCAAGTCTGAGGAGAAGCCCAAGAATCAACCTATTTAGCAAGCAAGCCAAGTAATGACAAGGGCCACATTTATTAAACTCTGATTTAAATTTTAGGAGATATTCTCCTGTGGAAGCAGAATTACTGCTTCAAAAGAGGCCTCTGGCTTAAACAATCAGGAGTGGCAAAGTTCACCTCTGATTAGTAGCCAGTTTATCTCATCATGGGGCTTCCCTGGTAACTCAGCTGGTAAAGAATCTGCCAATGCAGAACCCTGTTCAATTCCTTTGTCAGGAAGATCTGCTGGAGAAGGGATAGGCTACCCACTCTAGTATTCTTGGGCTTCCATGGTGGCTTAGCTGCTAAAAAAAAATCTGCCTGCAAAGTGGGAGACCTGGGTTCAATCCCTGGAAAGGGAAAGGCTACCCACTCCAGTATTCTGGCTTAGAGAATGCCATGGACTGTACAGTCAATGGGATCACAAAGTGTCGGACACGAGTGAGTGACTTTCACTTTCACTTTGTCTCATCATCTGTACTTGGGTGGTGGTGGTAATGGTGGTTTAGTCACTAAGTCATGTCCGACTCTTGTGACACCATGGATAGTAGCCCACCAGGCTCCTCTGTCCATGGGATTCTCCAGGCAAGAATACCGGAGTGGGTTGCCATTTCCTTCTCCAGGGGATCCTCCCAACCTAGGAATCGAACCTGGGTCTCCTGCATTGCAGGCAGATGATTTACTGACTGAGCTGTGACTGGGAAGCCCAGCTTACTAGGAATGAGTACAATTTTGCACACTTGGCTACATAGCTGCCTACCTATCAACATATTATATTATTCCCCAAAGAGCCTTAAATTGTACCTTTTAGGGAAAATAATTCTATGCAATTAGCAACCAACTAAAACCATTCCATTGTTATCAAAGGGAAAAGATTTCCCTCAGGGTATGTGTGCATGTTTGCAGTGCACGTGTTTGTGTGTGTTTCTGTGTGTCACTTGCTCATTTTTCATTATTCTGCTCTTCTTGAGCAGCTCATTATTTGGCTTAATTTTAAACACTATAATATGGAAGTTACATAAAGTTACTTAGCCAAGTATTAACTAGGTCTGCTTTTGGATTTGGCAAACTCTCATAAGATCCAAGATCAATAGATCCTTTCAGTTCATTTCAGCTGTCACTGAATACCTGCTTCAAGAGGGACAAGACTGTGAGTGGTGCTGGGACTGTGGATGTATATAGAAGCAGAATTGCCCTTAGGGAATTGAAGTTCTAGAAGAGATCAAGAGGTAAATAATGAGGAACAATTTAGTGCCCCAAAATGCATTAAGAAAGACATGTACAAAATGTAGCCCAGTGATAAACCTCATACCACCTCAGGAAGGGTCAGGTCGCAGAGAGGGTAAGAGCATTCTTTGGAACTATATAGCAGTAGGCTCAAATCTTACATATCACCTCTTACTAGTTGCATGAGTGACCTCTCTTAAGTCTTAGTTTCTTGATCTATAAAAGAGGGAGTGATATTCAGGTACAGTTGCAATGTTTAAGTGAAATAATATTCATACGTCATTTACTCTGTTGGTACTTGGAGTTCAGTAAGGACATGATATCTTTATCAGAGATGTCCTCTTGTTCACATTTATGGGCCACGATACACTGTGGCTTGATATTTTGTTTTGCTTTTGGAGCACTGCATAACTTATAGTGTCTTAGCACACACACAGAATTTCTTTTTGTCTTTTAAATGGCCAACTCATATATTGTACTTTTTTGAGAGTTTTTTTTTAACTCAAGTATTTTAATGAGAAAATTTATAATTTATGTAAGAGAATTTACCTCTTTGAATATAAAAAGCATTTTCTACTTACCAGAAATAGAGTCTCTTGAGCTTTTGCTTGTTCTAGTATAGGACATTAACCAGGAGTGTTTATTTAAAATACCTGGCAAATTTCCTTGACCTTCTCATTTTGAATAGACACAGGAGACATAACACAAATGGTTTGTTTTGATACTCTGGCTGTCGACATCTTTAAAATACAGGCTCTGTATAGAAAAAGTCTCTAGTTCCTTTTTTATGACCGCCACATGAGTGTTCTGCTTTAGGACTATTACTTTCTGTAATGTTCTACAGTACAATCATTTTTGCAGATTTTCACCTAAAGACCTGTGTAGCTAAAGTCATGTTGATTTCCAATGTAGCAACCTTATATATATAATATATTTTTGTAAATTATTGAGCATAACAGAGGCCAGGCAACACTGAAATACTGAAAATGGGAGATTCATGAAAGCTCCCAAAGTTAAGGTCTGTTTTTGTTTTTACAAATAATGTAACCTCAAATTGCAGATACAAGATACTTGATGAGCTCAAATGACCAAGTCACTGCCTGCTTGGACATTCTGTGCTTCACAAAATGTAATCCCTCTTGCAGAACTTTAGAAACAATGCAACATTTTCGAAGGATGAGTTTATTCCCTCCAGTGCCTGATGTTAGTTAGCTAGGATTAAGCCATAGGTAACACAGGACCCCCTAGACAGTTAATGACTGATGAGCAACTTGTATGTGAGAGAGTTTGGAAAGTATAAAGTCAATGTAAGTACCAGAGAAGAAAAATTAAATTCTAGGAGTTGTTTTACTATTCTCTATGTATCTTATTAATCAGATCAGGAATTTTTCTGAGTAAACAATCCAGTATCACTGGTGTATTGAGCACCTTTCTTGTGCCTAGCAACAGTTATGTAATTTGAGAATGTAATAACTTTAATAAGAACAAACATATCAGTGGACCCACAAAACTGCCTGAAATTCTTTCAAAACACGTGGTAGAGGGTGGGAGGAAGGCTGAAAGAGGGAGGTGATAAATGTATACTCATGGCTGATAAAAGTTGTTGTATAGCAGAAAGCAACACAACGTTGTAAAATTATTATCCTCAAATTAAAAATAAGTTAAAAAGAAAAAAAATGTGGTAGATGGAAACAAAGAAAAAGTATAACACAACAAATAAGGACCCCTGTCCATTATGACCTATAATATCTTCAAAAAGGATTTGGTCATCAAGGATCTCTAGGATGAGTAACATTAAACTAAACCCAAACATACACTAACCCATTTCTTCAAAGTGGGTTTTAAGACCATTATCAAAATATTAGGAAATTATTTATTTTATTATGATAAACTGCTTCTTTTTCATATGGGGGTTAAACGAGAGAAAATCATTTTAAGCTGTAGCAAAGAAGGAATTTAAACTGGAATTGAAGTGCATTCTTGGATTTGTTGGTTGAGCAAATATTTATGCTCAGCCATCTGAAATGTATTCCGGGATAAGGTGTTGATCAAAATAGGACAGGACACTACTCTTATGGAGTTTACATTCTAAAAGGAAGAGGATAAAGAGATAAACAGATTGGTGAACAGTGTTTCAATACTGAGAACATTGTGGGCATCTGGAGTCACATTGCAAAGCTTCTTCTCTGACTTATTGCTATTTTCCCTGACTGTTTTCCATTTTAGTTTGTTGGCTAGATAACCCTGCTTCTAAAACTGTAGGTAGGAGAGAAAAGAGATAATGTAAAAATTAAAATGTCATTAATCTGGTTTTAAGAGCAAAAGGAAATGGATACTTGGCTGAAGATTAAGTAAGGAAACAGTGGAGAAATCTTCAACAGTTACAGATTTAGCAAGCAGTTATGCCTGGATCAGGACTGTAAACAATTTGTACTTTTAAGTTCTCCAAATTCTGTCATATTCATTAATCACATTTTACAATTAAAGCATTGCCAAATTCATGCCCTTGAAAGTTTTCTCTAAGCCTTTCCCCGATTTCCACTCCCATCTCATAATTATTTAAATTTTATATTTGTACTGAAGTTTCTGCATCCCTATTTCTTTTCCCCATTAGTCTAGTTTGGACCATTGTTCAAGATGACAAAAGCAGGTTTCGCTAGATCACTTAATGTATTTCTTGACCAAAGAAGGATTCTTATCAAACGTTTTCATGCATATTTTTTATTACACTCTTAGAGATATATGTTAGGTAAGAATTCTGGCAAGTTGTTAATAAACCACAAAGGATCAGAAATTTAGTAGATTGTACTTTGAAGGCTGTTTCCAATTGAGTTATTTTACTAACATCATGACTAATGAACTCATTTGGGATACACAGAAAAGTTGTTTGAAAATTAGTTCAATAAGCCTTAGGAACACAAGTATAAACATAGAATGCTTTGCTTTGTCAATTATTAACTATAAGGCTTACCATTTTTGTCTCTGTTTCTTTTATATTCTTTAATTTTTGTTTTCATATTTTAAAATTTCTGTCTGGGGCTACAAGTATGTTAACTTCCTGAGGGCAAGACATTTCTCTTATTCAGTGCTGTCTGTGCATAGCCTAGAAAAAAGTGCCATGGTAAGATCTCAAAAATATTTGCTTATAGTTTAACTAACTTTACCAATCGGTTTTTTAACAAGGCACACTAATTTCTTTTGGAGGTAAAGTAAAGGTAAGGATGGTAATGTTAAACACTCTCAGTAACTTTCAGCACATTTAAATTTATAGGAGCATTGATTCAACCCATTAGGGTTTCCCTAATGGCTCAGACAGTAAAGCATCTGCCCACAGTGTGGGTAGACCTGGTTTGATCCCTGGGTTGGGAAGATCCCCTGGAAAAGGAAATGGCAACCCACTCCAGTACCCTTGCCTGGAAAATCTCATGGACAGGGGAGCCTGGTAGGCCTACAGTTCATGGGGTGGCAAAGAGTCGGACACGACTGAGCAACTTCACTTGACTCACTGATTCAACCACAGAAATGAACTGCCATGAACATATGGATTACTGAGGAGAATCACCTCAATTCTTCTCCTCACTCTTCCTTTTTGGCCTCTTTATTTCAACTACCTTTGCCCATTCTTCCCAACTCCACACCCTTTTATGCATTTTTTCAGTAGCCATGCAAATTCACTGCCCATTGGAAAAGCTCAGCAATGGCAGAAGGATCTCCTACTGCTGCTGCTGCTGCTGCTTAAGTCGCTTCAGTCGTGTCCGACTCCGTGTGACCCCATAGATAGCAGCCCACCAGGCTCCCCCATCCCTGGGGTTCTCCAGGCAAGAACACTGGAGTGGGTTGCCATTTCCTTCTCCAATGCATGAAAGTGAAAAGTCAAAATGAAGTCGCTCAGTCACGTCCGACTCCCAGTGACCCCATGGACTGCAGCCCACCAGGCTTCTCTGTCCATGGTATTTTCCAGGCAAGAGTACTGGAGTGGGGTGCAATTGCCTTAAGAACTTTGCAAATCTCCTATCTATCAAACTCATGTAATAATGACCTTGTTTCAAGCCCCAAACTTCATTGGCAACCCCTAGATATTCTACAATTCAAGGCTAAAAAATGCTCAAAAAGAAAAAAAATACAATTTCTGATACTTTTGAGAGAAAGTAGACAGTTGTAAGCAATATTGCTAGCAAAAAAAAAAAAAAGGATACTGGGCAATGGAAATGAAGCATTATTATTTGGTAAAAGAAAATGAATTAGGAGGAGTCATTTTAAAGAATATTTTCAGTTTTATAGAATTTATGGTTAGAAAAATTAATCCTGTAGACTTCTATGAATTTATCAACTTAATTTTTAAATGTACAATAGAAATCATGCTATGACAGAGAAGATGACCATTTCCTGAGGTTTTATTCAACTAATAAAAGGTAAATCTTATTGATAAACACTGTATATTTTGATAATGCTATTCCAAAAAATGGACACTCTAAAAATAGTCTTACATTGAACAAAAATAAAACATGCCTCTTCTGCATAAGAAAAGATACTCAAATTCAGTCACGATAAAATAAATGAAGTTAAAATAATACTGAAATATACATATACATACCTGTATATGTATAGATGGGGAAACAGTGGAAACAGTGTTAGACTTTATTTTTCTGGGCTCCAAAATCACTACAGACGGTGACTGCAGCCATGAAATTAAAAGACGCTTGCTCCTTGGAAGGAAAGTTATGACCGACCTAGATAGCATATTGAAAAGCAGAGACATTACTTTGCCAACGAAGGTTCATCTAGTCAAGGCTATGGTTTTTCCTGTGGTCATGTATGGATGTGAGAGCTGGACTGTGAAGAAAGCTGAGCGCCGAAGAATTGATGCTTTTGAACTGTGGTGTTGGAGAAGACTCTTGAGAGTCCCTTGGACTGCAAGGAGATCCAACCAGTCCATTCAAAAGGAGATTAGCCCTGGAATTTCTTTGGAAGGAATGATGCTAAAGCTGAAACTCCAGTACTTTGGCCATCTCATGCAAAGAGTTGACTCATTGGAGAAGACTCTGATGCTGGGAGGGATTGAGGGCAAGAGGAGAAGGGGACGACAGAGGATGAGATGGCTGGATGGCATCACTGACTCGATGGACGTGAGTCTGAGTGAACTCCGGGAGTTGGTGATGGACAGGGAGGCCTGGTGTGCTGCTATTCACGGGGTCGCAAAGAGTCGGCCACGACTGAGCTACTGATCTGATCTGATCTGATCTGATATGTATGTATTTACCTCTCAAATTTAAAGGTCAAGTTAGATGATATAATTGGCCAGACTGCTTGATGAATAAATTGCTGAGATCTATTAAAGTTACAAATACACATTTCTTCTTCTAACAAACTTCAAGGAGTTCATCCTATAGATATAGTTGTACAGCTGCAAAATGATAACACATACAAGGTTAGCATTTATAGCATTTCATATGATACAACATAGTAGCAAAGACTGGGGAAAAACACAAATATTCAAAACAGAGAATTTATTAATTACATTGTATTTTCCTGCAATATAATGCTGTGCAACCATAAAAACATAATGAGAACGGTCTCTATGAACTTCTATTTAAAAATCTCTCAACTATATTAAAAGGGAAAAAAAGCAAGGGACAGAATAGTTTATATAAGGTGCCACTATTTGTTCAAGCAGAGGGAAGAAAATGATATATGAGTGAATTTGCATCAAGGACCTGGGAAAGGACAGGCAATGGGACAACACTGGTTGTTGGTGGGAGAAGGCAGTGAGTGGGTGGAGTACTAAGTGGATAGGGTATAAATGGGGGAGGAAAATCTTACTTTTACCTTCTTTGCCTATTGAATTTTGAATCATAGGAATATAGTAGGCTTAAAAAATAAACATATAGACTATTAAAACATAAAGTCAATTTTACTAGCTATAAAGTAACTTATCAGTGTATACCTACAATTTATTATATACAAATAGACATTAGAACACAGACCGTAAAACTTAATTTGGGGACTTTCCTGAAATTCAGTGGTTAAGTCTCTGTGGTTCCAGTATAGGGGACATGGGTTTGATCCCTGTCTGGGAACTAAGAGCCCACATGCTGTGAGGCAGGGCTGAAAAATTAAAAAACAAAACAAAATTTTATAGGAGGTGACAGAACCGCTAATATATTAATTTCGAGTTTGATATATCCTGAAACTCTCAAAAAGTACCTCTTGTACCTCTTCAGAGTTGTTCCCTTGCCTCCCCTTTAGGACTTGCTAATGCAAAACAACAGAATTTGTACGACTATACATGTAAGAAACACTCCATATTTCAAATGATTTCTACAATTTGACTCTTGCCAAGTCTATTGCCTTCTCAAGTAGGAAGATCCCCTGGAGAAGGGCATGGCAACCCACTCTAGTATTCTTGCCTGGAGAATCCCCATGGACAGAGGAGCCTGTTCACAGGATCTACAGTCCACAGGCGGGCTACAGTCCACAGGCTCACAGAGTCGACATGACTGGGCAACTAAGCACAGCATAGCACAAGTAGAAAACCTCTGATTTACAATCATTAGCCACTCTTGCCATGAGTCAGCAATAGCTCTTAAGTATATTCAGTTCCACCTAGGCAACTGTCGACTAAGGACTTCCAAGTCTCTGTGTGTCTGGGTGTGTGCAGAAGTCAGGCTTTTGCCTGCCCTTAAACATGACCCTACACTCAGCTAGGTGACCAACTTCCCATGCCTGCACAATGCTACACCTTCAGAGTAGGGTTTCATGTATACTTTAGAGAGAAGCAAAGGAGTTAATAAACTGGGAATGAATCTGGTAGTTGGGGAATGAGTTAGCAGGAGAGAAAGTGGATGGTTGGTACCTGGTTTTCCCCAAAGCCTGTAAGATTGGGCTGAATGAAAAATAATGTCCTTCCACTTAGCGTTTCTTCTGCGTCAACTCGCTATTGAAATCCGCTGTCTCGTGAACAAGCTGGAGTCATAGTTTATCTAACAGAGACAAACTCTGACAACAGGATATTGCTCTAACCCGATGCTGAATTTGTTGACATTTGAGGCAGGAACTTTTATTTAAATAGAATTGTCACCATATTTTAGTTTAACTGATAACATTATGGTTTGGGTGGAAACGCTGTTTGTGTGGTTAAAACTTCAGACTGTCTGCCAGGAAGTTTGTCTTTTAAAGTTTGATGAAGATCTTGTTTGGAAGAAATAAGACAGACTCTGAGAGAACTAGGAATGAAGGTTACAAACACAAAGTGAGGAGGGGAGACAACTAAGGATATGGGCAGTTCGAAAATAACAAAATCTGCTTTCTACAGGCAATGTGCTTTGGTGGGTGGGGAGGAGGTTCTTGGTAACATGAATGACTCAAACATTGCCTTTTGCTGTTGTGGTTCGTTCGTTTGTGCCTACGCTGTCGTGTCCCACTCTGCAACCCCATGGACTGTAGCCTGCTCCTCTGTCCATGGGATTCTCTAGGCAAGAATACTGAAGTGGGTTGCCATTTCCTCCTCCTGGGGATCTTCCCAACCTGGGGATCGAACTCGAATTTCTTGTGTCTCCAACTTTGGCAGGTGGATTCTTTACCACTATGCCACCTGGGAAACCCCAAATATTGCCTGAGCTTTCTATTTTATTATGTATGCACCTATTCATATAACATATCCTTACCTTTTGCCTAGAATTATGTAAGTGATGTTTTATTTTTTCTTCTATTGAACAAAAAGTGCTCTTTATTTGCTTTCTTTATGTTTTAGGAAAGCTGTAGTAATGAACTACTTTACCTTTCTATATTTTCTCTGGTGAAAATTGTACCTGTGGAAACTGAGAATATTTGATTGCTGAATACAGAGTGGGCCTATTCCCTTGGGAATGATTCACAGACTGTGATGGTAGAGGAGGAGGAAATGGTATCCCTATGCAAATACAGTGGTTTCAGTCATGTCTTAGCAGAGAGCCTGTGGAGTGCATAAGACCATTTCCAGTATTTGCTTTACTTACCCTTCCTAGTATTTCTAAAGAATATGAGGCATTTACTGACTTGGTTCCCAGGAGTGTAATTGGGATTTCCAACCGGAAATTACAAAAGTTCACAAAGATAATTAGGGAGTTGCAGTTGGCTCCTAAAAGTTTCATCAGTGAACCCTGTTTGGAAGTAAATCCTGTACTATAAGGTAGACAATGCTATTTTTTTTATGAGATATACAGAATTATGAGCTGAAAGGAACTTTTGAATAGATAAAACACAGAGAAACAAAATAAAATAAATAAATTTATATTTTAAAAAAAAGAAAATAAAGCTCAGAGAAGCTAAGTAACTTTGTCATTATAGAAATGTAAATATTTAGCTTAAATCCTTTGTTTTCTATCTACATACTCAATGGCTTGCAGTTTTTTTTTTTTTTTTGTCTGTTTATTTTTGGTCAGGTACAATGAACAGTGCAATTTAGATCTCTTTCAAGACTGCAAATTTCAGATAGTCCCCATAGAAAACCTCTGGGTTCCCATTCCCATTCTTTGATTCTCATGGATTTACTGTTTTCAACAAAGCATAGATCGAGAAAATTGCTTTTATCTTAAGGCTTTTCTGGCTTTCAAAATGAAGAGCCCTCCCCCTAATCCAGTTTTCTTATCATGCTCCCTAAATTGCCACTGCAGATGCACCTGGCTACAGATAAGTGCTTCAAAAGCTAGTTTGGAAAAGGTGCCAAATATGTCACCATATTGGACAGACATTTCTTCCTCCTACCTTCATCAGGTCACATCTGGTTTCTGAATCAAGGCAAGTGAAAGCTAAACATGTAAGGCAGTGTTGATTGTTGTTTAGTCGCTAAGACGCGTCTGGCTTTTTTGTGACCCCATGGACTGTAGCCCACCAGACTTCTCTGTCCATGAGATTTCCCAGGCAAGAACACTGGAGTGGGTTGCCATTCCCTTCTTCAGGGGATCTTCCTGACCCAGAGATAGAACCTTCATCTCCTGTGTTGGCAGGCGGATTCTTTACCACTGAGCCACCTAGGAAGCCGAAGGCAGTGTTTGTTCAAAGCGTACTCAATAGTAGCTGGAGCTGTGGAGTGTACCGAAGTGGAAGAGTATCTATGAAGAAATGGTCATAGGGAGTTAAATATTTCATGTATGACTCCTTTTGACCTCAAGAATCTACAGCTGACTGAAGATTCCAGTTACATTCTGGAATGTAAGCCTTCAGTAATGACAACCACTTAGAAAGCTTCCTTTATTCATTTTGCCTTTATCAAGTACCACAGGCACAGATAGCACTGTCTCATAAAGTTTCTTCAGGTGACCTGAAAACCTGCTCCTTGTAGTTACAACAGCTCATGGTTGATTTCTGGGATTTGTCCATGGGGATTTGTCCATATGATTTCTTCTCTGTTACCAATCACTTTCTTTGGAAACGTGGGAATGCTTATCATGTTAACAGCTTGATTCTCAAGTCAGCAAATCAGAAGATTTAAATGTATGGAGGAAATAGGGAAAACGTTATGGCAGTTTGTAGATTTGAAATAATACACTGCTTATTCCTTCTCCTGGAATTCATGTGCTCCAGTCTCTCCTCACTTCCTGCACCCCATTTATATGCTCATATATGTGAAACTGAGTGGGGCACTGCGGGGCTCCCCAGAGGCATGGAGGCCTTGCTGTTCCCGATTTCTTGTATGTAAGATTCCAGCCATTGTGACTTTTCCCTGAGTTCCAAAGGGCAGATTTGAACAGTTACTAATCAAGAGAGGAGCAGCCAAGAAATCACCTGATGAAAAGATGAAAGGGGTGAGAGAAGCTCATTAAGATTAGGAGACTGCCCACCTGAGAAGAGACTAGGGGAGTGCAAGACCCGCTTATACCCTAATCTTATCAGAGACCCCACCTTTGACCCACTGCTATAAACCCTTATCAAGTTCACTGGGGTTGAGACACATAGGTTTTCTGAGACATAAGCCTGGTGTGTCTCCCTTTGCCTGCAAAGTAATAAAGCTATCCTTTTCTACTCCACCCAAAACTCTGTTTCTGGGGTTTGATTCAGGACAGGTACACAGAAAGGCTGAGATTTTGGTAACATATGTGCACATCATATGTTCATACATTGAACAGTAGGGAGAGAGATGGCCCTTTACTACAGAACTTTCAAAACATGAAAGTGCTCCTGCCCTCCCCTAATTCACCTAGGATAATCAAGCTAACTTATTCTTCTTCTTCTTTTTTTTTTTTAAGGTGATATTCTGAGAGCTGTCATTCCCAAGCTTCTTTTGAGCCAAGTGTACAAAGTGGTACATTTGGCCAGTTGATCCTAAAACCCTAGTTTGAACCATAGATTGGAATTTCAGTAAAGGGGAGCTTCCTGTGTCAGGGCCAGCAGCCTATGAGATGAGCTGTTGTGAGATTTCTTCTAGAAGCTGTGCTCATATCAGATAGTGAAAAAATAGACTTTCTTTTCGAATGAGTGTTTTCTAATCAGACTTATTCTCTCCTGGTGAATCTGAATGTAAGACACTCAAAAATCCTCAAAGAGAGCAGAGTGGTACTGAAACACAAAGAATATCATTAGGCTAGACTGCTGCTGCTGCTGCTGCTGCTAAGTCGCTTCAATTGTGTCCGACTCTGTGCGACCCCATAGACGGCAGCCCACCAGGCTCCCCTGTTCCTGGGATTCTCCCGGCAAGAACATTGGCAATGGGGTGCCGTTGCCTTCTCCGTTAGGTTAGACTAGGTTCTAGCCATAGTTTGGAACTGTAAATGCAGTTAAGTAGCTTTAGAGGGGAACCTTTAGAGAAGGTTGAGTCATGAGATTCTCCACATGGGATACTGTGTCTTCAGTGCTGTTTCAGGGCACTGAAAGGCAAGGATTCTGAGATTTCTTGTTCTTCCTTTCGTGTTTATTCCTGTGGCAAACGATCACAGCCTCTCTCAAGCGAAGAGTCTCTCTTTACCCTCAGTAACCTGAAAAGACCCAACACACTAATAAGAATCTGCTTAAAATGCTGAATGCAGAATATGCTCAGAATTTCCCCTGAGCTACTGCAGTACCTTGTATTTTTAACTTCACTTGACAAGGGCTAATGATAGTGCTTTTTTTTGGACTCATCTTTTGAACTTTACCAAAACTGCAACCCCAGATTACAACCTTATTTTGCCACAAGATCAAGTAATGTGAATAGGAATTGCAGAGGCAAGGACAGAAAAAGCCACAAATATGGTTCTGGCTTGAGATGTCCTAGGTTTTCCTTAAGTATATTAACCATTGCAAGATAAATACCAGCAAAATTGAAGAGATGAACCACAGAATTACCAGACTTCAACTCTCATCATAACAAGATTGAAGCAATAGGGAAAAAAATAGAAGTATATGTCCCTTACCAATTTGATAGTAGATTTTGTATTGCACTTTTTTTCTAAACAGCAAAATAGTAATAGATCTTCTAAACACTAACAATCTTTACAATATTTGCTCTATACTTTTGCTAACATATAACTAATAGTATTTTGATAATTAATTGTATGATGCTTTTAATCTCCCCAATATCTAGCACAAAATGTATAGGGCTCAGGGACAAATTAAAGCTTGTAATGTTTTGTTCAAAAATTATTCAGAATTTCACGCAGAAAATATTAAGAAGAGGTGGCAAGAATACACAGAAGAAGTTTCCAAAAAGATCTTCATGACACAGATAATCATGATTGTATGATCACTCACCTAGAGCCAGACATCCTGGAATGTGAAATCAAGTGGGCCTTAGAAAGCATCACTATGAACAAATCTAGTGGAGATGATGGAATTCCAGTTGAGATGTTTCAAATTCTGAAAGATGATGCTATGAAAGTGCTATGCATAATATGCCAGCAAATTTGGAAAACTCAGCAGTGGCCACAGGACTGGAAAAGGTCAGTTTTCATTCCAATCCCAAAGAAAGGCAATACCAAAGAATGCTCAAACTACCGCACAAATGCACTCATCTCACATGCTAGTAAATTAATTCTCAAAATTCTCCAAGCCAGTCTTCAGCAATACGTGAAGCGTGAAATTCCAGATGTTCAAGCTGGTTTTAGAAAAGGCAGAGGAACCAGAGATCAAATTGCCAACATCCGCTGGATCATTGAAAAAGCAAGAGAGTTCCAGAAAAACATCTATTTCTGCTTTATTGACTATGCCAAAGCCTTTGACTGTGTGGATCACAATCAACTGTGGAAAATTCTGAAAGAGATGGGAATACCAGACCACCTGACCTGCCTCTTGAGAAACCTATATGCAGGTCAGGAAGCAACAGTTAGACCTGGACATGGAACAACAGACTGGTTCCAAATAGGAAAAGGAGTACATCAAGGCTGTATATTGTCACCCTGCTTATTTAACTTATATGCAGAGTACATCATGAGAAATGCTGGGCTGGAAGAAGCACAAGCTGGAATCAAGATTGCCGGGAGAAATATCAATCACCTCAGGTATGCGGATGACACCACCCTTATGGCAGAAAGTGAAGAGGAACTAAAAAGCCTCTTGATGAAGGTGAAAGAGGAGAGTGAAAAAGTTGGCTTGGCTTAAAGCTCAACATTCAGAAAACTAAGATCATGGCATCTGGTCCCATCACTTCATGGGAAATAGATGAGGAAACAGTGGAAACAGTGTCAGACTTTATTTTTTAGGGCTCCAAAATCACTGCAGTTGGTGACTGCCGCCCTGAAATTAAAAGACGCTTGCTCCTTGGAAGGAAAGTTATGACCAACCTAGATAGCATATTGAAAAGCGAAGACCTTACTTTGTCAACAAAGGTCCATCTAGTCAAGGCTATGATTTTCCAATGGTCATATATGGATGTGAGAGCTGGACTGTGAAGAAAGCTGAGCACTGAAGAACTGATGTTTTGAACTGTGGTGTTGGAGAAGACTCTTGAGAGTCCCTTGGACTGCAAGGAGATCCAACCAGTTCATTCTGAAGGAGATCAGCCCTGGGATTTCTTTGGAAGGACTGATGCTAAAGCTGAAACTCCAGTACTTTGGCCACCTCACGTGAAGAGTTGAGTCATCGGAAAAGACTCTGATGCTGGAGGGATTGGGGGCAAGAGGAGAAGGGGATGACAGAGGATGAGACGGCTGGATGGCATCACTGACTCGATGGATGTGAGTCTGAGTGAACTCTGGGAGTTGGTGATGGACAGCGAGACCTGGCATGCTGCAATTCATGGTGTTGCAAAGAGTCCAACACAAATGAACTGAACTGAAGATTCAAGTATAAGTTTGTCCTTTTTCAAGGACTATTTTCTTTCTATTCTATTACTGAAGGAAGGAATAAACCATGAAGTTTCCACCTCTATGTCCTGAAAAAAATACAGAGGAAGAAAAATGTGAGTCAGTTTAGATGAAAAAGGATACATGAATATAGAATTGGAAACAAAGCCAGAGAAAGTTTCATGGGTCCAACATACAATAAGAAACTTGATTCTAGCAAATAGTAATAATAATTCCTATAAGACTCTCCATAGGTGAACTGTCATAATTTCTTATTAGGTAACTTTTTATAACTTTAAGGGAAAAAGAATCAACTGTATTAAAAAAAATCACTTTTCTGCATAAATTGGTTGAGCATATCATTCAGATAAATGTATTTATTTCAGAAGAAGTTTCTTCTGACAACTCCAGAATCAGGTCATTTCTGGGAAAAGTCTTTTCCTTCAGTTAAAGAAAAAATACTTTGTCAGGCACAGAATAGAGAAATGTATTTGTCACTGATTTGTGAGGTACTGAGTAAATTTTAGCCTTGAGCTATTATTCTTTCTAGAGTAGTCTGGTCTTTATCAGTGGTATGAGACTTCCCAGATATAGGGCACACTAGTTTTGCAAGCAACTGCATTTTTCTTCTACCCTGTTATTTTAGTATTTTTAAGAAAGTGTATATATAGTAATATTTTTTAATATTAACATATTTCTTAGCATATTAATTAAGATCCTTCTGGATTCAAGCTTGATGTTATTTAAAACAATTGGAAGATGGTGGTTGAAAAAGAGACTTGCAGGACTCCCCTGGTGATTAGATTCTGCACTTCCAATGTAGAAGGCATGGGTTCAATCCCTGGTCTGGGAAATAAGATCACACATGCTAGGGGGTGCATCAAAAAAAATGAGAGAGAAAGTGGCCAGAATTATTGAGCTTGTGCATGAACAGGAACAAAACAAAGAAAGCACAAAAATTAATCTATTTTGAGGGAATTTCCTGGCAGTCCACTGGGTAGGACTCCATGCTTCCAATGCCGGGGGCCCAGCCTCTCCCCACCAAAAAAAAAATTAACCTATTTTCTTAATACTGAACAGATACTGTATTCTAAACAACTGGGTGAAAAGTAGGATCAAAGGAAGGAAACTTTGGGATCGATTTATTGGAGAAGCAATTGGTAATGTAGCGCTAATCTCACCTATAACTATTTAATTTCTAGTCTTCAGAATATAAAATATATTCAATTAGAACACTTATTCACCAACTCATTCAGTCAGCATCAGATCAGATCAGATCAGTCGCTCAGTCGTGTCCGACTCTGCGACCCCATGAACTGCAGAACGCCAGGCCTCCCTGTCCATCACCAACTCCCAGAGGTCACTCAGACTCACATCCATCGAGTCAGTGATGCCATCCAGCCATCTCATCCTCTGTCGTCCCCTTCTCCTCCTGCCCCCAATCCCTCCCAGCATCAGAGTCTTCTCCAATGAATCAACTCTTAGAATGAGGTGGCCAAAATACTGGAGTTTCAGCTTTAGCATCATTCCTTCCAAAGAAATCCCAGGGCTGATCTCCTTCAGAATGGACTGGTTGAATCTCCTTGCAGTCCAAGGGACTCTCAAGAGTCTTCTCCAACACCACAGTTCAAAAGCATCAATTCTTCGGCGCTCAGCCTTCTTCACAGTCCAGCTCTCACATCCGTACATGACCACAGGAAAGACCATAGCCTTGACTAGGCAAACCTTTGTTGGCAAAGTGATGTCTCTGCTTTTGAATATGCTATCTAGGCTGGTCATAACTTTCCTTCCAAGGAGTAAGCATCTTTTAATTTCATGGCTGCAGTCACCATCTGCAGTGATTTTGCAGCCCAGAAAAACAAAGTCTGACACTGTTTCCACTTTCTCCATCTATTTCCCATGTAGTGATGGGACCAGATGCCATGATCTTCGTTTTCTGAATGTTGAGCTTTAAGCCAACCTTTTCACTCTCCACTTTCACTTTCATCAAGAGGCTTTGTAGTTCCTCTTCACTTTCTGCCATAAGAGTGGTGTCATCTGCATATCTGAGGTTATTGATATTTCTCCCAGCAATCTTGATTCCAACTTGTGTTTCTTCCAGTCCAGCATTTCTCATGATGTACTCTGCATATAAGTTAAATAAATATGGTGACAATATAGCATAGACTTGTTGAAATCCTATTATGTCCTAGCAGAAACAGTTTCAAATGTGTGCAGCCTATAGAGCTCCATCATTAGAAGGGTCCTCAGTTCAGTTGAGTCGCTCAGTCGTGTCTGACTCTTTGCGACCCCACGAATCGCAGCACGCCAGGCCTCCCTGTCCATCACCATCTCCGGAGTTCACTCAGAATCACGTCCATTAAGTCAGTGATGCCATCCAGCCATCTCATCCTCTGTTGTCCCCTTCTCCTCTTGCCCTCAATCCCTCCCAGCATCAGAGTCTTTTCCAATGAGTCAACTCTTCACGTGAGGTGGCCAAAGTACTGGAGTTTCAGCTTTAGCATCAGTCCTTCCAAAGAAATCCCAGAGCTGATCTCCTTTGGAATGGACAGGCTGGATCTCCTTGCTGTCCAAGGGACTCTCAAGAGTCTTCTCCAACACCACAGTTCAAAAGCATCAATTCTTCGGTGCTCAGCTTTCTTCACAGTCCAATTCTCACATCCATGCATGACCACTGGAAAACCATCTTGACTAGACGGACCTTTATTGACAAAGTAAGGTCTTCGCTTTTCAATATGCTATCTAGGTTGGTCATAACTTTCCTTCCAAGGAGTAAGCGTCTTTTAATTTCATGGCTGCAGTCACCAACTGCAGTGATTTTGGAGCCCTAAAAATAAAGTCTGACACTGTTTCCACTGTTTCCTCATCTATTTCCCATGAAGTGATGGGACCAGATGCCATGATCTTAGTTTTCTGAATGTTGAGCTTTAAGCCAAGCCAACTTTTTCACTCTCCTCTTTCACCTTCATCAAGAGGCTTTTTAGTTCCTCTTCACTTTCTGCCATAAGGGTGGTGTCATCTGCATACCTGAGGTGATTGATATTTCTCCCGGCAATCTTGATTCCAGCTTGTGCTTCTTCCAGCCCAGCATTTCTCATGATGTACTCTGCATATAAGTTAAATAAGCAGGGTGACAATATACAGCCTTGATGTACTCCTTTTCCTATTTGGAACCAGTCTGTTGTTCCATGTCCAGGTCTAACTGTTGCTTCCTGACCTGCATATAGGTTTCTCAAGAGGCAGGTCAGGTGGTCTGGTATTCCCATCTCTTTCAGAATTTTCCACAGTTGATTGTGATCCACACAGTCAAAGGCTTTGGCATAGTCAATAAAGCAGAAATAGATGTTTTTCTGGAACTCTCTTGCTTTTTCAATGATCCAGCGGATGTTGGCAATTTGATCTCTGGTTCCTCTGCCTTTTCTAAAACCAGCTTGAACATCTGGAATTTCACGCTTCACGTATTGCTGAAGACTGGCTTGGAGAATTTTGAGAATTAATTTACTAGCATGTGAGATGAGTGCATTTGTGTGGTAGTTTGAGCATTCTTTGGTATTGCCTTTCTTTGGGATTGGAATGAAAACTGACCTTTTCCAGTCCTGTGGCCACTGCTGAGTTTTCCAAATTTGCTGGCATATTGAGCATAGCAGTTTCATAGCATCATCTTTCAGGATTTGAAATAGCTCAACTGGAATTCCATTATCTCCACTAGCTTTGATAATTTCTTCCTCTGTTGTCTTGAAAAAGATATTTGATCTTTCTGAATCTCAATTTTACCTGTTATAAAATGGAGATGATTCATTCCTTGCAATTTTTGTTATATAAAGATTTGTGCTGATCAGATCAGATCAGATCAGTCACTCAGTCGTGTCTGACTCTTTGCGACCCCATGAATCGTGCAGCACGCCAGGCCTCCCTGTCCATCACCAACTCCCGGAGGTCACTCAGACTCACGTCTATCGAGTCAGTGATGCCATCCAGCCATCTCATCCTCTGTTGTCCCCTTCTCCTCCTGCCCCCAATCCCTCCCAACATCAGAGTCTTCTCCAATGAGTCAACTCTTCGCATGAGGTGGCCAAAATACTGGAGTTTCAGCTTTAGCATCATTGCTTCCAAAGAAATCCCAGGGCTGATCTCCTTCAGAATGGACTGGTTGGATCTCCTTGCAGTCCAAGGGACTCTCAAGAGTCTTCTCCAACACCACAGTTCAAAAGCATCAATTCTTGGGCACTCATTTGTGCTGATACATGCAGCTTAAATGACACTTGACAGGTACTTAAAATATAGAGATATGACGATGATCACTAATTCTCATCGCTTACAGCTTATTTTTCATTTAATGAAGCTTTTTTTCCCCTCATAATCAAAGGAATTCATGCTTATTATAGAAGACTGGTAATATTCTTAGATATCTAAAGAAGCAGAAGAACAAATTCTCCACCATAATGAGATGATAAAAATAATAAATTCATTTCCTGTCATTTTTTTGTATGAATCATTTTCTTTACCTAGTTAAAATCATACTTAGTATGTTGTTTATTTTTTGCTTAACATAGCATAAAGGTGTTTCCATATTATTCCACTTTTTTCATAAAAGACTTTAATTGTTGCTGAGTAGCCCACTGTATAAATGTCCCTAACCTTTTTTTTGTTTGTTTTTTGAAGAGACTCTCAAGCCACTTTTATTTCAGTGATAAAAGGGGTAGAAACACCAAGATAATTATGTATTAAGTGTTGTGGTAGTTTGCAAGAACAAAAGCTTTTAAGCTTACAATCCCACTGCACAGCAACTATTCTTCGAAGCAGCCACTTGGAACCACTGAACAATAAAATTGATCCTGCTTACCATGTACACCTCCATAGTAGGGAACAAAATACTGTTTAATAAAACAAATATTTCTAAAATGACACATGGTTATTATCATGCTGACAGAAATAAAAGAAGGTGAAGGAGACTAACAAACAGATACTCCCAAGCATTCAGCCTTTTGATCTCTGGAGGTCAAGAATTTCAGAATTATAAGAACAAATAACAAGGAGAGAAGAGAAGGTGGCAGGGGTCACTCTGTGGTGCAGAGTTAGGATGGGAGATGGAGAGCAAATTCTCACTTACTCGAGTCCAGATGGGATGCTTTGGGCTACCGAAGTACAGGTAAGAGGCTGAACTAGACCAGAAGTATAAAATCACAGCTTCTTTAATAGTTTGCATTAAGAGTTAAGTATACTGAAAAGTGATACAATCCGATATGTTGTTATATACCACAAGTAAGCTCTATGGGGTGGCAAAGAGTCGGACACGACTGAGAGACTGATTTGATCTGATCGAATATCTCACAAGAATGATAACTTTGTAGCTGGAAATACCTGCTCAAGCTAACAGCCTTTTAATTTGTATTGGCAGAAGAACAATGATGTCATAAGAGCAAGTAATTATAAGATGTATAATAGTGTTTTTTAATGAATCATACAAATTAAGACCAAGTGGTTCACGGACAACCTTAAAGATTCTCATCTTCTCTTTCCTTTGTGAACTAGACTTTTTATAGATGTATGTTAAAAAGAGGGAGGAATCAGAGCATCAGTTGCATAAAGAGAAAACTGACCTAAAACATAAGGCTGAACGAACAAATATTAGCAGTTGACTTCATGTCTAAAGTGATTCTTTTTGGATACATCTTAGTGAGTGCGTGCTCAGTCGTGACCGACTCTTTTGCAACCCCATGGACTGTAGTCTAGCAGGGTCCACTGTTCATGGGATTTCCTTGGCAAGAATACTGGAGTGAGTTGCCATTTCCTCCTCCAGTAGATCTTCCTGACCCAGGGATTGAACTTGTGTCTCCTGCATTGGCCGGTGGATGCACTACCACTGAGTCACCTGGAAGCCCATACATCTTAGTAGCGTGTTCTAATTTAATTGCAGAAGTCTGGAAGAGGCATGACTTTGAGGAAGGGTAACATACCTCTGAAGCTAACACTACACAGGGATAATTTTCAGGAAGAGATCAGGAAAGCCTTCAGGCACATTAATTGATCAGCGCTTTGGTGCTGATGCAGTGATGCCAGAGTTGACGGTCACATTGGTGACCTGCTCTGTAGATCTTTATGGAGAGTGGCTTAAAGAATTACTATCATCCACAGACTTTGTGCCTTTCTGTGGCCTTCCTCATCTCTGCTACAGTCTGCTGGACCCAGGACTTGATGACATTTTGTCTCTACCTTCTTTATCCCAAGACTCTGAGAGCTTTAGCACCTAAGATTCACCTTTCTGATTTATCTTTTACTCCTTCTTCCTCTTATTTTTACTCCTATCAAAATCAACCAGATGTATAGCAATGAAGTAGTTTAAAGAGTTGAAAAATATTATCATTAGTCCTTCAAAAGACAATGATTAATATTTTTCATCAAAATCGGGAAAGGTTTATTGTATATAATGGGGAGAGGGGGGTGGGGAAAGACATGTGAAAGCAGCAAGCCCAAGACCTAGCAGAGGGTGATGAAGTGCACAAGGTTGTTTGCTTTCCATAGAGTTAAATCAAATATGTAAGGACAAACTGAATGGAAGACAAGGCCCAAACGGTTATTATTCTCTATACGATGTCATTTGGCCTTGTATTAAATTGACTATTCTAAAGGGACCCATCAATTAAAAAAAAAATAATGGTCTGTCCAGCATAAAGCAATTTATAGTCAACATGTTCACCAGGCTAATCTTTTTTCTTCCCCCTTGCCTTCTATGTTATCCAAAATTTCTTGTCTTCCTTTCCAGAGAGGGGTTGGAGTAGAATCAGCAATTACTTGTGATGGAGTATGAATCTAACCATCATGTAAGAAACTTAGGAGTTTTCTAAATTTTTACAATTTTTGGCTATGCTGTACATGCACATGGGTTCTTAGCTCCGCAACCAGGGATCAAACCCATGCATCCTGCAGTGGAAGTGCAGGTTCTAAATAATGACCAGGCTAATCTTTAGGTTTGTTTTATGTGTGATGAGTAGTAGTGACATTAACTTTTTGATTATCTTTGCCAAAACTGTACTGTATTACTAAAGACATCAACGAACTAGAAGTTCTTCTTATGTTATTAATAACCTTAATCTGAAGCAGGACTTAAAATATGAGAACAATATCTAGACCGGAAAGGAATTAATAGATAATTCAATGAAACTCCAATAGCTATTTTAATGACATAATTACTAGGAAAGCTTGGCTCTAGAACCTGTGACTACATGATCAAAAGGAGAACAGTGCAAAGAATATGGAGAACTAACTTGAATAAGTCAAGTTACTGAAGATTTTTCCTTTGAAAGTCAAAATCTTATGATTGCTTTAGCATCATGTTTGAATGAACATTAAATCTGATCTAGCAAAGCAGCATTTTTGTTTTATTCACCCTTCGTGACTTCAGTTCACAAGCAATTGAATCAAATCACCATCCTATCAAAGAATTATAGCATGTAGGGCATTATTGATCATCTGGTCTAATTCTCTATTCTTATAGAGGATAAAAATTGAGGACTAGTTTATACCTTAAAAATGACCTCTAAGTCTATTGTTTAAAATATTATTTACTTCATCTTCTAAGGGATATACTGAGTAGTTTTATACTGCCACGTCCCCTACTACGCTTTTCTACAGTCTTAGTATTTCCTTTTATTATATACCAGAGGACTGTGAAACTTGATACAAGATGTAGGGCAACTGTACAATTAAATGAATGATGTGGGAGCCCTCTGAGGGCTAAGCCATAGAAAGAAACTGTAGTTATTTACTGCTCATACAGTCTGTTCTCACAGATGTACTGGGTATCATACCATGAAGTAGCCAAAAATCACTACCAGGAAAGTCAGGATATAATCTGTGGTTGACCTTTTATAAAGATAATGACAGATAAAATGATGTGGTCTTGAATTTTCTGCTAGTTAAACTGGTCATAATTTGTAAACATAAACCAACTAAAGTTGACTTTATTGTTTTAGGCAAAAAGTTACATATTTTGTTTTGGAGTTTCCCTTGTGTTTTTTTTTTTTTCCCCCCTATTTGTGTTCAGAATTGGACCTGTTAGTTCAAAAAGAGTCAGCATTCCAAGGGAGCATTGGAGATCTTTTTAAATGGATAAAAGGAAATTTTTTTTCTCTGCATGCAAGAGATATTTGTTTGTCAAGGGTGTAGAATTTACTGAATTGTAAGGAAATAGCTACAGAGGATCATTAATGGGCAGGGCATAAACCTTTTAAATATAATTAAGTTGAAAGTTCTTAAAGATATAAATTGTCTATCTGGAACTAGAAGGTACCTACAGATTTGCCTGAATGAAATGTTCAGTCATGATTTGTTCATTCATTCCACAGAGAAAACATCTGTATTTCTGAACAGATAAGTGACAAGGAAAGGCCACCTTCAGGAAGATCAATTTCCATTTCAAGTGAGGAGCCACACTTGTTAGAAGTTTATAAATTTTTTATAATTTGCCAATGCTCAAATCTTATTTCACTTTCTAATTTGCCAGTGCTCAAATCTTATTTCACTTTCCCCTATAGTGATTATCAATGATACTTTTTGATGAAAAGGACTTTTGTGCTGTCTTCAAAGACAGCCCTCCTTACCTGGACCTGAGGTGGGGATCAGCTGTGTGCTTCCCTATTCAGAGTCCTGGCCCGAGAGAGAGGAACCCTAAAGAACAGTGTGGGGGACAATGACTGCAAAGGTGAGGAAGAGGTGAGCCCAGAGGGTGCTGGCATGGAGCTAAGGAGCTGGGACCGAGGTATTTCTGTGTAGAGTTTCCTGATTTCCACAGAAATTCTCTCTCTTTTTTTTTTTTTTTGGCTGCACCACAGGGCTGGTGAGATCTTAGTTGTCCAATCAGGGATAGAACCTGGGCCCACAGCAGTGAAAGCACTGTGTCCTAATCACTGGATGCCAGGGAATTCCCTCTTTCTTTGTTTTCTATGATTTTGATCCTCTTCCTGTTCTGCTGCTGCTGCTAAGTCGCTTCAGTCGTGTCTGACTCTGTGTGACCCCATAGACAGCAGCCCACCGGGCTCACCCATCCCTGGGATTCTCCAGGCAAGAACACTGGAGTGGGTTGCCATTTCCTTCTCCAATGCATAAAAGTGAAGTCGCTCAGTCTTGTCTGACCCTCAGTGACCCCATGGACTGCAGCCCTCCAGGCTCCTCCATCCATGGGATTCTCCAGGCAAGAGTACTGGAGTAGGGTGCCACCGCCTTCTCTAGATCAATTAATACTAAATTGATCGAGGAATGAAGGCGAGCAGAAGTGTTAGGAGAAGATGGAATGTTAGGAGATCTGAGTCCAGATCCTGTTCACATCATTTTGGGGGATAAAGTATTTTACTTTTTAAGGATCAGCTTCCTTTTCTGATAAGGCTTTCCTCTCCCATGAGATTAAAGAGAAAGTATCTGCTTGGCACCTGACACCAACTAAGTGATCAATAAAATACTTATTTATTCAGAGTTAAAATTTTCTGAAAGTTATTCAATAACAATTGGCATCTGTAAAGAATGAGGAAGAAAAGTGGTCAAGTTGTTTTAAAGCTTTGCTTTAAAAGGTCTAGTGGGACTTCTCTGGTGGTCCAGTGCTTGAGACTCCACACTTTCAGTGCAGGGGGCGTGGTTTCCATCTCTTGTTGGGGAACTGAGATCTTACAGGCTGTTCAGTGCAGCCAAAAAATTAAAAAAAAAAAAAAAATCAGTCTAGTGAGGAAGCATATCTTTGATATCACAGCACAGCCATTTTGTCAGAGACACCTAGTATTCATATGCTTACAAGTTTCCTTTTGAGTTATCACTGTGGTGAGAAAATCAATGTGTGAGTTAATTTATCCAGCATAAGAAAATACTTTTGTGGGCTCATCTGCCTAAGAACATACCATTCTTCCTTCCAGAATCCGTCAGGGTGAAGACTATTTCATTGTTTTCTCCCTAATGGTTTCCTTAACTTGGCTGTTGGGAGAAAGTCGAAACATGAAAGGTTAAAACATCTTGCTAAATATTTCTCACAATGTGGTTTAAGTTGTTTTGTCTAGTCAAGATCTTAATAGCTTAAATAAAGGGGCTTCTATCATTTCCCTTGGGGAAAATATTTACAGAAGAAAAACATGAAAGCTTCCACAACACAGAATTTTTATCATTGTTGGAGATAAAGATAAAATCATTCAATTGTACTTATCTTGGCGTAGTTTCTTTGATAAAGAAAGATTCTTTGTGGTAATGCCTAATAAAAGGTCTAGCTTTCCTGGTGGGGTGCAGTGGTAAAGAATCCATCTGCAAATGCAGGAAATGCAAGAGACTTGAATTGGATCCCTGGGTCAGGAAGATACCTTGATGTAGGAAATAGCAACCGGCTCTAATATTCTTGCCTGGGAAATCCCATGGGCAGAGGAGCCTAGCGGGCTACAGTCCATGGGGGTCACAAAAGAGTTGGACATGACTTACTGACTAAACAACAACAAATCAAAGGACTACTTCAGTTCCACCGAGTAGAGGAACCTAGCAATATACGAGTGTGTGCTGAGTCAATTCAGTCGTGTCTAACTCTTTTCAACCCCATGGACCATTCCATGCCAGGTTTCTCCGTCCATGGGATTTTCCAGGCAAGAATACTGGAGTGGGTTGCCATGCCCTCCTCCAGGGCGTTATCCCGACCCAGGGACTGAACTCATGTCTCCTTCAGTTGCAGGCAGATCCTTTACTGCTGAGCCATCGGAGAAGCCCATTGGTTCCTGTAGGAAGAGGTTAAAAGTCATAGTCAAACAACTGAAATTCCTGAAGGATTCAAACAAGAACAAAAATGGAACTAAGAATCAACCACTTCAAATGTCCAGTTTTCCAAAACAGTGCTGTGCATGTAGACGTTTCTAAGTGTCCATGTGCTTTGCTATAATAGTAATTTCTTACCATGTTGCTACAAATAAAATCATTATAAAACATGAATTAAATAGAAAGTACCATGTTTGTGGTTTACACTGTCACATGGTGGTATTTCTCATCTGTTGGACTTTTTACTCCATAACGAAGCACTGAGGAACGACTGAGAGCATGTGTTCTAGAGGCCTGGGTTCAAATTATGGCCTTTCCTAAATGTGTAGCCTATCCTAACTTCCTCAGAGAAGCTACTTAACCTTTCTGTGCCCCAGCTTTCCTAATCAAAAAATCAGGAAACAAAAACACCCATGAAGTAGGGTTAATATGAAATTTAAATGAGATAACATACAGAGCCTGGAACTGAGCCTGGCTTGTGGTAAATATTAGCATACTTTATTCATATAATGTGTATCTCTCTTGCTAGAATCCAAGGGGCAGAAAGCTGTCTTTATTGCTATTTTATTCTCAGTGACTTGTGGGTAGCTCAGCTGGTAAAGAATCCACCTGCAATACAGGAGACCCCAGACCCCAGTTCGATTCTTGGGTCAGGAAGTTCCCCTGGAGAAGGGATAGGCTACCCACTCCAGTATTCTTGGGCTTCCCTCGTGCCTCAGATGGTAAAGAATCTGCCTGCAACGAGGGAGACTTGGTTGGGAAGATCCCTTGGAGGAGGGCATGGCAACCTACTCCAGTATTCTGGCCTGGAGAAAGCCCATAGACCGAGGAGCCTGGCAGGCTATAGTCCATAGGGTTGCAAAGAGTCGGACATGACTGAGCAACTAAGCACAGCCCTGTGCTGTGCTTACCTTTCTTCAGTGAGATAAGCTAGGCTGCATGACTCAGTTTTGTTCTTCAGGTTTAGTGCCATCGGAAGAGAAAATGTTGGGACTTCCTTGGTGGTCCAATGATTAAGAGTCCTCTCTGCAATGAAGAGGATGTGGGTTTGATCCCTGGTCTGGGAACCAAGATCCCACATGCCATGGAGCAACTAAACCTGTGTGCCACATGTCTGATAGTAAATATACCATAATGGTACACAATAAATAGAGCTGCAGAAATTGGGTCAGCAATCTGAACATTACTGATAAAATTTGTTGTAATAACAACAAAAAGAGTAAGATTTTAGTTAACAATTAAGTATCAATATTATTTCGTTAATTGTTACAAACATATCACACTAATTCATAATGTCTATAATAGGGAAAGCTCAGTGCCTAGGGTTGGTATATGTAACTCTTTGTACTATCTGCTCTATTTTTCTGTAAATTTAAAATGGTACTAAAAACTAAAATCAGTTACTATGCAGGAAATAATAAATTCAATCTAAGTTCATGGTCAAATAGTAAGATGACTGAATTAAGGCAAACTGAATCAAAGGTATTAGGAAAACCTGACACTGAAGAGTATCTTGTCTGAATACCGATACTATAGTGAAAAATGTGATTACTTCATACCTCCAATCAAAAACAATTAAAAGCTTACTTGGAAATAGCAAAAGCCCTAATTTGCTAAAGAGATGGGCCATGGAAATATCATTGACAACAATATATGTTACAGTTAAGTTCACATTTTACATTAAGTTGTTTTGTTTGTACATATGTCTTGTCCTAAAATAACAATTGCATTATTTTAAGAACAGTGAGGTAACTTCCCTCATGGTCCAGTGGCTAAGACTCTGTGCTCCCAATGCAGAGGTCCTAGGTTCAATCCTTGATCAGGGAACTGTTACCATATGCTGCAACTGAGACTTTACACTCTGCAACTAAAAAGATCCTGTCTGGCACAACTAACACCTGGAACAGCCAATAATTGTTTTTTAATTGGATATATCAATAATTGAAAAAATAATCTACAGGCTAGGTTAAAACCAGTAAGTGCCAGACTGATTCAGAACTGGCACCCTTAGGAAAAGGTGCCTGATAAATATCCAGTGGAATAAAATTGAATAAGAGGATATACGAAGCTATCTTTGGAATTTCCCTTCAGTGAAATGGCATCACCCCTAGAATTACTTTGTATGAAGCACAATAATTACACCCCTAAATTTTCTTCTAGAGGTTTTTGATCTCACAAAATGATACATAAAAGTTCTTTTATGTATGAAACATGGACTATTTATAATTATTTTAAAAATACTCACAGAAAGATTATTGAAAAGAGTATTGTTTTCATTGTTTAGTCTCTCAGTTGTGTCTGATTCTTTTGCAACCCCATAGGCTATAGCCCAACAGGCTCCTCTGTCCATGGAATTTTCTAGATAAGGATACTGGAGTGGGTTGCTATTTCCTTCTCTAGGGGCAAAGAGGATTAAGTATAAGTATAATCCGGGGTACAATTTTAATTTTGAGATTAACTCATGTAAAACTTTAATTCTATTCGACATTTCCTTTTTTTTTTTTTTTTTTAAGTAGAGAAAGGGCTTCCCTGGTGGCTCAGATAGTAGAGAATCCACCTGCAGTGCAGGAGAACTGGATTCAATCCCTGGGTTGAGAAGATCCCCTAGAGAAGAGAATGGCTACCTACTCCAGTATTCTTGCCTGAGAAATCACAGGGACGGAGGAGCCTGGCAGGCTACAGGGCAGGGTGTCATCAAGATTTGGACACAACTGAGTCACTAAGTAGAGAAAAATATGACCACTTACTTTCTCCTCCATGAGTATTTTCTCAGAATTGAGTTACTAAATATAAGTTGTTTACAGTGTTTTGTGGGGAAAAAAAAAAATAATGCTTAACTTTAAATAACTTAATAACCTTTATTTCTATGCAGAGAGAAAAACTGTTCAGAAAGATAGTCTGAAAACTGTTCTCTTCAAGCTATTTGGGTAAATATAGGTGTCTCTGTGTCCTCAAAAGATCTTGATTTTGATGTGAAGGCAAAAGACATAGAGCAAGACTAGACAAGCAACACCAGACATAGAGCAAATAACGTGAGCACCTTCTAAGTACCTAGCATTGTCCTGGGCGTGTAGGGGATACATTGGGAGCAAAATAGATGAGAACTCCTGCTTGATGGAGCTTACCTTTCTTCAGTGAGATAAGCTAGGCTGCATGACTCAGTTTTGTTCCTCAGGTACAGTGCCATAGGAAGAGAAAATGTTGGGACTTCCTTGGTGGTCCAACAGTTATGAATCCTCTCTGCAATGAAGGGGATGTGGGTTTGATCCCTGGTCGGAGAATGGAGACCCCACATGCCATGGAGCAACTAAACCTGTGCGCCACACGTAGAGAATTCATGCTCCACAGTGAAAGATCCCATGTGCCACAACGAAGACCTGTCACAGCCATATAAATAAATAATCTAAAAAAAGAAGAAGAGGAAATGTTGGATTGCTAGAAAGTGTGTTGTGTTTTTCTAACTAAACTGTATTTAAAAGAAAAAACTGGAGTGATCTCTCATGTCAAAAGAATAAGTGCTCAAACAGGGTTAGAATGGCATGAACTGGAATGGGGCTAAATACTGATTTTGTCAGCTGTTAGCTGTATAGTTGTCCTGAGCCCTGGCTTCCTTATCTGTACAATTGACTACTGTGATGACAAAATGAGATCCTTTATAAAGTGCTCACCTGCTACCTACCTAGAATGGGCACTAAGAAAAACGTACTGCACTGTCAAACTTCGAATCCCCAATTTTTATTTGTATTGAATATTTTTATTTTTTATAGTTTACTGAAGAGGTTAAGATTTACCCCGGATAATTAGATTTATCCTGTCTAAAATTTTATTTGTCATATTTTGGAGCATACCACAGGCTAAAATACACATTACAAACATATAGTCTGAATTTGTAAGTCACTTCATCCACTTCCACAACACTTTATCATCTGAAAATAGTGTTTTGGGGTTGTTTTTTTGTATGTATGTATGTATGTATATAAGAATGACTTTTTTAAGGTAGGAGGTCAAACACAAGTATTTTTAGTATCAATTCCATTTCCTAAGTAAGTTCATGTAGATGTGCCTGAGCTTGGTCCCCTCCTTTATTCTGATGAAAATTTGACACTTTTTTGGTGCGTGTATTGTGAGAGAATTTCATTGAGATTTAGCTGAAAGCTAAAACAAGCTATAACAAGCCTCAGACACAATGTCAGGTCTTTCAAACTGATAGAGTTTGGTTTTGAGAAAATAGAGGCCAACTTTGGTGGATTGGAAATGATAACTCACAAGGAAAAAATAATGATGCAACAATACCACAGAATCTAAGGTATGTATTTCTTGGAGCAAGTAATGAATAATGTTATATTTACATTGAATGACCTTTGGAAAATATTACTAAGTTTCTTTCCAGAAAAGGTAGAGAGAATTGGGAATTGATTTATTTTGTAACATCTGAGTAACTGAAAACCGTTGATATATGTCACCTCATTTTCCCTCAAAAACTCTTTGGATAGGACAAAGCAATAAAATATAATTTCTTTCATGTTTATAAATACAAATGAAGAAGCTTATTTTGATTCTTAAGTTCAAAACAGTGTTGACCACAAACTCAAGGTAAGAATCCAGGCTTCACTCCATCAGCTTCCACGACTTTTTTTAATCTTCTACTTCGAGCAGTCAGGTCCGATCACCAAATTTAGGAAGACAATCAACACTATTAATTAGTGACAAATACCCTTGATTTTGAGAAATAACAAGAAGTCTTTTTAAATACTTTCTTTAGTCAAGGTCCTTTTCCTTTGGTTTGTATTTCAAAAATTATAAATCTTCCTGCTTCTTGGTAACAACTATCAGCATAGCTCCTAACTGGGCCAAGGCCACTGTACTTCTCTTTGAGAGATACAACAATAGCATGATGGAGCTTTGAGCTTAATACGTAGACCCTGTCAATTCACTTAAAAACTTTTTATAAATTTGTAAGGCCAAAATAATGTACGAGATTATAAACACACAATGGGTCACTTGTGAAAGGTATCTCTGAGCTAGGAGTCAAAGAATGGTTTTGATTCTCACCTAGCACAATGATTACTAATGATAAAACCTTGGGCCATGATTTAACCTCTGTGGGTCTGTTTCCTTGTTTGAAATAGGAATAATAATAA
Source organism: Tragelaphus eurycerus (assembly GCA_935064755.1). Classification (NCBI taxonomy): domain Eukaryota; kingdom Metazoa; phylum Chordata; class Mammalia; order Artiodactyla; family Bovidae; genus Tragelaphus; species Tragelaphus eurycerus. The sequence goes on from CAKXYN010000012.1 coordinate 37,858,199, forward strand.
TGTTGTTGTTTAGTTGCTAAGTCATATCTGACTCTTTGTGACCCCGTGGGCCATAGTCCTCCAGGCTCCTCTGTTTATGAGATTTCCTAGGCAAGAATACTGGAATGGGTTGCCATTTCCTTCTCCAAGGGATCTTCCTGACACAGGGCTCAAACTCATGTCTCCTGCATCAGCAGGCAGATTCTTTACCACTGACCCACCAGGGAAGCCTTGGTGTTGGTGTTGTGGCTAAGCTGTGTCTGACTCTTTTGCAACCCCATGAACTGTAGCACTGTTTAAATCACAGAATATTTTTATGAGGATATATATATATATAGATGATAATATATCTGGTAATATATGTGAATCTGCCTGACAATATATATTATCATATATATCATAAAAATTTTTTATAAACATAGTAATATGTTAAACATATTAGTCTTATAATCTGTGAAATAAATATAGTTGGGTTTTAACATGTATTATTTAATTAAATCTTAGATGTTATAAGCTTTAAGTCACACCAGTATTTTATGTACCACCATAAAAGAAAAAGACATTATCAAGTAAACTAGGACACAAAGATGCATCCTATTTTCAGTGATATTAACATCTGAAAAAAAGTTCATCTTATTTTAATAGATGGAATGTGGTAAATTACTTTGTCAACCTCACTTAACTTATATATGTGTCATTTCAGATTTAACTATTGTGAAAGTAGCATGGTTTTTAATTCTGCAGTTTCCACATTCAACTTAAAAGGTATGAATTTAAGAGTAGTACATGAACCTAGATTCTGGCATGACAGACTGAGAATCTACTTTCTGCCATTTAATCAGCTACATGGTCTTTACTAAGTAACCGTTGTTGTTATCATCATCATTATTATTGTTTTAAATATTGTTTATGATATGAAACAGTTGGCAATGCTCATAGTGACTTGTATTGGATAGAGGAAATTAATCCTGTCCAAGAAGTTTCGAAATATTGTCTATTGATCACAAAAGAACTGAGTGAAAAATATATTTGATTCAAGGCAACTACATCTCCATTTCTGGAGAAACAGCTCAGAGCTCTCAGGCTGCTGACAGTGGGTCAGAATCTGATGGATGAAATGTTCATTCATACATATGACTACAGTGTGCTAATAAATCATTTCCTCCAAATGCTGCTCCTGTCACCATTGCATCACCTAACAGTACAACAGTTCTCAGAAAACATTTGGAACAAATGTGCACTCTTTTAAGAATATGTTATGTTTTATCTAAACCCCAAACTGTCATGCTCATTTCAATTTTATTCACAATATGTAAGAATATATTCTATTTTTGCTAGAAGAAAAAATATTCAATTGAAGTCAACATATTTTGTCCATCAGATCAGATCAGATCAGATGCTTATATGTAAATCATTTATCAGTAAGTCCAAGATGCAAAAAATATACATTTCATCCTCTTTTTCTTTTTGAATGTGTGGAAAAGAGCAGTGTCTTAACTCTGTCAACTTGCATATTATATGTTGTTGTTTAATCACTCAGTTGTGTCTGACTCTTTGTGACCCCATGGACGGTGGCCCACCAGGCTCTTTTGTCCATGGGATTCCCCAGGCAAGGATACTGGAGCGGGTTGCCATTTCCTCCTCCAAGGGATCTTCCGGACCCAGGAGTCGAACCCACTTCTCCTGCATTGGCATGTGGGTTTTTACCACTGAGCCACCAGGGACGCCTCACATACTTCGTGGCGTAGGTAAATTACTAAAACACTCTGGGCTTCAAATTGATCACCCAGATATGTGTTATGTAGATAATAGGAATTCAAAAACCTGTGAGAATAAATAGATAATATAAAAGTATCTGGTATGTAATAAATACTCTAATACATTAGTTGCTATCTCCAGAATGATGTAGGCTTTATTATATTTTCATTCTGAATTCTCCAAAGGGCCAAGTCCTTCATTTTGAGATTTCTAGAGACTCACATATCGCAATTCTGGGTAAAGATTTGATAGCATGAATTAAAGGCTCTTTTCTATGTATTCGAAATATGTTTTCAATATGAACATTGAGGCTGCTTGGCAATGAGACCCCTGACCTTTTCGCTAGCACTCTGCATCAAGCCTAAGCTAAATACAGCACTCTTACTCCATGAGACAGAGTTGGGTTTATTGTTAATTTTTATACAAATGTATATATGAGTGTAAAGGTGTTCCCTTAGACAACTTTGCTACTCAAAGTTTGGATGGCATGACCCTTAGTTGACCTGTTTTATGAGGTACAAATCAACTGGGTAATGAAGGGCCTTTTTGCACTCTCAAAACAAAATGCTCATTCAGTATTCTCTTGGCTGCTCCAGGCATTGTTAGAGCTGTAAACTTTTAGTTCTTTGATCTCTAGCCTCCAGTTCATCCCTGGTCCTGTGTGGCTTTCTGTAAGATTAAGTCTCTCAGTGTGGCTGTCCAGAGTAACCACAAAAGAATGTTTATGCAGTAGGAACAGTTTCTCTGGACAGTTTTTCACCGAGGTCAGCAATGAGCCTCTGGCATCCTGATACTTACAGACTTCTTAGTGTGACACTTTTGGCCTCAATTATCCAGGGACAAGCATTGTCAGTGCAACAGGAATTGGTCCACGTCAAGCTGACAGAGTTACAGAGCCTGCTGAGGGAGACTGCAGGTGTATAAGTTTTCTTGCCAGGAGGCTCAATGTTCATTTGGCTTTGTCTGATAAGAAAATGAACAATATTTGTGTTTCAAGATCATATTATAACTTTAAAAAGTCTATGAGTAACAGAATTAAGAAACACTTGATTCCAAGAGCGTCAATAGTTTTTTTCCCCAGCATTCAATTCAACTTGGTTCTTAATTGCACAGACCTCACCGCCTGAGTATGTCAAATTCACTTTTTCCTTTCCTTTTTGGATGGCAATGCGTGGAATGCCCTTGTGTAAACACACCCAGGGCATGAGCACAGTTCCACTTCATTTCCTCAACCTTTTGTTTTGCTCTTCCCTCATTCTCCTGTGTCTGCATTCCTTGGCTATTGATGGGTTCAGTCAGCATCACCCAAGAAGGTGTATAGAGGAACTTATGAAGTAAAGGCCAAGAAATCAATTCAAACTAAAATAATAATGATAAAAAAAGGTTAGGTGTATTAGTCAGAGTTTTCCAGAAAAACAGAATTGATAGCCTGTATATACAAAGAGAGAGAGATTTATTTTAAGAAATGAACTGATGTCATTGTGTCGGTTGGCAAGTCTGAAATCTGGAGGACAAGCTGGCAGTCTAGGGACTCATGAGACGGATATGGCAAGCAAGGCCAGTCTCACTGGAAAGACATCATTTTCTTCTTTCCTAGGAAACTCTAATCTTTTTCTCTTAAGGTCTTCAACTGATTGAATGTGGACCACCATCTTAGACACAGTAATCTGCTTTACTTTAAAGTCTACTGATTTAAATGTTAATCACATTTTAAAAAAATGACCTACCCAGCAACATCAAGACTAATGTCAGACCAAACACCTGGATACTATAGCCTAGGGAAGATGATGCATAAAATTAACCATCATAGTAGGATATTCATTTACAATAACTGAAAGAACATTCAGGCTCTACATTTCAGTAAATAAAACATATTTTACCAAACAAGGAATAAAATATAATTGTAAATGTTTTTAAGTCAGTAAAAAAATGAGCACAATGTCAATCAATGCTCTGAGAATATTGCAGGATTCAGGCCGAAAAATTAGCATCAATCGAACTCTCCTACTCCACCTTTAAATTTTATTTTGAATAAATCTCTTAGAGTCATCTTTGAAGTCACTCATGATAATTTTTTTCACATTTTCTTCCAGTGACTTTTACGGCTAAAATTTCTTGTTTTGACTCTTGTGAAACTAACTAAAATAGGTAGAGATAAAACATAGAACTTTCATTTCACACATTCTGTACATTCCTCACATTAAAAAAATTTTTGAGCTAAATATAGCAGATACATGTTTTATTTATTTATTTTTTATTTATTTTTTTTTTCAGATACATGTTTTAATATAAAGAGTATATGACTATGTGTAAAGCAGAACTTAAAAGACCTTTAAGAATAAAAGTAAGCACATTTTAACTTTATTTCATAGGCATGTTATTGTTTCAGTCCTTAATAAAAGATGATACATCCCAGGAGTTAGCTGAATTCTAATGACTCTTCTAAATATTATCTTAAAAGCTTCGTTTGCTATTTTGATTTCTGGATTTTCAAAATTGTTTACTTATTAAATTTTCTTATTTGATTCCTAATAGTTGAATGAAATTATTAAGCATGCAATCAGCTTTCCCAAATGACTGAAGTAAGAATCTACTTATGGTAGATGACTAGAACAAACTTCTTAAAATCTATTTTGTTTATTTCAAAGATAAAAATTTTGAGTTAAAATACTCAAAGCATATTCAACTGGAAATAGTTAGCCATGGGAAGGTGGAATGAGCTTGAATGTGTAAGCAAAGGAGTAGGTGGAGCAAGAACATGAATGCAGTGCCACCAAGCACCGGATGTGTCACATTTCTGATCCCATTAATTTAAATTGCTAAGCAAAATAAATGCAACTCTTCTCATCTTCAAAGCTCTTCATAAAAGAAAACAGAATTAAGTACCATAATGCTAGGGTGATTCCTGTTTAGCTGACCAAGAAACTGATGAGAAACTCTAATGGCCTTTCTAAGGCTGCAACTGAGCTTTGACAAAGCCAGGATTAAAGAGTTCCCGGCCCTGTCTTCACCAGGCACTTCTCTCTCTGGATCCTGAACCGGTACAAATGAATCACAAGATCACTGGCAATCTGGCTGCCACATGGAAACAAGCAAGCTGTCAGGCATTAGTTGGTTCAATCTAGGTAATGCAGAGCATAAATTCAGCAGTGCTATCTCAGGTTAATCCAAAAGAAGATGAATAAAACCCTGTCGGGAACAAAGAGAGGGTCAAAATATTTGCAGTGCCCCTTCAGAAAAACTCAAAACAAAGCAATAAAAGGAAAATTGATCTGTTTGCAGCACTGCTCAGGAATTACAGGCTCCCAGTCCTGAAACCTCTCCGAGGAAAGCTGTCGATCCTAAAAAATGCACCCTGTTTTAGGAAGACTGCTTTCCAAGGCAACTTTCTTACTTGACCTATTTCAGCAGTTGATTTTGCCTTTAGACACTTTGCTGCTAGTTTGCAACATGGCAATAAAATGGTCTTAGGAGCTTCATACACATTCTAGTTTAAGAAAAACTTTGTCTTATAAAGTCATGGAATTTTCATAAATAGACTAGACAGTTTGTCACCATTTGGCCACAGAGATATTTTTGTGGCTGTGAAATTTTCGGCTATCAGAGACACACAAAGGGCACAGGGCCATGTTTTCTGGGCCAAACACATACCTCTTGCCTTCACATCCTCTGCAGACCCCCAATTCATACATGAATGGGAAGTGAATCACATTTCAGTTAGTTACATTTCCCCTAGAGTCTGAAAAAGTTGAACATTTTGCTTGGCTTCCTTCTGAACAAGGTATTTTCAAAGCAACACAGACCAGATCTCACATAACTGTCATTTACCTGGACTGCAGAGTGTAAAATCATCCATTAAGCAAATGACAGACACTGTTAACATTTCCCTCGCTATAATATTTAACAATGATTTTTTTAAAAAATTGCTGGTCTCTAGAAGAAAGATGGTTGAGGTTACTATAGAAGACAGGGAGAGTGTTCCCTTGTAATCTGTAATATTCTCCTGAAGTAACAAACACCAGGATGTCAGAAGCAAGTGGGCCCGAGCCTTTGTGGGCCTGCCATAGGCTTTAGGAATGCATGGAGTGGACCTTCACATTGTGCTTCTTCTTCCCAAGCTACACACCCAGTGTCAACGTTCCTCCTCTTAAAGGGTATCAAGCTCGCCTTTAAGTTCTTATTTTGAGAAGTAGACAAAGGACAGTGAGAAAACATTAATGAAACAACAGAGAAATACTGTGGCTTGTAAGAGTTGTTTCTCACTATTTTTCTTTTAATATTTTTTTTTGATGCGAACTATTGTAAAAGCCTTTATTGAATTGGTTACAATATCGCTTCTGTTGTTTATGTTCTGGTTTCTTGGCGGCAGAGTGTGTGGGATCTTAACTCCCAGACCAGGGATCCAATCTGCACTGCATTGGAAGATGAAGTCTTAACCACTGGACCACCAGGGAAGTTCTTCCTCACTGTTTTTCTTTGTTAGCCAACTTGAGACTCTGAGGCTTGTGTTCCTGTCTTTCCATTTAGAGATGCTGATTCTAGTCAGAGTAGGATCTCCGATGGATGAAGGTCCTGGAGAGGAAACCCAGTTTGCACAGGGCGGCAAGCAGAGTGAAGACGCTACGGACTCTAGAGCCAGCTGCTCTGCCTGGGTTGCAGAATGTGGATGCAATTCATACTGCATTGACACCCCGTATTGGTGAATAGAGAACCTGCAAGAAAGAAAGGAAGCGGGGAAAGGCCCACAGGAGCTGTAATACCCGTTTCCACCCCACAGGAGCCTAATACCGTTTCCGCCGACAGGACCCAATGCAGTGCAGGTTGGATCCCTGGTCTGGGAGTTAAGATCCCACACACCCTGCAGCCAAGAAACCAGAACATAAACAACAGAATATGGTAACCAGTTCAATAAAGACTTTTACAATCGTTCGCATCAAAAAAAATATTAAAAGAAAAGTAGTGAGAAACAACTCTTAGAAGCAGCAGTATTTCTCAGTTGTTTCACTAATGTTTTCTCACTGTCCTTTATCTTCTTCTCAAAATAAGAACTTAAAGCTGAGCTTGGCATCCTTTGAGAGGAGGCACTTTGGGCGTGTTCATTGCAGGAGGCCAGGAAGTACTTGATGACCAATATTTTCCATACTGACCCCAAATCAGAGCTTCATTTAGTGTTTCTTTTCTTTTTTTTAATTAAATTTTATTTTGCTTAATTTCACAATATTGTATTGCTTTTGCCATACATCAAGATGGATCTGCCACAAGTATACATGTGTTCCCCATCCTGAACCCTCCTCCCCTCCTCCCTCCCCATACCATCCCTCTGGGTCGTCCCAGTGCACCAGCCCCAGGCATCCGTTATCAGGCATCATACCTGGACTGGCGACTCGTTTCAGATATGATATTATACATATTTCAATGCTATTCTCCCAAATCATCCCACCCTCTCCTGTTCCCAGAGTCCAAAAGTCTGTTCTATACATCAGTGTCTCTTTTGCTGTCTCATAAACAGAGTTATTGTTACCATCTTTCTAAATTCCATATATATGTGTTAGTATACTGTATTTGTGTTTTTCTTTCTGGCTTACTTCACTCTGTATAATAGGCTCCAGTTCCATCCACCTCATTAGAACTGATTTAAATGTATTCTTTTTAATGGCTGAGTAATATTCCATTGTGTATATGTACCACAGCTTGCTTATCCATTCATCTGTGGATGGACATCTAGGTTGCTTCCACGTCCTGGCTATTGCAAACAGTGCTGCTATGAACATTGGAGTACATGTGTCTCTTTCAATTCTGGTTTTCTCAGTGTGTATGCCCAGCAGTGGGATTGCTGGATCATAAGGCAGTTCTATTCCCAGTTTTTTGAGGAATCTCCATACTGTTCTCCATAGTGGCTGTACTAGTTTGCATTCCCACCAACAGTGCAAGAGGGTTCCCTTCTCTCCACACTCTCTCCAGCATTTATTGCTTGTGGACTTTTGGATCGCAGCCATTCTGACTGGCATGAAATGGTACCTCATAGTGGTTTTGATTTGCATTTCTCTGGTAATGAGTGATGTTGAGCATCTTTTCATGTGTTTGTTAGCCATCTCTATGTCTTCTTTGGAGAAATGTCTATTTAGTTCTTTGGCCCATTTTTTTGATTGGGTCATTTATTTTTCTGGAATTGAGCTGTGGGAGTTGCTTGTATATTTTTGAGATTAGTTGTTTGTCTGTTGCTTCATTTGCTATTATTTTCTCCCATTCTGAAGGCTGTCTTTTCACCTTGCTTATAGTTTCCCTTGTTGTGCAGAAGCTTTTAAGTTTAATTAGGTCCCATTTACTTATTTTTGATTTTATTTCCAGTATTCTGGGAGATGGGTCATAGAGGATCCTGCTGTGATGTAAGTCAGAGAGTGTTTTGCCTATGTTTTCCTCTAGGAGTTTTATGGTTTCTGGTCTTACATTTAGCTCTTTAATCCATTTTGAGTTTATTTTTGTGTATGGTGTTAGAAAGTGTTCTAGTTTCATTCTTTTACAAGTGTTCAACCAGTTTTCCCAGCACCACTTGTTGAAGAGATTGTCTTTAATCCATTGTATATTCTTGCCTCCTTTGTCGAAGATAAGGTGTCCATATGTGCGTGGATTTATCTCTGGGCTTTCTATTTTGTTCCATTGATCTATATTTCTGTCTTTGTGCCAGTACCATACTGTCTTGATGACTGCGGCTTTGTAGTAGAGCCTGAAGTCAGGCAGGTTGATTCCTCCAGTTCCATTCTTCTTTCTCAAGATAGCTTTGGCTATTCGAGGTTTTTTTGTATTTCCATACAAATTGAGAAATTATTTGTTCTAGCTCTGTGAAGAATACCGTTGGTAGCTTGATGGGGAGTGCACTGAATCTATAAATTGCTTTGGGTAGTATACTCATTTTCACTATATTGATTCTACCAATCCATGAACATGGTATATTTCTCCATCTATTAGTGTACTCTTTGATTTCTTTCACCAGTGTTTTATAGTTTTCTATATATAGGTATTTAGTTTCTTTAGAAAGATATATTCCTAAGTATTTTATTCTTTTTGTTGCAGTGGTGAATGGAATTGTTTCCTTAATTTATCTTTCTATTTTCTCATTATTAGTGTACAGGAATGCAAGGGATTTCTGTGTGTTGATTTTATATTCTGCAACTTTACTATATTCATTGATTAGTTCTAGTAATTTTCTGGTGGAATCTTTAGGGTTTTCTACGTAGAGGATCATGTCATCTGCAAACAGTGAGAGTTTTACTTCTTCTTTTCCAATTTGGATTCTTTTTATTTCTTTTTCTGCTCTGATTGCTGTGGCCAAAACTTCCAAAACTATGTTGAATAGTAATGGTGAAAGTGGGCATCCTTGTCTTGTTCCTGACTTTAGAGGAAATGCTTTCAATTTTTCACCATTGAGAATAATGTTTGCTGTCGGTTTGTCATATATAGCTTTTATTATGTTGAGGTATGTTCCTTCTATTCCTGCTTTCTGGAGAGTTTTTATCTTAAATGGATGTTGAACTTTGTCCAAGGCTTTCTCTGCATCTATTGAGATAATCATATGGTTTTTATTCTTCAGTTTGTTAATGTGGTGTATTACGTTGATTGATTTGCAGATATTGAAGAATCCTTGCATTCCTGGGATAAAGCCCACTTGGTCATGGTGTACGATCTTTTTAATGTGTTCTTGGATTCTGATTGCTAGAATTTTGTTAAGGATTTTTGCATCTATGTTCATCAGTGATATTGAAGGCCTTTTGATTTGTAAGAGTCCACAGACTAAAATACAAACAACTAGGGGCAGGAGAGGGGGCGTGCCTCTTAGGAGTAATTTGCATGACAATGGAAAATGGGCCCCTGTAAGAAGGAAACAAAAATGATACTCCCAGAATGACAGAGAGGGGATGGAAAGAACTAGAAGCCCTAAGACACCATATTCTGTGTTTGCCCTGAAAAGCTATGTCCACAGGTAGCAGAAGTGGCAAGATTTCAACTGACTATAAGAAATTGGGCTATCCATTCTCTAGACTGGGCTTTTACTCACTTAAGTGAAAGCCTGAACAATTTTCATGCAAGAAACATGGCACTGAAACTGGAAGGAAGAAAAAAATACTACAGTGAGTGACGGTATGCTTTTTTTTTTTTTCTAATTTGGAAATATGGAGGTCAATAATGTCAATCTTATTGGAAAACATTTCAACAGAAATTTCTATCAAAATAACCAACATGATAGATCTAAATACCACCCTAAGAAAACTGATATACTCAGATTGCTCTTACTAGCAACTGCTGGTAGGAGAAAGCATGCTGATCTACTCTAAAACCAAGTATACATATAAATATTTAATCCTATAGTAGACACTTGACCCCTCTTTAAATTTCTATGAGAATTATTATATGAAAATAATACAAGTAGAAATTTCAATCCTATATCTCAAGGCTAGATCTAGCAATACCTATTCCTTTATGCTTTCCCCTATGTTCTCAACTTGATTAACTGCCACCTTTGCATTTCTTGGTGTTCAGCTTTTCCTTTGATAAGCCCTTAAACAATTGGTATCATCATCAGATGTTTGTATGCTGCCTTCCCCCATCAAACTACAAGTTCTTTGAGGGTCTAGGATTTATTTAACTCCTCTGTCTTTATTCTCATTGTTTTTAATGTGCTTTGCAAACAATAAGTGCTTAATAAAGAGTTATCAAATTGAATTTCATACCCAAATTAGATAGCATCTAAATCATTTAAAAATTTAAAAAATTACAGTCCCTTGAGTTTATGCAGTATGTGTTCTCTAATACCAAAATTGAATTATCTCAACTAATTTCACTAGATCTCCATAATAATAAAAAAAAATCAGCTTTTTTTATTCTCCTAAGTTTAGCTAGAAACTAAAACACAGAGGTGAAATACAAATTTTTCAAAGAATAGTGGGAGAAGGAAATGGCAACCCACTCCAGTATTCTTGCCTGGAGAACCCCAGGGATGGAGGAGCCTGGTGGGTTGCTGTCTATGGGGTCGCACAGAGTCGGACAGGACTGAAGTGACTTAGCAGCAGCAGCAAAGATTAATGACAGAATGGTCAAGCGTGTACCAGAAACATACTCCTGAAGTCCTTTACAGTGGTGTATACAAAAGCCCAATTTAGCTTTACCTATACACCTTTAAATGTCTCAGGTCACATGCTCTTCAAATTTTTAAGTGGCAACTATGCTGCTTGAGTAATAGCTCATTTATAACTGATGTTCAACACATGTAATAGTAGAATAAAAGGAGAAACAAGTGCCACTTGCCTCTGACTCTTCAGAAGAGCTATAGACTACAACCATTAGATCTTTTTGTTTAAAATTAATTAATTTATTTTAATTGGAGGCTAATTACTTTACAGTAGTATAGTTGGCTTTACCATACATTGACAAGAATCAGTCATGAGTGTACATGTGTCCCCCATCCTGAACCCCTCTCCCACCTCCCTCCCCATCCCATCCCTCATGGTCATCGCAGTACACCAGCCCTGAGCACCCTGTCTCATGCATCGAACCTGGACTGGCGATCTATTTCACATACAGTAAGAAACATGTTTCAGTGCTATTCTCTCAAATCATCCCACCTTCACCTTCTCCCACAGAGTCCAAAAAAAATCTGTTCTTTTGCTGTTTTGCATATAGGGTCATCACTACCGTCTTTCTAAATTCCATATATGTATTAATATACTGTACTGGTGTTTTTGTTTCTGACTTACTTCACTCTGTATAATAGGCTCCAGTTTTATCCACCTCATTAAAACTGATTCAAATGCATTCTTTTAAATAGCTAAGTAATATTCCATTGTGTATTTGTACCACAGCTTTCTTATCCATTCATCTGCCGATGGACATCTAGGTTGCTTCCATGTCCTAGCTATTGTAAACAGTGCTGCGATGAACATTGGGGTACAGGTGTCTCCTTCAATTCTGTTTTCCTTGGTGTGTATGCCCAGCAGTGGGATTGCTGGTTCATATGGCAGTTCTATTTCTAGACAACCATTAGATCTTAATGGCTAAGGCTCAGAGAGCACTCACAAATTTGGGCTAAATTAAGTAGGAAGAAAAGGTGGTCAAAAGGAACATGATTATGGACAACTTTCTTTTTTTTCTTCTAATTTTATTTTCTGAAAAACTTTTATTGGCTTCTTTTATAGTCCTTATGTTTGAAAAGTAGATGAAAAAGGATAATATAAAATGCAACACACTGAACATGATTATTAAAACAATAATTGGATACTGTCAATGCCAATTAGTTTGAGTTTTTAAGAGAAAATAAACTCATAAAAAGTCTAAGGACTGCTTTTTTTTTCTTTTCTTTTTTTTTTTTTTGAGGCCAACTCCATTCCCACCTTTTTTCTGGTATCATATTCTGCTGCTTTATTTGCTTTATTCCTGGAGTTAGGGCTTTATTTATTTTGCTTAGTTATTTAACAAACCGTATAGCTCTTCATATGACTGTCAGGTACTGCTCTAAACAGTTTACAAAATTAATTTAATGTCTATTGACAATCCAAAAGATAGGTGGTATTTTATCTCAATTTCAGAAAGAATTGAAGCATAAAAAGATTGCATAATTTATCCAAGGTTACCATCTCAAGATGAATGGAGCCAGTAAATGAGGCATCACTGGTAACTGTGCTTTGTCCTACGAAGTCTCACCTCCTTCTAAAAGTGAGCTTAACAGAAGCTGATAATTCTTAAAATATATCATTCGTCCCTCCACTTCACCACTGACCCTTTTCAGTAGCCCACAAAGATACATTTGTTATTAATGCTTTTAGCTTATAGTCCAACTGCGTGTTCTTTGTCCTTCGTTGATAGAGGTCCATTAAAGCAGACTGACCACTTCCTAGAAGAAGGTGCTCTTTCTGTGTAACTTTCACTATGCAGTGTCCATCCTGGTTTATGAAGAAAATAACTTCATAAACTCATCTGCTGGAGATTAAAAAGAAACTCAACAAACATTTATTAGGCAAGTATTAGATGTGATATACTGCGATAAGCATGGAAATGATGGCAGACTTCTTGCCCTCTGTGCTAACACATGCTAACAGATGATACGAGCACAAGCCGAGAAGACAGATGACTGCTTCTTTGCAGTGCAGGGCGCCGCGCTTTCTCCTGCGGTAGCCCCACGGGAACCTTCGCTTCTGCTGGAGCCAGCCCACTGTGAATGATGGTGTTTCAGGCTCGCGAGGCCTGGAACATGTTGCTTAGTGGGAGGCGGGCTTCTTGTCTTCTGCTCCCATTTGGCAAGGACACCTCATTATGTAAGACGGCCACTGTTTATCTGCACCATATTTATGGTTTCTACAAGGGTTGTTCTAAGGTTTGGCAGATATGAAGGAATATTTTATAAAGCAAGGCTTGTAGCCGCAAGACCTCAAATGAAATTTCTGGAGTATATCTAAAGTACCTTTAAATTGTTAATCCTAAGGTGATTTAATGTCTCTCTCTCTACCCCTCTCCCCTCCATTGGGCATATTCAACTGATTTAGATGAGAAGTAAACTCTTAAGGCCTGGGTACAGTTAGTTCATTGTTATTCCTAAGTTTAAAAACAAGTAAAAATACATTTAGTTGCCCTTTGAAACCTAACCAGCCTAAAGGATATCTAAGTTTATTTCATCTTTTGCAAGTATTTCTAAAAAGTTGGAGTCAGAACAGAACCTAATCATTCAAAGACCTCTCTTCACTGCCCAACCTGAATCCCATAATATTGTTTTTAATAGCTTGCAGTTAACACCCTGATGCTTGTGAATGGGAGATTTCATAAAGGTATGTTTGGGGAGACTCAGTGAAGTGCCAAGTGTCTACTAAGAATTAGTTCTTTATTCAAACATTATTATTTTCTTGTTAGCTTCACTGGACATTTATATCTAACAGTCACTACATAAATCTGGAAATTAATAAAACAGAACCTCAACACAAGAGAGTGATCACTTTACATGTCTTTGTTCTAAAGCTGATTTAATGTCCCTGGGTATATAAGAACCATTTTACGAGCAGACAACTTCTATGGTTTATTTCCAGTACCACCTAGTGTATTTTGTACTTTAACATACATCTGATTTAGATTGTCTCCACCTGATTAAACAGCTTAAAAACAAAACAAAAAAGGCCCGTTTAGGACTGCTTTTCAGCCCCAGTCTAGAAAAGTAAATATTTCCATTTAAAAGAATTGTACCATATGAAAATAAGTAAGTTTTAGAAGTCCAATCAGTTTTGTGGTGTTCTCTGGCAAGCTTGTCGTAAAATAAAGGTCAGTCTTTCAGAATTTATTAGAAATTGCCAAACCTTTTAATCTGTGATGAAATAAAGAGACAAAAAGCCAAATTTACTATATACATGTGTGTTCCTGAAAACTACACAATAAATCTTCCATTTTATTACTGAAATTACTGAAACAATTTAAATTCTTCCCAAAAGCTCCTCTATTTGGAGGAATAATGTGGTCACTACTCTTGTGAAAAATCACTTTTTGAGGTACCTAGTTTGTAATATTATATTTTAACAAAGCCAATTAGAAATGTAGTATAAAGTTTATTAATTTTTAATCACTTAAGTAATAAGCAATAAATGATATGAGTTTTCAACAGCACAACTTATTACTACAAAATAATTATTTTCCTTGATGAAAGAAATAGAAAAATGTTAGGTAAATATTTGCATTTGACTCTTCAAGCCGTAGTTGTCAATAAGCTAAGAAGGCTAGAGGGATATTTTAAGCAGTGTAAGCAAAATCCTAATTCAAGAGATTGCTTTAGTCTACTCATACTGTAGGGTCAGCATGTTAACAGTTTTTGTATGCATAGCTATTTCCCCATGTAAAATAATAAATGCCTTTCACATGTGTGGAGTCTCATGAAAATACTTTCCAGCACTTAATGGAATTTTAAACCTTGTTATCAGGATAATTTCCTCTTTTTTATATTGTCCCTGCTGCTGCTGCTGCTAAGTCGCTTCAGTCATGTCCGACTCTGTGCAACCCCATAGATGGCAGCCCGCCAGGCTCCCCATCCCTGGGATTCTCCAGGCAAGAACACTGGAGTGGGTTGTCATTTCCTTCTCCAATGCATGAAAGTGAAAAGTGAAAGTGAAGTCACTCAATCATATCTGACTCTTAGCGACCCCATTGACCTATTCACTCTCAATTTTTCTTCTTATTACATTTGTGTTTTTCTTCTTGTAGGTAAATAAATGTAAGAGTTAGATTTTATCAATCACAAAAAATCAACCAAACTGACCACATGGGTCATAGCATTGTCTAACTCAATGAAACTATGAGCAATGCCATGTAGGGCCACCCAAGATGGATGGGTCATGATGGAGAGTTCTGACAAAATGTGGTCCACTGGAGAAGGGAATGGCAAACCACTTCAGTATTCTTGCCTTGAGAACCCCATGAACAGTATGCAATGGCAAACGACATGACACTGAAAGATGAACTCCCCAGGTCAGTAGGTGCACTGGAGAAGAGTGGAGAAATAACTCTAGAAAGAGTGAAGAGATGGAACCAAAGCAAAAATAACACCCAGTTGTGGATGTGACTGGTGATGGAATTAAAGACCAGTGCTGTAAAGAAGACTACTGCATAGCAACTTGGAATGTTAAGTCTATGCTACTGCTGCTAAGTCACTTCAGTCGTGTCCAACTCTGTGCAACCCCATAGATGGCAGCCCACCAGGCTTCCCCATCCCCGGGATTCTCCAGGCAAGAACACTGGAGTGGGTTGCCATTTCCTTCTCCAATGCATGAAAGTGAAAAGCGAAGGTGAAGTCGCTCAGTCGTGTCCAGCTCTTTGCGACCCCATGGACTGCAGCCTACCAGGCTCCTCTGCCCATGGGATTTTCCAAGCAAGAGTACTGGAGTGGGGTGCCATTGTCTATGAATCAAGGTAAATTGGAAGTGGTCATAACAGGAGATGGCAAGAGTGAACATAGACATTCTAGGAATCAGTGAACTAAAATGGACTGGAATAGGTGAATTTAATTCAGATGACCACTATATCTACTACTGTGGGCAAGAATTCCGTAGAAGAAATGGAATAATCTTATAATCAACAAGAGTCCAAAATGCAGTACTTGCATGCAATCTCAAAAATGAAAGAATGATCTCTGTTCATTTCCAAGGCAAAACATTCAATATCACAATAATCCAGGTCTATGCCCTGACCACTAATGCCGAAGAAGCTGAAGTTGAACAGTTCTATGAAGACCTACAAGACCTTCTAGACTTAACACCCAAAAAAGATGTCCTTTTCATCATAGGGAACTGGGATGCAAAAGTAGGAAGTCAAGAAACACCTGGAGTAACAGGCAAGTTTGGCCTTGGAGTACAGAATGAAGCAGGGCAAAAGCTAACAGAGTTTTGCCAAGAGAACGCACTGGTCATAACAAACACCCTCTTCCAACAACACAAGAGAGGACACTACAGTGGACATCACGAGAAGGTCAATATTGAAATCAGACTGATTATATTTTTTGTAACCGAAGATGGAGAATTTCTGTACAGTCAGCAAAAACAAGACCAGGAGCTGACTGTGGCACAGATCATGAACTCCTTATTGCCAAATTCAGACGTATTTTGAATAAAGTAGGGAAAACCACTAGACCATTCAGGTATGACCTAAATCAAATGAAATCACTTATGATTATACAATGGAAGTAACAAATAAATTCAAGGGATTAGATCTGATAGAGTGCCTGAGGACTATGGACAGATGTTCATTACACTGTACAGGAGGCAGTGATCAAGACCATCCCCAAGAAAAAGAAATGCAAAAAGGCAAAATGGTTGTCTGAGCAGGCCTTACAAATAGCTTAGAAACAAAGAGGAGTGAAAGGCAAAGGAGGAAAGGAAAGATATATCCATTTGAATGCAGAGATCCAAAGAACAGCAAGAAGAGATAAGAAAGACTTTCTAAGTGATCAATGCGAAGAAATAGAGGAAAATAATAGAATGGGAAATACTAGAGATCTCTTCAAGAAAATTAGAGATACCAAGGGAACATTTTATGCAAAAATGGGCATAATAAAGGACAGAAATGGTATGGACCTAACAGAAGCAGAAGATGTTAAGAAGAGGTGGCAAGAATACACAGAAAGTATGAAAGTTGCTCAGTCGTGTCTGACTCTTTGTGACCCCATGGACTGTACTGTTCGTGGAATTCTCTAGGCCATAGTACTGGAGTGGGTAGTCTTTCCCTTCACCAGGGGATCTTCCCAACCCAGGGATCAAACCCAGGTCTCCCACATTGCAGGTGGATTCTTTACCAGCTGAACCACAAGGGAAGCCTAAGAATACACAGAAGTACTATATAAAAAAGATCTTCATGACCCAAGTAACCACGATGGTGTGAGCACTAACCTACAGCCAGACATCCTAGAGTATGAAGTCAAGTGGGCCTTAGGAAGCATCACTATGAACAAAGTTAGTGGAGGTGATTCAATTCCAGCTGAGTTATTTCAAATCTTAAAAGACAATGCTGTAAAAGTGCTATAATCAACATGTCAGCAAATTTGGAAAACTTAGCAGTAGCCACAGGCCTAGTAAAAGTCAGTTTTCATTCCAATCCCAAAGAAAAGCAATGCCAAAGAGTGTTCAAACTAACACACAAGTGTACTCATCTCACACACTAGCAAAAGTAATGTTCAACATTCTCCAAGCTAGGCTTCAACAGTACATGAAATGAGAACTTCCAGATGTCCAAGCTGGATTTATAAAAGTCAGAGGAACTAGAGTTCAAATTGCCAACATCAATATGCTTTTGAATCATATCTTGATGTATTATAAAAGCAATACAATATTGTAAAGTTAAGCAAAATAAAAAAAAAGAAAAAAATAAAATAAAATAACAGTCCAATTACCAAAAAAAAAAAAAAAATAAAGCTAGCCCTTCGTTAAAAAAAAAAAAAAAAGAAAAAGCAAGAGAATTTCAGAAAAACATCTACTTCTGTTTCATTGACTATACCAAAGCCTTTGAAAGTTTAGATCACAACAAACTGTGGAAAATTCTTAGAGATGGGACTACCAGACCACCTTATCTGCCTCCTTAGAAATCTGTATGCAGGTCAAGAAGGAACAGTTAGAATTGGACAGGGAACAACAGACTGGTTCCAAATTGGGAAAGGAATACGACAAGCCTGCATATTATTACCTTGCTTGTTTATCTTATATGTGGAGTATATCATGCAAAATGCCAGGCTGGATGAAGCACAATCTGGAACCAGGATTTCTTGGAGAATATCAATAACCTCAGATATGCAGATGACACCACCCTTATGGCAGAAAGTGAAGAGGAACTAAAGAGTTCTCTTGATGAAAGTGAAAGAGGAGAGTGAAAAAGCTGGCTTAGAACTCAACAGTAAAAAAACTAAGATCATGGCATCCACTCCCATCACTTCATGGCAAATAGATGGGAAAACAATGGAAACAGTGAGACTTTATTTTGGGGGGCTCCAAAATCACTTCAGATGATGACTGCAGCCATGAAATTAAAATATGCTTGCTCCCTGGAAGAAACTAGACAGCATATTAAAAGGCAGAGACATTACTTTGCCAACAAAGATCCACCTAGTCAAAGCTATGCTTTCTCCAGTGGTCATGTATGGATGTGAGAGTTGGACTGTAAAGAAAGCTGAGCGCCGAAGAATTGATGTTTTTGAACTGTGGTGTTGGAGAAGACTCTTGAGAGTCCCTTGGACAACAAGGAGATCAGTCAATCCTAAAGGAAATCAGTCCTGAATACTCATTGGAAAGACTGATGCTGAAGCTGCAATATTTTGGCCAGCTGTTACAAAGAACTGACTCCTTAGAAAAGATTCTGATCCTGAGAAAGACTGAAGGCAAGAGGAGAAGTGGATGACAGAGGATGAGATGGTTGAATGGCATCAGCAACTCAATAGACATGTGTTTGAGGAAGCTCTGGGAGTTGGTGATGGACAGGAAATCTGGTGTGCTGCAGTCTGTGGGGTTGCAAAAGTTGGACATGACTGAACAACTAAACTGAACTGAACTAGGCTGTATCTTAGGGTGACAAGAATTCTCAAGAAATAATGAGTTAGACTAACTTAACAATAGATGGAACAAAATCTAGTATCTTTTGAATTTTTGATCCTTGCAAAATTTACCCTATTTATATCATAATTTATCTATATATCTATCCATCTATACCTGCTACTTTTTTTGTTGTTTATTTTGGTTTTTATCTGGGGGGGGGCACAAATAACCTTAGGTCTGATGCATTTGTATCAAATTCCAAGGCCCTAGTCCAACAAGATGCAGTTAACCATTTATTGTACTCTCTATACTGCATTTTTGAGGGCTTCCCTGGTGGCTCAGTGGTAAAGTATCTGCCTGCCAGTGCAGGAGATGTGGGTTCAATCTCTGAGTTGGGAAGATCCCCTGGAGAAGGGAATGGCAACCCACTTCAATATTCTTGCCTGGGAAATCCCATGGACAAAGGAACCTGGAGGGCTACAGTCCATGGGGTCACAAAGAGTTGGACACGACTTAGCAACTAAGCAACAACAACAGCAACAATACTGCATTTTTCTCTTGCCAAGGATTATACTTGTGATTGGAGATACAAAATCAATATGACATGGAGTTCACACTTTGTGAAACTCAATTTAATTGGAAGAGAAGTAGAGGGTGAGAAGTAGAGGGTGCGGGGAAGGCAATGGCACCCCACCCCAGTACTTTTGCCTGGAAAATCCCATGGACAGAGGAGCCTGGTAGGCTCCAGTCCATGGGGTCGCTAAGAGTAGGACATGACTGAGCGACTTCACTTTCACTTTTCACTTTCATGCATTGGAGAAGGAAATGGCAACTCACTCCAGTGTTCCTGCCTGGAGAATCCCAGGGATGGGGGAGCCTGGTGGGCTGCCGTCTATGGGGTCACACAGAGTCGGACACGACTGAAGTGACTTAGCAGCAGCAGTAGAGGGTGAGGACAAAAGCTATAAATAAATAACTACATCACAATATAGAAATCACACACACAAACATTAATAAAAGGTGTTGGTGGGGATATAAGGCAAACTGACGACTTACATATGCAGAAGTAATTGAGATATAATAATCAATATTACATTGCCAAGGTGGAAGGAGGGGAATTGTATATTATGAAAATCCAAAGGCAACCTTGGGTTTTGGTATCCACAGGAATCCTGCAACCAACCCCCCACACCCATAGATATTGAGGGGCAACTATATTCAGTGTAGGTAAGACCTTTATTATACATGTATTATACCCAGTTTGGGGTCTAACAACTTAAGTGAAATTTAGAGACCTTGAATGAGATGTAATGAGAAAACAAATATCAGATCAGATCAGTCGCTCAGTCATGTCCAACTCCTTGCCACCCCATGAATTGCAGCACGCCAGGCCTCCCTGTCCATCACCAACTCCCGGAGGTCACCCAGACTCACCATCGAGTCAGTGATGCCATCCAGCGATCTCATCCTCCGTCGTCCCCTTCTCCTCCTGCCCCCAATCCCTCCCAGCATCAGAGTCTTTTCCAATGAGTCAACTCTTCACATGAGGTGGCCAAAATACTGGAGTTTCAGCTTTAGCATCATTCCTTCCAAAGAAATCCCAGGGCTGATCTCGGGTACATTCAAATATGAGAAACTCTGTTTGGTCAGAAATGCTTATATAAATTGCAATTATTTGTACTGGAGAAGGAACTAGTGGAATGAATGCGTGTAGCTTTTAAATATATGATAATATATTTTAAAAAGAACAGTTTTCTTTAATATAATCAATACAGAGAAAATAAACCTTTCTAGAAGTGGGCAGAAGTCTATGCTAGTCGTTAGGAAAACCATTACAGATTGTGAAAGTTCAGAGTGACTGGAGAAACCCAATAAGAATGATCAAAGGCAAGAAAGAGTCCAGGAAGAAAAGACTAACATAACAACACTGTTTCAGCTGGAAGAAAGAAAGGTACACCTTTGTTCACACAGCTAAAGAAACTGGAGGACAACTTATTGGTTGCCCTGTCCTTCCTTCCTGCCAATTTCCAGGTTAGCATAATATACAAATAATGAAACAATTCTACACTGAGTCCAGATCTGACCCATTCAGACAGAATGACTTACAGATTCTCTGTTCTATATTTTCCCCAATGACAGAAAAGTGGGAGTTGGGGTGAGGGAAGCAGTTTCATTTGAGTTTTGGTGAGATATTCAGTGTGTCTCAGTGAGGATGAAGTTATAGTTCTGTCCATATGTTTTTTCTTTTTATACCAGAGCTGGAAAGGATGAGAGAGATTAGGGAGGCCTGGCAGTGGTTGAGCAGGAGAGTGAGTTAGTCTTGATGTTCCTAAATTCTTTCAATTCCTCATTGGCCCTTTTCCCACAGTAAGGGATTAGCCTGGCTTTTGTTGAGAAAATAGCAGGTCTCAAAAGAGGATGTGTCCTTACTTAAAATTGACTCAGTTTTTTTTTTTTTACTTATGAAAAATGAATTATTTTGGTAATAGGTAGGCATTTTCCACATATCAAGACAGAAAATACCAAGTATACTGAAGAAAGCTATGTAAAGTTAGATGAGAACCTTCTATGCCTGAGGACTGTGAGAAAATAGGAATGAATTTATGAGATAGTGTAACATCTACTTTTTAACAAACATGAATAATTAAAATAAAAATCTACTTAAGATGTTTTAAATTGGTCTTCATACAAATTACGAAAGTTTGCTGAGTAACAGCAGTGCTCTGAGTGGGGTTAGGTCCAAGATGGTGGTGAACTGGAGACCTCCTGCCGCATCTTACAGAGCTGGATGAAGATCACTCAGCATCTGGGTCTGAAACCCTGAAGGAATGCTGGCTCCAGAAACTGAAACCTGAAATGTTAGACCTGGAAATCTGAATTTGTATTTGAAATTCTGATTAAAAACTAAAGACCCAAATTGGGTCAAATTAAAGGTGTTTGCTGAGGCCAAGTCTGCTTTGTAAAGCTACCCATTTGCGATTTCTGGGGACGATTGAGTCCTTGGTCCCTCGTGGGTTTTGCAGCCAGATGTGTTTCCGCAGTCAACAACTCCCTAAAGTGGTTGATAGCTTTACAAGTCATTAGCACTCTTGTGATTAAACTACGCTGGGAAAGGAAGAGAAGAGAAGCTTAATACCAGCTTTCTTGGAGCTGGACCAGTTTTCCTTCACAGGTGCATTATGCCCTGGCAACAGAGCAGAAATCCTGGGGGGAAGGTGAACAACCAGGGTCCTAACACCAGTGAGTGAATTATGGTCCTACCTTAGGAAAATGCCTGGAGAAAGTCCTGAATGCAGTCAGGTGGCTGGATTAAAAGAATCCTGAGTTCTCCTTCCAGGCTTCGATCGCATGCGTGGCTCTGAGCGATTTCTGGCGATATGTTTTTTTCTCTCTCATGATAAAAATTCTCTCCTACCTTAAAAAAAAACCTTTTCTTTTGCTTTTGAGAAAGAATTTGTCTTTTCCCCCCTCACTCCCTCAAAGCCTTAAGTGAATACAAAGAAACTTTGCAACTCCTCCTAAATGGACAATCAGCCTAGAGTGTTTTTGTCTACGGATTTTTTAAATCATTGGGTTGACCAACATTCCCGAATGATGCAAGTCTCTACCACCAAAGGTTTAATTCATACCTAAAATGTTGCCATTATTTAGGATAATGACATATAATTAAGCCTGACGACTGTGTTCTCATGCTTTTCTATCAGTGATTCATGGCTGTTGTCAAAAAGCAGCTGCATATCAGAGCCTTTTTTGTTAAAGCCCTTGTTTGAAATACCCAACAAACAGGGTTTTCTTGATTCATCAGATTATCCAGGTAGTTCATGGGATTTTGCAAAAACCTGAGTCGATGCCAGGTTCCATTTATATCCACTGTAACTTTTTTTTTTTCTTCTAGAGATGCTTATGATGTTACCAGAAAGATTTAAGTAAGAAAAAGAAAAACTTTGATTTACACAGAACACATTCATTGCTGTATATTTCATAGTGCAACACTGTGGAAGAACTCAGGTTGTGGCATCTAAGATCCCACTTCTCCCACGGATTTGTATCAGTATTCTCCGGTCTCTTACGCTTCAACAGAGGGTAAATACACAGAATGTCTTCTTCCAGAGGAGGTGGCCTTCCTAGTGCTTTTGTTACTGAAGATTCTAGCAGCCTGTGTCAGTTTCTCTGCACGTGAACTGCTAGAATAACGGATGTCTATTCTTTGGGTAATAAGCCAGTTCACCAGATTAGCAGGAGTCAAAAACAAAATTGAACTCCTTTGGTGACACTCCAGTGTCCTCTCTTTTCTTTGGCTGCAGCGAGGCGTCTAGTGAACCAGAGGACTTGTTCTACAGAGAGAGGGTTTACTTGCTTCGACCCTTGGGGTTCAGTAAAAAGAAACCTAGATAGAGTTCAGGCAACACAGACACTTTAAAAAGAATGATTTGACTCTTCACAATTTAATGTAGTGGCATAGAGAGAGAAAATAAAAAAGGAAAACAACTTTGTACTTTGCAAAAGGAATTTTTCAACTTCAAAACGTTCTTTCTGACTGTTCAACATGTATCTCACAAAATACAGCTGCTTTTCAAAATTGCTGTCAGGGATGAGACAGAGGTGTTTGTTTTCCTAGAACAGGAGGTAGAAAGTAAAAAGGGAAAGAGTGGGAACTCGTGTGGTTTTTTACTTGAGGGGTGAAAAAAAAAAAGAGTTTGATCATGAAAGAGGGATCTGTTTTCCCTAGACCCTGGGTAATTTCTCTCAGCTTTGGTTTGATTTTTGTAATGAATAGTTTAAACCTAAATTACAAGTTTAAATTAAGAGCTCTTAATCTAAAATCCTTTTAGTCCTAGCAAGAAATAATTTCAGGGATTCATGTGCTGTTGAAATTACTAGTCATATATTTTATTATGGTTAATCACAGCCACTATTAAAAGAGCGATAATAATAGATGTTTTTCTCTGCTAAGATCAGCTGGTGAAACTGTAGTTCTCACATGGTTGCAAAGTTCTTGCTAATTATCTAATCATCAGGACAAAGATGTACAGAACTGGGCAGGTTGGAACGGCTCCTGTTGTAGGATTCCCAAAGTAAGAGCTTCGTAGACAGTGTGACCTATTTATCATAAAATATGCTGAGTTATTCTAACTGCTGCCAGTTTGGAGAGTCAGTGCTATTATTTCTCTGTTTGAATAACCGCTGTTAATTGAAATACAGGCAACAGCATTCTCAGGGATGGGAAATGATATTCATGAGCTTTTTCTCTATAATCCTTTCTTTTATTAGCCTCTAGTTGCTTATATCAACACATTTATCACTGTCATTGAATTAATCCTCCCATTTCATGAAATCTCAAGAATTATTTGCATTTTATAGATGAATAAAACAAGATACTACTAAATCAAATGGCATCATGTGAATGCATTTATTTATTCAGTGGTGTGAGCTAAACCTTTGTTTCTAACTGACCTCACTTTAGGTGTGTGTGGTTCACATTACAGCCTAATAGTGTATGTATTTCTGGCCAGAGCTCTGAATCTCTCAGAGTCTTGTTATCACTTTGTACCTTCTTTTTTGTCTCGTGGGAACACAACTTGGGCAGTGAAGTACTTCTCAAACAGTAGTGTACATACAAATAGCCTGAGGACTGTGTCAACGTGCAGATTGCAGAGTCTCTATGCTGTTTCAATAGATTTGTGTTGGAGTCCAGGAACTGATTACCTTCACACACGACCCACATGCTGTTTCTGATACAAGTAGCTCACAGACAACATCTTTTTTTTTTTTTTTGGTCATGCTATGCACCTTGACTGCAGGATCTTAGTTCCCCAACCAAGAATCAAACCCATGCTCCCTGCAATGGAAGTATGGAGTTTTAACTGCTGGACTGATGGGAAAGTCCCTCACAGACAGTTTCTTGATTAACCCTGATCTAGTGTTAGTCTTCGGAGAAGGCAATGGCACCCCACTCCAGTACTCTTGCCTGGAAAATTCCACAGATGGAGGAGCCTGGTAGGCTGCAGTCCATGAGGTCACGAAGGGTCGGACACGACTGAGAGACTTGACTTTCACTTTTCACTTTCCACTTTCACGCATTGGAGAAGGAAATGGCAACCCACTCCAGTGTTCTTGCCTGGAGAATCCCAGGGACGGGGGAGCCTGGTGGGCTGCTTGCTGTCTGTGGGGTCGCACAGAGTTGGACATGCCTGAATTGACTTAGCAGCAGCAGCAGCAGTGTTAGTCTTGGGTGAAGAATTATTGGGTTTATTTCTTCGCTATTTGATTTCTTAGAACTTATTACTCCATTTTGGAGAAGGCACTGGCAACCCATTCCAGTACTTTTGCCTGGAAAATCCCATGGATGGAGGAGCCTGGTAGGCTACAGGTCCATGGGGTCACAAAGAGTCAGACACAACTGAGCAACTTCACTTTAACTTTTCACTTCCATACTTTGGAGAAGGACATGGCAACCTACTCCAGTCTTCTTGCATGGAGAATCCCAGGGATGGCGGAGCCTGGTTGGCTGCTATCTATGGGGTTGCACAGAGTCGGACACGACTAAAGTGACTTAGCAGCAGCAGCAGCAGCATTATTCCATTTTAAGCTTTGGTTTATTTTTTCCCACAAGATAGGAATTAGTTGAAATACCTGTCTCAGAAGAGTCCTCTGAATTAACTTTTTGTGAAATGTTTAGAAGAGCTTTCCAGGTGGTGCTAATGGTAAAGAATCTGTCTGCCAATGCAGGAGACATAAGAGGCATGGGTTTGATCCCTGGGTCAGAAAGATCTTCTGCAGGAGGGTCTGGCAACCCACTCCAGTATTCATGCCTGAAAAACCCCGTAGACAGAGGAGCCTAGCGGGCTGTGGTCCATAGGGTTGCAGAGTCGGATATAAACTGAAGCGACTTAGCACGAAGCACGAGTTTGAATAGGTTGTGAAAATTTTCCTAGTTCTGCAGTCTCACATTTTGGTCACTATCTATTTTGTGCCCTGAAAACTTCAGTTTGATTGTCATTTATGGAAGATAGTTTCAATACCCTGCTGTTAAAAGCAGCATGGTCAGGAAGAACATTAGAACATTTTAGTTTAAAAGATCTGGCTATGTTTCAGTTGTGACTTTAGCTATAACTAGTTTGTTTTTGCATTTAAAAATAGGGAAAATATAAATCTACTCTGACTAAAGGATCCTCGAAAATACCAAAGAAGATATTGTACATAAAAGTAGTTTATAAACCCACATTTGCTATATAGTTATAGCAACAGCACTAGAATACTGAACACAGGCAGAATCACCTTACTGAAGACTTTATTTAGGGAGTCCATACTTTTTAGAGTCTTCTTGAGCTGAAAGAAGCCTTACAGGGAACATGTGGGAATCCCTAGTTTTGAAAAAACTTCTCATAAGCAATCAGAAAGTAACTGAATGTGTGGGAGATTGAGAAGTGTATTCCTCTGAGTATTTCCAGGAATAGACTCACATAGTGTTTATATTCTTTGTGAGAGAGTATTACTGGGAACCTGGATTGTGATCTTCAGTTGGGAAAAACAAGAGGTAAATTAAATCTATGACGTTACAGTTTCCTTTCTCTTTCCTGGGCCTCAGGTGCAATGTAACTCTAGCTGCACATGTCTTCTTCCTTTAATCTACCTGTAAACCTCTGCTATTATTGCTGCTGCTAAGTCGCTTCAGTTGAGTCCGACTCTGTGTGACCCCATAGACGGCAGCCCTTAGGTTAACCCTAGTAACCCTGTGGTACTTTGTTCTGTTATGATAACTTTACATTCATATAAAACCTTTAAACCTTTGCTTTTAGTGAAACTTTTGCATTTTCTATTAACCCAAATTCACATGTTGAAGCCTAACCTCCAGTGTGGTGGTCTTAGGTGGTGGGGCCACTGGGAGGTGATTAGGTCATAAAGGTGGTTGTTTAGTTGCTAAATCTTGTCTGACTCTTTTGTGACCCCATGGACTGTAGCCCACTAGGTTCCTCTGTCCATGGAATTTTCTAGGCAAGAATACCAAAGTGGGTTGTCAGTTCCTTCTCCAGGGGATCTTCCCACCCCCGGGGATCGAACACACATCCCCTGTGTTGGCAGGTGGATTCTTTACTACTGAACCACTAGAGAAGCCCAATGAAGGTGGAGCCACCATAAATGGGATAAGGACTGTTAGAAAAGAGACCCCAAAGAGCTTCTTTCTCTTACTTATGTCATGTGAGAACACAACAAAAAAACTATGAACCAGGAGATGAGTTCTCACCATACACTGAATCTATTGGTAACTTAATCTTAGACTTCCCAGACTTCAGAACTATGAGAAATAAATTTCTGTTGCCTATAAGTTACCCGGTCTGTGGTATTCTGTTACGGCAGCCAGAAAGGACTAAGACACCCTCCTTGATAGTAACACATGTTCTTTGGGAGAATAGCCTCTGGAACAGCACATAATTCATATTTCACTGTGAATTGCCAGCCATACCATAATTTTGACATATGGAATCTTTTGGCAGAATATCAGTAACCATGACTGTGACTGAGCACTCATGGAAACAGCATCTTTGGATAATTTCAGGTTACTCAAATGAGCTTTGAAAGCAAAGAGAATTGACTGCAATAACCAGAAATATAAAACCTACTGAGTATAAAATTTCATTCCTGGAAAGAAGAAAAATAAAAATATGAGGGGTAAATCTTTATCAGTTGCACTTTTGCCTTTAAGAAGTAAAAGTTCTGGTACTTTGTACCATTGTGATAATTTTGCAGTCATCTAAAACCTTTAAGTCTTTGCTTTCAGTGAAAAATTTGAATTGGAATGTTTTATCTACCTTAATTTTGAGGGGTGCAGATTCACATCAAATTAAAGGTAATATACACTAAATTTTAGTTGAATTCAAATTTAGCAGATATATATACACTGGATGATGAGCTTGCACACAGAATTCACTTGGATTTTTCTTTTAAGAAATAAAAATGACAGTTTGCTAAGAGATAGGCAGAACTATCGAATAAGACAGATGGCCTCTGATGATGTTTTCACTGGCTGATACATAACCACCATGATAGCCAGTGGTATATGCTGAGACAGTCTGGGAAGTGTTGTCCTACCACATATAAAATAAGCCGGGTGTCCCAGACACAGAGATCCATCTTTCACTGGAGAAATGCTCACCTTTCTGTAGAACTGCTGCCTGGTTCTTGCCATCTTGTCCTTATTAGCCTGAACAGAGTTTGAAGTTTAATTTTCAACCAATCTTTGATTACTCTTAAGTGTTCCATTTCTGGAATAGGCTTAAAAGTATATTATGGGATAAAAGTGCTCCATTATTATAAATCAAGCTACTAGTTTCCTAAGACTGCTTGACTTTATTTTTCTGCAAATAATTTTTTAAAGAGAAAAGTCATATAATAACAATACGACCTCAAGTGGCAAATATCCTTTTTTTTTTTTTTGGCTATACCACATGCAGGATCTTACTTCTTTGACCAGGGATTGAATTCACACCCTCTGTGGTGGAAGCGTGGAGTCTTAACCACTGGACCATCAGGGAAGACCTAAGTGGAAAATATTCTTTTAAAAAATAATTTCCAGAGCATACTCCTTGGTCACTTGAGGATCCAGCCTACCTCCTTCAACTAAAACAATGGCATTAAAATTACTGCAAGAAATAATTTTGATATTTGATATAGATTAAAATCAGGAATCATTGTGAAAAGCCTTTTTAAAATTTCTTGAATCTTTGAAATCAAGGATCTTGTCTCCCATTTTCTTTTTTTTCCTCTTTTTTACTATGTACCCAAATCTTTATCTTACTGGATTTTTTAAAAGAATAAAATACATTTCTGGCTTTTAAGAGTGGATATTTTAGGTGGATAGTTAGAGCATATTAATAAAGCAATCAAAGGATAATACCAGAATAAAATTATATAGATGGACTAATTATCTATTTTTTTAGGAATGATGAAACTTTTTTATTAGAGTATATAGTTGTCCTATATACTCTAATAAAAAAGTTAAAACTGATTCACTTTGCTGTACACTTGAAACTAACACACTGTAAATGTAAATACATATATTTATATATAAATATATTCACTTTCACTTTTCACTTTCATGCATTGGAGAAGGAAATGGCAACCCACTCCAGTGTTCTTGATTGGAGAATCTCAGGGACGGCGGAGCCTGGTGGACTGATGTCTATGGGGTCGCACAGAGTCAGACACAACTGAAGTGACTTAACAGTAGCATATATAAATGTAAATAAGTATATACATATAAGTTGTTGTTGTTCAGTCACTCAGTCATGTCTGACTCTTTGCAAACCCATAAACTGCAGTACGCCAAGCTTTCCTGTCCTTCACCATCTCCTGGAGTTTGCTCAAACTCATGTCCATTGAGTCAGTGACGCCATCCAGCTGTCTTGTCCTCTGTCATCCCTGTCTCCTCCTGCCTTCAATCTTTCCCAGCATCAGAGTCTTTTCTAATGAGTCAGCTCTTCATATCATGTGGCCAAAGTATTGGAGCTTCAGCTTCAGCATCAGTCCTTCCAGTGAATATTCAGGGTTGATTTCCTTTAGGATTGACTGGTTTGATCTCCTTGATGCCCAAGGGACTCTTAAGAGTATTCGCCAACACTACAGTTTGAAAACATTAGTTCTTCAGTGCACAGCCTTTTATATCCACTCTTTTTTAGATTCTTTTCCTATATGGGCTGTTACTGATTATTGAGTACAGTTCCTTGTGCTATATAGTTCAGTTCAGTTGCTCAGTCATGTTTAACTCTTTGCAACCCCATGGACTGCAGCATGCCAGATTTTCCTGTCCATCGTCAACTCTCTGAGCTTGCTCAAACTCATGTCCATCAAGTCGGTAATGCCAGCCAACCATCTTATCCTCTGTTGTCCCCTTCTCCTCCTGCTTTCAATCTTTCCCAGCATCAGGGTCCTTTCCAAGAAAGCAGTTCTTTTAGTAATCTGTTTTATATATAGTAGTGTGTATATGTCAATACCAGTTTTCCAATTTATCTCTCATCCCCTACCCCCACCCTGCCCCAGTATCACTGCCCTGGCCTAGAGTTTAATCCCTGGGAACTGAGATCCCAAAAGTCATGTTACATAGTGAAAAAAAGAAAAAGAATAATCTTCTCTATCTTTATTTTTTTTTTCTTTTTAAGATTTTTTTTGATGTGGATCATTTTTAAAGTCTTTTATTGACTTCAGTACAACATCATCTCTGTTTTATGTTTTGGTTTTTTGGCTCCAAGGCATGTGGGATCTTCCCTCCCTAACTAGAGATCAAACTAGGAACCCCTGCATTGAAAGGTGAAATCTTAACCACTGGACCACCAGAGAAGTCCCACTCTGATTTTTTCTAGAGCCTTTTGATGTGCTGTACAAATAGAAAACACTCTGATTATCTGGCAACCAGGCTTTTGATTTAAAGGAGTATCAATCAGAGAAATAGGGACACTAGGAAATTAAACACATAAAATAAAAGATTTATAGTAGGGATTTGATTTGTGAAGTCACTGTGGGAGCTGTTGTTTCCTGTGTCTGGTGCTGGAGTCTGAATTTCATAAGGCAGGCAGTTGAAGGAGTGGATAAATGTGAAATGGGAAAAGTAAGGAAAAGCCAGAGCTTGTGAAGCTAAGCCAGAAACCACAAGGAAGGACGGGAACTCCTGTTGAGTCTTTCTTGGCCTCCAAACTCCCAGCTTCCGGGATGGGGCCATTTTGCAAAAGAAATCAAAGCCCTTCTTCTGGGAGCTAAACACACACTTAGCTCAGAAGTGAGAGAAGCTGAATCAGAAGATTCAGGAGGAGCAGAAATGTTGAGGGCCCATCTGGAGAAAGCAGTGATGTGTATGAGATTCAACAGTGTCTCATTCCCTGCACCAGCTTCTTGAGGAATACGTTTGCTCTTTCATGTCCACCTTCCACATCATGTGGTGTGACTCATGTTAACTATGAACTACGCAGGGAAGGGGGTTCTAAGTACTGAAGTTCTATCTTATTTATATGGGCATAATTCAAGTCCACCATAGTTTAACTTTGGTTAATTTGACATCCAAAAACATCTTTTTAAACCATGCTTAACTTCCAAATAAAGGCAACAAGAGAATCTCATATCCACCTAACATAAAACAATCATCTCTTATATAACTGGAAACACACTAACATTCCCCCCCATAAAGACATAAAGATATAAAACATATAAAATCTTTTATCTTTCAATGGTTTTCATGTCTCTTCTAACTGAATTACATTTCCCCTTTGATGCGGGCTCAGAGGTAAAGAATCTGCCTGCCAAGCAGGAGACTTGATTTTGATCCCTGGATCAGGAAGAGTTCCTGGAGAAGGAAATGGAAACCCACTCCAGTACTCTTGCCTGGGAAATCCCATGGACAGAGGAGCCTGGCAGGCTAGAGTCCATGGGGTCATGAAACAGTCAGACATGACTGAGTGACTAAACAATAACTTTAATATTGAGGTATGATGTTAACTAGTATTCATCCTCAAAGGTTCTAGGTCTTATACAGTCCCACTGGTATTGGATTATTCTGGTTTGTTTTTTTTTTTTAAAGCTCCTTAGAGACTAATAGGCATCTCAGAAAATCTACATTCCGGACATACTGATCTCTCCCTTCATTGCACAGTAGTATTTCAGAAGGCAATGGCACCCCACCCCAGTACTTTTGCCTGGAAAATCCCATGGACAGAGGAGCCTGGTAGGCTCCAGTCCATGGGGTCGCTAAGAGTCGGACACGACTGAGCGACTTCACTTTCATTTTTCACTTTCATGCATTGGAGAAGGAAATGGCAACCCATTCCAGTGTTCTTGCCTGGAGAATCCCAGAGACAGGGGAGCCTGGTGAGCTTCCGTCTATGGGGTCACACAGAGTCGGACACGACTGAAGCGACTTAGCAGCAGCAGCAGCAGAGACTAATAGGCATCTCAGAAAATCTACATTCCGGACATACTGCTCTCTCCCCTCATTGCACAGTAGTATTTCAGTTTCCCTTTGATTTTAGGATTAGTCATGTTATCCATTATCTGTTGATTCTTTCCACAGATGAATGGATAAGCAAGCTGTGGTACATATACACAATGGAGTATTACTCAGCCATTAAAAAGAATACATTTGAATCAGTTCTAAGGAGGTGGATGGAACTGGAGCCTATTATACAGAGTGAAGTAAGCCAGAAACAAAAACACAAATACAGTACACTAACGCATATATATGGAATTTAGAAAGATGGTAAAAATAACCCTATTTACGAGACAGCAAAAGAGACACTGATGTATAGACCAGACTTTTCGACTCTGGGACCAGGAGAGGGTGGGATGATTGGGGAGAATAACATTGAAATATGTATAATATTATATCTGAAATATATTAATTGTTCAAACTAAATACTGTCATGTTACAATTTGTTCATATTAGATGTTTGTAATGTTTCTGATAATCAATAAAAGAGATTCTTGATAAAAAAAATAAAAAAATAAAAATGGTAAATAAATAAATAAATAAATAAATAAAATAACACCTGCAGAAATGAATGACTAAAAAATTGATCTATCCAAAAAAGAGCACATTGGGATCCTTTTTTCTCTTAGGGATGTTGGGAGGATTAACTATTGTAATACATGTAAAATAAAGCACTTAGTCAAATGCCAAAAAAAAAAAAATAAAACAAAATAAAAAATATAAAAGAGATCTGGTTAAAATCTCATTACCAGTTTAATGGAACCACTGATGCATCTCACTGGTAGAAGCCTTCCTCTCTTGGTAACTTCCCCTAGACCAATAGGGCTCAGAGAACAAGAACAGGAAGCAAACATTTCACTAGTGATCACTGAAGTGAAAGTGTTAGTCACTCAGTTGATTCTTTGCAACCCCATGGAGTATAAGCCGCCAGACTCCTCTGTCCATAACCTGCCTGTCCATAACCTGTCCATAACCAAGAATACTGGTGTGGGTAGCCATTCTCTTCTCCATGGGATCTTCCTGACCCAGGGATCAAACCCATGTCTCCTGCAATGCAGGTAGATTTTTTACCATCTGGGCCACCAAGGAAGCCCTAGTGATCACTAGTGATAACCATTAGAGCAGCCACTTCCTTGTATAGCTCTTCATTCCCAGAGACCTCAGTCCTGCCTAGGGGAGAAATAGTATCATATACTTGTCTCTGAATGAAGGTATATATACTCCATTCCAGAGGCCACTGCAGTTCTGCAAGGTGTGGGCACCTAGCTGATGCCAGAACCAAGTCTTCAAAAGTCCATTCCACTGTTTGATCAGTCATCCATTTCACAATGACAGAGAAGATGGAAAAAAAATAGTGAATTCAATGAGCATGAACCCATCTATATATTTTATCGGCTGTAAAATGAGTTTCTTGGTTAGATTAGTGCTGAGAAGAAGGTATTTTGTATGTTACAAAATAATAGTTTGGCAGAAGAATTGTAGGGAAAGAAAGTAAATCTATATACAGTACAAGTGCTTATTTCAATGAGAGCAAAGCACTACCTCTTCCATAATGTAAATGGTTTTATGCAATTAATCTACCACTAGAGAATTCCCTGGCAGGCCAGTGGTTAGGACTCTGCACTTCTGCTGCCAGGCCTGGTTTTATCTCAGGGAACTGAGATCCTACAAGTCAGGCTGATTCCATTCCCTCCCTCTTCCCCAAATGAATGGTGTCATATTGCAGTCTCCATGTTGGTCTGTGCTGCTGTCAAATTGGGCATTCAGCCATGGCTGTAATCAGATCACCATCAGTGAAGGAAATTCATGTTGCTCTGACTATTTGTACTTTTTCAGGAACCTACTGGTCAAGTGCAGGGATGATTGATGTAAGAGGCTGACTACTGTACCTATGACAGGTTGTCTTATCCTCCACTTAAGTTTCTCTCTAGTGACCAGGTAGATACATATCTTCACATCTTGTGCACATTCAGAGAGGTCTTTATATTACCAGTTTTTCAGTTGTGTTACTTCCACCTGTCTGACCATTCAGCAAAATCCTTAGCTGCTACAGACAAGGTAGGGTGGATCCACATTTCTGACAATCTCCTTTTCCAGGTGAAATGAACAATCAGCTGTATTACTCAAAGTTCTGTGCACTTAGAGGACTTTTCTTCACCATTGTCTCTCAAGCCTCCTCAGATTGGAACTGCTGTAGTTGTTCATTTGTCAGGTACGGCCAGCCTTTTTCATGCAGAATCATCTACAACCCAAGCCCCAGTTCTTTCTTCCCCAATTAGCTAATCATAGGAAACTCCCCTTAAGGTGGAGAAGGAGGAGGCTTTGTGGCAGAAATATGGGTCATGAGCATCTGCGCCACTTACTCATGTACCTTCTTTGTATTTTCAGGACCTGATCAAGTCAGATCTTGCATATCTCTTTCATATAATGATGGAGTACTGCTGTGCGTGCCCTGCTGTAGGGCTTACTAGGACATAAAAAACATGATAGACACTCAAGTCTCATGGTAACCTGGTGGCCCATGTTCAAGGGTTCACTCTCTATATTAAAGTTCAGTGGAAAATGAGAATCTGATTTTCAAAAGGACAGTGGTACTAACTTTCTACCGAAGAAGACATAGCTTTTTAAACAAAATCTGAGTGTTTTATACTGAAATTCACTTGTAGGGGACTGTTAAAAGTCCCATACAATATCCTTGTTTACCATTGACACTTAAACTCCTTCAGATCTTTGGGACCATACAATCTAAACGGCATTGCTGCTGGCAGCCTGGGCCTGCTGCCAATCTGTTCTGGACCTCACTAACACTGAAGAACTTTTCAAGTTGCTCTGTGGGAGGGACACCTTCAAGCACTGAGTATGCTGCCTTTAAAATCCAAAGAGGTCTAGCGGCATTATGTCTCTTTCTTAATGAATGGTAGGGAGAGCCAGACACAGCAACTTGTAATTCACTTTGGAAGACTGACTTACAGAAATCTCACTGAATTTCAATAGGATTTATTTCTCACCAGCTGGCTCACAGTAGTTACACACATGTGTCTGGGGTCATAACTATTTCCTGCTCATTTAATCCAGTTGATATGATACTGTTAGTGTAATAGAGGGAGATGGGTGGTGATTAAGGCCCCTAACATATGGCTGAGAAGCTGATAGAGCCCTGAATTGGGAGAGTGAAGGTGGGATACTCATCCTGTCACTATCTTTAAGCTTCCAGCTTCCTTGAGTGGGTGTCCTGCAGGAAGAACAAGTGCCCTTTAATGCACCTGACCTGGGATTCAGAAAAGCTTTAGCAGAAGCTGTCAGCCCGGTTGCTGCCCTCACAAACCAGCAGATAAAGCAACAGTGCCTGAGGCCTGGCACTGACCTCCTGAATATAAAGGGAAAAGGTCAGTCTTTCACTTCTGGCTTCCTGTGCAAATGCTTCTTGTGGACCATGCTAACTAGGAACCTGCAGAAAAGGAAATTCCAAGAAATTTAGTTCCGGTTTAACCAAGTGGATACAACTTGCACTCAGCACATAAGGATAGCATTGATCTTCAATGAAGATACAACAAAACTTTTGAGAGCAGGAAACTTCCCTTAAGTCCTGAAGACCATGAAAATGTCTGCAAAGAATGAAAGCTCCAACAAGGATTTCTCATTTGCTCCATCAATTAAAAAAGAAAGATTTTGCTACAGCAAGCTGGTAAAGTTCACGAAGTGTCACATTTGTGGGATGAAAGCCAAGAAGAGCAGGAGAAACAGTTGAAGACAGAAGAACAAAGGGAAAAGGAAAAGCAGGGAAAGTAGATGATGGAGGTCCGAAGCAGGGGGTAGTGCTGAGCAGAGGGCAAAGGTAGGTACAATAAACAAAAAGCAACACCTGTCAACTGAGAAAAGGAGCAGCGACCAAAAATTAGAAGAAAGAGCAGATTCTTACTCTGGCTGAAAAAAGTCTATCTGGGCTTAACTTGGTTGCTGTAAAAGGAACAAGCATATGAAAGCTCCATTCTTCCAGTTGTAGCCCAGAGCTCAGGTGGCCCAAGGAACCGTATCCAGGATCTTTGGAAAACACATGGCCTCACTTAAAATAGCTCATCTAAACTTGCTGTACAATTTACTATTTACTTGTATAAAGCTGTTTCTCCCTCAATAATTTCATTTAAGTGTATTTATTAAATTTTGTCTAATTTAAATCTGTTTTTTTTTCCCAATTTACTATTTATAACAATAGCTACCATTAGCTTTTTATAATTGTCAAAAATCAGGACATAATTATGTATATAACATTGTAAATGACAGAGTGCTGGATACTCAAATTTTTGGTCCCATCTAAGCCAAATTTCTTAGAAACAAGTAGATTTGTACATCATGCAATAAACTTAGTGTATGTCCTTCAAAGAGCCCAAGCAATACGCAAAACTTAAAAAATAAAAAATTACATGTCACATGGGTAATAGTTCTAACTTTGTTTTATTAGTATTGGATAATTTAAAGGTGATTGTAAAGTCTGATTCCTTTCATTCAAAGAAAAATCCTACAGAAAACATCAGCAACATCATAAATCCCTTTATAGAAAAGTATCATTATATTTTTCTTAGAATTGGATTTCATTAAGGCTCAGAGAAAACAATGATTCTTTACAGAAGCATGAGTCAGCTAGACCAGAGTTCTGATCTCAGGCACCTAGAAGATATAGGACTTGTCACAAAATTTTTAACTTCTCTGTCTCTTTTTTAAATTTAATTTTTATTAAAATAATTTCTTTCTTTGGTCATGTCACTTGACATGCAGGATCTTAGTTCCCTGACCAGGTATTGAACCTGTACCCTCTTCAGTGGAAGCTAGGAGTCTTAACCACTTAACCTCTCTTAACTTGTTTTCTTTGTCTGTTAAATAGAGCATCCTAGATCAATGGGACATCTGGGCGCCGAGTAAATACCACAAACAGCTTCGGAGTGCTGGCGGAGGACGTCGGACACCCAGAAAAGCAACTCACTGCCTTCTAAAGGAGGTAGGAAAGAATATAGAAGCCAGAGAGAGACAAAGAGGGAGGGGCGGACCTCTGTCCGGGGAAGGGAGTCTTAAAAAGAGAAGTTTCCAAACACCAGGAAACACTCTCCCTGCGGAATCTGCGCCGAACCTGGGAAACACGGAGACTATCATAACAGGGAGGAGAACAGTTGAGCAATTAGAACCCACAGACTGCGGGCCCTGCGGTAACTTCCGCAGCGGAAAAGCACCGCTGCAAACGCCCGCATCTGCCATTGGGGAGCCGGGGCTGGGCAGGGAGACGCCTTGGCCGTTCCCACGCGGGACGCTCCCCTGCCGGCGCTCCCCAGAGGGACGCTCCCCCTTGGGACTCTCCCCCACTGGACGCTCCCCCGCCGGCCACTCCCGCGCAGGCGTGCCCCCGCCCGCTGTGCCGGCGGCTCCCACGAGGGCCACCCCATCCCCTCCCCCACCCGCCCGCCCGCCATTCCCGTCGCCGGCCCCTCCCCCTCTGCGGGCCTCAGCCCAGACTTCGTTCGCCTGATTGTCTGGAGTGCTGCCTAACTGGAGTAGTTTGGGCCGGCAATCCAGATTGTGCAGCGCCGACCACACGAGTGGTGGGCCTTGGCCCAGAACACCGCCGAACCGAGCACAGAACAAAGAACTATACAGACCAACCACAGAGAAAGGGGCCTATAGATCTTGAGAAATTTAAGCCGGAACAAGGAACTAGCTGAAAATGAACTGAACCCACAACAATAATAGAGAAACTCTTATATATATTGTTACTATTTTTACCATCATTATTTCCTTTTTTTTTCTTTTCTTTTTTTAATATATATATATTTTTTTAATTTTTATTATTTTTTAATTGGAAAAAGGAAAACAAAAATTTTTTTTTTCCTTTTAATTTTTTTTTGTTGTTTGTTTTGTTTCTTTTATTTTTATTTTATTTTTTTATCCTCTAGTACTTCTTTAATCTCCACGTTTAGATATAACTTTTGCGCCCCTGTTTTGTTTTTTGTTTTTTTTTTTTTTTTCCTTTTTGTCCTTTGCTTTTTTCCTTTCCTTTTTTCTTTTCTTTACTGATTACTGACTAGATCTGTCTCTCTCCTTCACACTCCCTCCTTTTATCCTCCTGACCACCTCTGTCTCCTTCCTCCCTTTTTCCTTCTATGTATAATTCCGTGAACATCTCTGAGTGGTCCAGTTGTGGAATGCATTATAGAAGAAGAAGTTTTTGAGACTACTGTAAAAATAAGACCAATAACTGGAACCAGGAGGCTTAAGTCCATACCCTGATCCCACGAAACACTAATTGACAGGAGCTCATTAAAAGCCTCCATACCTACTCTGAAACCAAGCATCACACAAAGACCAGCAAGTTCCACAACAAGACATACCAAGCAAATTCTCCAGAAAAACAAGAACACAGCCTGAGCTCCAATACACAGGCTACACAAAGCGACCCCAAAAGCATAGACATCTCATAACTCACTACTAGACACTCCACTGCACCCCAGAGAAAAGAAATCCAGCTCCACCCACCAGAACACCGATACAAGCTTCCATAAACAAGAAACCTCGACAAGCCACCGGTACAAACCCACATATAGTGCAGAAACGCCACAATAAAGAGAACTCCACAGACTACCAGAATACAGTAAAGACGCCCCAAACTTAGCAATTTAAACAAGATGAAAAGACAGAAGAATTCCCAGCAGGTAAAGGAACAGGATAATTACCCACCAAACCAAACAAAAGAGGAAGAAATAGCGAACCTACCTGATAAAGAATTCCGAATAATGATAGTGAAATTAATCCAAAATCTGGAAAGCAAAATGGAATCATGGATAAATAGCCTGGAGAAAAGCATTGAGAAGATGCAAGAAAGATTTAACAAGGACCTAGAAGAAATAAAAAAGAGTCAATATATAATGAATAATGCAATAAATGAGATCCAAAACACTCTGGAGGCAACAAATAGTAGAATAACAGAGGCAGAAGATAGAATTAGCGAATTAGAAGATAGAATGGCAGAATTAAAGGAATCAGAGGAGAAAAAAGAAAAACGAATTAAAAGAAATGAGGACAATCTCAGAGACCTCCAGGACAATATTAAACGTTACAATATTCGAATCATAGGAGTCCCAGAAGAAGAAGACAAAAAGAAAGACCATGAGAAGATACTAGAGGAGATAATAGTTGAAAACTTCCCTAAAATGGGGAAGGAAATAATCACTCAAGTCCAAGAAACCCAGAGAGTCCCAAATAGGATAAACCCAAGACGAAACACCCCAAGACACATATTAATCAAATTAACAAAGATCAAACACAAAGAACAAATATTAAAAGCAGCAAGGGAAAAACAACAAATAACACACAAGGGAATTCCCATAAGGATAACAGCTGATCTTTCAATAGAAACTCTCCAAGCCAGGAGGGAATGGCAAGACATACTTAAAGTGATGAAAGAAAAGAACCTACAGCCCAGATTATTGTACCCAGCAAGGATCTCATTCAAATATGAAGGAGAAATCAAAACCTTTACAGACAAGCAAAAGCTGAGAGAATTCAGCACCACCAAACCAGCTCTCCAACAAATACTAAAGGACATTCTCTAGACAGGAAACACAAAAAGGATATATAAATTCAAACCCAAAACAACAAAGTAAATGGCAACGGGATCATATTTATCATTAATTACCTTAAATGTAAATGGGTTGAATGCCCCAACCAAAAGACAGAGACTGGATGAATGGATACAAAAACAAGACTCCTCCATATGCTGTCTACAAGAAACCCACCTCAAAACAGGGGACACATACAGACTGAAAGTCAAGGGCTGGAAAAAGATTTTCCACGCAAATAGAGACCAAAAGAAAGCAGGAGTAGCAATACTCATATCAGATAAAATAGACTTTAAAACAAAGGATGTGAAAAGAGACAAAGAAGGTCACTACCTAATGATCAAAGGATCAATCCAAGAAGAAGATATAACAATTATAAATATATATGCACCCAACTTAGGAGCACCACAATATATAAGACAAATACTAACAAGAATGAAAGGAGAAATCAACAATAACACAATAATAGTGGGAGACTTTAATACCCCACTCACACCAATGGATAGATCAACTAAACAGAAAATTAACAAGGAAACACAAACTTTAAACGATACAATAGACCAGTTAGAACTAATTGATATCTATAGGACATTTCATCCCAAAACAATGAATTTCACCTTTTTCTCAAGTGCACACGGAACCTTCTCCAGGATAGACCACATCCTGGGCCATAAATCCAGCCTTGGTAAGTTCAGAAAAATTGAAATCATTCCAAGCATTTTTTCTGACCACAATGCAGTAAGAGTAAATCTCAATAACAGGAGAAAATCTATTAAAAAGACCAACATATGGAGGCTGAACAACACACTCCTGAATAACCAACAAATCACAGAAGAAATCAAAAAAGAAATCAAATTCTGCATAGAAACGAATGAAAATGAAAACACTACAACCCAAAACCTGTGGGACACTGTAAAAGCAGTCCTAAGGGGAAAGTTCATAGCAATACAGGCATACCTCAAGAAACAAGAAAAAAGCCAAATAAATAACCTAACTCTACACCTAAAGCAACTAGAAAAGGAAGAAATGAAGCACCCCAAGGTTAGTAGAAGGAAAGAAATCCTAAAAATTAGGGCAGAAATAAATGCAAAAGAAACAAAAGAAACCATAGCAAAAATCAACAAAGCCAAAAGCTGGTTCTTTGAAAGGGTAAATAAAATTGACAAACCACTAGCCAGACTCATCAAGAAACAAAGGGAGAAAAATCAAATCAATAAAATTAGAAATGAAAATGGAGAGATCACAACAGACAGCACAGAAATACAAAGGATCATAAGAGACTACTATCAGCAATTATATGGCAATAAAATGGACAATGTGGAAGAAATGGACAAATTCTTAGAAAAGTACAACTTCCCAAAACTGGATCAGGAAGAAATAGAAAATCTTAACAGACCCATCACAAGCACGGAAATTGAAACTGTAATCAGAAATCTTCCAGCAAACAAAAGCCCAGGTCCAGACGGCTTCACAGCTGAATTCTACCAAAAATTTAGAGAAGAGCTAACACCTATCCTACTCAAACTGTTCCAGAAAATTGCAGAAGAAGGCAAACTTCCAAACTCATTCTATGAGGCCACCATCACCCTAATACCAAAACCTGACAAAGATCCCACAAAAAAAGAAAACTACAGGCCAATATCACTGATGAACATAGATGCAAAAATCCTTAACAAAATTCTAGCAATCAGAATCCAACAACACATTAAAAAGATCATACATCATGACCAAGTGGGCTTTATCCCAGGAATGCAAGGATTCTTCAATATCCGCAAATCAATCAACGTAATACACCACATTAACAAACTGAAGAATAAAAACCATATGATTATCTCAATAGATGCAGAGAAAGCCTTTGACAAAGTTCAACATCCATTTATGATAAAAACTCTCCAGAAAGCAGGAATAGAAGGAACATACCTCAACATAATAAAAGCTATATATGACAAGCCCACAGCAAACATTATCCTCAATGGTGAAAAATTGAAAGCATTTCCTCTAAAGTCAGGAACAAGACAAGGATGCCCACTTTCACCATTACTATTCAACATAGTTTTGGAAGTTTTGGCCACAGCAATCAGAGCAGAAAAAGAAATAAAAGGAATCCAAATTGGAAAAGAAGAAGTAAAACTCTCACTATTTGCAGATGACATGATCCTCTACGTAGAAAACCCTAAAGATTCCACCAGAAAATTACTAGAACTGATCAATGAATATGGTAAAGTTGCAGGATATAAAATTAACACACAGAAATCCCTTGCATTCCTGTACACTAATAACGAGAAAATAGAAAGAGAAATTAAGGAAACAATTCCATTCACCATTGCAATGAAAACAATAAAATACTTAGGAATATATCTTCCTAAAGAATCTAAAGACCTATATATAGAAAACTATAAAACACTGGTGAAAGAAATCAAAGAGGACACTAATAGATGGAGAAATATACCATGTTCATGGATTGGTAGAATCAATATAGTGAAAATGAATATACTACCCAAAGCAATTTATAGATTCAATGCAATCCCCATCAAGCTACCAACGGTATTCTTCACAGAACTAGAACAAATAATTTCTCAATTTGTATGGAAATACAAAAAACCTCGAATAGCCAAAGCTATCTTGAGAAAGGAGAACGGAACTGGAGGAATTAACCTGCCTGACTTCAGGCTCTACTACAAAGCCACAGTCATCAAGACAGTATGGTACTGGCACAAGGACAGAAATATAGATCAATGGAACAAAATAGAAAGCCCAGAGATAAATCCACGCACATATGGTCACCTTATCTTTGACAAAGGAGGCAAGAATATACAATGGATTAAAGACAATCTCTTTAACAAGTGGTGCTGGGAAAACTGGTCAAACACTTGTAAAAGAATGAAACTAGAACACTTTCTAACACCATACACAAAAATAAACTCAAAATGGATTAAAGAGCTAAATGTAAGACCAGAAACCATAAAACTCCTAGAGGAAAACATAGGCAAAACACTCTCTGACTTACATCACAGCAGGATCCTCTATGACCCACCTCCCAGAATATTGGAAATAAAATAAAAAATGAACAAATGGGACCTAATCAAACTTAAAAAGCTTCTGCACAACAAAGGAAACTATAAGCAAGGTGAAAAGACAGCCTTCAGAATGGGAGAAAATAATAGCAAATGAAGCAACTGACAAACAACTCGTCTCAAAAATATACAAGCAACTTCTACAGCTCAATTCCAGAAAAATAAATGACCCAATCAAAAAATGGGCCAAAGAACTCAATAGACATTTCTCCAAAGAAGACATACAGATGGCTAACAAACACATGAAAAGATGCTCAACATCACTCATTATCAGGGAAATGCAAATCAAAACCACTATGAGATACCATTTCACGCCAATCAGAATGGCTGCTATCCAAAAGTCTACAAGCAATAAATGCTGGAGAGGGTGCGGAGAGAAGGGAACCCTCTTGCACTGTTGGTGGGAATGCAAACTAGTACAGCCACTATGGAGAACAGTATGGAGATTCCTCAAAAAACTGCGAATAGAACTGCCTTATGATCCAGCAATCCCACTGCTGGGCATATACACTAAGAAAACCAGAATTGAAAGAGACACCTGTACCCCAATGTTCATAGCAGCACTGTTTGCAATAGCCAGAACGTGGAAGCAACCTAGATGTCCATCCACAGATGAATGGATAAGCAAGCTGTGGTACATATACACAATGGAGTATTACTCAGCCATTAAAAAGAATACATTTGAATCAGTTCTAAGGAGGTGGATGGAACTGGAGCCTATTATACAGAGTGAAGTAAGCCAGAAACAAAAACACAAATACAGTATACTAACGCATATATATGGAATTTAGAAAGATGGTAAAAAATAACCCTACTTACGAGACAACAAAAGAGACACTGATGTATAGACCAGACTTTTGGACTCTGGGACTGGGAGAGGGTGAGATGATTGGGGAGAATAGCATTGAAATATGTATAATATTATATCTGAAATGTATTAATTGTTCAAACTAAACACTATCATGTTACAATTTGTTCATACTAGATGTTTGTAATGTTTCTGATAATCAATAAAAGAGATTCTTGATCAAAAAAAAAAAAAAATAAAGCATCCTAATACTTACAGAATTCTTATGAGGATTAAATTAAATATATATCTGGCTCATAGATATGTAATAAATGTTAGACACCCTTATTATTTGTAACAGATAACTAATTGAGAAAATTTATAAAATATCAGTGAATTAATGTTGAGAATAATTTTTATTCTAGTCGGAGAAGGCAATGGCACCCTACTCCAGCACTCTTGCCTGGAAAATCCCATGGATGGAGGAGCCTGGTAGGCTGCAGTCCATGCGGTCACTGAGTCAGACATGACTGAGCGACTTCACTTTTACTTTTCACTTTCATGCATTGGAGAAGGAAATGGCAACCCACTCCAGTGTTTTTGCCTGGAGAATCCCAAGGACGGGGGAGCCTGGTGGGCTTCCATCTCTGGGGTCACACAGAGTCAGACACGACTGAAGTGACTTAGCAGCAGCAGCAGTGTATAATACTCATATTAGAGGAGATAGTTGAAATTATTTTTTCTCTTAGGCTATCTAAAAATTTAAAAACATTTTTCATTTTAATTTGAGCCCTGTTGTTTAGTTATACATGGATTAGAATTTTATTTCTTCCATTTTGTTAATAAATAAAATGTGAGGCAGAAGAGACTGTAAACATAATTAAAAGGAAAACAAAAGTTCTACTTACTTTAAGTGAGGTATTTGATACCTTGTAGAAATTGCTATTTTCCTTAGTGAACTTTAAGGAACCTCGAACCACTTTATTTGGAGCATCCCATGGACGGAGGAGCCTGGTAGGCTGCAGTCCATGGGGTCGCACAGAGTCGGACACGACTGAAGCGACTTAGCAGCAGCAGCAGAAGATTTAAGAGAGAATGAAAAAAAAAGGTTGAAGGTGGAGAGGAAGTGAGATATAAGCAGTTATATTTATTTTTTATGTCATTGATGTGTAATCTTATTAATGCTGTTTGTTATTAGTCCTTCATAGGGCTCTGTGCTCATATAAGTCATTCTGAAATTTATTAATCACTATAGAGACTCAGGTCTGTGTATTCTATTGAAAATTCATACCGTTTTCAAAAGGCAATGCTTATTCAACATTTTAAAATATTAAAAAAAAAAACAAAAACTTATCTCTACAGTATTCCCTTAACTCAAGTTTTCTTCTAATTTCCAAGTAAGTACATATCAGAGTGGTTCAAGGGTATATTTTTAGCAGTGAGCAAATTCACAAAAATGACTGATTGTATTCTGCAGAAAGCTTATACTTTTTGACCCTGAACCAGACCTACATGTTTAATTCTGATTAAGCACAGTTTATCATGACCTTGTTTATAACACCATGAATAGTTTCATAAAAATGATACTTTCTCTGCCCTTATTTCTACAGTAATGCTGTTACTGTCACAGATCTGTGGAATTTATGAAGAAGCTGTCTATCTGATGTGTTCTTGAGGCCCGTGCCAGAAACACTCACATTTATACTTATTTCAGGCGTATCTGGGAGAGTTTCTACAGCTTTA
This sequence comes from Tragelaphus eurycerus, assembly GCA_935064755.1. Classification (NCBI taxonomy): domain Eukaryota; kingdom Metazoa; phylum Chordata; class Mammalia; order Artiodactyla; family Bovidae; genus Tragelaphus; species Tragelaphus eurycerus. The sequence goes on from CAKXYN010000012.1 coordinate 37,903,144, forward strand.
TCTGAGGCCTGGGCTTGTCAATGATCCCTCCCGGCATTTCTTCCGGTCTTACAAGTGAGAGAAAGAGGAAAAGTTTTGATAAATTATTTTTCTGTATTTACTGATTTTTGTTTATTTCTTTTTGATTTAATAACTTTATGTCGAGAGAATTAAATAGCCAGTATCAAGGGAATGATGCAATGCATTTCAATGAGATAAGATTTTTGGAATGGATTTTAAATGAGGGTGTGACCCCTGAAAGTGCCTCTAGGTCAAGGAAAAAAAAAACAAAAACCCAGAAACAGAAAAGACAAAAAAAAAAAAAAAAAAATCCCTTCAAAACCTGACTCTGATTAGTTCAAGGCTTTAGATAGCTAAGTCTATAAACAGTCCAGTTTTCAGTTGGATGTTTTTATGTGTACAATAAATCTGCAGTCATTTGGTTAAATGGGGTATTCTCATACTCTGGATAGCTGTTTCTCCTAGATATCTCTGAATTAGCCATTAGAAAGTTTTCATTTCAAAAGGTAATAATTCTGAAATATATTTTAATTGCATCTGCTTTGGTAAACAGGGTATATTGGAGGTAATTTAATTTTTTAAATTGAAGATATGGGGTAATTATTCTATTTGTAGGAGAAAAATTATCTTAATTTTCTAAAATAGAAGAACCTCACCCGATTGCTAATAAGTGAGGTTTAGAAAAAAATCAATTGGAAAAAGAAAGACAACTTATTGCAAGGCTGATGGAATGACATTGGTGGGGCTGTGCAGCTGGCTGGCTAGGAGTCTGGGAGCCTGGGAGGAGATTCCCATCTGCATTTTACTTGGGGTTTTACATGACTGTGGGGGAGTGTCATCATGCAGTCTTATTCCATCTACTTGATTTCTGTTGTTATGTTCTTCATTTATCTTTTGAAAAAATGAACATGGAAGATGTTTAAGTTATTTAACAGTAATTTAGCAGTTCTTTTTTATGTGGTGTTCGAAGAAGTAAAAACCAGAATTCTATATGCAAAATCTTGTATACACATTATCGTACATGATCCTGGGGACTAGATTATGAGCTGCAGCTTATCATCACATTTTTGAAGTTGGAAATAGGCCTGGAGAACTCATTATTTTGCCAAGGCCATATAGCTAAATCCAGATCTGTCTGACGATGAAGTCAGTATTTTGTCCACTGCACCACATTACTACAAAGGCAAAGCAACGTTCTCCTAAGCCTTTTGCTGTGCTTGCACAAAATCAACATCAACAATCTTTATCTTCGCTTTTTCTGTTATGACAGCATCATCAATTGTTTTTCATATCATTTTTTAACTACTTTTGGCTCATATTTGTGTGTGTGTGCCTTGCTCTGTGTTTTCATGGCTCTAGGAAGGAGAATGTTGACTTTGCAGTGCTGTAATGCTACTCTTCTACACAGCTCCCTAGTATTTCTGTGTGTGGCTTTACTTATAAATAAAGGTAAATGGATTATCTTTAAAAGAGTATACACAAAAAGCTGGTTTAAATGATTATATTTTGGGAGGAGAGCTGAGTGGCAGTGTGAGAAAGAGAATTCTTTTTCTTTGTGCAACTTTTGTTCCTTTTGAATATTGTACTGTGTACATGTTCTATAAGTTGAAAATTTTAAAATGTCTCTTTTTAAGTATCATGGACATTTGGAATATGGTGGTTAAAGACCACAAGATACTGCCTGCATTTTCAGAAATCCAAAAGAGAAGTGAAATATTTTAAACTGTGGCTGTATTATTTTTTCATGGATTCACTGATTTCAGATTGTGCCAGATAATCTAAATGCTTTTGGTATTTGGAGCTTAAATAACAAAAGAAGGCACATGCAACAATATCTGCAGCACAGGAAAAAAAAATTTTTTTTAATTTTTGGGCTGTGCTGGGTCTTTGTTGTGGGGTGCAGACTTTCTTTAATTGTGGTGCAAATGGGCTTTTCTCTAGTTGCATCCCATTGGGTTTGACCAGGGGTGGAACCCACATCTCCTGCACTGGAAGGCATATTTTTAACCATTGGACCAGTAGAGAAGTCCTAGTCCAATGTCCTTATTAATGAAGAAACTTTTAGCTGTTAGTGGCAAAAAAAAAAAAAAAAAAGGCTTTGAACTATAAATTCAACATGGTCTCTAATTTGCCTGATGGTGAACATTGACATCGTTAATTGATAGGAAAAAAAGTTACCAAAAAAAATGACTATTATAATTTATTCTGAAGATCACATATCTTCTCTTGGTCACATCTTTATGAAAAGCATTTCAGTGAAGGAAGATTTGTATCCAAAAAAAAAGTAATTTTTCTGAAATTTCTGCCTCTTGCAGTGCTATGTGTAACTGTCGTGACATTTTTGGGAGAAGATATTATTTAGGAGCAAAAGTTATTTTTTATGTGATAAATATTACCATTCATTTAAATGTGTGTATGTGTGTGTATTTTAAAAGTTTATATTTCACAAATTACAGCCACAGTAAGTACTACCAACGTCATAATAAACTGGCAGTGGTCAGTGATATTCATGCTAGGCCAATGTATGATCTAGGAATGCCAGTTGAATATTCATTATCTTTTAAAGATGTTTAGAGTAAAAAAAAAAAAAAAAATCACCACGTGGAAATGAGTCACCCAGAAAATAAACCAATTTATCCATTTTACCAAGTTTAGGTATTTTCTCATCATTAAAAAAAAAAAAAAAATCCCTGGCCAACTTCTTTGGCATGAAATTTAAAGGCATCAAATATACAGAATAAATATATATGCAACCTTGTTTTTACCGGTGGGCAGTATTTCACTGTTTTGGTAGGTTCTCTGGCCATTTTCCTCTGTGGTCATCTTTAATAAATGAGTACTACTACTATAATAGGAAATATATCAGAAGCAAGAAAGTCATGAATTCTGATGAGCAGACTGATTCACTGACATGGAAAAGAAAAATGGATCTGTACTATGATTATCATGTTTGTAGACTCAGGCTTATGAGCACTGGCAGCTTTTGTACCCCAGTAGTTCCCTGCTTTTAAAATCACATATCACTTTTCTATGTTGAAGAAGACTCATCTTTGTCCACTGTTTCCCATTACTATGTTATGTCACATCCTGAGTTGACTCATGCACTGGCTAAATGTTCAATCTGGTTTCTTTCTCTCCTTTCTCTAGTTTTCTCAGGAGTCTTGACAGTTTTAACAAGGATATATATTGTTGAAACAATCCTCAACCTTTCTAAAGCCATTTTCTATGGAACTCAAGTTAATTGACTTTAGAAATTTAGAGGAAAAGAGATTTCAGAATAAAAGAATAACTTTGAATTTTGCAACCATTTCTAAAGAGTAGGTTTTGATTCAGCACAGTTCACATCTGATTCTTTGACTTTTCTCTTAGGCTAGCTCTGATTACAGTATATGTAGGAGACTGCCAAATTACTTTATCTACTAAACTTCTGAAAATTCCCATGTAAGAACAAGATAATAGAACCCTAATTTCTTTTTTTTTTAAATTTATAATATCTGTATTGATATGAATGGATTCAATATTATGGCATGAAAAGAACCAGCTACTCCCTAGGGGAACTAACACATGTTCAAGTTCCAATGGGAATTATTAGAACATTCAACATGTTTTGTCCAGAGTTAAAGGTGGATCATAAAGTGTCATTATTATTCTTTTTGTGTGTGTGTGTTCCAATTTCTTTTTTTTTTCTTTTTTTAAATTTAAATTTATTTATTTTAATTAGAGGCTAATTACTTTACAATATTGTATTGGTTTTGCCATACATAAAAAATTTAGATACATAAAGTTAAATTGTTTTATCACCCAGGGTTTTCTTTTAACGTTGTGGCACTTTTAACTGACTTTACCAATTAAAAAAAAAAAAAAAACTGAATTTTGAGAAAATAGCTATTTGACACATCTGTGGCTTATTAAATGATGATGAATTAATATCTGAAAGGAGAGAAAAGCACATAAACAAAATCTGTGGTTAAGCCATGATGGCAGTGGTTATTTTTATTAGTCTGTTTTCACTCTTGTGACTATCCTCATTAGTAGAATATTCTCATTAGCCTGGTATGTTATTACACTATCCTTTATGGTATCTTGGGTGGGCATCCAATAGATGATGTAACTTCTCAATTAAAGAACTGCAAGCTCCTGGAGGTCTATAGCAACCTCATTTTAGAAAGTTCTGTTTCTAAGAAGTTTTTAAAAAGAACTACTGAGATTTCATCACCTAGATCATGGCATACTGCTTAATCCTCTTTAAGCCATAATGTTTGAAGAATTAAAAGTAACCCATGAATTTTTTGTGTTATGGATTAAAGCTTTATTGGAAATATTTTCCTCTATAATTTAAACTTGTTTTTGATGGTATTTGTTTAATATGATAATTTTAGCAGCTGAAGAATCTTAATTGGTATTTGGGCATGAGTTTTTTAACACATTAAAACTCAGTGATGGATTAATAGTATGATCCCTTTCAGAATGAATTCATACCACCAAATCTAAATTATCTGATAATTAGGAAATTCATATTTAGACTTAAATTGACTAGAAGAATGGTTTAATTCACATCTTTGTTTTTACAGAATAAAGCAGTACTATACTACTACCACTACTAAGTTGCTTCAGTCGTGTCCGACTGTGCGACCCCGTGGACTGCAGCCTACCAGGCTCCTCCATCCATGGGATTTTCCAGGCAACAGTACTGGAGTGCGGTGCCATTGCCTTCTCCCAAACAGTACTATAGTCTTCTTTAAAAGAAGAAACTATATATATATATATGTATATATGCATACATATGTGTATGTATGGGGCTTCCTAGGTGGCACAGTGGTAAAGAATCACCTGCCAGTGCAGAAGACACAAGAGATACTGGTTTGATCCCTGGATCAGGAAGATCCCCTGGAGGAGGAAATAGTAACCCACTCCAGTATTCTTGCCTGGAACATCTCATGAAGAGAAGCCTGGCGGACTACAGTCCACGGGGTCCCAAAGAGTTGTACACAACTGAGCGACTAAGCACAGCACCATCTCCCGGAGCTTGCTCAAACTCATGTCCATTGAGTCAGTGAGGCCATCCAACCATCTCATCCTCTGGCCTCCCTTTCTCCTCCTGCCCTCAATCTTTCCCAGCATCAGGATCTTTTCCAATGAACTGGCTTTGTCACATCAGGTGGCCAAATTATTGGAGCTTCAGTTTCAGCATCAGTCCTTTCAATGAATATTCAGGGTTGATCTACTTTAGGATGGACTGGTTTGATCTTCTTGCAGTCCAAGGGACTTTTAAGAGTCTTCTCCAGCACCACAGTTCAAAACATCAATTCTTCGGTGCTCAGCCTTCTTTATGGTCCAACTCTCACATCCATACATGACCACTGGAAAAACCATAGCTTTGCCTATACAGACATTTGTCAGCAAAGTAATGTCTCTGCTTTTTCATGTCACTGACTAGGTTTGTCATAGCTTTTCTTTTTAGGAGCAAGCATCTTTTAATTTTATGGCTGCAGTCACCATGTGCAGAGATTTTGCAGCCCAAGAGAATAAAGTCTGTCACTGTTTCTATTGTTTCCCCATCTATTTGCCATGAAGTGATGGGACCAGATGCCATGATTTTAGTTTTCTGAATGTTGAATTTTAAGTCAGCTTTTTCACTCTCCTCTTTCACCTTCAAGAGGCTCTTTAGCTCCTCTTTGCTTTCTGCCACAAGGGTGGTGTCATCTGCATATCTGAGATTATTGATATTTCTCTTGGCAATCTTGATTCCAGTTTGTGCTTAATCCAGCCCGACATTTTGCATGATGTACTCTGCATATATAAGCAGGGTGACAAAACAGCCTTGACACACTCCTTTCCCAATTTTGAACCAGTCCATATGTGGATACATACATATTTGTCTACTTGTGTTCTTAGCCATGGTTTCATAAGCACCTACAGTGTTCCTGGCATTGTATATAATGTTGGTAGTACAAATAGAAATAAGAGCTAGATCTGGGACTCTCATAATCTGGAGGAGTGGGGAAACAAAGATTCAGCTTTAACAGTCTTTAACAAAGACTGTTAAATTCTACTGGAGAGGTGAGAATAAGGTGCTATAGGAATGTAGATGAAAAGTGGGGAGGACGGTAACAGGGATTTACAAAGAGAATAAAACTGCTCTGAGATTCTAAGGGCTGGAAAAAGTAACGCAAGAGCATTTCAGGCTGGAAAGACACTGTGGTGGAAGGCAGGGTGGTCTGCAGGGAATTTCATATAGTTCAAAATGGTAAGGCTTGGGAAAATAGGGTGATCAGCAAAAGATTCATGGAAAGTGGATTGGTGAACATTACAAATAATACAGAGTTATGCCAAAGAATCTGAGCTTCATTCAGTAGAAAAGGGGACCCGAAAAGTCTTTGAGAAGGTTTGCCTTCTTTATTTTGGAATAGCAATTTGAAAATTGCTTCTAGACTAAAGGAACCCTAAACTCCACAAATTAAGACTCAAGGTAAAACAAATGTGGGATATGCTGCAGTCTCCTTTTTCTTCTTGGAGATTCACTGTGTTCATCAACAAATCAAAGGTTTGGAAAAATTCTGCATTAAGTAGTCTTGTTAATATATTTAGCCTGTGCCTGGGTGCTCAATCCCTTCAGTCATGTCCAACTCTGTGCGACCCTATGACCTATAGCCTGCCAGGCTCCTCTGTCCATGGGATTCTTCAGCCAAGAATACTAGCGTGGGATGCCATGCCCTTCTCCAGGGGATCTTTCTGATCCAGGGGCCAAACCCACGTCTCTTACTTCTACTTGAATTGGCAGGCAGGCTCTTTACCACTAGTGTCACCTAGGAAGCCCTGTTTTCTAAATGCATATGCGACCATGAAACTCTCTTTTATCCCCTTTTCCCATCTCTTTTCTGTAGCATACTTTGAAATTCTGTTTTATGAAGGAAACTCATGTGAAATATGGATAAAATGAGAAGATATTTGAGGCTGAAGGTCAAAATGGAGAGATATAGATGAGATATAATTGCAGTAATAACAAATCACATCTGTTTGAAATAAATGTTATTTTAGAGTCATAGAATCTCTGATGCCATTATTTCAAACTTTTATGTAGAAAAATTTCAAGTTCCATGTAAATTGAACCAGCAAATTCAACTTCTGTGAAACTTTTCTTGAACTACCTATTATAAGATCATCACAAGATATTCTTTAAATGATATATACTGATTTTCTTTATTAATGTGCAGTTTAAAAGAAATGTACAATCCCTTTTTAAAAAATATAGGCAAAATACAACTAAGTTATACTTACTACTGTCAGGTTTTAAACAGTCAAAGCTATGAATAACATCAGTGAATGAAATTCATTGGCTGCCTGTGGCTGGAAAATCTATGGTGTCTGAAAGCTGGAATTACTTGGAAGTGGCCATTCAAATTTGTAATGGAGGAGATGATAACTTCACTGCTTCCCCTTAAAATCTAGCCCACACAAAATGCCAAAACACTTAAAATATATTCAAACAAAGACTGATTTTGTAACAATTTCTAAAATTGGAAAAGTAACAGCAGATTGTAAAATTTACACAAAATTCTTCTCAATTAGATGAAACATTCATAGTAAATACTAAAAGCTCCATCCTTCTCTCATGAATTTTGGTGTAATATACTGCTGGATACTCATAGAGATCTCTCTTCCTTTAGCTTAAAGAAATAGCATCCCCCCGCCCCCCCCCCCCCCCCCCCCCCGGCTTCTCAAAACGGTCAATTTGCAAGTGACTACAACATCAAGTCCAACTTCCTCTTGAGAACACAGAAAATGTTTTCATGTGGAACACCAACACTAAAAATAGGAAAGTTTTTTTTTTTTTTGGCTTATGAGCACTGAAAATTATAACATTTAAAGACAGAAGAGTGAGTTAAATTGCTATGTTAGCTAAAATCTTACCTTGCCTCTGTAAATCTGTTATATTTAACCTATAAGGATCTGTTTTTATCTTTCTTTAAATGAATTAAAAAGAAAGTGCTATTTTTTCTAACCCTTTGAATCATTCGGCATTAAATATTTCTTACATTCTTACATTATTTCTTACGTTATTCAAGAAAGACATTTCCTGTGACAGTTACCATGCATCATCTCTTTCAGTTCCTAGATTTCTTAAGAGGTAGTCTTTTCATGATTCACATGTTCTTAAGGTTTTGATGTACAGTTCATTTCTTACCATGCTTCATTTTTCTATACTTTTAAAAATGACTTGTAATTTGATCATGCAAGTATGTGATAAGAAATTGACCGATCATTGCTCTGGGCATATTTCTCTCCCTTCATTTGTAGCCTGTTAGGATGAGTTCTTCTATTTGCAATAATAATTAATTGCAACTTGTCAAGACAGATATCCAATAGTCTTAGGAATAATACACACCTATAAATTCTGTCTTCAATAGGTGTTACTTTTCACACACCCATAAGAATTCTTAAGAGGTAATCTTCAGATTGGTAACTTGATATAATTTTTCAAATCATGAGCACAAGAAGTAGTCCAGCGAAGAGAAAATTCCTTACAGCACCCTTCCACTTATGCAGGAGGTAGAGATCTTCTAAAATGGAACAGCATTGGAGAAATACATGTTTATCCCTTGAGGCCATTTAAGAATAGCTGTAAATGAATGTCAAATTGGGATGTGGGGAAATAAGTTGACTAAAACAACTGATGCTGGAAGTCAGAAACACACACACTTGGCTCAAAATTTCAATCAGGTGCTCTACTGGGCAAAAGCCAATATCTTCAGTTCAGTTCAGTTGCTCAGTTATATTCGACTTTTTGTGTCCCAATAGATTGCAGCATGCCAGGCCTCCCTGTCCATCACCAGCCCCAGGAGTTTGCTCAAACTCATGTCCATTGAGGCGGTGATGCCATCCAACCAACTCCTTCTCTGTCATCCCCTTCTCCTCCCACCTTCAATCTTTCCCAGCATCACGGTCTTTTCAAATGAGTATGTTCTTCGCATCAGGTGACCAAAGTATTGGAATTTCAGGTTCAACATCAGTCCTTCCAACGAACACCCAGGACGAATCTCCTTTAGAATGGACTGTTTGGATCTCCTTGCAGTCCAAGGGACTCTTGAGAGTCTTCTCCAACACCACAGTTCAAAAGCATAAATTCTTTGGCTCTAAGCTTTCCTTATAGTCCAATTCTCACATCCATACATGACTACTGGAAAAACCATAGCCTTGACTAGACCGACCTTTGTTGACAAAGTAATGTGTCTGCTTTTTAATATGCTGTCTAGGTTGGTCACAGAGAAGGCAATGTCACCCCACTCCAGTACTCTTGCCTGGAAAATCCAAGAGCATCCATGGGGTCGCTAAGAGTCAGACACAACTGAGCGACTTCACTTTCACTTTTCACTTTCATGCATTGGAGAAGGAAATGGCAACCCACTCCAGTATTCTTGCCTGGAGAATCCCAGGGATGGTGGAGCCTGTTGGGCTGCTGGTCTATGGGGTCTCACAGAGTCGGACGTGACTGAAGCGACTTAGCAGCAGCAGCAGCAGCAACTAGGTTGGTCACAGCTTTTATTCCAAGGAGTAAGCATCTTCTAATTTCATGGCTGCAGTCACTATCTCCAGTGATTTTGGAGCCCCCCAAAAAAGTCTCTCACTGTTTCCACTGTTTCCCCATCTATTTGCCATGAAGTGATGGGACCATATGCCATGATCTTAGTTTTCTGAATGTTGAGCTTTAAGCCAACTTTTTCATTCTCCTCTTTCACTTTCATCAAGAGGCTCTTTAGTTCTTCTTCACTTTCAGCCAGAAGGGTGGTGTCATCTGCATATCTGAGGTTATTGATATTTCTCCCGGCAATCTTGATTCCAGCTTGTGCTTCATTGGTGGCTGCACGGCACTGGAGCTGCTGTGAGGAGATACCCCATGTCCAAGGGCAAAGGAGAAGCCCCAGCAAGATGGCAGGAGGGGTGAATTTGCATTTAGAATCAAACCCTATTCCTGTCAGAGATGCTCAAGGGGATCAAACAAACCTTGTGTGCACCAGGACACAGGGACCCCACAGAGACTGAGACAGAACTGTGTTTGAGCATCTCCTGTGGAGGTGCAGGTCAGCAGTGGCCTGCCACAGGGGCAGGGGCTCTGGGTACAGCAGACTTGGGTATGGCATAAGCCCTCTTGAAGGAAGGTGCCATTAACCCCACTACAGAGCTGCCAGAACTTACACAGGACTGGGAAACAGACTCTTGGAGGGCACAAACAGAGCCCTGTGTGCATCAGGACCCAGGAGAAAGGAGCAGTGACCCCACAAGAGACTGACCCAGACTTGTCCGGGAGTGTTCAAGGGTCTTCAGTGGAGGCGTGGGTTGGTGGTGGCCTGCTGCAGGGTTGGGGGCAGTGATTGCAGCAGTACAGGCATGGGATCTTTTGAAGGAGGTCACCATTATCTTCATTACCTCCACCTTTGGCCTCAGGTAAATAACAGGGAGGGAACACAGCCCCACCCATCAACAGAAAGTTGGATTAAAGATTTACTGAGCATGGCCCCCCTATCACAACAAGACTCAGTTTCCCCCTCAGTCAGTCTCTCCTATCAGGAGGCTTCTATAAGCCTCTTACCCTTCTCCATAAGAGGGCAGACAAACTGAAAACCACAATCACAGAAAACTAACCAATCTGATTAAATATACCACAGCCTTGTCTATTTCAATGAAACTATGAGTCATACCATGTAGTGACACCCAAGATGGACAAGTCATGGTGGAAAGTACTGAAAAAAATGTGGTCCACTGGTGAAGGCAATGGCAAACCACTTGAGTATTCTTGCCTTGAGAATCCCATGAACAGTATGAAAAGGCAAAAAGATAAGACACTGAAAGATGAACTCCCCAGGTCAGTAGGTGCCCAATAAGCTACTGGAGATCAGTGGAGAAATAACTCCAGAAAGAATGAAGAGATGGAGCCAAAGCAAAAACCACACTCAGTTATGGATGTGACTGCTATTAGAAGTAAAGTCCAATGCTGTAAAGAGCAATATCACATAGGAACCTGGAATGTTAGGTCCATGAATCAAGCCAAATTGGAAGTGGTCAAACAAGAGATGGCCAGAGTGAACATTGACATTCTATGAATCAATGAACTAAAATGGACTAGAATGGGTGAATTTAACTCAGATGACCATTATATCTACTACTATAGGCAGGAATCCCTTAGAAGAAATGGAGTAGAACTCATAGTCAACAAAAGATTCCAAAATGCAGTACTTGGAGGCAGTCTCAAAAATGACAGAATGATCTCTGTTCATTTCCAAGACAAGCCATTCAATATCACGGGAATCCAAGTCTATGCCCCAACCAGTAATGCTGAAGAAGTTGAAGCTGAACAGTTCTATGAAGACCTACAAGACCTTCTAGAACTAACACCCAAAAAAGATGTCCTTTTCATTATAGGGCACTGGAATGCAAAAGTAGGAAGTCAAGAAACACCTAGAGTAACAGGCAAATTTGGCCTTGGAATACAGAATGAAGCAGGGCAAAGGCTAATAGAGTTTTGCCAAGAGAATGCACTGGTCATAGCAAACACCCTCTTCCAACAACACAAGAGAAGACTCTACACATGAACATCACCAGATGGTCAATAGCAAAATCAGATTAATTACAGTTTTTGCAGCCAAAGATGGAGAAGCTCTATACAATCAGCAAAAACAAGACTGGGAGCTGACTGTGGCTCATATCATGAACTCCTTATTACCAAATTCAGACTTAAATTGAATAAAGTAGGGAAAACCACTAGACCATTCAGATATGACCTAAGTCAAATCTTTTACGATTATACAGTGGAAGTGACAAACAGATTCAAGGGATCAGTTCTGATAGACAGAGTGCCTGATGAACCATGGACCAAGGTTTGTGACATTGTACAGGAGACAGGAATCAAGACCATTCCCAAGAAAAAGAAATGCAAAAAGACAAAATGATTGTCTGAGGAGGCCTTACAAATAGCTGTGAAAAGAAGAGAAGCAAAAGCAAAGGAGAAAAGGAAAGATATATCCATTTGAATGCAGAGTTCCAAAGAATAGCAAGGAGAGATAAGAAAGCCTTCCTCAGTGATTAGTGCAATGAAAGAGAGGAAAACAATAGAATAGGAAAGACTAGAGATCTCTTCAAGAAAATTAGAGATACCAAGGGAACATTTCGTGCAAAGATGGGCACATTAAAGGACAGAAATGTTATGGACCTAACAGAAGCAGAAGATATTATGAAGAGGTGGCAAGAATACACTGCTGCTGCTAAGTCGCTTCAGTCGTGTCCGACTCTGTGCAACCCCATATACGGCAGCCCACTAGCCTCCTCCTTCTCTGGGATTCTCCAGGCAAGAACACTGGAGTGGGTTGCCATTTCCTTCTCCAATGCATGAAAGTAAAAAGTGAAAGTGAAGTCACTCAGTCGTGTCAGACTCTTAGCGACCCCATGGACTGCAGCCTACCAGCCTCCTCCATCCATGGGATTTTCTGGGCAACAGTACTGGAGTGGGGTGCCATTGCCTTCTCCCTCAAGAATACACAGAACTGTACAAAAAAGATCTTCACAACCCAGATATCACAATGGTATGATCACCCACCTGGAGACACATCCTGGAATGCGAAGTCAAGTGAGCCTTAGGAAGAATCACTACAAACAAAGCTAGTGGAGGTGATGGAATTCCAGTTGAGTTATTTCAAATCCTAAAAAATGGTGCTGTGAAAGTGCTGCACTCAATAAGCCAGCAAATTTGGAAAACTCAGCAGTGGTCACAGGACTGGAAAAGGTCAGTTTTCATTCCAGTCCCAAAGAAAATCAATGTCAACAAGCATTCGAGCTACCGCATAATTGCACTCATCTCACAAGCTAGTAAAGTAATGCTCAAAATTCTCCAAGCCACACTTCAACAGTATATGAGCCATGAACTTCCAGATGTTCAAGCTGGTTTTAAAAAAGGCAGAGGAACCAGAGATCAAATTGCCAACATCTGTTGGCAAGAGAGTTCCAGAAAAACATCTATTTCTGTTTTATTGACTATGCCAAAGCCTTTGAGTGTGTGAATCACCACAAATTGTGGAAAATTCTGCAAGAGATGGGAATACCAGACCACCTGACCTGCCTCTTGAGAAATCTGTATGCAGGTCAGGAAGCAACAGTTAGAACTGGACATGGAGCTACAGACTGGTTCCAAATTGGGAAAGGAGCACGTCAAGGCTGTATATTGTCACCCTGTTTATTTAACTTATATGCAGAGTACATCATGAAATAAAGCCCATATCTTACCTATTTAATATCTGTGTGTGGGAAGAGAGAGTTGAACTCAACAAAAAACAAGCTCAACAAGACTTATAGAGCCAAAGATGTGAATATCATATGAATCATTTACTCTGAGTAATTCCAAGTAGGCTGTGAACGTGTCTTGATGCACACATCAACAAAAGTCCTAGTGGGTCAGCTTGCTTCAGACTTAACTGGCTCAGAGCAGCATATGGAACAGTGTTGGGATAGATTCTAACTCATTTGTTATACGTACACTAGGGACTATTACAATATAAGGGATTAACTGCAGTAATAAAACAAAGTAAATGGTCAGTATGCCAGCAATTTAAGCAGTTCCTCATTTGTCAATATTGCAAACAGAACCAAAGTGTTGTTTTATGAAAATGTGCTTCAGGAAGTTTATTGGGTTCTCATTTGATATAAAACATTCTTTGATGCTTATTAAAATTTAATTTAAGCCATTTTAGAAGTCTGTATTTTAATGAAAAACATTCTTTGCAACAATTTCATGCAAAATCAATGTAAAATTCTTTTTATGTGACATTGCCCAGGAACCAGATCTGATATGTTTGAGAAATTTCATGTGTAGAAGAAGAGCAACATGTCACACGTCTAATAATCTCTGTTTATATCCATGAAGAGTTAAAATACTCCTGTATTTTTGGTCTCATAAACAAAGAGTCTGGAAAATCCAAATCAGAGGTTTGTTAGAATTCCTATCACCTCTAATTGTTATTGAAACAATTGAATAGTTTTTGAATTTTCCTCTCCATTCTCCTGCCTCCACCATGTTCTTAAAAATATATGTGGTACATCTACATTGTTAGCATATCTCCCTTGTTATTTGTTATCTGAAAATTATTTTCTAATAGATTCAGCTGGACAGGCTGATGGAACCATTATTTACTTGAGATCTTGTATGTTGACGACATCTATTACAGGTCTTTCATATATGGAAGTCAATCTTGCAGGATATAAAATTTTTGACTCACATTTGTTTCTTATGAATATTTTATGTACTTACTCTAGAGAATTCCCTGGCAGACCAGGGGTTAGTACTTGCTGTTTTGGCTGCCATGGCCTAGGTTCAGTCCCTGCTTGTGGAAGTAAGATCCTGCAAGCTGCGTGGCATAACCAAATAAAATAAATACTTACTTCATTTTCCTCCAGAATTAAAGTTTGATGAGCATCTAATTTTCTTTCCAAGTTCCTTATTGCTTTTGCCGAGATGCCCCAAGGTTTATAAGCCCAGTTACTCTACTAGATTACATCTTAGAGTAGGTCATTCTATGTAGAAATTCTTAGGTATGAAATTTACTCTTTAAATTGGTGTTTCAGAAAAGCTTTCTTAAATTATAGTTTCATATATATTTTTTCTTTTCTTGCTTTGGCTTTCTTATCTAAACCTTTGGCTTTCTTATCTAACATGTTATCCACACATTAGATATTTTTTCTCTGTCTTCACTATTGTCATGTAAGTCTATTTTCTTTAGCTTATTTTTAATTTTAAATCTTTTCTCCCCTTTAAGCTTCTATTCCTTTTATTCACTTGCTTGTACTCGATTTCTTTCATGCTATTTTAGTTTAGCTTTTATTTTTGAAACTATTTTATTTTTAATTCTTCACTGAGTTCTGTCATGCCATTTTTGAGTTTTTCTAAGTCACGTCAGAATATCACTCTTTCAAGCCTCATTTTGTTGTTCAGTCACTCAGTCATGTCTGACTCTTTATGACCTCATGAACTACAGCATGCCAGGCTTCCCTGCCCTTCACTATCTCCTGGAGCTTGCTCAAACTCAAGTCCATTGGGTCAGTGATGTCATCCAACCATCTCGTCCTCTGTCTCATATAATGTGCTTAATGTCTTTTAGTTTGTTTTGAAATAGAAGGTTATAGTTTTGATATGTTTTATGAGCATGCTTTTTCTAGGGCACTTTCATTTTCTGAAGGTGTGTTATTCTGCTCCTTATTCTCTCTCTCTCTTTCTCTCTTTTTTTTTTTTTTGGCTGCCCAGCATGTAGGATCTTAGTTCCCTGACCAGAGATGAAACCTGTACCCCTTTCAGTGGAACTGCAGAGTCTTAACTACTGGACCACCAGGGAAGTTTCAAGACCGCTTACTTTTGGAGATTTCCTGACTTTTACTTTGATCTTTCCTTCGCATCATACTCTGTTCCATTTTGATTAAGGCCCAGAGGCTCAGTTCTGAGAGTTCATGGAGCTGACCTGCTCTTCAGAACTCACTTGCACTCACTTTTTTGGATTGGGCAAAATTCGTAGTTTTAGCTGCCACTCTTTAATGGACATGCAACATTTTCCAATGAATACCTATTGGCTATTTTGGCAACTTTCTTTTTCCTTTATAGGTGCCCATAGCATGCAGCTCCTGTGGCTGTTGGCTTTTGTTTCCATCCTCTTGTTCGAAATTTGTGGGGATACCTTATCACATAGTTTTATATCAAATGTTGTCTGTGGCTCTTTGGCTTTGCTGTATTATATGATTCTGTGAGACAGGGTCCAGGATGTTTAAAAAAAACTGTACCATTAACCATAAATTTCCAAGAATTCTTTCTGCCTAATTTACCTGTTTAAAAAAAAAAAATCAGTTTGCATTATGATGCTTTCTATGTAACTTAGATACATCTCCATCATTTAATCATTAAATAGCATGCTTTCCCTGGATACTTTCCTGACTTAAGTTGGTATGTTTAGATTTTTTAAAAATTCATTAGCTTAAGAAGAGTTGACAACTTTAAATATTAAAACTAAAATATACTTAAAAGTTGACTTTGGCTTTTTAAATGGCTCGTGAATCTCCTACTGGTATTCTCTTTCTTCCTTCTCTTATTTTTTCTTTTTTAAATACTTTTTTTTCCCCAAGAGATACAAACTACTATATATAAAGTGAATAAGACACAAGGATATACTGTACAGTACAGGGAATACGGCCAATATTTTATAATAACTTTAAGTGGAGTATAATTTATAAAAGTATTGAATCATTGTGTTACACAACTGAAACTAATAAAATGTAAATCATTATACTTTAACTGTGTTAGTTGCTCAGTCATGTCTGATTCTTTGTGACCCCGTAGACTGTAACTTCTCAGGCTCCTTCGTCCATGGAATTCTCCAGGCATAAATACTTGAGTGGGTAGCCATTTCCTTCTCCAGGGGATCTTCTCAACCCAGGGATCAAATCCCAGCCTCCTGCACTGCAGGCAGATTCTTTACCATCTGAGCCACCAGAGAACCCCATTTAACTGTACTTCAATTAAAGATACATTTTTTAAAAAATTCTTACACATCAAGACTGTTTGAAAAGTCCTCTGTTTTATTTTTTAAAAGATTTTTTGATATGGATTATTTTTAAAATTTGTATTGAATTTGTTATAATATTGCTTCAGTTTTATGTTTCGGTTTTTTACTTTGAGGCATGTAAGATCCCTGACCAGGGATTGAACCTGCACCCTCAGCTCTGGGAGGTAAAAACTTAACCACTGGACCGCCAGGGAAGTCCCTGCTACTGTTGCTAAGTTGCTTCGGTTGTGTCCAATTCTGTGTGACTCTGTAGATGGTAGCCTACCAGACTTCTCTGTCCCTGGGACTCTCCAGGCAAGAACACTACAGTTTAAATATCAGTGTCTGCTTCTCTCCTTCTTCCTTATTTTCTCCACTTCAGGGGAAAAAAAAAAAAAAAAATACACCACTTCTTCGTTTTGTTTTGTTTTTGTTCTTTTAGCTGATTTTTTACTTATTGACTTCCATATTTCTAAATGAGATTCTTATATTACTTGTTCCTGATTATTTCAGTTTGGGACACTACACCTGACTTTTTACCATATAAGGTAAAGATTCAGCTGTATTTACCCTGACTTCATTATCCTAACTCTGATATTTACACCGTTCCTGTTCTTTAACCTCCTTATTTAATTATGTGACAATTTTGCTTCAGCGAAAGCATATTTTGTTAGATACTGCCAAAATTATTATGAAAATTTAAATTCTACCCACAACTTCCTTCCAAGAGTTAATAGTTGTTTCATTTGTTTGTTTGTTTGGTTTTCTATGTCTTTGCCAGAAAAATCGGAGCCGTGACTCTCGTCAAGTTGTCTAATGTTTTCAGATTTATCCGGTAGCTTATCTATTTCATTAGAGAGACCTCTAACCTGGAGTTTTCTGGGCTTCTCCAGTTGGCATTGATTTCCATGTGTCTTAGTCCATTTGAGTTGCAATAAAATACCACAGACTGGGTGACGTAGAAATAGCAGAAATTTATTGCTCACACTTTTGGAGTCTGGAAGTCCAAGATCAGGTGCAGGCATGGTCAAGTTTAAGTAAGGGTCCTTTTCCAGGTTCATTTTTTCTTATTATGTAAATGTTCAAAATTTTTTCTTTCTACCATTTTTCTCTTGGCCATTTGAACATTCATCTCTTCTCCCCTCTAAAGTAGTGGTTCTAACCAAGGCAGTTTTACCTCCTAGGGGACAGTTGGCAATGTCTGAAGACACCTCGGGTACACTTTAGGTTGTCACAACTGGGATTGCTACTGGCAACTATGCAGTGGACCAGGGAAGCTACTAAATATTCTAAATAACAAGACAACACCCTACAGCAAAGAATTATCTGTCAATAGTGCTAAGGCTGAGAAACTGCTCTAAACCACGTGTTCGCACCCAAAGAAATTAAAATTGGTTTTTGAAGATTAGGTGAGAGGAGAGTGGCTCAGCTATTACAGTGGTTTATGGCCCTTCAGTTGCCATGTTGGATGGCATCACCAACTCGATGGACATGAGTTTGAGTAAGCTCCGGGAACTGGTGATGGATGGGGAAGCCTGGCATGCTGCAGTCCATGGGGTTGCAAAGAGTTGGACAAAACTGAGCAACCGAACCAAAATGAACTGACGGCCCTTCAGAGAGCAACAATACAAAACCAGACATGTATATCTCTGGCATTAAAATTTCATGGAAA
The DNA here is from genome assembly GCA_935064755.1 of Tragelaphus eurycerus. NCBI lineage: Eukaryota > Metazoa > Chordata > Mammalia > Artiodactyla > Bovidae > Tragelaphus > Tragelaphus eurycerus. The sequence continues at coordinate 37,921,384 of CAKXYN010000012.1, forward strand.
GGATAACTGGGAGGAAAATGACTGAAAAATTTCTTCAGGAAAAATTTGTGGAAAAAAAAAAGTTGAGAAACACTGTTCCAAACTAAAGAAGGTTTTGTTCAAAGTTTTGTTCATTCAAAGTTTAATGGAACTGCGTTTGTGATCCAGATGTGGGAGGAAGGGCAGGAAAACAATACAGTGAAGACTTATGACCAGTGAGAATTTTTTCATATAATTGTGGAAAAGAAAGGTCACTGAAGAAACTCAAGGGTGATGAAAGGAACAGAAAAGAACATAACATGAGTTATTCTAAAGTAAACTATGTGACCCTTTCATAGTATTTGAGAATAGAGAGTATGGTCCCTAGAGTTTTAATCAAAATGATGTCGCCCATCACTTTATTCACAGACTCTACCAGTCTCCCTGGGGAGAGTCACAATCAGGTAGATTTGCAACAAATCTTCTGTAGTAGTTAACAGCTGTGTAGACTTGGACATATCACTTCCTTTCTCTGAGCTTGAATTTATTCATTTAAGAAGAAAAGGGATGAGAATCCTATTTTGCAGGGTTGTTGAGGGAATTAGAGATATGTACACAATACCCAACTCAAAAGACAGCTATAATAATGCTATTTTAAAGTAACATTTTAAATAAAATGTTATTTATGAAAATTATATATAGGTTTAGTAACTTCATCAGGGTGAAATGGTCAAAGTAGCCCAGTCACCCTTGGTGAACTCATATTGCACAATATGTGCTTGCTAGTTATTAGAGAATTCAGTAACCATTGGGAAAGTTATACGCTTTGGTGAGTTGTGTGTACCTGAAAAATTATATATGGTAGCAAGGTGAGCAATGGGGTATGGACTTCAACCTGCAATTTGGATGGGTGGAGGTATTTGTTGATGTATCAGTTCAGTTCAGTAGCTCAGTTTTGTCCAACTCCCTGCGACCCCATGAATCGTAGCATGCCAGGCCTCCCTGTCCATCACCAACTCCCGGAGTTCACTCAGACTCACGTCCATCGAGTCAGTCATGCCATCCAGCCATCTCACCCTCTGTCGTCCCCTTCTCCTCCTGCCCCCAATCCCTCCCAGCATCAGAGTCTTTTCCAATGAGTCAACTCTTTGCATGATGTGGCCAAAGTACTGGAGTTTCAGCTTCAGCATCATTCCCTCCAAAGAAATCCCAGGGCTGATCTCCTTCAGAATGGACTGGTTGGATCTCCTTGCAGTCACAGATACAAAGCCATGTCTCTCTAACAGCAAAATTGGGGCAGTATTAAGCTAAGGATACATGCATACTCATGAGGGAGCTTGAGCAGAGGGGAATTCAGCATAGAATTGAGGCAAAGGTCAACAGAGTTCAACCTTTAGTTGATTGAAGTCAGGAGGGTCAACAACATCATTCCAACTGCAGAACCACACTATGTTCTTCTTTATCTGAAAACTGTCAGCACATTCTCATCACAGGGCCTTTGCATTTGCTGCAGCCTCACTTAGAATGGTTTCTTTTTCCAGACATACTCTAGTTCTTTCAGTCCATCACATCTTTACAGGGACCTTTGTTCCAGCAGCTCTCAAAGATATTAGTTTAGTTCAGTTGCTCAGTCATGTCCAAATCTTTGTGAGCCCATGGACTGCAGTATGCCAGGCTTCCCTGTCGATCACCATCTCCCAGAGCTACTCAAACTCATGTCCATCGAGTTGGTGATACCATCCAACCATCTCATCCTCTGTTGTCCACTTCTTCCACCTTCAATTTTTCCCAGAATCAAGGTCTTTTCAAATGAATCAGTTCTTCACATTAGGTGGTCAAAGTATTGGAGTTTCAGCTTCAGCATCAGTCCTCCCAATGAATATTCAGAACAGATTTCCTTTGGGATAGACTGGTTTGCTCTCCTTGCAGTCCAAAGGACTTTCAAGAGTCTTCTTCAATACAACAGTTCAAAAGATTAATTCTTTGGCATTCAGCTTTCTTTATACTCCAACGTTCACATCCATACATGACTACTGGAAAAACCAAAGCTTTGACTAGATGGACTTTTGTTGGCAAAGTAATATCTCTGCTTTTTAATATGCTATCTAGGTGGGTCATAGCTTTTCTTCCAAGGAGTAAGCGTTTTTTAATTTCATGGCTGAAGTTATCATCTCAGGTGATTTTGAAGACCAAAAAAATAAAGTCTCTCACTGTTTCTGTTGTTTCCCCATCCATTTCCCATGAAGTGATGGGACTGGATGCCATGATCTTAGTTTTCTGAATGTTGAGCTTTAAACCAACTTTTTCACTCTCCTCTTTCACCTTCATCAAGAGGCTCTTTAGTTCTTCTTCACTTTCAGCCATAAGGGTGGTGTCATCTGCGTATCTGAAGTTATTGCTAATTCTCCCAGCAATCTTGATCCTAGCTTGTGCTTCATCTAGCCCAATGTTTCTCATGATGTACTCTGCATATAAGTTACATAAGCAGAGTGACAATATACAGCCTTGATGTACTCCTTTCCCAATTTGGAACCAGTCTGTTGTTCCATGTTCAGTTCTAATTAATCTGCATACAGATTTCTCAGGAGGCAGGTCAAGTGGTCTGGTATTTCCATCTCTTTAAAAGAGTTTTCCACAGTTTGTTGTGATCCACACAGTCAAAGGCTTTGGCTTGGTTAACAAAGCAGAAGTAAATGTTTTTCTGGAACTCTCTTGCTTTTTGGATGATCCAACAGATGTTGGCAATTTGATCTCTGGTTCCTCTGCCTTTTCTAAATCCAGCTTGAACATCTGGAATATCATGGTTCACATACTGTTAAAACCTGGCTCTATTAGCCTTTGTCCTGCTTCATTCTGTACTCCAAGGCCAAATTTGCCCTTTACTCCAGGTGTCTCTTGACTTCCTACTTTTGCATACCAGTCCCCTATAATGAAAAGGACATCTTTTTGGGGTGTAGGTCTCTCAACTTCAGCTTCTTCAGCATTACTGGTCAGGCCATAGACTTGGATTACCATAATATTGAATGGCTTGCCTTGGAAATGAACAGAGATCATTCTGTCATTTTTGAGACTGCCTCCAAGTACTGCATTTTGGAATCTTTGGTTGACTGTGATGACTACTCCATTTCTTCTAAGGGATTTTTGCCCACAGTAGTAGATATAATGGTCATCTGAGTTAAATTCACCCATTCTAATCTTAAAATAGATTCCTAAAATAGATTCACTGATTCCTAAAATGTCGATGTTCACTCTTGCCATCTCCTGTTTGACCACTTCCAATTTGTCTTGATTCATAGACCTAACATTCCAGGTTCTTATGCAATAACCTCTTTACAGCATCAAACTTTACTCCATCATCATTCACATCCACAATTGGGTATTGTTTTTACTTTGGCTCCGTCTCTTCATTCTTTCTGGAGTTATTTCTCCACTGATCTCTAATAGCCTATTGGGAACCTACTGCCCTGGGGAGTTCATTTTTCAGTGCCCTATCTTTTCACCTTTTCATACTGTTCACGGGTTTCTCAAGGCAGGAATACTGAAGTGGTTTGCCATTCCCTTCTCCAGTGGACCATGTTTTATCAGAACATCTCTTCACCATGAGCCGTACCTCCGCATGAGACACTCAGATACAGTTCTGGCTCAGTCTGTGGGGTCTCTGGGTCCTGGTGCCCGCAAGGTTTGTTTGAACCCTTCTAGTCTCTGGCAGCTAGAGTGTTTGATTCTAAATTCGAGTTTGTTCCTCCTACTTTCTTACTCAAAGATATATTATTGCCTGTATCCTTGAGGAACACGGATGTGAAGAACAGGACTCTGCCCCTAGGCTGCACTATTATTTTATGACAGTTCCTCCCTTAAGAACCTTATTCAGAACTGTTCAAGGGCAAGCATTGGAGCCAGGCTTAGATCACAAAACTCGACTTAGGTCAAAATTGTTTCTCTTACGTCAAAATAGCCATTCCTGGTTCTCTTTTTCTGGTGAATCCCTGCCTTATCTGCTTACACTATTTCCAAATGCTAATCTCAAGCCCTTGAAGCTATGCTACAGATGGACATGACACTGATAACTTGAGCACAGTTTGATCACAGCAAACCCAAGGACATTTGGGCTTTCGTCTCTTGAAAAGTTATTATGAAGTGTTCTACCACATTTTATACAACTGTGTTAAAAGCCTAACACAGTTGCTAGTGAATTAGTTATTTTTTTTTTTTTTTTTTGCATTGGAATGGCAAAAATCATGCACAATCAAAGCTTTATGAAATATTTGGTCCATTCTAGAAATCATGAGATGAGTCAGCATATCTCATGACAAATTTTCGAAGATATTGTATTAATCTTTTAACAAGGGTATTCTGCTTAAACACGAAAATTTGCTCTGATGCCTGTAGTCAGACTTTAGTGTTGGTGCAGGAGGTAAAAGAGAATGTAATTACAGCAGAATTCTTGTTTAGTGAATCATTGTATAGCTCACGATATGTTTAATCTTGTCAGTTTCATTTCAAAGTGTAAGATAATGCCTGTCATATATGCTGTGAAGTCGTTCATACTGATGGGACACCTATTTACTAGGAAAAAATCAGGATTTTGCAGCTATATAACAAAGAGATAGCTTGAATTTTCATGACCACTTTTGCTGCCGCATTATATACCTGCCACTCTGCAACTGCCTAGGAAACAGAAGGGTGTTCATTGCAGGGAGTGCAGTAAACTTTATCAGAGACTATGCTTTAAACCATTGCCTCTTCCTTGTGCTGAGCAGTGGAGGCTTCTCAGGTGGCTCAGTGGTAAAGAATCTGCCTGAAATGCAGGAGTCTTGGGTTTGATCCCTGGGTTGGGATGATCCCCTGGAGAAGGAAATGGAAACCTGCTCCAGTTTTCTTGCCTGGGACATCCCATGGACAGAGAAGTGTGGTGGGTGCAAAGGGTTGGACATGACTAGTGAATAAGTACAGAGCAATGCTGAGTATTGCTGTCCATCTTTCACTTTAAAATAAATCAAGTATTCATTTAATTCAAAAAATATGTATTGAGTGCTACAGCATGCTAGGCAGTGGAAATGCAATAAGAGCAGAGAAAAAATCTAGCCCTTCTGGAAACTACAGTCTCAAAAGAGGAGATTAACAATAAACAATACAGAGGACTTCTCTGGTGGTCCAGTGGCTAACACTCTGAACTTCCACCGCAGGTGTCTTGGGTTCAATCCCTGGTCAGGGAACACTAGATCCCACACACTGCAGCTAAAGATCCTGAGTGCCACAAATAACACCTAGGACTGCTGAATAAAGAAAGTAAACAATAAACAATATAAAAAAAAAAAAAAAAAAAAACAATATAAAATAAAAAAGGAGTTAGCTAGCTATAAAGAAAAGTGAAAGAAGAAAGATATAAAGTATTGGGCAAAGATTTTTGTAATTTAGTATAAAATGTCAAGTGAGGCTTTTACAGAGAAAATGACTTTTGAGTAAAGATGTGATGGACTGAAATAACTAGTATATGTCTGGGAAAAGAAACCATTCTAAGTGAGGCTGCAGCAAATGCAAAGGCCCTGTGATGAGAATGCACTGACAATTTTCAGATAAAGGAAGAAGGCAGTGTGGCTCTCCAGTAGGAAGTGAAAGGGCAGAGTAACAGAAGATGATGTCAAAGACTGAAGAAAACACAAATTGTGGAAGGCCTGCAGGCCGTAGAAGGGGTTTCAGCTTTTTACTATGCATCAGATCAGATCAGATCAGATCAGTCGCTCAGTCGTGTCCGACTCTTTGCGACCCCATGAACCGCAGCACGCCAGGCCTCCCTGTCCATCACCAGCTCCCGGAGGTCACCCAGACCCGCATCCATCGAGTCAGTGATGCCATCCAGCCATCTCATCCTCTGTCGTCCCCTTCTCCTCCTGCCCTCAATCCCTCCCAGCATCAGAGTCTTCTCCAATGAGTCAACTCTTCGCATGAGGTGGCCAAAATGCTGGAGTTTCAGCTTTAGCATCATTCCTTCTAAAATATGAACTATTAAATTTTTCCTTTTCTTTTGCACATTTCCTCTGATAGCAGAATCATATGCATCACAGCTGAAAGAGTTCCCAGAAGAGGACAGTATTTTTTAATTTTTTTATTTTTGGAGAGGGTAATGTACCCAAGCTAGCAATACAGCAAGAATGCAAGGAGAAAGTTAATGTTCAGTTGTTTATTTATTTTACTTTTAAAGAGGCTTTCGAATAGTAAAAGGAAAGTCCCTGAGGACTGTACAACACTTTATGTTGTTAATGGAATAGAAGAGACTGAAGGTCTCTATCTCTGCCCTACCTCAGGAAGACAGGTTGTTTAGGAAGGAATAAAGGGTGGTTGGCTGTAACCTTGAAGGGTGTGTGGCAGGGGAAGAAGGGGTGCTGTGGTGGAAGCTTGTGCTGGTGGAGCAGTGCAAGCTTGCAGTAGAGGAAGTGGGCAGAGAGACTGAGTATTTTGGTAGTCATTTTTCAGGAACACATGAAAGTCAGTGTCTGTGGACGTGTTGGATGACAAAGCTGCCTAATCCTTGGGGAATTGTCCAGCACAAGGACACTCTTGTGTGCCCTGAGACTTTGCTGTGTGTCCCCCTGCCTCTACTGCCATGAGTATTTCTCTGCAGGAACCTGTAAGATAGCTCCTGATTATGCCCTGGATTCTCTCAGAATCCTGTAAAAGAACAGGTAGGGTCAAGTCTGGGCATTGGATATCTGGAGAGAAAGAATCCAGGCATGGTGCTCATGGGAGGCTGGACTGGTGATACCTCATGCCGGAGGTAGAGTGGTTGGTTTATGGATGTCTGGATGTACATTCTATCTCATGAACGTGAAAATATTAAAAATTGCCCTTTTTCTTTTGACCTTTTCTCCTATAGGCAGAATCATCTATGTAGCCTCAAAAAGAATTAAAAGTGTTATAGTAGGAATGCATGGAGAAGGGAACAATATTCTTATGTGTGTGTTTCAAATTAGTAATAAAGAAGAAATATAAAGAGAAAGAAGTATCAATCTTGTTGGGTAACAAAGTTAATAATTTTGTTAGTGACTTTCTTCCTTCCTATTTTTCAATTCTCTAAAAGAAAGCTGTCTGCTTCATGAAGTATTAAATAAAGTTTGTTTATACCACATAAATTATTTTCTTCCGTCATTGTTGACATATAAATAAAATAATTATGGATTGAATCAGGTTCTATAAGCTTTTAGTTAAATTATAAACTTAGATTATGTAAATAAGATATTTAGATTAAAGAATTTAATTAATTTATAAATTCACAGACTAATCCAGGGGTCTGCAAATTATACCCATGGGCAAATCTAAGCCTCTACCTGTTTAGATAATTAAAGTTTTATTGAAACACAGCCATGGTCATTTGTTTACCTATTGTCTACTGATATGTCTTACGAAAGATACCCTGGGACCACAAAGCCTAAGAAATTTAATGTCTGGGCCTTTCCAGAAAATATTTGCTGACCCCTGGTGATTAATCCAACTATAATTTGAGACAACGAAGTTTCAAAAATTTTGACTGTTCAAGCAGCATGTTTTCCAAAATTAAGACAATGTGGGGGATGAAATCATATTGACATGTATGATAATGTTTTCATCACTTTCATCATCAAAAGTTCAAAGGCATGTAAGTGTATGTGATGACATATATATTCAAAGATTTGGGTTTCGCAGCATTATTAAATAAAAGGTATAGCAAAACAGTCATTGCAACAGCAATGTTAAAAATTGTGTGATTATTGTTATTCTTAAATTGCATATGGTTTGCTCTTATGCTTTTGGATAATTATGACAAATCTTCATTAAAGCAACTTCCTAAAAAAAATGTTGAGAGCAATAGCAGTATACAGTATTTAAGAACCAATGCTCTAGATTCCAGGCTTACCTGGTAGCTCAGCTGCCTGCAATGCAGGAGGCCTGGGTTCGATCCTGGGTTGGGGAGATCCCCTGCAGGAGAGCATGGCAACCAACTCCAGTAGTCTTGCCTGGAGAATCCCTGTGGACAGAGGAGACTGGAGGGCTGCAGTCCCTGGGGTCTCATGGAGTTGGACGCGACTGAGCGACTAAGCACAGCACAGCTCTAGATCCCAGTTTCTCATATTGTGCTCCTACTCCTCTGGAAGCTTCCTACTGGGTTCCCCAGTGGTCATGTTGCTCTATTTCAGTGCATCCTTGCTTGGTCCTTATCTAATTGCTTCTTGTTGAATAGTACACTTGACTCCTATTATCTACACTTATTTTCTTTTCTTCATCTATCCCAAGTATTTGCTCCTTTTTCCTACATCCCTACATTATACCGTACAAACCAATATTATATCTGAAGGAAACTAAGAAGGGCTACTAGCATTTCTACATCTTTTTGCTCTGTTTTTATTCACATGTGAACTTTTCCTTTGGAATTTTTGAACTTCTGACCTCTCTTTCACTTGGGTTGTATTGTCATTCTTCTGTGTTCCTCTTTCTTTTCATTATAATACATTTACTCATGATCACAGCATATTCTATTCATTCCCATGGAGTTGCTACAGCACCCATCATTTTGGTGATACCACACAAATGCTCGGAGTATATGATTAGGGAATTGAGGGTGGGGAGTGAGTTCTAAGATTACAAAGCTTTGTTTTGTAATCTGCCTGATTCTGCAACCCTTCAGTCCACACAGCGGAGGCCATTTAATTCCTATCTGTAAATTCAACTCAACTTCTCAGACGAATTTGTCTTAAGTAGTAGGAATTTTTAAAAATTTGGCCAAAAATATCCTATCAAGTTAGCAGAGTCCTTTGTTCTCTGACTTTGTACAACAAATTAAACATTCTTGTGACCAAATTAGTTCTAAGAACTGGTTCCTCTTATTCTACAGCAACTCAGTATACCCTCTGTTGGATCTCCACTCCCCTAAAAATGGGAGTGATATCTGGTTTGGTCATTCAGGTCTTGTCCAGTCACTCAATTTTGTAGCTAAGACTATTTTTTTGACCGCCGTGACCTGACCTGGATTAAATTAAGAGAGGTCTTTCAAAGCAACAAAGTGAATTTATCCTGTTGGAATAAATCAATAATGCTTGACGATGTGTTTGGAATTGGTCTTGTTGGAATAAGCCTGACTTTACCTCTTCACACCTAGGGCTTACATTGGAGAAAGTACTGAATCTACATTCTTCACATTAGTTTTGGAGCATCTAAGCACGGCTACAGAAAATTAAAACAAAACAAAAACACAAGGATGACTAATACGCATTAAATTCATAGTAACCACTTCTACTGGCCCATGAACACCAATACGCATTTTTTTTTTCTATTTCCTAAACAAGTTTGTCCTTCTACTTTTCATTACGGTGATATCAAACCTAAGTAATTCCCCTCAAGCATCTGACTCTAGCCATTTTTTTCCCCTTCACTTCTCACCTCATTTTCAGCAATGAATCCTAATAGAGAAAATGGGTGACCTTAGAAACTCTGTCAATGTTCCAGAATTATGTCTACATAGCACTACACTACTCCCACCTTTCTTTCCTCCTTTCCTATAGTTTTTTTTTTTTTTTTTTAAACTGCATACAGGCTTTCTCCAGTTGCATCAAGCACAGGCTACTCCTTATGGCAGTGTACAGGCTTCTCATTGCAGTGGAGCACAGGCTCTAAGCAGGCAAGCTTCAGTAGTTGTAACTCATGGGCTTAGTTGCTCTGAGGCATATGGGATCTTCCCGGACCAGGGATTGAACCTCTGAACTCTCCACTGGCAGGCAGATTTTTAACCACTGGACACCAGAGAAGTCTCTTTCCTACAGTTTTAATGGGAAGGATCTGATTGTTCCTCTCAGGCTACTCCCCCATCCTTGAACTGAAACTGAAAATTATCCTCTCTTCTTTTCTGTCTCCAATTTCTCCCATTTTTCTTGTTCTGTTTTACTCACTGGATTCAAGTGGATAATATTAAACCAACAAAAAGATGAACAGGAAGGAGGCAAGTGCACCAGAACAGTTCTCCCTGGATCTTACATCTCTTTAGCTACTGGCCTCTCTCTGCTTTTTATAGCCCAAATGCTTAAACAAATTACCCGTAGTTTTGTCTTTGCTTTCTAACCTCCTGCTGATTTCTCAAGGGGAAATTGCTTCTTACTCTTCCACAGACTGAAATTGCTTTCATTAAGCTCACAAATGACATTTCTGCCCTTAGATCTGCCCCCTTGTCTTGATCCCTCAAAAGAATTTGACACCTTTGATCACTTTCTCCTTTCAGAAAAATACCCTCTCTTATTGTTTCCTAAGAAAATACACTCTTGTGATCTTCACTAATTTCCCAGAGTACTTTTTTTTTTTTTTCATTCTGCTTTGTTGGCTCTCCTCTATATTCACAGAAAGTGTGGTTTCCCTCATGGCTATGGCTTCAGTCTCCTTCATTCCAGTCTACCCATTGTTCCGAAGTAAACAGCTCCCATAATTACTGTCATTTTTTATATTCTAAAAACTACACTCCTCCCCAGATTTCTAGTACTAATGTCTCTCCTGACCTCTGGACCTATAAACCTAATAAAAGAATTTACATACCCATTTTTCTGGTTTGCAAAGCATTGCAAACCAACTTGTCCAAATGTGAATTTATCAAGTTGTGTTCCCAATGTCCACAAAAATTCTCTTGCTATGTTTCCTATCTCCTTACTCACTGACTTGCTCAAAATGGCGACATGGAATATCTTTCTTGACTACTTCTATGCATCCTCATCCTCTATCATGTTAATCTTGAGGGAACATCTAGCTTGACCACTCAGGTCTTGTCTCATCACCTAGTTTGGTAGTTGGGACCCTATTCCTTGGAGCAAGACCTCTGGGATCTGACCCTGTCTTCCTAAAGAAGCAACAAGATGCATCTTTAAAATCAAGAAATCTGTTTTCACCCTGTTGAAATAATCAGTCATTCATGAGGATGGCTTTAGAATCAATCGTGTTGAAACAAGTCAGACATTACCTCTTCACACTGAGTTCTTAGTTCAAAGAAAGCAACAAACCTGCATTCTTCATGTTTCTGTCTGAACACTAAGCACTGTTTCAGAAATTTAAACTGATTCTTCTTTTAAAAAAAATGAAGTATAGTTGATTTACAATATTATATTAGTTTCACATGTACAATATAATGGTTCAACATTTTTATAGATTATACTTCATTTAAAGTTATTATAAAATACCGGCTATATTCCTCATGCTGTATAATGAAACTTAAAACAATTCTTAAACCTCTCAAGACAATAGAAGAGGCAAAATTGGCAGAATTTTCTTATTGTGCCACTGCTATCATTCTTGCCACTTCCTTAGTTCCAAAGGCAGTAAGTCTCTCTACCTTCTCACTTGATTCATAATTTCCAATGTAGATGTCTGTTTTCTTCCACTACTTTGTGAACTCCTTTGGTTAGAAAATGTAATTTATGTATTTTTTGTATTTCTAGCTAGCTTTCTATTTCAGTGCCTGAAATTCAGAAGAGAATGAATAAACAAACAAGTAATTGATTCCTCTAATATTCAGTCAGGCTTCCCTGGTGACTTAGTGGTAAAGAATCTGCCTGCCAATGCAGGAGCTGTGGGTTCTATCCCTCGGTCAGAAAGATCCCCTGGAGAAGGAAATTGCAATCTACTCCAGGATTCTTGCCTGAGAAATCCCATGGAAAGAGGAGCTTGAAGGGCTACAGTCCACGGGGTGGCAAAGGAGTAGGACATAGTGACTAAACAACAACAATATTCAGCCACCTGCCTGCCCTGAACTGCATCTCCTGCTTGCCTTTTGGAAGACCTTGGACTGCCTTCTGTCCTCATCTCTAGACCCCAAGTGGACTTGTCTTAGGTTATTTGGATGCAAACCAGGAAGCTGAGATTGACATGTATGCCAATTATATTAAACCTCAGACAGATATGATTTTGTTTACAGGTACCTTTTGTCTTTCCAGACTCCCAAACAGGGAACATATGACCTATGTCACTGTTTATGGGAAGATACAGGCATACCAATTCTTGATATGTCAGTTTTGGTCACTTAGTCCTTTAAGACATAATATTTGTATTAAAACAGGAACAAATTATGCAGTCAGATGCAAAATTTACAGTAATTTAAAAAATTAAAATGTAAGATTTCAAGACATGAAACTTCAAAGAGATTTTGTGATGGGGCGAGCCAGTCTCTTAAATTCCCATACACCGACGATATGCCTTTCACTCTTCTCTTTTGGGATCAGATCAGATCAGATCAGATCAGTCGCTCAGTCGTGTCCGACTCTTTGTGACCCCATGAACCGCAGCACGCCAGGCCTCCCTGTCCATCACCAGCTCCCGGAGGTCACTCAGACTCGCATCCATCGAGTCAGTGATGCCATCCAGCCATCTCATCCTCTGTCGTCCCCTTCTCCTCCTGCCCCCAATCCCTCCCAGCATCAGAGTCTTCTCCAATGAGTCAACTCTTCGCATGAGGTGGCCAAAATACTGGAGTTTCAGCTTTAGCATCATTCCTTCTAAAGAAATTCCAGGATTGATCTCCTTCAGAATGGACTGGTTGGATCTTCTCGCAGTCCAAGGGACTCTCAAGAGTCTTCTCCAACACCACAGTTCAAAAGCATCAATTCTTCGGCGCTCAGCCTTCTTCACAGTCCAGCTCTCACATCCATACATGACCACAGGAAAGACCATAGCCTTGACTAGGCAAACCTTTGTTGGCAAAGTGATGTCTCTGCTTTTGAATATGCTATCTAGGTTGGTCATAACTTTCCTTCCAAGGAGCAAGCGTCTTTTAATTTCATGGCTGCAGTCACCATCTGCAGTGATTTTGGAGCCCAGAAAAACAAAGTCTGACACTGTTTCCACTGTTTCCCCATCTATTTCCCATGCAGTGATGGGACCAGATGCCATGATCTTCGTTTTCTGAATGTTGAGCTTTAAGCCAACCTTTTCACTCTCCACTTTCACTTTCATCAAGAGGCTTTTTAGCCCCTCTTCACTTTCTGCCATAAGGGTGGTGTCATCTGCATATCTGAGGTTATTGATATTTCTCCCGGCAATCTTGATTCCAACTTGTGTTTCTTCCAGTCCAGCATTTCTCATGATGTACTCTGCATATAAGTTAAATAAACATGGTGACAATATGCAGCCTTGACGTACTCCTTTTCCTATTTGGAACCAGTCTGTTGTTCCATGACCAGTTCTAACTGTTGCTTCCTGACCTGCATACAGATTTCTTGAGAGGCAGATCAGGTGGTCTGGTATTCCCATCTCTTTCAGAATTTTCCATAGTTTATTGTGATCCACACAGTCAAAGGCTTTGGCATAGTCAATAAAGCAGAAATAGATGTTTTTCTGGAATTCTCTTGCTTTTTCCATGATCCAGCAGATGTTGGCAATTTGATCTCTGGTTCCTCTGCCTTTTCTAAAACCAGCTTGAACATCAGGAAGTTCACGGTTCACATATTGCTGAAGCCTGGCTTGGAGAATTTTGAGCATTACTTTACTAGCGTGTGAGATGAGTGCAATTGTTCGGTAGTTTGAGCACTCCTTGGCATTGCCTTTCTTTGGGATTGGGATGAAAACTGACCTTTTCCAATCTTGTGGCCACTGCTGAGTTTTCCAAATTTGCTGGCTCTTTTGGGATACTGAACTTCAAAAGTTAGGAGCATTGTAGGTATGTGATGTGTAAATGTAAATGTGTGTGTGTTTGAGGAAGGTTTGTGTATGAAGATGCTACAGAAAGAATTTTTGATGCCAAAAAATCACTTTAAACAAAGCTTGAAACCTCTTCTAAGTTTAGTATTGCAGGGCTACTACTGAATAGCCTAGTTTACATCTGAATCCAAAGCTTTTTAATACCAAAATCTAGCAATTTTAATAAAGGAAAAAGTCCCTTAAATTGTTCATCCCCACAGACAGTATGCAGTGAAATGCCTTATTGCTTTGCTTATTGAATTGCTTGTAATGGGAATATGAGAGTCATCTGTCATACACAGAGTTAGAAATGTCTCTTGGTATGTCTAGATTTAACAATAGGATTTGAATGTTATTGTATTAACAAACAAGTAAAACCATTAGAGCATCACAAAATTAGCATTAGTAATTCGGCTTAAGGAATTTTCATGAGGGTTTTAAAATCCTTTTAGAGAAGCTAAAAGGCATGCTTCAGTGTTTTCTGTCATGGATAACCACAGCAAAGATGGCATGTGTTTCTTAATTTTTACCAAAAGGAACAGATGGAGATCTGAATTTTGAAAACTTTGCTTTTTAAGGAGTCTTTACCAGGCAAACGATTTAGACACACATGCATTAAAGTAATAATTTTTCTTCTATGTAAAATTAACTTACCATAAATTAAGCTACTTTTTCAAGTCAGGGACAGAAGTTTTTAGGTCTATTCTTTTTTTTTTTTTTTTTTTTAAGAAATATATGTGAGGAATAGAGAGCACGGATCTGTTGAGTGATTTTGAAAAATGTCTTTGATCTATTTGTGGTTTCTGTGTCCATAAAAGAAGGCGGCCATGCACAAAACTCCAGGCTCTTTTTCCCTTCAGTAGGCTGTGATATTATATTATTGTAATAAACAAGGGTCTGACAGAAGCTTCCCAAATGCAGGTCAGGGAAACAGGTAACGTCTCTTGCTTCTAGATCTGTTAGGCAAAGTTGACATTACGTATTGTACTCTCTGATGAGAATGTATCAATGTAAGACAATTTGGGCCAACCCCTGCACTTTTTTGCAAATTTCTCTATTGAAACTCTTTATTATAAGAGAGGAAATATGAAATGCATGTAATATGAATCTTTCATTGACACAGAACAAAAGTGTTAGGAAAATCTTCCTGCTCATTATTGGCTAACATGAGTCAGTGATTTACTTGAAGTAAGCCTTGTGTTTTTATATTGTTGTGTCTAGACAACCAAATTCTTCACTGCAATTCAAAGAATGTGCAGCCAGTGTTGATGACATATTAAAGGAAGGAAAAACAAATGTAATAAATTTCCAAATTATGCTGTTTAAACTCACTGAAAAAATGAAGCAAAGAATGATTTTCATAAATAGTACCAGCAATATGTCCACAGAATTTTAAGGCACAAAAGTAATTGTGAGCTATAATCTGATAGCCTTGGAGGATTTTATTTTATGTAATTTTGAAATGAATGTGTGTGCAGAAAATATTTCTGTGATTGAATAATGGCAATAAAACAGTGTTACTTTAGCGCTGACAGTGGGCTCAGATGGTCAATTTGAGTTTTGCGGATTAAACCAAGGATTCTTGGTAAGAAACATCAGTATATTTTAAATAGCAAGATAGAAAACCATTAACTCAGCAGGAGCTGCATATTCGGGAGAGAAGAGAGAAGATTTGAAGCTGCATAAACACAACAGATATTAAAAATCTAGTTTATGTAAGAAGAAAACTGTTATTGAAAAAAATGTTATTTGAAAAATTTTAATGGTATAGATATGAGGGTTTTTTGCAATGACCCAGTAGGTATATTATCCATCTCATACATCAAGTAGAACAAGGAAATGTGAATGCCCTGCAACTAGAAGACCTCAGTTCAACCTCCAAGAAAGCAGCCCTTTAAATTACCTTTTATGTTGATAAAACTTTCAGAGAAATTAGGGGTCTTTAAATAGCAGTCTACACAAACCAACCTATGACTTTTTTGTCTCAAGTCATTGTTCATACGGGAAGTCACTAAAGGAAGTTCACTCTTCCTTAAACTTAATTTGGGATAAGGACTTTTTTTTTTCCTTTTTAATTTTGTAAGGTTCCTTCAGGCCACAGTGAAGAACTGGGCTTAGATCAGTGATGAGTAGGGTCATGGTGAGTATTAAAATAATGGTAGGTTAAAAAATAATAATAATAATGATAGCTGTAGTAACCAGCAATCCTTTGCAAATACTAGAATATCTCCCAACAAATGATAGCATTTCAGTAATCCTCATAGTAAAACTTTAAGTATTGTTGAAAATTATTTATATGGGATGGTCCATTGAATTTTTCCTTTCATCTACTTGTTGAGCACCAAAGATTAAGAATTTGTATTTCTACAAATAAAAAAGAAAAAGAGAGAAAAAAAAGAATAAAAGTATTTGTGTATCTATTGAAAACTTCTCATTCTTCGCCAAAGGGAGCAGGTTGGGGACTAATAGAATTAGCTACAAGTATAAAGACAAATGCAAGAGGAAAGATTATAGTCATGTAATTTAAGATATCAGCTAACTTGCTCTAATGGTAGCTTTAATGAGCAGGTAACCAGCAAAAGGCAACCCACTCCAGTACTCTTGCCTGGAAAATCCCATGGACAGAGGAGCCTGGTAGGCTACAGTCCATGGAGTCGCTAGTCAGACACAACTGAGCGACTTCCCTTTCACTTTTCACTTTCATGCATTGGAGAAGGAAATGGCAACCCACTCCAGTGTTCTTGCCTAGAGAATCCCGGGGAAGGTAGGGCCTGGTGGGCTGCCGTCTCTGGGGTCGCACAGAGTCGGACATGACTGAAGCGACTTAGCAGCAGCAACCAGCAAAACATATTGCCTGCTTCATTTTTAAAAAATACTAACAAAATATCATCATGCCACATAGAAATTTTTTATAACTTTCTATTATGAAATTTTCTATTAGACAATATTATAAGGATCTTATGTACTCACCCCCCAGCTTCAACCACTATCTCAGATATTTTACCATTTTTTTTCAATAAATAATAATGTAAATTATTCAGTAAATAATGTATCTTTTTTTTTCAGTAAATATATTAATCTGTAGCTCCAAAATATAAAGACTTTAAAAAATAACAAAAAGCCCTTATTGCACTGAAAATTTCAATTCAACTGGAAATTCATGAAGTCTGTTAACTCTTGGTACTTCGTTTGGCACAGAGAAATTATATCTAAAATATAGAGAAAAACATGAACCTGAAATTATCTTTTTCTCTCAATTCTTCCCAGAAATTCAGCTCAGTTGCACAAAGAAACAAACAAATTGCTGGTTCTCCCGGAAATATACTTTGTTTTCTGTCTTTTATAGCATTCCACATATATGAGTACAGAAATTGAAGAGTCAGAATGGAAAGCTTTGTGCATTATTTGGCTTTTCTCAGATCATGCATATTGATCATTCCAATTCTCTGGACAGGTAAATGTCTCACAGGTCTGAAAAGTAAAACCAAGAGGACTGTGGTCAATGGAGAAAGGAAGTCACCTTTGGAAGCAAACTCTTACAAAGCCTTAACCATTTCAAACCACATTACCAATTTCAGTGATCATTTTAGAAAAACAGAAAAGAATATGGAATATGTTTACATAGTGAGAAAATTTGTAGACCTACATGACCAATGAAAATGACGACATTCAGAGAAAGGAAAATCTTTAAAGTTTCAGAGCACAGGGAGGTGACCCAATACCACCCTCTGACATTAGTGTCTCTCCCTTTGGGTGACAATGAGAATTTAGTGGTTAATTTTAGGTGTCAGCATGGCTTGAATTTGGCACCCAGATGTTTGAACAAACATCAGTTTTAGATGTGACTAACATTTAAATCACTAGGCTTTGAGTAAAGACAATTATCTTCCATAATATAATAGGTCTGACCTAATCCATTGAAGCCCTTAAGAGAAAAATACTGAGATTCCCTGAGAAAGAAGCGCTGACTCTAATTTGCCTTCAAGACAGTACTGCTACATTAGCTCTTCCCTGGGTCTCCTGCCTCCCAGCCTGCCCTGAAGATTTGGGACTTGCTGGTCTGTGCGAGCCAATTCCTTAAAATAAATCTGTTTCCATCTCTTGTATCTATATCTACACACACACACACACACACACACACATACACATACGTTTTGTTTCTCTGGATAACACTAACTCAGGGATGAAAGAACTCTTGCATTGTAGAGAAATAACTGTATTTAAACAATGTTACATATTTTGACTGAGCTTTAAGAAAATGTGAATCATAAGATTTTAGAATTGGAAAAGAACTTAGAGCTAATTTAGTCAAAAATTTCACCCATATATTGTTAAAATTGTAATAATAAGGGTTAAATGATTCCTATGTATTATGTATAATATTAACAATACTCCAAGTTAATATACAGTTTTATATATGAGAAGATGAGGCTCAAAGAAATAAATAACTTCTCCATGAAGACCTGAGTGGCAGTCACTAAGTCAGTATCTGAATATCTGAATTGAATACTATTTGAATCTAAAGTCCATTGTCTTTCTATTAGGTTTAGTGGCTTTTTTTCAATGTGTCTCCCAAATGCTTGGACATTTTTGGTGATGCTTTGTTTTGCAAAGCCCGTTATATGACTGTTGTATATAAAAATATCTTTGTTAGAAAAGCCTTTCATATTTTGATCAGATCTTATGTGTTTTGCCCTTTATGACTACATTTTCACATGTCAACTCCTCAAATACTTGAAGTGAGCCACCTGATCCAAAATATTTCCTTTTTAAGTTTTAAAAAATGCTTTGTCAAAGGAAACAATTTCAAGATTCCCTCCCTCTTGATTGTTTTTACTGATGTTCTTTGGCTAGCTGCTCCTTAGTAAGCTCCAGCAACTGTTTCAAAAGTTGGACTCTAGTATTATCTACTCAAAGAATAATGGAATGTCTTTCCCTCTTATTTTAGACTCCATGCTATCTTAATGCAGTCTACTATTTACTTGCTTTTTTAAAAAGTTAAGTATGGTGATTTACAAAATTGTGTTAGTTTCAAGTATAAGATTTACTAGCTCTACGATGTAGTTTCGTGTCTCTTTTTACAGATTTCTTCACAAGAACTGGTCTCTCATCTTTGTATCTGTGTTATCAGTATTTGCAGAACTTCAAATTTATTTATTAAAATTCATGTTATTAGTTTCAACCTAATGGTCAAGTCTATCAAGGTATGTAATATTGTATATTCTAACTTTTTCAATGTAAAATTTTGGTAAACTTGTATAAAGAGTTTAATTTAGGTATATTGAATATAAAATATTACAACAATCAGATCAGATCAGTCACTCAGTCGTGTCTGACTCTTTGCGACCCCATGAATAGCAGCACGCCAGGCCTCCCCGTCCATCACCAACTCCCAGAGGTCACTGAGACACAGGGTAGTAGAAAAGCTTAGTGAAAACTTTTTCAGAAATATTGTAGAGACATCATTTAGAGAAATAAAATCTGGAGTTTTATTTGCATTGAAGTCCTAGTTGAAATCATTAGGCATGAACACATTGCTATGAGAAAGACTCATATACAAATGAGATTATCAAAGACTGATCTTTGAAAAAACAATTAACCTTTAAACATGGAAAAACCCACTTCAGGTAGGGAAGACAAAAGCAAATTCTTGAAAATATTTGAGGGTAGGAATCAATCTTGTTCTGAAACATGGTAGGGGTGATATAAACATTTTTAGTAGAATCAAGGCAAGGGGCAAAGAAAGATAGATGAGAAAGCAATGGGGGAAAAAAAGTGCAGCATTGAGAAAGAGGGCATTTGATGGTGTCAAAACTGCAGACAGATCAAAGTGAAGTGAAAAGAGACTTCTAGATTTGGGAGTTGTAAAAATGGTCACCAGAGATAGCAGAGGCCCAGTTATAGCCAAATGTTTGGGACAGAAGTCAGATTGTGAGGTGTAAAGGAGTGGATTGGAGACGAGGACGCAGAGACTGTTTGCAGAGATTTCATGCTTTTAGAGACCTACAGGCTGGTGGCTGCATTGAGCGCATAGAACCAAGGGGTTTTGTAGTTAGGGAAGATGCCTTGGCAGAGAGAAGAGACATTGATGATGCTAGAGAGAAGGGAAGAGACTTCCAAGCATTCCAGTGGTTAAGACTCTGTGCTTCCAAAGCAGGGGGCTGGTCAGGGAACTAAGATTCCACATGTTACAACTTGTGGCCCAAAAGATAGAGAGAGGGGATAATTAACGGTGGAAATCTTGGGGAAAACTTCCTGGGTTGGATAAAGAGCTGAGCTGAATTTGTGAGTTCTGTTGAAAAGGATAAGCATGTTGTCCAAAGACTGAGACCCCAGGATGGCAGGGAGGCTGAGCTATGATTCTGTGTAGCTGAGGTGGGAATTAGGTGCTTTTCAGACTGGCTTCCCAGGCGGTGCTAATGGTCAAGAGTCCACCTGCTGAAAAAAACAATGCAAGAGATACAAAAGACATGGGTTTGATCCCTGGGTCAGGAAGATCCTCTGGAGTAGGAAATGGCTACCCACTCCAGTATTCTTGCCTGGAAAATTCCATAGACAGAGGAACTTGGTGGGCTACAGGCCATGAGGTCACAAATAATCAGACACGACTGAGCACGCACGTGCGCGTATGCACACACACACACAGGTGGAAAGGAACAAAAATGACTCAGCTCTGCTTGGGAGGACTTCAGTTGCTCCATCAAGAAGCAGCAACAATGAGACTGTAGTCATGGTTGTCTCAAGATATGTTGAAATTGCACAGGGGTGTGTGTTAGTTTGTGCTAGGGCAGCCATAACACAGTGCTACAGGCAGGATGGAGAAATTTACATTCTCATCACCTTGAAGGCTGGAAGTCTGAGAGGTTCAGGAGTGGCCAGGGTTGGTTTCTTTGGAGGCCTCTTTCCTTGCCTTGTAAGTGGTTGTCTCTCTCTATCTTCACATTTTTCCCCTCTTTGTGCATGTGTGTATCTTAGTGTACTTTTCCTATAAGGACACCAGTCATATGGATTAGAACCCTCCCCAATGCCTCCACCCCTGTATAACCACATATTACCTATAAAGGCCCCCATCTCCAAATAACATCATGCTCTGAGATACTAGAGGTTATTGACTTCAACATATGAATTTGGGGGGCAAGGGGTTGGGGTAAAGGGACACAATTCAGCCCATAATAGGGGGAATGCAGTCAACCATGGACAAATAATGGAGAAGGAAATGGCAACCCACTCCAATACTCTTGCCTGGGAAATTCCATGGATGGAGGAGCCTGGTAGACTACTGTCCATGGGGTCGCAAAGAGCTGGACATGACTGAGGGACTTCACTTTCTTTATTTCTATAGTTCCTTTCAGAGAAGGAAATGGCAACCCATTCTAGTGTTCTTGCCTGGAGAATCCCATGGACAGAGGGGCCTGGTGGGCTACGGTCTATGGGGTTGCAAAGAGTTGGACACAACTAAGTAACTAAGAGTTACTTAGTTACTTGCAAAGAGTTGGACACAACTAAGTAACTTCTCCTTGGAGAAGGAAATGGCAACCCACTCCAGTATTCTTGCCTGGAGAATCCCATGGACAGAGGAGCCTGGTAGGCTACAGGCTCCACAGGGTCTCAAAGAGTCGGACACGACTGAGCGACTTCACTGAACTGAACTGAAGTAACTAACACACACACACACATGGTCAAATAAAGAAATTCCACTGCTTGAATGTGTGGTAGAGAATAGAGCTCAACATTTAGGATGTGTTGGGCAAGCAGAAAACTGGCCCCCAAACATGTCCATATCCTAATCCTTGGAAACTGGTGGTATGTAACTTTATATGGCAAAAAGGATCTTCAGATGTCATTTAGTTAAGGAGTTTGAAATGGCAGAATTATCCTAGATAATCCAAGTGAATCCAGTCTAATCACATTGATGCTTAAAAGGAGAAATTTCCCCCACTGAGTTCAGTGTTAGAGGGAGATGTGATTCTAGAAGTAGGGTCAGGGAGATGTAACACTGCTGTAGGAAGAAGAGGGCAAGGAGACAAGGAAAGCAGGCAGGAAACAAGAAAAGGCAAGGGAATAGATTCTCCCCTAGAGCCTCAGAACTCACCCTTGTCAGCATCTTGATTTTAGCCCAGTGAGACCTGTGTGACCCATCTGACCTACAGAACTGAAATACAATAAATATGCTGCTGCTAAGTCGCTTCAGTCGTGTCCGACTCTGTGGGACCCCATGGACTGCAGCCTACCAGACTTTTCTGTCCCTGGGATTCTCCAGGCAAGAACACTGGAGTGGGTTGCCATTTCCTTCTCCAAAGCATGAAAGTGGAAAGTGAAAGTGAAGTCACTCAGTTGTGTCTGACTCTTAGCAACCCTATGGACTGCAGCCCACCAGGCTCCTCCATCTGTGGGATTTTCCAGACAACAGTACTGGAGTCGGGTGCCATTGCCTTCTCCCACAATAAATTTAAGTTTGTGTTAATATGTCATAGCAGAAATAAAGAAGCAACATGGGTTACTATGTTACTATGCATAGGAATCACAGGTTGTTGATGTTCAGTTGCTAAGTCCTGTCTGATTCTTTGCTACCCCATGGACTATAGCCCACCAGTCTCTTCTGTCTATGGGATTCCCCAGGCAAGAACACTGTTGCAGGTTTCCATTTCCTTCTACAGGGGCTCTTCCTGACCCAGGGATCAAACCGATATCTCCTGCATTGGCAGCCAGATTTTTTACCACTAAGCCACCAGGGAAGCCCAGAAATCATCAGAGATCTATTTAAAGTCCTGTTTCTGGTTCAGTAGGTCTGGGGTGAAGCCTAAAAGTCTGCATTTCTAACCAGATCCCAGGTGAGGCCAGTGCTGCTGGACTGGGGACCACACTTTGAGAAGCAAAGGTTAGAGAGTCCAGGCATTCAAGTCTCTATATTATAGATAAAGGACTTATAGACACTGCGGAGCTGCCTTCACTCCCAGCAACCCTCTACTTTTTTCACCGAACAAAAAGTTCAGTTCAGTTCAGTCGCTCAGTCGTGTCCGACTCTTTGCAACCCCGTGAATCACAGCATGCCAGGCCTCCCTGTCCATCACCAACTCCCGGAGTTCACTCAGACTCACATCCATCGAGTCAGTGATGCCATCCAGCCATCTCATCCTCTGTCATCCCCTTCTCCTCCTGCCCCCCATCCCTCCCAGCATCAGAGTCTTTTCCAATGAGTCAATTCTTCACATGAGGTGGCTAAAGTACTGGAGTTTCAGCTTTAGCATCATTCTCTCCATAGAAACCCCAGGGCTGATCTCCTTCAGAATGGACTGGTTGCATCTCCTTGCAGTCCAAGGGACTCTCAAGAGTCTTCTCCAACACCACAGTTCAAAAGCATCAATTCTTCGGCGCTCAGCCTTCTTCACAGTCCAACTCTCACATCCATACATGACCACAGGAAAAACCATAGCCTTGACTAGACGGAGCTTTGTTGGCAAAGTAATGTCTCTGCTTTTGAATATGCTATCTAGGTTAGTCATAACTTTCCTTCCAAGGAGTAAGTGTCTTTTAATTTCATGGCTGCAGTCATTATCTGCAGTGATTTTGGAGACCAAAAAAATAAAGTCTGACACTGTTTCCACTGTTTCCCCATCTATTTCCCATGAAGTGATGGGACTGGATGCCATGATCTTCATTTTCTGAATGTTGAGCTTTAAGCCAACTTTTTTACTCTCCACTTTCACTTTCATCAAGAGGCTTTTTAGCCCCTCTTCACTTTCTGCCGTAAGGGTGGTGTCATTTGCATTGCCCTATTACAAAAAAAAAAAAAAATTAAAAAAAAATAGAGGAGTCCATCAGAAAGTAGCAGGCAAGGAAAGGTGCCAATATTTGGAAAATATAGCTCCAGAGCCTCTGTGTGTTTATGGTGCCTGTGAGGTGTGCTGGCGGACACTGAGCTGACACAAACTGTTAATCACCTGCACTTTAGTAAACTAACAGCTGCTTGCTACGTGCAACAAGCTGAGAGCTGTCTTGATTCCCAGGGTTTTCTAATTTCCTAGGTGTCAGCAAGTTCAAGAGAGAAATTTTAGGGCAAAAGAGCATTTTGTTGTGACAATTTAGGAGAGTCGTATCCAGGAAGAGGTTCAAAAGCGGTAGATAACTGTAAACCCAGAACTGTAAACATGAAGGGAGTGTTTCCAGTGACCTGAAGGCTCCGTTCTATATTTATCTTGTCACCCAAAGCACTCTGTAATTATGGGAGAGCCCAACATCAGCTGATCTCTTTGGGGATGGTGCTGGCCAAAGGGTTTGAGGAAAACTACCAGGCTTATTAAAGAGGATGTAGAACTCCCATGTCAGATGTAACAGAAATCCAAGGTGAAAGTCAGAAAGGAAAGGATTCTAAGAAGATGGCAAGGACATGTGAGGAGAGCTCGTGGGCAAAGGATGATAATGAGGAATGAGGAGAAAATGCACAACTGAAGCTACATGGAAAACTCCCACCATTCAGAACCTTAAGGAGGACTCATAGGTACCAGGACTAAGGTCCTTTTCAAACGACAGAAACTGAAGATCATGTGAGACGCCTGCCGAAGTGTGCTGTTCTCAGATCCTTAGAAGTTCTCTTAACTGTTTATTATGGAAAATTCCAAACATCCAAAAGTAGAGAGCATGACATATTAAGCTCCAACACACCAAACCTGAATAGGTCAGTAATGATCACCTCATAACCCATCTCCTTTCATCTATTCCATCTGCTTATTGTCTCTCATGGAGAAGGTGACAGCACCCCATTCCAGTACTCTTGCCTGGAAAATCCCATGGATGGAGGAGCCTGGTGGGCTGCAGTCCATGGGGTCGCGAGGAGTCAGACATGACTGAAGTGACTTAGCAGCAGCAGCAGCAATATCTCTCATCGTCTCTTTCTCCACTGGACTGTATAGACACACAGACCAATCATCATGGAAAAAGCATTTCACGTGGAGAGCAGAGTAAGCACACACACCTCAGGACAGAGGGTGTCAGGCAAAGAGGTCTATGTAAGTGGAATGGAGGGAGTGAGGGAGAGGTGGGGTGGAGGGATGAGATCTGAGACACCACAGGGCAAACCCGCAGAACAGATGTGCTGCGTAGGTTTTTGTGGCTTTTTGCAACAGCTTTGGCTTTTACTCTGAGCGAGGACTTTAGAGCAGGAGTGACTAGCAATTGTGGGAAGCTAAAACTGAAAAGACAAAGGGAGCAAAATATTATCACTGGAGCACCATAAAAGAGGAGCTGCCTAGTAGGAGCTGTGTGTGTGTGTGTGTGTGTGTGTGTGTGTGTGTGTGTGTGTCCTAAGTCGCTTCAGTCATGTCCAACTCTTTGCAACCCCATGAACTGCAGCCCACCAAACTCTTCTGTCCACAGAATTCTCCAGGCAAGAACACTGGAGAAGGTAGCATAACTAACACCCACATTGTGGGTGTTATTCCTTTCTCCAGGGGATCTTCCCTATCCAGGGTTTGAACCCAGGTCTCCTGCATTGCAGGTGGACTCTTTACCATCTGAGCCTTGAGGGAAGTCCAGTTGGAGCTGTAGTCGTAATCAAGACTGAAACTAGGGTCAAGAACTTTGCTTCAAAGGACAGACGCAAAATTCACAGGATGATATAATAGTGGGAGGGATCACTTCCACCTATCTGTGGATTCCTGGATTTATGTAATCTGGTGATGGAGGAAATGGTACTATGTGTTCCTTGGGGCCCCATGGACTCTAGTCTGCCCAGCTCCTCTGTCCATGGAATTTTCCAGGCAAAAATACCAGAGTGGGTTGCCATTTCCCTCTCCAGGCTCTCTTCCTAACCCAGGGACAGAAGTCATGCCTTCTGTGTCTCCTGCCTTGGCTGGCGGATTCTTGACCACCGTGCCACCTGGGAAACCCACCACCAATAAGATAAGGCACATATTCTTCCTTGATTTCCATTCTATGGGCCTGGGCTGAAATTTGTATGTGTGTGTCTGTGTGTATGTGGAGAAAAAGATTAGAAAATGATTTATGATTGTGCTCCCTTGACTTGGCCTTATTACTTACACTATGTTAACTACACATGTGGAGGAGACTAGAAAATTTCAGGGCAATCCTACTCCCATCTTCATGAGGCTATTCTGAAAAAACAACACTTTTCTTGTGTATATTAATAATTAATCCTTGAACAATGTTAGTTATGCTGACCTTCAAGCAACTAAACCTTTTGAAACAGAAACCTTAAGCATCCTTTAGTAGGTACATAGTTCTTTCAGTACATCAGCTAAAATTAGCTGCATCAATCCAATCTCACACTTCCTACATCTCTACTTTGTAAAGAATCTAAGAATTAATAGGACCTGTAAGTCTATCACAGTCCCAGGCCCTCATCCATAAACATCAGCAAATCCCTGGTATCCAATAAATGGTAACATAAAGATTCACATTATTATCACCATGCAAGGACCCTGGGGACACAAACACTAGTTCTAAGTGGAGACGGTCTGTCAGAAACTGAAAATCATCTTGGTTTCATTCTCAGCATCATCCTGGTTGGTGTGTGCCAGTTGCCCCAAATCTTCAAATTGTGACTTGAAATTTGATGGGGAAATATCTCCCTTGAAGGGGTTTACTATGGCATTATATTTAGCTTGGTGAAGCAATCCCTGATCCAACTGCCTCCTTTTTTAATGGCATGTGAGAAAACTTAGACTTGAATAGGAACCTGCATCATACTGCGATATACCAGATGCTCGTCTGAGGTTCCTTCTTCCCCATCATGCTCACTCAAAAATTATTTCCACCTTTTCTCACTTTTTTCTAATATTTAGTTTCATTTATTTATCTGGCTGCTCTGGGTCTTAGTTGCTTTGCGGCACGTGAGCTCTTCAGTCTTTGTTGTGGCATGAGGGATCTTTAGTTGTGGTATGTGGGATCTAGTTCCCTGCCAGGGATTGAGCCCACGCCCCCTGCTTTGGGAGCACAGAGTCTTGGCCACTGGACCACCAGGGAAGTCCTTCCATGTTTCATTCTGAACCCTGTGTGCCTAGGTACACAACTGTTTAGTGGCACAGTCTCCACAGGTTGCTACCTTTCATCTGCAGCACATTTCATGAAGTCATTGTCCACCTCACACTCCCTTCTAGTTACTGTGTGTCTCAGTGTCATCTGCTACCATCACCAATTCCTCTGGAAATCCTCAGACACCTTTCTGAGAATGGTTTCCTTGCAGCCCAGACCAACACACAAAACGTTTATGTCTCTGAGGTGCCAAATGCACCCTCTGCATTTTTTTTTCCTGAGTTTTTTTTCCTCTTAAATTTCAACATTTGATATTTTTGCAGAAACTTTATCATACATTTGTTCTTAATGCATAAATATTATTATATTAATTTCTGGAGTGTTTCTGATATCCAAAAAACTTTGGAAATCTTAGTTTATGATTTTTCTAATTCCATTTTTGGTCTTTAGCATAGGTGAATACATTTTGACAAGCCCTTGATATTGAAATCTTATTTCACTGGCTTAGAACATCCATGAAAATTTGCAGCTTTTCAAGACTTGAATTTCTCCATTACTGTGTTCTCTCAGCTCTGCCCACTCCCCCTCAAGATAGTCGCAGATACACAGTTTAAAGATACAAGCTAGGAATGAGAAATTGATATTGGTTGGGGAGGAGTTCTGAGTGTCAGATTAAATTCATAGCAGGAATTTATTGGCATTAACCCTTGCCATGCACATGTGATAGGAAAGATACAAACAAGAAAGGGCCAAGAGTGACATTAATTGTAGCTGATATTTTAGAAATGATATTATCTTGCTGTTTTGGTATATTTTTTTGAAGAGAGAAGGACATAGAAGTTAAAGTAAGAGAAATAGAGACTCGTGTAGTGATTTTAATACCAACCAAGTTATTTTAGCATCATGTTGAAAACTCATGCTTCTGTTTATTCAACTTCTTGACTCATCTAAATATCTATTCCATTTTGGGGAAATGTTTACTGGTAAGACAATAGACTATGGGTAATCTATTGAGGATGAGATCATTTTTTAATGCATTCTTTAAGAAGTGGACTTGATCATCTTTGTCCTTCCTTTTTAGTGGAATGTGAAGTGAAGTTGCTCAGTCGTGTTCGACTGTTTGCGACCCCGTGGACTGTAGCCTATCAGGCTCCTCCGTCCATGGGATTTTCCAGGCAAGAGTGCTGGAGTGGATTGCCATTTCCTTCTCTAGGGGATTTTCCGACCCAGGAATTGAATCTGGGTCTCCCGCATTGCAGGCAGACGCTTTACTGTCTGAGCCACCAGGGAAGCTCTGGTATTTTAGTGGAATAGGTCTTATCATTTGCTGAAAATTTTCATTCAGATTACTAATATATAAAAGCTACCTGGTGTTTTGCTATACTTAGGTAGACTCATACATATTTTAATTAAAAAAGAGAAGAGTTTTCATTGTAGAACTCCAGAGTAGAGAAGACATTTGTTCGCAGCTCTTAGAGAACAAACACTAATTTTGTAGCTTGAGTTCTTGGTGTGGTGTGGGGAGGATAAAGAAGTACAGAAGGACTAATGCTTTCTCAGGTAGGATGTTTTTGGTTGCAAGTGTCTGGGTATCAATCTAATCTGACTAAATAAAGGATTATTTTGGCTCACCTAACTGTAAATCCAGAAGTAAAATTAAGCACAATTTAATTAGGATTTTGGCAATATTTCTCTGTTTTCCTCTCAGCTTTGAATTGTCAATATCAGATTTGTCTGCAGGGTCTCATGCATGCCTCATGCTCTCAAGATAGCTGCCAATTGCCAGTGGAGCCATGTGCTTCAAATTCACATTCTGAGAGAGAAAGACAGAGTAGTTTTCCATTACTGCCCTTGAGTAAAGAGGAATCTTTTCAAGAAAGGCCCATTAACCTCTTAATATCCAAATGGCTAGAATCAGGTCATTCTAAACCAGTTACCTGCAAGGAAAATGGGATTATCCTCAGCTAGAGCAGACTCATCCCTTGAATTAACAATTCCCCAGCTGACAACTGCTACTCAGTGCAGTTGATTTGCAATGGACGTTAGGGAGTCAATCACAATACTTACTAAAAATGTGAATTACGTCATTGAAATCTAAAAGGACTGATTTTAACCAGGAGGAATCATTGGAAAAAACAACTTTTCCCCTCTATCAATGGAAAAGAAGAACTGGTTCAGAGTTAATTTACTCTGGTTTGTAATTTCGGTTTTCTAGTCTCCAGGGGAAATTATATTCTGTATTAGACTATATCCATGATGCTGAACATTTTTTTAAACTTTTTATGTTATATTATAGTATAGCTGATTAACAATGTGATCATTTCTGGTGCACAGCAAAGCAAACAACTCAGTCATGAATACACATGCATCCATTTCCCCCCAAACTCCCTTCCCATCCAGGCTGCCACATAAGCAGTGGCAGTGTTGAGCAGTGTTCCCTATGCTATGCAGTGGGTTCTCATTAGTTATCTATTTTATACTTACGACTACTACTACTACTAAGTCGCTTCAGTCGTGTCCAACTTTGTGCGACCCCAGAGATGACAGCCCACCAGCCTCCCCTGTCCCTGGGATTCTCCAGGCAAGAACACTGGAGTGGGTTGCCATTTCCTTCTCCAATGCATGAAAGTGAAAAGTGAAAGTGAAGTTAGTCAGTCGTGTCTGACTCTTAGCGACCCATGGACTGCAACCTACCAGGCCCCTCCATCCATGGGATTTTCCAGGCAAGAGTACTGGAGTGGGGTGCCATTGCCTTCTCCGATTTTATACTTAGTAGTGTATATATATATATATCAGTCCTTTGATTACTAAACCCAAAGTCTCTAAAAGCTTTGTCAACTGATTTAATTGAACATTCTAGGTATTAATGATGTACTTTCCTTTTTAAAAGTAATGAAAAGCATTCTTAACTTTCAATCAGCATAAAAAGAAATCATGCTTTCATAATAAATGATGTGATTCTTGCCAAAAGATGCACTTTTATTTGCCTAAGCTACCTCATGTCAAGAAATAAGGTAATCTAGAAATCTAGACAGTGTATTAAAAACCAGAGGTAGCTTAAGCAAACTTAGACACCATATAAAAAAACAGAGACATTACTTTGCCACCAAAAGTCCATATAGTCAAAGGTGTGGTTTTACCAGTAGTCATGTATGGATATGAGAGCTGGACCATAAAGAAGGGTGAGCACCGAAGAACTGATGCTTTCATACTATGGTGCTGAAGGACTCTTGAGAGGGCTCTTGTCCAAGGGACAGCAAGGTGATCAAACCAGTCAATCCTAAAAGGAAATCATCCCTGAATATTCATTGGAAGGAATGACGCTGAAGCTGAAGCTCCAGTATTTTGACCACCTGATGCTAAGAGCTGACTCTTTGGAAAAGACCCTGGGAAAGGTTTTTGGAAAAGATGCTGGGAAAAATTGACAAGAGGAGACGAGGACGACAGAAGATGAGATGGTTGGATGGCATCACTGGCTCAGTGGACATGAGTTTGAACAAATTTGGGGAGATAGTGGTGGACAGTGAAGCCTGGTGTGCTGCAGTCCATGGGGTCACAAAGAGTTGGACATTACTTAGCAAATGAACAACAAGCTACCTCACTGCAAGTAGATATGCATTTTCTGAGTCTTAGTGCATAGAAAATAACTAAATCCCTCAGATGCCCTAATGAAGTCTAAAGATGTCTCTTTTCTGACACATCCTGTTTTGTATGATAGTTTCTTTTTCTTTTCCCTAATTTTAAGTACATGATCCAATAAATGGTTTAGTTTAAATGTATGGACAGTTAAGTTGCTACAGTTCTAGGATTTATTTGAGTAGAGACTTTGCTAGCTTTATCTAACAAAATAAGAAGAGAATTGAATTCTTTTAGGAAAATAAGAAATAAAGAAATAAACTTAACACATTTAAAAACTAATTATATGAGAACACACACACACACACACACATACACACCACTGCACATGCAAAATTTTGTTAATGGGTTCTCCAATGACCTTGTTCTGTAATTATTTTTTGAGACTCTTTTATATAAAACATTGCTTTTTAAAAAAGTACTAAATGGGGAGAAACACCTATGAGCACTAATTCTAAATGAGACACGAACTAAGACTTGATTAGGGTTTGCTGGAAGCTGCCATACTTGTTAAACATCAGGCAATGGGAGAGCACCAAGGCCTCATAGCTGGGCTCTGGAGATTAAATGAATGACCACCGATAAATAAATGACTTATAATCTGAGCAAATTTTAAATATTTTCTTTCTATTGTTGAGACAATTATCAAAATAGATAATCTAAATGTCCTTTTATCATAAGCAAAGTATATTTTACAGAAAGTTCCAACTCATTTTATTTATATATATTTAGACAGTGAAATATTTAAAATGCCCTAGATGTTGATCAAACTTATTAATCTCATTCTGTTGTGCCCCAACTAGTCCAATACATAAAAATGTTGGTTCATCTTTGACCTACACATGGCAAGATTGAGGGATGTGGAATTGTGGACGAACAGCTATAGGGAAGTAATTCTATTAAACTTTTCTTTAATGAACCTGGCAATATTTTTAAAAATCCTGCTAGAAAATGCTACTATAAATTTATGTCTCTTTTTATTAGTAACATTTTAAGCACCTAATATCTGTACACAAAGTTTTATTACAAAGAGCAACATTTAGATAAATTAAACCTAACTTACGTCAACATTTACATGACTATGTCCAGGCTTAAGAAGAGCAAACAAATTGGAAGTACTAGTGAGGCGGTATTCAAGAGCTTATTATGTCACTGTTCATACATGTGGACTCAGAGGAAGTGGCTGGGTCAGTTTGATGGTCAAATGTTAGATGTGTTTATACTCAGCCAGATAGTGATTTTCCAGTGGGATATGAATTATAAACAAATGGCATGTGGTTATCTAAAGGGCTTCAGCATTTCGTAAAGGCAAGGAGAAGCTAGTCATGAATGAGAATGAATAAAACATTTTTTTTTTAAGTAAAGTTATATTAATTTTTAGTATAACTACAAGGGGGTTTCCCTGGGGGCTCAGGGATAAAGAATCTGCCTGCAATGCAGGAGACACAGGAGATACAGATTCAATCCCTGGGTTGGGAAGATCCTCTGGAGGAAGAAATGGCAACCCACTCCAGTATTCTTGCCTGGGAAATCCAATGGACAGAGGAGCCTGGAGGGCTATAGTCCATGGAGTGGCAAAGAGTCAGACACAAACTAAGGGATTTAGCACATGTGCATGCAGCAACTACAAATTAACCTCTTACCAAACAATCCTCCTGGACAAGATGGGTGCCTGTGGTTCTGGACAGGGATAGGAATATATATATATATTTTGCTGAAAGTGGAGCTACCTTGGACCCTGAGACTCTGAAGATCTGATTAATAGAGTGTTCAGGAGGATATCTGGAGTTGAAAGTCAAGCGGCTTTTCCAAAGGGTCAGCCTGGAAAAACTGGGAACAGAAAGAGAAATTGGACATGAGGCAAATGGAGTGACTCAAAAGCACGTAAACCAAACAAGGAGTTCCTGGCAATGTTCCATGAGACTTAAGTGCTTGGTGTTTTATAACCTGTGACTCCTCTATGGGTGATGAGGAAGCCAGTTGCTTAGGTGCTATGATGGCTCATTATCAACCGAAAGAGAGGATGCAAAATATCACATTTTGTTCGATCCATGTAATACTTACCCACTGCTGCTGCTGCTGCTGCTAAGTCGCTTCAGTCGTGTCCAACTCTGTGCGATCCCATAGACAGCAGCCCACCAGGCTCCTCTGTCCCTGGGATCCTCCAGGCAAGAATACTGGAGTGGGTTGCCATTTCCTTCTCCAATGCATGAAAGTGAAAAGTAAAAGTGAAGTCGCTCAGTCGTGCCCGACTCTTAGCGACCCCATGGACTGCAGCCTACCAGGCTCCTCTGTCCATGGGATTTTCCAGGCAAGAGTACTGGAGTGGGGTGCCATTGCCTTCTCCGATACTTACCCACAGAGTGACTTAAAAAATTTTAATTAGTTGCTGGCATTTAACAGTAAAGACATTTTCTTCTCTATTTACGTCTTTTCTGAAAGCACCAGAAGATGCATTATCATTGACCTTGCTGCTATAAATAGCTTTAGCCTGAGTGCACTTCTGCCTCTTGCAGTGGGCACTCATTCTCACGTCTGCCACAGTCTCCATCAGTCCCCCCGCATCCCTGACTCAGTGGATGGGAGACAGTTGTCTTTCACCATCATACTGATTTTTGCTGTTTTGCTTGTGATAGGATTAAGGCAAAACTGACATATTTCTTAAATCCATTTGTAATTATTTTTTCAGTTTTAAGAGACTTTTACTATAAAACTTTCCAAACATATAGAAAAGTAAATAGGTAGTTAAATAATTCCCCATGACCCTATTTCATGGTTTAACTGTCATTACTCAGGTCTAATCTTGTTTCATCTTATACTCCCACCCACTTCCTTCCATTGTGTTATTTAAAAGAATATTCCTGACATCCTATCATTTTATCTGTAAATATTTTAGCAGATAGCAATAGAAGATGAGGACCCCTTTATAAATCATATAGCTTTAATAACACAGTCACACCCAAGCACTAGCCATAAGTATTTAATATCATCAAACACCAAGTTTCCAGTTGTCTCACAAATACAGTTTAAATATGGATTAAAATATTAAATATGGATTAAAATAAAGTCTCCACAAGGTAATTGATTGATCCATCATTTAAGTCTTGTCCATTTGTGGCACCTTTTAGTATCTGCGTCTCTCTTTCCCCCAACTCCTTCTCCCTCTCTTTCCCGGTCTCCCTCCCCTCACTCTCTCACATCCTACTCACCTCTTTCTCCTGACTATTTATCTGTTGAAAAAAATCTGGTTGATTATTTTGTAGAATTTCTCACAGTGAAAATTTTCTGATTGCTTATTCAGGGTAAAATTTAGCCTGCTCCTCTATCATCTGTATTTCCTTTAAACTTGCATGAATATTTTGGAAATAGTACTTCATAGGTGGTGGTATATTCTATCTTTCAGGATGACAGCCTGATTGGCCAGAATCAGTCAAATACCTCCATTGCTGAAAACAAACTCTAAGCTGGAGATTTTTTTTTTAATTTTAATTTTATATTGGAGTATAGCCAATGAACAATATTGTGATAGTTTCAGGTGGACAGCAAAGGGACTCAGCCATTCATATATATGTATCTGTTCTCCCCCAAATTCCCTTCCCATCTAGACTGCCACATAGCATTGACTTCTCTGTGCTATTCAGTAGGTCCTTGTCGGTTATCCATTTTAAATATAGCAGTGTGTGCATGTCCATCCTAAACTCCCTGACTATTCCTCCCCATCCCCAATCCTTCCCACCTGGTAGCCATAAGTTCATTTTCTAAGTCTGTGAGTCTGTTTCTGTTTTATAAATAAATTCATTTGTATTATTTGAAGTGGAGATTTTTATGCATGAAGTTTATTGGGAAGCACTCTTAGAAATGTCTGTAAGAAAGTGAAGGAAGTGAGTGTGGAAAGAAGCGTGTGAACTCTGCTGAGTTGCAGCAGAAAGCAGAGGTGATGCTTTAGGGAACTCTGGAGTAGAGATGGCCCTTCAGAGTTGTCTGAATTAAAACAAGGTGGTCAGGCCTTGGTACCCTAACATCCAGTCATTGGGTGCAGATGGCTTTTAGCTTCAAGTTTAACGGGGATGTATTTTGTTCCCTGATTGATTATTATCTCATTGAAAAGGTTAAGTCATATTAACCTTAATATATCATACTAAACAACTCTATTTAAAGATTGGTATTGTTGGCACCCCACTCCAGTACTCTTGCCTGGAGAATCCCACGGATGGAGGAGGCTGGTAGGCTTCAGTCCGTGGGGTTGCTGAGAGTCGGACATGACTGAGCGACTTCACTTTCTCTTTTCACTTTCATGCATTGGAGAAGGAAATGGCAACCCACTCCAGTGTTCTTGCCTGGAGAATCCCAGGGACGGGGAAGCCTGGTGGGCTGCCGTCTATAGGGTTACACAGAGTTGGACACGACTGAAGTGACTTAGCATAGCATAGCATTGATTTTCTCATTTAGTGAGAAATTTGAGGATTCTAATTATATTTGCTTGAAGTCACAAAGGAAATACCAGATGAAAACTTTTCACTAAAATTTTACTGTTACATATGTTGCAGATGAGACTTCTTATTTTGTGATCATTAAAATTTAAGCTAACAATCTCATCCTGTAGGAAAAGATCAATGGTTTATGTATCTCTAATCCTAGAAATTACATCTATGCCAGGAACATGACTAGTCTCCAAACAACAGAGAAATAGTTTCATCTACATGCAGTGACCTCCTTCTTGAGAAACCTATATGCAGGTCAGGAAGCAACAGTTAGAACTGAACATGGAACAACAGACTGGTTCCAAATAGGAAAAGGAGTACATCAAAGCTGTATATTGTCACCCTGCTTATTTAACTTCTATGCAGAGTACATCATGAGAAACGCTGGGCTGGATGAAGCACCACCTGGAATCAAGATTGCCAGAAGAAATATCAATAGCCTCAGATATGCAGATGACACCACCCTTATGGCAGAAAGGGAAGAGGAACTAAAAAGCCTCTTGATGAAAGTGAAAAAGGAGAGTGAAAAAGTTGGCTTAAAGCTCAACATTCAGAAAACAAAGATCATGCATCTGGTCCCATCACTTCATGGGAAATAGATGGGGAAACAGTGGAAACAGTGTCAGACTTTATTTTTTTGGGCTCCAAAATCACTTCAGATGGCAACTGCAGCCATGAAATTAAGAGACACTTACTCCTTGGAAGGAAAGTTATGACCAACCTAGATAGCATATTCAAAAGCAGAGACATTACTTTGCCAACAAAGGTCCATCTAGTCAAGGCTATGGTTTTTCCTGTGGTCATGTATGGATGCGAGAGTTGGACTGTGAAGAAAGCTGAGTACCAAAAAATTAATGCTTTTGAACTGTGGTGTTGGAGAAGACTCTTGAGAGTCCCTTGGTCTGCAAGGAGATCCAATCAGTCCATTCTGAAGGAGATCAGCCCTGGGATTTCTTTGGAAGGAATGATGCTAAAGCTGAAACTCTAGTAGTTTGGCCACCTCATGGAAGAGCTGACTCATTGGAAAAGACTCCAATGCTGGGAGGGACTGGGGGCAAGAGGAGAAGAGGAGGAAGAGGAGGACAGAGGATGAGATGGCTGGATGGCATCACCGACTCGATGCACATGAGTTTGGGTGAACTCCGGGAGTTGGTGATGGACAGGGAGGCCTAGCGTGCTGTGATTCATGGGGTCGCAAAGAGTCGGACACTACTGAGTGACTGAACTGAACTGAACATGCAGTGTCAGCATTTGTATTTCCACTTTTATTTATGAGGTGTGCTGTGATATTAGCAATCAGAAGTATCTTATCAGATTTAGAAGAGAAAAATTATGAAAATGCTGAGGAAAATGCCAACACCTGATAAAATATTTCTTAAAATTTAGAAAACAGTTTTTTTTTTTTTCTTTATATGCACTATTTTGTGTGTAACTGTGGAAAGGGACTTACATGAGCTTCCCTGGTGGCTCAGACAGTAAAGAATCTGCCTGCAATGCGGTAGACAGGGGTTTGATCCCTGTGTCAAAAAGATCCCCTGGAGAAGGAAATGGCAATCCACTCCAGTGTTCTTGCCTGGAGAATTCCATGGACAGAGAAGCCTGGAGGGCTACAATCTATGGGTCACAGAGTCAGAGACTACTGAGTGACTAACACACACATGGGAAGATAAGGAATAATAGGGAGAGGCAAGGGTTGTATTTTTTTTTAAGTGTGATTTATAGGCTTTTATTCTGTACTCATCTACCAATTGGATTATTCCCAAGAATAAGCAACAGAAGAAACTTATTTGAATATATATTTTGAAATACATACAACTTTTAAGTAAATTTTTTTGGTCAAGACCTACTATTGCTTCTGCTGCTGCTGCTAAGTCACTTCAGTCGTGTCCAACTCTGTGCGACCCCATAGACGGCAGCCCACCAGGCTCCCCCGTCCCTGGGATTCTGCAGGCAAGAATACTGGAGTGGGTTGCCATTTCCTCCTCCAATGCATGAAAGTGAAAAGTGAAAGTGAAGTCGCTCAGTCGTGTCTGACTCTTAGCAACCCCATGGACTGCAGCCCACCAGGCTCCCCTGTCCACGAGATTTTCCAGGTAAGAGTACTGGAGTGGGCTGCCATTGCCTTCTCCAAGACCTACTATAAAGTGGTCATAATTTATTATGTTATAATTCTCCTATGAAATTATTTTTATCTCTATATTTGCTTTATGCAACTGCTTAAAATGAGTTTATGAACATGACAGCAAGTGTATTTACTAGTAGTGTTAATAGAATAGTGCTAACAGATAGCCACATGTCGCTCTTCAGCATAGTGAAATGTTAATTTAAGTAGAGATGTGCTGCAAATGGAAAATACTCACTAGATTTTAAAGTTTTCTTATGAAAAAAACCTCATTAATATTTTTTTATTGATTACCTATTGAAAATAACATATGAAGGTATTGGGTTAGGGATTTCCCTGGTGCTCCAGTCTTTGACTCTTTGCGTTTCCACTTCAGAGAGCAGAGGTTCCATTCCTGATTCAGGAACTAAGATCCCACATGCCACTTGGGTACAGTAAAAAAAAAAAGAATGCATTGAGTTAAATAAAATATACTATTTTCTTTCCTATCTCAGATTTATTTGTACAAATAGCACAGGAGGGCATCAACCCCATGCAGACAGCAGCCTAGGGCTCACATGATTCCTTCTGTCCTCACACTGGCAGATGAAGAAGGTCTCTACTCTGGATCCTTGGTGGGGGTCTGGGCGGCTCTGGCAGCCTAAGGTGGAGCCTCAGGCGCCTTAGCCTTGGTTGAGCCTTGACGTGGGACTTTGGCCAGCAGAGTCCAAGACCCTTGGCGATGTGAGCACAAGCACACTTCTTGAACTAGGGATGAGCAACATAGGCAAGTCAACTGAGCTTGCAGCTGCCGCCTGTTGGGATCTTAGGCTTGACCTCTTTGGGCTTCACAAGAGCCTTGGCAACCTCAGCACGTGCACTCATGGCCTTGGCATTGTTGGCCTGCCTCTTCTTCAGGCTCTTCTTGTGCTTCTTGGCAAAGCATATCTTCCTCAGTAACTTGGGGTGCACCCCAAAATGCACCATTGATATTAGCATTAATTTCACTTGTTTCTTTTCTCTTTTTTATGTGGCTACTAAAAAAATTGTATGTAATTTTAAAGTCAAATTATATAGATTCAAAACTGTGGTATTCACATTTCTATTAAACAGTGTGATCTAGATGCTTCAGTTTTTTTTTTTTCCCTCTAATATTTTATCGTGGAGAGTTTTCAAATAAATAGTTAAAAGAATTATAAGTGAACATCAATATCCTTTACCATCAACATTTTATTATACTTGTTTTGTCACATTTTTAGCCATCTATCAATCTTTTCTATTCCTTCAGCCATCCATGTCAATTTTTGATGTATTTCAAAGTATGCTGTAGACATCACTACATGTTCCTCCAGATTCTTCAGCATGTAGAAGTTTTAGTTTGAAACTCTATTAAAAATTAATAATCCCTTGAGTCATCATTTTGCTTCTTTAGATTTGATTGTGTTAGTATTCAGAGGCATAAACAGACTAAAGCTATCAAATTGGATGCAATAAATCTTCTGACTAAAAGGAACATTTAATCTCTGTTGACATTAAATTACAGATCTACATTACTCAACAACTATTTTGAAACCTTATGACATTAAGTATTGGTTAAAAAAAAATTTTCTACCTTTTTCTGAACAAGTGGCAAAAAGTCTAGTCTGTCTGCTATGCTCATTGTGCAACCACCATGGTCCTGTAAGTTCTTTGAGTCTCTATTCTAGTGCTTATCTCACAGGATTATACAGATGAAAGGAAATAACATTTGTAACTGATCTGCTGGAGATTTTGGCATGTACTAACTGTTAAAAGATAGCTTAATGGAAATCAATGTAAAATATTAAGTATTTTGTCCGGCAGAGGGAATCAAGGGATCCCTTGACAGTTTAGGAAGTGTAGGAATATCTGAGGAAAAAGCTGAATGTTCTTATAGACTGTTCATCATTTATAAATATACTCAGAAAGGCACATGTTATGCAAAGCTCTCCAAAGAAACGTGTATTAAATTATTCATTTAATTTAACTCATTTTACTTATGAATATCTTATGGAGATATCTAAGACCTCTGTCGACGTTTACCAGATTGAACTTCCTAAACAATTTGGACTTGTGCCTGTCCTGGGATGGGGGACTTGAAGAGAAAATGTGTTAACAAAATTGCTGGTGATTCTGTAACAGTTGACACGCTGGTTAAAAGCCTAGCACAGTCAGAAAACTGGTAGAAAATAGAAGATTTAGCTATTCTGTTTTCCACTTTCTGTGTATACTATGTGGTCAAAATATATTAAATATCCTTTAAGATTCTAATTCTATTGATTTTTTAAACTATCAAAGTAAAACATGCACATAATTTTAAAAAGACTTAACAAACAAATAAAACCAGAGGCCCCTCTTATTCATAGTTTCCTTGGCTTTTACCACTCATTAAAGACAACTATTTTCAACTTTTAAACTGTTTTGTGGTGTTTACTTACATATTCCTAAATACTATCAAAGTATTGATAGTTCTTGGTTCATTCAGTCTAGTTACTTCATATTTGCTTTCTCAAAATAGATAGAGATATTAGTTCTTTTACATTCTCTTTATAATTCCCACATCTGCTCAGTATATTTATAACTCAGTTTGTAAAATACATAGTTAGAATTATTGTTATGACTATGCAAATTTTTCATTGCTTCGTTAAATGATACAAATAAGTTCTTTTCTTACACTTTAAAATTTTTCCTGGAGTTAATCATTGCTTCATATTTTTTCATTTATTTGGCTTCTTTGAATCAGGAGTTAAGTTTTCTACCCCTTGCAATAGTTCTCCAACATGTTTCTCAGTAGATTTTCCACAATTTAAACTTGTTAGATAATCTTTTGTTTACTTTTTGAATGACATTTCTCTTGAAAACATCCACCCATCTAGGCTTCTCTTTGACTTTGGAATTTCCTTTGTATAGCTCTCATGTTTGACTTCAGTTTCTCAGGACTCATGTTTTCTTCTTTTTTATTTAATCACACATTTTACAAGAGATTTTTCTGAATAGCTTCCTGAAAAAAAGGAAAAAGAGTAATAATGCACTTTTTGAGTTTTTAATATTTGAAAAAGTATTTTTACTTTACATTTGATTAATATTTTGGCTATCTATAGAATTTAGGATTAAAATTTATTTTCAAAGAATTCTGAATGCATAGCTTTGTCTTTTAGCATGTAGTGTTATAGCTGCTGCTGCTAAGTCGCTTCATTCGTGTACGACTCTGTGTGACCCCATAGACGGCAGCCCACCAGGCTCCCCCGTCCCTGGGATTCTCTAGGCAAGAACACTGGAGTGGGTTGCCATTTCCTTCTCCAATGCATGAAAGTGAAAAGTGAAAGTGAAGTCGCTCAGTCGCGTCCAACTCCTAGTGACCCCATGGACTGCAGCCTACCAGGCTCCTCCATCCATGAGACTTTCCAGGCAAGAGTACTGGAGTGGGATGCCATTGCCTTCTCCAGAGAAACCCATTTCCAGTACTTTCATGTAATTTTATTTTTTTAAAAAGTGGAAAAATTCTCCCTGCACATCTTTAACTTTATTGAGCATTCAGTTGGCCCTTCCTATACACAGATTATTTTACCACATTCTGGGAAATATTTATCACTTTTAATTTTTTTTTTTTTTGAGGGAGGAAACAATTTTCTCCCCACTCTCTTCTTTATTAATTCTTTTGGTAATAGGTACTTCTTGAATGTGGGGCATCTTGGATCAATATTCCAGTTTTATTCTTTTGATTTTCTGTTTACTATTATT
Organism: Tragelaphus eurycerus; assembly: GCA_935064755.1. NCBI lineage: Eukaryota > Metazoa > Chordata > Mammalia > Artiodactyla > Bovidae > Tragelaphus > Tragelaphus eurycerus. The sequence continues at coordinate 37,961,986 of CAKXYN010000012.1, forward strand.
TTTCTTTCATTTTTCTATTTTTTTCTAAGAGATTTCCTTGACTTTATATTCTAACCCTTTCATTGGATATCTATTTGGGTATCATTTTTCATTTCCAGGATACTTTTTTGTTTCATATTATTCCTATTTTCATGGAATCCTAATCTTTCATAAAAGTAAAAGCATCTCATCTTTTGAGAATATTTATAGAGTTTCTTAAAAATCTTCTTTTTCCCCCCATAAATTATCTTAGCTTTCTGTGAAGTAAACTTCCCAGTTAGTTTTGTTTATTGTCTTTCATGTTTCAGATAGTCTTTTAACATTCTCTGATAATCAATACACATTCAAGAGTGAAGCACCAATAAAGGGCTTAGAAGCTCTTGTGTTGGGAAAGATTTATCCTTTGGACTGATGGACCTATGGGATTTTTGTTGGATGGTTTAATTGCTTCCAGGAAAGAGTCTCTAGACTCCTGCTCTGAGGCTGTAAATTTGACAGCTGGCATTCCGGGGCTGGGTAGTCTAGGAGCTGTGTAGCTCACGATAGACTATGTAGATTTTTACTCAATCCTATCTTACTTTCCCCCATCACCACTCTGAAATTGTCTTCTGTCTTACTCCAGAATTGTCTTGGGTTTTGTTTTCCAACCTAGACACAGATTAGGTTCAGTTTCTCTTGTTTCTGCAATGTGCCTGAGGGGTAATTACCTAATTGCACTGAGAGGAGGCAGATGGAGTCCTATTGTACTTTTTTAAAGATTCATAGATATTCCTGTAGACTTCAAATCCCTGACATGCCTACCTTCTGAAATACCTGATATCTCCCATTACTGAGGCTTTGGGGGGTATCTGAATACAAACTGACTTATTTTGCATCAGGATTCTCTGTCTTAATCACTTGACTTTGAATGCTCTTCCCCTCTACTAAAGCATATTCCATTTCTTTATATGATTCCTAAGTTTATAATCCATTGTGGAAGGGGTTACAGATGTCTCCTGACTTCTAGTAATATTTACATGAAATAGGGAATTTGTGCTTCTGCTTCTTGTTTTTTTGATATTTGGAGGGTATTTTTAAGACACGATTTAGAGGAGTTTTCTTTACTTAAGCATCTAATTTTAAATATTTCATTTCCTCTTCATTTTTGTTTTTAAATTTATTTGGCTGTGTTGGGTCCTAGTTCCTGCATACAAGCTCTTTGTTGCAACGTTCAAATTTTTTACTGCGGCCCATGGGCTCTCTAGTTATGGTTTATGGGCTTAGTAGCTCTGCTATGTGTGGGATCTTAGTTCCCCAACTAGGGATTAAAACTGCATTCCCCTTCATTGCGGGGAGGATTCTTAATCACTGGACCATCAGGGGAAGTCTTTTCATCTTTGCTTTTTAATTCTCATTTTATATCATCTTTTTCTTAATTTTTCCGTTTTTCTTACTGTGAAAGTGCTGCACTCAATATGCTAGCAAATTTGGAAAACTCAGCAGTGCCCACAGGACTGGAAAAGGTCAGTTTTCATTCCAATTCCAAAGGCAATACCAAAGGATGCTCAAACTACCGCACAATTGCACTCATCTCACACGCTAGTAAAGTAATGCTCAAAATTCTCCAAGCCAGGCTTCAGCAATACGTGAACCATGAACTTTCAGATGTTCAAGCTGGTTTTCGAAAAGGCAGAGGAACCAGAGATCAAATTGCCAACATCCGCTGGATCATCGAAAAAGCAAGAGAGTTCCAGAAAAACATCTATTTCTGCTTTATTGACTATGCCAAAGCCTTTGACTGTGTGGACCACAATAAACTGTGGAAAATTCTGAAGGAGATGGGAATACCAGACCACCTGATCTGCCTCTTGAGAAATCTGTATGCAGGTCAGGAAGCAACAGTTAGAACTGGACATGGAACAACAGACTGGTTCCAAATAGGAAAAGGAGCACATCAAGGCTGTATATTGTCATCCTATTTATTTAACTTATACGCGGAACTTTGCCAACAAAGGTCTTTCTAGTAAAGGCTATGTTTTTCGAGTGGTCATGTATGGATGTGAGAGTTGGACTGTGAAGAAGGCTGAGCGCCAAACAATTGATGCTTTTGAACTGTGGTGTTGGAGAAGACTCCTCAGAGTCCCTTGGACTGCAAGGAGATCCAACCAGTCCATTCTGAAGGAGATCAGCCCTGGGATTTCTTTGGAAGGAATGATGCTAAGGCCTGAAACTCCAGTACTTTGGCCACCTCATGGGAAGAGTTGACTCATTGGAAAAGACTCTGATGCTGGGAGGGATTGGGGGCAGGAGGAGAAGGGGTCAACAGAGGATGAGATGGCTGGATGGTATCACTGACTTGATGGACGTGAGTCTGAGTGAACTCCGGGAGTTGGTGATGGACAGGGAAGCCTGGCATGCTGCAATTCATGGAGTCGCGAAGAGTCAGACACAACTGAGCGACTGAACTGAACTGAACTGAACTGGGAGATATTTGTTGAATTAATGAGTTGTTAAAATACATGCATAGTTTTAATTAGTGTAAGACAGTGAAATATATTCGTTCATTAGACTTATTACTATTTAGATAGTTGTAGGAAATGTGAAAAATAAAAATTTTAAAGATAATCTGTCAGTACTAATAATCTTTTTATTTTTTTACTCTAGTGAAAATGAGACTTCTTAAATGTTTTAAGGAATGCCTTTAAATAATTTCATTAATACTTTTTTTAATAGTTTTCATTGCAGTTTCGTTAGCTCAACTTGTTTTCATCTTCTGTAACTTTGCTTTTCAGCTCTTAATTCTAGTGTGTTCAGAATTTCAATGTATTGAATGCTTTTCTCGGCATTAAGAAGAACTTTTTGAGAGAAAGCAGGCAGGCACTGTAGTATATACTCATGCTGGGATAAAATAAACAAAACAAAACAAAAAACTGTGAGTGGTAATACTTACGTGCATAAAATACTTATGTTAGAATGAAGAATCCTTCACACTATCACATATAATCATGATTATCTCTCTCAGATTAATTCTTGGCTTACAAAACAAAATACTTTCCCAGGCTAAACTTCAAAGCAGGTAGTGACTTCAAAGACATAGAAATTTAACACAGACCAAAAAAAAAAATTTTTTTTTAAGAAAAAAAACAAAACAAAGCAAAACAAAGAGAAAGAGGGCTCAGAGGTAAGAGACATACTAAAATTGTGGTTATTCTAAAACTAGACTTTAGAAGTTTTACTAAGAAAAACTTTGAAAGCTAATTAAAATAATATAACTTAATACATTGGAAAGAAGCATCACATAATAATCACTCATATTATGTTAACACTTTGTGATTTTTCTCAAGCAACACAGCTAGTTTTATGTTCTTTTAACAATATATAGAATTAAAAGCTTACTTATATTTTTAAATTGAGATGAAAACACAAAACAGTGTACTCCACTTAATATAAACAATTATGAAAATGACCCAGTTAAAGTAGTTTTGTATTGTCACTTATAGAAAGCCCTTTGAGATGTCCAAAGGGATTTTTAAATGCATTTATTTAAGTGACTGAAATATTCATTTTTGATGTTATCAGCACTGTGGGCAGGTTTTCTCTTGAACGTGCTTGATTAAAAAATGTTTTGGTTTAACTCAGTGTTTTGTTCATCAAAGGACTAAAACATTACTGCAGAGTTTCATTAAAAAATCTTTTAAAATAATAAGAATACAGTTAGTCATGTCCCTAAAGTAATGTTTCCCAGTTCCCTTTTGTATTTATGTGCATATACAATTACTGTAAAATAAAAGGAAGCCTGGTATATATTTAGATATAGAATCTGATAAAAAGAAAGGGGACAGTATACATTTCACAAAATTAACCCTTAAAGATTATCTTTATTTTTCATGAACACATGTTCATTGTGGAATTTTTATCAAAAATAAAAAAACAAAAGGGAATAAATGCTCAAGAGTTGCAATTTACAGCCACACAACTAGCTAACATTTTAGTAGATTTTCTTTAAACCATTATTTTGCATACATTTATTATCGATGTTATTTATTTTAGACATCTGTTGTTGATTATAAATAATGATCTTTTAACTACGATTAAAAAAAAAACAAGAGAAGAAAAATAGAGGAAGAGATCATGAAGAAATGGGTCAAGAAAGGGGAGAAAAAACATTTTCTTCAGGTACTTTTCAAATACTGAACATTGTTTTTCTAATAACAATCTGAAAAATGTACAATGAATGCACAGACCCAGAAGCTGTGAAACTGCTCAACAATAAAGTCTGTAGAATTTAAATGCAGCATAGTGTTATATGGGCTTCTTTTCCATCAGAATAAAATAAAACAAAAATAAATTAAAAGTGACAAAATAAAATCCACATTTGAAATATAATTGACTGAGCCCACTTTGAGTACAAAATGTCATACAGACTACATCATTTCAAAAATCTATAAATAATTATTAATCCACACAGCCTGACCCAAAGTAGACTCTAAAAAATGATTTTTGAGGGAATAAATAACATTTTTAATTGCAGTCGACTATGAAAACAATGCGATGGCACCCCACCCCACCCCAGTACTTTTGCCTGGAAAATCCCATGGACGGAGGATCCTGGTAGGCTCCAGTCCATGGGGTCGCTGAGAGTCGGACACGACTGAGCGACTTCACTTTTACTTTTCACTTTCATGCATTGGGGAAGGAAATGGCAACCCACTCCACTGTTCTTGCCTGGAGAATCCCAGGGACGGGGGAGCCTGGTGGGCTTCCGTCTATGGGGTCGCACAGAGTCGGACACGACTGAAGCAACTTAGCAGCAGTAGCAGCAGTATGAAAACAATATAATCAGATCAGATCAAATCAGTCGCTCAGTCGTGTCCAACTCTTTGCAACCCCATGAACTGCAGCACGCCAGGCCTCCCTATCCATCACCAGCTCTCGGAGGTCACTCAGACTCACATTCATCGAGTCAGTGATGCCATCCAGCCATCTCATCCTCTGTCGTCCCCTTCTCCGCCTGCCCTCAATCCCTCCCAGCATCAGAGTCTTCTCCAATGAGTCAACTCTTCGCATGAGGTGGCCAAAGTACTGGAGTTTCAGCTTTAGCATCATTCCTTCCAAAGAAATCCCAGGGCTAATCTCCTTCAGAATGGACCGGTTGGATCTCCTTGCAGTCCAAGGGACTCTCAAGAGTCTTCTCCAACACCACAGTTCAAAAGCATCAATTCTTTGGCGCTCAGCCTTCTTCACAGTCCAGCTTTCACATCCATACATGACCACAGGAAAGACCATAGCCTTGACTAGGCGAACCTTTGTTGGCAAAGTGATGTCTCTGCTTTTGAATATACTATCTAGGTTGGTCATAACTTTCCTTCCAAGGAGTAAGCGTCTTTTAATTTCATGGCTGCAGTCACCATCTGCAGTGATTCAAAGACTTTATAATATGGTGGAGAAGATAAGCCAACACATGAAAATATGAAAATGAGAATATAAAGTAACTCAGAGAAGGCAGAGACCAGCAGGGCATGGAGCTTTAAGAAACAACTCATAGAGGAAGAAAAATTAAGAAGGACTTAATGCTAGGTAGTATTTATATTTTTTAGCTTTGTGAGTTAAAGATGCAGATATATCAGAATGGGAACAATAGCAAAAGCAAAATTTGAAGAAAGGTATCAAATGTGACATGTCTAGAAAATAGTATGAAATGAAAAATCTAACATAAGAATGATGCACTGAATGAAGGCTTTAGGGTTAAAGCTACAAGACAGCTCTCATAGGATAAGTAGACATCAAATAAATTCTTATAACTGTGATGATATTCACAAAGCTGAACTTGAGTGTCAGGTTTCTGAGAATGTAATCAGCAGACTGAACACCTAGACAAATGCTTGTACAGACAGCGTATCCCTATGTTGTCTCCCACTCCCCTTTAATGTGGTGGGAGTGGATCTCCTGTTGCTATGAAAACAGTGTCAGTGTCATTTTTCTCTTATGGTCACTTTAAATTGAAAACACTTTCTAAATCAGAAATTAGAGCACTTGTCCCTTATAATAATGTTTCCAAGTCCATCCAATATAAAAGGTATTCCCTTCTGGGTTGAGAAGATCCCCTGGAGAAGGGAATGGCAACCCACTCCAGTATGCATGCCTGGAGAATCCCATGGACAGAGAAGCCTGATGGGCTACAGTCCATAGGGTCACAAAGAGTCAGACACCACGGACGAGCAACTAACACTTTTACTTTTCCCCTACTTAGGATGTCTGCAGGGGGAGCAGTGTCTTTGCTTTCTTTTCTCTTTGTCATTCAACTCCTTGCCCTTTTACTAGTTCTTTCTGACTCTTGGGAGGGAGGGAGTTGAGGGGCAGGGTTGGGGCAGAAACATTCTTATTTGGGACTATCCTAACCTGATTGACTTCTTGGTTTCTGGGTCTGAAACTGCCTTGGTTGAGGATGCTTTTGTGTGGTCTTTGTAGGACCTCTCACTGGTACTTTCCTCGTGTGAGGTATGTTCTCCTCCTGCAGGTTGCGTACACCTTCCTCATACCCTAAGTACATCAGGATTCCTTGAGCTTCTCTCCACTGAGGCCTTCTATCCCACCGCTGCCTCTCGATGACCTTGTGAGATAAGACCTAAGACAACTCCACAACTGCTTTCTGTTGTGCATGTCTTACAATTGGTCTTGAGGCTCTTAATACTTTAGGCTTTGCCCTGTAGACTCCAGGAGGACAGACTGCCTCCAAAGCATACTCTTCTCCTTCAGCTCTTTTCTTAGCATATTGGCCATCTCCTAGTCCCTTCTATTTTCTTTTTTTTAAGATTTATTTTTATGTATTTATTTATGACCATGCTGGGTTTTCATTGCTGCGCTAGCTTTCCTCTAGTTGCAGCAAGTGGGGGCTACTGTCTAGTTGTGGCGCACGGGCTTGCCACTGCAGTGGCTCCTCTCACCGCAGAGCACAGGCTCTAGGCATGCGGAGAGTAGCTGCCACATGTGGGCTCAGTAGCTGTGGCTCATGGGCTTTGTTGTCCTGGGGCATGTGGAATCTTCCCAGATGTGGGATTGAACTGATGTCCCCTGCATGGGCAGGCAGATTTTTTACCACCAGGGAAGCCCCCTTTCTGTTTCCTAGACAGCATGTAAGACATCAGTCTCCTGTGCATTGCCTGGAGAATCCCAAGGACGGGGCAGCCTGTTGGGCTGCCATCTATGGGGTCACACAGAGTCTGACACAACTGAAGCGACTTAGCAGCAGCAGCAGCAGCATAGTGAATCATTTAAAAGTCTCCTTGAAGCCCCTCGCACTAGGTTTGAAATTGATGGAGAGATCTTCCCTATTGATGGACATTGGTCTCACAGCCCAGCTATTACAAACATACATCCAATGTACATTTAACAATGTGCTTGCGTGCTAAGTCACTTTGGATATGTCCGACTCTGTGTGACCCCATGGACTGTAGCCTGCAAGGCTTCTCTGTCCATGGGATTCTCCAGGCAAGAATACTGGAGTGGGTTGCCATACCCTCCTCCAGGGCATCTTCTCAACCCAGGGAGTGGCCCATGTCTCTTACATCTCCTGCATTGGCAGGTAGGTTCTTTACCACCCGCCCCACCATTCTTATTTTTAAGTTTAGCAACATACATCCACTTTCCATCTCTATCTGGGACTACGGCTGACATCGCATCTATTTTGCACCTGTAAATTATCCTCTATACAAGAGCCAAGATAGGTTTTTTGCCCCACTTATGACCTATTACAGCTTCCATGTGCCTAAAAAGTCCTGCATACTCTGATCCTTCTCCACCTTCAACCTCAACTTTACATTTGTTGTCACGGCATTGCTTTGAAATTATTGTCATTTTTCATTTCATGTCATTATTTTCATTTCATTTATATTTTCTAGCAGGTTTTTACAGTAATATGAAAAAGTTATTGATTTCTATTTCAGCATTTATAAGTAGAATAATATTTCAAAATATGTTTAGGTTAAATCATTTTGCAATACACATATAGAAGGGATGAACCAAAACAAATGAACTCTCCTCCAAACCTTGAATTCCTTTGTCATATAGCTTGAAATTTTATTTTGGTTTCAATAAGAAAAAGAAAGCTATATAGAAGAAATCAGTCCGTGGGAATGAGAAATATGGGGAAATGCTTCATTCAAAAACTATCCGTATGGTTTCATTTTGCTTTTATGCAGTTCTTAACCTGAGTGAATATATATTGGGCATAGCATCAAGATAAATTTTCTGTTATTTGTCTAGTGGTACTTTTTGTACCACTACATTTAGCCTTATTCCATATTTAAATGAACCCATAAATTTGGGGTAGCTTTACTAAGCCATTAACATTTTCTGTGGGGATAAAGCATGGCTCATGAGGTTTTTGCATGGAAATTTTTTTCTTTTCTTTCTGTTTTTAAAAACTAAAAAGAATTTGTCTGGATGTCTTAAGTCTTAAGATTACCCAAAACAAATAAACAAAGAAGATAATAAAATAAAAACATTGCTTTGGTTTCAGTGTTTCTTTGTGTTCTAGCAATTCAAAACTAAATAAGTAAAACTGAAAATAATTCCTACTTAAGTGTTTGGGAGAAGATTATTAGAAGATGTTTATTAATTCAATGTAATTTGTATGAATGACACCTTTGGCTGCTTTGAAAATTTTGTAACAGGTCAAAGATTTTCAATTGACATGTCTTAAAGGCAATCTTAGAAAATATAAGGATATTTCAGTAACAAAAGTACCTCAAATTAATCTGTTCAAGACACTCTATGTATATTTTTCTATGATTTATGAACTGCTTTCATTTTTATGAGTTTTAAAGGACTTTCTCATACTAGCACTCCTTTAAAACATCCCAATAATATGTATAACTTTTGAAGATAACACGTATGCAGCAATTGGCAAGGAAATAAATATCACTCACAAAAGCCAGAAAATAAATCTTAATTCAGCATAATTAATAGCTTTCTTCTACTTTTAGTATATATAACAGAGATTGATTTGGGGCTTTGTTATGGGACATTTGCATCCACGTATATAAATTATTGTAACCAATCATTTTCCTACTCTATCTCAATAGCTTTCACCACTTCTACTCACTCAGTAGACTATAAGAGCAGATGCACTTGTCTTATTGATCTTATATTTACTTTAGAGGTAGCATCATCAGCAACTCAATGAACTTGAGCAAACTCCAGGGGCTAGTGAAGGGCAGGGAACCCTGGTATGCTGCAGTCCAGGGGTCACAAAGTGCAGCATAGTGGGGGCATGACTTAGTGACTGAACAACCTCAACAAAGGGGAGACATAAAGAAATAGGAAGAATCAGAAAAGATGGTTTAACCAAATGCTAACAGAGCAAATCTGGTAGATGATGATCAGGTGGGGCTTCTAATTTAGAGAATACTTTCATCTTCAACCAGCTACTTTATGATTTACGCAGAATGCCAGAGGAGACAGGCATCTTTACGCCCCTATCATGCCCTCTAGGTAAGATTCCATGGTTTAAAACAGTGGTCTTAAATGTAGATAGGGACCAGCAGGATCAACATCATCATCTGGGAACTTGTTAGAAAGGTAAATTCATGGGTGTCACCCCAGATTTGCTGATTCTAAGCCTCAGAGGGTGGATCCCAGTAACTTCTATTTTATCAGGGCCACCAGACACTTCTGAGGGCCAATGTCCAGTATGTGGCACACAGCTCTGGCACAGTTACTAGAGAAAGGATTGGAGCTCCATGCAGAAATACATGATGGATTTATTACACATGGATGCATTCTGCCTCTTTCTTAATGAGCCATGCCCTTCTTCTGGGTGGCATGACATGGAGAACATATGTATTATGCAGCCTTGGAAGGGTGACAAGAGAATAGCTCCCCCATCCTAAGTGAACTATACAGTGTAGGACTTTTTATTACATAAAATAGAAATCCTAACACAAGCTAGCTCAAATGAAAGAGACTATGTATTCACTCAATCACTGACCATCTAAGGATTAATGATAGTAACAAGCAGCATTTATTGAACACGAAGTATGCGTCAGATCCTGGTCTAATCATTTTATAAGGATTAATTCATTAATACTCACTAAACCATGTTGAAAATTATAGTATATCTCCATTTTAGAAATGCAGAAACTGGAGCACAGTGAAGTTAAGTAGCAGGAGTGAGTAGTTACAGCTGGCTTGATCAGAGATCAAGTCATGTCACTGGAAATCTTTCTGCTCCCAAAGTTGAGCAGAAGTCCTAAGTCTGACTCACATCAACTAAGAATCATGGGCTCCTGTCCGAGTTCAACCTGAACTTGGCCTCTGGCCAAGGGGATGAGATGTACTGATTAGAGAGGGACAATCAGGGGCCATCCCAAGAGCTGAGTGGAGTGAGGAAATCAACTCTCATCTCAGGGTACTGTTTAAGAGAAGGAGGGATTGGGAAATGGGTACTACCAAGGAGCAAGAAGATCACCAAAGGCACTCTTTTATTACTCAAGACCTCTTTGGTGTCCATAGGCAGATGAATGGATAAGAAAGCTGTGGTACATATGCACCATGGAATATTACTCAGCTATTAAAAAGAAAACATTTGAATCAGTTCTAATAAGGTTGATGAAACTGGAGCCTATCATACAGAGTGAAATAAGCCAGAAAGAAAAACACCAATACAGTATACTAACGCATATATATGGAATTTAGAAAGATGGTAATGATTACCCTATATGTGAGACAGCAAAAGAGACACAGACTCTTGTCTGTGTCCAAAAGAACAGACTTTTGGACTCTGTGGGAGAAGGCGAGGGTGGGATGATTTAAGAGAATAGCATTGAAACATGTATATTACCATATGTGACATAGATCATCAGTCTGGGTTCAATGTATGAAAAAAGGCACTCAGACTCAATTACATTTTTAGCTTCCAATTAAAAAAAAAAAAAAGACCTCTTTGGTTCCAAGTGACATTAGCATATATTGGATCATATTATTGAACCATAGGAAGGGGACAGTTGCATGAAAATTTGAGGGACAGCCACCAAGGAGTTGTTCCAAGACTTCCCCTGTTCACCTTCCCACTGGATTTTTTTAAAAGTGGGCACTGACTTTCAGTTCAGTTCAGCTGCTCAGTCATGTCCTACTCTTCACAACCCCATGGACCACAGACACCAGGTCTCCCTGTCCATCACCATCTCCCAGAGTCTACTCAGACTCATTTTCATGAGTCAGTGATGCCATTCAACTATCTCATCGTCTGTCATCCCCTTCTCTTCCTGCATACAATCTTTCCCAGCATCAGGGTCTTCTCAAATGAGTCAGCTCTTCACATCAAGTGGCCAATATATTGGAATTTCAGCTTCAACATCAGTGCTTCCAATGAACACCTAGGACTGATTTCCTTCAGGAGGGACTGGTTGGATCTCCTTGCAGTCCAAGGGACTCTCAAGAATTTTTCTCCAGCACCACAGTTCAAAAGCATCAATTCTTCAGTGCTCAGCTTTCTGTATGTTCCAACTCTCACATCCACACATGACTATTGGAAAAACCACAGCCTTGACTAGATGAACCTTTGTTGGCAAAGTTATGTCTCTGCTTTTCAATATGCTATCTAGGTTGGTCGTAACTTTCCTTCCAAGGAGTAAGCGTCTTTTAATCTCATGGCTGAAATCACCATCTGCAGTGATTTTGGAGCCCCCAAAAATAAAGTCTGACACTGTTTCCACTGTTTCCCCATCTATTTCCCATGAAGTGATGGGACCAGATGCCATGATCTTCATTTTCTGAATGTTGAGCTTTAAGCCAACTTTTTCACTCTCCTCTTTCACTTTTATCAAGAGGCTCTTTAGTTCTTCACTTTCTGCCATAAGGGTGGTGTCATCTGCATATCTGAAGTTATTGATATTTCTCTTGGCAATCTTGATTTCAGCTTGTGCTTTTTCCAGCCCAGCGTTTCTCATGATGTACTCTGCATAGAAGTTAAATGAGCAGGGTGACCATATACAGCCTTGACATACTCCTTTTCCTATTTGGAACCAGTCTGTTGTTCCATGTCCAGTTATAACTGTTGCTTCCTGACCTACATACAGATTTCTCAAGAGGCAGGTCAGGTGGTCTGGTATTCCCATCTCTTTCAGAATTTTCCACAGTTTATTGCGATCCACACAGTCAAAGGCTTTGGCATTGTTAATAAAGTATAAATAGATGTTTTTCTAGAACTCTCTTGCTTTTTTGATGATCCAGCAGATATTGGCAATTTAATTTCTGTTCCTCTGCCTTTTCTAGAACCAGCTTGAACATCTGGACATTAACAGTTCATGTATTGCTGAAGCCTGGCTTGGAGAATTTTGAGCATTACTTTTTACTAGTGTGTGAGATGAGTGCAGTTGTGTGGTAGTTTGAGCTTTCTTTGACATTGCCTTTCTTTGGGATTGGAATGAAAACTGACCTTTTCCAGTCCTGTGGGCACTGCTGAGTTTTCCAAATTTGCTGGCATATTGAGTGCAGCATTTTCACAGCATCATCTTTTAGGATTTGAAGTAGCTCAACTGGAATTCCATCAACTCCACTAGCATTCTTCATAGTGATACTTCCTAAGGCCCACTTGACTTCACCTTCCAGGGTGTCTGGCTCTACATGAGTTATCATACCATCGTGATTATCTGGGTTGTGAAGATCATTTTTGTACAGTTCTTCTGTGTATTCTTGCCACCTCTTCTTAATATCTTCTGCTTCTGTTAGGTCCAGACCATTTCTATCCTTTATTGAGCCCATCTTTGCATGAAATGTTCCCTTTAGTATCAAACAATTTCATTCTCTGATTCTGAGTTCAAAGATCCTAGAGATGAGCTCATATTATCTAAGCTGGGATGAAGGATCCAGCCCTGAGTGACTTAGCTGTGGCCAGATAGCTGAAATAAAAAGAATAAGGGCTATCTTATGGTGATGTCATTGGATATTTACTCAACAGCCTTTCTTTTTTCTGCTTTCAAATCAAACTCTAATTTGTTCAGATGTCTACTTCCTTTTGCACAGCTCTGTCCTTGAGGACTGGTGATTCCAAGCTCCAGCTCCTGGTGTGAATCACAATTGACAGAATAAAATCCATTGCAAATACTACTTTAGGAATAAACACATAATCCAGTTCTGGCCAAAGAGATGCAAGGGGAACCTGCTGAGGGGTTTCTTTGATTGGTTTTCCTAACTGATAAAAACAGACTTATGGACTTGTGGGGTCATAAAAACAAATAAACAAAATATCTCTGCTGCTGCTGCCTCTGCCAAGTCTCTTGAGTCGTGTCCAACTCTGTGCGATCCCATAGACCGCAGCCCACCAGGCTCCCCTGTCCCTGGGATTCTCCAGGCAAGAACACTGGAGTGGGTTGCCGTTTCCTTCTCCAATGCATGAAAGTGAAAAGTGAAAGTGAAGTCACTCAGTCGTGTCCGACTCTTTGCACCCCCATGGACTGCAGGTCATCAGGCTCCTCCGTCCGTGGGATTTTCCAGGCAAGAGTACTGGAGTGGGGTACCATCACCTTCTCCACAAAATATCTCTGCTGCTGCTGCTGCTGCTAAGTCGCTTCAGTTGTGTCCGACTCTGTGCGACCCCACAGACGGAAGCTCACCAGGCTCCCCTTTCCCTGGGATTCTCCAGTCAAGAACACTGGAGTGGGTTGCCATTTCCTTCTCCAATGCATAAAAGCGAAAAGTGAAAGTGAAGCCGCTCAGTTGCGTCAGACTCCTAGCGACCCCATGGACTGGAGCCCACCAGGCTCCTCCTCCATGGGATTTTCCAGGCAAAAGCACTGGGGTGGGGTGCCAAAGCACTGGGGTGGGGTGCCATTGCCCTCCCCGCAAAATATCTCTAGTTAGTGCAAAAAACAATAGCTAAAAACAGAATAAAGTTATTTCTTGAAATGATCTTTTTCGTATGAAAATTGGCTTTTGCTTTTAATTTGATGACTATTTAAATAAATCATTGATATCTCGTTTATAAATGATTAGTCATTTTTTTGTCTTTATCTTAAAGTACCCACATATCACGTGTTTCATTTTAAATTTGTATAAGGAAAATGAAATGATGGCTCTGTATGATTGGTATTATTCATATCTCTGTGACCCCACCTTCAATGTTTCTCTTAGTAGAGTCTAGTACTGTTTTTGTGTTTTCCCACAGACAAATGCTGGATAGTTTTATTTTTGGCTTTTATAGAACTTTATATCCCAAGCATAACTTTCCTCCAAAAGTTTATAATTTGGACACTGATTCAAGTGATCACTATAACTGGACTATTTTATTTTTTTAATTTTTAAAACGTATTTATTGGCTGCACTGCACAGCATGTGGGATCTTAGTTCACTGACCAGGGATTGAACCCATGCCCCCTGAACTGGAGGACAGAATCTTAAACACTGGACCATCAAGGATGTCCATAGCTATATTATTTTAATGTGTCTCTATTTCATTTTTGTATATAATAGCTCCACTGTGTTTCTTTTTTCATAATTGATTTGAGGAAGCTAATTGAGAATGAACATGATAATATCAAAGAATAATTTTTCAAGAACATTAAAGATAATCATATGGTTTTTATTTTTCAATTTGTTAATGTGGTGTATTACATTGATTGATTTGTGGATATTGAAGAATCCTTGCATCCCTGGGATAAAGCCCACTTGGTCATGGTGTGTATGATCTTTTTAATGTGTTGTTGGATTTTGATTGCTAGAATTTTGTTAAGAATTTTTGCATCTATGTTCATCAGTGATATTGGCCTGTAGTTTTCTTTTTTTGTGGCATTTTTGTCAGGTTTTGGTATTAGAGTGATGGTGGCCTCATAGAATGAGTTTAGAAGTTTACCTTCTTCTGCAATTTTCTAGAAGAGTTTGAGTAGGATAGGTGTTAGCTCTTCTCTAAATTTTTGGTAGAATTCAGCTGTGAAGCCGTCTGGACCTCAATAGATGCAGAGAAAGCCTTTGACAAAATTCAACATCCATTTATGATAAAAACTCTCCAGAAAGCAGGAATAGAAGGAACATACCTCAACATAATAAAAGCTATATATGACAAACCCACAGCAAACATTATCCTCAATGGTGAAAAATTGAAACCATTTCCCCTAAAGTCAGGAACAAGACAAGGGTGCCCACTTTCACCACTTCTATTCAACATAGTTTTGGAAGTTTTGGCCACAGCAATCAGAGCAGAAAAAGAAATAAAAGGAATCCAAATTGGAAAAGAAGAAGTAAAACTCCCACTGTTTGTAGATGACATGATCCTCTACATAGAAAACCCTAAAGATTCCACCAGAAAATTACTAGAACTAATCAATGAATATAGTAAAGTTGCAGGATATAAAATCAACACACAGAAATCCCTTGCATTCCTATACACTAATAATGAGAAAATAGAAAGAGAAATTAAAGAAACAATTCCATTCACCATTGCAACAAAAAGAATAAAATACTTAGGAATATATCTACCTAAAGAAACTAAAGAAAGACCTATATATAGAAAACTATAAAACACTGGTGAAAGAAATCAAAGAGGACACTAATAGATGGAGAAATACACCATTTTCATGGATTGGAAGAATCAATATAGTGAAAATGAATATACTACCCAAAGCAATTTATAGATTCAATGCAATCCCTATCAAGCTACCAACGGTATTCTTCACAGAGCTAGAACAAATAATTTCTCAATTTGTATGGAAATACAAAAAACCTTGAATAGCCAAAGCAATCTTGAGAAAGAAGAATGGAACTGGAGGAATGAACCTACCTGACTTCATGCTTTACTACAAAGCCACAGTCTTCAAGACAGTGTGGTACTGGCATAAAGACAGAAATATAGATCAATGGAACAAAATAGAAAGCCCAGAGATAAATCCATGCACCTATGGACACCTTATCTTTGACAAAGGAGGCAAGAATATACAATGGATTAAAGACAACCTCTTTAACAAGTGATGCTTTGAAAGTTGGTCAACCACTTGTAAAAGAATGAAACTAGAGCACTTTCTAACACCATACACAAAAATAAACTCAAAATGGATTAAAGATCTAAATGTAAGACCAGAAACTATAAAACTCCTAGAGGAGAACATAGGCAAAACACTCTCCGACATATATCACAGCAGGATCCTCTATGACCCACCTCCCAGAATATTGGAAATAAAAGCAAAAATAAACAAATGGGACCTAATTAAACTTAAAACCTTCTGCACAACAAAGGAAACTATAAGCAAGGTGAAAAGACAGCCTTCCGAATGGGAGAAAATAATAGCAGATGAAGCAACTGACAAACAACTCATCTCAAAAATATACAAGCAACTCCTACAGCTCAATTCCAGAAAAATAAATGACCCAATCAAAAAATGGGCCAAAGAACTAAATAGACATTTCTCCAAAGAAGACATACAGATGGCTAACAAACACATGAAAAATGCTCAACATCACTCATCAGAGAAATGCAAATCAAAACCACTATGAGGTACTATTTCACGCCAGTCAGAATGGCTGTGATCTAAAAGTCTACAAGCAATAAATGCTGGAGAGCATGTTGAGAAAAGGGAAACCTCTTACACTGTTGGTGGGAATGCAAACTAGTACAGCCACTATGGAGAACAGTGTGGGATTTCTTAAAAAACTGGAAATAGAACTGCCTTATGACCGAGCAATCCCACTGCTGGGCATACACACTGAGGAAACCAGAATTGAAAGAGACACGTGTATCCCAATGTTCATCGCAGCATGGCTTATAATAGCCAGGACATGGAAGCAACCTAGATGTCCATCAGCAGATGAATGGATAAGAAAGCTGTTGTACATATACAAAATGGAATATTACTCAGCCCTTAAAAAGAATACATTTAAATCAGTTCTAATGAGGTGGATGAAACTGGAGTCTATTATACAGAGTGAAGTAATCCAGAAAGAAAAACACCAATACAGTATACTAACACATATATATGGAATTTAGAAAGATGGTAACAATAACCCTGTTTACGAGACAGCAAAAGAGACACTGATGTACAGAACAGTTTTTTGGACTCTGTGGGAGACGGAGAGGGTGGGATGATTTGGGAGAATGACATTGAAACATGTATAATATCATATATGAAACGAGTCACCAGTCCAGGTTCAATGCATGACACTGGATGCTAGGGGCTTGTGCACTGGGACGACCAGAGGGATGGTACGGCGAGGGAGGAGGGAGGAGGGTTCAGGATGGGGAACACATGTATACCTGTGGCAGATTCATGTTGATATATGGCAAAACCAATACAATATTGTAAATTTAAAAAATAAAATAAAAAAAGAACATTAAAGAACATGAGTATTATATAAATAAAGAATAAATACATGTCAAAGATTTATTTATCTCATCAGTAAAGGAAGAAGGTTGGTAAACTGCTACAAAAGGCATTTGAGGAACTGAGCATTGCTATGTATTAAATAAAAAAATGTTGTATTTCTAGGTTAAATACAAACCTGGGTAAATCCTAAAGGACAATAAAAACATATCTGTTGGTTATAATTTCAACCAGAGAGAAATTATTTGTATCTCTAGAAGACAAAATCCACAAGGTAAAATGTAACATTAGAGAGTTTGGACTCTGATTGGTAAATAAAAAGTACGTTAAAGAAAGTTCATTGCTCTAGAGATTTCAATAATTCTTAAGTGAATCTGTTAAACAATGTTCCAGTGAGACATTTAAAGCACATGTTATCACCCCTCTATCTCATTTACAAGATTTTTATGTTGTTTCTTAACAGCAATGATGATACCATGCTGTTATGAAGATTAAATAAAATAATATACATGAAAGTGCTTTATACCATAAAGTATTACAAAATGCAAAATGATATTTTTGTAAGTTATTACTATAATTGTGCAATATTCCAAAGGCAAGCTTGACATAAAAGAGTCAAGCAAGTTAGATTGTCAGCTTTCTCTTTTTTTAAGATCCTAAAACAAAAACATTGGGGTATCCAACAGCGTGATAAAAATGACTCTCTGTCAATTGGAATGTGATATGCAGACAAAGATGAGAGGGATTGCATATTTTTACTACTCCAGGGAGAAACATTGCAAAATAATATTGTGTTCCTTTTCTTTGCGCCAGCCTGGAGCTAATATTCAGAAAAACCTGTGAATGTCCTACTTTATTAATTCAACAAGCACTGTGCTGAGCACTAACAAGGTGTTACTGTGTGTCTCACTGTGAGGAGACCAAAGGGAATAAGATATTCTTTCTCTAAAAGAAGGCAGGTGTAGCAGCAGAAACTACATAAAAACAACCAGTTGGAACCAAGCGGGACGGAGAATTATTTTGTTTTGAGTAATGAAAACACAAAGCTTTGGTTAATTTAACTAGTATTTATCTAATCACTTGTAAGTTGGAAGCAAGTTCTTGTTTTTTTAAAAAAAGATTTATTTATTTATTGGCTGTGGTGGGCATGTCTTCATTGCTGCGTGTGGGCTTTTTCTAGTTGCTGAGAGTGGGGGTCATTCTTCCTTGCAGTGCGTGGACTTCTCATCAAGGGGGCTTCTCTGGTTGTGGCTTATCTTGTTGTGGAGCACAGCTAGGGTTCCTGGGCTTCTGGGCTCTAGAGCACAGGCTCGGTAGTTGTGACGCATGGGCTTAGTTGCTCCCTAGCATGTGGGATCTTCCCACGCTGAAGGCGGATCTTAACCACTGGACCACCAGGGAAGCCTAGGATTTCTTGTCTTTTACTACTACTCTCGCTGAAATGCATATGAAACTCCTTACTGCTCTGTCTTTATATTCTACATTTTGTTTCATCTTTTTTTTTTCTCTTTGTTCTCCTTTCTTCAAATATAAAGTAATTGAAGAAAAATAGTAATTTAAAAAGATTTCTTGTAATATTTTTGATTTTTTAAAATGTGTTTAATAAGTCTAATAAAAATGTTAGCTTGTTTAATGCTCAATGTTAAAAAGAAAAATACAGACCTGTGTTTGAAGAACCAAATGGAAATAATTTTATATCTCTAGATTTTTCCAGTGATTCTATAAAATTTCATGAGTGTAATAGTATAAATTCTGGAAAAACAGTATTTTTTTTTTAACAACCAACCAATAAGTTGTTATTAATATAGTTAAACTAAACCAGAGACATAGCCCACAAGGGCTATTTCAATGAAAACAGTAAGAAAATAGGAAACGACTACTTCTGAATTGCAGTGATTACTAAAGTTTAAGTTATTCTAACTATCTGTTTTTTTGTGTGTCTGTGAAAACCCCCTAAATATGCCTTTCCAAATTTTTGGTAGAAAATTATTTAGACTAATACTTACTTAATATTTCATCATAATTCATTCCAGTTTTTCAAGTACAGTTTTGGAAAGGCCAAGAGCTGTCTGGAGGATGGAATGTATCTGTGATATTACTAAACTCCATAAGCTTTAATGAAAGAAAAACTCCAATACTGCATATCATTTGCTACTGTTTGTTACAGACAGATATTTCTGTATTATCATGGTTTACACAGAAAAATCTTTATAGCAAACATGTGATTTTATCTTTAGAATTAGGTTCAATCTAATAGTATTCCAAATAGTTCTGATGAAAGACCTAGATGCTATCTGGGCTGGAATGGTAAAACCGAGAATTCCTATTCATCAATACAATAAGTGAGTTCCATATGCTAACCTGAGATGGTGCCAAGAAATATTATTAAATGAAAAAATACACCATGGTGGTCATATATACAATCTGATTCCATTTATAGTTGAACCGCGACAGAAGAGTTTACATGTATGTAGTGGTTTTGGAATGGAAACCAAAGTATTCATTTCTCGTTACCTGTCTGAGTAGAAGCCTCTTTTTCTTTTTTTCAGTGTTTGAATTCACAGCACTGGAAACAAATTAATTAATTAATATATATAAATACACTGGGGAAGGAGTGTGTCAGGCCTGTATATTGTCACCCTGCTTATTTAACTTCTATGCAGAGTATATCATGCAAAATGCCAGACTGGAAGAAACACAAGTTGGAATTAAGATTGCTTGGAAAAATATCAATAACCTCAGATATGCAAATGACAACACACTTGTGGCAGACAGAGAAGAAGAACTAAAGAACCTCTTGATGAAGGTGAAAGAGAAGAGTGAAAAAGCTGGCTTGAAACTCATTCAAAAAACTAAGATCATGGCATCTGGTCCCATCACTTCATGGCAAATAGATGAGGAAACAGTGACAGACTTTATTTTCTTGGGCTCCAGAATCACTTTGGACAGTGATTGTAGCCATGAAATTAATCACTTGCTCCTTGGAAGAAAAGCTATAACAAACCTAGACAATGTATTAAAAAACAGAGACACTACTTTGCCAACAAATGTCAATGTAGTCAAAGCTGTGGTTTTTCCAGTAGTCATGTATGGATGTGAGAGCTGGACCATAAAGAAGGCTGAGTGCCAAAGAATTGATGCTTTCAAACTGTGGTGCTGGAGAAGACTCCTGAGAGTTCCTTGGACTGCAGGAGATCAAACCACTCAATCATAAAGGAAATCAACCGTGAATGTTCATTGGAAGGACTGATGCTGAAGCTGAAGCTCCAATATTTTGGCCACCTTATCTGAAGAGCTGACTCATTGAAAAGGCCCTTGATGCTCAGAAAGGCAGGAGGAGAAGGAGATAACAGAGGATGAGATGCCTGGATGGCATCCACAGACTCGATGAACATGGGTTTGAGCAAACTTTGGGTGATAGTGAAGGACAGGAAGGCCTGGGGTGCTGCAGTGCATGGGGTCACATAGAGTCCTACGTGACTGAGCAACTGACCAATAACAACGTAAATACATTTTCTGTTCATGTGTGTATGTATTCAATAAATGGATTAAAGGATAATGGGTTGATAGATGAAAGGGGATTTTGACTTTGTTTTGTATACATTAGTGTTATTTGATTTTTTATGGTGAATACATACAATCAAGACAAATAATTTAAAAAAGAAGAGATGAGTTATAAGTAATGACATAGAAATATATATTTTATATGAAAAACAAGTTACAGAATAACTTGGTACTATCTTGTTTATATTAGAAAAGGAAAGCAAACTGTGCTGAGACTGATTTTGAAGCCAGACTTTCAGTTTTTCCTCTACATAGTTCTGTGTTCAGTTTATTCAGTAAGTATATACTTGTATATTATTTGTGTCATTTATGAAAAAACAATTTTTTTTGCCAAGAATTATCTGTTTTGTTTCTTCCAAAGGATGAGTCTTCAAGGAAGGTTTGAGGACTTTTTAAAATATATATTCAGTGATTAGATAGAAAAAATGTTTCATTTTGTATAAGAATATCAATATTAATCAGATGACTCCCTTGTGAACTTTTCTGAAATAATTTTTGATACCTTTCTTAATCTCCATTAAGAAATTAAGTCCTTTATCTCAATATTATATTTTTCCTGCTTAATAGTTCTTGAGTTCTTTCAAATGGTTTGATATCTAAAGCATTCTCTCCTTGTTCTTGATAGGGATGCCATAGCATAGGCCATTAATTTTGCTTTCTTATGGATAGGTTGACTCTTTCATAGAGCTTGCACTTGCATTCCTCACATGTCTATTTAGTTTTTGTTTTATGTTCATGTTTGTGGAACTGCCATCTTTCCTGCTGGTTATATGTACCTGAAAGGAGAGATGGCAGCCCAGATCCTAGCAGATACTCCTCTTAGTAAAGATGATGTATGTTGGAAGGCGACCACAAAAGAAGAGCCTCTAGTATTGCATTTTGTAATCTGCCCTCCCTACTCCCAAACTGCACCAAGCCCTGATATTTTCCGGGGACCGCCTCTCCTTGTAGTTCCCCAGTAGGGGCTTGGTAATGGGAAACTGCTCAGTCCCTCTGCACTAGGCAGCTACTCTATTCTTCCTCTCTAACCTGGGGCAAGTGGTGTTCAGATGAACTACCGTGTGCTGCGGGCACTTGCCTAGAACTATTTTCTGCCCACTCGATGTACGGCAGAGGAGGCACAGAGCTGGCCAGTAAAATGTGAAGACAGGAAAGTATAGAGCTAGAAAGCTTTCTTTTAGATACTATGTGGTTTGACCCACTCTTGTGGGTCTCCAAGGGCTTTCATAGTCTTTGATGTACTTTGTTTTTTAACTTTGCGGCATCTCCAGGTTTGAATTTAGGGGAAGAAGCAATCATACTTGTTCACAATCTGATCCTGACCACTATACCAAACTCCAATTTGGAATGTACCTGCCCCACACCCCGTCCAATCACCTCCCTTACATCTAGCTTAATGCTTCTTATACTTTAGTTTCTTTCCTCAAGGAAGCCTGACTCACAGGTTAATATATATATATATTTTCTTATACTTGTCTATATAATGTTGACAATTGGGACTGTATAAGTATTTCTTCAACTGGTCCTCTCCCTAGATGTTAAGGTCCATGAAAGCAAGAAATATGTCTTTTTTTTTTTTCTATCCATGACATCGATCACAGTTCTGGTACAATTGCTGAGATGCCATGAATAATTTTCAAAGGAAGATAAAGGGGAGAAAGAACAAAGATTCATTTTCATTAAAGTGGAACATAATGCATATCTATTCAAGAACAATCTACTTCTGAATTAGTCACATATGTAATATATAAAAAGTATGAAACCGCTCCAGTATTTTCTTGCCTGGGAAATCCCATGGACAGAGGAGCCCTGGTGGGCTCTAGTATGTGGGGTCACAAAAGAGTCAGACACAACTTATTGACTACACGACAATAAAAATGAAACCACAGACTGGCTTTATCCTGAATGCTAAATAACACTCAGCCTTCTCATTTTATTAATATCTTGTTATAGACCAAAAGTAGATGAGTTTTCTGGAAAAGAAACAAAATATATTACAACAGAAAATAAAATGAACTCTTAATTATCTATTGAGAATAAATGTTAAAGTGTTAACTACATATAAAACTATTCTGAATAAGAGTCTGTTCAATTCCCAGGATATAAAGAATGGTTCACTTAAAAGCCTGAAAAACTAGGTGAAATTTTAATAAAAAAATTAAACTTTACTGAAAAAATAACGATAGTAAACCAGTGAAAATTAAATAGTAGAGCGATAAAGGGGAAAAAAAGGAAATGTTAGGCCTACTTTCAAGACCCTCCTTTTAAACACTTTGACAATTAAATAAGTTCTCCTCCCTATCTATTCTAACATACAAATGAATTTCTTAGACTCTTGTCTACACGTTTCCTAGACCAGATAGTTCAGTGCTAGGTACGTCCGTAAGGTTCTTGGATGCTAATAGCTCACCAAGCTTTTTAAATAACAATGCCAAGATATAAAACGGTGTTACAACCTCAGGCTGTTTTCCTTCTGATGGATCAGGCTTGCCTACTACTGTCTTTAATCCAGTCCTCCCTTTCTAGTACAATAACTTCACCTTGGATGCATGAATGATCAAGGCATCTGCTTCCCATCTCTCCCTGCCACATCTATCAAGTTCTGCAGGGTTGTCATCTTCATTTGTGATCCACCATTAGAAGGCGAAGCCAATTGGTTTACAGTGAAGCAAACAAGAAACGTTATCTACAAAATCTCTGCTCTCTCAATGTTAAGGACTTTCACAGAACAGTTTCTATTCAGTGCCAATTTTCTTTATTCTTTTTGTCTGTCATTGAGCCAACTTTTTACTCCTTCGTGTAAAATGCACACTTATGGAAGTTATCAACTACCAATTAATGGAGTTCCAAGTTCTAGGAAGGAAAATGAAAACAAAGCTCTTGGGGAGGCAAGGCTTATATGATAACTGGAAATTAAGGGTAATTCACATAACTGGACAGAGCGTGACTCAGAAACTCAGCACATGACTCATGGGCTTTCACTGAGATAAGGCCAGCAATATGCATATAAGAGTTCAGCGTATGCAAAAGCAGGCTGAAAAACATATCAATCCATTATGAGGAGACCAGCGTGTTGCAAAGATATATAGTAGCAGTAGGACAGAGTAGGACTGCCATATTAAGAAAGGTTCATAGCACCTGTGAAGGAATCAGTGTTTCCAGTGACCCAAACAGAACAGAGCACATTCTAAAATAGAGGCTCTGTGTGTATTGAGCTTGTCACTATGACTGTGAGTATTTCTGGTATGAGGAGGAGTTTGGGAATACCTAATAGAACAAATAAGGCACTGGAAGATCATGAGAAGTGTTAAAAGCAAGTGCTTCACAGACCGGTCATCTGTGCTTGTCAGCTCATTCTCACTCCCTCCCCTGCCAGCTGACTGGCCCAAGACTTATCAATTTCATACTCCCTCCCTCCCCTACTTTGCATGTTCTGGCAGCTTGGTGACATAAAAGTCTATTTTCCTTCCACCCTCTCTCTTTGTCATGCTATGGACCGTATTGCTTTTTCCCACCCTTAGATTCATTTTCTACCAACACTGCTAGGGATGTTACTGGAAATCTGATTTACTCTGGAGTTTTATCTCCAGCTTGGTTTATTGCTTGTCTGCAACTTGTTCCACCCCAACCATATACAGGCACACAAAAATTCTTCTATTTTCTGACTGTATGAGGCATGTTAACCTCTCAGCCAGAATCAGTAGTGGATTTATTATAGATCTTATAGATAGGATCTGAACTGGGAGAGGAAATGAACTGAAGGACATTGATCCTAGGTAAATGGGAGATAGCATGGAGATTCAGAGATCTGAAAACTGTTGAATACGATCATTGGACATAGAAGTAAACAAGAGAAGTGGTTTTTTTTTCTCTTTTTTAAAACAGAAGTGTGTTAAATGAGTGAGGTAATAACAAGGCCACACAGAGGATGGCACTAGAAAGTGAGAGGGGAATTAATACTGTAGAAGATTATAAGAACACTGGTCTGAATTCTTGGTATAATCGAAAAACAGAAGACAAGAGATAAATGGTCATTTTTAGTTCATGTTTCTTCCTCCAATTAATTTTATCATATTTGTGAACATGGCAGATCATATAATATATATTCATATGCTTGTTTCATAAATACATTTCATATTTATACCTCGAACATTTTGATAAAGACATACACAGAACTGGAAGCCCTAGGATCATCAGAGTGGTGAATGGACTGTTGAGGGTCAAGATTGGGTGAGACTTTTCACCCCATCTATATGTTATTTCTCATTTACCTAGGTAGTAAAAAGAATTTTACTACCAACTGCTTATAAACTACTCTTTCGAATTTAGCTCCTTTATTTTAAAGAAGAAGAAAACAAGACCCAGAACAATGGTGAAAGGAGGTTACTCAGTATTCTGCAGACAGAACCAGAGTTAGAGCCTAGAATTTTTTGCTCAGCAGTTCAGGGCAAAGTCTCTAATAGCAGAAAAAAGCAAACTTACATAACTGAATATTATGAAGATATCATTTATGGAAACAAGACCAAAATTGATAGTATATTTTAATTTCATGCTATCCTTCATGGTCTGAGGCAAAATATTCTGAAACTGTTGCCATCTCTCATTTTTGAAGATGATAGTTATTTCTTCATTGTGTTGCATGGTCTTGAGTAGCTTTCTTCAACAGCGGTGACAGAAGTTTTTCTCTCACAGGTTTTCCTTTGATCTTTTTTTATTTATTAAAGAGTTGGAAAAAAAAAAAAAACCCTACCCATTGGAGCATACACACTAGAGGGTGGAAACATAAATAAATAAATAAAATACATAATATGGCAGATGATGATAAATACTGTGCAGAATCATAAAATAGGAAGGGGGATAAGGGATATAGTTTTAACACAAATAATTTATCAATCTATGTATTTGAATAATATTTAAAAGTCTCATGGGCACAATGACTAAGGAGTGACTTCTTTTCTGTGGGGAGGGCAGGAAAGATTTTGGGTAGAAAATACTGGACCAAGATCTTAAAGGATAAGTGGAAATTTGCTAAAGGACAAGAAGGGTGAGGGCTAAATCTTGGGAGTATTCTAGGACAGATTGATAGTGAGAATGAATGATTCCCAAGCTCTGCTAAAAAGGTTTTGGTTCTGGAGTCCTGCAATTTGTACTTTATAAAGCCCCACAGATTACTTCAGTGTGCTCTAAAAACTGGAATCCTGTAACAGAAACAGGTACTGCTTATGGAAAAGGGGGTTTCCTAGGTGGCACTAGTGGTAAAGAACCCACTTCCCAATGCGGGAGACATAAGAGACACAGGTTCAGTCCCTGGGTCTGGGAGATCCCCTGGAGGAAGACATGGCAACCCACTCCAGTATTCTTCCCTGGAGAATCCCATGGACAGAGGAGCCTGCTGGGCTACAGTCCATGGGGTTGCAAAGAATTGGATATGACTGAAGTGGCTTAGCACACACACATGGAAACAGACAAGTAGCTGGAAGTACAACCTGTTGCTAAGCAAGAAAGAGGCTTTATAACAAGAACAAGATTTTGAAATTTGTTATGTAGGCACATGGGAGCCTAAAGGCTTTTAATCATGGGAGTTACATGAGTGATGATAATTGAATTTTAAGAAAATAACTAAGATGATGTGTTTAGGTAAGAGGAAAAAGGGAGATACTAGAGGCAGGGAGACCAGGTAGGCTGCTGCTGCTGCTGCTGCTGCTAAGTCGCTTCAGTCGTGTCCGACTCTGTGCGATCCTATAGACAGCAGCCCACTAGGCTCCTCTGTCCCTGGGATTCTCCAGGCAAGAATACTGGAGTGGGTTACCCTCATAATTTAAATAAAAGTTGGTGAGATCTGCCATAGGTCCCTGGAACTTGCCATAGAGGGATATTTGGAGGGAGACTAGATAGAGCTTAGTCCTGTGATATGAGTGAGAAGGACTCCAGATTTCCTGGTTTTGTGAGCCACTGACAGACTTAGAATGAGTAGAAGAAACAGGTTGGTGTGGTTAGAGGGGATGCATCAACTTGCAGCTTTTCAAGAGCCCAAGGGACACAAACATGGATTTATCCAGAAGACAAAGGAAAACACAACCTTGAAGGCTTAAGCAAAGTTTGGGGACAAGAAAAATAAAGATTTTGAACCCATTACCTTATGCGTGGCATTTTGAAGCCCTGGGTTTTGGACTTGCTGGGAAAAGGTACTAATGTCCATGGAAGATGCTGAGTGAAAGAGAAGAAAATATGAGCTGCATTTAAGAAATGGTCAGAGGAGGAAGAGGTAATGAAAGTCACTCATTCTTTTATGCCAAAGTGTTCAGAAATTTTTCCAAGACAGAGCAGTGTCTTTTCTTCCTTTGTACCTAATTTCCAAGGCATTAGTACAGAACATACAGCAGGTATTTAATATTTGTTTTATGCATTGATGACCTACTGACATGTGTAAGAATCAATCTTTTGCCTGTTAGCAATATTTCTGAAGTCTAAATGAAGGACTTAGAGCCTACTATAAAATACCAGTGTTATTATTGATGAATCAAAAAAAAGTATATCAAAACTGATCTTCTTGAGTAGTTTATTTTTCAGTATTATAGCTCAACCTAAAATCTAGTTAATTAAAAAGTAAAAAAAAAAACTTTAGGCATAAACTACTCACATGAATTTTCCAAGTGGTTTAAGAATCATATGTTGACAAAACTAACACAGCATTGTATGCGTGAATCGACTCTATTTCAATAAAAAACAGATGAAAAATTATACATTAACATTTCTATAGATATTTTACTCTTCTTTGCTTAAATTTTGGGATTGTTTTTCTCACAATAAAACATTAGTCCTAACCATTTTAAACATTTAAAAATGTATACAATACCATTTACATGGTTCTTGACAAGTATTAATGATATTTCAAAAGTCAAACCATCAACTCTTTAATATCTTTCTAAGAAAATGATAGTATTTTGGCTAAGTGATTCTTACAGCCATATGTAGCTTATATTTAACAGTTAGGCTACTTGAATGAAAGGCAACACTCAAAAATTGTAAGCTCTATGATCATTGTCTCATTAGATCATCCAGTAAACCAGAATAAAACAAAAACCAAAATTCTGCACAGATTATTAAGTGAAAGGAGGAAAACTGAAATCAATTATAGGAAGGATTAACAATGGTGACTCATATGGCAGCTGGATGACCTTCAAACCAAGAAGACACGCAGATGTGTTGAAAGAGACGAAGAAGAAAACACAGTATTTATTGGATATGGTGGCATCTTGCAGAATTCAGGCTCATAATTTCCTAAATGACTCAGTGGCATTGCACAACTGATGCTTTGTAAAAACCAGTTACTTAAGACAACTCCAAAATTACTAAATGTTGTTTTATTGGCCTGTGTGATTAAAATCCTTCTCCACTTTACCCAAACACACACCAGAATGGTATGTTTACCTGCTAGATCAACTAATCTCTATTTCATTAAAAATATTTTAAGAGCCTTTACCACACATATTGGTCATTTTAATTTTCTCCATAGGTCTAAATAATTGTAGAAGTCAGAGTCATTAACCCTTAAGTATTTCCTTTGTTACTTTGAGCTTCTTCAAGAGATGTTTTAACCATGTGTTGAAAATAAATTTCAGCCAAATAGTTTTTATTCAGGTAGAGGCAAAACGTATAGGAGACTTAAAAAAAAAAAATTAGGGCAAAACTGTTGTAATCTCCAAAGGCAAAAACTTCAGTTTGGAAAAGTGGATTCTTTTTCAATTTATAGAATAAAAACAATCTTGAAAAAATAAATACTGTGGCTTACACAAGTTTCCACCTCTATAAGTTGTTCTTCACTAGAAAACCAAGCCACAAGTATACGTAAGAATTGATAGGGGACAGGATTCTGATAGTTATTTGTTTGATCAATTCATTCATTCTTGTTCACAACTATATAAATCATTTTATCAGGAAATAAGACGGTTGGTTAAGGGCTTGCCTTGTGGCTCAGCTGGTAAAGAATCCGCCTGCAATGTGGGAGACCTGGGTTCAATCCCTGGGTTGGGAAGATCCCCTGGAGAAGGGAAAGGCTACCCACTCCAGTATTCTGGCTTGGAGAATTTCTTGGACTGTATAGTCCATGGGGTCACAAAGAGTCGGACACGACTGAGTGACTTTCACTTCACTAATGACTTTACATGCACAAATGGAAGGTTGCTTTTCACTTCCAAGAATTTAGTATTAGGTCAATCTTTATTGTAGTGGATAATTAACAACTTACAGTAAAAAGCATAAATTATTTTCTGGCATGGGTTTTGCGTTCCTGGGAAAGATGCATACTGACTAGCATCACATCTGTTTACTCATTTATCTTAGCTATGTTAATAAAATTTAGGATGTTGTAACTAGAAGCAAGTGTTTAGTTTGCTAACATGCCTTTAGGAAATATACTATGTTTAGACAGACTTTTTAAAACAATCAGCTTCCGGACCAAACATCTGATAAACTGTAAAGCAAGAATAAGTCCTTCCTTTAATTTTAGATGGAGTAGTGGTGACTTATTTCCTCTCACTGCAGGTCGGTGGCTTCTTTTATCCATGACCAATGTTGAGCGGGAAGGCACTACAACCTGGCTTTGTTTGAACTTGGGAGTGATGTTCAGAGCACTTCTAATGGGAACTGGCATCACAGCCTCACTTACTTATAAAGCCCAAACTCTTTTCTAATTAGTTTGTATATTACTGAAGGAGATAATTGTCTTTTATTGTATGCCAAAAACATGATTTGGAAATAACCACTCCTAACATTTAAGTCAGTGTAGGAAGTTTGAGTCTACGCCTCTAGTAAGCATTTGGAGATAGTTCTAAAATTTGTATTAGAAAAACATTTTCAAAGAGATATTCATCTCCTTTTCTCTTGTTCTCCCCCTAAATGAAGAGAGGGGTTTCTAAAATTTGGCTTGGGATAAATGAAGGACAATAACAGTAGATCATTGCCCCCTGTTGTTTTTTTTTTTTTTTTTTTTCCTCATTTTCTTCAAATCTGCACGAAAAACTCTTAAATGACATAAACGTTAATTTATAACAACACAGCTATTGTGTTTGGTCACTTCTAACAGCCAAATGATTGTGTGAAAATTCTAGCCTCTATTGTTCCTTTATTGGGAAAGTCTTTGAAAACCAAAATGATTTCTGTGAACTTCAAAAAGGTGTGATAGCCAATTGTTTGAACGCCTGTGAGAGAATTCTCCCACTTATTCACAGAACACAGTGTTGTCATGTTGGAAAATCAAATCTACACAGGATGTTAGCGCCTGCACACGTGTCTGCCACTGTGATGTGGGTAGTACAATAACTCCAGGTTTACAAGGAGATCTGCTGTAAACAGGATGCTTGTAACAGCTACTGACACAGAGCCTCTCTTGTTAGAGAGAGAAAGATTTGAAGGTCTTAATGGCTACATTCTACTGGAGTAAATATGAAAAACATGTTCAAATCCTTTTTCCAAAGATCTTTTATATTTTCTACATATATATCCCAAACACAAAATCCTATTTTAAGTCATAGACATTAATAAAATTATAGAATATTCCTCAAATATTTCAAGCAAAGCACACATAGAAGTTCCTTTTTCTTTTTAAGGGAAGCACTTCATTTTATGATAAATAAAAAATAAAGCACAAAGAGAGATTTGATTTGGATTATTCCTGAATTCTCTTCAGATCAAAGATAATGAGTTTATTATTCCATAAGTATACAGAAATGCCTTTTTGATTGATGTAAATGTAAAGTCTTTCTGTATATTATTTTTTCAGGAGTTAAGCTATATCATTATGTCAAGGTATAAACCCTATTTAGTAGGATTTATATTGTTGCAAATATAGAGCTTATAACTGTTGGCCCTTCTGTCACTTTTGTAAAGATGCAAGCTAAGCAACATATTAATAATTTTCTTTGGTTGAGAATAGCTGCTCAGGAAAGCCAGTGGGAGACCTTTTAGACAGTACACTTATTCCCTATGAGTTGTCTCTACGATATCCATTTGCTGTGTGTGCTCAGTCAATGTCCTTCTTAATAATCAGTAACAACTACATTTCAGTTTCAGTTCTTATAAAGGACACAATCAGCATGATGAATCAAAAGAGGATAGAAAAGAATCCAGCTTTCTGGAGAAGTGCTTTGTCATATCCAATTCCCCAAATTATTATTACTTTTCTTAGGCTTTCTCTTTCCCTTCTTGGCATTTTACCATAGCAAAGTTGCCTCAGCCTTGCCACCTCACACACACACACCTCTCCCTGCCTCCTTGCAGTGAACCTGAAATCAGAAAAAACCCCACACTTCACCCATACCGGTTCTTACCTGTTTTGTTTGCTTATCCCGCCTGTCCTCTTGACCTATCTTCTTTCTGCTTTCAGTTCTTGCTTCATGCATTAGCTGCTTATTCAGATGCTTCTCATTTGAGAAGACACTGAGGCATGGGTTTGTTTGTTGTTTTTTTTTTCCAGCTTTATTGAAGTATAATTGACAAAATTGCCTATATTTAAGGTGCACAAGATGACTTGATATACATGTACATTGTAAAATGATTACCATAATCAAGTTAATTAATACATCCATGATCTTACAGTTATCTCTTTTTGTCTGTGTGTGTGGTAAGAACACTTAAGAGCTATTCTCTTAGCAGCTTTCAGGTACACAATATAACATTATTATTATTTTTTAAAATATTTATTTATTTATTTGGCTCTACCAAGTCTTAGTTGTGGCACACAGTATCTTAAGCTGCAGCTTATCAGATCTAGTTCCCTGACTAAGAATTGAACTTGGGCCCCCTGCCTTGGGAGCCTCACATCTTAGCTACTGGACCACCAGTTGAGTCCCACACGCAGCATTATTAATTATAGTTACCATGCTGCACATTAGCTCTTCAGAACATAGTCCTCTTATAATTGTAAGTTTGTACTTTATTTATTGAAGTAGAGTTAGGTATATGGCAACGTGATTTCAGTTTATATATATACATAATCTGAATACAAATTCTTTCTCAGATTCTTTTCCCTTTTAAGTTGTTACAAAACATTGAGTAGAGTTCCCTGTGCTACCCAGTAGGCCCTTGTTGATTACCTGTTTTATATTAAATTATATGCTCTTTGGGAGAAGAAAATGGCAACCCACTCCAGTGTTCTTGCCTGGAGAATCCCAGGGACAGAGGAGCCTGGTGGGCTGCTGTCTCTGGGGTCACACAGAGTTGGACACGACTGAAGAGACTTAGCAGCAGCAGCAGCATATGTTCTTTGATCAACATCTCCATATTTCTCCCATCCCCCAGCAACCGCCATTCTACTCTCTGGTTCTATGAGTTTGATTGTTTAGATTTCACATATAAATGAGATCATACAGTATTTATCTTTCTCTGTCTGGCATATTTCACTTAGCCTAATAGGTTTCTTGGGTAGACAGTCAGCTGCTTCTCTTGGCCTATGCAGGCTTGATTGGAGATGAGCAGAATCTGGCTCATAACCTAAGTATCCTGCATGGAACATCACACTGTATATGTGGAAGTATTTTAAAGTCCATTATAAATGTCATAGCAACTCCATAGCAAATCTAATCTCAGGTATTTGTCTTTATCTCAGAACTTTTACCCCAATTCCAGGCTCATAAGCAAATGATTACAACAAAAACTGAACTTGCCCAAACTGAACTCACATTTATTCCTTCCCCAATCCCCAAGTGTTCCTTCTTCATGTTTCCCACTCCTTTGTAGTAGTGCATGATCAGTTACCCCCTTATTCAGACTCTTACACACATGTAATCACTCAACAAATACTGTCAGCATTGAAGCCAAATTCTTTAAATCCCAGTTCTATCATTTACTAGCTATGTGACCCTGTGGAAATTTCTTAACCTCTCTGAACCTCAATTCCCTCATCTTTAAAACAAGAATAATAACATCTGCTTCACAGGTTTAATGTAAGGTTGAAATGACATAAAGTAAGTAAAATATATAGCATAAGGCTTGGAACACAATAAAGACTCAAGAAACATTAGTTTTCTTCCTTAACTCTTTCTCTCACACCATTGCCAACCTTTAGTGATTGAGTCTGTGCCTTTAAAGTAATTAATAATTAATTCATTCAATAAATATTCATTTATTCTCTCATAGCTTCCCTGGTGGCTCAGATGGTAAAGACGCTGCCTGCAATGCAGGAGACCTGGGTTCAATCCCTGGATTGGGAAGATCCCCTGGAAAAGGAAATGGTAACCCAACTCCAGTATTCTTGCCTGGAGAATCCCACGGACAGAGGAGCCTGGTGGGCTACAGTCCATGGGATCGATCGCAAAGAGTCAGACACGACTGAGCAACTAACACAACACAAACTGTTCTCTCATATTTTTAAAAGGTACTCACAGCACCGGGAACACAGCTGAAAGAGAGAGAGAGAGACAGAGAGAGAATACAGATATTAGGTTACATCTTATACTCTGCATCCAACAGGTATAGAATACCGCCTTGCACATAGTAGGTGCTTAATAATTGTTGTTGATGGCAGTGCTATGATAAGCCTAATAGTGCAGTCTTCTTTCACGGATTCTTTCGCACTGTTGCACTCTTTACACACAAAGTCAGTACAATTTTATTAAGGCTCATATTTTTGTTGGGGAAGAAGCTTTGGGAGCTTCAATTATTGACTCAGCAAACCACAGGATGTCTGTGCAAAGAGCAGACCACAGTGGTCTGGTGGCAAGCTTGCATGGACATGTACACCCTGGGACCCTCCAGAGCTTCCAGTTACCCCGTGTGACCTTTCACCACCTCAGCAGTAACACAGAATCTATGCTTTCACTGATTTTTGAGCCTTTAAAATCCCTCTCAAATCCCTCCTTTTTAACAATTACAGTTTCATAAAGAGAAACCTTCAATTTAAAATGGAAATAATGAAAAAAGTGTGCAGTAAATGTTTATTGTGTGACTCTTGCCTCTGAACTCAAGACAAAGTGAACTTTCTGTTTTCCAAAATCAGAATTCACAGTTCTTAGAGAAATGTAAAGAGAAGGCCATTTGAATGCACATATTCACTACCTTTTCTGGAACGTAGCAACAGTATTTTTTTCCTCTCTCTCCTGAAAATATCCTACACTTGAAAGAAAACTGTTGTTTGTTTTTAACAAAGTGAAATAACTACCCTCAAAGATAAAGGATCAGTGAAACTGAAAAGTAAAAGTGTTAGTTGCTCAGTCATGTTCAACCCCTTGTAACCCCGTGGACTGCAGCCTGCCAGGCTCCTCTGTGAAATTGTCGAGGCAAGAGCACTGGAGTGGCTAGCCGTTCCCTTCTCCAGGAGATCTTCCCGACCCAGCTTTTGAACCCAGGTCTTCTGGATTGAGGAGGATGCTTTACCATCTGAGTCCCCCAGGAAGCTCAAGATAAAGGATCAAACAATTCATAAATCTAGAAATAATATTAGATTTAGGATTAAAGATCCAAACTTCAATGACATAGTGTTTAAAATGGAAATTTTAAAGAAATTTGGAAATAGTTTGATATTTTTTGGTGGTATGGGGTTCTCAGGAGGAGAAATTCAGGAGTTGTACTTATTGATGGGCTTGGGGTTCATTAAATTTAAGGAAAAAAACTTCTCCCAGGGTTGATTTTCAACATCTTTCACATTCTAGTGATCACTCTTGTATATGTTGAGTTCATGAGGTCAAAACATTTTGTAAGAAGAAAACATTCAGGTAGAGACATGGAAGATGGAGATAGGCATTGAGTTGCAAAAACTTTTCAATCAAACCCAAACCAGGTTCCTTAATTTTTCAAACCTGCGCATTTTAAGAAAATATAATCCACATGTGTTTTATTCACTTACAATGAAATCAGGGAATCGTTAAAAACAGCTGTTTAATGTCAAAAAAACACACACACTCATTTCGATGTTTTAGCTTCCTCCAGTCAAAACCAGAGCTGCGTTTCTTCATCAGAAATTGATTTGAGGATCAAAGGCTGAGATTCAGTTCAAAACTCTAAACCTCTTCTTCTGAGGTGAATGTTTAAAATCCATCAAAAGAGCTGTCCCTCTCAGAGAACTCATAAACTGGGGAGAGATTTTTCTCTTTTAAGTCTGTTTGACCATAGGATTGGGGGCAATTTTTATTTGGGGAACATTTGAAATGTCAAAAATCTTTTGTTTTTCAGAAAGCAATAAGGCAAAGGCAAAACCAGTGTGTTGTGCTTTTCCATTCTGCGAGATCAGATTGGTGCACCAAATAGCAGTTAAGCAGTTTATGTTGCTTTAGTCAGGGTTTTCCAGAGACACAGAACCAGTAGGATACATGTGTTTATATATAAAGAGATTTACGGTAAGGAACTGGCTCTCAAGACTATGGAGGCTTAATAAATACAAACTAGTATTATTCAGTTATTTGAACCACATAGAAGTCATGTAAAGTGAAAAAAAAAAAAAACCAAATTTTTGTTTTTCAACATTTTCCCACCGGGTACCTAATGCTTCTTATTGGACCTCAATGGAGTTAATCATTGCAAGTTAGTCTTGCAAGATGGGCAGCCTGCAAGATGGAGGCCGTGTTTGTAATTCCCCTATGAATTCAGCAGCCTGAGAACCACGTGAGCTGATGGTGTAAGCTCCAGGCTGAAAGCCTGCAGGCTGAGGTTCCAAGAAGGGCTGATGTTTCTGTCCATGTCTGAAGGCTGAGAAAGACCAATTTTCCAGCTCAAACAGTCAGGCAAGATGACTTTCCTCTTATTCAGGCTTTTCATCTTGTCAGCTCTTCAGCTGATGAGGTGAGGTCTAACTACATTACAGATGGCAATCTACTTTAGTTAGTCAATGGTTTCAGATATTAAGGTCCTCCAGAAACCCTCTCATAGACACATACAGAATAATGTTTGGCAAAATGTCTCTGCACCCTATGGCCCAGTCAAGACACAAATTTGACCACCATAAGTAAGTTCTGGAACAGCTTTAATCACTGAAAATGCCATACTAATGACGTGCTCTCTTTTCTTGAAAAACTGCTGCTGCTATTGCTGCTAAGTCGCTTCAGTCGTGTCCGACTCTGTGCGACCCCATAGACGGCAGCCCACCAGACTCCCCCGTCCCTGGGATTCTCCAGGCAAGAACACTGGAGTGGGTTGCCATTTCCTTCTCCAATGCATGAAAGTGAAAAGTGAAAGTGAAGTCTCTCAGTCGTGTCCGATTCTAGCGATCCCATGGACTGCAGCCTACCAGGCTCCTCCATCCATGGGATTGTCCAGGCAAGAGTACTGGAGTGGGGTGCCATTGCCTTCTCTGTCTTGAAAAACTAATAGTCTAAAAAAGGCAGTCAAGCACATAAATATGAAATTTCAGTGCAAGGTGATAAATCCAGTAATGTACGGGCAAGAGTGAAAATGATTAACTCCATTGAGGTCCAATAAGAAGCATTAGGTACCTGGTGGGAAAATGTTGAAAAACAAAAATTTGTTTATTTTTTTCACTGTACATGACCTCTATGTGGTTCAAATAACTGAATAATACTAGTTTGTATTTATTAAGCCGCCACTCTGTTCTTGGTAGAGAGGCTAGGTGCTTCGTCTTGAATCCTCACAACCTGGTAAGGGCATTGTTGTGATATCATTGTATTATTGAACAAAATGAGATCAGGAAAGTTAAATAGCTTTTCCTAGTTTTCCTGCTGCTGGTGCTGCTAAGTCGCTTCAGTCGTGTCCGACTCTGTGTGACCCCATAGACGGCAGCCCACCAGGCTCCCTCGTTCCTGGGATTCTCCAGGCAAGAACACTGGAGTGGGTTGCCATTTCCTTCTCCAATGCATGAAAGTGAAAAGTGAAAGTGAAGTCGCTCAGTCGTGTCCGACTCTTAGTGACCCCATGGACTGGAGCCCACCAGGCTCCTCCAACCATGGGATTTTCCAGGCAAGAGTACTGGAGTGGGGTGCCATTGCCTTCCTGACCTAGTTTTCCTAGTGGGATTCAAATCCAGGGTCACTTGGTTGATTCCAAACTTAATGCCCTTTTCATTATTCCACACAGCTTTTCCCTTAAGTGTGTTTACCATAAGATTTGTCAGTTAACTTTTTGAATAAAATGTGTTCTGAACTCTGAAAATAGAAGGGACAATCTGATTGAGTATCAGCTCTGTTGGGGAAGAAAGTGATTGCTGCCCTAATATTATCAGGGAAATCCTGGCAGATTTCTTCGTGATTAAATTAGAGGTAAAATAGATGGTAATACCAGACCACCTGACCTACCACTTGAGAAACCTATATGCAGGTCAAGAAGCAACTGTTAGAACTGGACATGGAACAACAGACTGGATGTTCCAAATAGGAAAAGGAGTACGTTAAGGCTGTATAATGTCACCCTGCTTATTTAACTTCTATGCAGAGTACATTATGAAAAACACTGGGCTGGAGGAAGCACAAGCTGGAATCAAGATTGATGGGCGAAATATCAATAACCTCAGATATGCAGATGACACCACCCTTAAGGCAGAAAGCAAAGAAGTACTAAAGAGCCTATTGATGAAAGTGAAAGAGGAGAGTGAAAAAGTTGGCTTAAAACTCAACATTCAGAAAACTAAGATCACGACATCCAGTCCCATCATTTCATGGGAAATAGATGGAGAAACAGTGAGAGACTATTTTGGGGGGCTCCAAAATCACTGCAGATGGTGACTGCAGCCATGAAATTAAAAAACGCTTACACCTTGGAAGAAAAGTTATGACTAACCTAGACAGCATATTACAAAGCAGAGACATTACTTTGTCAACAAAAGTCCATCTAGTCAAGATTGATGCTTTTGAACTGTGGTGTTGGAGAAGACTCTTGAGAGTCCCTTAGACTGCAAGGAGATCCAACCAGTCCATTCTGAAGGAGATTTCTTTGGAAGGAATGATGCTAAAGTACTCCAGTACTTTGGCCACCTCATGCGAAGAGTTGACTCATTGGAAAAGACTCTGATGTTGGGAGGGATGGGGGCAGGAGGAGAAGGGGATGACAGAGGATGAGATGGCTGGATGGCATCACTGACTCGATGGACGTGAGTCTGAGTGACCTCCGGGAGCTGGTGATGGACAGGGAGGCCTGGCATGCTGCGATTCATGGAGTTGCAAAGAGTCGGACATAACTGAGCGACTGAACTGAACTGAGTCAAGGTTATGGTTTTTCCAGTGGTCATGCATGGCTGTGAGAGTTGGACTAGAAAGAAAGCTGTGTGCTGAAGAATTGATGCTTTTGAACTGTGGTGTTGGAGAAGACTCTTGAGAGTCCCTTGTACTGCAAGGAGATCCAACCAGTTCATCCTAAAGGAGATCAGTCCTAGGTGTTCATTGGAAGGACTGATATTGGAGCTGACTGAAAGTCCAATACTTTGGCCACCTGATGCGAAGAGCTGACTCATTTGAAAAGACCCTGATGTTGGGTAAGATTGAAGGCAGGAGGAGAAGGGGATGACAGAGGATGAGATGGTTGGATGGCATAACCGACTCAATGGACATGTGTTTGGATCAGCTCTGGAAGTTGGTGATGGACAGGGAGGCCTGGCGTGCTGCAGTTCATGGAGTCACAAAGAGTCGGACACGACTAAGCAACTAAACTGAATAGAGAGAGTAGCAATGGAAGCAGCAAGATTCTCCCCTAGAAAATGCATGTGTAAACATCAGCAGATGGTTAGAAGACTGCTTCTTAAATAAAATAACAGCAGCAAGCACTGAAGGAAATGGCAACTTTCCTGGGCAGCCAGTCCCAGAGTAAAGCGCTGCCCACCTGGGCAGGGTCCACTGGAGACTCTGGACTGTTGGGTCACAGTCCTGGCCTGGCCATGCCTTGGCTGGCCAAGACCGTATTCTAGAAGTTTATTTTTGAAGACAAACAAAACAAATCAAAGCAAAAATAATTTTTGTCACATCCTCTTGAATACAGTCTACACTCACATTCACTCATTTGTGAATGTACATGAATTAAAACAGGTGCATACCGAAGTCCATTTTTTGACAGGAAAAAAAAAGATAAAGGGTAATTAACACTCAGAGGAAAACAAGTAGATGATACCTGAAAATGTAGACTACTGAGGGAGTGAGGAATAGGATGAGAAAGTTCAATGGGTAGGAAGGATGAATGCGTGAAATCTGGTTGGTGTCAGCTGCACAATCCATACCCAGTCACTTACTGCTGCAGGGAAGACTTTCAGGTGGATGGCTGTAACTTCCAACCCATCTACCCTTGATACAACTTTCAAGAGTTTCTGTTGGGTTTTGTTGTTGTTTTAAATCCCCAATATGTGAAGTAGTGACACTAAAATCTTCCGTTCTGTCAGTTACTGGAGGTTGCGTGAGATAACTCATTGCAGATTGGAAATCATAAACGTTTGACTCCTGGGCTCAAATCCTGGCTTTCTCCCCCACTGGATGGAAATCTTTCCACGTTATAGTTACCTTATTAGTTATTGCCAGAGTGACAGTAGCTGGCCAATACTATTCACCTCATGAGACTTGTGTGGGGAGCAGAGCAGCTTAAAGCAAGCAAAATCCTGGCTCACAGAATATACTCAGCTAAGGCTGCTTGGGAGTAATTATTAATTTCAAGATGGTCAATACCAAGATATGAGAGAACACCATGAAATGACTCAGCAGGCCTTGAATTTACTGTTTTATTTAGAAAAATTAATAAATAAAACACAGAAAGAACAGGAACAAGTGCTTTCTTGATAAGGTGGCCTAAAACACTATGCTCTGGTCTGTGAAGAATAATTTTTTTTTTCCTTTCCGAAGCGTCTCTTCAATCCTTACAGTGCTCTTCTTTTCTTATGCGCACATATCAATGGGAAATTCATACGTCAAAAAATAGACTCCTTTGTGAGACCAAGAGTCAAACTTTTCACTCCAGTAAACGAGTGCTCAGAGGATGACCTTAAATTCACCACAGGCAGAGGAAGATAACTGAAAACTGTAAGTATAGAAATGATCTATTTTTAGTTTCTACATGCCTTAGCATAATACACAACATGTTACTTTCTAGAATTTATCATGCTAACAATACCACTTTTATGGAATTGACTCCTATGTGATCTGTTGGTCCTATTTGAATAGTATTGTGAAATACTGAATAATCACTTAATATCTCTAAGCATTTGTATGAAATTTGGGGATAATAATATCTATTTCACAGTGTTATTGTGGATATTAAATAAAATAATTGTCAAAATATTAAGCATATTGTTTGAAATGTAGTAGGCAGTGTTCATAGTGTTAGAAAATGAGACAGAAGCCTAAAGTCCTGTTGGCTTGTGCTTCATTGCTCAGTTGTATCTGACTCTTTGCGACCCTATAGACTATAGCCCACCAGGCTCCTCTGTTCATGGGATTTCCCAGACAAGAGTAGTGGAGTGGTTTGTCATTTCTTCTCCAGGGGGTCTTCCAGACAAGGGATGGAACCTGCATCTACTATATTGGCAGGTGGATTCTTTACCATTGCTGACTTGTCTTGCTTCTAATTTCTTCTAATTCAGTAGATTGTCAAAAATATAATTTAATATTTTATCTCCATGAGAGTAAAGTCAAATAATCCAATGTCTCTAATAGCTTTCCATAAACTGTCTTCCTTACTTTTTGGGAAATTACCTAGATCCTGTCATTGATGTAGGAGTCCTTAGAGTCCAAAATAGTGGGATAATTTTGCAGGGAAGTCATTATTAAATAGAAATCAACATGAAAAAGAAGATAAATAAAATATATCTTAATTATAAAGCAAGCAGGAATAAATATAGATCATTTTAGACCCTGAGTTGTAGACATATGATGAGTGTTTGTAGGCGAGAAGTACATCGAAAATATATAAAGGACAGAGTTTCTTTTCCATCACATAAGAAATAGCAAGGCTGTTGCAACAATCCTCTCATGACTAGAATTGTAGTACAAACCCAAACCAAAGAATATTCTACTCTAGGAATTATGCTTTATTTTCATCTCTCCTTTCCCTGAACTATTACAATGAGGTGATGAGTTCCAGCTTGCCATGTGAAGGAGGTTGGGAGATGAGAGAAAGGAGAAAAAATTTATTTAAAAAGATGAGCTATTTGCAACAACATGAATAGACCCTGAGGGCGTTATGCTAAATGAAATAATTCAGACAGAGGAAGACAAGTGGACTATGATCTCACAAGTGGAATCTTGAACAACAAAACAAAACCAAAACCCAACTTGTAGATACAGGGAGCAGATTGGTGGTTTCAGAGGGAGGTGGGCAAAATGGGTGAAGGAGGTCAAAGTTACAAACTTCCAGTTATAAAATAAATAAGCCTTGGGGATGTAATGTGCAGCATGGTGACTGTAGTTAATAATACAGTATTGCATACTTGACAGTTGCTGAGAGAGTAGATCTCTTTAAAAATATTTATTTGTTTTTGACTGTGCTGGCTCCCCATTGCCGTGCGGGCTTTCTCTAGTTGTGGTGAGCAGGGGTTACTCTCTAGTTGCAGTACGTGGCTTCTCATTGCAGTGACTTCTCTTGTTGGGGAACACAGGCTCTAGGGCATGCGGGCTTCAGTCGTTGTGGCTCACGGGCTCAGCAGTGGCAGTTGCCAGGCTTTAGAGTGCAGGCTCAGTAGTTGTGGTGTACTGGGTGTAGTTGCTGCAAGGCATGTGAGGTCTTCCAGGACCAGGGATCAAATCTGCATTTCCTGCCTTGGCAGGCAGATTCTTAACCACTGAGCCACCAGGAAATTCCGAATAGACTTTTTTTTAAAAAAAAACAATATTTAACAGTTTATTGAGTCCTGGAGAATAACTGGATAGTTAATTCCACATATTTTTGGTGAAATCTGAAAGGATGAATGTATACGTGCTCATTCACTCAGCCATGTCTGATTCTTTATGACAATATGGACCATAGCCCACCAGGCTCTTCACACCATGGTATTCTCCAGGCAAGAATACTGGAGTGGGTTGTCATGCCCTCCTCCAAGGTGTCTTCCTGACCCAGGAATCGAACCATGCCAAGAGTAGATCTTCAATGTTCTCATCATAAGGAAAAAAAGTGTTTGCAGCTTGTAAAGTGACAGGTGTTAACTAGGCTTTGTGGTGATCGTTTCACAATGTTTGCATATTTCTAATCATTATGTTGTGCACCTGAAACAATATAATGTTAGATGTCAATTATATCACAATTGAAAAAACAAAAACAAATCATTTCCTGATCAGCTATCTGATCACACCTTCAGCAGCTCAGCCCACTTCCCTATACTCACTTTTTTCTAGCTTTGTTGATTCTTCTCTGTGAAACACCATTTTCTGTGTGACCTTTGAGATGTTTATAGATGTTATGCATGGAGCCTTCCTCCCTTGCAAATAGTCTCCCTTCCCCACTTATATTCATCCCCCACCACTGTAATAATCTTTTCAAATAGTCTCTCTCTCACACACAAGAAAAAGTCCTGTTGGAAATCTTGGGTCAGTATCTGAATAAGGTAAAAAAGCATTAAAACTGTCCACGATGGCATTAATAACATTTGAAAAGATGCAAATCACCAGGTTGGTTCTGATCACTAGAAAACATGGGGTACACATCTGTGTGTGGCACTATACAGAGAACACTGAACAGAGATGTCTTGGCTACACATGTATAATTCTAGGCTATTTCTGATGACAGCATTCTAAGTCCAGGAAGCCCAGAGTTCTGCTTGCTCAGGTGTGCCTGGTGTAGGAGGGGACTCAGTGAGTAAGTGACACTACCCGGTAGTTAGAAGCATGTCCAGGCATCCAGAGAGTCTGCCAGTTAGAGACTCTGATACTGATCAAAAGAAATCTGGGAGAAACAACTGCTGAGAAAGAGGCTGCTGAGGCTCTTTTCTAATCCATGTTTCAGAGGACAGGTGACAAGTACCTCCTGCTCCTCTGTGGGAAAACAGAGTCTAGGATGTATAACATTCCTTAGGCACTGAACAGACAGTTTAAGAGATGCGTATTTATCCATGCAAACAAACAAGGTAACGTCTTAAAGATGATACATAATTTGAAACATCCAGTTTTTGAAAGAATGCTTGATTTGATAAATTCTAACAAAAAAGGAGCACCTTTAAGTAGGGGAGAGGTAGAACAATGTCTTTTTCTTTGTGTTCCCACATTTCTCCAGGGTCACAGAAAAGTTGTCTTTTAAAGGAATACAGCATAGCTTTTTCCATGACTTCTTAAACTAAGATGGTACAATTACTTCTGAGGAGTCTTATAATAGAGACTCAAATACTAAGATAAAAATGAGTTTCTATTGCTACTAACTATGTAATGACATTTACAACCCTAGTAAAGACAGCACGACAGAAGAGGCCCTTGTTAAAACATAGATAAAATGCCTGACTGTTCTTGAATACATGTATTCCATGATAGAAAAAGAAAATCGTGAATCGTTTTCTTATACAGGCATACTTTTTAACATTTAGAAAGGTCTGCTTTTTCTTTGTAAAATGTCAGTTTTTTAAATAACTGTAAAGCTGCTTTTTCATTGCTGGCACTCATAATAATTTGCAGAGTCAAATAATTACCCAGTTTGATACTGTTTCTAGATCTAGGAAACAAAAGTTGCAAGTCATTCATGTTCTAAGATGTTACAACTCTAAGAGCCTTGATAATTTTTTTCCTAAAATTGAAATTGGTTAAAAAGTTTAGGGATCAGTTGGAAATTTGTAGATCAAATGACTAAAACAATTTACGTGACCAGTGACTTTAGGTGCAGGAGATGAAATGCAGGGTAGACCACCAGTACCTCTGGGGCCAGTGTGCTAGGCAGGCAGGGCGCCTGCCAGTTCGAGAACCCCTTCTGAGAAAAGTGCCAAATACAGAATGAATCTTATGCCCATGTGATTATTTGGTAATGTGATTACCCACCACCTTGGTACGTGCTTTATCCAAGCTGGAGGTGACCCAGAAGTTGAGCTGGTTCAGTAAATGTGGGGTTATATCTTGGCCAGTGACTGTCTGACCCGGTCAACCCTTCAACCTGCACTTCCGACTTGCTGAATCAGACACTGAATCAGCAATCTGTCTTAACAAGCACTCCAGGT
Organism: Tragelaphus eurycerus; assembly: GCA_935064755.1. Lineage (NCBI taxonomy): Eukaryota > Metazoa > Chordata > Mammalia > Artiodactyla > Bovidae > Tragelaphus > Tragelaphus eurycerus. Next base: position 38,005,855 of record CAKXYN010000012.1, read on the forward strand.
GATTCTGACGCATGCTAAATTTGAGAACCACTGCTCTGGACTCCAAAGCACAGAGGAAGGGTATTTAATTCATTGCGGGTAGTCAGGAATGGCTTCTGGAGTGGACAGACATTAATTGGGACAGAAATACAGCAGGGGGAGAAACTTGGAAAGAGTGTTCTAAAAATGCAAGCAATTTAAGAAAAAGTATGATGGGAATTGTTCCATAAAAGATGTTCTGAAAATAGCATATAAAGCACGGACACGGAGGGAAAGACCGAAAGCTGTAGGTCAACTTGCTGTGAGCCTTGTGCACCTAACACAAACTCTTTGGCATCTTTGATGAGCCACTTAAATATGGAGTCGATATTTTATAAAGAGGCCAGAGAGGACACTGTTATAAAAAGTAAGACACGGTAGAGTTATACAAGAGACAATAGACTCAATAGCACTTTAAGAGATATAATTACCAGGGTTTGGCACTTGCTTGAAAGAAGCAGGGAGAGAATAATAGGATGACTACCAGCTTTCTAGAATGGGCGAGGAGAGGGCGGCATTGTTAGCAAATGAGTTACGATCCGTAGGAGGAGAGCATGTACGTGTGTTCAGGCAGGTCGAGTTTGAGTTGCTACAGGACCACCAAGAGGACGTTGCTGTTCATTTCTAGATTAAATATTCACATTTATGTCCTAAAGAAAGGCCAGGCTTAAGGTCGAGTAGTACATATGGTTATTAAAACCAGAAGAATGGATAAACTTCCTCCAGGGTACAATGTAAAACTATAGATGTTTTGTTTTCCTTAACTATTAATACTAACCTTTTCATAATCTATACAAACTATTGATCCTTTTTTCAGAGAAATGCATTCACAGGTTAAAACTTTGCATACAATGCCTGGATTCAAGGGCTTCTGAAAGCTCCTCCTGCCATGTCCAGGGATCCAAGTGGAGGCTTAGATGTAAAATTTCAGTTGCCTTAGCAACGGTGATTAAAATAGTACCAGCCAATAGTATATGTTGTGCTTAGTGGGCTTCCCTGATGGCTCAGCAAGTACAGAATCTGCCTGCAAAGCAGGAGACCTGGGTTCAATTGATATGTTAGATAGCAGAATTAAGAAAATAAATGCTTATTATTTCAAGTCTCCAAAAACCAACCTAAATTCTCTCATTTTAATTTCTCTCTCTCATTTGCCTCTTTATTTACTCTCTTCATGAAACACATACTGTTCCCTTTAGGGAAGAACAAACAAAGTAAAGCAAAATAAGTCTTTCTGGCCTTGCAATCCATACCCCTTTGACCTGCATGCTCCCACTGGCTTTGTTTCTTACGTATCAAAATCCACTACATCTCCCACAGAATACTGGGGAAAAGCCATGGTCAAGTCAAGCTTTTTGAAGTCATAGTTTTGAAATATATGGCCTCAGCTTTTGTATCTTAACTTCCAGAGTCCAGTTTTCTCAGCTATAAGGGTTAATGATTTCTATTTTGCAGAATAGAATCAAGATTAAATAAAGTAGATTTTGCAGAGATATTAATCAGAGTGCTCTGGATACAGCAGATGTTCCCCTAGATCCTGATCAATGCAAGAGTCTGAGGGACATGTCTGTAAGTAATGACTAAGTATTATTAGGCTGCTAGAAGGCAATGGCACTCCACTCCAGTACTCTTGCCTGGAAAATCCCATGGGCAGAGGAGCCTGGTAGGCTGCAGTCCATGGGGTCACTAAGAGTCGGAAACGACTGAGCGACTTCACCTTCACTTTTCTCTTTCATGCATTGGAGAAGGAAATGGCAACCCACTCCAGTGTTCTTGCCTGGAGAATCCCAGGGACGGGGGGGCCTGGTGGGCTGCCATCTATGGGGTCACACAGAGTCGGACACGACTGAAGCGACTTAGCAGCAAACCATCCCAGGACTTTTAACTAGACGAAGGAAAAAAAAAATTACCAGCTCTCTTCTCAGAGAACATGCTTGCCTGTGGTTGGAAGAAAATACTTTGATAAGCTGCAGTGGAGTGTGAGGTGAGATGCCTCCTACCCCCAAGGAGCATTTTGAATAAAAACAGATGGTCATTAAACTGAGTCCCTGGGAGGGTGGGTTCAATTTAAAAGGGAGCTTTGCTTTGTTCTGTAGGTTATGCAGAACCTGAGCCATCTCCCATCCCTGCCTGACTCTAACCTTCCCCATCCTGCCCCATGTAGCTCAGAGCTTTTTCTCTAAATAAAATTTAAATGTTTTTAAAATAGTCAATTAATATTCTGCAAATTTGATGACTACCTGCATCCCTGAATGTTTGTTCCCATATCTTAGTGTGGCTAAGATGGGGGTTAGTTGTGAGGGTACCATTGGGATGTGTCACGTTTCTCCGAAGTCTTACTACATTTCAGAGCTAGCTGCTGCTGCTGCTAAGTCGCTTCAGTTGTGTCCGACTCCGTGCGACCCCATAGATGGAAGCCCACCAGGTTCCCCCGTCCCTGGGATTCTCCAGGCAAGAACACTGGAGTGGGTTGCCATTTCCTTCCCCAGTGCATGAAAGTGAAAAGTGAAAGTGAAGTCACTCAGTCGTGTCCGACTCTTAGCGACCCCATGGACTGGAGCCTACCAGGATCCTCCATCCATGGGATTTTCCAGGCAAAAGTACTGGGGTGGGGTGCCTAGGGTTTGCTCTAATTTTGTTTTGAATCTCAGCAGAATGGACACCATGTTCCTAGAATGTTACACGTCTGAGGAAGCCTGTGGGGGCTGACACAAGTCAGGGGCATGATATGGGTGTGCTAAGGCAGTCTTGTTTGTGAGTGGTTCTATTTTTTTTTTTTTTTCTGAGTATTATTTTTCCCTGAGAAAAAAGTTTCAGAGTTTAATTTGTTTGAAAACTCACTAGAAAAATTTATGAGGTTTATTGCAGAAGAGATAAAACCGTGTTTCTCAATGTATGTCCATGATTTCACATATCTATATTTCAGTTTTAGAATATTATTGACAGTTTTTCCCCTCCAGGGAAATTCAGCTCCTTTTTCCCCACCCCCATTCCGATGTCTCATTTATTCTAGTTTCCTCTTCAATAAATAAATAATAAAATTCCACCTCTACTTTGAGATTATGTGGCAAATGTATGAAACTGCAAAGTGAAATGCCATGGTTTGCATTTTTTACAACTATGTTCTGATTTTTCATTAGCTTTTTTCTGTAGTTTATGTTTCTGTAGTTTATGGTTCCCTTTAAAGTAAGAGCGCTAACATTTTACCAGTTACTTTCATGTTCAACCTGTCCTCCCACTCGAGATCTAAGCCCATTTTATGTCTGACCAACCCATTTGGCTGTGATGGAGGGACAGGTAGGGCATTTTACTCTCCATGACGAAGTCCAGGCCCCCAGTGATATGCACAAGTCATATACAGAAACTTACATTTTGAGGATGACCAATGGATATTAAAAAATAAGATATTTCTTGATTACTCTTTTTTAAAGTAAAGGTGAATATGTTTCATCTTGGGAAAGGAGCATCGATAGGTTTCAAAACAGATTTACTACACTTATTACAGATTCACTACAAAAGGTGACAGACCACTTAGTATAAAATGGAGCTTAAATCTTTGGTGATCAGAACATCATATCAGCGGAAATCTGTCCTGAAATGTGTACTATTAAGCTCTCTCACAAATCACTGTGAAGATGAAAGCTTCAAGGAAGATAAGACGAATTGTAAGAGATTGACTATAAATTTACTACACTCTTACCCTTCAAAGTACCTTGAATTAAGTTTAGAACTTTTTTGGATCAGTGCCTATGAAAATAGGTACCGTGGGCCAATATGCTCTCCTTTTAATTATGAAAGGCATATAATTTAGGGAAATAAAGGTGAATTCTAGAAGCTCTGTTTACTGGTTATTGGTCACAAACTTCCTATTTTATTAAAATTTGCTTGTAAGAAAAAGAGAAGCCACTCCATAGGACAGATTTATTGCCCTAATTGAATCTCCTTTTATTTTTTTATCCAAGTTAAATACGTTCTTGAATTTCTAAGGGTAAATGAATTTGGAGGTCTTGGTAAAAGGGGTCATGGTGAACAGTGATGGTCCATAGCAGTGAGGAAGGATGGCAAAAATAAAGGACAGAGAGCAAAATGAAAAAGTACTGTTGTTTTTAGCCAATTTATAAATATTGGTGAACTTTTCTCTCAAGTACCATACATACACACAAATGCACTGCTCAACCAAACAATCCAGTGGTTTCCATTAAAACTGGAAGTTAGAACCGTAGCTAATTGGCTATGTAAGCACATGAAATCAGAAAGGTTAATGGATTCCATAGTCATCAACCACTCTCCTGCTTTGGATCCCAGACCAGGGGGGCATGGTTTAAACATGTGAAATAAATACAGAGATTACATAATGCAGCTTTAAATTGTAGTCATTTTAAACAGACCACTGTTATTAAGTAAAATCCTATGTGTGTGTGTGTGTGAGAGTGTGTCTAAGGAGCATGTGGTTTGAGGAAGTATGATTTATGTGATCTGGGAAAATCCTTACATATGAATTCCATCCCTCTTTATCAAGGAAATATCCTGATTGTGGCAGCTACCTGCTTAAGCTGTATTCTATTACTAGTCTCCGATCTGTATCTCTGCGTTGCTTGTCTGACATCCTAGCGCCATAAATAACAACAGGAAGCCATTAAAATAAGTGTTTATAGTTAAATCTTTGTTGGTCATCCAAGAGAGGTTTGGGTTGCTGTGTGGAAATAATTGTTTCTGTGGTACACTTTGAATATGACCAGAGCCTTTGTGAGACCTGCTTTACTGACTGTAGCCTTCTGTTCTAGGAGGAAAAGTCTCAGCTCACAGAACAGCCTGGATTGTCAAGAAAAGTTACTAAAAGAACCTCATTCTTCATTTCTCATCTCTCTGAACTTTCTCTTGTGAAACTTATCAGTGCTATACATATTCAGGGAAATGTCTTAGTGAAAAAGAGTAGACATAAATCTCCCCCCAAAGATAGTGGTTATTAGACAAAAGTATGGGTCAAATAAAATGGAAGGACACTGAAGTACGAGCATCAGAAAATAGCAAGCTTCAGACTGTTGAAAGTTTCTTTTTGTCTTTTTAAAGTTACTGTATATACAAAATAAAACTAAATTAGTCCTCTGTTACTTGGTTTCAATAACAAAACAAAAGGGTATATTCTGGATTTGCCTTGGTTGCTATATTGCTTTTCAAGACTGAGTCTTCTAAAATGCAGTATTTGCAATTTTTCCAGAGGTTTGGACACTATGTATTGGTTCCCAGAAAATTTATTATACTATGTCAGTTCTATAAAATGCATGTCTTTTTTGAGATGGCTTGTTTACTACAACTCCAGGAATACACGTATTCCTGGAGTTGTAGTACATATATATGTACATTGTTGCTTAGTTGCTACTGCTGCTGCTGCTAAGTCACTCAGTCATGTCCGACTCTGTGCGACCCCATAGATGGCAGCCCACCATGCTCCTCCGTCCCCAGGATTCTCCAGGCAAGAACATTGGAGTGGGTTGCCATTTCCTTCTCCAATGCATGAAAGTGAAAAGTGAAAGCAAAGTCGCTCAGTCGTGTCCGACTCTTAGCGACCCCATGGACTGCAGCCTACCAGGCTCCTCTGTCCATGGGATTTTCCAGGCAAGAGTACTGGGGTGGGGTGCCATTGACTTCCCCCTTGTTAAGTCCCATCTTACTCTTTTGCAACCCCATGGACTGCAGTCTGTCAGGCTCCTCTGTCCATGTGATTTCCCAGGCAAGAATATTGGAGTGGGTTCCCATTTCCTTCTCCCTATATTTCTTTAACAAATGCTAATTTCAATACTTTATAATAAAGATACAAATATCTAGTTTTTAACGTTATAAAAATGATCAATTTTATATATATTCATATGTGTATGCCTATGTATGTCTGCTGCTGCTGCTGCTAAGTCGCTTCAGTCGTGTCCGACTCTGTGCGACCCCACAGACAGAAGCCCACCAGGCTCCCCTGTCCGTGGGATTCTCCAGGCAAGAATACTGGAGTGGGTTGCCATTTCCTTCTCCAACGTATGAAAGTGAAAAGCGAAAGTGAAGTCGCTCAGTCGCGTCCGACTCTTAGCTACCCCATGGACTGGAGCCTACCAGGCTCCTCCATCCATGGGATTTTCCAGGCAAAAGTACTGGGGTGGGGTGCCATTGCCTTCCCCGATGTATGTCTACAAATGTTCAATTTATAGTTTATGGGTGGCCATACTGTATTTTAGAATTTTTCCTTGTAGTTTTATAATTTTGAGCTTATGATGTATTTTTTCATAGATAAAATTTTAGTGCTGTTTAACTCTTGAAAATCAGAACATCAAATCCTATTTAATCAAAAGTACCCATGAAAAGGAGTGTTAATAATGTCCTCTGACCTACAGCTGCTTTATCAAAAATGCCTTTCTAGTTACAACTTAAGATTCAGGAACCTGTTTTTGTGTATTCTCTTACTCCTGATGGTATCAACAGTTCAAAAGGTTGGGTGGGGTGGAAGGGGGCAAACACTGAAGCTGAATAATTTCCTATATGTCTGTCTGCCATATTTCCAGACAAGTTCCTCCTTAATTTTCTATATTGGAATGGATTGGCATTTGGAAGCAAATTGAAGCACAATATAGGAAATTTTAAGTTGATCTGTTCCAATCTCTTGCTATCCATCCACCATTTATCCATATAATTAATGCATTTTTTGAACTTTATGTTGTTTGTGCTTAGATTGTGAATCTTTCAAAAAATGCCAGTTGATCAATATATGAAAGAATTTCATCTCTCAAAGTGATTTCAGCTTTCTACTAGCCCTTACAGTTTTGGTTGCAGGAAGGTCTAAAATGAATTTGCCAACCTCTTGCATTTTGAAAGTTTAGAATGGGGGAAATGGATAGAAAGCTACCAAAGAAACATTCTGAAGTTGAAGTAAGTTCTAATGTAAAAATTATTCTTTCCAGCCCCCAGGATGAGGACAAATTGCAGTTAGACATTGCAATGGAATAATTGCAAACATATTTCCTCTAAAACCATTAAGTGGCTAAGATGGTTTTCCAACTAAATATTTAGTCATAAACACAAGCTTTCAAATTCATGTGTGACCTCTGTGTCTTTATCTAATTACTGCTTAATAAAACTTACAGATTTGCTAAAAGTCTTTAAATGAATTTATTTTTTGATTTTTAAAGATGATTTTTTTCTGAAATTTTTGCTTGAGAATTGCTTAAAAGAACCAGTATTCCATGAAGCATAGTAGAATAAAATGAATTGATATTTTAAACAAAGAAACTTGCTTTTATATTCATGAATCTACTTATACTATAGATTATTTTCACTTGCTTGAAATTCTGGCTTCCTTGATTTTCCCAGTGCAACACAATACAACCTTTCCTTGGTTCTCCTGCTACCTCTCGGGACTTAACTTTGTTTGTTTTTGTTTGGTCTCTTTTGTTCTCACTTCTTTTGTTCCCCCAGCCTTCCGTCTTCTCTGTTTTCAATCTCTCCTTTTTTACCCCAACAGTTCAATTACCTCTGCTGAGATGATTTTGGAGCTTATGCGTCTAGTCTTCTCTCTTCTTTCTATATTTCTTCCTGTCTGCTAAACTCTTCACTTAACTCTTTCACAAGCACCATAAACCTAACATGTTCAGTACAAACTCATGTAATTTTCTTTAAAAGCAATCCAGACTTTTCCTCATAGTTTTGCTGATTCTACTAATAATAGTACCATTTCCCCAGTCATCCAGGCTCCTCAAGCACTTCAGATGTCTCTTATTTTCTTCTAGTTCCTAAATCAGTCACCCAATTGCCACATCTGTTCTCTCGCTTCCATTTCGTCTGCCCTTCCCTTGTTTCAGGCAGTCATTATAAACTGGATGTGTAACAAAATTTAATTGTTACATATTAAACAATTAAATGACTCTACTTTTTGTCTGTCCCCACTCTGAAACACATTCTCAGTTCAGTTCAGTTCAGTCGCTCAGTCATAATAAATCTTTCTAAACTGTAGCTTTAATTCTGTTGATTCTTACCCCAAATCCTTAAGAGCTTACCATTTTCTGTTTATTAAGCACAATGTTCTCTTCTGGCCACTCAAGTCTACCCAGAAGTGGTCCTGCCACTCGTGCTTCCTGTCATAGGAATCTCCACCGCAGTTGTGGTTGGCATTCCCGGGACACACTGGGACTTCCTCTGTGCCTTCATGAGCGCTCTTCCTTTCATGGAGAATATCCTACCCTGTCATCTGTCTCAACTTATTAACACCACCTATACTTCAAATGCAAGTTATGCAGGTGACATTCCTTCTGTTTCTTGGATCTTTCTGCCTCGCATGACGCTGTATTTGCTTCAGTGGGTCCTTTGTGTTGTTGTCCAGTTACCAGGTAGTGTCTGACTCTTTGTGACCCATGGACTGCAGCATGCCCAGCCTCCCTGTCTCCCAGAGATAGGCCAAGTTCATGTCCATTTAGTCAGTGATGCCATCCAACCATCTCATTCTCAGTAGGTCCCACCTTATTCCACTTTGTACTTCAGCTATTTAAAGATCTATTTATTTGAGTTTAACACATTTTTGGTTACTCACATGTGAAATACAATGAAACATGTCCATTACAGGGGAAGGTCTCTGAAGAAAGGGACTGCCTTATTCGTATTTGTCTTTTATGTAGCACATGGCAGGTGCCTAGGCAATAGTAGACGTCTTAATTACCACTGGCTTTTCTGAGCTGTGAAAAGAAGACACCAATACCATTTAGTACACACATTTATACATACATTTGCTCAGCAGTTGAGATATTTCAGAAAATATTGCAAAATGTAAGTTCTTAGGAATATTGTCTTTCAGAATCTAGTAAGTCAAGATGGTTAGTTTTCTTTCTTTTTTGTTCAGTAAATTGGAAATAAAACTGATCTTGCTATTTATCAGATCAGATCAGATCAGTCGCTCAGTCATGTCCGACTCTTTGCGACCCCATGAACCGCAGCACGCCAGGCCTCCCTGTCCATCACCAGCTCCCGGAGGTCACTCAGACTCACATCCATCGAGTCAGTGATGCCATCCAGCCATCTCATCCTCTGTCGTCCCCTTCTCCTCCTGCCCCCAATCCCTCCCAGCATCAGAGTCTTCTCCAATGAGTCAACTCTTCGCATGAGGTGGCCAAAATACTGGAGTTTCAGCTTTAGCATCATTCCCTCCAAAGAAATTCCAGGATTGATCTCCTTCAGAATGGACTGGTTGGATCTCCTTGCAGTCCAAGGGACTCTCAAGAGTCTTCTCCAACACCACAGTTCAAAAGCATCAATTCTTCAGCGCTCAGCCTTCTTCACAGTCCAGCTCTCACATCCATACATGACCACAGGAAAGACCATAGCCTTGACTAGGCGAACCTTTGTTGGTAAAGTAATGTCTCTGCTTTTGAATATGCTATCTAGGTTGGTCATAACTTTCCTTCCAAGGAGTAAGCGTCTTTTAATTTCATGGCTGCAGTCACCATCTGCAGTGATTTTGGAGCCCAGAAAAACAAAGTCTGACACTGTTTCCACTGTTTCCCCATCTATTTCCCATGCAGTGATGGGATCCGGGAACAATTTATGCCTCTGTATGCAGAGACTTGTAAAAATACAAAAGAGATTATTATTGTTATTATTTTGCTCTTTCTTTATATTTGTCTTAGATTAGATCAGTTCAGTTCAGTTCAGTCGCTCAGTCGTGTCCGACTCTTTGCAACCCCATGAATCGCAGCACGCCAGGCCTCCCTGTCCATCACCAACTCCCAGAGTTCACTCAAACTCACATCCATCGAGTCAGTGACGCCATCCAGCCATCTCATCCTCTGTTGTCCCCTTCTCCTCCTGCCCCCAATCCCTCCCAGCATCAGAGTCTTTTCCAATGAGTCAACTCTTCACATGAGGTGGCCAAAGTACTGGAGTTTCAGCTTTAGCATCATTCCTTCCAAAGAAATCCCAGGGCTGATCTCCTTCAGAATGGACTGGTTGGATCTCCTTGCAGGTTTGATCCCTGGGTCCGGAAGATCCCCTGGAGGAGGAAATGGCAACCCACTCCAGTATTCTTTCCTGGAGAATCCCATGGACAGAGGAGCCTGGCAGGCTACAATCCCTAGGATCACAAAGGTTCAGACACGACTGAGGCGACTGAACTCGCACACACATTACAAACTTCACGTGGTGGTTGTGAGACTTGCTTGAATTAATACATGTAAAGCACTGAGAACAGTATCTGGCATAGAGTAAACACCTGATAGCATTTAGCTCATATTATTATCAGGTACAGGCAAGGCTGCTTCTTTCACAGGAAGCACTCCCAGAGCTGCTGGAATGGATGCATCTGGAGCAGGTACAGATTTCCCCTGCACACATATCTTTGCCTAACTCCCCCTCGGATGCTGCATATCTGGGTAATTGGAACTAAAGTGAACTGTGCCTGTTTCCTCTCTTTCACCTAATATATCCATCACCACTCTGAGAAAACGTGACCATCTATGTCTAGATGGGGAATTCTCTTGCCTTTCTGTTTTATGTTGAAGTGAATCAGATTTTATATTGATTGCTTATTTAAGACTATAGTGTGTTAGTTTCATAAAATATAAGCTTCATAAGAAGAAGGGACTGAGTCTGATTTATCACTGTACCTCAGCCATGACATGCTGCCTTGTGTATTGTAGGTGCTCAAATTCTTGAATGAATGTAGTTAAATGACTAAAATAATTTTTTTTTCTGATCTTTAGAAGATATCCTATACATGAACTCCTTCTCTTGAGGGCAATTAAACTACAGCTTTTATTACAAATATAAATTACCCCTTATTCTGTATTAATAGCTTCTTTGCAATAGCCTAGTGAAAAATTTCTATTTATTTTTATGTGAACCCTCAGTATAAGAAATTGGGTGTAAAATCTTGTTAATATATAATAGTGCTAGAAACATTCCATGTCACCTACTTGAAAATCATCTAATAAGATTAAATATTTACCAGGTGCTTACTATGTGCCAGACACTGTTCTAATTCTAAATGTTTTTAAAAATAAAATATGCATTTTCCTATGTGTAACATGATATCATGGATTGAATCTTGGAATGGAAAATATACATTAGTGGAAAAAGTGGTGAAATATGAATAATGTCTGGGATTTGGTTAATTGCAACATACCAATGTTGGTTTCTCAGATTTTGACAAATATACCGTGGAATGTAAGAGGATAATATTAGAGGAAACTGGATAAGGATTATACAGGAACTTTCTGTATACTCTTTGCAACTTTGCTTGTATATCTAAAATAATTGAAAAATAAAGAGTTTATTAATATATGTATTCATTTGTTTAACCAAAGCAAGGCTATGATACAAGTATCATTGTTAACCTGCTTTTGCAAGCAAGAATCTTGAAATAATAGAAGCATCTCACTCTAGGTTGAATACTCTTAACCAGTACACATTCCTTTATTTCTTGATTCAAATGATCATGAAGTCATGTAGTAGATGTAACCACAATTCAGTTGATAATTCTATCTTCCAAGGCTCTGGTGTATTGTGTGTGTGTTTGGTGGGGGGTGGGGGGTGACTGTGTTTGTTTTGTGTTACAATGATACACTCTAAGAAGCCTGGGCTGTGTACTGTTGATTTTCTGATTTCAAAATACTGTACCATCACCCATTACCCACTGCCGTGATTTACAAATTCCAAATCAGGTTCATTTTAATTGGTTCTCATGGTGGTGCCTGAAATTCACGTATCCCAGGCTGAGATGTTGAACTCTGTGGCCACTTGGGTTTGTGAGGAGTGCCACTATCATAGTTTCCTATACTAGAACATATTCCACCACCTTCCATGGAGGTCAAGTCTGTACAAGTGCTACATGTACAACTTTCATGGTTCTTCTGTCAAACTATTAATATAATATAATAGATATATTATATATAATATATAAATATTATATAATATATAGAGCTGCTGCAAAGAACTGAAATAATATTCAGAGAAGGAAAACATACTAAAAAGCAAGAGCATTCCAGAAAAGGTAAATTTAAAAAAAAATCACTCAGAAACTATAACGTCTATGACCAGAACTTTAAGCTTAAAGGTTGCTAACATGTTCCAAATAATCTTATTGTACACAGCAGTCAAAAACCTCTTTATTCTTTCATGGGTATTTCTAGCTGCTTTCTGACACCCTTGAAAACTTTATGTCTTGCCTGCACAGCTGCAAGTATGACCACAGGCCCCTTCTTTTTCTCATTATATTGACTACCTATTTGTAACAATATCCTTTATTGTTTCCTTAACCACAAACAGCACTGAGGGAGAAAGAAAGTCTTGTTTCTCTTATTTATTTCAGCGTGACAGATGAAAACTGTGGGGGAGGTGATCCAACAGGAAGAGAAGGCTTTTTCCCTTCACTCTTCACTGATTCTACTTTTTCAAGGCACACTTTGCACTTTTTTTTTTTTGGTTTTGGTTTGTATTTTAATTCAGCCAATGAACACCCACATGATTTGCCATGTGTTAGAGAAAATGAAAATATTTCTGTTTTAAAAAATCTGTGTGGGAGTTCAAAATTTAATTTCTCTAAGAAGAGAGCATTATTTCTCCATCGAATCAGACTATTGATGAAAACATTTGATCCAATCCTACTGGACTTATTTTTCTTCTGGAAACGCTTCTTACTTTTACCTAGAAGATGTAAAAACAGGTACTTAAGTCCCATAATGTTTTATTTGTTACTAAAGAAGTATATGCAGATGACACCACCCTTATGGCAGAAAGTGAAGAGGGGCTAAAAAGCCTCTTGATGAAAGTGAAAGTGGAGAGTGAAAAGGTTGGCTTAAAGCTCAACATTCAGAAAACGAAGATCATGGTATCTGGTCCCATCACTGCATGGGAAATAGATGGGGAAACAGTGGAAACAGTGTCAGACTTTGTTTTTCTGGGCTCCAAAATCACTGCAGATGGTGACTGCAGCCATGAAATTAAAAGACGCTTACTCCTTGGAAGGAAAGTTATGACCAACCTAGATAGCATATTCAAAAGCAGAGACATTACTTTACCAACAAAGGTTCGCCTAGTCAAGGTTATGGTCTTTCCTGTGGTCATGTATGGATGTGAGAGCTGGACTGTGAAGAAGGCTGAGCGCTGAAGAATTGATGCTTTTGAACTGTGGTGTTGGAGAAGACTCTTGAGAGTCCCTTGGACTGCAAGAAGATCCAACCAGTCCATTCTGAAGGAGATCAATCCTGGAATTTCTTTAGAAGGAATGATGCTAAAGCTGAAACTCCAGTATTTTGGCCACCTCATGCGAAGAGTTGACTCATTGGAGAAGACTCTGATGCTGGGAGGGATTGGGGGCAGGAGGAGAAGGGGACGACAGAGGATGAGATGGCTGGATGGCATCACTGACTCGATGGATGCGAGTCTGAGTGACCTCCGGGAGCTGGTGATGGACAGGGAGGCCTGGCGTGCTGCGGTTCATGGGGTCGCAAAGAGTTGGACACGACTGAGCGACTGATCTGATCTGATCTGATCTGAAAGAAGTATATTCTCGTTATATCTTTAATTTATTCTCTTTTTGGGCAAATTGTTTAACAATTCCTGAACCTAGATATTGGTAGCTATGTTTTCCTTTTGGTTCAGTATCAGTATGGCTCAGAAACTTTTTTTTTTTTTAAACTGAACTAAAATTATACAGAGATTCATTGGAAATCAGTCACCACTGGGTGTAATGTGTAAAGAAAATTCAAATAGTGGCAGATCTAATTTATCTCAAGCTTAGGGTGAGGTTTACTTCCTCTTATTCTTTTTTTTTTTTTTTAATTAAAAAGTCCACAAGCAATAAATGCTGGAGAAGGTGTGGAGAAAAGGGAACCTTCTTATACTTTCCTCTTATTCTTTCCTCACCTCTCCTTCCTTTACCTTCCCCACCTTTCTTCTTTCTTTTCTACACACATGCTCAGAAGGCTGGCTGCAGTACAGAACAGGAAAGTGATTTTCCATTTGCTTTTGCTCTTTCTGTATTTTTTCTTCTCTGACAACGGAAGTACTAAAGATACCTCATATTATCCAATATAGTTTTGAATTTTTGTTTTCTGCAGGGTAACATTATTGGTTTGTTTGTTGTTCAGTCCCTCACTGGTTGTGTCTGACTCTTTTTGACCCCGTGAACTGCTGAGAGCCAGGCTTCCTGTCCTTTACTATTTCCCTGAGTTTGCTCAAACTCATGTCCATTGAGTCAGTGATGCCATCCAGTCATCTCTCATCCTCTGTCATCCCCTTCTTCTCTTGCCCTCAATCTTTCCCAGCACCCGCCTCCCACCCTTTTTTTTTGAACACTGATGGGCTGAAAGTTCACAGAAATATAAGTATCTTGAATAAATACACTGTGAATTTTTTTCTCTTTCAGCACTTAGTACACTATTTTATTCATACTGTGCCCTTAGTATACCACTTAATTCACATGTGCAGATGTGTATTGCCTATAGTTACCATCACAGGCCATACCAGCCTGAAAAACATACTGAAAATAGTCTACTTTTCCACAGGCCCATTTAACTTACATTATTATATTGAAGGTGTGTTCTCCTGAGAGCTTATCTTTGACCTTACACTTCTAAGCCCAACCTGTGTTTTTCACAGCTGTGCTTGAATCCAGTGAAATGTCACTGGCCCTTCCCAGATTTTGTCTCCTTTCACTTTACTCCTTCCTTGTATGTTCTGAATCTTGGATGTACACTTTAATGCCAATCTTTTAGCATGTCACATTATTGTTAATATATTAGTATCCTATATAGTCTAGACACAAAAATCCTTATGTGCTTTTCATACCAAACTAGATCTTGAGTTTCCATGGTGACTTTATGTGTGTCAGTATTCTCTATTCTCTAATAGTGGAAAGTATCAATATAATGTGGTTGATAATTATAAGCCTTCTGTTGACAGGGGCAAATTAAGAAATTACATAATACTTGTTTTCCTGTAAGATAATTTAGGATAGTTTAAATGACTCATACAACATTGACTTAAATTCAAAATTATTTTGTAAAGATTGATAGGAACCCTGAACAATGGATAGAAACTGGCTCTAGTGCCCCTAAGTAGTTGACTCTCAGGAAAACAGGTATCAGGAAGAATGAAGACCTTTCCATCAAGGGCTTTCAGAGGGGATCAATGGTTATCTGAGTAGGGTTATGATGCCAGAATGGTGCAGTCTGAGGCTGATAAGAAACCTCTGCTTGGCAAATTAAAGTGAATCAGCCAAATGTTGTTTGTGATTCTGGCATTATCTCTTGAAGGTGAAAAATACTCAGAGTCTCAGGGTCAAATTAAAGACAGAACTCTTTTCTTCTGTCGTTCTTTTTTTAAATTTATTTATTTTTAAATTGAAGGATAATTGCTTTACAGAATTTTGTTGTCTTCTGTCAAACATCAACATAATCAGCCATAGGTATACATATGTCTCTTCCCTCTTGAACCTCCCACCCATTCCCCTCCCAAGACTCAACTCTCGATAGACTAAGGTGAAGAAGTTTCAGATTTGAGTAGAACATGGTTTCACAATTCATATGCCATTCTCACTTAAGTGCGAATAGTTTGAGCAAAGGATTCTGGATATCTGAGTTGTGACCAGAAAGTAAAGAAAGAAAGGGCATAATATATACAGCTTCAGAAACATTATCACTGTCATAATAAACCACTGGACTTGATGTTTATGCTTTTCCAGACACTAAGAGCTACATTAATATAGTCCAGGAAGGATGACCTCAAATTCAGACTAGAATACTCAAGCAGTAAACCAGCAGATATTACATTCTGTAGCATAAGAAAGTTATATTTGCAATGTTGTTATTGAAAGTTAATAATTTGAGTGAGAATGACCCTACACAAGAAAGTTAATATATTCTTCAAGAATTTTATTCTAAATTATAGTTGTAGTCACCTGAGAAGGCAAAGTAAAGTGTTTTGTTACTATACTTGCCTTCAAATATTGACAAATGTGATCTAGCATTATTCCTTATGCCAGATAAAGAAAGATCAAATTTTGGTTATGTCTAGAGAACTTCAAAACTCATGTGGATTGTACATCTTCAGAATTACTTTAGTATCTCATTGCCTATTAAAGGGAAAAAAAGAACAAATGCTGCTTCTCATATATTCATAACTGATAGCCATTATCACAAAGGAAAGAGAAAGAAAACTGACTAAATTATACATCTACATTCCATATCATTTACTCTGTTATCAAATTAGCTGAAATGAGATACCTGGCTAGTTCATGGACATTTCCTAGACAACCATCATTCTTTATTTTAAATTGTACCAAGGTCTTTGAATTCTTAAGATAAACTACAAAGAATCAAATACAAGTCTAAGATAAAGAAAAAGAAAACAACTTTTGATATTTTTACCCAAACTTGACATTGCATAATATTTTGAGGCAAAGAGGTTAGATATGAGTATGTGTGTATGTGGAGGGACTGGGTGGATAAGGAAGAAAGGGTGGAGAGAGGGACAAACCGCTTGTTTTAGTTGCTTGTTTCCTCATTTAAAAAGTAGTTCTTATGTTTTGTGTCCATAAACCTTTACTTCGGTTCTTCAAAATCACAAAGAGTCATGAAATCTATTCTTTCTAGTCTCATTTGACAAAAACTTTCTATAGAACTCTTTGCCTTCATTGTAGGGGTCACTTAACTGACATAGTCCCTTGGCAGAAAAAAAAAAATGAGATGCATTTTATTTCCATACTTCTTGGCATCCTGCATCATCTTCCAACTGTTTCTTCAGAAATTTTTCTTCTTTAGTTTATATCCCTATATTCTATCACTGTATGTGTACAAATTACTATAATACCTGTTGTGCAAAAGAGATGGTTACACTTTTGTTTAGTAGGTCCACAAATTCTTCTCTTGGGAAGAATATTCCAAAATTTCTCTCTCTCTCTCTCTCTCTCTCTCTCTCTCTATACACACACACACATAATTTACATGAAAAGAACTTACATTATGTTACCTTGCAAGCTTATGATAACCAACATTTTTGTTCAAAAAAGAGTTCCATATACCTCAATTATTTCTTTTTTTCTAACTGTGGTTAGAAAACTGAACATGAGATTTACCGTTTTAACAAATTTTTAAGTGTTTCATGCACTGTTGTTAAGTATAGGTATGATATCATAGACTAGATCTGTGAAATTATTCATCTTGTAAGACTGAAACTTTATACGTGTTGAACAACAACGCCATATTTTCCTCTCTCCCTTGCCCCTGGCAATTACCATGCAACTCTGCTTATATTTGACTAGCTACTTCATATAAGTGGAATCATGCAGTATTTGTCCTTCTGTGACTGGCTTATTTAGCTTAACACAGTCTTTTCAAGGTTCATCCATGTTGTCATGTATGGAAGAATTCCTTTCTTCTTTTCAATCTGTATAATATCCCATTGCATGTATATACCACATTTTCTTTATCCACTCATCTGTTAATGGACATTTGTGTTGTTTTCACCTCTTGGCTATTATGAATAGAGCTGCGGTGAACACAGGAGTGCAAACATCTCTTTGGAAACCTGATTTCAATTCTTTTAGATAAATACCCAGAAGTGGAATTGCTGAATCATATAATAGTTTTAGTTTTAATTATATTAGGAAGCTCCTTACTGTTTTCCATAGCAAATGTACTATTTTACATTCTCACCAAAAGTATACAGTGGTTCCAATTTCTTCACATCCTAGTCAACACTTGTTATGTAACTTTAAAAAAATTTTTATTATTATTATTTTTTTACTTTACAATATTGTATGGTTTTGCCATACATCAACATGCATCCACCACGGGTGTACACGTGTTCCCCATCCTGAACCACCTCCCCACCTCCCTTCCCATACCATCCCTCTGGGTCATCCCAGTGCACCAGCCCCAAGCTTCCTGTATCCTGCATCGAACCTAGACTGGCGATTCGTTTCTTATATGATATTATACATGTTTTAATGCCATTCTCCCAAATCATCCCCCCCACTCTCTCCCACAGAGTCCAAAAGACTGTTCTATACATCTGTGTCTCTTTTGCTGTCTCACATACAGGGTTGTCGTTACCATCTTTCTAAATTCCATATATATGCGTTAGTATACTGTATTGGTGTTTTTCTTTCTGGCTTACTTCACTCTGTATAATAGGCTCCAGTTTCATCCATCTCATTAGAACTGATTCCCTAACAGTTGTGAGGCTATATCTCATTGTGATTTTGACTTTACATTTCCTTAACAATTATCGTCTTCCTTAACAATGAGAATCGTTTCAAATATCTGTTGGCTATTTGCACATTTTCTTTGGAGAAATATGTATTCAGATCTTTTGTTCATTTTTAAATTAGAGTCATTTGTTATTGTTGGTGTTAGTATGTACATTTTGGTTTTTGTTTTTTGCTATATGTGTTTTCCTTATATATTTTGAATATAAACCTCTGATCAGATATATGGTTTGAATATATATTCTCCCATTCCTTAGGTGGTCTCCTCACTCTACTGATTGTTCCCTTTGCTGTGTGGAAGGTTTTTGGCTTGAGGTAGCTCGACTTATCTATTTTTGCTTTTGTTGTGTATGCTTTTGGTGTCATTGCCAATAAAAATATCAAGAAGATTTTACTCTTTGTTCTCTTCTAGGAGTTTTAGAGTTTCATGTTAAGTCCTTAACTCATTTTGAGTTGATTTTTCTGTATGGTGTGAAATAAAGGTCCAATTTAATTCTTTTACATATGAATTTCCAGTTTTCCCATCGTATATTCTTGGTAATCTAGTTAAAGACTAGTTTATTGTATATGGATGAGTTTATTTCTGGTCTCTCTATTCTGTTTAATTGGACTATAGATCTGTCTTTATGCCCATACCACCCTGTTTTAATTACTTCAGCTTTGGGAAGAGACAGAGTATACAGTACTGAAATGGAGATTAGGAATAAAGTCTAGGACTGATCAAACTCAGTCTTTCCATAGGCCTGGCTTATCTTACTAAATTGTCAGTTTTATTTGAATAAAAGATCTAAACAGGGAGCTGCAGAGGGAGTAAAGACCCTCTTGCCTGCTTACTTGGTGGGCATACATTTAATAAATGTACTCTAGGCAGCTAATATTTTAGCTATATGCACACTACTTAGGGGAGGGTTGGGACCAAGCTATAACCTCTGACTGTTATTATTCACAAATATTACAAGGATCTCAGCTTTTGTTCTCAGTTCAGTTCAGTCGCTCAGTCAAGTCCAACTCTTTGCGACCCCATGGACTGCAGCACACCAGGCTTTCCTGTCCATCATCAACTCCTGGAGCTTGCTCAAACTCATGTCCATTGAGTCGGTGATGCCATCCAACCATCCTATCCTCCGTTGTCCCCTTCGCCTCCTGCCTTCAATCTTTCCCAGCATCAGGATCTTTTTCAGTGAGTCAGTTCTTTGCATCAAGTGGCCAAAGTGTTCGAGTTTCAGCTTCAGCATCAGTCCTTCCAATGAATATTCAGGACTGATTTCCTTTAGGATTCCCTGATTTGATCTCCTTGCAGTCCAAGGAGCTCTTAAGAGTCTTCTCCAACACCACAATTCAAAAGCATCAGTTCTTCAGCACTCAGCTTTCTTTATAGTCCAATTCTCACATCCATACATGACTACTGGAAAAACCATAGCTTTGGCCAGATGGACCGTTGTTGGTTTTTGTTCTATCAACATATAAATGAGTTTGTACTTCAGGTAAGATAATTTTATTTCATGAGAAGGGAGTCTTGGCTTCAAGTACATATAAATTTTATTGTTGTTTTTCTTGACTACAAAATCTTTGAACTTGTGCTTCCTAAAAGCACATTGGAAAAATGAAGACTCCAGAGAGAATTATTTTCTTTCTTCCATACTAGTCAATCCCATTTTACCAACCAGGGAAACTACAAATTATCATGGTTGTGAAACGGACAGACTGATGTTCCCTTGAATGCTTGACATTCCACATCAATAAGTAGAAAGGGGGAATGAAAAAAAAAAAAAAAAAGTATGATAGAAATGTTAGAATTCTTTCCAAAAGAAGAAATCCAAATCCACAACAGCACATTGTTTGCATGTTTTTCTAAGCTGGATTTTCAGCCTTGAAGACTTTCACGCAGTGCCTCCTGCCAGAATATGACATACACCACTTGGACTGAAACTAGCACCTGTGAGAAGCAAATCCATGACCACTAAAATATTCAGTCCCTGGGTGGGACCAAAAAAAAAAGAGAGAAAGCTGTTTCATTGAGATCGTGCCAGGAAAAGGCTATAGTTGGCTGGCACTGCAGCCATGGCCAGAAAGCAGTTTGACAGGCACTTGGAATTCATAGCATTTCATTGACCTTTAAACACAGCTATGCTGAACTAGATCATATATATGCTTCCGTTTGATTGGTACATCTTACATGGCATTATGCTTGCTTTGATTACTGCACATGTTGTCCTAATATTGCAATCTCCCCTTGGCTTGTCTCTATACCCTCTAGACCCATAATATAAGTGAATGAAGTGAGGTCAGGTTTAAGAAAAGTTAGTCAATATTACTTGTCTCCACTTCTTGTAGAGGCATGATACATGATGCAATTGACACTTGGCCACACCTTGGCAATAGCAAGGACTGGAACAAAATGAAGAGAGCTTATCCCACCCAGGGGAGTGGCAGTCACTCAGCCCTACTTGAGTGTTGCCACACAGGATCTGGGTCCTGGTGATAACATATCCTCTACATTCTCAAGAAAAGCTGAATGTGGAATCACTTATATGTCAATACAATCTGTATGCTCTTCAAAGGCAGAAACTACGTTTTATCTTTCAGTTCCAAGTAGTGCCCTTACACAGTAGATCAATAGGTCTTCCCCTCTTTCATACTATTTTAGTAAATTAAAGTGAACTAGGGCCTGTGTATTTTATAGACATGCATGTGATATATATATATATATGAGGTGGCCACATGGTAGTACTTTGCTCATATGTTCTATATGAATGAAAAAGACCTTTGTGTTAAATAAGATAAAATAGGTATTGCAAAAAGAAAACTGATGAGAAATTTATGGAAACATTTGATCCTACAGAGTTTTAAGCTTTTCTACCTGTATTCATCACATCTCAGAGTATGAAGAAAACATTTTAAAAAATTACTGAACTACTTAACAAATATTTTTAATGAATGAATGAAATAAATATATCTAGGCTGCTGAATATATTTAGACACATTACAAAAGTGGTTACAAAATGATTCCAAGGACATGTGCCAGCTTGTAGATATTTTTACTGACCTGTGGATAAATGAAAAAATATAGACAATTATAGTATATGGAATGTATTTATTTATTTGTGTCTGGGTGTATATGCATACACAAATTTCACCTATTTTTTAAGGGACTAATTTTTTGAGATATTTGTTCTTTCTACTTTTTGAATAATAAAATTAATATATTATGTTAATGGTACATGTTCATGTTTGTCTGTTTTGTTGAATATCTCTTTTGTCAAAATAAAAGACCATTAACTCTGGTCATTCCCAAAAATTTTACTTAAAATTTTTCTTGATTCAAGAAACCCAGGGATTTCTCTTGTGGTCCAGTGATTAAAACTGCACTTCCAGTGCAGAGGGTGTGGGTTCTATCCCTGGTTGGGAAACTAAGATCCCACATGATGCACAACCAAAAGATTAAAAAAAAAATCTGAAACTATGGGAACCACTGTAACCACTGTATTAGGAGCTCTCTAGAGACCCTAATACTCATCTCTTTCTCATTCCACATGTTTATCTGTGACTGTGTTACAGTTAATATGACACCAGGTTGGTAAGTGGATAAAAGTTCAAATTACATGGAATGACAGAATGAGAATCTATAAAAGCCTTGGTAGTTTGGAAAGTGGACCACACTTTACAGGATGAATTTTTAACATGAACAAATGCTGCATGATGCATTGAAGAACTGAGGACCCCAAGCTGACTACATGGTTATGCAATAGGAGCCCAGCCAGCCCAGTGTTAGATCTAGGAACCATTAATACGATTATTCAAAAATTGTCCCGTTCAGCTCTGCCTTTGCCAGAAAATACCTGGATATTGCATATGAGTCTAGATGTCACTTTCAGAAAGGATGCTTTGAGCAAAGTAATACTCATTCTGTGAAGCTTAAGAAAGCAAAGAATCTAATACATACCAGATGAAGAATAAAATTTGGGATTTTTGGCTTGAAGAAACAGGTTGAGGAAGATTATTATCAACATCAAACACTTGCAGGTATATAGATTTTGTTCATGACAAGAAGAGTAGAATTAAGAACAATGGGCATAGGCTGTGGGAGACAAACTCTGGTTTGATGTAAGGAAGTGTTTTGCTAGAAAAGTAGCTGTAGGAAAAGGACAACTTTGGCAGTGGACACCCCCACTAACACTGGACTATAATGAGGTCTTTGCCAGTCATGGAACTAGATAATTTAACCCACAGTTTACCCTGGAAGCCATGTGTTAGCATGCCCACTTGTTTTATCTATGCCGCAGACAAACATGTGGGTTGCTGTCTGAGTCATGTGGAGGATTGCAATTAGTTAGCTTCGCCTCTACTGCCTGTGGGATGTGTAGCTAGTCACCTCACATCTGGGAGCCTCAGCATCTCATCTGTAAAATGAGAGTGTAGAGCTCAGTCACCTTGCTTTTATTTTCTATTACTGCTCTAATACATTAGGAACTTAGTGGCTTAATATAACATAAATTTCTTATCTTACAGAAGTCTGAAATGAGCCTCACTGGACTAAAATCAATGTGTCAGCAGGGCTGGATTTCTTCTGGAGGCTCAGGGAAGAATCACTTTTAGCCTTTTCCAGCTTTTAGAACTACCCACATTCCTTGACTCATGACTCCTTTCCATCTTCAAGGCCAGTAATGTTGAGTCAAATCTTTTTCATGTTGCATCACTCTGACACTCACTCTTCTGCTTCTTTTTTCCATTTAAGGACTATTATGATTACATTGGAAATACCTAGGTAATCTTTATATATAATTTTATTATTTTAAGGTCAAGTGATTATCACATTCATTCCACTTGCAATCTTCACTTGTCTTTGTCAGTACCATAACCTATTTATAAATTCTGAGGATTAGGACATGGATATCTTTTGGGGGTGTCATTATTCTGTCTACCACATCCTTTAAAGTCATTTTCAGTTTTACTATCCTACAAATTGAGGAGATAATGTCATCTTAAGCCTGACTTGTTACAAACAAATGAGGCAATTCCCAGGAATATAAGTGAGCCTGAAGCTTGTCAGTACTGATGGCATTCTCTTAGTGTCCTGCAGAAATTCCACCTTTCTTTGAACCATTAAATGTGCATGATAACCATTGTTCTTTCCAACCAGTCCTCAGCCAAAGAGTATCATCTGAATAGTTTGATTTCTGATACCAGTGGTGCAGTGGCAAAGACTCTGCCTGCCAATGTAGGAGATGCAAGAGATGCGGGTTCAATCCCTGAGTCAAGAAGATTTCCTGGAGAAGGGAATTGTAACCCACTCCAGTATTCTTGTCTTGAAAATCCCATGGACAGAGAAACCTGGAGGCCAGGCTACAGTCCATGGGGTCACAAATAGTCGGACATGACTGAGTGCCTGAGCACACACACGTGTACCATTGAAAGAGCAACCAGAGAGGGTAGGACAAATTGAGAAAGTAGCATTGACATATATACGCTCTCATGTGTGAAATGGTTACCTGGCAGGAAGCGGCTGCACAACAGGGAGCACCGCCTGGGGCTCTGTTGGCAACCTCGAGGGGTGGAATGTGGGGAGGAGGCTCTGGAGGGAGGGGGTATATATATAATTATGACTGAACCATGCTGCTGTATGGCAGAGACCACCACAACATTGTAAAGCAATTATCCTCCAATATAAAAATACAATAATGATAAAAAGAAAGAGCAGTCAATTTTCTAGATGATTGGATGCTATTTGGGTACTGTTTTGGTAATGGAAGTGCACAGAATCTGGGCAGAGCTGCCTCAGGAGTGCCTGTTTGAGTGGTTTCCCATAGAGTAACCCCTGTCATGTGACTGTCTATGTTTAGCCTTACCAACCCTAGATGACACCCTTCCTGAAGGATGAAATGAAATCTATGATTGCTCCCTTGCCTCTAACATCATTGTGCAAAACAGAGCAGTAATGTTGGGGGAGATAAAATATACCCAACTCCCCTTCCCTCTGACTCTCAGTGACCAAAAGCACACTTTAGAACATTCCATATGCTGCTCAAAACAGGGCACCACTCTGCCTGAACAGCTAGAGAAAACCCTGGTTTACAACCTGTGATAAATCATTATTCCAAACAAGCTCATCAATGTGTTCTTTTTAAACATTTTTACTAGAGTATTTATGATCTTGACTTTTCAGAGTTCAAAGTGTTTTATGAGCCCTGTTAAGAATAGAGGAGTAAGTAGCAAGGCAGACTCTCTTCCCAACAAGCAGCCATTTAAATGGAAAAAAAATTATTGAAACAATCATTTAAAGAATCTGGAAATTGTCCTAAGGGCATACAGAAAATGGAGAAACATTCATTCAAGAAAATCTACTAAATCTTGGTAAGAACAGTGAGAGTCTGGCATTTGAGTCACAGCCCAGTTCCTTCCTCTCCGTCTCCCCACAGTCTCCTTCTCATGAAAACTATTCCAGGAGCTTTGACTCTAGTGAATGCCTTAAAGAAGAAAGGGTTCTCTCTTCCCCATGATTCTAGACTAGGGCTACATTTTCAACTTGTGAGGAGCAGGTTGCCAGGTTTTCTCATCTCCCTGTGCTCCTGTTGTAGAAGCTTTATTCCAGGCAAGAAAGAATAGCTGAGAGCATCAAGTCTCTCCTGCTTCACAAGCCCCATTTATAAAGCAGAAACTCCCCAGGTAGGGCAGACTGATCTACAGGCAATGACCCAGTCGTTTCTGCCCAGCTTATTTATAGAGCAGATTTCACCCTGGGAAAGGCAAACCCAGGAGACTAACCACCACTGTTCCATGGTCCCAGGCATCACCCAGGACTTACTTGTCAAGTAGAGCTGTCACTCTATGAGAAACGGGACACTGTCTCTGCCTCCAACTCCTGTGCAGTGTCACAGAGGTTCTGTCCTAGGGAGAGGCAGGCCTTAAAGACAAAGAGTTTCATAGTTCTCCCTGGGGAAACTGACTTTGTGTGCAACAGATTGTGAAGAATTCTATGCCTAAGGGCATTGTTGAAAGGAACAGAGATCTTGGTGGAAGTAATTAAAAGGACTCTCAAAAGTCCCTGATACAAGAGCATGTAAGCATGCTCAGTGGCTAAGTCATGTCCAGCTCTTAGCCACATGTAGCCCACCAAGCTTCTCTGTCCATAGGATTTTCAAAAGAAGAATATTGCAGTGGGATGCTATTTCCTAGTCCAGGGGATCTTCTCGACCCAGGGATTGAATCTGCATGTCCTGCATCTCTTGCATTGGCAGGCAGATTCTTTACCACTGAGCCACCTGGGAAGCCCTTGGTACAAGTAGAAGTAAGTGATCAGAAGTTTAATAGAGCCAAGAACAGAGACACCCAAGATTACAGTCAACCCTGCTGGTAACAAGTTGCAAAGAGTCAGACCCAACTGAGCGACTTTTACTTTCACTAAGGCAACATCGTAGGATGCCAGTATTAAAAATAAAATCACATGCAGCCTTAGTAATGTGGAAGACTGTGCATTATTGAGACTGTCTTTTCAGAAGTTATCGGAGAGGCAGAATAGAAATTACTAAATTCCGATTGAGCATGGGGCAAAAAACATAAATTCCTTGAATTGTCATAACAGCCTCCAAGCCATGTGTACGTGCAGGAGTGAAGTGCAATAATCTAACTGGCCAAAGACAGCTTAAGTACAACCTTTGAACAAAGAGAGGCTTATGTTATCCCTGAGGCAATCCCTAGGTGGACTGGCTCAGTTCAGTTAAGTCGCTCAGTTGGGTCTGACTCTTTGTGACCTCATGGACTGCAGCACAGCAGGCTTCCCTGTTCATCATCAACTCCCTGAACTTACTCAAACTCATATCCATTGAGTCAGTAATGTCATCCAACCATCTCATCCTCTGTCAACCCCTTTTATTCCCGCCTTCAATCGTTCGCAGCATCAGGGTCTTTTCAAATGAGTCAGCTCTTTGCATCAGGTGGCCAAAGTATTGGAGTTTCAGCTTCAGCATCAGTCCTTCCAGTGAATATTCAGGACTGATTTCCTTTGGAATTGACTAGTTGGATCTCCTTGAGTCCAAGAGACTCTCACGAGTCTTCTCCAACACCACAGTTCAAAAGCATCAATTCTTCGGCACTCAGCGCTCTTTATAGTCCAACTCTAACATCCATACATGACCACTGGAAAAACCATTGCTTTGACTGAACAGACCTTTGTTGGCAAAGTAATGTCTCTGCTTTTTAATATGCTGTATAGGTTAAAAAGAAGAAAAGGAAAGATATAAACATCTGAATGCAGAGTTCCAAAGAATAGCAAGAAGAGATAAGAAAGCCTTCTTCAATGATCAATGCAAAGAAATAGAGGAAAACAACAGAATGGGAAAGACTAGGGATCTCTTCAAGAAAATCAGAGATACCAAAGGAACATTTCATGCAAAGATGGGCTCAATAAAGGACAGAAATGGTACGGACCTAACAGAAGCAGAAGATATTAAGAAGAGGTGGCAAGAATACACAGAAGAACTGTACAAAAAAGAGCTTCACGACCCAGATAATCACGATGGTCTGATCACTGACCTAGAGCCAGACATCCTGGAATGTGAAGTCAAGTGGGCCTTAGAAAGCATCACTACGAACAAAGCTAGTGGAGGTGATGGAATTCCAGTGGAGCTATTTCAAATCCTAAAAGATGCTGCTGTGAAAGTGCTGCACTCAATATGCCAGCAAATTTGGAAAACTCAGCAGTGGCCACAAGATTGGAAAAGGTCAGTTTTCATCCCAATCCCAAAGAAAGGCAATGCCAAAGAGTGCTCAAACTACCGCACAATGGCACTCATCTCACACGCTAGTAAAGTAATGCTCAAGATTCTCCAAGCCAGGCTTCAGCAATATGTGAACCGTGAACTTCCTGATGTTCAAGCTGGTTTTAGAAAAGGCAGAGGAACCAGAGATCAAATTGCCAACATCCGCTGGATCATGGAAAAAGCAAGAGAGTTCCAGAAAAACATCTATTTCTGCTTTATTGACTATGCCAAAGCCTTTGACTGTGTAGATCACAATAAACTGTGGAAAATTCTGAAAGAGATGGGAATACCAGACCACTTGATCTACCTCTTGAGAAATCTGTATGCAGGTCAGGAAGCAACAGTTAGAACTGGCCATGGACCAACAGACTGGTTCCAAATAGGAAAAGGAGCACATCAAGGCTGTATGTTGTCACCATGTTTGTTTAACTTATATGCAGAGTACATCATGAGAAATGCTGGACTGGAAGAAACACAAGTTGGAATCAAGATTGCCGGGAGAAATATCAATAACCTTAGATATGCGGATGACACCACCCTTATGGCAGAAAGTGAAGAGGAACTAAAAAGCCTCTTGATGAAAGTGAAAGTGGAGAGTGAAAAGTTTGGCTTAAAGCTCAACATTCAGAAAATGAAGATCATGGCATCTGGTCCCATCACTACATGGGAAATAGATGGAGAAACAGTGGAAACAGTGTCAGACTTTATTTTTCTGGGCTCCAAAATCATTGCAGATGGTGACTGCAGCCATGAAATAAAAAGACGCTTACTCCTTGGAAGGAAAGTTATGACCAACCTAGATAGCATATTCAAAAGCAGAGACATCACTTTGCCAACAAAAGTTCACCTAGTCAAGGCTATGGTCTTTCCTGTGGTCATGTATGGATGTGAGAGCTGGACTGTGAAGAAGGCTGAGCGCCGAAGAATTGATGCTTTTGTTTTGGGGGTTTTTTTTTTTGACTTTTATTTTATTTTTTTATTTTGCTTAACTTTACAATATTGTATTGCTTTTACTATACATCGAGATGGATCCGCCACCAGTATACATGTGTTCCCCATCCTGAACCCTCCTCCCTCCCCCTTCCCCACACCATCCCTCCAGGTCATCCCAGTGCTTCAGCCCCAGGCATCTGTTATCGGGCATCATACCTGGACTGACAACTCGTTTCAGATATGATATTATACATATTTCAATGCTATTCTCCCCAATCATCCCACCCTCTCCCGGTCACAGAGTCCAAAAGTCTGTTCTATACATCAGTGTCTCTTTTGCTGTCTCGTAAATAGGTTTATTTTTACCATCTTTCTAAATTCCATATATATACGTTAGTATACTGTATTTGTGTTTTTCTTTCTGGCTTACTTCACTCTGTATAATAGGCTCCAGTTCCATCCACCTCCTTAGAACTGATTCAAATGTATTCTTTTTAATGGCTGAGTAATACTCCATTGTGTATGCTTTTGAACTGTGGTGTTGGAGAAGACTCTTGAGAGTCCCTTGGACTGCAAGGAGATCCAACCAGTCCATTCTGAAGGAGATCAACCCTGGGATTTCTTTGGAAGGAATGATGCTAAAGCTGAAACTCCACTACTTTGGCCACCTCATTTGAAGAGTTGACTCATTGGAGAAGACTCTGATGCTGGGAGGGATTGGGGGCAGGAGGAGAAGGGGACGACAGAGGATGAGATGGCTGGATGGCATCACTGACTCGATGAATATCTGAGTGACCTCTGGGAGTTGGTGATGGACAGGGAGGCCTGGCGTGCTGCAGTTCATGGGATCGCAAAGAGTCGGACATGACTGAGCGACTGATCTGATCTGATTTGATCTAGGTTGGCCATAGCTTTTCTTCCAAAGAGCAAGTGTCTTTTAATTTCATGGCTGCAATCACCATCTGCAGTGATTTTGGAGCCCCCCAAAATAGTCTCTCAATGTTTCTCCATCTATTTCCCATGAAATGATGGGACTGGACGCCATGATCTTAGTTTTCTGAATGTTGAATTTTAAACCAACTTTTTCACTCTCCTCTTTCACTTTCATCAAGAGGCTCTTTAGTACTTCTTTGCTTTCTGCCATAAAGGTGGTGTCATCTGCATAACTGAGGTTATTGATATTTCTCCCGGCAATCTTGATTCCAGCTTGTGCGTCATCCAGCCTGGCATTTTGCATGATGTACTCTGCATATAAGTTAAATAAGCAGGGTGACAATATACAGCCTTGATGTACTCCTTTCCGGATTTGGAACCAGTCTCCTGTTCCATGTACAGTTCTAACTGTTGCTTCTTGACCTGTATACAGATTTCAGGGGCAGGTCAGGTGGTCTGATATTCCCATCTCTTTCAGAATTTTCTGTAGTTTGTTGTGATCCACACAGTCAAAGGCTTTGGCATAGTCAATAAAGCAGAAGTAGATGTGGACTGGCTATAAGATAAAAGTAAGAAAGAGAATCTGATAGGGACATCAGAGGCTGTGCATTGAGGGGAAGTAGACATCAGAGGCAATGGCACCCCACCCCAGTACTTTTGCCTGGAAAATCCCATGGACGGAGGAGCCTGGTAGGCTGCAGTCTATGGGGTTGCTAAGAGTCGGACACGACTGAGCGACTTCACTTTGACTTTTCACTTTCATACATTGGAGAAGGAAATGGCAACCCACTCCAGTGTTCTTGCCTGGAGAATCCCAGGGACAGGGGAGCCTGGTGAGCTTCCGTCTATGGGGTCGCACAGAGTCGGACATGACTGAAGCGACTTAGCAGCAGCAGACATCAGAGAGTCAAATCAGTCAATTCACTAAACAAATAAATGGCTAAACAAACAAGTGGCAACATTAACCCATGGGGGAGGGTATTAGTTTCCAGAACTCTCTGTGCTGTGCTTAGTCATTCAGTCGTGTCTGACTCTTTGTGACCTCTAGAACGTGTAGCCCCCAGGCTCCTCTGTTCATGGGGATTCCCCAGGCAAGAATACTGGAGTAGGTTACCATGCCCTCCTCCAGGGCATCTTTCCAACCCAGCGATCAAACCCAGGTTTCCCACATTGCAGGCAGATTCATTACTATCTAAGCCACCGGGGAAGCCCAAGAGTACTGGAGTGGGTAGCCTATCCCTTTTCCAGGAGATCTTCCTGACCCAGGAATCGAACCAGGATCTCCTGCATTTTGTAGGTGGATTCTTTACCAGATGAGCTACCAGAGAAGCCCCCAGAACCCTCTACAAGACATTTAAAGTTGCTAATTTTCAGCCAAAATTTATGAGACAGGCAAAGAAATAGGAAAAGGTGACCCATATTCTTTGGTTTTCCTGGTGGCTCAGTTGATAAGGAGTCTGTCTGCAATGAGGGAGACCCAGGTTCGATCCTGGGGTAGGGAAAATCCCCTGGAGAAGGAAATGGCAACCCACTCCAGTAATCTTACTTGGAGAATTCCATGGACAGAGGAGCCTGGTGGGCTACAGTCCATAGGATCACAAATAGTCAGACACGACTGAGAGACTAACACTTTCACTGCACTTTCATGCAATTCTAAGTGGTTTTTAGAATTTTAACCACTAAAATTTAGCAGGCAAAGATTTCAAAGCAGCCATTATAAGTGCATGCAAAGAACAGAAGGACACTATGTATAAAAAATTAAAGGAAGGTGTGAGGACTCTGCTTCAACAAATAGAAAATATGAATAAAGAGATATAAAATATTTTTAAAAGACCAAATGGAAATTCTGTAATTAAAAAAATCAAGTGACAAAAATAAAAATCCACTGGAGAAGCTCAACAATAGATTTGAACTGACATAAGAAAGAATTGGCACATTTGAAAATAAGTCAGTAGAGATTATGGAATATGAATGCAAAGAGAAAAAATAATAAAGGAAAATGAACACATCCTTAGAAAAATGTTGACTACAATTAAGTGTACCAGCAGACACATAATGGGAGTATCAAAAGGAGGGGAAAAAGGACAGAAATAATAGATGAAATGATGAGATAAAGAAATAATGGCTGAGGAATTCTCTGATTTGATGGAACATATTAGTCTACACATCTAAGAACTTCAAATGGAATTTTTTTTTCTCCTCCCTGATCCTCATCCAGCAATATTTAAAATTAAAATCAATATTTAAAGATTCATTTTTACTTCAAAATAGTGTTCCATTCCTTATCTAATATCCTTTACATCTCCTTGTATGTGTGTGCTCAATCAGTCAGTCGTGTCCGACTCTGGATTTTAGCCTGCCAAGCTCCTCTGCCCGTGGGATTCTCCAGGCAGGAATACTCGAGTGGGTTGCCATTTCCTGCTCCAGGGGATCTTCCCGACCCAGGGATGGAACCCATGTCCCTTGAGTCTCCTGTATTGGTAGCTAGATTCTTTACCACTGAGCCACTTGGGAAGTCACTTCTTCTCCTAAGTATTTGCTAAAGTCACAAGTGGATGAGGAACTTGGCTTAGAAACACAAGTCCTCCAGTTTCCTGAAATTCCTAGCATATCTTTGTCACAGAGGTGGAATAGTTCTTGCTGTAGTGCTGCATGCCAATGAAAGAGTCAGAAAATGTCTTATGTTTCATTTCCATCTGAGTCTCACAGATCTATACAGGCCTCAAAATCTGATAGGCGACTTCTTGCCATAGCAGGCATTCAGGGATACCACTTGCTTTTTCTGTTTGTTTTCTGTTGATTATCAAGGGTTGATAAGATCCTGTGAATACCTATGTCAGTCAGCCTTTCCAGAGACTGACTTATTCTAGGGAATTAATTTAATAACCTACACTGAAAAATGTAGTAACAGGGAAAAATATAATAAACTACACTGAAAAATGGTGTGCTGCAGTCCATGGGGTCATAAAGAGTTGGACATGAGCAGCTGAACTGAACTGAACACTGAAAAGCAGATTTTCTTCTATTAGGGATATTCACCTCAGAAATGGAGATTTAGGGACTTTCTTGGGGTCCAGTGGTTGAGACTCTCCCCAAGGTGGGAATTAAGATCCCACATGCTGTGTGATGTGGCCAAAATTTTTTTTAAAAAAATAAATAAATAAAGGAGATTTAATTCAACCTAGAATTTAACTACACAGATGTATTAAATATACTAATGGACTGTGCTGAGAAGTATATAGAATCAGAAAAGACACACCTGCTTAGAGAAATAAATCTACTAGAGCCTCATCTTGGTTGGTAGAAACTTTCTCCTTAGTTAGTTCAGTTTCTCAGTCATGTCCGAGTCTTTGCAACGCTATGGACTGCAGCATGCCAGGCTTCCCTGTCTATCGCCAACTCTGAGTTTACTCAAACTCATGTCCATTGAGTCGGTGATGCCATCCAACCATTTCATCCTCTTTCGTCCCCTTCTCCTCCCGCCTTCAATCTTTCCCAGCATCAGGGTCTTTTCAAATGAGTCAGTTCTTCCCATCAGGTGGCCAAAGTACTGGAATTTCAGCTTCAACATCAGTCCTTCCAGTGAATAAGGTTCTTCTTAGGTAAGTACCAAAAAAACAGTTACTCTGTT
Source organism: Tragelaphus eurycerus (assembly GCA_935064755.1). Classification (NCBI taxonomy): domain Eukaryota; kingdom Metazoa; phylum Chordata; class Mammalia; order Artiodactyla; family Bovidae; genus Tragelaphus; species Tragelaphus eurycerus. The sequence continues at coordinate 38,038,355 of CAKXYN010000012.1, forward strand.
TTCCAAATTATCTCCTTTTCATCTGATCCAATATTTGTATTTGGTTGGTATATTAAATGAGCCTGCTATTTGCTCTAATCTTTACTTTGCATTAATATGATGAATCTATTAATAGTCTCTGGTCAGGGATAATGTTTTATTTAGACTTTCCCCTCAACTAATGAGTCCAGGAGAGATTGTAGTGGATACCTGGAGTTTTTGTCACAGCATTATTTCATGCCCCTTCTTTTATTTTTGTTTTTATTTGAAGGAGAGATGAGTAAAACAACACGAAAATGTTCCTCTGGGAAGTCATTATTTCTAATTCTCTTGATAAGTGATGGTGGTGAGATTGGGTACACTCTTCACTCCTTTTTATATGGAAATGACAACCCACATCAGTATTCCTGCCTGGGAAATCCATGGATAGAGTTACCTGATGGGCCACAGTCCATGGGGTCACAAAAGAATCAGAAAGGACTTAGAGACTAACACAACAACAAAGAATTTGGTTAAGCCACTGGTTTATCTCAACCTTCAGTCACAGTGATTGACACAGTAATTGGACTATTATCCATCCAACAGTTTACGACATGCCAGAGAACATTTGCTGAGACTAGTAGGAAGAAAATGGCTTTTTCATCCCCCTGTAGATCATGGTACAAAGAGTTGAAGCCAAGACTTGCTGAGGCCATGCTCGCTACCCTAATGGGAGAAACTAAAACCACTAAAGGGACTGAAGTCTTGAGATAATGTTATTGCAGAGTGCTGAACAGAGGTGGAGAAGAAAGGGGCTTTAGTCATACCATTTGAGTCACTGGACCATATTTTATCTGAAATTAAATATATGGATATGTATCTAGACTTTTAAATTATTAATGAATGGATTTCATTCATATTTAAGTTAGTTTAATTTAGATTCTCTGTCACTTGTTGATGATACAGCTGAAGAAATGTTACTCAGTTGATGAAGTGAAAGCTCATTCATCAACATTTTTTATTTATTAATACACATAATATATTTGACCATCAGGTAAACTTATCATGTATGTACTTGTGTGTGTGTTGTGTGTTTGTTTTCAGTCAGTGGTATGATTCTTGTGATTGGGAAGCCCAAACAGGTGAAGAGTCTCACTTGGGTGGGGTGTGACCCTTGTAACAAACAGATGCTTGGTTCCAATCTTTAAAGCATAGAGAAAATACCATTTTGGAGTCTGGTGCTTTTTGATGTTGCTCTTAAGTGTTTTGCACTGTGAATTTCTTGGATCCTATGCAAGTCTATTTTAGAGGCTCAAGTTATGGGGCTCACAAACTCCCTCAGTGTCCTTAAAAGGACAAGAAATATTCTCATCCTGCTTCTCTTTGTTCACATTGGGACCCTCCTGAATAGAGGGTCAACAACAGCAGCTGCATACAATTTCTTCAAATTACTATGATTTCCTCTGGCTTTTGCACTTCAAATGAGCAAGGAGGAATTCTTTATTTATTTATTTTTTTTTTGATAAATGCTATACTTATGTTTCATAATAGACACTGAGTTATAATCTATCTTTTCACCAATAAATTTTACCATTATGTATGTTGGAATTCCTGTGACCAGGAATTACCAGGCAAGTTCCACCTTTATCTCCACTTTGGAAAACTGGCTCCTTGTTTTGTTCCTTCCCTGTGAGATACTGTTAAAAAAAAAAAAAAAAAAGTCAATTTTAGGAACTCTTTCAGCTAAGTATTTTTTTGGTTCCTATTTTTAAAGACCATGAATTTGCCTCCAATTTTTCAAAGAATAAGCATTTTTATCATTTCAAATCTGATAGCCTGGACCCGAAGTCTTGGGCTGTACATAGACAGTTTAAAGGAAAAAAGTCTTGGAAATCATTCATTTGATTTTATCAAAGTGAAAGTCTGGCCTAGAAGTTCAGGACTTCCAACTGTGTCTGATTAATGGATGGAATTACCTGGATTGGCTCTCTCTTTATCAAGTTCCACTTTTCTTCTCTCTCCTCACTCATTAGTATCTAAAATTATGGATTTGACTCTGAAACTCCACTGTAGATGTTCCCTCAAATGTTCCCAATCTTAAACATGGAATCCAATCTCTAATCTTATTTTTCATGGCACCTCTGTTGCACTTTACAATAACTATTGCCTTTTTCAATAAGTTCTTTTGCATTAACCTCTAGACTGTAGAATCTTAGGATTTGCTTTTCCTTCTCACATCCTAAATGCAGGCATTTCAAACAGTTCCCTCTTTAATCTTTATCTCTCTGTTTCCTTTTCTTTTGTTCATGCACTTCCAAGACCTCAAAAGTCAACTCTGTGTGTAACTTCAAAAATCTGTGTTCATTGGATTAAATTACTATACAGCGTGCCTAAATTTCAAATGTTTGCTATCAGCTTAACATCTCCATTTGAGGCTTCTGCAGGCTGATGTTTAGTCATGTCCGACTATTTGCAACCCCATAGGCTGTAGCCCTTCAGGCTCTTTTGTCCATGGGGTTTTTCAGGCAAGAATACTGGAGTAGGTTGCCATTTCCTCCCCCAAGGGATCTTCCTGACCCAGAGACTAAACCAGTGTCTCCTGTGTCTCCTGCATTGCAGGCAGATTCTTTACTGCTTAGCCATCAGGGAAACACCTGAGGCCTCTATATTATTTCAAATTCAGCTGATTCCATTATCAGATCAGATCGGATCAGTCGCTCAGTCATGTCTGACTCTTTGCGACACCATGAATCCCAGCACGCCAGGCCTCCCTGTCCATCACCAACTCCCGGAGGTCACTGAGACTCACATCCAAGTCAGTGATGCCCTCCAGCCATCTCATCCTCTGTCGTCCCCTTCTCCTCCTGCCCCCAATCCCTCCCAGCATCAGAGTCTTCTCCAATGAGTCAACTCTTCGCATGAGGTGGCCAAAATACTGGAGTTTCAGCTTTAGCATCATTCCTTCCAAAGAAATCCCAGGGCTGATCTCCTTCAGAATGGACTGGTTGGATCTCCTTGCAGTCCAAGGGACTCTCAAGAGTCTTCTCCAGCACCACAGTTCAAAAGCATCAATTCTTCAGCACTCAGCCTTCTTCACAGTCCAACTCTCACATCCGTACATGACCACAGGAAAAACCATAGCCTTGACTAGGCGAACCTTTGTTGGCAAAGTAATGTCTCTGCTTTTGAAAATGCTATCTAGGTTGGTCATAAGTTTCCTTCCAAGGAGTAAGCATCTTTTAATTCATGGCTGCAGTCACCATCTGCAGTGATTTTGGAGCCCCCCCAAAATAAAGTCCGACACTGTTTCCACTGTTTCCCCATCTATTTCCCATGAAGTGATTCCATTATATTTCTCCCTAAATAAGAACTTTCTCCTCAGACTGAACATTGAAGAGGTAGTGTTTACTTAGACTTCCCATTTTTCTTTTTAAAAGTTAACATCTATTCAATCAGCAAATTCTCCATATTACATCTTCTACCTTTTCTATTTCCCTCCTATAATTCTGAGACAGATCTTAATTACCTCTTGGTCCCTTGAAACAATTTTCTCCTAAGGCCCCTCTTATCCAGTCTCTCTCTCTTTTTCACGTACACCAACAAGTGATCTCTTTAAAGTGTAGCTCCATTCTCTTTGGATCTTCTTTCAAACTCTATCATTATAAATGAACATAATCACAATTTCCTAACACGGCCTTTAACCACCGGTGCCATCTTTTCAGCTGTACTTCTTGTCATTGCTCCACATCCAAGAGTAAGGCTGCTTTACTATTCATGGCCCCTCTAGTCCCATGAAAATCTTTATACCTGAAATGATGTAATAATAAGCTTATTATTTTTAAGCCTGCTGCTGCTGCTAAGTCGCTTCAGTCGTGTCCGACTCTGTGCGAGGACCCCATAGACAGCAGCTCACCAGGCTCCCCCGTCCCTGGGATTCTCCAGGCAAGAACACTGGAGTGGGTTGCCATTTCCTTCTCCAATGCGTGAAAGTGAAAAGTGAAAGTGAAGTCGCTCAGTCAGGTCCGACTCTTAGCAACCCCATAGACTGCAGCCTACCAGGCTCCTCTGTCCATGGGATTTTCCAGGCAAGAGTACTGGAGTGGGGTGCCATTGCCTTCTCCGATTTTTTTTTAAAGCCTATTACTTTTTAATTTTGTGATTTTTAAAACTTATTATTTAAATTTTGGATCATATTACTTGTGGTGTCTTTTTGCCAAGGAAGCCAAAAGTTCCTCTAAGAAATGATAATTCACGTTTTTCATTTTTTCTGTTCTCTATAGAGCCTAGTGAAGGAGTTAAATAAGTATTCAAATAACATTTTGAATTTATTACCAATTCTGGGCAAACTTAATGAGGTTATGAAACAGCTCTCAACACTTTAAACTTTCAATATTTTTCACAAGCAACTAATTTCTTTAAGTGGGAGAAATAATTTTCTTCTCACTGAACTATATATAATAAAACTCTGTGTAAAATCAGACTGGACTAGTGAAAAAATTATAAGATGGCTCCAAGGAAACTACATGACTGAAACCTCGGATATTTACTTACTATCCTTTGCCCTTGTGTAATAGCTGGAGCTGAATTCAAGTCAACCTGCTACTGAGCAGTTTGGGTGGCATTGTCTGGCCAAATTACATCATCTTTTTAAACTTGCATTCTAGTTTGTAAAGGGTGACTAGTTCTCTATACCGACATTGTTAAGCATAAACAGGACAGTACATGTAAAGAAGCAATACAGAGACCATGTTCAATACACAATAGCTACTACTGACATTATCATCCATAATGGACTGCTTTTCCTTAGCTAAGACTTACATACCCATCTATTAGGCAAGATCTCTGAAACATTAGATGGCTCCCTGGGCATGGTTGCTCTTCCCAGTTTTATCACTCATTGCATTTCCCACTTTTTTCAAATTTCTGATATTCTACCTTGCTTAGAAGATCGTATTTGCCATTATGTCTCCTTAGTAAATTGTTGCAGAAGCATAGAAAAGTTGGCAGTTATTTTTTTATTTACTGTTTACTTCAACTGTTCCATTTGTGTAGCACAGTCCCACACAAGTAGGAGTTTTATGTTTTATTCACTTCTAAGAACATAAAGTTTTGGCCTATTCCTCTATCTTATTACCATATAAATGATAGAACATTGTCTAAGTTAGAAACAAGTTGAGTGGACATTTTGAAGAAGGAATCTCATGAACTTCCATATCCCATGATCAGTGCAGCAGAGGTACCAACACACACGTCCCATTGCCATTATCAGGCATCCCTGATATCTATCTAGTATTGCACTGTTTACAAAACACCATCACAACATCATCAACTTTGAACCTTGCAAAATGCAGTTTAGGAAGGCAGTGCAGGTATTATCATTTCAATATTATAAATGGGAAAACTGAGGCTTTCAAAAATGAAGTCAGGGGGTTTATAATGGAGAACATCATTCAGAACAGTCTCTTGACTTTTCATCAAAGACATTTTCACCTAATCTCCCTAGTTTTTAATGTCCATGAACCATATGGTAAAATTAATCGTGTTTTCCAGACAGCAGAATTTTAAGACAAACTAGGTATCTATCCTTCCAAATATTTAGGAATCTTGTTCTTGCTAAAGGAATTCTTTCCATGTTATCATCCATATTTTATGGTTAAGTGTGAGTTCACTGCACTCCTCTCTCAATATTAGACTCCTCTGACTTTTAGTAAGTTTGTGCCTTCTCTTTCCTTCTCTCACTTCTTTGGTGTGTAAGCTAGTTACAACTAAGTGAATCAGGAAATAAGGGAATATATATATATCTCACATATATATTTTATGTGTATGTACTTTTCACAAAGCAATGAAAAACAGGTGCTGATGAAAGGACCATTGTTGACCCTCATTCAAAAAACACTAGTAATATTTATGGAATATAGCAAGGACATAGATAGGAATTTCTTATAATAATTATGTAGGTAGGAAGACATTTGGAGAAGGCAATGACACCCCACTCCAGTACTCTTGCCTGGAAAATCCCATGGATGGAAGAGCCTGGTAGGCTGCAGTCCATGGAGTCACGAAGAGTTGGACATGACTGAGCGACTTCACTTTCACTTTTCACTTTCATGCATTGGAGAAGGAAATGGCAACCCACTCCAGTGTTCTTGCCTGGAGAATCCCAGGGACAGGGGAGCCTGGTGGGCTGCTGTCTATAGGGTCGCACAGAGTCGGACACGACTGAAGTGACTTAGCAGCAGCAGCAGGAAGACATTTAATATGGCTATCACTGCTCAATATTATAATAGTCCACTAAAGACAGAGTTATTTGTCCAGAAAGACAGCATTATCTAGTTAACAGAAATAGGTGATAGCATTTCTGTTTTAGATATCATGAAACAGAAACTGTTCATCACTCACTCATGTCCAACTCTTTGCAACCTCATAAACTGCAACCTGGCAGGCTCCTCTGTCCATGGAATTCTCCAGGTAAGAATACTGGAGTGGGTTGCCATTTCCTTCTCCAGAGGATCTTTGCAACCCTGGGATTGAACTCGAGTCTCCTAAATTGTATGCAGATTCTTTACCTTCTGAGCCATACCCATTTGTAAAGATGATTCTGGTGTGTTTTTTTTTTTTTTCTTTCTTCCTAACAACAGTTTTGTTTTGTTTTTCTTGTAACTTTTTTTTAACAATTGATTTTTAAGGTTCAGAATAACATGTTATTTAATCTTTAACATCAAAAATCCTTATCAATAGTTTCATTCTAACTCAAACATCATCTTGTATTGCTTCTGTTTTTCATTAGGAAAAATGGTAAAAATAAAACATTATACAATTTTTGTGAAGCATAATCACATATACCTAGTACATGATAAATATTTCAATGCATGCTAGTAAGATTAGGAATAGTATTTGCCCTCCTCCACTTCAATATTAAGCATGTAGTATATTTGATTACAAAAATGGCCATGATTCTCCACCTCTTCCTATGTTCATGCCCTTTGCAATGTGCCTTAATAGCCTCTCCTCAGCTGGCCTGTGACTTGCTTTTACAAATAGAATTCAGCAGAGATGTCGTTTGCTTTACATAGTTTCACATAATCTCTTGGTACTTCTTCCTCCATCATAAAATCAAGCCCAGACTAAACTAATGAAGAATGTACAAAAATTTTTTTAAAATCATGTGACCTAATGATAACTGAGAGAACTTTCACTTGGCATGCCCAAAGTGGCTTAGGCAGCTGCTTTCCTGACGTTCAATGATGTGACTATGTGAATGAGCCAAGCTGGCATGTTCTTATTTTGACTATACAGAGCATACCAATGTAAAGCGACTGATGTAAAGTTGACATGGTTTTATTCTTTTTTTAAAGAAATTGAGGCAACAAGCAATATAAACAATAAAAGCACTTAATATTGTTATCAATATAATAAGTAATTGATATAATTTATTGCAATATATAAGTAATTAATTTAAAATTAAGAAGCACTAAATACTTCCCAGGTGGTGCTAGTGGTAAAGGATCTGCCTGCCAGTGAAGGAGACATGAGAGATGGGGGTTCGATCCCCAGTCAGGAAGATTCCCTGGAGGGGGTGTGGCAACCCACTCCAGTATTCTCGCCTGGAGAGTCCCATGGATAGAGGAGCCTGGTGGGCTACAGTCCATAGAGTCACAAAGAGTTGGACACAACTGAAGCAACTTAACATACACATGCACAAATACTCTTGGAAGCTAAATGTTGCCTTATTAAGGTTTTCCCTGTATGAAGAAATTCTGAAAATATTTACATTAATTACCTTTTATGTAGAAAAGTGAAAGTGAAGTTGCTCAGTCGTGTCCGACTCTTTGTGACCCCGTGGACTGTAGCCTACCAGGCTTCTCCATCCAAGGGATTCTCCAGGCAAGAATACTGGAGTGGGTTACCATTTCATTCTACAGAAGATCTTCCCGACCCAGGGATGAAAGCCAGGTCTCCTGCTTTAGGGGCAGACTCTTTGACCTCTGAGACACCAGGGAAGACTTGATTTAATCTCACAAGAAATTACTTATTTTATTCTCAGATCTAAATGAGAATTTTAATTCACAGCATCACATCAGCCAGGTATATCTGCTCAGTGCTCTTTCTGTAACAATACATTTAAAAAATTAGATGCATTTACTGACTGTGCCAAAGCCTTTGACTGTGTGGATCACAATCAACTGTGGAAAATTCTGAGAGAGATGGGAATACCAGACCACCTGATCTGCCTCTTGAGAAATCTGGATGCAGGTCAGGAAGCAACAGTTAGAACTGGACATGGAACAACAGACTGGTTCCAAATAGGAGAAGGAATACATCAAGGCTGTATATTGTCATGCTGCTTATTTAACTTACGCAGAGTACATCATAGTACTCTGTGAAGTGTACTAAGTTCACTCTTCTCAGTGCTGGGCTGGAAGAAGCACAAGCTGGAATCAAGATTGCCGGGAGAAATATCAATAACCTCAGATATGCAGATGACACCACTCTTATGGCAGAAAGTGAAGAGGGGCTAAAAAGCCTCTTGATGAAAGTGAAGGTGGAGAGTGAAAGGGTTGGCTTAAGGCTCAACATTCAGAAAACGAAGATCATGGCATCTGGTCCCATCACTGCATGGGAAATAGATGGGGAAACAGTGGAAACAGTGTCAGACTTTGTTTTTGTGGGCTCCAAAATCACTGCAGATGGTGACTGCAGCCATGAAATTAAAAGACGCTTGCTCCTTGGAAGGAAAGTTATGACCAACCTAGGTAGCATATTGAAAAGCAGAGACATTACTTTGCCAACAAAGGTTCGTCTAGTCAAGGCTATGGTTTTTCCAGTGGTCATGTACGGATGTGAGAGTTGGACTGTGAAGAAGGCTGAGTGCTGAAGAATTGATGCTTTTGAACTGTGGTGTTGGAGAAGACTCTTGAGAGTCCCTTGGACTGCAAGGATATCCAACCCATCCAGTCTAAAGGAGATCAGTCCTGGGTGTTCTTTGGAAGGAATAATGCTAAAGCTGTAACTACAATACTTTGGCCACCTCATGCGAAGAGTTGACTCATTGGAAAAGACTCTGATGCTGGGAGGGATTGGAGGCAGGAAAAGAAGGGGGACAACAGAGGATGAGAGGGCTGGATGGCATCACTGACTCGATGGACATGAGTTTGAGTGAACTCCGAGAGTTGGTGATGGACAGGGAGGCCTGGCGTGCTGTAATTCATGGGGTCACAAAGAGTCGGACATGACTAAGCGACTGAACTGAACTGAACTCTTGGTAAATTTGACAGTACCCTTTTAAATCCTCTTTTTTTTGTTTTGGCCACCTGAAGCGAAAAGTTCACTCATTGGAAAAGACCCTGATGCTGGGAGGGATTGGGGGCAGGAGGAGAAGGGGATGACAGAGGATGAGATGGCTGGATGGCATCACCGACTGATGCACGTGAGTTTGGGTGAACTCCGGGAGTGATGGACAGGGAGGCCTGGCGTGCTGCAATTCACAGGGTCACAAAGAGTTGGACATGACTGAGCGACTGAACTGAACTGACCACTAGAATAAAATTTATTTTGATGTTTCTTTAAAAAATATTCTGGGATAAAAATGCAAGTAAGTTAAAAAAAAATACAAGTAAGTTTAACTAGCATCTCTTTTAACACAAAAAGCACCAGGACATTAACACACACACACACACACACACACATTATAATTATCCCTTGCTGCTACTGCTGCTGCTGCTAAGTCACTTCAGTTGTGTCTGACTCTGTGCGACCCTATAGACAGCAGCCCAGCGGGCTCCCCCGTCCCTGGGATTCTCCAGGCAAGAACACTGGAGTGGGTTTCCTTTTCCTTCTCCAATGCATGAAAGTGAAAATTGAAAGTGAAGTCGCTCAGTCGTGTCCGACTCTTTGTGACCCCGTGGACTGCAGCCTACCAAGCTCCTCCGTCCATGGGATTTTCCAGGCAAGAGTACTGGAGTGGGGTGCCATTGTCTCCTCCAATAGTCATCCCTTAGGATGAGACAAAGTAAATGAACACTATTAGGATAGAACGATGGAAGTTGACTGGCAAACCAATTTAACTCTGACAAGCACCTGGAAAGCCTAAGCATTTTGTTTATTAAATCTCCAGTTAGAAGAAATTATTTCTTTTCCTTTGCATGTTCAATATATATAGCATTTACTATCCTAAACAAATACACTTCCTAATTTAGCATAAATTTTCTCACACTAATTATTTTTGAATAATTATTTGTTTGAATTTTATTTGTTTCTTTGAATATTATTTGTTTCTTATTCAATGACACAACATTATTTACCTTGTTTTCCCACAAGAAATGTATGTTCCACATCCGGATGCTGTCAGGGAATACTTCTTAGCTGAGGTTCCCATGGCCTGCATCATCTATTGTTTGAAACACAATAAACTGGCAGGGAGTGAATCTATAATAAAACCAGGAACAGTTGCTTGGCACCTCAAAACACATGATGTGATACAATTACTAAGTATTTTGTAGCGCAAACTGTCACTCTTATACAAACTTTATAGCTGTTAGTGAGTAGCACATATATATTATATTTTTAACTCGGCTTCTTTTAGTGATAAGAGTCAGACATTTTACTTCTCACTGAGAACCAAACACTGCTGTACTGTGCTTCAAAGGATTAAGAAACCATCTTCTGCTCTTATATTCAACGAAAAAACTATGTTCAGATCCTAGTGACACTATACCTCTTTTATGAACATGAGCAGATAGAATGACGTTTCTTCAAAGGAGATCCATAGACAAGACCCAATTAAGCTTAGTAAGGAAACTATAGTATTTCTATCAGACTCTAATATTGACTCATAGTAAAGAAAACATCTTTTAAAAATATTTTCAAGGTTTCTGTAACCAGGCTTTTCATCTTGATAATCACTGCCCAACTTAAAAAAAAAAGCTGTTAGGATTAATAAATTATATTTGTAGGATTTGTGGCCACGTACAATAGACTGAGTAAAATGATTTCAATTTCTATTGCCCCCAAATGCTATTTTGTATATTACTTCTGTCTTTTAATTCTGAATAGTTTCAAGTCTTAATTTTTCAATGAACCACCAAAGTATGTTCATAGTCAATTCTATTTCAGAATATAATTAGTTTGTAGTTTTATCCACCTAAACTGTTTACAAAGCTAACCAATTAGCAAAAGTATCCCAGATTATATTTAATTGTATTTAAATGGAGTTGAATTTAATATTCAGACAGCTAAGTGACCAAAATTACTTAAAGAAAAACTGTACAAAGTAAGTATGTACAATTAGAGGGAATGGATCTCATTAAATTAAGAAGTAACAGGAGCAACATAAACTCAATGATAAGAGCAGTATCACAATTGAATCAAAATAAGAAGGAGTAACGGAAACTATCCTTGAGGTTTTGAGTCTGCCATTATCTGCTCTTATTACTGAATAGTCAATAACTCATTTTCAAAAGACTGGCTTTAGTCCACAAAAATATGAAGTTTCAGTTTATAAATACAAGTACTTCATAGAAAACATGGGGATTAACTTGAGAAGACTCTAGAGTACTTTCAAAGACTTATTTCAGAACTGTATAGTTTGTCTCCTGGTCTATTTCCTATCCACATCATGGACATTATGAGTCATTATATCTCCAAACTATGTTCTTCACCCTCCAATGAATAAGCTTTCCAGCATAAATCTGATTGACCTTCTCACTTCGTGCCTTTCTTCCTTCCCCGCTTTTTTTCTGCCTTGAATTGCTTATTAAAGTCTGTGGGTCATCCTGAATATGACTATAGACCATATGGGAAACAGTTTTCCCTTTTGTGTAAGGCAGCTAGCAAACAGTAATCAGTTACTGGATAACACAATACGTATATATCATAGTGCTTAATAGTCAGAGGCTTACAAATATTAAGTGGTGATTAGTACTCTTGCCTGGAAAATCTCATGGACAGAGGAGCCTGGTGGGCTACAGTCCACGGGGTCGCGAAGAGTCGGACAGGACTGAGCAATTTCACTTTCACTTTTCACTTTCATGCATTGGAGAAGGAAATGGAAACCCACTCCAGTGTTCTTGCCTGGAGAATCCCAGGGATGGGTGAGCCTGGTGGGCTGCTGTCTATGGGGTCGCACAGAGTCAGACACGACTGAAGTGACTTAGCAGCAGCAGCAGCAGCAGACAAATGGATTCTGGAATCAGAACGCTTGGGTTCAAGTCTCACCTATAAAACTTACTAGTTGTGTGGTTTTAGGAAAGTTGAATGATTTTTCTGAGCTTTTATTTTCTTATCTGGTAAAAGGAAACAATACTAACATTTAGCCTAAAAGAAACAAAGTAGCAGAGAGAAATGCTCAGACAGAAAAATATATTATTGTAATAGGGAGCTATTAATTACATTTGAAAACAAATTAGTATAGTTAATTACATTTTAAAAATGTATTAAGCTTATAATGTATGTGAATTACAAGTCTGGGATTGAAGAAAACTAACACTTAATCCAAATATTTGTTATATTTGTAAGCATGAGTATCTGTTTCCATTTTCAAGAATATCTTTGTAGCAAGAGATACAAAAAAAATTAAGATATAAATGTTTTGTATTAAAAGTCAAGGACAATGCAAATATATAAATGAAATTTTACCAGTTTGTTTTCTGTATCCTTCTTATCTCTGCTGCTGCTGCTGCTGAGTCGCTTCAGTCGTGTCCGACTCTGTGCGACCCCATAGACAGCAGCCCACCAGGCTCCCCCGTCCCTGGGATTCTCCAGGCAAGAACACTGGAGTGGGTTGCCATTTCCTTCTCCAATGCATGAAGGTGAAAAGTGAAAGTGAAGTTGCTCAGTCCTGTCCGACTCTGAGTGACCCCATGGACTGCAGCCCATCAGGCTCCTCCATCCATGGGATTTTCCAGGCAAGAGTACTGGAGTGGGGTGCCATTGCCTTCTCCGGCTTTCTTGAAATAAATTATCTCAGTCACATAAAAAATAGTGAATCTTTACTTTCCTAAGCAATTATTTTCCCTAAGAAAAATTACACAGGTAATTTTTTCAGTTTATAAAATTAAAATAAAGATAAGTGAAACTGAGGAAATTACCACCAAAATTCCTAGTGCCCTGAGATTATTACTCCTAACCATTAAGTATACCTACTTCCATTGTATATGAATATACATTTTACAAAAATAGGATCAAAATAGACATTTTTTAGTTTTTATTAGTAATCTCTTTGCTTAGCTTCATTCTTGGCATATGGTAGAGGCTTAATAAATATTTTGTGTGCTCAGTCATTCAGTTGTGACCCCATGGACTGTAGCCTGCCAGGCTCCACTGTCCATGGGAGTTTTCAGGCAAGAGCACTGGAGTGAGTTGCCATTTCCTCCTCCAGGGGGTCTTTCCAACCCAGGGCCGGGCCCATGTCTCCTGTATAGGGAAGTGGATTCTTTACTATGTGAGCCACCTGGGAAACCCAATAAATATTTTAGTTAATTAAGAAATGAATAACTGAGTTCTAATAACAAGCAGAAGATTCTTTCAGAAATATTTGGTCAAATTTCTTAAAAAAATATTAAAATTCCTACTAGAATTATTTAGTATATTTAGATCAATTTGTTGAAGAAGTACATATCAACTATATTAAATTTTGCATTCCAGGAACAAAATATACCTCTTTACTTAGATGTATCTTTTATATTTTACAATGAAGTTTCAGTTTTTTTTTCAAATATATTTCAGGTATTTTTATACTTTGATTTAACTTTTTTCTCAGTATAATTTTCTGGAAATGTATCCAGTTAACAATTCTAGTTCCTTTGCTTTCCAAGTAAATTTTGGAATAATCCTGCCTATTCTAAACAACATAGTTACAAAAATATACTGCTGGGAATTTTATAAAAATTTTATTAAACTTAAATATCAATTTAAGAATAATTGGCATCTTTATTATATTGAGTCTTCTAATCCAAGAACACAGTATCTTCCCCTATTTATTTAAAATTTCTTCCTTCTTAATCTTTGTGCCTTTTATTTCTTCTTTTTGCCCTGCACTCGCTACAGCTGCTAGTATCGTGTGTTGATGCAGGGTGATGAGAACAGAAGCCTTGCTTTCCCCCCAATCTTTGGGGGAAAGCATTCACTCTCTCACCTTTAAGTATAGTATTGGCTCTAGGTTTTTGTAGAAGATCTTTATTAAGCTGAAGAAGTCCTCCTCTATTCCTATTTCTCTGTGAGTTTGCCATGAATGTGTGTTGAATTTTGTCAACAAAATTAGCAATCAGTGTTAGACTTACTCCAGACTAAATGCAACCTGAAAAAAAAAAAAAAAACACTTTAAAATATTTGCTTTCAGATTTAAAAAATACTCATTCATCCATTCATTTAATAAATAACTATTGAGTCCCTAATATGCACTTGCTTGTTAGGCTCTGTTTTAATTGCATATGTAGAGTACACACCAATCTGCTCAGTGTTGAATCAGTGGGGAACACAGAGGTTTATAGTAATCCTGGTTAATACAGAACTGGCTAGGCAGGCTTTGAATTTCTTCTACCAAGTGAAGAGATACAAACAACTCTATGGAAAATCTGAGTCTTTTTTATTTGCAGATACTTTTTCTAGATAGTTTAGTAACATTAACATTCTGTTTGTTCTAGGATAATTTAGTAAATTAAAGTAACATATTAAAAAGTTTTTCTTTAGGAAGCTTCAATATTCAGAAAAGTTGAAATAAATATACTTGTATCAGTTACTACTCTAGTATCAACCTATATTATGAACAAGATTCTACCAGATTATGGTCTAGGTCAGGGATCAATGGTCGTATAAAGGAAAAGCAAATGTGGACATTTAGAATGCAAACCTTAGCATTTCCCATTCTGGGAAGCTAAGTGTGTGACATGATCAGACTTGAGCCAAAATGTGATGACTTGCTTCCAAAGAGTTCAACCCAAAGTAAAGATAATAAGAGGAGTTATTTTCTTTGATTTTCTTTCACAATTGCTTCGGGTTTTTTGCTTGGTTGGTTGAAAACCCTAAAGATTGTTCCACTATTAAAACACATTTCGTGAAGAATCCTTTCTGTCTCTGGGTGCAAAAAACAGCTGTGCTTAAGTTAGTGCAATAAATCTAGAAATAAAGGAACTATTGTCACCTCTTTGTCTGGCTGATAACAAAAGTCTGTGTGAAGCTCACATTCCTGAGGTGTATTCATTCAGTTCTACAAAGTGAGTGCTTTTTACAAGCACCAGTTTCCTCTAAACCTCTTAAGGTTTCATGTAAATGAAGTTACTATTGACTCATTGTAAGCAGTCAAAAATGTGGCTTTTTCCTATTCACTTCAAAAGGAGTAGTTTACATGTACATATGTTTTAAATTGCTTTTCCATCTAGTTCTTCTGATATTTATAGTAACCTTGTGAGATAGGTAAGGCAAGTGTTATCATTCTTACTTCATATATGAAAATATAAAATCTCAAAGAAATAATGTGATTTTGAATAGAACTGAGTCTTCTGGCTTTCACTATTGTTAGTTTATTTAATTCATTTACTTAAACACTTATTAGTCAACATACACTCATTGAGTGCCTACGTTGGCCAAATTCTATTGCAGACATTCAGCTCCCTCTCAAGCATATTACTATTTGTAAAGTATTAGAAAGATTTCTAGTGATAAAAACTTATGGTAATAATTGTGACAGGAACATTCCTATTTTAAATCTTTAATTTTAAAAGCTGGTCTATATTATAATTATATCTTGCTCAGGCATCAGCTTTGATCATGTACCTACCCCATGTTCATGAGAATATAAATAGCAATATTTCTGATATTGAAAATAATGAAGTCAATATTTGACAGCAAACATTTTAAACTCTCCCCCTAATATTTTCCCTTTATCTGTTGAGTTGATCATATTCTATTAATGTGGTGAATTTTTATATTGCTTGAATTTTAAATGTTGAAAAATTTTGTATTACTGGGAGCAATTCAACATGACAATGTCTAGTATCCTTTCTGTACAGTGCTAAATTCAGTGTGCTAATATTTTGTGTCATTTTTGTAGCTATATTAATGACAGATATTGACACTTAATTTTCTTTGTTTTTGGCATAGTATCTTTTTTAGGTTTTAGTATCAAGGTTATGCAGGCATCATGAAACAAGGTAAAGAATAATGTTTCCTGCTCTAATTTTTGTAACAGTTTGTGTATATCTTTTTCTTATTCTTTTACTCTCAATATGTTGCAGGAAGGAAGACCCCTTCCAGGGCCCAAAACTGGGCTCTTGTCTAACACTTGGAAATGAATTGTCCAAGGAGATACATGTGCTGACAAAGCAAGAGATTTTGTTGGGAAAGGGCACCCGGGTGGAGAGCAGTAGGATAAGGGAACCCAGGAGAACTGCTCTGCCACATGGCTTGCAGTCTCGGGTTTTATGGTGATGGGATTAGTTTCCGGGGTGTCCTTAGCCAATCATTCTGACTCAGAGCCCTTCCTGGTGGTGCATGCCTTGTTCAGCCAAGATGGATGCCAGCGAGAAGGATTCTGGGAGGTAGTCGGACAGATGGGTGTCTCCTTTTGACCTTTCCCAAACTCTTCCGGTTGGTGGAAGCTTATTAGTTCCCTGTTGGTTACCAGGACCTCCTATCATAAAACAACTCATGCAATGGTTACTATGCTGCCTGGCCAGGGTGGGCGGTTTCAATCAGTGTACTTCCCCTAACACATATGTCTGTGTTATGTTGAAATGGGTTTCTTGCATATACCTTAGAGATGTGTTTTACTTTCTTATTCTGGTTGATAATCTTTAGTTAAATAGTTTATTTCATTGATATTTAATGTTGTTATTGATTTGGTTGGATTACGTCTACCATCTTGCTGTCTGTTTTCTAGTTGTCCCAGGTGTTATTTGTTTGTTTGTTTGTTTTTAATTTATATTTCTCCTTTTCTGCCTTTTTGTTTTAGTTAATCACTTGTTATTATTTAGTAGTTGATTATTTAGTAGTTGGTTTAGAAATTTTAGTATGCATAGTTATTTGTCTTGTCTGATGAAAGTTCGTTCTGTATGTATTCAAATAAAATTCCAATCAATATCCTCTTCTTTTATTCTATTGTCAAATATTTTACATCCATATGTGTAACAAAATTCTATAATACAATACTATCTTTTCTTAAAACTGCACGTTTATTTTTAAAAGGAACTATGAGAATACAAAATAAATGATAATCATTTATATTTACCTGACTATCTGATGTCCCTTTACTA
Organism: Tragelaphus eurycerus; assembly: GCA_935064755.1. NCBI lineage: Eukaryota > Metazoa > Chordata > Mammalia > Artiodactyla > Bovidae > Tragelaphus > Tragelaphus eurycerus. The sequence continues at coordinate 38,055,559 of CAKXYN010000012.1, forward strand.
TGGAGAAATGAATTTAAATATTTTATCACCAGTCTTTACATTATATTAAGACTGATGGCAAAAAGATGTTTCCAAGTGTCTCCACCCATTAGTTGCTTTGGTGTAGTTTAAAAAAGATAAACAACAACAAACAAAAATAGACCAAAATTTCAGGAAGGAAAAGGCAAAACATAAATCAGAGACAAAGGCTAAAACAACCTTTTAAGACTAAGAAAAAAGATTACTTAAAATATATAGGAGCTTAAAGATTACTTAAAATATATTAAAGGAGCTCTAAGAAGACATGTTATAATCATGATGTAAAATCCAGAGGATAATTTATTCTTAAAATAATTAACTTGCATTATTGAGAAATAGTGGATTTTCACTTAGTATTTAAGTTAATTTTAAGGCCTGAGCATAATAAATTTTTCATTTACTAGTAAAGTTATAACTTTGCGAAGTGCAGCTTAGAATAAGTTGAGTCAGGAAGTTACATGTTGCCACCCATCCTGGATTGGGATGTGTCATAGATAATTTTGTAGTCTAAATTTAAGTCAAGTTTTACTTTAAGAGTATTTTTCAAAGACCAAAGACGATCTGAGAATTTTCAACATGATCACTTTTTAAACACTTTTTTCCTGCTAGAGTAATTCTACATTATTTATCTGCCAATTTTTCCATTCCTGATTTTTCTTCTTTCATATGCTTTAAAAATGAATCAGATTGAAAACTTAATAATACGATTATTAAGGATGGAATCACTATATTTGATTCTAATTCTAGTTGGTTTTTCACAACAATCCTCTCAAATTCTACTTACCTCCTCCACAGTACGCCACTATTCTAATCTTATAATCAATATTTAGTTTTCAGTTCAGTTCAGTTGCTCAGTCGTGTCCGACTCTTTGCAACCCCATGAATCGCAGCATGCCAGGCCTCCCTGTCCATCAACAACTCCCGGAGGTCACTCAAACTCACATTCATCGAGTCAGTGATGCCATCCAGCCATCTCTTCCTCTGTCGTCCCCTTCTCCTCCTGCCCCCAATCCCTCCCAGCATCAGAGTCTTCTCCAATGAGTCAACTCTTCACATGAGGTGGCCAAAGTACCGGAGCTTCAGCTTTAGCATCATTCCCTCCAAAGAACACCCAGGACTGATCTCCTTTAGAATGGACTGGTTGGATCTCCTTGCAGTCCAAGGGACTCTCAGGAGTCTTCTCCAACACCACAGTTCAAAAGTCATCAATTCTTCAGAGCTCAGCTTTCTTCACAGTCCAACTCTTACATCCATACATGACCACTGGTAAAACCATAGCCTTTACTAGATGGACCTTTGTTGGCAAAGTAATGTCTCTGCTTTTCAATATGCTATCTAGGTTGGTTCTACTCTAAGATATTTAATAATGTCAATCTCTTTATATAAATTCAAATTTATATAAAATCTGTTTATGTAAATTCATTCCCTGAGAGTTAGTCTGATAATTCTTCAAAGTCTAAATCAAGACTCTTTTCCAAGAAACATTAGCAGCTCTTTTTAGCCCACAGAGATCTTGTCTTCCTCTCATCTCAGAGAATAATTGTGTGTGTGTGTGTGTGTGTGTGTGTGTGTGTGTGTGTGTGTGTTGTGTTTCATGTCTTTGTGACCCCATAGGCTGTAGCCTGTCAGGCTCCTCTGCCCATAGGACTTCCCAGGCAAGAATAGTCGAGTGGGTATTCATTCCTTCCTCCAGGGGATTGACTGTGGGTCTCCTGCATTGCAGGTGAATTCTTTACCCTCTGAACCACCAGGCAATTGGCAAGTGCCTGTCATATATGTTAAGTGGGTGGGTAATAAATGTGTGTTGATGGATAAGCCACAATTCAATCTAACCCCATTCTATTATGAATTAGAGAAAAATCAGTAAAACAATTTTAAGTCAACCATTTCTACTTGTTCAATTTTTCTAGGTGGGTTTTGGGATTGAAGGTGCATAAACACATCCTCATGGCATAGAAGATAGGCAACCCGAGGCTGAGAGCAAAGTTGTAAAGCCTCATCAGAGCGTTCTTCACTGTAAGAGAAAAAGCAGTGGGTGGATGCATTTTTTAATTAATAGATTAGCTGTTTGCTTTTAGGCATGAGAGTATCAACAGTTCAGGATAAGGAAGCATTCATGATAGTCTCAAAGACTCTGACTTGGATGGGGGCATTCTGAAAGAACAAAAGCCCTATTTCATCATCTTAATAGCAGTAAAATCTATTATTTATTCATTCAACAAATACTTTTTGAGCTTATAACCATGTTCTAATTTTTTGTACTGAATTCCCCTAGCTTATCCCCTCGTACTCCCAGAGATATATTTTTGGCTAACACTATTTGAAATTTATTTTGTTAAAAAGAAAAAATGAGGTTTTATGGTCATTTATATTCTCTTGCTTTTTTAATAGATTCTCTTTCTCATATACACTGATATTTTCAATGTTGAGTTTCACTTTCTAAGCATCATTCCATAATCATGTACCCCTATTATTTATTTTAGCTTGGTTCTTTTGGGAATTTTTTTAAACTCAAGTCTCTAAGGCTGCATCATTTTCTACTTCTTTATATGTATGCTTTCTTCAACTAATAGACAAGCCCAGTTAGTTTAAAAAAAAATAAAGAAAAGAAAACAAAAAAGCCAAACCCAAACAGTTGCTTTACTGATTTAGAAATTACTATAGCTAATTTAACCTGTTGTTTGGATGACTAAATTCACCTGATAGCCAAATCAACCATGCATACGTAAATCCTAGAAATTAGAAGTTATCTAGACAGTGGCAACTTTCTAGTCAAAACACTAGTTGAGAAAGCTGAAAGCATAAAAGGTGAAATAACTCTTTCAAGGTCTCCTAATCTGGGTCTCTGTTCATAAGCTGCCAATTAAAAGGTTAAACTAACAAGAATCATTTATTTGATTCTCATTAAAATTACTTCTTTTACCTTTAATAAGCTTTCAAGAAAGGAATCTAAGAAAGGTCCAGATGAGAGAAATGATTAAATCCTTATAGGGTCTTTCTGCTTATTTATTCCTGGTTCTCTATTTACTTTGAAAGTCTAATCATGACATTTCCATTGCCTCTGACCCTTTCTTTTTTCTTGTAAATAGTGATGATCCAAAATTGCTTTCTGAACACCAAGTACCACTACCTTTCACCAACCCTCATCTAATTATTTATTTCTTTTCTTCTGTTGTCAAGTTAACAGTGTCTGTCGATATTTTTAGAAGACAAATCAGGTGTGAAGCAAGACAAATTTTAAAGTTTCTGGTACAGTAGATGATCAGTCCAAATATTTGTACTATACATGCTGTGCTTCATGGATGGCTGCTGATAATTATATTGAGGCCAATAAGCAAGGTTTTCCTCCAAGGCACAGATTGGGATTCAAAAATATTTGATAGAAACACAATTGAATTGGAAAGAATGATGGAATTTATTGCAATTAAGCTGAGCATAGTAGTTGAAACGAAATTCAGATAACAACTGTTATTGTCCTTTACTATCTGTGAGGAGATCGAGATTTATTTTACACAAATAATTCAAGTGCATTTTATTATGAAAAAAGAAACACCTTCCTACGGCCAATAAATTTAAGAAATTACAATCCTTTCTTCAGGTTTAAACACTGTAATGTTAAAGGTGATATATATGATTTATGGCTGGATGTGAAGGGAAAAAGAACAGCCGCTAGCCAACATCTGCCTTCCACAGAGTATTTTTTTCCCCTTTGCAAGTGTTTGAGAAAATGTTTGGCAGGGACTTTTTCCTGAATCACTATGATAAACGCATTGCTGAGCAAATGTATTCCAAATGAATAACATTGGCTTGTTTGTGAGATGGTTACCTATTTCTTTTCCAGTAATTCAATATTTTGCCTTCAGTAATAAATAAGGCCTTATTTTGGGGGCACTATTTCATTCTTTCATTCTACACTTCATGTAACTGTGTCCTGTCACCTTAGAGAGGCCATGAGTGCACAAAGGAAGCAGCTATTTCAAGGATTATGAATTTATCATCACAGGACTTGCATACTTTGTATGTCAGACAGATGCTGAGTGAGTGAAGTCGCTCAGTTGTGTCCAACTCTTTGCGACCCCGTGAACTGTAGCCCTCCAGGCTCCTCTGTCCATGGGATTCTCCAGGCAAGAATACTGGAGTGGGTTGCCATTTCCTTCTCCAGGGGATCTTCCCAACCCAAGGATCGAACCTGGGTCTCCTGCACTGCAGGCAGATGCTTTATCCTCTGAGCCACCAGGGAAGCCAGACAGATGCTACCTCTCATGATTAGAAACTGGGGTACTCTTTTAGTGAAAGAATCCAACTGGTAGGATTTGAATGGACTCTAAAGAAAATTTATTTCTAAAAGTTTTACAAATGAGACAGTAAGTTGTCAAAAGCCCTTGTTTTCCTAAAATTTCTACTGCTGGATTTTTTGAGGCTGCCTTGATTTCCATATTCTGAAGGGACTATATTATTTAAAATGCTTTTACTACCTTCCTAGTTAAATATGAGTAAATGGCATGTATTTTATATGTCAATTATGTACCAAACGGCATGACACACATTGTCTCTGTTACTATTCATTATAACCTCTGAACTATGTACTTTATTATCCTAATTTGGAGGACTTGAAAGTTAGGCTCGTATCAAATAACTTGGCCAAAATCACATAGCTGGTCCATCGTGGACTCAGAATTTGAACAATAGTTTGATTCCAGATGCTATGCTATATTTAAAGAGAGTCTATGTAGGTAGATAATAGATACATTAAATTGTAATACATGTGCATAATAAATATATGTGTATATTTATTTGAAATGATAGACCTCACAACTTATTAATAGTTAAGGGGTGGATACTACTGTAGATTTATAGCCATAATATATAACCAGCAACATTAAAAGGTGTTTGGAATATTGCTCTACATATCTGTTGAATGAATGAAAGATATGCTAAGTAAGTAGTATAGATTAAAAACTGCTTTTCAAGTTTAGAGGAGGAAGAAAGTAAGGAAGGTTTTCCCTTAAAAATGCAGCTTCATTTAAAACATATCATAATGAGAAGAACATTAACATTGCTTAGTTTAATAAAATAACATGATAACTATATCATTGAAAGACTCACATCTATCTCAGTATATTATTTCTGACGGTGACAATAGTGTTTTAACAGCAAGTGTTATTGTTAATAGACAATGTACTAAAACATTTTACTTATCTTAAAAATTTTGTCATATGAAAGTAAAGTCCAGGTTTCATAAGCCTGACTATCTATTAATAAAATATATCGAAATCTTTGACACATAATTTGTGCATAACAACATTTCTGGATTTGAAATTAAATTGTATATATATTTTTTATGTCTGAATTCACACAAGTTTCTGAGATTATTTTCAAAACTGTCTCTGAGGGATGAAAATTCCTTATGTTGACCATCTTCTGTTGAAACAGAGCTTTTTGTATTTCATAAAGTTCCATTCAACTGCAGCTTTATTTCATGCTTCCTTTCAAAATCTTATAGACTTCTCAATCTTTACTTTTCATGTATTGCTTTTTGTTTCTTTTCTTTCACTGTTTTGAAGCATTTTTTTTAAATTCCATACAATATTTAAGGAGATTTTGAACTGGAGTAATATAAAACTATCTGTATTCTATTCTATTCAATACTATATCTTATTCATTTCGATATGTATACCATTTTAGATTATTAACAATTCTCAAAAAGTGTAGGTATGGAATTTTCTTATATAGATTTATCCCCACTCAAATGAACAAATCAGATTTTGCTGTGTTGATAATTTTTTAGACAATTGGCATACTACTTGTTATGAAGCAGTAATTCACTAAGGACTTATATAACCTTACTGATTCCTTGAGTTTATCTAATGTTTAACAACATCTTTTCAAGGGGTGGTTTATGAACTGAGCAAATGTAGTTCTTCTAAAAACATTTTAAAGACAGTTTGCCTCTTACTTGTGCACTTTTTGTTACTCCAGGAAATGCTAAACTTTCCTGTGTTATTGATACAGTCATTTAATATAAATTCTTTCCCATCAAAAATTCTCTTAAACATTTATCTATGTTAATTCTTGCATGTTTAATATCAAAATTTCTGCTCAAATGAGCAAAACAAGCAATAATAATACCCGATGAGGGAAAAGAGTGTGCCCCTTGACAGGTCAAATAGATTTATGATTCATTCATACCATCATGAATGCATGCAATAGAGTATATGAGATGACCTATAAGAACTTCCATGAGGCTTAGTTGAGTGAGAAAAGTGCAGAAAAACATTGAAAGAGCAGAACTATAGGATGCACTCATTAGCAGCATTTCTTTGTTTGTTTTTTTATATATACTTTTCATTTTATTATTTGTTTTAATTCAATTTTATTTTTTTAACTTTACAATATTGTATAGGTTTTGCCATATATCAAAATGAATCCACCACAGGTATACATGTGTTCCCCATCCTGAACCCTCCTCCCACCTCCCTCCCCATACCATCCCTCTGGGTCGTCCCAGTGAACCAGCCCCAAGCATCCAGTATTGTGTATCGAACCTGGACTGGTACCCACAACTGCTCTTACAAAACTGTTCATTATAGTGCTAGAATTTGTGCTGTTGGATAAAATCTAGGGAAAACTTGTAGTTTACTGCTGTTAGAGAGTAAAACATCTTTCAATCATTTTGGCTTTAAAAAGACCCAGTTCAGTAATGAATACATCCAGTCAGTGTAATAATTAAAGATTTCAAAGTTAAAGCATCTCCTCTCTGTAGCTCAGGTTTGATGCTAAAGGGAAGGCTATTTGCCTGCCTGTGTTTTTATTCTTGCTCCCACAGTTGGTTAACCATGGCTTCTGACTCCTGCAGCATCAAAGGGGTGGTGGTAAAGGAAGAAAAAAAGAAAAATTACATAAAGGATCAGGGAAGACTTTACGTGACTAAGTTCTCCTAGTTGGCACTCTCTGGGCTTGGCAAATGTTGAAAGCTGACTACTTCTAATGGAGAGTTTGTGGGTTCTTTGGAGAGGTTCCCACAGCTGGACCTGTCTTCCTGCAATTCACTTGGCTTAGCCTGATGCAGATCTTTGTCTGGTGTTTTCCAGCTTCTGCCTAGTTCCCTGGGCATCTGCTGGTGCACTGCAGTCTCTGTCTGTTGAAGTCTCTTCACCACCCCAGATAGTCCTTTTAAGCAGGATTTATAACAGCTCTATACCAACTGTCTCTTGTGTGGCCCACATCTTGTTCACAGGAAAGACACACTTTTGGTTTTCTGTTGATTATTGTCATTGAGACATTAAGTCCATCTCTTAGTGACCCCATGGACCATAGCCTACTCCTCTGTCCATGGGATCTCTGAGGCAAGAATAGCGGAGTGGGTTGCCATTTCCTTCTCCAGGGGATCTTTTCACACCAAGGATCCAAATCTGTGTCTTCTGCATTGGCAGGTAGATTCTTTACCACTAAGCCACCTAGGAAGTCCTTTCTGATGATGGACCACAGTTAATTCCCAGTAATGACTCTGCACACTTCACCCAGTTCCCTTCAATTCTCTCACCTCTTAGCTCTGTCAGCACTGGGGTCATGTATCAAACTCTCCAAACGGTTTCTTTGCAGTTGTTGGCAGTAGGCTTGAGGTGAGGGTGAGCCCTGACATCCAGGATTCCAGGGGAGCAGGAATTGTCACTCTCAGTGGGTTATAGTTCTCTCAAGTGAACTCCTCTGTTCAGGCTCCAAGTCTGCCCTCCTCAACCACAATCTTTTCTATTCTAAACAGAAGTTTGGGAAATGGTCTGAAATGTAGTTTTCAGTCCTTTACTTTGCACATCCTGCCTAGATGTCAAGTAGTCAGACTGCAGGCCAAACTAAGATGGTTACTTTTTTTTTTTTTTTTGCCACACTGGATGGCATGCAAGATCTTAGTTCCCTGATCAGGGATTGAACCCATGGCCCCTGCAGTGGAATCATGGAGGCCTAACCACTGGGCCACTGGAGAAGTTTCAGGAGATGATTATGTTTGAATGTGCCTGCTATAATCCCATTTATATGTAGATTAGTTACTTATTGCTGCATAACAATATTACCACAAATTTAGTTGCTTATAACATCATGGATTTATTATTTCACGGCTTCTGTGAGTGAGGAGTCTGTGAGTGGCTTAACTGAGTCTTCTCTTCAGGGTCTCATAAGGCTGCAGTCAAGGTATCTCTTGGACTTGGGGTCTCATCTGAGGTTTAACTGGGAAAGGATCCACTATCAGCCTCACGTGGTTATTGGCAGCATTTAGTTCCTTATGGGTTGTTGAACAGAGGACCTATGTTTCTTATTGATTGTCCCCTGGGGGCTGCTCTCAATTTCTTTTCATGTGGACTTTTCCTAAATGGCCACTTGCTCCCTCAAAGTCACCCAGGAAAAATCATGAGAGAAGCCCATGTGCCACACCACAAAGACCCAGCCCAGACTAAAAATGCCACGACCACCACCAAGAAGTCAGGTTTTTCTTAAACATGCTGCCTTTTTATTGGATTTTGAAAGGCATTCAGTGATTTGCTCTTTCTCAGTAAAGTGTTCCTGCCATCTTAGAGAACCTGACTGTAAGCAAAATGAAGTTCACGTATGAATAGGACATCTATGTTCAGTTGTCATATATTTCTCTCTCTCCTTCTCCTGTCTTTAATCCCTTTCCTCCATTCTTTTTTCTTTTTCTGCCCCTCCTTCCTCCCTCCCTCCCTTCCTTTTCTCTTCTCTCTGACACATATACACACATACACACAATTAAGAAGTGAAAGAAACAAATTAATATCACTCAAATTGTTAACAAAACTCAGATGTGTTTCTAATTTGAGACCAAATTACAATTCCATTTTTAGTTTTTCCATACACAGCTGCATACCATGTTGTTCACAATTTACTCTTTGCCAACAGTATAGTTAAACATTGATTTTGCTTAAAATCTGAAAACAATATACATTTTTCCTTGAATATTGCCTTCAAGATCACAAACAGTCCTTTACTTATTCTTCATAAGAATTCTAAACTGTTCTCTTAAAGATGTTATTACTTATATGTATAAATAGATCTGTAAAACTGAAATACATTCTTCCCTATCACTTAGAGGTACCACAAGCCTTCAGGCCCATGTGGACTTGCCTTTTGGTACACCTACGCTACTTTTACACTGAACAGAATCACCCCTGATGCTGACTGCTGCCCACCATTATGATCTAACTGTTGTCTCTTTTCAATCATCTAAAATTACCTAGAATTAGAAACCCTGAAGAAACTTTAAATCATATTCTCTACTCAGTCACTTTCTCATATCATTGAGACCCATGTGGGTTGAGGAACTTGCTTTTGTCTACAAAGGAAATCCCATAGAGAGAAGAGGCTGGTGGGCTACAGTCCATGGGGTCGCAAAGAGTCATACATGACTTAGCAAATAAATAGCAAACATTATATACAAACTGGAGTACCTGCAACAACAATAATATTTTTTAAAAACCTGTAGCTTAATTGGAGGCTGATATGCTGAAGCAACAGAGAAGGCAATGGCACCCCACTCCAGTACTCTTGCCTGGAAAATCCCATGGGTGGAGGAGCCTGGTGGGCTACAGTCCATGGCGCCGCTAAGGGTCAGACACGACTAAGCGACTTCATTTTCACTTTTCACTTTCATGCATTGGAGAAGGAAATGGCAACCCACTCCAGTGTTCTTGCCTGGAGAATCCCAGGGACGGGGGAGCCTGGTGGGCTGCCGTCTATAGGGTCACACAGAGTCGGACACAACTGAAGCTACTTAGCAGTAGCAGCAGCATACTGAAGTAAATTTCTGTAAATCCATTGGAGAAAATTATTTCTTTTTATAGTTGCCTCTAGTCCTTTGTCAGAGAAGGCAATGGCACCCCACTCCAGTACTCTTGCCTGGAAAATCTCATGGATGGAGGAGCCTGGAAGGCTGCAGTCAATGGAGTCGCTGAGGGTCAGACACGACTGAGCAACTTCACTTTCACTTTTCACTTTCATGCATTGGAGAAGGAAATGGCAACCCACTCCAGTGTTCTTGCCTGGAGAATCCCAGGGACGGGGGAGCCCGGTGGGCTGCTATCTCTGGGGTCGCAGAGTTGGACACGACTGAAGTGACTTAGCAGCAGCAGCAGCTAGTCCTTTGTGTATCAGTTTTTATGTTCTTGTTTTCTGACTGACAAGAACAAGACTTTAAAATGTATGAGGTATTATTTTCTCCATCTTATAGGTAAGAAAAGTTTTAAGAATTTTCGAACTCTTTGTGAACATTTGTAAATTTGATGGAACATGTGAAAATAAACAAGTTACTAAAACTCCTATAAGGTTTCTAAAACTTGTTCAGATAGGATCAATAACAGTCACCTTACAGAGTTATCGAGATGGTCAAATGAAACAATGTCCACGGCATTTCCACTGCAGTGCAAGGCCTCTGCAAGCACTCAGTATGCGATCATGATCATGAAAAGAAAAATTACTGTCAATTTCCTAAAGTTTTTAATGTAAAATATGAATGGGGAATGATGTCCTTCAGAGAATTTTTAGCATACTCTGATGACAATGTTCAGGTGTATAAGTGAGTTCCTGAAGAATTTACAAATAAACAAAGCCATCCGGTGGGCCTTTATTCCAGGTCATTAGTCATCTTTCATGCAAAGTGCTTTCTCATAGACTTCCACCAGGCAAATTCTCTTGGACCAAGACTGAGGATTTCTGAGGTTTGATATGAAACAAAACGTACCCTGTTGACAGTTTGGACTAGCTGGTATACTGGAGCCCACAGCTATGATCAGAATGTGTTTAGGAGCACAAATCACATAGTTCTACTTCAATATAGGCCAGGGAAGGCTATAGGAAGTGTTCTCTACACTTAAGAGCAATTTGCTGTTCTCTTAAGAGAAAGATGCTATAAACCAAATGAAACAAAAAGTATGAAAGTGCTATTAATCCTCTAAGGAGAAGAAATGATCTAAGTCCAAAGGAGTGAAATTTGGTCAGCATGCTCAGCTATTGCCCTCAGTCCATATAGAGTTATAGTGAAACGTGATTCCAACCACCAAGTATTTTTCGAAACATTTCTCAGAGTGCTTCTAGTAGCTCCATCAATATACACCTATGCTCATTACAATGGGATAAAATGGGTAGTGATGCAGGAAGCTTTTGAATGATTTTTACAGAAAGAACCATAACTTGATTCAAACAAAAGCAGAGCCACTTCGAATTTCCCATCCTTTTCCACACTCTTTACTGAAAAGAGAGATCAGAGACAGAAAGAAGTAAATGGGCTTTGAGGAGCAAAGTGAAGACAGAAAAACACTTTTATATAGAAATCAAATAGTACTAAAATTGCAAAATAATACCAGACTTGGCAAACTCTAAAACAAATGTGTTTTAAATTTGACCCTGGAAGATTTCTGTGGTATAATCCCCAAAAAAGACTGAGTGAAGAGCCATCTCCATATAAATCCTTCTCAGTGGGAATTGTAGTTTATGCTTCCTTTATTTAGATTTGAGAGAAGAATTCAGCCCAATTGCCTTCAAAAGAGATTATTTAAGATAGAAGGCTAAGCAGGTGTACAAAGAATTTTGGATTAATAAAAATGTAATAATCTGTCTTTGAAGTCAGATAACAGAGTCCATCTGAGATCCATAATACTGCAAGTATTTATCTTAAATATAAAAATTAAGCAGTTTTTCTAGGGATGGAGTGAGCAAGAGGTAATGAGGGACAGCTCTGCCTGCCCTGGGCTAAGTTAAAATGGGTTTTGAGGAACACCAAAATGAGTGCCCAAGTGATCATTTTGAGTTGGCTCTTGGCAGGCCAGCAGTGCTATTTTTGAAAGCATATTTACTATGGAATAGAATATGCACACAGTTAAGAGCTCACGAGGCCTGGAGGTTCATTACTATTAATAATTGGTGGTCTCCTGCAGCAATATGTGAACCGTTAACTTCCAGAAGTTCAAGCTGGTTTTAGAAAAGGCAGAGGAACCAGAGATCAAATTGCCAACATCCACTGGATCATGGAAAAAGCAAGAGAGTTCCAGAAAAACATCTATTTCTGCTTTATTGACTATGCCAAAGCCTTTGACTATGGGGATCACAACAAACTGTGGAAAATTATAAAAGAGATGGGAATACAAGATCACCTGACCTTCCTCTTGAGAAACCTATATGCAGGTCAGGAAGCAACAGTTAGAACTGGACATGGAACAACAGACTGGTTCCAAATAGGAAAAGGAGTATGTCAAGGCTGTATATTGTCACCCTGCTTATTTAACTTATATGCAGAGTACATCATGAGAAGCGCTGGGCTGGATGAACCACAAGCTGGAATCAAGATTGCTGGGAGAAATATCAATAACCTCAGATATGCAGATGACACCACCCTTATGGCAGAAAGTGAAGAGGGGCTAAAAAGCCTCTTGATGAGAGTGAAAGTGAAGAGTGAAAAGGTTGGCTTAAAGCTCAACATTCAGAAAACGAAGATCATGGCATCTGGTTCCATCACTTCATGGGAAATAGATGGGGAAACAGTGAAAACAGTGTCAGACTTTATTTTTCTGGGCTCCAAAATCACTGCAGATGGTGACTGCAGCCATGAAATTAAAAGACGCTTACTCCTTGGAAGGAAAGTTATGACCAACCTAGATAGCATATTGAAAAACAGAGACATTACTTTGCCAACAAAGGGCCGTCTAGTCAAGGCTATGGTTTTTCCAGTAGTCATGTATGGATGTGAGAGTTGGACTGTGAAGAAAGCTGAACACCAAAGAATTGATGCTTTTGAACTGTGGTGTTGGAGAAGACTCTTGAGAGTCCCTTGGACTGCAAGGAGATCCAACCAGTCCATTCTAAAGGAGATCAGTCCTGGATGTTCATTGGAAGGAATGATGCTAAAGCTGAAACTCTTTGGCCACCTCATGTGAAGAGTTGACTCACTGGAAGACTCTGATGCTGGGAGGGATTGGGGGCAGGAGGAAAAGGGGACAACAGAGGATGAGATGGCTGGATGGCATCACCAACTTGATGGATGTGAGTTTGAGTGAACTCTGCAAGTTTGTGATGGACAGGGAGGCCTGGTGTGCTGCAATTCATGGGATTGCAGAGTCGGACGCAACTGAACAACTGAAATGAACTGAGATGACATAGGCAATTTGATTATTGATAAAAGCAAACAGCATTTTACTGAGTGGATTTATATAGGAACATTGAAGTGTCAAAGACTGAGTGATTCAGACAACTTCAGTACCTTATTGGGTGCAAGCGGTTGAGCTCCTCTCATCTAATTATAGATGATTGGCTTCCCCAGTGGCTGAGGTGGTAAAGAATCTGCCTGTAATGCAGGAGAGCCAGGTTTGATCCCTGGGTAGGGAAGATCCTCTGAAGGAGGAAATGGCAATCCACTCCAGTATTCTTGCCTGGAGAATTCCATGGACAAGGGAGACAGGTATGTATAGTCCATGGGATTGCAGAGTTGGACACAACTGAGTAATTTCATTTTTCACTTTCTAAAGTGCAATTATTCTAAAGTAACCTTTTCACTTTGCTTATAGTTTCCTTGGGAGGAGGGTTCAGGATGGGGAACACATGTATACCTGTGGCAGATTCATTTTGATATATGGCAAAACCAATACAATATTGTAAAGTTAAATAAAATAAAATTAAAAAAAATAAAGTAACCTTAAGTTCAAGGTCATGTTGGTTCTGAGAATGAAAATATGATATAGATGAAGGTAAACACCTTCATAGAGCTTATGCACAAATGAAATTCTGAGATAATATGCACATGTTCAAAAGAATTTTCATGCTACTTTTTCCCCCAAATGTTTTGTCATCTCAGAAGTTGCATTCATGTCCACAGTAGTGTCTACTTTAGAAATTGTTTCCTAATATGGTGCTTTCTTTTTAAGTAATGAATAAATTTTCATGTTGGTGCAGACAGGGAAATTGGAAACAAATTCATTGAAGAGACATTGTGTCTTATTCATCTTCATGCACTTTAGGTTAAAGTGGGTAAAATGTCCAGGCAAGGCTGCAGAATTTTTAAACAAGGGACTTAGCCCTTGTTTATTAGCCCTGTCTGAACGCGACCTTATAGTCATCTTACAAGCAATAACAAAGCATGTTTGTTTTAACTCTGATGGTGTGTTGATTTGGAGTGAATCTGGCACATAGAGTTTAATGATAGCCCAAACCCACCATACCCTCCCTTGGTGCCTCTAAAGCACACACAAAATTCAACTTAGCTATTTAATAAAACTGTGCTAATTGGAATTGACATAAAATACACTGTATATTTGATGTATTTATGTAAAATGTATGCATTATATTACTTATAGTCATCCCTAGGTGTCTACGGAGGATTAGTTCCTGGACACACCCCAACACTCCTGCTGATAGCAAAATCTGTGGATGGATACTCAAGTCCTTTACATAAAATGGAGCAGTATTTACTCTCCATTCCTTTTACATTTCTTTTACTCTTCACTTACATATAAAGTAAATAGTTCATAGGAGCATATGAACTATGCTCATTCTCCCTTACACTTTAAATCATCTCTAAAAACTGACACTAATAATATGTAAATGATTTTCAGGTAGTTATAAATACCACGTAGTTGTAAATGCTATGTAAATACTTGCTGGCACACAGCAAATTCAAGTTTTTCCTTTTGGAACTTTCTGGAATTCTTTTTTAATGTTTTCTGTCAGCAGCTGGTTGAATCCCTGGTTGTGTGCATACAAAGGTCCGACTGTATGCACACACATGTGCACACACATAGGTACATTAACACCCGTGTATATATTGCAACCCAGCTGTTGCTGTTCACCTCAACCCTTGCATCACATGCTGTTAGCAGAGTCAGCATTTATCCTATGTCACTTTGTGTTACTTCTTTTCTTATGTTTATTTTCTCCTTTCCCAAGTATAGTAGCTTTGAAAATAATCTTACACACAAATGTGAGGTATTGGGCATCATATGTTGTTGTTGCTGTTGTTTCGTCATTAAGTTGTGTCCAGCTCTTTGGAACACCATGGACTGCAGCACACCAGGCTTCCTTGTCCTTCACTATCTCCTGGAGTTTGCTTAAATTCATATCCATATCTGTTGCTGCTCACTTCAACCCTTGTATCACATACTGCTGACAGAGTCAGCATTTATCCTACCTCACTTTGTGTTGCTACGTTGGGTCGGTGATGCCATCCAACTGGTTATCTCATCTTCTACTGCCCCTTTCTCATTTTACCTTCAATCTTTCCCAGCATTAGGGACTTTTCCAGTGAGTCAGGTCTTTGCATTTGGTGGCCAAAGTGTATTTGTAGCCAAAAAATATATACCAGTATGAATCAAAATAGGTTACTTTTATTTCCTCTTTTGGCAATAGTGTGAAGGTATGGGATGGTGTCGTTTCACCTTTAAAAAGAAATAAGGATGTGTCACAAACATATCTCTCTTTTTTAAGGGATGATACAGACTTTGAGCCACTAACTGTAATCACTACGCTGCATTACCCTGAGCTCTTAAAAAGGCTACGGCTTCAACCAGACTTCACTGGGGCTTCCCAGGTGGTGCTAATGCTAAAGAACCCACCTGCCAGTACAGGAGACATAAGAGACATGGGTTCGGTCCCTGGGTTGGGAAGATCCCCTATAAGAGGGCATGGCCACCCACTCCAGTATTCCTGCCTGGAGAATGCTATGGACAGAGGAGTCTGGCGGGCTACAGTCCACAGGATCACAGAGTCAGACATGACTGAAGCAGCTTAGCACAGCAGACTTCACTGGATGCCTGCATGTGCTTGCATGAGTAGTTTTTAATGACTGTGTGACCTGATTTTTCAATTAAAAAAAGAGTTGGTATTTACATTTAGAATTGGGAGGAGAGGAGAGAAAAGAGAGAAAGACAGTGTGATACAATTTCACTTCTCAGTGAAGTCAAACCCTCAACTCTGCAACATATATTCACAATATATCTCTGATTATTGAATATTGATTACTGGCCGTGGCTTTACAATGCCCAGAAAAGTTTTCAATCAGCATAACAACTATTAGAAATACATATAATTTCTCAAAACAAAATCATTTTAAAGGTATAATTTAACATATTTTTTCTAAGACATAAGAAAGTAACTGGTGGAAACAGCAGAAAACTTATCACATAATCAAATATCAAAAGGTGTTGCATTGCCAAAAATGTCTGGGAATCTCTTTGCTGTGCCATCCCATTTCTTTCTTTATTTTGCTCTAGCCTGAAATGGTGCACAACATATTCCACTTCCTTTTTCTCTTAAAACCTGGTTATAGCTCTGTTTAGTTTGAGGTCAGTCTAACCATACCCCTCCTTAGTTAGAGGCTGTGTAACCTCAGCGTAGGCGGCTGAAATAGTGCCCCTTCTGGTTGGCTAAAGGACAGGTTAATGAAAACAGATCATTTCGTAGTAGTCTGGCCTCAAAAAGGAAAAGCAAAGTGAATTTTCTCAGTTTTCCAAACAACAGTTCTATGAAAGAAGCACACCCATATGGCTTATTGGTATTTATTCCATAAAGTCAAGCTAAAAATCTAAACTGGGAACATTTACTGTAAAGCATTCAATTATGTGAGTTTTGTTTATTTGATTTATGATACAAAAAAACCTTGTTTTAAAAAAATTTCTCTTCCATAACAGCTACCAAATAAAAAAGAATATGATTTTCTAATGACAGACCCTGAAGGACTGGTGTTTGTCAGGAGAATCTTGACAGGAGTTTCTAAAGCCACTTATAATTCTGATGGATTAGTGTGATCATTTTATTGCTATTTATCTTTTGATGTTAATTGCTTTTAACTTTCACAGGTTTATCTATTAACCTGTTCCCTGGGGACGAAGACAATGTTTGTGTCAAATCTCTAATTCCATTCAGTTCAGTTCAGTTACTCAGTCGTGTCCAACTTTTTGTGACCCCATGGACTGATTCCATTAACAAATGCTTACATTAAAAAACAAAACCAAAAAGCTGATATTTCTTAGGGTTGAGCATTCTCAAAGGAATAAATTTAATTTTAAGGAGTTTAATTTGAACTATGACTACTGTGAATACATAATTGTGCCTTTTCAAAATTGTTGGCCCCTCAAGTGAGGATCAGGAGCTGGCTAATCTTTTATGTTTATTCTTTTACTATCAAGTACCATTCATGTGGCATAGCTCCTCTCCGCCGTGCTCCTAGGGCGCCGCGCAGCCGGTGGGGTACTCACAGAAAACTAGTCAATCTAATCACACCAGGACCACACCCTTGTCTAACTCAATGAAACTAAGCCATGCCCGTGGGGCAACCCGGGATGGGTGGGTCATGGTGGAGAGATCTGACAGGGTGTGGTCCGCTGGAGAAGGGAATGGCAAACCACTTCAGTATTCTTGCCTTGAGAACCCCATGAACAGTATGAAAAGGCAAAATGATAGGATACTGAAAGAGAAACTCCCCAGGTCAGTAGGGGCCCAATATGCTACTGGAGATCAGCAGAGAAAGAACTCCAGAAAGAATGAAGGGATGGAGCCAAAGCATAAAAAATACCCAGCTGTGGATGTGTCTGGTGATAGAAGCAAAGTCCAATGCTGTAAAGAGCAATATTGCATAGGAACTTGGAATGTCAGGTCCATGAATCAAGGCAAATTGGAAGTGGTCAAACAAGAGATGGCAAGAGTGAATGTTGACATTCTAGGAATTAGCGAACTCAAATGGACTGGAAGGGGTGAATTTAACTCAGAGGACCATTGTATCTACTACTGCGGGCAAGAATCCCTCAGAAGAAATGGAGTGGCCATCATGGTCAACAAAAGAGTCCGAAATGCAGTACTTGGATGCAATCTCAAAAACGACAGAATGATCTCTGTTCGTTTCCAAGGCAAATCGTTCAATGTCACAGTAATCCAAGTCTATGCCCCAACCAGTAACGCTGAAGAAGCTGAAGTTGAAGAGTTCTATGAAGACCTACAAGACCTTTTAGAATTAACACCCCAAAAAGATGTCCTTTTCATTCTAGGGGACTGGAATGCAAAAGTAGGAAGTCAAGAAACACCTGGAGTAACAGGCAAATTTGGCCTTGGAATACGGAATGAAGCAGGGCAAAGACTAACAGAGTTTTGCCAAGAAAATGCACTGGTCATAGCAAATACCCTCTTCCAACAACAAAAGAGAAGACTCTATACATGGACATCACCAGATGGTCAACACCGAAATCAGATCCATTATATTCTTTGCAGCCAAAGATGGAGAAGCTCTATACAATCAGCAAAAACAAGACCAGGAGCTGACTGTGGCTCAGACCATGAACTCCTTATTGCCAAATTCAGACTGAAATTGAAGAAAGTAGGGAAAACCACTAGATCATTCAGGTATGACCTAAATCAAATCCCTTATGATTATACAGTGGAAGTGAGAAATAGATTTAAGGGCCTAGATCTGATAGAGTGCCTGATGAACTATGGAATGAGGTTCGTGACATTGTACAGGAGACAGGGATCCAGACCATCCCCATGGAAAAGAAATGCAAAAAAGCAAAATGGCTGTCTGGGGAGGCCTTACAAATAGCTATGAAAAGAAGAGAAGTGAAAAGCAAAGGAGAAAAAGAAAGATATAAACATCTGAATGCAGAGTTCCAAAGAATAGCAAGAAGAGATAAGAAAGCCTTCAGCGATCAATGCAAAGAAATAGAGGATAACAATAGGATGGGAAAGACTAGGGATCTCTTCAAGAAAATCAGAGATACCAAAGGAACATTTCATTCAAAGATGGGCTCAATAAAGGACAGAAATGGTATGGACCTAACAGAAGCAGAAGATATTAAGAAGAGGTGGCAAGAATACACAGAAGAATTGTACAAAAAAGAGCTTCACGACCCAGATAATCATGATGGTGTGATCACTGACCTAGAGCCAGACATCCTGGAATGTGAAGTCAAGTGGGCCTTAGAAAGCATCACTACAAACAAAGCTAGGGGAGGTGATGGAATTCCAGTGGAGCTCTTCCAAATCCTGAAAGATGATGCTGTGAAAGTGCTACACTCAATATGCCAGCAAATCTGGAAAACTCGGCAGAGGCCACAAGATTGGAAAAGGTCAGTTTTCATCCCAATCCCAAAGAAAGGCAATGCCAAAGAATGCTCAAACTACCGCACAATTGCACTCATCTCACATGCTAGTAAAGTAATGCTCAAAATTCTCCAAGCCAGGCTTCAGCAATATGTGAACCGTGAACTTCCGGATGTCCAAGCTGGTTTTAGAAAAGGCAGAGGAACGAGAGATCGAATTGCCAACATCCGCTGGATCATCGAAAAAGCAAGAGAGTTCCAGAGAAACATCTATTTCTGCTTTATTGACTATGCCAAAGCCTTTGACTGTGTAGATCACAATAAACTGTTGAAAATTCTGAAAGAGATGGGAATACCAGACCACCTGATCTGCCTCTTGAGAAATCTGTATGCAGGTCAGGAAGCAACAGTTAGAACTGGACATGGAACAACAGACTGGTTCCAAATAGGAAAAGGAGTACGTCAAGGCTGCATATTGTCACCCTGTTTATTTAACTTATATGCAGAGTACATCATGAGAAATGCTGGACTGGAAGAAACACAAGTTGGAATCAAGATTGCTGGGAGAAATATCAATCACCTCAGATATGCAGATGACACCACCCTTATGGCAGAAAGTGAAGAGGAACTCAAAAGCCTCCTGATGAAAGTGAAAGTGGAGAGTGAAAAGGTTGGCTTAAAGCTCAACATTCAGAAAACGAAGATCACGGCACCTGGTCCCATCACTACATGGGAAATAGATGGAGAAACAGTGGATACAGTGTCAGACTTTATTTTTCTGGGCTCCAAAATCACTGCAGATGGTGACTGCAGCCATGAAATTAAAAGATGCTTACTCCTTGGAAGAAAAGTTATGACCAACCTAGATAGCATATTCAAAAGCAGAGACATTACCTTGCCAACAAAGGTTCGCCTAGTCAAGGCTATGGTCTTTCCTGTGGTCATGTATGGATGTGAGAGTTGGACTGTGAAGAAGGCTGAGCGCCGAAGAATTGATGCTTTTGAACTGTGGTGTTGGAGAAGACTCTTGAGAGTCCCTTGGACTGCAAGGAGATCCAACCAGTCCATTCTGAAGGAGATTAGCCCTGGGATTTCTTTGGAAGGAATGATGCTAAAGCTGAAACTCCAGTATTTTGGCCACCTCATGTGAAGAGTTGACTCATTGGAGAAGACTCTGATGCTGGGAGGGATTGGGGGCAGGAGGAGAAGGGGACGACAGAGGATGAGATGGCTGGATGGCATCACTGACTCGATGGATGTGAGCCTGGGTGACCTCCGGGAGTTGGTGATGGACAGGGAGGCCTGGCATGCTGCAGTTCATGGGGTCACAGAGAGTTGGACACGACTGAGCGACTGATCTGATCTGATCTGATCTGACCATTCATGTAATAACACAAATCCCCAGGCTTTGACTCAAAAATAAGAGCTTGAGATGCAAATCTATGTTATGAATGAAGGCTTCTGTAGGTTTATGCATGATAGAGAACATTTATCTTTCCCCTGAACATGAACTCCATCATCCCAATAAGAACACCAGGCAGTGGTTTCCCTTAGGCAGCTTTGTAGGAGGTAGTCACATTTATGTATAGAAATTGGAAGATGAATTATAACTCACATTACTGAGTTCTCTCCTGTGCCAGCCCCTGTTTGAAGAACTTCACATAACTTCACTCAAGTAATCCACTTCCCAGCCTATGAAGTAGCTACTAATTATCCTCCCCTTATTAAATATGAGAGAGATTAAAAAAAGATTTTAATCATATTGCCCAGGGTCACAAAGCCAATAAGTTTGGGAGCTAACATTTTGAACCTAGGGAGTTTGGTTCCCAAGGTTTTTATCTTGATCATTTGATACACATAAACCAAGCAGAGATATTTTTACAAAATTTTAAATCATGGATTCTAATATAAATATTTTAAATTTGATAATAAAAATGTGAAGAAAAAGTATGTGTTCGATATATACTGATCACTGGTACAAGTACATAATTTTGCTAGCTACTATAAATGATTCAGCTATGCATAAAAAATTCCTCTAGGAAATTGCAATTTAGCAGCAGAGGGAAGTATACAACCAATATAATGTAATATGTGATGGCACCATATGACTGTGTGAACACAATGTACTTATGAAGCTCAGAAAAGAGACAGATGATATTACTTTTGTTCTAGGGTGGATAGCATCCAAACTAAATCTCAAGTGTCAGTTGGGGATTTATTTTAAAAAGTTTTGAATGTCATGTGAAATACTTTTAGGTTGCAGAGAACCTCTAAAGATTCTTGTGTTGGCAGATGAAATGTTCAAGAAAGTTAAATAATGCAAGAAAAATCTCTTTGAAAATGGCAAAATTTAATTTGTATATAAAGACTATTATTTTATCATGTATAATAATAGACATCCCCATAATGGATCACAGACTTGTAACGGTGAAGGAACTTGTGTAAGTCAATGAAGCTATCAGCCATGCTGTGCAGAGCCACCCAAGACAGACAGGTCATAGTGAAGAGTTCTGACAAAATGTGGTCCATTGGAGGAGGGAATGAAAAATCACTCCAGTATTTTTGCCATGAGAACCCCATGAACAGTATGAAAAGGCACAAAGATATGACACTGGAAGGTGAGCCTCCCAGGTCAGAAGGTGTCCAATGCTCCTAGGAAAGGGTGGAAGGCAATTACTAATAGCTCCAGAAAGAATGAACCGGCTGGGTGCAAGCAGAAACAATGCTCTTGTTGGATGTGTCTGGTGTGAAAGTAAAGTCTGATGCAGTAAAGAAAAATATTGCATAGGTACCTGGAATGTTAGGTCCATGAATTAAAGTAAACTGGATTGGTCAAACAGGAGATGGCAAGAATGAGCACTGACATTTTAAGAATCAGTGCACTAAATGACAGGAATAGGAAAATTTAATTCAGATGACCATTATATATACTACTGTGGGCAAGAATCCCTTAGAAGAAGTGGAGTAGCCCTCAAAGTCAACAAAAGAATCTGAAATGCAGTACTTAGGTGCTATCTCAAAAGCAACAGAATGATCTCTGTTCATTTCCAAGGCAAACCATTCAATGTCACAGTAATACAAGTCTATGCCCTAACTACTAATGCCAAAGAAGCTGAAGTTGACCAGTTCTGTGAAAACCTACAAGACTTCTAGAATTAACATCAAAATAAAGATGTTCTTTTCATCACAGGGGATTGGAATGCAAAGTAGGAAGTCAAGAGATACCTAGAGTAACAGGCAAGTTTGGCCTTGGAGTACAAAATGAAGCAGGGCAAAGGCTAACAGAGTTTTGCCAAAAGAACACACTGGTCACAGCAAACACCCTTTTCCAACAACTCAAGAAACAATTCTACACATGGACATCACCAGATGGCCAATACTGAAATCAGATTGATTATATTCTTTGAAGACAAAGATGGAGAAGCTCTACACAGTCAGCCAAACAAGACTGGGAGCTGACAATGGCTCGGATCATGAGATTCTTATTGCAAAATTCAGATTTAAACTGAAGTAGGGAAAACCACTGGGAAATTCAGATATGACCTAAATCAAATCCCTTATGATTATACAGTGGAGGTGACAAATACATTCAAGTGATTAGATCTGGTAGAAAGAGTGCCTGAAGAACGATGGTTCATAACATTGTGCAGGAGGCAGTGACCAAAACCATCCCAAAGAGAAAGAAATGCAAGAAGCAAAGTGGTTTGCTTAGGAGGCTTTATAAATAGCTAAGGAAAAAAAGAGAAGCAAAAGGCTAGGGAGAAAGCGAAGGGTATACCCAAGTGAATGCAGAGTTCCAGAGAATAGAAAGGAGGGATAAGAAGGCCTTCTTAAATGAATAATGCAAAGAAGTAGAGGAAAACAACTGAATTGGAAAGAATAGAGATCTCTTCATGAAAACTGGAGATATCAAGGGAACATTTCATGCAAGGATAGGCATGATAAAAGACAGAAAAGGTGAGGACTTAACAGAAGCAGAAGTGGCAAGAATGCACAGAATAACTGTTTACAAAAGGTTTTAATGATAACCACCATGGAGTGGCCACTCACCTAGAGCTAGACATCCTGGAGTGGGAAGTCAAGTGGACCTTAGGAATCATTACTGCAAACAAAGCTAGTGGAGGTGATTGAGCTATTCCCAATCCTAAAAGATGATACTGTTATAGTGTTGCACTCAACATGCTAGCAAATATGGAAAACTCAGCAGTGGCCATAGAACTGGAAAAGGGCAGTTTTACTCCAATCTCAAAGAAGGGCAATGCCAAGGAATGTTCAAACTACCTTACAATTGTGCTTATTTCACATGCTATGTTTATGCTTTAGTTTATACTCAAAATCTTTCAAGCTGGGCTTCAGCAATACGTGAACCAAGAACTTCCAGATGTATAAGCTGAGTTTAGAAAAGGCAGAGGAACCAGAGATCAAATTACCAACATTCATTGAATCATAGAGAAAGCAAGCGAATTTCAGAAGAACATCTACTTCTGCTTCCTTGACTACGCTAAAGCCTTTGACTATGTAGATCACAACAAACTGTGGAAAATTCTTAAAGAAAAGGAATACCAGACCGCCTTACCTGCCTCTTGAGAAACTTGTAATGTGGGTCAAGAAGCAACAGTCAGAATCAGAAATGGAAAAACAGAATGGTTCCAAATCTGGAACCATTTATACTGTCACCTTGTTTATTTAACTTTTATGTCGAGTGTGTGTGTGTGCGCACTAGGTTGCTTCAGTCATGTCCGACTCTTCTTGACCCCATGGATTGCAACCTACCAGGCTCCTCTGTCCAGGAGATTACCCAGGCAGAATACTGGAGTGGTTTCCATGTCCTTGTCCAAGGAATATTCACAACTTAGGGAATAAATGCGCGGCTCTTGCATTGCAGGCTAATTCTTTACTGCTGAGCCACTGGGAAAGACTTTTATGCAGGTGAGTGAGTGAGTGAGTGAAGTCACTCAGTCTTATCCGACTCTTTGTGATCCTGTGGACTGTAGCCCACCAGGCTCCTCCGTCCATGGGATTCTCCAGGCAAGTATACTGGAGTGGGATGCTATTTCCTTCTCACATTATGTGAAATGGTGGGCCGTATGGAATTAAGATTGCCAGGAGAAATATCAATAACCTCAGATACACAAATCATACCACTCTAATGACAGAAACTGAAGAGGAATTAAAGAGCTTCTTGATGAGGGTGAAAGAGGAGAGAGAAAAATCTGGCTTAAAACTCAATATTAACAAAACTAAGATCCTGGTGTCTGGTCTCATCACTTCATGGCAAATAGAAGGGGAAAAAGTGGAAGCAGTGACAAATTTTCTTTTCTTGGCCTCCAAAATCAGTGCGAATGGTGACTGCAACCATGAAATTAAAAGATGTTTGTTCCTTGGAAGAAAAGCTATGACTAAGCTAGATAACATATTAAAAAGTAGACATCATTTTGTTGACAAAGGTCCATATAGTCAAATCTATAGTTTTTCCAGTAGTCATATACAAATGTGAGAATTAGACAATAAGAAGGCTGAGTGCCAACGTATTGATACCTTCTAATCATGTTGCTGGAGAAGACTCTTGACACTGTCTTAGACATTAAGGAGATGAAGCCAGTCAATGCTTAAGGAGATCAACCCTCAATATTCATTGGAAGGACTGATGCTGAAGCTTCAATACTTTAGCCCCCTGATGCAGATAGCCGACTCATTGGAAAAGACCCTGATGCTGGGAATGATTGAAGACCAAAAGAGAAGATGGCAGAGGATGAGATGGTTAGATAACACCATCTCAAAAGACATATGAATTTGAGCAAACTCCAGGAGATAGTGAAAGATATGGGAACCTGCAGCCTGGTGTGCTGCAGTCTACGGGGTCACAAAGAGTCAGGCACGACTTTACAACTGAACAACAATGTTAGACATAATGTTACATGTCATATTTTATTTATATTGTATCAGGTATATAATGTAATGATTTCTATATCATAAAGTATAAGATTTCAATGATTTATGGGGAAAATTCAGGTGGAAAACTTTAGTAATAGATAACATTTATTGAATGCTTAGTATTATCTGCAATATCTTATATGTTTCAAGTTAGATTTATTACCCTCAATGGTAATGGAGGAAAATACAGCTTAGGAAGTTTGAGAAATTGCCCCCGGTTGTCACAAGGCTTGTAGTAGAGGGCCAAATTTGAACCCAGATCTGTCTGATTACAGAGCATATGCTGCTTCCACTTCACTGTATTATCATTTGTACATTTGATCTATTTATGGAGAAGAAAAATATACAATATATTAGGAGCTGAACAAGGTGCTGAGCTAAAACACAAACAGACAAAAATAATCCTGTTTTCATATGGCCTAAAAAGCCCATGTATTTTCATTGAATGCCTAAAATGTACATGGCATTATGAGAAGTGAAAAATATACATGAAGTCTCTGCCCTCCAGTTGCTCCATTTATAAGTATATATATAACTACATAGGATTCCCTGGTAGCTCAGCTGGTAAGGAATCCACCTGCAATGCAAGGGATCCCAGTTTGATTCCTGGGTTGGGAAGTTCCCCTGGAGAAGGGATAGGCTATCCACTCCAGTATTCTTGGGCTTCCCTGGTGGCTCGGACAGTAAAGAATATACCTACAATGTGGGAGACCTGGGTTTGATCCCTGGGTTGGGAGGATCCCTTGGAGGAGGGCATGGCAACCCACTCTAGTATTCTTGCCTGAAGAACCCCCACGGACAGAAGAGCCTGGCAGGTTACAGTTCATAGGGTCACAAAGATTTGAACACGACCGAGCAACTAAGCACACAGCACAGCACATACAAATATATATATATAATTTGTATACATGTAATAAGTCAAATTTCAGTGCTAAGTATATGTTGTAACCAATAGGCACAAAACAAGAGTGTATAGGGTAGAAATCACAGTGGAATGGAAAGGCTGAGAAGGCTTTATGGCAGACATAGACTGCTGCCCGACTGTGAAGGATGGAGAGGACCCAGAAGGATAGGAGTGAGGAAGGCATTTCAAGCAGAATTGAAAATAAGAAGCAAGGCAGAAGTGCTGAAAAGCTCACTCTTGTACAAAAGAATATTTAAAAAATGTCCTCAGCTATACTCAGTTTCACTGTGGCCATGTGGGAGGTTTACATGGGAGAAAAACAGGGCAGCGGACTAAAACAGTAAGGTGGGATCACAGTGCAAAGAGCCCTGAATAAACTAGGATAGGAGTTTAGATTTTTCAGGAGAACTTGGAAGGGTAAGTTGAGGACTTGAAATCTACAATAAAAAATATTCACTGAAGAACTTAGAATACATTTTCCATGATGAAAATGTATTGTTATAAACCCTGGCTTTCCTTCACTACTTTGACTAAATACTAATATTACCCAAGGATGTTCCAAATGAATCCCTGCCATACCTGTCTTCCAAGTCACATCTCACAATCTCTTCACTTTCAACAAGCTATTCACAACTTGCACATCTGGTCTAGTGGTACCTCTGGATGTGTTCTGCTAAGGTCACTGCTCTGCCTGGAAGGCCCTCATTCCTCAGCTTCATGACCCTGGTTCTGTTTCCTTTGAGACCTTGCTAAAGGCTCCAGTTCTCCTAGGTGCCTTCCCAGACTAACTTCCTTCCTTTGAGATCAGCTCCCGGCTTTGTATTCCTTGGCGGTGTATCTGTAGGTATGTTATTTTGGCTTTACTTACGGTGTCTACTTGTTGTCTGTGTATTACCTTTGTCTTCCTTGGGGGTCCATGAATTTGTCTTCATTTTTTAAGTATTCTTGAATGCAATTAGCATACTGCTTTGAAAAGAGGAGAATACAAACAAACACCCTTGAACTCAGTTTTGTTTCTCTGGATTAGGTTATCTTTGGTTTGAAGGTCACAATAATAACTAACAATAGTGAATCAAATTGAATCATCATTTATAATATTTTGGATCTGATTATAAAATAAGATTTTAAAACATTTCTACATCTAAAATTTCACTGTGGTTTGGCAAAATCTTTTTTTTTTTCATTATGAACCCTATCTTAATTGGAAAATTTAATGGAAACTTCACTGAGTCTTATCTGGAGACATTTATAGCTTCTTATAATTTATTTTCTATCTTCCAGTTCAAGTCAAACAAAAAAGTATGCAGTTTTTCTTTTATAAATGTAGCCTCTTTGGAAAGAAAATGCTTGTCAATCATAGGTTTTAAGGATCATTTTCCCTGATAACTCCTTTAATTAAGGAAAGCATGCTGTAGAATGTAGAAGCCCACTGTCCCCAGACCTCACCTTTCAAATGCAACTTTCAACCTAATAAAACTCTAATCATCCTACAGATCAGTATTTAAAATAGCATATCTATTTGATCTCTGTGTTTTCAGTGTCTCTACTACCCCAAATAAGCCTCCATTTTCCTTCCTCCTCTCTTTACTTTTATTACATTTATTTAATAGGTTCATAGAAGGGTTTGAAATTTTTAAAAGTATAGTGAAGAAATCTCCATTTAGTATTGGCCTCATTAGGTCATTATTGAAATATGTTAACACTGGCTTTTTTATAAATGAATACATAGGTAATTATTAACTTGATGGAGTATTTTTATTCTTAGTATGAGCAATCAATTATAGTACACCTTGTTATATGAAATACAAATGCAATGTGATATGGAAGTTCAGAAGGGATTTAGAGGAAGTACTTAGAGAATCAGTTACTTTAAAGTGAATTTTAAAGTTCACCCAACATTCTTATAAATTGAGTGTAAGAAAGCAAAAGCGTTGGAAGCAGAGCATACATGAGTAAAAAATATGAAGACATTAATACCTGTTCAAACAATGGTGACTGATTTCATCTAGTTACATGCTGATGCATGAAAGGGAGGAAAGTGACTTGCACTTTAGTGAGACATCAATAAATTTGATGTCATAGTCTCTTTATTTACATATGTAATATATAGACACATATACATGAGCACACCATATATATATATATATATATATATACACGCACAACAAATTATTTGTTAATTATTAGTTTTGTGTAAGTTGTTCTAAATGGCTTATAAATGTTGATATTCATTCTACATTATAGTCTTATAAGGTAGATACTATTATTATTCCTAGTTTGTAACTATGGAATCTGAGGCCCAGACTGTTTAAGAAACTTAACCAAAATCACAAAGCCAGTAATGGCATAGCCTGACTTTGTTCAAATGGTCTGACTATAGAGTCCTTGTTGCATTTTCTTTGTTAAGAATGCAAGAAATAATCACTTGCCATTGTTCCCAATTTTCAAGTAAAACGCAGTTTAGCCTTTAACACTTTAGTTGCTTGAAAACTCTGTATGAAAAAAAAAATAATGTAATGGTAAGACAAAACTTTGAATAGGAATGTGTTGGGTGAATATTCAGTAAATAGGTAAAATGAGTGTGGGTTATTCACTGAATCTTTGACTCAATATTCATAGACTCAGACAAATGAATATTTATCTGCATGTATAATTTTTGTTTTCTTTATATAAGAAAAATCAGAGCAGGCACAAAATGTAAAGGCATTATTTCAATTCAGTTCAGTTGCTCAGTCCTGTCTGACTCTTTGCAACCCCATGGACTGCAGCACGCCAGGCCTCCCTGTCCATTACCAATTCCTGGACTTTACTCAGACTCATGTCCATTGAGTCAGTAATGCCATCCAAGGCATTATTTAGTGGCTGGAAATTTAAAGTTTACCATGTGCATAAACACATTGGAAAGATATAAAATTAGTAACATTTTGATTCTAAAAAATAACCAATCTATAAACAATTATGCAATTAATTTTTCTTCCAGAAAGTAACCCACATAGACTTTGAGGAGTCATAATAGGAAGAAAGTTAAAGGTGTGTGGCTTCTATAAAGCTTTTGATTCTAAAAAATAACCAATCTATAAACAATTATGAATTAATTTTTTTGTAACTTGGGGAAGAAAGTTAAAGGTGTGTGGCTTCAGTGAGTTGTGCTAAGAAATGTTGTGTTAGTCACTTAGTTGTGTCTAAGTGACTCTTTGTGACCTCATGGACTGTAGCCTGCCAGACTCCTGTGTCCATGGGATTCTCCAGGCAAGAATACTGCAGTGGGTTGCCATTTCCTTCTCCAGGGGATCTTCCTGACCCAGGGATTGAACCCAGGTCTCCTGCCTTGCAGGAAGATTCTTTACCATCTGAGCTATAGGGAAATCCTATATTAAGAAATGGAAGGAGCCATAATGATTACTATTCTCTTTCCCTTTAGCTACCATGGCCATTCTTGAGTTAACCATTTATTATTTAGAGTTCCTATCCAGCTTCATTTTATCCAAATTGCTTTATTTGACTGTTGTAAACAGTCTTCCTGGTCGAAAGCCTCCTTCTCATTAGACCCAAAAGGAGAATCCAAAGATGTACATGGAATCACACTAAAAGAGTGTTGAACATATTAATAGCCTAGTGTCCATGACTCACAGTCATGAATGGTTCCCGTTAAAGAGCAACCGGTATAACCCCATGTTGGTTAGTTTTCATAAGTTTATCAGATAAAATGGCTCAGGAAGGATGAAAGTTCCAGGCAAGGATTTTAAGGGGAATATATTTTAGTGAGCATTGGGAAAAGCTTAAATGTATTGCTATGTATTCTAGTGAAGGAGGACTATAAAACTACATCTGGTCAGTTATTTCTATAAAATGTCACCTCCTCTCTATCTGCATCTCCTCCCAAAATAATACACACATATCTTCTTACTATATTCTGTCTATTGCTTTGCAAAGGGCTGGGGCTGATAAATATAAATTCTTCTTGATTTATATGGAAAAAGAGCTCTTTGTTTTCTCTTGATGTGGTATAAAACTTTAGCCACCTGGCTTCTGGCCCTCCCTTCAACAGCAATAAGCTAGATGGTATATTGATGAACATTCCCACTTCCCTGCTCTCATCTGCACAAAAGTATAAAACTGTATCTTCTTCCTAGGACTGTTGTAATCATTAAATGACATAGCCAATGTATATTCTAGGAAAGTCTTGCTTTTTTCTGAGGTGCTTTGTTTTCTTGATTCTGCTAACTGATAAGGAGCACAGTGTAAGTGAGAAACAGCAGGAAAGATTAAAGTTGTGTGTGTGTGTGCACTGGGTGCTTGTTTTTCACATTTAAAAGATAATATATTAGTAAAGGACTTAGCTTCACAAACTGATTTTTTTCCCCCTCTAGGGTCACAATAAATTGAGCCAGTTAATTCAAAATAGGAGAATTAAACATCTTTTATGGACTTGAGTTATCACTCATTGACTCTACAGGAAGTATTAAGACGTAGTTTCTAGTGGCATGAAACAAATGATATATAACAATGACAAAAGCAACAAATATTAGCATAACACCATTTCCAAAAGAGCTTTCGCAGGCTTTACCTTGCTGAATCCTCATAACTATCCTGGGAAGTAGAGGTTATTATTATTTCCATTCCATAAACAGGGAAATGGGCCAAAAGAGATAAACTTCCTCAGAATCACACAGTGAGAAAGAGACAGCTGTTACTTTGACCTAGGTCATCTGAAATCAGATTCTGGTCTGTTCCCACTATACTGTATTTCATTCTCCCCAAAACAATTCTTTTAGGTTAAAAAAAATCATCTACTTTTTTTTTACTCTCTGATGATTCCCAGAGACAGTACTGAAGCTGTTAGGAATGAGACAAGCATCTCAGGGAGGACAAAAGCTGGAGATAATAGCACCATGGATAACATGACCAGAGTAGTTGCTTTATATCAGACATTGTTATAAGGACTTTGCACGTATAAATTCTTTCAGTGGACACAAAAACCCCAATCCTGAGATACAGCATTCCTCTCCCTATCCAGGCACACTGAGATTAAATAGTCTGTTTATGCTTGCACAGCGAATTAGCTAAACATCTGAATTCACACCTTAGAGGCCTGGTTTCAGGGCCCATTGCATAATATTTACTTTATGACTCTTCTACCAGCCTGGGTCAGATACACCCAAGGGTATTCCCAGCATCACAGTATAGGGGAAAGGGCAGACAGACAGGCAGAGCAGTTGCTCTAAACTTTAGGATACTAGAGTAAAAGGAGAAAAGATATACATTGATCAGTTGAAAGACAGGATTGCACAATGTTGAAGGACAAAAAGGGAAGTCTAGCAAGGAAGAGTAGGTGGACCTGTCCATGAGAGATGGTGAGCCTCAAGCAGTGGGCCTAGTTGTGCAGCTACCATGTGGCAGGAGTCTGATTCCCAAGGACTCTGGGCAGAACTCCATAGCACTAGCTAGCATCTGAGAAAGAGGAATAAAATGATGGGTCTCACCTGGCCAAATCGTGGAAGAGTAAACCAGGGACCTAAGAAGGGATTCTTGCAAGGTTGTGTCTTATAATAAGAAAACACAAAAGCAAACAAAACAGTATAGAGCCTCGGGCATGAAATTGGAACAGGAAGACCGTATGGATTTATATGTCAGAGCCCTTGCATGGGTGGAGACCACTACAAGGCAAGGAGAATGGGCTCTGGACGTGGGGTATTCTACCTCAGAAATATAGATCCAGCGGTGAACCCAAGGGCAGCTAATCTTTGAACTCCTCAATCACTTTGGAATGAATAAGATGAAATATCTTCAGTATTACTAGGGAGAAGGGCTTCTTCACCTGTGAAGTTAAATTCAGATTCCAGGGCAAAAATGAGCCATCAGGTGATGGAGGAAAAGGCTATAGCTGCAAGGTTAGGTGTCTGAAGCTCAGCTTAGATGTTGTCTCCTCTCAAACATTTTCTTAGACCTCCAAAGCTGATTTTATTAATTCTCTTTGTAATAACTTTGCAGTCCAGGTACTCTTACTGATTTGTACTGTGTAATTAGCTTTTTTCTTTTTGTCTCCATTTTAGAAGTGTGGTAGAGGATTGAGCTACTCACACCCCTCAATTTATTGTCACCAAACTACCGCACAATTGCACTCATCTCACACGCTAGTAAAGTAATGCTCAAAATTCTCTAAGCCAGGCTTCAGCAATATGTAAACTGTGAACTTCCAGATGTTCAAGCTGGTTTTAGTAAAGGCAGAGGAACCAGAGATCAAATTGCCAATATCTGCTGGATCATTGAAAAAGGAAGAGAGTTCCAGAAAAACATCTATTTCTGCTTTATTGACTACGTCAAAGCCTTTGGCTGTGTGGATCACAATAAACTGTGGAAATTCTGAAAGAGCTGGGAATACCAGACCACCTGACCTGCCACTTGAGAAACCTATATGCAGGTCAGGAAGCAATAGTTAGAACTGGACATGGAACAACAGACTGGTTCCAAATAGGAAAAAGAGTAGGTCAAGGCTGTATATTGTCACCCCGCTTATTTAACTTATATGCAGAGTACATCATGAGAAGCGCTGGGCTGGAAGAAGCACAAGCTGGAATCAAGATTGCTGGGAGAAATATCAATCACCTCAGATATGCAGATGACACCACTCTTATGGCAGAAAGTGAAGAGGAACTCAAAAGCCTCTTGCTGAAAGTGAAAGAGGAGAGTGAAAAAGTTGACTTAAAGCTCAACATTCAGAAAACCAAGATCATCTGGTCCCAACACTTCATGGGAAATAGATGGGGAAACAGTGTAAATGCTGTCAGACTTTATTTTTGGGGCTCCAAAATCACTGCCGATGGTGACTGCAGCCATGAAATTAAAAGACACTTACTCCTTGGAAGAAAAGTTATGACCAACCTAGATAGCATATTGAAAAGCAGAGACGTTACTTTGCCAGCAAATGTCCGTCTAGTCAAGGCTATGGTTTTTCCAGTGGTCATGTATGGGTGTGAGAGTTGGACTGTGAAGAAGGCTGAACACTGAAGAATTGATGCTTTTAAATTGTGGTGCTGGAGAAGACTCTTGAGAGACCCTTGGACTGCAAGGAGGTCCAGCCAGTCCATTCTAAAGGAGATCAGTCCTGGGTGTTCTTTGGAAGGAAAGATTCTAAAGCTGAAACTCCAGTACTTTGGCCACCTAATGTGAAGAGTTGACTCATTGATAAAGACTCTGACGCTGGAAGGCATTGGGGGCAGGAAAAGAAGGGGACGACAGAGGATGAGATGGCTGGATGGCATCACTGACTCGATGGATGTAAGTTTGAGTGAACTCCAGGAGTTGGTGATGGATAGGGAGGCCTGGTGTGATGCGATTCATGGGGTCGCAAAGAGTCGAACGTGACTGAGCAACTGAACTGAACTGAATCATCAATAACCTACAGAAGCTGATCTTATCTTACTTATGCATATACCTAATTTCTTTTAACAGTCTCCATACCCATGCCTTTCCCCACTAAAGGTGATCATTTATATGTGTTTCCATATACCCATTTTATTTGTATGGTAAATGGGCATTGTTGCTTTTTGTGTGTGTATCTTAATGTACATGTATGCTGTTGTTATATATTTTTTAGTTTCTTTTTAAATTACTTAGCATTGTGTGTTTTTAAGGTGCATTCATGTTATTTTGTTCAAACCAGTTCCTTGCTTCTAACTGTGGCAAAACATTCCATAGTACTTTCATGGACGTTTTCATGGAACCTATATTGCCTCCATGTGCATATGCTCAGTCACCATCAATCATGTCTCTTGCCTCCTCTGTTTAGAAGATTCTCAAGGCAAGAATGCGGGAGTGGATTGCCGTGTCCTCATCCAGGGGATCTTCCCTACCCAGAGATCGAACCTGCATCTCCTGCTTCTCCTGCATTGCAGGTGGATTCTTTACCACTGAGCCAAGAGGGAAGCCCATGTTGCCTCTAATTCATTGCTAAATTATTAAGAGGTTAGATGAACCTTTTTCTCTAGAAGAGGTAAGAGGAGAAAAATTGCTCACTCGTGACAATTTGATTACAGATTACCTAACTGCTCTCCAGAACAGTATGCTTTTCAATTCACATGTCTGCCTAGATTATATATTTCTTGAGGGCACACAGTGTCTTACTCACTTTTGTTTCCACACTGCATAGCTCAGTGTAGAGGAAGTGATTATTGAATATTCATTGAGCATATGAGTGGGACTGTATAGGCCATTCTCCTTCATTTCCAAAGGCAAATAGCATGGTGGGCTATAAATGAGACCCATATATATCAGTTTGCCTAAATAGTGAGTCCTTTACCAGTTTACCAGGGAAGGGGAAAAAAAAATACTGTTTAAAGGCTGCCAGGACTTAGGGACTCTGTGTCCTGTCTTTGAACTGCTGTTTCCGCAGAGGAGTGGAAGTGCTTTCCATTATTTTGAGTAAAAAAAGGACATGCTCTGTGGGGCTTCCCATAATTGTTCCGAGAGCCAGCAAATGGGACTTCGAAAACCTCTTCTCCCAGAAATCAACACTGTTTCCTCTCTCTACCTTCCGGTTTGAAAAAAAAAGTTCCTGTTTGTGATGAACAGAGGTCAGATTCTCCGTGGGAATATTCGTAAAGAATTAACATCCTTCTCTGAACAATGTCACAGTGTCATGTGGCACGTTTTACCTGTCACATAGGGTCCCTGTGTGGAATGTGTGCAGCCTGGGATAGTCATTAGGGGATGACAGACTTATGGCAACATCAGGGTCAATGCCAGACCAGTTGGAAGATGAACACTGGTGGCTGTTTAAAATAAAATGACATAGCTTCCTGGCATGAAATCAAAGCTATGGTGGTGAGTAGTGTTATTACTTAAGACAAACTGAAGTACTCCCACGCTTTAGTCTATCCCCTAAAACAATCCAGTTCAAAGCATGTATGTATTTTCCAATTATTTATGCCTAGAAAAAAAATTAGACAAAAGTCCATATAATAAAATTTCATTAGTTGTTGTATATCGATTTTTTAAATTTCTTACCATGCTCATATCTCTTATAACACTGGAAGTTTTTGCTTTATTTTAGTGTATAAACTATGTTATATATATTTTTTTTCCTGAAGCAGAAAGAGAAAAATGTATAATAATAAAATGATAATAGTCTGATAAGAGGATGGAGAAAATGCAGCATCTATAATTGAACATTTTTGTTTGGTGCTGTGATCCTGAGACCACCTGAGAATCTGGGAACCTGTGTTCTAGAAGTGGCATTGCTAAGTGATGGGTGGCCTTAGACTTTGTGTCTCTGCACAGGGCTTCTGCCTCTGTAGTGCTGAGGATACACTGGGCCAAACTAAAATCTATTTTGTGGATTTGCTAAAGCCCTGGAAATTTTATCATGTCTTGTCTGTTGCCTATGAGACAGACTGGGTCAAACTCAAAGTTTGACCAAGAGTGTTGCATTAGCGTCTAAGTTACAGTGATCTCCAGAAAAGAATGCAGAGTTTTAGCTTTCCCATCAAACCCAACAGGGTATATTTTCCAAAGAGAGTGTGTAACATACAGCAAAAATGAAAACACTCTTACCCCAGTGTAACAATGGGCACAGTTAACCTTACAAAGGATCAGATCAGATCAGACGCTCAGTCGTGTCCGAATCTTTGCGACCCCATGAATCGCAGCACGCCAGGCCTCCCTGTCCCAAAATATATACAGTTGACCGGTGAATAACAGAGGGGCAGGAGGTTATTGGTGCCAACCCTCAGCTCAGTCAAAAAATCCACATATAGCTTACAGTTTGCTCTCCATGTGTGCAGTTCCTCCTTAACTGCAGTCCCACATCCTCAGGTTAAACCAGCCACAGAAATTAGAGTATTTTAATATTTACTATTGAAAACAATTCATGTTTCAGTGGACCCAACACAGTTCGAACTCATGTTGTTCAAGGGTCAGTTCAGTTTGGTCACTCAGTTGTGTCTAACTCTTTGCGACCCCATGAATCATAGCACACCAGGCCTCCCTGTACATCTCCAACTCCCAAAGTTTACCCAAACTCATGTCCATTGAGTCAGTGATGCCATCTATCCATCTCATCCTCTGTCGTCCCCTTCTCCTCCTGCCCCCAATCCCTCCCAGAATCAGGGTCTTTTCCAATGAGTCAACTCTTCTCATGAGGTGGCCAAAGTATTGGAGTTTCAGCTTCAGCATCAGTCCTTCCAGTGAACACCCAGGACTGATCTCCTTTAGGATAGACTGGTTGGAACTCCTTGCAGTCCAAGGGACTCTCAAGAGTCTTCTCCAACACCACAGCTTAAAAGCATCAATTCTTCGGCGCTCAGCTTTCTTTACAGTCCAACTCTCACATCCATACATGACCAATGGAAAAACCATAACCTTGACTAGAAGGACCTTTGTTGGCAAAGTAACGTCTCTGCTTTTTAATATGCTGTCTACGTTGGTCTTGCTGCTGCTGCTTCAGTCGCTTCAGTCGTGTCTGACTCTGTGCAACCCCATAGACAGCAGCCCACCAGGCTCCCCTGTCCCTGGGATTCTCCAGGCAAGAACACTGGAGTGGGTTGCCATTTTCTTCTCCAATGCATGAAATTGAAAAGTGAAAGTGAAGTCGCTCATTCATGTCCGACTCTAGTGACCCCATGGACTGCAGCCTACCAGGCTCCTCTGTCCATGGGATTTTCCAGGCAAGAGTACTGGAGTGGGTTGCCATTGCCTTCTCCAAGGTTGGTCCTCGGTACTGAAAATTCTAAGATCAATCAAATGGAATCTCTAATCATCAAGGTATTCATGAGTCAGTGAGATAAATGGATACACATGCAAGTAAAGGTGAGCTACCCTAATAGCCACCAAATGGAGCACAATGGATGAGCCCAAATGGCCCAAGAAGTCTGAAAAAGAGACTTTAGAGACAATACTTAGCCTGGCCTCAAAGATTTACTAATAAGTACAGATTGAAGGGACAGGGCATTATCAATAGAAGGAGCAGTTTGTGTAAAGTCCCAGAGGTTTAAAATTTCATGATACTTCTCTGGAGTAGCAAATAACTTTGCTGTGACTTCAACACATGAACCTGGAGGTTTAGAATAGACAAGTGATAGCTAGACATACAGTAGATTTGTGATTTTTCTTTGGTCCGACAATCATTACTTTGCAGTGTTTTAAAAACGAGTGTTTCTTTATAATTTAGATGGTAAATATGCCATGAAAAAATCAGTTCCTCTCAAGACTCAAATCAGCCCTTTGCAATTTTCATGTTTGCATTTGTGATCCTCATGATAACCTTTGATGTAGAAAAGATGAATATTGCCATTATTGCCATTTTACATTTCAGCACAGAGAGGCTTGGAGAGATAAGTTGGATTGGTGAAACTGATATTGGCAATGAATGGCAGCACCAACACACTAACTCCTGATCTGGTTCCTTCCCCTGGTACT
Organism: Tragelaphus eurycerus; assembly: GCA_935064755.1. Classification (NCBI taxonomy): domain Eukaryota; kingdom Metazoa; phylum Chordata; class Mammalia; order Artiodactyla; family Bovidae; genus Tragelaphus; species Tragelaphus eurycerus. The sequence continues at coordinate 38,092,906 of CAKXYN010000012.1, forward strand.
TACTCAGTGGCGAGACCAATGCTCTGCACCATGTCTTACCAACACACTAAGGTGGGAAGAGCAGAAAAATGACATGCATGTAGGTCTCTGATGCATCAGTGAGTTGTTGAATCAGTTCTATACTGTTTCTAAATTTCTTGTTATGTAATGAAAACCCATTTCTTTAAAAATGACTGAACAAAATATAAGGTGATCAATAATCAATTTAAACTGAAATCTTCATTTGATGTAATGATATTTTTACAGTAATGGTACTTCTTTTCTGATAGCTTTCTGCCAAAATATTTGATCTAGCTAATTGTGTTAAGAAAAATATTTCAGTTAAAAAAAAATCCAGTACAAGTGAAATATCATTTGGGGGTATCTTAGCTTGGGCTGACATTAACAGAATACCATACCCTTTGGCTTAAACAACAGACATTTATTTTTTCACAATTCCAGAGGCTGGAAAGTCTAAGATCAAGGTGCTGGCAAGGTAGGTTTCATTCTAAGTCTGCTTCTCTTGGCTTGTAGGTGATTGCCACCATCCTGTGGATTCACATGACCTCTTCTTTGTTCTCACTCAGAAAAAGAACAAGCTCTCTGCTGTTTCTTCTAAGGGCACAAATCCCATATAGAGGGCTCCACCCTTATGACCTCATTTAATCCTAATTACCTTTCAAAGGCTCCACAAATGCCAGTACATTGGGGGTTAAGGTTCAACTTATGAATTCCAGGGGGATACAAATATTTAGTCCATAACAAGAGACAATTTTGTATGAATTTTGCATTTCTGCATGTTTTGCCAGCAGAGGCAATGACAGCACTTTTCTGGACTGTCCTTTCAAAATTGTTACCAAGCAAGCAGCTTTGAAAGACAGAGACAGTGTCTACCTCTGAAAGAGAAGGTAGTTTCATTTGTTATGCAGTTTAATAAAGAAAATATCTCTCTCTGAGGCAAGATTGGGCAGATTTTCTTGCAGTCAGATTTCTCTCCTATAAGAGAAACACATGCAGGTGTCACTTGACCTTTGTCATGCTTCCCTCTGGGAATTGGACTCAAGGAACCAAGGCAAGAAAAATGCTGATTCCTGATTACTAATATTTCTGTGAGCAATAAACTACCTATCTTTTCACAAAGGTGTTATAGTTTTTGCCCAGGCTAACCTGCATTTGTAAATCTGTTTCAGGCTAGTTTGTAGTTTTCAAGTAGGGTGAAATCTTAGATCCCTCACAGTTCTTGACAGTATCTAAACAAGAAAAGAATACTGTCATAAGGCAAGACAAATTTACACATTAATATAGTTCAGGGGAATTCCCTATCAGTCCAATGGCTAAGACTCCATGCTTTCACTGCCAAGGGTGCAGGTTTGGTCCTTGGTCAAGCGAAGATTCTGTAAGCCACACAGCTGTGATCAACCCCCACCCAAAAAAAGAGAGAAAGAGAAACAAGATGAATGTTCAGTATTGATGCTGCATTATATATTTTAATGTTCCAGTAATTATTTTATATCTGAGGCTCTCGTGTAACATCATCTCTGTGAATTAATTGAAAATAATACAGTCAAACCAGTTCAGCCAGGAAGGCTTCAACACAGAACAAATTCTCCTTGACAGAAAAGGTTTGGATATCAATAAAACACATCGTAAACTTTTAATCCAAACTAATCAAGCATTATGTATTAACAGATTCAACTATTTGTTTTATTGAATAAAGCTTATTTATCAGATATGTATAGACTATGCACAATTGTGGAAGGCATTTCTCTTGGGGCTGAAGATTATAGTATCATAAAGAAAGCCCCTGAGCTCAGGAAACCTAAATTTACATCTGAGAGAATATCAACAGCAAACAAATAAATGTGATTTCTGACAGGGAAAAAAGCATTAAAGAGAAAAAAAAAAAAGACAAGGGAACTGAAGTAATAGAGGCCAATGAAGGACTTAACATTTAAAGAAAAGCCTTTTTGAAAAGATGATATATGAGCCAAGACATTCATGTCCTGAAATAATTAGTCATGCGATCTGGGGAGAAGAGCTTTCCAGACAGACAAAACCAGCAGGTCGGAAACAGTAGTAAGTGTAGATTGTTCCAGGAAAGGCAAAAATTGCAGTGTGACAAAAGGAAATGAACCAAGTGAATGAGTGGTAGGAGATAAAACTGGAACCAAAGGCAGGATCCTATTCACATATGACCTTATAGGCCACAGTAAGGCTCCAACATCATTATGGAGTGTGATGGAAAGCCATCCAAGCATGTTGACAGAAGATGGTTGTCCAGTGAACAGGCTGTATCAAGGTAAACTTGGGAAGCACTTTTTAGAAGGCTACTGTACTGCTGTAGACATTGTAAGAGAAGATGGTGGTGCTGATGACAAGAGGTACTGAAGCAGATAGGAATAGCCATCTTGGTATATTTTGAAGGTAATTTGTACAAGATTTGCCAATAGACTAGATGAGTGGTATGAGGAGGAGGCCTTATTCAAGGATGATTCCCAGGTATTTTCCTGAGTGGTGGTGCCATAGACTAAGATAGGAAGGGACAGGAGAGGAGTCACTTTGGCAGAGGAAATCAAAAGTCCTTTTTTTTTTTTGCAACAGTTCAGTTCAGTCACTCAGTCTTGTCTGACTCTCTGTGACCCCATGGACTGCAGCAACGCCAGGCTTCCCTGTCCATCCCCAACTCCCAGAGCTTACTTAAACTCATGCCCATAGAGTCAGTGATGCCATCCAAGCATCTCATCCTCTGTTGTCCCCTTCTCCTCCTGCCTTCAATTTTTCCCAGAATCAGGATCTTTTCCAATGAGTTGGTTCTTTGTATCAGGTAGCCAAAGTATTTTTTACGACAAGTTGGTTTTTCTAAAACACATTGAAGTGAGGATATTGAGTGGACAGATGTTGGAAAAGAGGAAGGGTCTAGATCCTCCTCTGATTATCTCTTGCAGAGTAACAACATTCTCAAAGCTTAATGGCTTAAAACAACAGCAACATGTATTCTGTTTCAAACTTGCAACTTGAGTAGGGGACTTGTTTCTGCTTCATTTGGCATTAACTGGGGCAATCGGAAGGCTGCAGGCTGGAATGGTGTAAAGCCTCACTTATTCACATGTGTAGTGTTGTGGTGGATGATTATGGTCATCAGCCATCTGCGGGGGCTGGGCCAGAACTCCTACACATGGTCTATCTACCTGGCTGCTGGACTTCTGTGCAGCCTGGGGGCTGGGTTCCAAAGGTGCACGTCTCAAGAGAGATAGAACCGATATGAAGCTGTATCACCTTTACTAACCTAGTCTCAGAAATACCACAGCTTCACAGTTGCCTCTGTTTGTTAATTCTGAGTCACTAACGTTGGCTCATATTCAAAGGGAGGGGAATTGTATTCCATGTTTGGTAAGAGGTGCAGCAAAATATTGTGGACATGTTTTCAAACCATCACAACTAAAGAAATAAATTTGTGAGTCATTGGCATATTGATGACATTTATACCCATTAGAGGGGATGGCATAGCTTAGGGAGAGATTAAAGTTAGAAGAGAAAGAAGGCCAGAGACTAAGCCCTGGAAGACACCAATATTTACAGTCTCTCAGAGGAGGAGGAGCCAGAAAATGAGACTGAGAAGGAGAAGCCATTGAGGTTGGAGGAAAAACCAGGAGAACATTGTGTGCTGAGAGCCAAGAGATAAAAAGTGTCTTATGAAATGGATTAGACTGTCAGTACTGTTGATGGTTCAGATAGGTAGAGTAAGATGAGGATAGGAAGCGAATGGAGTTTTTGAGGACTTTTACAAGAGCGTTTTCAGTTATATGGGGACAACACAAACCTTATGAGAGGGATTTAAAGAGAAAACTGGCAAACCAGAAAGCAAAGGCTCATTTTCAGCCTTCTTTTATATGTTCACCACCATACAAGGCCCTAAGGGATCAGGAACCAGAAGATGATGAGGATGGGAGGGTGAACTGTAAGAGACCACATGGGAAATCATTCAAGTGGAGTGTTGACCGTGGGCTGTGGTTGAAAACAACTCTTCAGGGCACATTGCTGTACTTTTCCCCCTCAATGAATATTTGATGGTCAAATCCTCTTCAGTTTTAACACGGAGGTATGGCTGCACATTGATGACTAAGATTTCCTTGTAAAGTAGTTCTTAAATCCTGACAGTGATAGTAGGAGACACTTCTCACGTGACACGGACATTGACAGCAGGCATCTTGCAGCAAATAGACTGAAAACCAGGCAGGATATCATTAACATCAGGGCACATTCCCAGTGAAGAGCAGAAACAAGAGCCTAATGCCTGTGAGCACTTTTTAAAGTTGTTGATTTCTGTTAAATTTCTTTTTTTGTTTAAAGCAGAGAAGAAATAAACTGTTGAAAATGGGTCTTATGGACATACTTTAATTTTTAAGCTTATCCTTTAAAACTGTACTAAATTAAGTTAATCACATTTTCTAGGTGAGAATTTTAATAATAGGTAACCCTCAGTGCCTGCTTTCTAGGGAGTCTTGATCTATTTCCAATCACTTTTAAACTTACTCAACACTTAATCCCATTATGATCCTGTGAGATGAGTTTATCCTACAAAGGAAGAAACTGAGGCTCAGAGGAAACAAATAACTTGCTTAGAGGCAGACCAGGAAGTAGTTGGTGGAGCCAGGCTGCTGAGCAATTTGGCTTGGAGTCTGGGCTCTTAATTACTAAGCGAACTGCTGCCTTGAAAACATGCTGTCTTACCAGAAAAGGCAAGCAAACTGCAACTGCTTTTCAACAAGTTTTTTTTTTTTTTAAGTGGCCAAATAAAATTTTATTGACATTTTTTAAAAAGTGCACCTCTCAGCTAAGAAGAGAATGTGAAACTCTCAGCCCCATGGATGATTTTTTTTTTTTTTTTTTAGTGTAGGAAAAAAAAAAGCAAACTGTGCTGTTCTAATTAAAAATACACCAACACATGAGGGAATGCGAATTGCCTGTGTACTTCCAAAGAGCACAGAGTTCTATCTTAAAAGCAGCTTTGTTTGAAAGACAAATACTAGGAAGGAAAAATATGGTAAAGTTTCATCAAGAGGCAAGCCTTGCTTTCTGGACCAATGGCATATACTAATTCTCAGAAATGTTGGGGATGCTGCCTTGCTGCAAACTCAAGTTAAGGGGAAGCCATCTGAATAGGTATTAATAACTATGCCACTGGGGCCAAAACACTGTGGAATTAGATCTGAGACCTTGATGTGGCTGGTTTCTTTGTTATTAGTCAATTGGCAACCAGCTAGGGAATAATAGTTAATTCAATTCAGTGAAAATAAATTGTGCAGCTATTATGTACTGATAGTGTTTGTGGTCCTGTGGATGCAAGATGGGGGCTAGGTCCCCAAGGAGCTAATCAGATCAGATCAGATCAGTCACTCAGTCGTGTCCGACTCTTTGCGACCCCATGAACTGCAGCACGCCAGGCCTCCCTATCCATCACCAGCTCTCGGAGGTCACTCAGACCCACATTCATCGCGTCAGTGATGCCATCCAGCCATCTCATCCTCTGTCGTCCCCTTCTCCTCCTGCCCTCAATCCCTCCCAGCATCAGAGTCTTCTCCAATGAGTCAGCTCTTCGCATGAGGTGGCCAAAATACTGGAGTTTCAGCTTTAGCATCAAGGAGCTAATAGTTTCTCTGATTGATAGAAAAACAAGTAAACAGGTAATTAAAATGTGATAGGTTTAGTTATTGTTTGATAGAGGCAGGAGATAGTTTAAGAATATGTGATAGTTCAGTTAAGCTTTAAATGATAAACACGGGTGTTTTGTAGCAGCTGAGTGGGATAGGCAGAGAACACACGTTCTGTTGGAACAACACATGGGAAATTTTGAAAGACAAAATCAGAAGATAATGTACATTGCAGTTTTATTAAAAACACATGTTCATTTTAATATAGTCAAGCAATATCTGTAGAAGAAAGAAAATCTAAAAATCCTGATATTGAGACAATCCCTCCTTTGTTTCCATCAGGGGGTTGCCACGAAACGAACAATTGTGGCCTCTCTCCCTCCTTGCTCACTCTTTCCTATAAGAAGAGAATTGTTTTATCTGATCATGAGCAGACAGAGCATTTGGTAGAGTTGACATTGTTGTGCAGGATATGTTCAGCTCTGTTCCTGCTTCTGTGAAGCAAGCACAAGTTCTAGAGGCAGATGGGGGAATTCGCCTCTGTTTGTCCCCAGTTCCAGAGCCCAGGGGCACAAAGGATAAAATTCCTCTTAGGGATGTCTATGTAGGACTCAAGCTTGCAGAATTAGAATCTCCTTTGTGTGGGTTAGGCTGAGGCAAGATCCTGATGGAAATAATGAGAAACATCTCTCGCCCTAGGATCACTTTACATGCTCTGATCCAGAGCTAGTGGCACAGAAGCTTCTAGACATTTTGAATTTTACATGTTTTCTGTATTTATTTGTCAATTATTTCATGTATATTCACTATGTATAAGACAGGAACAATTTTACCTTGAAGAAATACTTGGTATTAAACATTAATTCTGCCTCACTATGCTTGGCACATGTTTGGTGAAGCTTGAGTCCTACCCAGACATCCATAGGAGGGAATTTTATCCTTTATCCCTTCTGGGCACTAGCACTTGGCACAAGTTTGGTGAAGGGTATAAGTTAGTTCGTCTCTCCTCCACATTCTGCTCTAAAAAGCACTCAGAATTTTAGAACAGAGCTTTCCAAAGAGGTGTCAGTCTTCTTCAGGCTCTCTACTAATGCAATGATCCTATCTCAGAGTTCTGAGTTTGTACAACCTTAGAGACATAGGTTCGATCCCTGGGGTGGGAAGGTCCCCTGGAGTGGGAAATGGCAACCCACTCCAGTATTCTTGCCTGGAAAATCCCATGGACAGAGGAGCCAGGTGGGCTACAGTCCATGTGGTCACAAAGAGTCAGACCTGACTGAACACACATCTTTACCTTAACTTTAATGAAAGAAAACATACTATTCTGTGATTGACTTTAAATTGTAAGACCACATCCTTTCCACAGATGAAAAATTTTGATTATTGGAAAGCTCTACATTAAACCATAATCTGTCTTTCTATACTGTTCCATCACTCTTTTAGAGTCTGTCTTCTAAAGAGACATAGTAAGTCTACCATTTCTATTATGGGTGATCATTCAAATATCATGCTCTCCTCTCCCATGTTAAAAATCCTTGTTTCCTCAGTCATTTTTGCTCAGTATTGGACATGTAATGATCGCTCAACATCTATTAACTGAGCCCCAGTCTCCTACAGCCAACTGACTACTTGACATTCATTTCCATTTTAGAGGAGCAACTCAAATTTAGCATATCCAAAAATGGTACCCTTGATTTACTCCCTAATTTTCTCGCTTCTAATCTTTTCTATCTCAGTTTTTTTTTTAAAGTCTCTATTTATCCAGCAGTTGAGGAAAAATTGAAAAACCATTTACTATTGCATCTTTTCTTTTATATCCAGCATGCAAACCAAGAACAAATCCTGGCATGTCTCTAGTTACACTTCAAAATATCTCTCAAATCCATCCTGTTATCACCCTCCATCTTTACCACCTGCACCACAATTCCAGACACCTTTGTATCAGCCTGCATACTTACAAAGACCTTCTCATTTGTTTCCTGCTTCTACTCTTAGACCTCTTTCATGCACCTTTTCATGGCAAGAATTCTTGCCATGGAATTCTCCAAGCAAGAATACTGGAGTGGGTTGCCATTTCCTTCTCCAGGGGATCTCCCTGACCCGGGGATTGAACCCTTGTCTCCTAAGTTGCAGGCAGATTCTTTACCAACTGAGCCACTAGAGAAGCCGTGCACTTTTACACAGCAGAGTAATCATGCAAAAATAAAAAGCACATCATATTGTTCTCCAGCTTAACATGCTACAAAAGCTTTCCATTGTATTTAGAATTTTTAAACATTGTACAAGTCTCTGCTTAATTCTCCACCCTCATCTTGTACAATTCTCTCACTTTCTTTTCTTACTCTATTCTTTTTTTTTTTTCTTGAAACAGTCAAGATTTCTCCATTTCAGAGCCTTTGCATGTGTTATTCACTCTGCTCTTTGTAGTTTCTTTCTCTCTTTATATGGTTCTTTCTATTCCTTGTTTCTTAGCTAATGAGACCTCCCAGAGGGGCTAAGCCCAAACCACATTAGGTAAAGTAGCCTCCCTCCCCCAATGTCATTATTGTCTGTTACCTCACTCTTCCCCACATCCTTTCTAGCACTTACAGCTATCAGAAGTTATCTTGTTAACTCTTGGTTTGTTTTTCTATTGTCTGTTTTCTCATATAGCATGCTTCTTGTTCATCATTTATATTATGTGTGTGTGTGTGTGTGTGTGTGTGTGTGTGTGTGTGTGTGTGTAACACACATAACACTGCCTGGCATATAGTAAATGTGAAATCAATACCTGTTAACATAGTTAATAAATAAGGTTGTGTTTACAGTGCTGGATGTTTAAGATATGGACTTCAGAGATAGAAAATCTATAGGTGATAAGAAGATTTAACCTGTGATCATAAACATGAAAAAGAATCGAAGGTTACTGGTGTGAGGAGCTAAAGACATAGAGGAACCAAGAGGCTGGATGGTCATATGGACAATCATCTGATTGATGACCAATCTTGGGTGCATGGAAAATGTTCAATTTGAATGCTTCTAGTTTGTCCGAAGCGATTTAGCAGCAGCAGCAGCAGTTTTGCCTTTCTTTCTTCACATTTCAGAAAAGCTTTCCCTGGAATGAGATTTCTATTGATATTTTTTTTAATTTGATTTTTTGGGGGCATTTTTTTTCTGTCTCTTTATAACCTTGGCTAATTTAAACATTTTTACTACTTAGCATCAGGCAGTATCAAACCCAGATTTTTTCAGCAAATCCAGATCACACACAGCTACACCCTTGATGTCAATATGCCAAAATATTTTAGTTTTGTAGCTTCAGATTATGTCTAATTTCCTACCACTGATAGTCCCAGGCCTATCCACAGACAATCAAGGGTGAAGCAAACTCAAAGTTAAAGATTAATAAATTATAGAGAGTGAGAAGACCTATCTTCTTTGGACACTGCTCTTCAGGATCAGAATCACCTTTTACCTTTGAAACTGATAAAGGTTTCTTAACTTTGAAGAAAGAAAAGACAAGATTTTTACAAAGTGGATTAATACTTCTCAAAGATTTAGTGACTCAACTGATAAAGAACCTCCCTGTCAATGCAGGAGATGTAAGAGACACAGGTTTGATCCCTGCTCAGGAAGATCCCCTAGAGAAGGAAAAGGCAACCCGGTCCAGTATTCTTGCCTGGAAAATTCCATGGCCAGAGGAACCTGGCAGGCTAACAATCCATGGAGCCACAGGAGTTGGAGATGACTGAGCACACATCCAGACAGAGTAATACTGGTCAAAGATACTCTGTCAATTATATCTTTTAAAACATTAGGGGTATTGTGGGGAGAGGAGGGGATCTGGCTGTGCAGTTTGCAGGATCTTCTTATCTCCTGACCAGGGATCAAAATTGTGCCTGTAGTAGTGAAAGTACAAAATCTTAACCACTGGACTGCCAGGAAATTCCCAGCATCCAGTTTTAAGGGTTGAAAATTCTTAGGTACTTTTGACTAGAAAATATTTCTTTTGATACTTTCAGCCCAATATCAAATGTGAGCACTGAATTGCTGGGTGGCCCAGTTTAAAAAGGGGGTGTCTCCACCTAGGTAAGCAGGCAATTACACTTCCAATATAATCAGCTGCCTGAATTCCATGCCTAAACTTAGCTAATATATTTTCATCTGTTAGTAATTAGGGAGTTATTTTAAAATGTTCCCTGATTCTTTCTTCAGTGTTACCTATAAATCAAATTACAGAAAAATAAATTTGATTTTGAAATCGTTTTGGGACTGTTTCCTTTTTTGTGTGTTCTGTTGGTATGCTGTATTTACAGACTTAGAAAAAGGAAATGTGAAAAAATACTGTAGTGTATTTTTTTTTTTTTTCAAAGAAAATAAAAACAAAAAGCACTGCCCAAAGAAAAGCAGAACCATGAATCACAAAGAATACTCCACAAAGCCATAAAGGACAGATTCTATTGAGTTAAAATTCAAACATAAGAAAAGATAAAGTCACTAAGTAGCTTTTCTTAAAAGAAAAGGTGTGATTTTAGACCCTACAAAGGATTCCTTATCTTTACTTAAGGTTGAGGATTTCATTTAGATAGTGCCCCAGAAGTTTGAAAGCAGGTTTAGGTTATAAAAATTCAAATTTCATGTGCCTTTTCAGGAAAAAAATCAATTCAGTAAAATAAGATACATCTATAGTATCTTAGTAGTTTTCTTCACTGTCTTTTATGCTCTCTCTGTTACGTTCACACATCTTTTGTCATGATTACCTCAGTCTAGAAAGCTCTTCCTTCACAGTTTAACAATTTCTGAAATTTAATCCTCTTCCCAGAAGCTCCATTTGGATATTTTACCCCATTTTTTAATAACCACACTTGCTCTACCACACAGCAGCACTTGTTTAACTCTTGTCCACTCAGGTCGGTTTTCCTCATCTTACTTTCCCATCAGATCTCTTGTAAGATGGAGGCTCTGTCTTGTGACTCTCTGTAACCTTTGGTGCTGAAATGCAGAGCTTTAGAGTATGACAGAAAATATGAAAGAAAAGATATTCAAGAGGCCCTAGATTTTAGACTTCTCTCTCATCTGACAGTGTCAAATGTCAAGTACTCTGAGCAGGAAAAAAGGCTGTAGCTTTCAACCTTTGGAAGAATATGGACTGAGTTATGTGGCTTGATTTCGATCCCAGCTCTGCTACTTACTCGCTCTGAACGTGAAGTTGCTCAGTTGTGTCCGACTCTTTGCGACCCCATGGACTGTAGCCTACCAGGCTCCTCTGTCCATGGGATTTTCCAGGCAATAGTACTGGAGTGGATTGCCATTTCCTTCTCCAAGGGATCTTCCCAACCCAGGGATCAAACCCCAGTCTCCCGCATTGTAGACAGACGCTTTACCGTCGGAGCCACCAGACTTCTGTTAAGTATATGGTTTAAGTTCTGAAAGCATCACTTTCCTCATCACCAAAATTAAGCAATAATACTTACTACCTCATAAACTTTTTTGGTATGCAAATGAGACATACCCATAGAAGCTTAGACTGGCACCTGGCACATAAGCTTTTGGTGTATGTTTGCAATTACCATTAGTCATAAAAATATACTGATATACTACTTACATGAATGCACAGCACAGGACTGTGTTCCCTTTATGTGAAACTGAGGGACAATGACTTGCAAATAAGAGCTATAGCTTGATTCCAATGTTGTAATAATGATTACTGATTATTTAATTTTTCTTGTACTTTAAAAATTTTTTTCATAGTTCCCTACATATATTAGTTTATACTGGGACATTAGATATTGTTCTTAGAAATTTAGGATGTGTAGAAGTACAAATTTGAAGTAGGAGATGAATTTAGACTCAAAGTATAAATTTGACTTAAAATTATGTTGGGAGAGTATGAAGATTAAACTGTTCAGTCGTGAACGTCAGGGTTGTTTTTTGAGGGAAGGGGATTTGGCTGCACCACTGCAGCTTGCAGGCTCTTAGCTTCCACGACCAGGGATTGAAACTGTGCCTGCAACAGTGAAGGTACAGAGTCTTAATCACTGTGCCAGGGAATTCCCAGTACCCAGTTTTAAGGGTTGAAAATTCTTAAGTATTATTGATTAGGTAATAGTGTTTCCTTTAATGCTTTCATTCTATATCACATAAGTATATGAAAACATGATAAATGTGAGCACTGAAGTGCTGGGTGGGCCAGTTTAGAAAGGGGGTGCGAAACATGAAGGGAATTGAAGAAATATGAAGGGAAACTTCTACAGGAAACTTCTGGGAATTTCCTGATGAACTGATGTTGTATCCTGGGTTCTCTGAAAACATTTGATCCTACTCTGATGCTGAGGTTGTTTGGGTTCAAACTGTTTATTCAGATCAGATCAGATCAGTCGCTCTTTGCGACCCCATGAACTGCAGCACGCCAGGCCTCCCTGTCCATCACCAACTCCTGGAGGTCACCCAGACTCACATCCATCGAGTCAGTGATGCCATCCAGCCATCTCATCCTCTGTTGTCCCCTTCTCCTCGTGCCCCCAATCCCTCCCAGCATCAGAGTCTTCTCCAATGAGTCAACTCTTCGCATGAGGTGGCCAAAATACTGGAGTTTCAGCTTTAGCATCATTCCTTCCAAAGAAATCCCAGGGCTGATCTCCTTCAGAATGGACTATGGACTGGTTGGATCTCCTTGCAGTCCAAGGGACTCTCAAGAGTCTTCTCCAACACCACAGTTCAAAAGCATCAACTCTTCGGCGCTCAGCCTTCTTCACAGTCCAGCTCTCACAACCATACATGACCACAGGAAAGACCATAGCCTTGACTAGGCGAATCTTTGTTGGCAAAGTAATGTCTCTGCTTTTGAAAATGCTATCTAGGTTGGTCATAACTTTCCTTCCAAGGAGTAAGCGTCTTTTAATTTCTTGGCTGCAGTCACCATCTGCAGTGATTTTGGAGCCCGGAAAAATAAATTCTGACACTGTTTCCACTGTTTCTCCATCTATTTCCCATGTAGTGATGGGATTAGGTATCAACAATTGCAAAAGGAAGGAGGAAGAGAACTAGACAGAGGAAGAAATCGAACTAAAAACCCATCGAGATCTTGGTCACCCTGTGGGTCTCTGGGATAGGTATTGTCAGCCTGTGTGTGCTGGGTCAGTCCCGGACTTGCTTAATCACTGAATATGGGCTGCTCTGTGTTTTACAGAATCGTCACATTATACAAGGTAGTGATGCTTTTGTTTTATATTTACTTTACCCTTAAATTTTTCAGATGAAATCAGGTGCTTAGACAAGTTAAATAGCTCTCTTAAGATCAAATATTTAATCCCAGGCAATCTGGCTTTAGTGCCTAATGAATTAACCATAACGTTTCTGTGCTTCAGAGAAAGAAAACTTGTAATTATTTTATATGAATTGGGTCTCCAGCTGAGTTTCACACCAAGATAATGAAATAAATCACAGACTGAATTTTTTAACACCCTTGGTAATGAGTCAGATTCATAGAGAGATAGGTATAAGGAATGAACAGATATAATAACAATTTGCCAAAAGAAAAAGAGAGTCATGCACTTGAGCCATAAATTAAAAACACTAAAAATGATGGATGGATCCAAAAGAGGATCACCAGAATGAATCGCACCAAGCAATTCTTTCACCAGTATGTTTATATATCAATAATTAATTACACCATTAAATATTTAGGATAATATTGTAAAAGGCACTGCTTTTCTTTTTAAGAAATTGCAAAACACATTAGACCTGACTTTAGAATTGGGCAGAATATGTTGTTGCTTCTATGACATAGCTTGGAGAAGGCATTTATTGAAAATAAATCTATTAAAATCCTGTCACAAGGACAGATATTATGATTCTTATTGATGTTGCTACTTTAGGAAATTTTAAATAGATTGTTCAGTCAACGATTGTTTGGGAAAGATTTTTGATAGATGGAATACCAAGGAAGCCAAAAGTCTCATCAGAGTGTAAAATTCTGTGGTCCTTAATCCTATGGAGTTTTCATCTCTTACATCAGCACTGTATCACATGGGAATACTACAGCCTCAAAGAGACATTAGTTTTTGTGATTATCACATCATTCACCATTCATCAGCAAATATAGGGATGCCATTCATGGTCAGTGAAGCCAGAAAAAGGCTAACCTCATCCAACAATATGGTCACCTAGGTCCTCTCAGGAATAAGGTAAGAAGAAAATAGTGGTTGTAAAGAATCTATAATCTTCACAAAATGCCAGTAGTTTTCTCCAGTTTTTCACTGGGAATCTCGCAGTCTGCAAAGCTAATATCTAGATGATGGGATGAGGCATTAAAGACTTTAAACCTAATGAATATACCCAAAGATTGTGTGTGTGTGTGTGTGTGTGTGTGTGTGTGTGTGTGTTAGTCACTCAGTTGTGTCCGACCCCATGGACTGTAGCCTGCCAGGCTCCTCTGTCCATGGGATTTCCCAGGCAAGAATACAGGAGTGGGTCACCATTTCTTTCCTTCTCCAATACCCAAAGATACTTCTGTATGTATTGTAACATTTTAAACTTTTGAAAGTGGTGGAAGGAACAAAACACACATTGGCTGGTTGATTGTATGGAGACTAATACAACGACTTTTATTTATTCATTAAAATGTTTAATTTGTCTGTGCAGGGCCTTAGTTGTGGCACACAGGATCTTCGATCTATGTTTCAGGATACAGGATTTTAACTGTGGCATGTGAGATCCAGGTCCCTGACCACGGATCAAACCCAGGCCTCCTGTATTGAGAGCAGCAACATTAAATCCAAAGCCATTGCTGATTCATGGATTTTATTTGAAGCATGACCCTAGAGAGAATGGGCACTCTAGGTATGGACATTCTGTATAGTAAAATTTTTCTCCAAAAACGAAAAGGTGGTTTGTTTTCTAGTCTTCCTAAGTCTGCAAAATGTTATAGTTAAGAAAACCAAACTAAAGCAAAAAGAAAATAGAAGAAAATTTAACACATGAGTATTCCAAATAGCTTAGAACTGAATCATCTCAAAATATAACAGGAACTTCAGATAAGTAGTTTCTTCAGGATATAGTAATCTGCAGTTTAGAAAGGAAAAAAAAAAAAAAAAAGGTGGTTAATAAGGCCCCTAAAACCTAATACTTGATTTATCTGTGCTCTATTTTTAAAAAATGGAAATTTTTCCTAGTAGTGATAGTAATAAAAATGAAACCTTGATCTAGAGAATATATTTCCTCAAAAAGTATTCTCCTAGTTAATTGTTGTGTTTATTCTCCAAAAGCCTTCCATGTGGGTATGGATAATAGGTTCTATTTGTTTTTCAAATGAGGAAATTAGGAGACAAAACAAGAATAACAAAGGTAAAGTTATCTTCAGCCAACTTTCCTTCACCATATCAAATAGACGCAGGACACACAGCTTTATGAAACATACTTCTCCTAAAGAATAATAGAAGCAATGTGTTCCAATTCTCTTCTATATTCTTTGCATACTTCCTTCCTTCTCCCTCTCTACATGCCATTTCTTTTTCTCTGCCTACTTGTTACTTTTACATAAAGAAAATAATCATTGCTTCTTGGAACCCTATGACCCTGCAAGATGAGAAGAGCAGTGGTGCAAAAGGAATGACAGTAGTTGCATATATACCACAGGGCTGACATCTTAAACATTTAATTACATCAGACTTTTCCACAAGGACCATAGAACATCTAGATTGAATCCCAGTTGGGAGATTCTTGGGCAACCATCATGTTAGGAAAACCAGGAATTAGTTTAGTTTTGTTTTAACAAAGATATTGGGCAAGCAATGTAGTAAAAAAAAGATGCTATCAAATAGCAATAATTCAATTTTGACCTCAAATAAGAAAGTGATGCTTCCAGCATCCTAAATAGCGAAAGTTGCTGTTTCCTCCTAAAGAAGAATATCACCAGGCTTGAGGAGACTAATGTTGCAGTAGTAAATATTTAGAGACAGTCTGGAGGAGTAGGGGTCAGAGGAATGGAGGGGAAAGCCCCTCTTTCATCCTCTACTCTCTTTCCTCTTCTCTATACTCTTTTATTAAACAACTTTAACAGAATTAGTTTATAGAAAAATCAGCAAGAATATGGAAGAACTGAATGGCACCATCAGTGCCATCACTTAAGAATATTGGTGGAAATATGGTGGTAAAATTAAATTTTAATTTTATATAATACTTCCTTAAAAGGTATTCAATCTCTTTAAAGTCCATCAGTAGATTATATTTTTGCATAGTTATGCATGTGCATTTAATATATTTATTAACAGATATCCATAAACACTTTGGTTTGCTGATATCTCATATTAAGAAACCAAGAGCAGAGATTTCACTTGCGTGGAGTGTCTGGAAACCAATTTTCAGATCAATGAAACGGAAATGCATTATCACCAAGCTGCATTGTGGTTAAACCAAAAACTGAGTACTGAATCCACAAGACTAATTAAGGTTACAGGACAGCGTCAGTGGGAGAGGAAAATAAACTGGGTGTTCAGGGGAGCCAATACAGGGTGGACCTAGGAAGCCAGCCCTCTCACTTGTACAGAAGGTTATTTCCCAATCTCAAGTGTGGGGAGAAGGATAAATTAGCCCTTGTCATTTACACAGGAGGAAAACTGGACAGTGGCACCTAGACTTTAAGTTTCAGCTAAGAAACTGGCACCAGACAGAAGTAACGAACGTGAGTAGTAAGTCTCAGGGCTGAGAGGTGGGGGTCTGGTACTTCTCCATTCTGTTCTTTGAGGACTATGTTGAATCATAATTTACAGCAAGTGTCTCTGTCCTAAATTAGTCAGCAATTAGTTTATTAATATGTACACCAACAGACACTGGGTTGAGCATCATAATATAACTGTGGGCAATGGACCTGAAGGAAGGAGCATTTGGAGAATAAACACAACAGTTAACTAGGAAACTACTTTATACTCTATGAGGAAAATATATTCTCTAGATCAAGGTTTCATGTTTATTACTCTCACTACTAGCAAAAATTTCCATTTTTTAAAAACCAGTTCAGTTCAGTTGCTCAGTCGTATCCACCTCTTTGCAACCCCATAAATTGCAGCATTCCAGGCCTCCCTGTCCATCACCAACTCCCAGAGTTCACTCAGACTCATGTCCATTGGGTCAGTGATGCCATCCAACCATTTCATCCTGTTGTCCCTTTCTCCTCCTGCCCTAAATCTTTCCCAGCATCAGGGTCTTTTCAAATGAGTCAGCTCTTCGCATCAGGTCAGCTTCAACATCAGTCCTTCCAATGAACACCCAGGACTAATCTCCTTTAGGATGGACTGGTTGGATCTCCTTGTACTCCATGGGACTCTCAAGAGTCTTCTCCAACACAACAGTTCAAAAGCATCAATTCTTTGGTGCCTAGCTTTCTTCACAGTCCAACTCTCACATCCATACATGACTACTGAAAAAACCATAGCTTTGACTAGATGGACATTTGTTGGCAAAGTAACGTCTCTGCTCTTTAATATGCTGTCCAGGTTGGTCATAACTTTCCTTCCAAGTAGTAAGTGTCTTTTAATTTCATGGATGCAATCACCATCTGCAGTGATTTTGGGGCCCCCCAAAATAAAGTCAGCCACTGTTTCCACTGTTTCCCCATTTATTTAACATGAAGTGATGGGACTGGATGCCATGATCTTCGTTTTCTGAATGTTCAGCTTTAAGCCAACTTTTTCACTCTCCTCTTTCACTTTCAGCAAGAGTCTCTTTAGTTCTTCTTCACTTTCTGCCAGAAGGGTATTGTCAACTGCATATCTGAGGTTATTGATATTTCTCCTGTCAATCTTGATTCCAGCTTGTGCTTCCTCCAGCCCAGCACATTCTCATGATGTACTCTGCATATAAGTTAAATAAGCAGGGTGAACATATACAGCCTTGACATACTCCTTTTCCTATTTAGAGTACAGATAAATTGAGTATTAGGTTTTGATGGGCCTTATTATCTTCTCTATACTATTAAAAATACTGTTAAATAGTAGTCAAGTTTAAATGTGTGCAACTAACCAATTGAAAATAGTGGGTATATTTGGCTATTACCTTTGTTATTGATATTTCCCCTTCCATAGTGTTGCAAGAGGGCATCAGAGGGCAAACACACTGAAACCATACTCACAGAAAACTAGTCAATCTAATCACACTAGGACCACAGCCTTGTCTAACTCAATGAAACTAAGCCATGCCCATGGGGCAACCCAGGATGGGCGGGTCATGGTGGAGAGATCTGACAGGATGTGGGCCACTGGAGAAGGGAATGGCAAACCACTTCAGTATTCTTGCCTTGAGAACCCCATGAACAGTATGAAAAGGCAAAATGATAGGATACTGAAAGTGAAACTCCCCAGGTCAGTAGGGGCCCAATATGCTACTGGAGATCAGTGGAGAAAGAACTCCAGAAAGAATGAAGGGATGGAGCCAAAGCAAAAAGAATACCCAGCTGTCGATGTGACTGGTGATAGAAGCAAGGTCCGATGTTGTAAAGAGCAATATTGCATAGGAACCTGAATGTCAGGTCCATGAATCAAGGCAAATTGGAAGTGGTCAAACAAGAGATGGTCAAAGTGAATGTTGACATTCTAGGAATCAGCAAACTGAAATGGACTGGAATGTGTGAATTTAACTCAGATGACCATTAGATCTACTACTGTGGGCAAGAATCCCTCAGAAGAAATGGAGTGGCCATCATGGTCAACAAAAGAGTCCGAAATGCAGTACTTGGATGCAATCTCAAAAATGACAGAATGATCTCTGTTCGTTTCCAAGGCAAACCATTCAATATCACAGTAATCCAAGTCTATGCTCCAACCAGTAACACTGAAGAAGCTGAAGTTGAACTATTCTATGCAGACCTACAAGACCTTTTAGAACTAACACCCAAAAAAGATGTCCTTTTCATTATAGGGGACTGGAATGCACAAGTAGGAAGTCAAGAAACACCTGGAGTAACAGGCAAATTGGCCTTGGAATACAGAATGAAGCAGGGCAAAGACTAATAGAATTTTGCCAAGAAAATGCACTGGTCATAACAAACACCTTCTTCCAACAACACAAGAGAAGACTCTATACATGGACATCACCAGATGGTCAACACCAAAATCAGATCCATTATATTCTTTGCAGCCAAAGATGGAGAAGCTCTGTACAGTCAGCAAAAACAAGACCAGGAGCTGACTGTGGCTCAGACCATGAACTCCTTATTGCCAAATTCAGACTTAAATTGAAGAAAGTAGGGAAAACCACTAGACCATTCACATATGACCTAAATCAAATCCCTTATGGTTATACAGTGGAAGTGAGAAATAGATTTAAGCGCCTAGATCTGATAGATAGAGTGCCTGATGAACTATGGAATGAGGTCCGTGACATTGTACAGGAGACAGGGACCAAGACCATCCCCATGGAAAACAAATGCAAAAAAGCAAAATGGCTGTCTGAGGAGGTCTTACAAATAGCTGTGAAAAGAAGAGAAGCGAAAAGCAAAGGAGAAAAGGAAAGATATACACATCTGAATGCAGAGTTCCAAAGAATAGCAAGAAGAGATAAGAAAGCCTTCTTCAGCGATCAATGCAAAGAAATAAAGGAAAACAACAAAATGGGAAAGACTAGGGATCTCTTCAAGAAAATCAGAGATACCAAAGGAACATTTCATGCAAAGATGGGCTTGATAAAAGGCAGAAATGGTATGGACCTAACAGAATCAGAAGATACTAAGAAGAGGTGGCAAGAATACACAGAAGAACTGTACAAAAAAGAGCTTCATGACCCAGATAATCATGATGGCGTGATCACTGACCTAGAGCCAGACATCCTGGAATGTGAACTCAAGTGGGCCTTAGAAAGCATCACTATGAACAAAGCTAGTGGAGGTGATGGAATTCCAGTTGAGCTCTTCCAAATCCTGAAAGATGATGCTGTGAAAGTGCTGCACTCAATATGCCAGCAAATTTGGAAAACTCAGCAGTGACCACAGGACTGGAAAAGGTCAGTTTTCATCCCAATCCCAAAGAAAGGCAATGCCAAAGAATGCTCATACTACCGCACAATTGCACTCATCTCACATGCTAGTAAGTAATGCTCAAAATTCTCCAAGCCAGGCTTCAGCAATATGTGAACCGTGAACTTCCTGACATTCAAGCTGGTTTTAGAAAAGGCAGAGGAACCAGAGATCAAATTGCCAACATCTGCTGGATCATGGAGAAAGCAAGAGAGTTCTAGAAAAATATCTATTTCTGCTTTATTGACTATGTCAAAGCCTTTGACTGTGTGGATCACAATAAACTGTGGCAAATTCTGAAAGAGATGGGAATACCAAACCACCTGATCTGCCTCTTGAGAAATTTGTATGCAAGTCACGAAGCAACAGTTAGAACTGGTCATGGAACAACAGACTGGTTCCAAATAGGAAAAGGAGTACATCAAGGCTGTATATTGTCACCATGTTTATTTAACTTCTATGCGGAGGACATCATGAGAAATGCTGGACTGGAAGAAACACAAGTTGGAATCAAGATTGACAGGAGAAATATCAATCACCTCAGATATGCAGATGACACCACTCTTATGGCAGAAAGTGAAGAGGAACTCAAAAGCCTCTTGATGAAAGTGAAAGTGGAGAGGAAAAAGTTGGCTTAAAGCTCAACATTCAGAAAACGAAGATCATGGCATCTGGTCCCATCACTTCATGGCAAATAGACGGGGAAACAGTGGAAACAGTGTCAGACTTTTATTTTTTTGGTCTCCCAAATCACTGCAGAAGGTGACTGCAGCCATGAAATTAAAAGACAATTACTACTTGGAAGGAAAATTATGACCAACCTAGATAGCATATTCAAAAGCAGAGACGTTACTTTGCCAACAAAATTCCATCTAGTCAAGGCTATGGTTTTTCCAGTAGTCATGTATGGATGTGAGAGTTGGACTGTGAAGAAGGCTGAGCGCCGAAGAATTGATGCTTTTGAACTGTGGTGTTGGAGAAGACTCGAGAGTCCCTTGGACTGCAAGGATATCCAACCAGTCCATTGTGAAGGAGATCAGCCCTGGGATTTCTTTGGAAGGAATGATGCTGAAGCTGAAACTCCAGTACTTTGGCCACCTCATGCGAAGAGTTGACTCATTGGAGAAGACTCTGATGCTGGGAGGGATTGGGGGCAAGAGAAGAAGGGGACGACAGAGGATGAGATGTCTGAATGGCATCACTGACTCAGTGGACGTGAGTCTGAGTGAACTCGGGGAGTTGGTGATGGACAGGGAGGCCTGGCGTGCTGCGATTCATGGGGTCGCAAAGAGTCGGACATGACTGAGCAACTGATCTGATTATCTTCTCTATACTATTAAAAATACTGTTAAACAGTAGTCAAGTTTAAATGTGTGCAACTAACCAATTGAAAATAATCGGTTAATTTGGCTATTACCTTTGTTATTGATATTGCCCCTTCCATAGGGCATTTGTCTTAACAGCTTTACCTAGAAGAATAAATGTTTAAAAACTGAATTTTAAGAATCATGAAAAGAATGGTGGTAAGACATTCTTGAGTTTTTAATTCAAATGCCTTAACATCTTATAGATTTGATTATATACATATATGTATATGAATCCATATGTACATGAATATGAATATATAAATATAGGTATCCACATTCTATACATATGTACCTCATTTGAGTTATTACAAAGATTGCTCAGTAAGTAATCAATGGTTACGCCAACTACAATTTTCCTTTTCTGTCTGACAGTTATTGAAGGTTTTCTGAGTCTTCCTGTCTTTTTTTCTCTTCCTAGGAGAGATGAGTAAGTCTAATGGATTTAAATATTCTCTTAATGTTGTTAAAGAACCAAGAGGGAAAATTTGCTTTTCCATGTATAAGGAGATAGTACAAAGACAAAATACTTTTTTTTAAAAAAGGTATGGTTTTGGTAGCAAGAGAAAAATTAACTATTGCATTATAATAAAGCTCAGAAGGATACATATAGGACATAATTTGTGATATAACTGCAATAAAAGGTAACATGAAAAGGGAAACTCACTTCTGGTGGATGACACTGAAAAATTTGACTCCTTGGAAAAACTAAACTGTCCTTACCCTATATGACATATAAAAAGAGTCCAGGATTATATGCCTAAATGTGAAAGGTAAAACTCTAATAGAAGAAATTTAAGAGGATCTTTTTATCTTAGGAGTGAAAAAAGATTTCTTCACAGTGTCTCTAAAAGTTCACACTCAAAAGTAAGAAGTTGATAGGTTGCTATATTAAAAGTAAATATTTATGTCCTAAAACAAGAAAAAAGCCAATAAACAAGACAAAGATAACTAGGTTATTAAATAATAATAAGGGATTATTACCTAGAAAATACAGTAGTTTTTTTTTTTTTTTTAAATAAGAAGGAAAGAAAAAGAGCTGATGGAAAAATGGGAAAAAGATGATGAACAAACAACTCTCCAAGGGGAAAGCCTAAATAAATATATAAAGAGGTGATCAAACTCACTAATAAGCAGAAAGAAAAAAAAGACTTAAAATATCAGACACCACTATTTATCAGAATGTTACAGTTATAAATTTTAGATAACAAAGTGCTGGTGAAGACGTGTGTGCCCAGTAACTTAATCAATAGTTAAGCAAATTACAATTTCCCTTTTCTGTTTAATAGCTATTGAAATTTTTCTGAGTCTTCTCTTAGTCTCTTCTCAGACTAAACAGTGCGTTTGTGGCTCAGTCGTGTCTGGCTCTTTGCAACCCCATGGAACGAAGCCCACCAGTCTCCTTTGTCCATGGAAAACTGGAGTGGGATGCCATTCCCTTCTTCAGGGGATCTTTTGGACCCAGGGACTGAACCCTGGTCTTCTGCATTCAGGCAGATTCTTTACCATCTGAGCCACCAGGAAAAAGGAAACAAGAACTTTTTGATGTGCTATTGATGAGAATGCCAAGTAAGACAGCCAATCTGAAAAGCATGAAAAACATGAAAGCATAGAGAGTTAGGTATGTGTGTGCCTAAGGGCAACGCCACCCTGAGTATACTTTCCAAGTCATTTCTAACTCAGAAGCACAAACAGCCATTCAAAGGAAGATTCAGCACAGCAGTTTTTTTGTGTGTTATTAGGGAACTGGAATCCTTCACTAGCTCAGGCAATATATGCATGAAATGTGGATGCCTGGTGTGGAATTCTGTACAGGGTTAACCAAGACCACCTACCCTGCCTCCTGAGAAATCTGTATGCAGGTCAAGAAGCAATAGTTAGAACTGGACATGGAACAACAGACTGGTTCCAAATTGGGAAAGAAGTATGTCAAGGCTATATATTGTCATCCTGCTTATTTAACTTCTATGCAGAGTACATCATGCAAAATGCTGGGCTGGATGAAGCACAAGCCGAAATCAAGATTTCTGGGAGAAATATCAGTAACCTCAGATCTGTAGATGATATCCTTATGGTAGAAAATGAAGAAGAACTCTCTTGATGAAAGTGAAAGAGGAGAGTGAAAAAGCTGGCTTAAAATTCAACATTCAAAAAATGAAGACCATGGCATCTGGTCCTATCACTTCATGGCAAATAGATGGGGAAACAGTGTCAGACTTTATTTTTCTAGGCTCCAAAATCACTGCAGATGGTGATTGCAGCCATGAAATTAAAAGACGCTTGCTCCTTGGAAGAAAAGCTATGACAAACCTAGACAGCATATTAAAAAGCAGAGGCATTACTTTGCCGACAAAAGGTCCTTGTAGTCAAAGCTATGGTTTTTCTAGTAGTCATGTATGGATGTGAGAGTTGGACTATAAAGAAAGCTGAGTGCTGAAGAATTGATGCCTTTGAGCTGTGGTGTTGGAGAAGACTCGTGAGAGTCCCTTGGACTGCAAGGAAATCCAACCAGTCAATCCTAACGAAATCAGTCCTGAACGTTCATTGGAAGGATTGATGCTGAATCTGAAACTCCAATCTTTTGGCCACCTGATGCCAAGAACTGACTCCTTGGAAAAGACCCTGATGCTGGGAAAGACTGAAGGCGGGAGGAGAAGGGACTGACAAGAGGATGAGATGGCTGGATGGCAGACTGGATGGACACGGCTTTGAGGAAGCTCTGAGAGTTGCTGATGGACAGGGAACCCTGACGTCCTGCAGTCCATGGGGTCGCAAAGAATCAGACATGACTGAGCGACTGAACTGAACTGAAGAATAGTGAACCAGGCATAAAATCAACACATGAATAAGTACGGTATTGAATGAGAGGAGACAAAATGAAGACAAAATGAAGTTTTAGCTCAATTTATGCAAAACCACATGAGCACAAGAACTAATGCTATATATTCAAGTATGTCAAGCAGGTACATGAGAAGAGCTGCTTGCAAGGTGAGCAACAAGTGATGAGTGGGAGTGGGGAGTGAAAAAGAAAGGAAAGGAAAAATTAAAGGAAAAAATAAAATGAGAAGGGGCTCTGTCCAGACAGATTTGCTGTGAAATGAAGAGAATGACCTTTGAATTCCACCAACAGAAGGAAAATATAATTAATAAAGGAAAAAAGTAATTGTAAGCTTTTATGAAAACTTTTATTTTATTTAAAATGAATTTCCCAGTAGCTTCCCTAGGTCTGCATGGTCCCTGTGTGACCTGATTTCACTATTTCATTACATTTTATCCATATTGACCCTACCTGGGACCCACAACATGCTTTCATACCTCACACTCTTGTGATCCCTATTCATGCTTTCAAAAATGTCCTCCTTTCTTATTCTCTATCATAGCCTCAACTCTTACTTTTGTTCACACTTATAATTATTTGCACTTGTCTCATTTGCTTGTTCACACACCATTTATTTCCTGCTAGCAGGTGAACTCTATTAAGGAAAGTGGTGTCCCTATTTTTTCATTGTTATGTCTGCAGCCTCCAGCACAACATTTGTAGGGTGAATAAAGGAATGAACAAATTTTAGGCACAAAAGTTCACAAGGCCCTTGGCTTTAGGAAACTATTGTCTTAGAATCAAAATTAAAGGATGTTTTTAAAAGGGATAAACAGATATGAGGGAATTTTTGCAAAATTGTTTTCTGCTTTGCTATATTTTAAAACACATTTCATCCACAAGGCTTAGAAATAGTTTACACAGGGTACAGATTTATTCAATTATTAAAAATGTATGGATTGTTGTTCAATATCTGTACTATATCCAGAATATCAGTACTCTTTCTATTATATAATTGCAGCTATGTAAGGATTGTAGACCTAGTATTTTCAGGAGTTCTTGGTACATCCCATAGAAGCCACTCTTTTTTTTTAAAATTTTTACCTAAAGAGATATATATATATATATATATATGTATATGTATATATTTGTTGTTTATTGTTGTTTAGTTGCTAAGTCATGTTCAACCCTTTTGTGACCCAGTGGACTGTAGCCAACCCCTCTGTCCATGGGATTTCCCTGGCAAGAATACTGGAGTGTGTTGCCATTTCCTTCTTCAAGGGAATCTTCCTGACTCAGGGATTGAACCGGCATCTCCTGCACTGTCAGATGGGTTCTTTATTCCTGAGCCACCAGGGAAGTTCATATATATATATATATATATATATATATATATACACACACACACACACTCACACACATAGATATACATACACATATATGTATATATATATATATTATATATACTCACATACTCGTATGTATATAATATAGATATACACTCTTTAAGAAAAAAGAAAAATGAATATAAATATGATATGACCTTAAATGATTCACCTGGAAGAGAAAGAGAAGTAAAAAATTCTGAATAAATTATGCTTTGCCTTTAAAAATTTTTAAATACCTATTAACATCTGACGGAGAAGGCAATGGCACCCCACTCCAGTACTCTTGCCTGGAAAATCCTGTGGATGGAGGAACCTGGTAGGCTGCAGTCCATGGGGTCGCTGAGGGTTGGGCACGACTTGAGCGACTTCACTTTCACTTTTCACTTTCATGCATTGGAGAAGGAAATGGCAACCCACTCCAGTGTTCTTGCCTGGAGAATCCCAGGGACGGGGGAGCCTGGTGGGCTGCCGTCTATGGGGTCACACAGAGTCGGACACGACTGCAGTGACTTAGCAGCAGCAGCGGTAACATCTGAGGCTTTGTTATATTATGTGAGAACTATTTTTCTTGGAGAAACTGAGTCACAAAAGGACTGTTTAAGGTCACACCATGAGTCAGTGACTTTGCTTGGAATGAAAACCCAGATAGCTGACTCACAGCATTCCAGGTGGTGAGTGCTCAGCCACAGCCCTCAACTGCCAGGCTGGCTCAGTCAGTCCGAGGTCAGCTCCTGGTTCAAAGAAAGCACAACGGTCTTCAATCATGGACAATGGAATTCTATAGATATTGACAAGTGTTCTGTGGTATTTGTATTTTTCTTAGAAGAAAAGATTATAAATAAACCACTTGGAGTGTACTAAAACATTGGAAAGGGAAATAATCTTAAAAGTTTTCATTTACATTATACAGACTGTATAAAAACCTCAAAGCCCTCTAAAATGCATGAGCCATATTTTACCAAGAAAAAATTCTCAGTTCTTCTCTGCTAACAAAGGACATCAACATTTTTCTACTTACAAATTACAAATAAAGTGAGTTAGTTATTGAAATGGCTGATGTTTTATTCATTCAATATACATTTATTTAGTATATTAGGCAACATGTTAGGTGGCAGACACAATCCTCTCTCTCAGAGTTTATCTTCTATTTTTATAGACAGATTAAACCATGCTTACCCCTGAGATAAGTATGAAAGTTTAGATCTTTTTTTTTTTTTCTATTAAACGATCTCAGCTGGTAAAGAATCTGCCTGCAATGCAGGAGACCGCAGTTTGATCCCTGGGTGAGGAAGAGCCACTGAAGAAGGGATAGGCTACTCACTCCAGTATTCTTGGGCTTCCTTGTTGGCTCAGCTGGTAAAGAATCTACCTGCAATGCGGGAGGCTTGGGTTTGATCCCTGGGTTGGGAAGATCCCCTGGAGAACCACTCCAGTATTCTGGTCTGGAGAATGCCATGGACTGTATGGATACTTCATGGGCCCACAAAGAGTTGGACACGAATGAGCGACTTTCACTTCCATCTAATGAAAAATAATACTAATATTACTAAAACTTTTTCTATAAAATATACAATATGTGCAGATATTTATTAGTGCTGAATTTCAAAAGTAGCAAAAATTATTTAAAAACATAGGAACTACTTGTTATATATACCAAAGAGCTATGATTGTGGATAATAAAATATGTGGTTTGTTATTGGTCAGAAGTGGCAAATTATGATACATTCATAAGGATGTGGATATTATGCATGTTTTGAAAATCAGACTGTGTATACTGCCGTAACACAACTGATCTGGGCTGAAATATTCAGGTGATTATTTTCACGATGGCCCTAGTATACTGTTAAACACTGTAATAGATGGAGAAAACTCTTGAGAGTCCCTTAAACAGCAAGGAGATCAAACCAGTCAATCCTAAAGGAAATCAACCCTGACTATTCATTGGAAGGACTGATGCTGAAGCTCCAATACTTTGGCCACTTAATGCAAAGAGCTGATTCACTGGATAAGGCCCTGATGCTGGGAAAGATTAAGGCTAGGAGGAGAAGGGGGTGACAGAGGATGAGATGGTTGGATGACATCACTGGTTCAATGGACATGAGTTTGAGCAAGTGCTTGTAGATGGTAAAGGACAGGGAAGCCCAGCGTGCTGTAGTCCATGGGGTCACAAAGAGTCAGACATGAATGAGTGACTGAACAACAACAGATATTCAGAGTCCAATTTACTCATGCTCCTATACAAATGACTTTAAGTACAATTAAAAAGGATTCATAACTTCCAATTTGGGAATTGTAATTCTGCTATGGTTGAGAAAATATGTGTATATTTTCATGATAAAAGTATGATATGTGTAAATTTTCATGACAAAATTACAATTTAATATTTGAAATTTATTTTGAAAGCAAATCTCAAACATGCTAATGAATTTTTTTAAAAAAGACTAAATATTCCCAAACAAAATACAATATACTGAAATGCCCCACTTAGGATTCCATGGCAAGCAAAATTTCTGTGACTAATAGATATTGTATAAAGATATTGTATGTGGAAATACACATACGTGGGAAAAACAGAGTCAGAAACCCTGACTCACAGTTCCTAGCTTTTAATCATGACCTTACTTCACATTTCCCTGACTCCTATTGTGAGGAAATAACCCAGGAATAAAAACTGGGAGGAATGAAGTCTTCAAATTGCAAGAAAACAATTATGTGAGAGGGAACATGGGAAGAGTTTGGTGGTTATAAAAAAGTGTTAAAAATCCCAAGCCCACATGTTTTTTCTTTTTAGGTTTTAGTTTGTCACCATGAAGGTAGGAACAGTAATGCTGAGCCTTAGAGGAGAGATTATGATGATAGCTGCCGCTGAAGACGATGCCACTGGTGATGATGATGACAATTGTTGATGGTGATGAGGATATCTAACATTTATTTCATGTTTGTCCTGTGCTAGACTAGGGTTAGAAGCAGCTGTGTAGGTGGTTGGCATGCTGTGTGGAGTCTGAGGCAGTGGAAAGAATATGAGCTTTGAGGATGCTGGAGGGAGCAAGGTCTGAGAAATGACTCAGTGAATAGTGAGGCGAATAGCCCTTGCGTGAGTTACTTTATGTCTCTGACTCCCAAGTTTTCACCCATAAAATGGGACTAATAATCATACCTTACTCTTAAATTATTGTGAGCATCAAGTAAAAACAAATGTATATGACCTGCCCTCCTCAGTGCCTGCAGTATGTTGGGATTCTTTCTTCCTCCTTGATAAGACACTTGAACACATGTAAGCAGTTCTGCCTTAATGAAGGGAACTCATTAAGCTTCATGTTGACTGTCTTCTTTATGTGTGAAGAGAATCACTAGCTCTTGCAAAATAAAAAGGACAGGGGCGTTATGGGCTGAATTGTGCCCTGCCCCCCAAATTCATACATTGAAATCCTAACCTGCAGTGCTTCAGAAGGCTGTATTTGGAGAAGATAATTAAATTAAATGAGGTCACATGTTTGTGCATGTGTACTTTAGTTGGGTCTGACTTTTTGCGATGCTATGAACTGTAGCCCTCCAGGCTCCCCTGACCATGGAATTTTCCAGGCAGAAACACTAGATTGGGTTGCCATGCCCTCCTCCAGAGGATCTTCCTTACCCAGGGATCAAACCCATGTGTCCTGCATCTTCTGCATTGCAGGCAGATTCTTTACCTCTGAAAAAGCCCAAGAGTGATCCCTAACTCACTCCAGCTGGTGTCTTTATAAGAAGAGGAAATGTGGACACACAAATGGGGCACCAGAGGAGTGCATGCCCATAGAATAAAGACCTTGTGAGGACACAGAAAGGAGGTGACCAGTTGGAAGCCACCATTGCATCTGAACTTTGATTTTAGACTTCGAGCCTCCAGAACCGTGAGAAAATACATTTCTGTTGTTCAAGCCATCCAGTGTGTAATATTTGTTATAGCAACCGTAGGAAACTAGCACAAGGGATTTCTCTGCTTACCAGGTGCTTTATGGCATCCCTTTAGACAGGAGGCGAGGCGCCAGCTTTCCAGGCAGTCCCTGTGGCTGATTCAGCTTTGCCACCAGTGTCATATCCAGGGCATAGAGTTCCAGGCATTCACTGTTTAAACTTCACACAAGAACTCCAAGTCTTGCTTTTCTTTTGCCCAGAAGATCGTATTGTTAAAGTGAAACTTTGTGTGCTCCATTTTTGCATATGCCAGTGGTTTAAAAAATACACAAGTGAAACCAAGCATAGAATGTCTTACTAAGGAAAAATGGATAAATATTATTACTGATGAACAAATGGCCGTGCATAGAGTCTCCTGTAACTCTCTCTATGACCTTATATTAAGTCTTCATTGAAAAAGTTTATTGGCTTTTAAGAAAAAAATGTACTCTAACTTCTACTGACATTAGAAATTTTCAGAGCATTATATATTTACCAAAAAAATTGGATGTTTTAATAAAAGTCCCTAGACACAAGCTTTCTCAGGATGCAATACAAAACCAGGCAGCCACAATGTTAAAACAATGACCCCTGATGGAACAAACAAACTAGTGATGGATGCAGGGAGAAGGGGCACAGAACAACTTAAATTGTGAAAGCTAAGATTGTTTATTTAGAATGTGGAAAGGCAGCAGCCAGTGGAAAAGTCTCTAGAGTAGCTGCAGGAAAACACACACACAAAAATTACTAAAGAAGACATTGAAGGTATTGTAGAAACACCTAATTACTAATTTCTTGTCTAATATTTAGCAAGCCTAATAATACGTTGGAGAAGGAAATGGCAACCCACTCTAGTGTTCTTGCCTGGAGAATCCCAGGGATGGGGGAGCCTGGTGGGCTGCCATCTATGGGGTCGCACAGAGTTGGACACGACTGAAGTGACTTAGCAGCAGCAATAATATGTACTCTGGCTATAACTATACTTTATTTTATTGTTAGTGTTTGTTGGGGGGCCATGAGGTCTGAACAGAGATCAACTCCCAACCCCCTGCAGTGAAAGTGGAGTCTTAACCATTGGACCACCAGAGAAGATTTGCTTATAACTATAATTTACAGAAGACAAAGGTAGTCCTCCTCCCCATCAGTTCCAGCTGCCTCATCATCTTGGTCTCCATTTGCACATGCTGTTTCTTCTGCATACCAGGAATGTCCTTCTGTTCTTTACTTCCTAGAAAATTTCTCATTTCAAGAGCCAGATCACTGTTACACTGTTTTTTAAGTCTCTGAATGGATTGGTCATTCTCCAAACCTTATCCTCCATCTTTTTAATCATTGTGTCTTTAGCTGTGATAGCAAAATCAACCAAGCAAATAAATACACAAAAAATGGATAAGAACTTAAATGACTATGAATGAGTACTTGCTTATTTAAATTAGGCAAACTCAAGTTATTGCATGGACTTTCCTGGTGACTTTAGATGGTAAAGAATCTGCCTGCAATGTGGGAGACCTGGGTTCGATCCCTGGGTCAGGAAGATCCCCTGGAGAAGGAACTGGGCACTGCAGTGTGTTAACACAACACTGCACACACTTTGATTATGATCCTTAGCATGATATGTCATGCAGGGGCTTCCCCAATGACTCAGCGATTAAAACACCTGCCTGCCAGTACAGATGTATGTTTGATCCCTGGGTCAGGAAGATCCCCTGTTGGAAGAAATGGCAGCCAACCCCAGTATTCTTGCCTGGAGAATCAACAGAGGAGCCTGGTGGGCTACAGTCTGTGCGGTCTCAGAGTCGGACACATCTGAGCGACTGAGCATATATGGTGTGTCATGATTGTACTGCAGACCAGAGACACTGGGAAGGTGAGGACTCAGCGCCTTCCTCTATGTCTGCCATACTACAGACACTCAGCAGAAGTTTGGAAAAAGAATTTAGATTTCAAATGTAACAAATATGTACATTTGTTACATAAACACCAATATATTCTTACTGGAAAAATTCAAATAATGCAGAACAATAGTGAGCAAATAGTGTGGGGGGTCATTGGTCAGTAAACCTACTGAAGCTATAATGTTCTTTTCTCATTTAAGAGTTTATGAGAAGATATTTTCATGTCAGTAACTCATGTTTACTGGAAATAGCTACACACAGTATTCCATCACTTGTGTGTGTGTGTGTGTGTGTGTGTGTGTGTATTATTCCCTCAGTCATGTCTGACTCTTTGTGACCAGGTGGACTATACCCCACCAGGCTCCTCTGTCTATGGGATCCTTCAGGCAAAAATACTGGAGTGGGTTTCCAGTTCCTTCTCCAGGGGATCTTCCTGACCCAGGGATTGAACCCAGGTCTCCCACATTGCAGGCAGATTCTTTACCACCTAAAGTCACCAGGGAAATCCATGCCATAACTTGAGTTTGCCTAATTTAAATAACCAAGCACTCATTCATAGTCATTTAAGTTCTTATCTATCTTTTTGTTTATTTATTTGCTTGTTTGATTTTGCTATCACAGCTAAAGATACAATTATTATCTTTGTATCTACGTCTTTGAATACATGTACCTGTTTCTTTTGAAAACAGATTGCCAGAAATGGAATTTCTTGAATAAAGGAGACATACACTTAAAATACAAGAAGATACTGACAATTTGCTTTCCAAAGAGGTTTCACCCAATTTAGACTGTTTTCAACAGTTTGAGAATGTTCTTTTCAACAAATTCTAAGCAATAATTCACGTTTTCAATACTTGAAATGTGCCTGCTTTTCTGATAGAAAATATCATGTCATTAAAAACTTATTTTCCTGACAACTACTGAGAATGAATGTAATTTTAAGTCTATTGAGTAGTTGTATTACTTTTGGAATTATCTTTAATCTTTTGGGCTCATTTTTTAAAACTTAGATTGCTTGCTGATTTCATATCTATTTATAAAATCTCCTTAAATAGTTTGCTATTAATGTTTAGCTTTTAAATAAGTCACATGTGTTTTTCCAAATTATTACTTGAGTTTTATCCTTTGTATGGTGTTTTTTATCTCTAGAAGTACTTTGTTTAAAATATATTTTTTAAAATGTGGCCAGATCTGTTAGCTTATTCCATATGTTTTCTGGCGTGTTTAAAATCTTGTTAGGAAGGCTTTTAATACCTCAAATTATAAAAATATTCTTCTATATTTATTTTATGG
Source organism: Tragelaphus eurycerus (assembly GCA_935064755.1). Taxonomy (NCBI): domain Eukaryota; kingdom Metazoa; phylum Chordata; class Mammalia; order Artiodactyla; family Bovidae; genus Tragelaphus; species Tragelaphus eurycerus. The sequence continues at coordinate 38,125,211 of CAKXYN010000012.1, forward strand.
CTTACTTTTTTATGTTTAGTTTTTTTATTCATTTGGAGTTTATTTTTGCATACTGTATGATATGTAGAAGTCTAACTTAATGGTTTTCTAAAGGAAAAAAAGCATTTTTACAAGCAATCAAATAGACCATGTCTTTCTCCTACTGATTTGAAATACAACCATTGTTATAAACATGTGCATATATAAGCAAATTTCTGTACTCTATTCCATTCTATTCATCTCTTTCTCTAGATTTGCACCAAATAAAATGACAGTTAATGTTATAGATTCTTTTGGAATATAGTAAGGCAAGTTCTCTTCAATTCATTAAAAATGTTTTTTGCTATTAGAGATTTTTCTTTTCAATGTAAAGTTTAGAATTTTCTTGTCAAGTTTTATTTTAAAATATCAGAAGTGCAGTAAACTTGGGAATGCATTCCTTGTCTAAAGGTATTAAAAATATACCGAGGGAACCAATATGTTTGGTCCAAGAACGCCATTTTTTTGGCTCCTTATTTACCTGGTGATCACACTATATTAGCAGTTCTCAAAGGGTGTTCTGGTGGCTCTTGGATATTTTCAACACTCTTTCAAGGTCAAAGTATATTTATAATAGTACTAAGACACTATATATTGTTTTGCTATGCTGCAATTTACATTGGTAGTGCAAAAGCACTGGTGAGGAAAACTGTTGGCTGCTTGGTACAAATCAAGGCAGTGGCTTGAAACTGTCCTAGGAGTCATTGCATTTTTCATTGCTATGTGCTCACAGTTGGAGGAGAGGGGGGAGCCAGTTTTACTTAAGAACCTTCTTAAAAATATTGTTGGTGATTTCTAGACTTTTATTCAGGGCTTTCCTGGAGGCTCAGTAATGGAGAATCCGACTGCCAATGCAGGAGACATTGGTTTGATCCCCGGTCCGGGAGGATCCCACATGCCTCGGAGCAGCTAAGCTTGTGTGCTGTAGCTATTGAACCTGTGTTCTAGAGCCCAGGAGCTGCAACTACCGAGCCTTCATGCCCTAGAGCCCACGTGCTCCGCAAGAAGAGAATCCACTCAATGAGAAGCCAGTGCGGTGCAACTAAAGAGTAGCCCCTGCTCACCACAACTAGGAAAATACCTGTGCAGCAAGGAAGACCCAAAACAGCCAAAAATAAATAAATAGACTTTATTAGATCTAAACTCTTGGGTACACCTCTTAGTATTTTGTGTGAGGAACAGAAATATGCACAGAGCATTTCTGTTACCTACTAAAGAAGAACAATGGTTGTTTTGAGGAAAAGCCCTTATGCAAATTGATTTCGGAGCTGAATGAACTAGCTCATTTTTTCATGGAATACCACTTTACTTGAAATAACAGCTAATTAATTGACTGATTTGGGGGTCTTGGATAAATGGGAAAATGTTCTTAAAAATTTTCAGGGGAAACAACTGACAGTATTTGCTATCAATGATAAAATCCAGGCTTCTACACAAAAATTGAAATTTTGGAAAACACCTTACCAATGCTGGAAGCTTCCCAGTACTAAAACACTTCTGATGTGATCAGCGGTGATATTAATTGATGTTGCTTTTTCATATTGTGTTATAAAATATGTCAACATTTAGAAAAGATCTGTATTACTCAGTGACCCAATATTTTCCATAAGAGTGATGCACCATGTTATAAAACCATGTACGGATTAAAGGTTAATTCAAAATGCAAAATAGACTCCCCAAAAGCTATCAGTTGACTTTTCAACAGAAACTGTAGGACAGAAGGGAGTGGTGCAATGTGTTCAAAGTGATTAGAAAGGAAAACCTGCAACCAAGGATACTAGTCAAGGCTTTCATTCAGATTTGTTGGAGAGAACAAAAGTTTTACAAAGAAGGAAAAGCTAATCAAGTTCAGTATCACCAAACTGGCTTTACATGAAATGTTGAAGAGACTTCTCTAGACAAAAAAGACCACAACTAGAAATGTGAAAATTAAGAAAGGACGCACCCAAATGTTCACAGCAGTATCATTTCTACCAGCCAAATTAAGTATCCATCAACAGATGAAATGATAAAAATGTTTATATATAAATACCTTTATATATAGGATAAAGGATATATCCTATATAAGGATAAAGTGTCCATAATATATATATATATATATATATATATATATATGTGTATATAATGATTTTCTCCAATTTGCAACAACATGGATAGACTTAGAGTGTATTGTTGCTTTTGTTGTCCAGTTGCTAAGTCATGCCCAACTCTTTGCGACCCCATGGACTGCAGCATGCCAGGCTTCCCTGTCCTTCACCACCTCCCAGAGTTTTCTCAAATTCATGTCCATTGAGCCGGTGATGCTATCTAACCATCTCATCCTCTGCTGCCCTCTTCTCCTTTTGCCCTCAGTCTTTCCCAGTGTCAGGGTCTTTTCCAGTGAGTCATCTCTTTGGGTATTGTGCTTACTGAATAAGTCAAACAGAGAAAAGACAAAGTATTATATCACTTCTATGTGGAATCTAGAATCTAAAATGAGTGAGTATAACAAAACAGAAACAAACTCACTGATGGAGAGAACAAACTAGGGATTACTAGTGTGAAGAGGAAAGAGGGGAGGGATAGGAAAGGGGTAGGGAAGTAGGCACAAATTACTGTATATAAAATAAATAAGCTGCAAAGATACATTGTACCACCCAAGGAACATAGTCATTTTTTTATCATAACTTTAAATGGAGTATAATCTATAAAAATATTGAATCATTTTGTTATATACCTGAAAATAATGTAATATTGTAAATCGACTATACTTCAGTAAAATTTTTTTAAAAACTGCAAAAGAAAAAAATCTCATTGATAAAGGCAAATATATATAGTAAAGATAGTAAATCAGCTATGTATAAAGCTAGTAGGAAAGTTAAAAGACAAAAGCAGTAAAATCATCTACATCTGTAATTAGTTAAGGGATACACAAAACAAAAAGTATAAAATATGTCATCAAAAACTGAACCTAGTTTAGTTCAGTCACTCAGTCGTGTCCAACTCTTTGCTGCCCCACATGTACCGCAGCACGCCAGGCCTCCCTGTCCATCACCAACTCCCGGAGTTCACTCAGACTCATGCCCATTGAGTCAGTGATGCCATCCAACCATCTCATCCTCTACTGTCCCCTTCTCTTCCTACCTTCAGTCTTTCCCAGCATCAGGGTCTTTTCAGGGGGAGTAAAAATGCAGGATTATTAACATGCATTTGAACTTAAGAGAAACTTAGTCACACATACATATAGATTCCTTTGTACAACGTGGGAAATACAGTGTACAATTATGTAATATCTTTGGTGATGTATTGAAACTAGATTTATCATCATGATTATATTGAAATGTATAAAAATATCAAATTATTAAGTCATGTAATAGAAATTAACATAGAGTTATAGGCCAATTATACTTCAAACAAAAAAACAAATTCATAGAAGATATCAGATTTTTTGTTACCAAAGATACAGGATGGGGGAAAAGAAAATGGGATGGATGTGGTAAAAAGGTACAAACTCCAGTTGTGGGATAAATTAAATATGCAGAGTACATCATGAGAAATGCTGAGCTGGAGGAAACACAAGCTGAAATCAAGATTGCCGGGAGAAATATCAGTAACCTCAGATATGCAGATGATACCACCCTTATGGCAGAAAGTGAAGAAGAACTGAAGAGCCTCTTGCTGAAAGTGAAAGAGGAGAGTGAAAAAGTTGGCTTAAAGCTCAACATTCGGAAAACTAAGATCGTGGCATCTGGTCCCATCACTTTATGACAATAGATGGGGAAACAGTGGCTGACTATTTTTTTGGGCTCCAAAATCACTGCAGATGGTGATTGCAGCCATGAAATTAAAAGATGCTTATTCCTTGGAAGGAAAGATATGACCAACCTAGACAGCATATTAAAAAGCAGAGACGTTACTTTGTCAACAAAGGGCCGTCTAGTCAAGGCTATGGTTTTTCCAGTGGTCATGTATGGATGTGAGAGTTGGACTATAAAGAAAGCTGAGCACCAGAGAATTGATACTTTTGAACTGTGGTGTTGGAGAAGACACTTGAGAGTCCCTTGGACTGCAAGGAGATCCAATCAGTCCATCCTAAAGGAGATCAGTCCTGGGTGTTCTTTGGAAAGACTGATGTTGACGCTGAAACTCCAATATTTTGGCCACCTGATGCGAAGAGTTGACTCATTTGAAAAGACCCTGATGTTAGGAAACATTGAAGGCAGGAGGAGAAGGGGACAACAGAAGATGAGATGGTTGGATGGCATCACCGACTCAATGGACATGAGTTTGGGTAAACTCCAGCAGTTGGTGATGGACAGGGAGCCCTGGCGTGCTGCAATTCATGGGGTCGCAAAGAGTCGGACACAACTGAGCGACTGAACTGAACTGAACTGAATGCACAAGATGATAAATGTAATTGACACTACTATATGTTGTATTTGAAAGGTAAGAGTTTTTAAATGATGCAAGATGATCAGTATAAAATAAAGTAACAGTGTGGAAAGTTCATGATATGGTTTCAGAATCCCTATTGTAATCTTGAGAAATTATAGCTTATTGAGTTTTGATGTAGTATCAAAGAAGAATATTTACAATTATCTCTTCTCCTGTTTCCAACTACATCTGTGTGAAGCTGGATATTCTGCATTTACTGTAACCAAAATGGTATATTGCAATAGAATGAATGCAGAAACCAATATAATAATCCAGCTCCCTTATAGTAAGCCAAAGTTTACAAGATGTTTTAAAATTTAAAAAAAATGTCAAAGGCAATCTTTCTAGTAATTTTTTTTGAAAATAGTTATTTTTCATTAAAATGTTATTTATATTAACTACAAATTATATATTAGGTGTAAAGTCACGCAGGTAATAGAGTTATTGTTATTTTCAATGTATTAATGAGTAAACACTTTAAATTTTTTATTTGTTTATTTATTGGCTGTGCTGGGTCTTCATTGCTGCATATGGGCTTTCTCTAGTTGCCATGAGAGCAGAGCTACTCTTCATTGCGGTGCATGGCTTTTAATTTCAGTGGCTTCTCTTGTTGAGGAGCATGGGCCCTAGGGCTTGAGGCCTTTCATATTTGTGGCTGTAAGGCTTAGTTGGCTGGTGGAATGTGGGATTTTCCCAGATCTGTGATCAAACCCACGTCCCCTGCATTGGCAGGCAGATTCTGAACCACTGGACTACCAGAGAAGTCCAATGAGAAAATACTTTCAAAACATCTCAGTTTTCACTAAAATGGCCCATCTTTCTTATATGACCTGGGTAAGACTGCAACATTCTCCCCCAATTTCCCTAACACTTGAGATGATTCCCTTGTTTCCCTGTGGCCATGCCAGGAACAGACCCTTTAAATTTCCATTTCTTTGTCTTCTACCTAATTAACTGAGGTTCCTTTTCTTGATTAAAAAAAAAAGAGACAAAACTAGTTAGATAGGGAGATAAACATTTCTTATAAACTGACTGACTGAGACCCATCTGATAACAAAATCAATCCCACTGTAAAATTACCCCTCCTATATATAACTTGTCTCTGGGCTTCCAGGTGGTTCAGTAAATAAAGAATCTACCTGCAATACAAGAGATGGCCTGCCATGCAGGAGACCAGGGTTCAATCCCCAGGTCAGGAAGATCCCCTGGAAGAGAAAATGGCAACCCACTCCAGTATTCTTGCTTGGGAAACTCCATGGACAAAGGCCTGGTGGGCTACAGTTTATGGGTTAACAAAGAATCAGACACAACTTAAATGGTTAAACCACCAACCACTATAACTTGTCTATAAAAGTCTATTCCTTTACATAAAAAGGCAAAACCACTTGCAAAGATACTCTGATCTTCAGACCTACAATATTTTCCCTATTGCAATTATGGCTAAATAAAGCCAAATTTTTCCTCATTTGTTCATTGATTTTTGTTGTTGTTCTTTTGCCTTTGACATTAAAAATAATTTCATATTTTTGTTAAATCTTCCAGCTTTCAAAATATGTTAGGACCTACAAAAATAAGAAACATTCGATTGACTTTTATTTTTAAAATCATAAAGCATGGTTTATAATGCAAAATTCACATATGAAAACTTCAACCTTAGGAAAATGAAGTTATATTTCCATTTGTACATACAATTTTTCTATGATTTCATTCAGGAGAAGGAAGGAACCAGATGAATCAGGCATGAATTGTCTGGCAATAGAAGAGAAAGGACTTCCTATGCAGGCCACACGATTGGATAAAAGCCACACATATAGATCAATTTGTAGAGCAGACAGCAGTCCTCCAATCTTAAAATATCTCTCTTATATGTTTGGGGACCTGTATGTGTGTGTGTGTGTGTGTGTATTGGATGGAGGAAATCCAGAAAGAGACATTTAATTGAATTGTGCTTCAAGAAACAAATAACACGAGGCACTGGTTTAATACTGTACATTGACCTCAGCTGATTCTTAGAGGAATTAGCTGCTAAAGAGGAAGATCGGAGAAGGCAATGGCACCCCACTCCAGTATTCTTGTTTGGAGAATCCCAGGGATGGGGGAGCCTGGTGGGCTTCCGTCTATGGGGTTGCACAGAGTCAGACACGACTGAAGCGACTTAGCAGCAGCAGCAAAGAGGAAGATAACAGGATGGTTATCACAAAGAGGGTGTTGTGCAGGAAGAAAGGAAGGAAGTACGTGGAAGCTGACTGCGACATTGAAAGAGTCCAATTGTTCTTCCTACGCACCTCTGCCTATGGTCTATTGGCCTATCCTTGGTTTGAACATTTTGGCCTTTGTCTTCACTCACTGACTCAGGAAATCAGAAAGTTCCATAGAGGCCAGGAGTCAGTGTGTTTTATGGCCTATTAGTCCCTTCCCTGCTGCTGGAAATGGGCTCTTTCAGAATGTGTATGTGCTGGTATAGGTCTTCTGGCCAAGACATAGCCAGTGGCAGTGCTGAAACTTCCTAAGGAGTGACAGAATCTCTCCTATTACTTGAACCTATAATACCTGTTACTGGAACAATGCATTTTTAATAGTAATAAGAATAAGGGGAAAGTTCAGTGGATAAAAATTTTCTCACGAGTCTCCTTTTCCTAACACAATCCTAAATTCCTATGGAGAAATTATATATATATATAATACATAAAATTATTATTACCATCAAATGAAAAATGCTACAAATATAGACTTTTGGAAGCAGGTATATTTGTTACACTTTGGCAGTGTAATGTAGTCTAAAGATCACTAAGGAGAATTTTACTAACTACATCTTGTATTATTACAGAGAACTCAGGGTTGAGGAAAAAACACCATTGAGAATATCTAAAAGATCAAAGCATTTAGCTTTAACTACTAACCTTGAAATATTTTTGATTGGTTTATATAATGCAGCCAATTTGCAATAACTCACTGTAAATTGGCTATAACTTGACTGACATATAAAATCAAAGTATATCTTCATTTAAGTTTTCTTATATTGAAGTATTGCTCTTTTGTAATGTTGATAGAAATAAAAGATATTTTGATAATAATACTTTTGGAATTATAAAATTTTAAACAATTTTATCTTTTGGGAATTTAATTATTCTCATAACTTTCCCAAGAGGCAATTAAACACAATTAGACATTTTAGATTGTTTGGTTCCTTCTCTACGATATTACTAAACTTAATTTGAGAACTAAAGTGAAATAAAAGCATATTGTATCTAAATTTATAGAAAGTCTCTTCTCTGAATATAAATGAATACAAAAAATAAAATTTTAGATTAAACATTTTCTCCATAATTTCAAAGATGTTGAACATTTAGGGAAAAGTAATCAATATTCTGCAAATTTTAAGATCTACTAAATTTTCCAGAATTTTTAGACACAATTCTGGAATATTAGTCTATTATTGGAGGGCATATCTATTATTATGTGCTTTTATTTTTAGTAAGTCAGAATGAAAACATTTAATTATTTTAGACACTCTCAGGCAGAGGAACCAGAGGTAAAATTGCCAACATCTGCTGGATCTTCGAAAGAAAAAGAGAGTTCCAGAAAAACATCTATTTCTGCTTTATTGACTATGCCAAAGCCTTTGACTATGGGGATCACAATAAACTGTGGAAAATTCTGAAAGAGATGGGAATACCGGACGACTTAACCTGTCTCTTGAGAAACCTGTATGCAGGTCAGGAAGCAACAGTTAGAACTGGACATGGAACAGACTGGTTCCAAATAGGAAAAGGAGTACATCAAGACTGTATATTGTCACTCTGCTTATTTAACTTATATGCAGAATACATCATGAGAAATGCTGGGCTGAATGAACAAACTGGAATCAAGATTGCCAGGAGAAATATCAGTAACCTCAGATATGCATATGATACCACCCTTATGGCAGAAAGTGAAGAAGAGCTGAAGAGCCTCTTGCTGAAAGTGAAAGAAGAGGGTGAAAAAGTTGGCTTAAAGCTCAACATTCGGAAAACTAAGATCATGGCATCTGGTCCCGTCACTTTATGGCAATAGATGGGGAAGCAGTGGAAACAGTGGCTGACTATTTTTTTGGGCTCCAAAATCACTGCAAGATGGTGATTGCAGCCATCAAATTAAAAGACACTTACTCCTTGGAAGGAAAGATATGACCAACCCAGACAGCATATTAAAAAGCAGAGACATTACTTTGTCAACAAAGGGCCGTCTAGTCAAGGCTATGGTTTTTCCAGTGGTCATGTATGGATGTGAGAGTTGGACTATAAAGAAAGCTGAGTGCCAGAGAACTGATGCTTTTGAACTGTGGTGTTGGAGAAGACTCTTGAGAGTCCCTTGGACTGCAAGGAGTTCCAACCAGTCCATCCTAAAGGAGATCAGTCCTGGGTGTTCATTGGAAGGACTGATGTTGAAGCTTCAACTCCAATACTTTGGCCACCTAATGTGAAGAGCTGACTGTTTTGGAAAGACCCTGATGCTGGGAAAAATTGAGGGGAGGAGGAGAGTGGGACGACAGTGGATGAAATGGTTGGATGGTATCACCGACTCAATAGACATGGGTTTGGGTGGACTCCAGGAATTGGTAATGGACAGGGAGGCCTGGCGTGCTGTGGTTCATGGGGTCACAAAGAGTCAGTCACAACTTAGCAACTGAACTGAACTGAACTGAACTGAACTGATACCATATAAAAATGAAAGAGTGTCTGAAGAGTGAAATCTCACTTGTATGGCTGCATGCTCAGTTATGTCGGAGTCTTTGCAGTCCCATGGACTGTAGCCCGCGAGGGTCCTCTGTTCATGGAAATTTCCAGGCAAGTATATGGGAGTGGGTTGCAATTTCCTAATCGAATTGTTGCCTTCAAATTGTGGTGCTGGAGAAGACTCCTGAGAGTCCCTTGGGCATCAAGGAGTTCAAACCAGTCAATCTTAACAGAAATCAACCCTGAATACTCATTGGAAGGACTGATGCTGAAGCTGAAACTCCAGTATTTTGGTCACCTGATGCAAAAAGCTGACTTGTTTGAAAAGTCCCTGGTGTTGGGAAATATTGAGGGCAGAAGGAGAAGAGGGTGTCAGAGGATGAGATGGCTAGATGGCATCACCAAAGCAATGGACATGAACTTGGGCAAACTTCGGGAGATGGTGAGGGACAGGGAGGCCTGGTGTACTGCAATCCATGTGGTCCCAAAGAGTTGGACACGACAACAATGACAACCACTTGGAAAGCCCGTTCCTTACTACTATTCTCTAGCAAATTTTTCTGCAAAAAAGACTAATTCTGAAGTGAGGATTCACTTCATAAGAAAAAAATTCAAGAGCTTCTGAATTTAGGAACGTATATTTAGCCAGCGTGTTAATCCTGTCGTGCAGCTCTTGGAGGCCACTCAGCAAACTTGCCGTGACAACTTGACAGGAGCTTTCCAGAATTCTGTTGTGAATCAGTCCTCAGCAGTTCAGAATGTACCAGAAAGGATGTACTGACTATGAAATCGTCCTTAACTGTAAAAGCTTGAGACATATTATGTAAAACATCAGAAAAATCCCTACAGAAAAGGACCAATCATTCATCCTACCTAGCGGCAAGAGGTTATCCTGTGAGAAGGTTTGCCTTGAGTCCAAGGACAAGTCCCAGTGATGCTGTTAACTTACTTACAGCATGACTCCGGGGGAGGCTCCAGCCTCCCTGGGTTTCCTCCCATTCATCATCCAGAAGATAAAGAGACTAGATCAGATGACTCAATAAATTTCTCCAGTTAAATTTATCATATTCCAGTTGTAATTATTTAAGAAAAGGTCTTTTTTTTTCCTATTGTGTATATAAAAACAATAAATAAAAACTAACCATTCAGTTCAGTTTAGTCGCTCAGTCGTGTCCAGCTCTTTGCGACCCCATGAATTGCAGCACGCCAGGCCTCCCTGTCCATCACCAACTCCTGGAGTTAACTCAGACTCACATCCATCGAGTCAGTGATGCCATCCCGCCATCTCATCCTCTGTTGTCCCCTTCTCCTCCTGCCCCCAATCCCTCCCAGCATCAGAGTCTTTTCCAATGAGTCAACTCTTCGCATGAGGTGGCCAAAGTACTGGAGTTTCAGCTTTAGCATCAGTTCTTCCAAAGAAATCCCAGGACTGATCCCCTTTAGAATGCACTGGTTGGATCTCCTTGCAGTCCAAGGGACTCTCAAGAGTCTTCTCCAACACCACAGTTTAAAAGCATCAATTCTTTGGCGCTCAGCTTTCTTCACAGTCCAACTCTCATATCCATACATGACTTCTGGAAAAACCATAGCCTTGACTAGACGAACCTTTGTTGGCAAAGTAATGTCTCTGCTTTTGAATATGCTATCTAGATTGGTCATAACTTTCCTTCCAAGGAGTAAGCGTCTTTTAATTTCATGGCTGCAATCACCATCTCTGGTTGAAAAATTCAAAACCTGAAAAAAAAAAAAGATTTTGTGTGATTCCTGAAACAAAATTTATGCCTTACACAGAAAATGCATTAAAAAGAAAGAAAGAAAGAAACTGCTAATTCAGCTTCTCTTCCATCTTTTCTCTCCAGTAACCCTTTTTCAGTTTTTACCAAGAATGTATGGCGTGACCAAAGTTAACAAAAGCAGTTCTCCGTGCATGGATAATTCCTAGCCAGTGATCAAGGGTGAAAAGCAATGACCATGTATTAAAGGGTCAGAGCTATGTGTCAGGGGATGGTCCACACTCCCACTGAGAACAAGGCAAAGCTCTTGGACCCCGTGACCCTAAGTCTGTTTCTTTGTAAAGTTCAAAAAGAGACTCAGTGAAGTGCTAAATAACAAACTTATCCACGGGTGCCTGAGAATGGCTTTACAGGAAATTAAATCCAAGCTATTGAGGGCTTGAGTTCATCCTTGTTTTTTAAAAACCAGTTTCTTACAGCATAACCCAAGGCTTATTTTCATTGCACGACCCACTTCATTTGTGCTCATGGAACACTGATTTTCTTGTCGTTGAAACATTAGGTGAAAAAAGAGGATGAATATCACAAACACACAGTTTTGTTTTTCACTTAACATAGGCTTGTTCCAAAAAACAAAGCAAGTAACATCAAAACAACAGCAAAAACAGACTTAATAGTTCCTGAGACAGAGAAGAACTAAACTATAGCAGCACATTTCAAGCTCCTACATGGTAGAAACTCTTTCTTAGTTTACTGTGAAGTTTAATAATTATATGGACATGGATGTATCACATTTTTATTACAGAAATTAGGAGTTGTCTTGCTTGTTATTTTTACCCCAGAAATGAAAAGGTAACGCCAATAAAAATGATAGTGCATAAAACTCTATATAATTTTACACTGTAGTTTACAAGTTAGCTTGGAAGTGTTTATTCTTGTTAGAAGAAATACCTGTCTAGAATTTTCCAACTCAATCAGGCAAGAGAAGTCAAAAAGGAGAAGGAAGAAAAGAAGGAGGAGAGAGATTGTAAAAATATCATCCTGTATCAATATATGTAAGCAGAATTTGAGCTATTTTTATAGAAATGAAAAGCAAATAGCAAATAGCTCTAAGCTCAATTATGCTTTAATTTTAAAATTCAGTAACTTTTTTCTCTGATATTTAATGAGAGATGCTCTTGTAACATCTTCACTGTTGAAAATCTTTGTTTTCCATTTTATTCCCCAATCTGCTTTTTGCTAATTGCTCAAATCTTTCATTTTGCAAATTGCTCAAATCTGCCCTTCCTTCTCTAATCTTTTCCCCTGGCCTCCCTCTTCCTCCTACCTCTGTTTTCTTCGGCAGGCATTTGTTGTGACACAGCCCCGAAGGTCCCCATGGGCAACTTAAATGGTAGACCCTGAGGGGCACGTGAGGGTGGGCAGTGTGCCACAGGAAGCTGGAAAAGCAGCCAGGCTGTAGAACAAGGGGGAAATGAGCTGGACTCAGCTAGGCAAGTGAAAGTCAAGAGCCCTGGAGAGGAAAGTCAAAATGACAGGTTGCTCTGTTTCTAGGTGGCTGACTTGTTCTAAATCTCGTGACTTTTGAGGTGGCTTGTATTTCCTCTCAGTTCTAAAAGATTCCTTAAATTTTTCTCTTCTTTCTCTCTTTTTTTTTTATTTTTCAGATTTCAGAAAATTCATTTCTAACAAACAAAAGGCTACATATTGAATATGTATGTCCCCAAAATTCATATGTTGAAACCTAATCTCCCCAAGTGAGGGTATTTGGAGATGGGGACTTCAGGAGGCTATTAATTCATGAGGGCAGATTCTCCAGGAATAAGATTAGTATTCTTATAAAAGAGACCCCTGAAAAGACACTCCTTTGTGCTGAAAGTCACAATGTGAGGTTCCAGAAAAAAAAGAGAGCTGTATCAGAACCAAAAAGTGGACTCTCACCAGATACTGAGCATTTTAATCTGATACTTTAACCACCATACTGCATCATCTTCTTAAAAGTGTGGAAATCAAAGCCCAGGAGAACTTTGGAAATGTGGGCAACAGAATTTGTACCTCAGTTGGCCTGATTTTCCTCTTTTCTTTTCTTTGTTCCTCCCTACCTCCCTTCCTGTCTTCCTCTCCCTCTCTCTTCTTTGGCCTTCCCTCCCTGGCAGGATTTAGTGATGAACGGAAAATCCTATCCAGAAAGAAAATTTATGAAATGAATACACTAAATCTGAAATAAAAAATAACCATCTCTGCCAAAGGATGTTAACAGAGCTCAGTGATTATTGCCATTTCAGTCCCACCAAAACAATGTTAGGAATGAAAACTGCAAAGTAAGCAAAGCAAAAAAATAAATGAAAATAAAAGTTTTGACCCTTTAGTCCTATTGTGGTAAATTTACAGAGCAACCCTATTACCAGACAAGAATATAAACAAAAGTAAAATTATGGTAGATGGATAATATATGTATTTTATCAATAACATCAAAACAAAATACATGGGCTTCCTTGGTTATCTGGTGGTTAATATTCTGTGCTTCCATTGTAGGGAGCATGGGCTTGACCCCTAATAAGAGAAATAATATCCTGTATGTTATGTGTTGTGGCAAAAAATACAAAAGAAAGCCACACATAGCCATTTCAGGTAACATATTAGTAAGACTCTCTTTACTTTCAGCATTGAGCTTATATTATTTGTCTTTGTCATTTGTTACCAGTAAAGATTCACATTAACCTTCAAGAACAAAATGTACCAGAATATAGCTTTTCTTTTAAATCAAGTTTCAAAATATCTGAAGAGAGGAGGGATGGATTTAGATGTTATTAAACAACAGCTGAATACACAGAACTGTACAAAAAAGAGCTTCACGACCCAGATAATCATGATGGTGTGATCACTGACCTAGAGCCAGTCATCCTGGAAATGTGAAGTCAAGTGGGCCTTAGAAAGCATCACTACAAACAAAGCTAGTGGAGGTGATGGAATTCCAGTGGAGCTATTTCAAATCCTGAAAGATGATGCTGTGAAAGCGCTGCACTCAGTATGCCAGCAAATTTGGAAAACTCAGCAGTGTCCACAGGACTGGAAAAATGTCAGTTTTCATTCCAATCCCAAAGAAAGGCAATGCCAAAGAATGCTCAAACTACCGCACAATTGCACTCATCTCACACGCTGCTGCTGCTGCTAAGTCCTTCAGTCGTGTCCGACTCTGTGCGACCCCATAGACGGAAGCTCACCAGGCTCCCCTGTCCCTGGGATTCTCCAGGCTAGAACACTGGAGTGGGTTGCCATTGCCTTCTCCAATGCATGAAAGTGAAAAGTGAAAGTGAAGTCGCTCAGTCGTGTCCGACTCTTAGCGACCCCATGGACTGGAGCCTACCAGGCTCCTCCGTCCATGGGATTTTCCAGGCAAAAGTACTGGAGTGGGGTGCCATTGCCTTCCCCGATCTCACACGCTAGTAAAGTAATACTGAAAATTCTCCAAGCCAGGCTTTAGCAATACGTGAACCGTGAAATTCCTGACGTTCAAGCTGATTTTAGAAAAGGCAGAGGAACCAGAGATCAAATTGCCAACGTCTGCTGGATCATGGAAAAAGCAAGAGAGTTCCAGAAAAATTCTTTTCTGCTTTATTGACTATGCCAAAGGCTTTGACTGTGTGGATCACAATAAACTGTGGAAAATTCTGAAAGAGATGGGAATACCAGACCACCTGACCTGCCTCTTGAGAAATCTGTATGCAGATCAGGAAGCAACAGTTAGAACTGGACATGGAACAACAGACTGGTTCCAAATAGGAAAAGGAGTATGTCAAGGCTGTATATTGTCACCCTGCTTATTTAACTTATATGTAGAGCACATCATGAGAAACATTGGACTGGAAGAAGCACAAGCTGGAATCAAGATTGCCAGGAGAAATATCAATCACCTCAGATATGCAGATGATACCACCCTTATGGCAGAAAGTGAAGAGGAACTCAAAACCCTCTTGATGAAAGTGAAAGTGGAGAGTGAAAAAGTTGGCTTAAAGCTCAACATTCAGAAAATGAAGATCATGGCATCTGGTCCCATCACTTCATGGGAAATAGATAGGGAAACAGTGGAAACAATGTCAGACTTTATTTTTCTGGGCTCCAAAATCACTGCAGATGGTGACTGCAGCCATGAAATTAAAAGGCATTTACTCCTTGGAAGGAAAGTTACAACCAACCTAGATAGCATATTCAAAAGCAGAGACATTACTTTGCCAACAAAGGTTCGCCTAGTCAAGGCTATGGTTTTTCCTGTGGTCATGTATGGATGTGAGCGTTGGACTGTGAAGAAGGCTGAGCACCAAAGAATTGATGCTTTTAACTGTGGTGTTGGAGAAGACTCTTGAGAGTCCCTTGGACTGCAAGGAGATCCAACCAGTCCATTCTGAAGGATATCAGTCCTGGGATTTCTTTGGAAGGAATGATGCTAAAGCTGAAACTCCAGTACTTTGGCGACCTCATGGGAAGAGTTGACTCATTGGAAAAGCCTCTGATGCTGGGAGGGATTGGGGGCAGGAGGAGAAGGGGACGACAGAGGATGAGATGGCTGGATGGCATCACCGACTCGATGGACGTGAGTTTGAGTGAACTCCGGGAATTGGTGATGGACAGGGAAGCCTGGCGTGCTGGGATTTATGGGGTTGCAAAGAGTCAGACACGACTGAGTGACTGAACTGAACTGAACTGAATAATTACTTAAGTGTTGTGGCTGAATATGTCCTAAATATATAATCTAAATATTTTTATTTTAATACTCAGAGACTAAAAATTCATGTCATGTTACATTAGAATCTCAACTGCCATGCTTTGGAGCATCTATCTGCTCCATTATAGAATTGATAATCTTCTTCAGTGCTCCCTTGCCCAAATTATCTTAATATTCCTCAGTGCTCATGAATCAATTTGGTAAGTTAATTCAGAGAACTTCCAGTTATACAGAGGGGCTGACACATGCAGACTCAGCCACATCACTTATTTCTAGAGTAAATTCTTAACAATAAGGAATCATTTGAGCTTGCTTCTGCCTAGTTCATTTGAAACCCCTATGATACCACATATTTTTTCATCTAGACGTATATTTAAAATAAACAGTGATCACAGAGATGTAAAGAAGAAATAAAAGCTAGTTTACTTTATTATATTATTCTTTCTGTGCACATGAAACCCTGGTGACTCCTTGCATGTTCAAATCTCTTCTTCCTATAAGGATCTGAGTCAGATTGGATAGGCCCATCCTAATGATCTCATTTTAACTTAATCACCTGTTTAAAGGCCCCATCTCAAAATAAAGTTACATTTTGAGGCACTGGAGGTTGGGGCTTCAATATTTGAATTTGCAGGGGTATAGAATTGAGTTCATAACATACAGGATGAATTAAAAATATAGTCTTAGCTTTTTAAGCCTGAAGGGAAATCAGAGTCCACTTTCTCATTTTATAGCTGAGGAAACAAAGGTCTTTCCAAGGTAAGCCAGGAAGTGAAACCATGGCAGCCCAAATCTGAGCCCAATGCTCTTTCTACTAAAATGTACAATATATTTTGTTTTCCTATTTTCTCTCCACTGGCAATAATTAAAATAGTAACTTGACATTATGTCATTATATTGCCTTTTGTAGAAAATTTCTCATTTTGGCTTTTACTCTACACATTATTTTACCTACTTCTGTTACCATACCATGCAAAACAATGTATTTGGGAAGGTCTCCATCAGAGCCTAGAAGTTCAGGTCTTTGATAAAATTTCTGATAGGAACACGACAGGAAAAATGTGTATTATAAGAAGTCAATACTTTAAGTGATTATAAAGAGCATTATCCTTCCCATTTGTCCCCCAAACTGCCTTTTAAGGAAATAAAGTATATTTTGGGATAACTTGAGAAATACTTCTTATTCAGGGGAAAAAAATCAGGCATCATGTGTTTTCCATAAAACACAGCAGTTTAAGCTCTATTCCAAGAGGGCAGAAATATTTGTGAAAGAAAAATGTAATTACAAAAATCAAAAGAATTACACAGCAGAAGGATGATTTTTCCTAAAAGAGGAATATTAAAAAATCGAAGGAATTATTCCTATAGATCTCTTAGCAAATCTCTGAATTTCTAACCGTCATTTCATGATGGTTCCCAAATGAAAAATACATGCTGTTATCTGTGGCTGAGGTCAGGCAAGTTTGTTTATAAAGACGTCAGGGCACTTCAAAATGCTTGATGTTTATCACGTACATAGGCTCATGCAGTAAGCAGTGGGACAAGGGAGGCAGTTTCTCATAAAACCTACCAGAAAGTGATTTTAAAAGCATAGTTAAGATTTTTCAGATAAGGAAGAAGCACATAATGCTTTTTTTTTTTTTAAGGGTTAGAGTGACCCTGGTTTTGAAGAAGCCTTTTTTTTTTTTCTTTTTCCTGTACAAATATTTAGGACCCACTCTGGAGTTTCAAATCTGTTAATAGAGATGAGCAAAATGTACCTTAAAAACTAAGGCTATCTGGCCGATTTCCCTCAATGTGTCTCTCCCAATCTAGCAACATTTTAGTGTCTTGATCTATAGTATCTCAGCTACTGGAATTCTGGACTCAGCTCTGTTCTGTTCTTCTGTAATCTCTATGTGGATGGAATAAATTAGGGGAGTTAATAATAATTATGGAATGTTTTTAAGCACACTAATTAAATTCTGCAATAATGGGAGAAGTTTGTTTTGTGTTTTTTTTTTCTTTTGGAAATAATACCTTATTGTTGTTTTGGCCCTTTTTCTTTTATTGGAACTATTTACACTATCCTATTTTTCTGAAGGATTTGCAATTGGAGTCAGTAGGAAAACAAGTTTTCCACTGAAAGGAATTTTAGAGATAATCTAACCAAAGCACCGGTTCTTTAAGTTGAAAAAACTGAAATAAATGTAAAAAAATGGAGGTGATGGTCTCCTGCCACATGATAAGTAGAGAGAGAACAAAGAATTGAACGCTTGTGTGATCATCTTTCGTGGTATTCTTCCTGATGGGCCATGCAAAATAGAAACATTCAGATATGTTAATTATATTTAAAAGAAAATATGATATCATGCCTTTTCTGTGGGAAGAGTAAAGGATTTTATATTCTTTCAATTCTCAAATAGAAGTTTCTGTCTTCTTCCTCCTAAAATTTTTATTTTTATTAGATACAGTTTTGGTTTATCCAAAGTATAAGGGAAAATTAGTTGGGAAAATTTTGTCCCAGTTTGTTATCATTTATCTTGAGAGGCCCACTGGTCTCTCAAACAGCGCTTTAGCCAAAGCAGCTTCAAAGTGAGGATTACATTCCAGAGATTGGTTGTTCAACTTTCCAAATCCTAGGAAATTTTTGCCAGTATACTTTGAGGCAATGAATTAAGTCTTATGAATTGACATATAACAAACTTACTGGAAACTGATTTATAAAGAAACTCCAGTGACTAATTTGTAATGAAAGCTAAAACTAACAAACAGAATATTTATGTTTGCTGACCTGCAAATAGTTTACTGAACAATTGCTCCTTGGAAGAAAGTTATGACAAATCTAGACAGCATATTGAAAAACAGAGACATCACTTTGCCAACAAAGGTCTGGATAGTCAAAGCTATCGTTTTTCCAGTAGTCATGTGTGGATGTGAGAGTTTGACCATAAAGAAGGCTGAGAGCTGAAGAATTAGTGCTTTCAAACTGTGGTGCTGAAGGAGACTCTTGACAGTCTCTTGGAATGCAAGAAGATCCAACCAGTCAATCCTAAAGGAAATCAATCCTAAAGGAAATCAGTCCTAAATATTCATTGGAAAGACAGATGCTGAAGCTGAAACTCCAATACTTTGGCAAAGAGATGATTCATTGGAAAAGACCTTAATGCTGGGAAAGATTGAGGGCAGGAGAGAAGAGGGCAACAGAGGGAGAAATGATTGGACGACATCACCAAATCAATGGACATGAGTTTGAGCAAACTCTGGAAGAAAGTGAAGAACAAGGAAGTCTGGCCTGCTGCAGTCCATGATGTCACAAAGAGATGGACACGACTTAGTGACTGAACAGCAACACCACATTTACTTATAAATACTTCTCATTCCACCTGCTGGCTCAAAGGGAATAAAAGGTTACAAAGTTGTCTGACTAAAGGGTCTTCTGGTCGGGTTTTACGGCCTGCACACCCTGAAATTTCAGATCGTGAGAGGACGTTATTTGGGGAAGCAGTGCGTCCAAACCTCCAAGGAGCCTGCTGTGGCCGCTCTCACAAGAAAGAGATGTGGGCAGAGGTTTCCAGCTTGAAACCTCCAATGGGATTGTTAACAGCAACCGTGGGATGTTTCTATGATGTCACAAAGCAGGCACCTTTGTGTTGCAATAGCCTGGGGTAGTTTTTGAGCAGGCCAGAGGGGAGGCACTGTATGGGTCTTATTTTTCCCACATAATGCAAAGGAAGAAAGTGACAAATGCTACCTGTCCAAATAACTTAATGTGCATTATATCTGCCATTTATTGAATGCCAAAGACCATTCTTAGTGATTCACACACAATAGTTCACTTACTTGTAACTAAACCATATAGGATAGGTGCGATTACACAGGAAAAGGAACTTTTTTCTTTCTTTCTTTCTTTCTTTTTTAACAAATGAAGAAACTGAGGCTTTGAAAAGTTACTTGACCAAGATCATACAGTTACTAAACGTCTGAGCTCATATTCGTGCTCTGAATCCAAGGGGTTCATCACCAACTCAATGGCAATGAATTTGAGCAAACTCCAGGAGATAGCAAAGGGTGGGGAGCTTGAAGAGCTCCAGTTCATGGGGTTATGAAGAGTAGGACTAAGTGACTGAACAATACAATAACAAACAGCAAATAGAAGAGATGCCAAATTACAATCCAGGATATTTTCTCAGAACGATTTAATGAGCATCTGGCAAAGTAGATAATTTAGATTGATAGCATCAGCAGTCTATTGCTAACTTGATTTTAAACTCAAGCTTATTCACCAATTTTAGTTTACATGAAACAAAGGCACAGTGGAACATTTAAAAATGTATTTTGCATGTTTGTGATAGTAGTAGTTAATATACTTTTACATGTACAAAAAGAAAACATGCATTTAGCTAAACACATTTCCTTAAATTTGTTACTCATTACAGTGGCTTTTTATTTTTTATATCTATGTAAAGAAAACATGTATTTTAAAGAAACATTTAGATATTTGTGGTAGTAATACCTCAGATGTGAGGCAGTAATTCCTGAGATGTTTTTTACCCACAGTTAGAAAGTTGCTGTAAACTCTTAGGGAGTAATTCTTACCCTTTCAGTTCAGTCAGTTCAGTAGCTCAGTAGTGTCCGACTCTTTGCAACCCCATTAGTAGTCTACTAAAATAGGCATGTACATTTAACTGGATTATGCCCTCACTTTATGTTCTCTGCCCAACAAAAATCAGTTCAAAATCCACCTAAAAACTCCTAGCCACTTTCAGAAAACCCTCCATGACGAATTCTGCCCGATCCTGATTATGCTATCATTTCAGAATTGATAAGTAGATTTTAACTCTATGAATATGCATTTATTGATCTAAAATGTGCTTTCTGTACCTCTTATTTAATGATTGTGGTGAAAGTGAAAGTGAAGTCACTCAGTTGTGTCCGACTCTTTGCGACCCTGTGGACTGTAGCCCACCAGGCTCCTCCCTCCATGGGGTTCTCCAGGCAAGAATACTGGAGTGGGGTGCCATTTCCTACTCCAGGGGAATCTTCCCGACCCAGGGATCAAACCCAGGGATCAATACCTCCCGCATTGCAGGTAAACACTTTAACCTCTGAGCCACCAGGGAAGCCACCAAGAATGATTGTGGTAGCCAGTGTCAAAGATAGAGACCCACGTATTTTCCTGTTCTGATATTCATGATCTTAGCTGTACCCTTTCGTAGTAAATAGGGCCCAATGAGATCAGATAACTATCTGGATGTTGTGGAAGTGGCAGACCTTGACTTCTGAAGCAAGGTCACAAAAGACATTCAAATTTTCCCCTTGAGACTTCCACATGGTCTAGTGGCTAATACTCCGAGCTTCCACTGTAGGGGGCACAGGTTCCATCACTAATTTGAGAACCAAGATCCTGCATGCCCCTCTCTTGCCTGGCCGAAAAAAGAAAAAAAAAGAGAGAGAGAAACTTTCTCCTTGCTCCTCTGAATCATGCACTGTGGGAGAAAACAGCTCAGACATTGTAAAGACACTCAAGAAGCCCTACAGAGAGGTTCCTGCTATGAGGAGTTAAGGCTTTCTGCCAACATTCATGTGAGAAAACCATTCTGGAAAAGGATCTTCCAGTCCAGTCAAACTTGCAGTTAACTGTAGCCCAGGATGATATCTTGACCACAACCCGTGAGAGACCTTGAGCTGTAACCAAGCCAGTTAAGCTGGTCTCATTTTCCTGAAGCAACTGTTAAGATAATACAATTTATATTATTTTAAGCTACTAAGTTTTCCAGTATTGAGCCATGCATAATAATAACCCTAGCATAATGATCACTTGTGTTCTAACATTTAAGCTATTTAGTCATAACATTTTTTTCCACTTCTCACTTTTTTTTATTTTTTATTTTTTGCACAATCCCTTTGTTGTTCAGTCCCTCAGTCATGTCCAACTCTTTGCAATCCCATGGACTGCAGCACGTCAAGCTTCCCCATCCTTCACCATCTCCCAGAGTTTGCTTAAACTCATGCCCATTCAGTCAATGATGCCATCCACGAACTTACCCTCTGTCGCCCCTTTCTCCTCTTTTAGGTATAAGAGAAATACCAGAATTGATATACAAGGTTAAAGATAAATGTGATAGAGAAATGGTGACCTTGCCACTGTGGTTCGGTGCCGTAGAGTTTTGCTCTGTAAATAAAATGACGATAAGGCATTCCCTGGTGGTTCAGTGGTTAGGACTCTGTGTTTTCTCTGACGATGGCATGAGTTCAATCCCTGGTAGGAAACTAAGATCCCTCAAGCCGCACCATGAAGCCAAAAGAAAAAAAAAAAGTCGATGATAGGAATCACAGTTAACTTATCATTAACTTCAGGGATATGAACTAGATGAGCATGTACCATAATTTAATCTTTTACATTTTTTCTGTAAGTTCTTGATGGTAAAATTACTCCCTCAGATCAGATCAGATCAGTCGCTCAGTCATGTCCGACTCTTTGCAACCCCATGAATCGCAGTATGCCAGGCCTTCCTGTCCATCACCAACCCTCAGAGTTAACTGAGACTCACATCCATCAAGTCGGTGATGCCATTCAGCCATCTAATCCTCTGTTGTCCCCTTCTCCTCTTGCCCCCAATCCCTCCCAGCATCAGAGTCTTTTCCAATGAGTCAACTCTTCACATGAGGTGGCCAAAGTACTGGAGTTTCAGCTTCAGCATCATTCCTTCCAAAGAAGTCCCAGGGCTGATCTCCTTCAGAATGGACTGGTTGGATCTCCTTGCAGTCCAAGGGACTCTCAAGAGTCTTCTCCAACACCACAGTTCAAAAGCATCAATTCTTCGGCGCCAAGCCTTCTTCACAGTCCAACTCTCACATCCATACATGACTACTGGAAAAACCATAGCCTTGACTAGACAAACCTTTGTTAGCAAAGTAATGTCTCTGCTTTTGAATATGCTATCTAGGTTGGTCATAACCTACCCTCCAAGGAGTAAGTGTCTTTTAATTTCATAGCTGCAATAACCATCTGCTGTGATTTTGGAGCCCCCCAAAATAAAGTCTGACACTGTTTCCACTGTTTCCCCATCTATTTCCCATGAAGTGATGGGACCAGATGCCATGATCTTCGTTTTCTGAATGTTGAGCTTTAAGCCAACTTATTCACTCTCCACTTTCACTTTCTCCAAGGTAAGGAGCAATGGCTATGCTTTGCTGGAGCAGGCGTGAAGAGATACCCCATGCCCAAGGTAAGAGAAACCCAAGTAAGACAGTAGGAATTGCAAGAGGGCATCAGAGGGCAAACACACTGAAACCATACTCACAGAAAACTAGTCAATCTAATCACACTAGGACCACAGCCTTGTCTAACTCAATGAAACTAAGCCATGCACGTGGGGCAACCCAGGATGGGCGAGTCATGGTGGAGAGATCTGACAGGATGTGGGCCACTGGAGAAGGGAATGGCAAACCCCTTCAGTATTCTTGCCTTGAGAACCCCATGAACAGTATGAAAAGGCAAAATGATAGGATACTGAAAGAGAAACTCCCCAGGTCAGTAGGGGCCCAATATGCTACTGGAGATCAGTGGAGAAAGAACTCCAGAAAGAATGAAGGGATGGAGCCAAAGCAAAAAGAATACCCAGCTGTGGATGTGTCTGGTGATAGAAGCAAAGTCCAATGCTGTAAAAAGAGCAATATTGCATAGGAACCTGGAATGTCAGGTCCATGAATCAAGGCAAATTGGAAGTGGTCAAACAAGAGATGGCAAGAGTGAATGTCGACATTCTAGGAATTAGTGAACTCAAATGGACTGGAATGGGTGAATTTAACTCAGAGGACCATTATATCTACTACTGTGGGCAGGAATCCCTCAAGGGAAATGGAGTGGCCATCATGGTCAACAAGAGAGTCCGAAATGCAGTACTTGGATGCAATCTCAAAAATGACAGAATGATCTCTGTTTGTTTCCAAGGCAAACCATTCAATGTCACAGTAATCCAAGTCTATGCCCCAACCAGTAACGCTGAAGAAGCTGAAGTTGAACAGTTCTGTGAAGACCTACAAGACCTTTTAGAACTAACACCCAAAAAAGATGTCCTTTTCATTATAGGGGACAGGAATGCAAAAGTAGGAAGTCAAGAAACACCTGGAGTAACAGGCAAATTTGGCCTTGGAATACGGAATGAAGCAGGGCAAAGACTAATAGAGTTTTGCCAAGAAAATGCACTAGTCATAACAAACACCCTCTTCCAACAACACAAGAGAATTACTCCCTGGCAGCTAGTAAAATGTCCACTTTTCTCTTTGTTTGAGTCCCCAAATTAGATGATAGTCTATTGCTGTTCTAGTAAACAGTGTAAAAGTGTTTTTTCAATCTATCTAGCTCCCTCTCCCTCTTTCCTTTCTATCCTCTTTTTTCTTTTATCAAATAACTGGCTGAGGATGATAGTGAAGGAAGGTTTTAAAAATACCTTTATTATTGATAAGTAATAGTTTTAAGAGGTTAATAGATGACCCTTTTCCCCCTACTTCAAGTAGGCATAATCATTTTTATTTGAAAGAAAATTTAAGAGAATTGCCTCTGTTTTTGTTATTTGACATCTCATTATAACTAATCATGCAATAATATTTATGAAGGTGGGATTGCCAATGAGGAATTGAAATGTAGATATAAAAATCATGTTGATGGGAAAATAGGTGAGAGGGTTTTGATTGATAGTAACTGTTGGTTTATGATGAACAGTCAAAATCATTTTGCAAATATTAGGGGTGCTTTCATCCATATAAAAAGGTTGTTACTATTCAGAAGATGTAACAATCAACGTTCTCCAAAAAATCAGAACAAGTAGACAATATATCAGATCAGATTAGATCAGTCACTCAGTTGTGTCCGACTCTTAGCGACCCCATGAATTGCAGCACGCCAGGCCTCCCTGTCCATCACCAACTCCCGGAGGTCACTCAGACTCACATCTATCCAGTCAGTGATGCCATCCAGCCATCTCATCCTCTGTCGTCCCCTTCTCCTCCTGCCCCCAATCCTTCCCAGCATCAGAGTCTTCTCCAATGAGTCAACTCTTCACATGAGGTGGCCAAAATACTGGAGTTTCAGCTTTAGCATCATTCCTTCCAAAGAAATCCCAGGGCTGATCTCCTTCAGAATGGACTGGTTGGATTTCCTTGCAGTCCAACTCAAGAGTCTTCTCCAACACTACAGTTCAAAAGCATCAATTCTTTGGTGCTCAGCCTTCTTCACAGTCCAACTCTCACATCCATACATGACCACAGGAAAAACCATAGCCTTGACTAGATGAACCTTCGTTGGCAAAGTAATGTCTCTGCTTTTGAATATGCTATCTAGGTTGGTCATAACTTTCCTTCCAAGGAGTAAGAGTCTTTTAATTTCATGGCTGCAGTCACCATCTGTAGTTATTTTGGAGCCCCCCAAAATAAAGTCTGACACTGTTTCCACTGTTTTCCCATCTATTTCCCATGAAGTGATGGGACCAGATGCCATGATCTTCGTTTTCTGAATGTTGAGCTTTAAGCCAACCTTTCCACTCTCCACTTTCACTTTCATCAAGAGGCTTTTGAGTTCCTCTTCACTTTCTGCCATAAGGGTGGTGTCATCTGCATATCTGAGGTGATTGATATTTCTCCCGGCAATCTTGATTCCAGCTTGTGTTCCTTCCAGTCCAGCGTTTCTCATGATGTACTCTGCATAGAAGTTAAATAAACAGGGTGACAATATACAGCCTTGATGTACTCCTTTTCCTATTTGGAACCAGTCTGTTGTTCCATGTCCAGTTCTAACTGTTGCTTCCTGACCTGCATACAGATTTCTCAAGAGGCAGATCAGGTGGTCTGGTATTCCCATCTCTTTCAGAATTTTCCACAGTTGATTGTGATCCATACAGTCAAAGGCTTTGGCATAGTCAATAAAGCAGAAAGAGATGTTTTTCTGGAACTCTCTTGCTTTTTCCATGATCCAGCAGATGTTGGCAATTTGATCTCTGGTTCCTCTGCCTTTTCTAAAACCAGCTTGAACGTCAGGAAGTTCACGGTTCACATATTGCTGAAGCCTGGCTTGGAGAATTTTGAGCATTACTTTACTAGTGTGTGAGATGAGTGCAATTATGCTGTAGTTTGAGCATTCTTTGGCATTGCCTTTCTTTGGGATTGGGATGAAAACTGACCTTTTCCAGTCCTGTGGTCACTGCTGAGTTTTCCAAATTTGCTGGCATATTGAGTGTAGCACTTTCACAGCATCATCTTTCAGGATTTGGAATAGCTCCACTGGAATTCCATCACCTCCACTAGCTTTGTTCCTAGTGATGCTTTCTAAGGCCCACTTGACTTCACATTCCAAGATGTCTGGCTCTAGGTCAGTGATCACACCATTGTGATTATCTGGGTTGTGAAGATCTTTTTGTACAGTTCTTCTGTGTATTCTTGCCACCTCTTCTTAATATCTTCTGCTTCTCTTAGGTCCATACCATTTCTGTCCTTTATCGTGCCCATCTTTGCATGAAATGTTCCTTTGGTATCTCTGATTTTCTTGAAAAGATCCCTGGTCTTTCCCATTCTGTTGTTTTTCTTTATTTCTTTGGCATCCTATTGTAGAGGCTAGCAAATTCAAATTTGTAAGCTAGGCCTGCAGACTGTAAACACTAGGAGTTGATTCTGGAGTCTTTAGCTTCAATATATTCTTCTTCACAGAAACTTCAGTATTTGCTTTTAAAGTCTTTTGTCTAATTGGACAGGCTCACCTACATTATGGAAAACAATTTCCTTCACTTGAAGGCAGTTGACTGTACAATGCTAACCACATCTACAAAATACCTTCACAGCAATACCTTGATTAGTCCTTGATTGAATAGCTGGGTACTGTTGCCTAGCCTAGTTGACACATATTGATAAAACCAGCCATTCTAGGAAATATGAATTTGGAATTAACCATACAGTTCCCAATTATAGTAGGAAATATAAATTCCTTAGACACAATTGTCACAATTAAAAAATACTTCTAAGAACATTTAAAGTCAACTACATATTGATCTTTGTTGTTGGGGAAGATTAAAAAATTTTTTTCTGTTATTGAACTGCTTGAAGTCTTAGTACTGTATCTGCTAAAACGTCCTTAATCTTCAAAGATTTCCAAATTTTAACATTAAACACCTTCTTTTTCTCCAAATAAAATGAGCAAGGACTTCTGGCACTTAATCTGGAGTGAGTAGTTGGATCTTGCACGGCTCCCATTACACCCACAATTTTTCCTTTTTATCTGCAGCAGATTCTCCACTGGTGAAATTTTTTAGTTTAATTTTAATCAGAAACAGCTGTTTCAAGCAGATGCTCAGAGTTTAAAGACATTATGTACACAATTATAAAAACTTTCATTTTCAGACAACAACAGTAAACCAATCTAAGTGTAGCATGCCTAGGGATTCAGATTACATCCTTGTGTTTTATTTAAGAATCTACCTAGTATAATGCTTCATAGCAGCTAAGAAAACAGTTCTGTCACTTCTCAAAACCTAGAAAAGCCAGTGTCAGGTCCCTGGAGAGGCTGCCTTTTGTCATATCTCCAGATATGCAAATTGCTTATCACAGGGCAGAGGTGTTTTTCACTGCTTCCAAACAAATATTGCTTATATTTAATGAAAGCAACATTAACAACAAAAATCACTCATAATTACTGACCCAATGACATCTTTCAAAGTAAAATTCTTGGCTACCTGCCCTTCCAATAGGCTGCCAAAAGATACTAGAAAGAGTCTCTAACTTTTGCAAACATTTCCAAAGCCACTTAAATTCAGCTGAAAATTTGAAGTACTTACTCTCCTGGGATATGAATGTTTGTCCCCTGCTGGGCTGATGTGTTGTCACCTGCTTCTATCATTTATTAGGACAGAATTGCCTGATGTGCTAGGTATTTCCAAAAGGGTGAATCAATTCTAAAGTAAACACAAATGGAAAGGCAATATTTTTCTATTAGATTCTCTGCTCAAATGTGAATAAATTTGGATATGCACTATTCAGTTTTGATAAGCCAAAAAAACATTGGAACTTATTTAATACTCTATTTTTTTAATGTTATAAGAATTTGATGTTGGACTGCTGACTTTTTCTTTCTTTTTGCTAAATAAGAGCATTTTAAAAATATAAACTTCTACAATCTACCATCTTCATCATTTTATTCAGAAGTATCAGAATACTAAGAAATAGAAACAACATCATCTTAGAATAGTATCCACCTTTTTTTTAATGGAATAAGCTTAAAGAAAAAAATGACTACACTGTCTTCATTTACTCATTTATCCATCAGATCAGATCAGATCAGTCGTTCAGTCATGTCTGACTCTTTGCAACCCCATGAATCGCAGCACGCCAGGCCTCCCTGTCCATCACCAACTCCCGGAGATCACTCAGACTCACATCCATCGAGTCAGTGATGCCATCCAGCCATCTCATCCTCTGTCGTCCCCTTCTCCTCCTGCCCCGAATCCCTCCCAGCATCAGAGTCTTCTCCAATGAGTCAGCTCTTCGCGTGAGGTGGCCAAAATACTGGAGTTTCAGCTTGAGCATCATTCCTGCCAAAGAAATCCCAGGGCTGATCTCCTTCAGAATGGACTGGTTGGATCTCCTTGCAGTCCAAGGGACTCTCAAGAGTCTTCTCCAACACCACAGTTCAAAAGCATCAATTCTTTGGTGCTCAGATCTTTAAAAAAATAAAGAGAGAGAGAAAGAATCACAAAAGCTCAGCATATGCCCTCCAGTAATTTTGGAATCACTAGTGAAAATGTTACCTGAAAACTGGTTCACCTTTTTGTAGATGTTGAGTCAAAAGACACAGTCAAGTCAAAGATTGGGAAAAGGAAGGATTTATTATTTGCTTCAAGTAAAGGGAACACTGAGGGTCTTTTCCAAAGTAATGTCTCCTGGAACTGTAAAACTGGGGAAGTTTTAAGTTAAGGGTACATGCAATTCATGAAGGGGCTTGAGTAGAGGAGATTTCAGCATGGGATTGGGGCAAAGGTCAACAGAGTCTAAGCTTTAGTTGATTGAAATCACTGATAGTTCGAAAAGGGCAACATCATCATTCCTTAGGTTTCAGTTGATTGAGTGGTTGAGTGCCTAAGAGGGCTTTCATTCTGCAAAACAGCTCAAGAAAATGATTTGGGATTATCTTTACCACTGAAACAAGGGCTTCCCTGATAGCTCAGTTGGTGAAGAATCCACCTGCGATGCAGGAGACTCCAGTTCTATTCCTGGGTTGGAAAGATCTGCTGGAGAAGGGATCGGCTACCCATTCCAGTATTTTTGGGCTTTCCTTGTGGCTTAGCTGGTAAAGAATCTGCCCACAATGGGGGAGACCTGGGTTTTATCCCTGGGTTGGGAAGATCCCCTGGAGGAGGAAAAGGCTACCCACTCCAGTATTCTGGCCTAGAGAATGGACTATACAAGTCCTTGGAGTCTTAAAGAGTTGGGCATGACTGAGAGACTTTCACTTACCATTGAAACAGAACTGGGAGTCTTTACAGTTGATTTATTATCTCTACTGTTGTTACTTTACTTGCTGGTAACAGTTTGCTCTTTTGTTCCCCACAAGATCATTATTACTGAGACCTGTTCAAAGGCAACCATTGTGGCCAGGCTTGGATTACAAAATGGCTTAGGCCAAAATAACTTAAGTCAAGAAAGTCATTCCTGGTTCTCTTTCTGCAGAGAATTTCTCACCTATCTGTTTAGAATTATTCTGCTGATACAATTATTCAGATTTTTTTTTTTAATAAAAGGAGACCAAGTGAAATGATTTGCGCACACACACAAAAGTAGAAGAGCCACAGTTTTAACCATATTTTCCAATTCAGAGCCCATCTTACTGAACACTGATTTGCCCAAAACTTTTATGGTTCTGTCTTTTCCCAAAATAATCTTGTCTCATCCATTCTTCTATTACTCTAACAAACTATGACAATGCATATTATTGTTGTTGTTTAGTCGCTAAGTCATGTCCAACACTTTATGATCTCAGGGACTGTAGCCCACAAGGCTTCTCTGTCCATGGGATTTTCCAGGCAAGAATACTGGAGTGAGCTGCCATTTCCTTCTCCAGGAGACGTTCCCAACCCAGGGGTCAAACTCGTTTTTCTTGCATTAGCAGTTCAGTTCAGTCACTCAGTCATGTTAAACTCTTTGTGACCCCATGGACTGAAACACACCAGGCTTCCCTGTCCATCACCAACTCCCAGAGCATTAGCAGGTGGATTCTTTACCACTGAGCCACCAAGGAAGCCTTCTGTCAAAAATTAATCCTAGTTTAATAACTGCAGAGGGCAAGTTCTTTAAAAAACAGAATCTAAGATGAAAATTGATCTGAGATGGTCTATTGATGAGTCATCTTTTTTTAATATTTATTTTTATTTATTGTTTATTTGGCTGTGCTAGGTCTTAGCTGTGGCCCTCAAGATCTTCAATCTTCATTGTGGCATGTGGGATCTTTAGCTGTGGCATGTGGGATGTAATTCCTTGACCAGGGATTGAACTGAGTCCCCCTCCATTGGGAGTGCAAAATCTTAGCCACTGGGCCACTAGGAAAGTCTAATTGATGAGTTCTCTTTCTAACAGTACTTTGAAAGGTAAGAGAGGTAGGACTAGGCAGAGAAAAGCTCAAGAACAGCAGTGCGATTGCAGCAGTGGCCTCAGCCAATCCTCAAAGAGTCTTGGAAGTGGCACTGCACTTCAGAAATGTTCCAAATTGAGACAAGAGAGCTAGGTCTTTGTAACCCTATGTCAACTAGTCATTGGATGCAGGTTTTTCTTGGAAACAGGCATAACCTTGCAGAGGCAGCTTCTTCCAGCAAGGAGAGGTTTCTTACCAGCAACTGTGGTAACGAGAGCATGGGCCCTTAATGGGGCATGGACAGTACACCAAGGCATTCGCTGCAGTGTTCTCTTGCAGCGCTTAGACCTGTTTGGCTTTCAAAATAAGCTTCCTCCATCTTGGGACAGCTCTTTCTTGCTGTGTTGCAAGGCAGAGATCTCCACATCACTATTAAGTGCTCATCTTTAACTGGGAATGAGGGGTATCTTCAGGTACATTGAGCCTGATATTTCCATTGTAAGCTTTCAGGGTCCCACTCCTTCCCAGCCAGGTCCCTGCCTGCAGGAGAGGATTGAAAACTCATCCTTCTCTGCAACACCCTAGTGTAGGGCAAACCTGGGTCTGGTCCTCAGCTTTTTGTGCTTTTGGCTACAGAAATGAGTCTCTCTGTATGCTGCCAAGGTCTCTGGCTTTCACATTTCATTTGACTTGGTAATTAATTGCCCAAGACATTTTATTTTCTTTCTCTAATGTCTCAGTAGCTTCTGGCTACAACTCTCTGATTCTATATTCTTATAATTGCGACTCCTTCTGACCCTCTCAAACACCTAGAGGTCCTTCTATAATCAGCATGTTTCCTTCCACTTGTATCCCATTCCAACTGCACAGTGGCAGTATGCCAGAGGCTCTCTGAACTCCACCTAGTATCAGTAATAGGTCCTCATGGCTGCAGGATAAAGGTTGCTTCAACTACAAAATCCTATTTTAGAACTAATTCCTAAAGCTAGCTCTCTTAGGTGAGTATCCTAGAGAATAGGCTCTGGTAAAATTTAAGGGCAGAAACAATACCTCTAAAGGAAAGAAGGGAGAAAGACTGGGAGAGGGATACTTAATATGTGAGGCAGTTTCTACAGAGGTTCTCAAAGGAAAGGGACTTGTGCCCTTATACACAGGAGACGCAAGAGACACGGGTTTGATCCCTGAGTCCAGAAGATCCCCTGGAGAAGGAAATGGCAACCCACTCCAGTATTCTTGCCTGAAAAATTCCATGGACTGAGGAGCCTGGTGGGCTATAGTCCATGGGTTTCAAAGGGTCAGACACGACTGAGCACACACATGCACACACTCCAGTATCTAGCATCACTGGATATGAACACTATCTCTTTGGGTGAGATAGCTCTTTGAGGTTGGAGGAGGCAATTCCTAGGGAGGGATTTATTTGTGAGTTATCAATAGGCAATGGTCATAGCAGCTAAGAGATTGGTGCTTTGGTCTTAAATGAGAATCTCTACTTATTGACCCAATCACATCTTTCAAAGGAAATTCTTGGCTACCTGCCCTTTGTATAGGCTACTGAAAGAAATTAGCATTTCTAACTTCTGCTGCCACATGTCCATTACAAATAAATTGTGAACTATAGACTAGAAATGCTTACATTTATTATCTTCTTCAGATTCAGTCATTTGTTTATCTTGTATTCAACAAATAACCCTCCAAAATACTAATGAGTACTCATCAAGCACTGAGTTGGATAATAAGCCTATAACAATATATGTGATAGGCAAGTTCCTTCTGTAAATGAAGTTACATTTATTTGTGAGTAAGACAAGCAATAAACCACTTATTAATTTATTGAATTAATATTTGAATTAGGCATCTACTATTTTGATATATCTTATTTCAAATACTAAGGAAATCACAGTAAAACAAAAAAAAAATGTCCCTGCTGTCAAAGATCTAATATATGAATAGGAGAGATGGAAAACTTGTAAATGAGCAAATAAAAGAGTGGTATTATTTCAGATAGTGGCAGATGCTATGGAGAAAATAACACACAGTAATGTGATGAAAAGTGACAGAGTGGAGGACGGTCAAGAAGGGTCTGTCTAGAAGGTGGTATTTGAGATAAAACTTGAATAGTGAGAACAAACCAGTCATGTGAAGGTCAGAGAGACATGTGCTAAAGCACAGGCAACAAGTGAATGCCCTGATGAAACAGGAAGGAGGCCAGCAGAAGTATGGCTGAGGAGGGAAGGTAGATGGTGAGGTTAGAGAAGTGGGCAGGACTTGCAGGCCATGATAAAGAGTTAGGATCTCCAAGTGATAGAGAAAGTATCAGAGGTGCATGAAGAGTCTGACTTCAGTTTTTTGTGTTTTAATATTTATTAATATTTATTTATTTGACTGTGCCTGGTCTTAGTTGCGGAACATGGGATCTTTGATTTTCATTTGTTACAAGAGATCTTTAGCTGCGCATGTGCACTCTTAATCATGGCATGTGAGACCTGGTTCCCTGACCAGGGGTCAAACTCAGGGCCCCTGCAGTGGGAACACCGAGTCTTAGCCACTGGACCACCAGGGAGGTTCCTGATTTACGTTTTTTTTTTTTTTTTTTAAAGATTATTCTGATTACTATAAAAAATTGAATATGTGGGGATTGATATGGAAGTGGGTCCTCCAAATAGAGGGTATTGGTGTAGTCTAAAGCAATGATGTCAGTAAATAAAGAGTAAAAACCTTAGAGATGGAGATGAATGAATATTTACTGAGTGGATTTTGGAGACTAGTTTACTAGTGACTAGTTGATGATTAGGCACAGGAGTGAGGGAAAGAGGACCAAAGGATCATTCTTTTTTTCCTTTGATTATATACTAGACAAATGATGAGATAAAGGTGGTCATGCCAATAGAGTGATGTGATAGGGAATAAAGGGTGAGCATATTTATATGTAGATAGCATGGTTGTGAAAGGCTTCTTGTTAAGGTAATGTTTGAGCAGAGATCTGAGGCGTAAGAATGATTGGCCAGATGAAGATCCAGGGCCAGAGTGAATAGTCCAAAGGGCTACTGACACCACAGCAAAGGCTTGATATCAACAGGAACCTATGATGGCAGGAGCACAGTAAGGGAGGGGAAATGCCATGAGATATGACTGGAGACAGAAGTAAGAACCATAAAATAGCTGCTCACAACTTTTCCCCCTAGCTGCTGCTGCTGCTACTGCTAAGTCGCTTCAGTCGTGTCCGACTCTGTGCGACCCCATAGACGGAAGCTCACCAGGCTCCCCTGTCCCTGGGATTCTCCAGGCAAGAACACTGGAGCGGGTTGCCATTTCCTTCTCCAATGCATGAAAGTGAAAAGTGAAAGTGAAGTCGCTTAGTCATGTCTGACTCTTAGCAACCCCATGGACTGCAGCCTACCAGGCTCCTCCGTCCATGGGATTTTAAATCAGCCAATTCATTGATTAGATAAAAAGCTCTGTGTGAGAACTGGAAGAAGACCAGTACGCCTGGGGGCAGGGTAAAGTTTTTGTAACTCCCAGTATTTGGCAAAGCTGGTTTGTTTTACCACTCAGTCCCTAGGGCCACTTTGAGATCTTTTAATTGTGCTTCAAGATTCCCTACGACTGAGTAAATGAAAAATTCATTTGTGCTTTTTAGTTTTAAATTTAGAATTAACTTTTTGGCAGGTTTACTAACAATAATAATATAGAACACATGTAATGTGCAAAATGCTCTCAATTTTCAGCATTTCTGTAAGATGACACAAATCTTATTTTGCTCATTTTATCAATGAGTTGAGTTGAGTCATGGAGCAGTTTAGTGAACTTGGCTAAATGAATTCCCCACTGAAGCAGGAGTTAGGATTAGCAATCAGGTCCCTTGTTTCTTAGTGCAGAATCCTTTCTAACAGAACCTTTTCTCTCTGAAAATGATGAATCATCACAGATAACAATGTTTAGCAGAACACAGTTTTGGAGCCTTGGTCTGAGCAAAACTACAGAAAGAAGCAACAGAGAACAGCATTCTGCCCAATGAGGAATACTTACAAATAAATAGGTAAGGAAGAAGCAAGCCAGGAAATTTAAAAACCGAAAGGGACTATTGCTTACTAATTTCTTCCCCCATTTCTAGTTTTTCCCTTTCCTGGAAAATGCCTATTTTTCTAAGATCAAGAACAAAAAAAAATTTAACTGTTGGTCTCTCACTCACACCTACTTTAGAGCTGAAGAATTTGGTCCTGATTACTTCTTTCTGTACTTTTTCCATTTTAACTTTGTGGATTAACTTTTTTCTTTTTAATTTAGATTGCAAACACTTGGAGAACAGGGTGCATTCTATACAGTGTAGAGCACATTCTGTAAATATGCAGCAAATATTTTCACAATGATTTAGCTTTTTTAATTTTTTTTCAAACAAGCAATTATAAAGGGACCATGACTACTCAGTGTTGGTTCATTAGCTAATAAATGCCCATCCAAAGAATAGGCACTAGATCTGAAGCTGAGTCTCAGTGTGTTCAAGACAGTACATGTGGGTTTAGAAATTCACGATGATCATAGGTTGTGGCTGAGTTGATAAAAGGAGTATAGACATAGACTCTGCCTCTGCCAACAGGTGAAGCTTTTTTTACTTCTTTTGAAACAAATCTTCTAAAAATTACTAACCTGAAATTTGGTTGAATAATTCTGCATACTTCAGCTATAAGAGGACTAGGTGCTTCTGTACTAATTGGCCTTTCTGGCAGCTAAGGTTCCAGACCTTTACTTCAAAGTAATCCAATGCCTTGAAAAAATGTTATTTGTTCATGTGTTAGAAAAGCAACTTGACTCTATTCAGTTGTTCATTTAGGTACACACAGGTTCTTCCTCAGTATAAACTTTTGAGACAAGTATGGATAATTGTGAGATTCCTCTTAAATTCTTTAGTTTTTCCTTCTGAAACAAAAGGCTGTATTTCTTCTTCATCCTGATAGTCAATTAACTGTTACTATTAGATGGAACAATCTCAGATTAATAACAAAAAGATGTTACTCAGAAGACTTGGTTCTGAAACTGAATGTTAATAGCATAGGTAGAAAACCTAGGTGTGTGTTTAAAATATTTTGGTTCTAATAATCTAAAATATTAAAAATAATGACATAATTATTATTATATTTAATAGCATATAGTAATATATTTTAAATATCTATTTGATGTGGTTGAAACGAACTTTAAGATGAAAGCCAACAATCTTCCCTTTCTTTGTTCTCTTCCCAAATCCTTCTCCATTGATCACAGCTACTCACTTGCCACTCATTTACATGGGGCATCCTGAAAAGACATGTTGGAAAACGTCTTCCCTTTGAGGGATATGCAATTTCACATGCTATATATCTTATCCCCCCTCTCCTCTTCTCTGCTTCGTGGGTGGTAAAATTACACTACATGTTTTGTCATCCCAAACTATGAAAAATATTAATCTGTTAAACTGACCATTTTTTATACACAAGTTTTTATCAAAGAGAAATGACTTTTTTTTTTTTTTTTTTCAGGCTGGGTTTTTTAGGGGAAGAGAATCTAAAGAATGATCAGATCACAAAAAGAAGCCATGGTCTATGCTCACATATTTCTATTACATCATAAGCCCATTATACATGCGTTTGTACTCTTTATCATTCCTTGCTTTGAAGACTGAAATGTTTTGCACAATTCAATTTTAGTCAAATAACTATCTCAAAAAATACTTTATAAAAAGTGGAAACGAGCTTCAACACACTGCAGTGACATTCCAGCAAACAGCCTGGAGCCTCACTAAGAATATTGTCAGAGTTTGAAGAGAAATTTGTTCTAGGCGTGACATAAAAATGTAAAAATTGAATTTCTTGCACAAACTTAAAACCAAAATGTCGTATAACCTCTCTGTGTTTTGGACCCAACATGT
The DNA here is from genome assembly GCA_935064755.1 of Tragelaphus eurycerus. Classification (NCBI taxonomy): domain Eukaryota; kingdom Metazoa; phylum Chordata; class Mammalia; order Artiodactyla; family Bovidae; genus Tragelaphus; species Tragelaphus eurycerus. The sequence continues at coordinate 38,161,305 of CAKXYN010000012.1, forward strand.
CTCTGTCTATTTGGATAAAAACTGTTGAATGCACATTTTTTGGTGAACTGTCAACAGCAGAGCATGAAAACAGATGTGTTTCTGCTCTTTTCATTATTAGAGAAATAAAAGCAGCTGTGCTGGGCTTGTGTGCTAGGAAAGCTCTCAGTGCAGCCTTTGCACTCTGGAAGCTGGGAAACCTGGCAGTGCAGACCAGGGTTCACATCACGAGCATCTTCAAACAAGGCCCCTGGGGACAATTCTTGGGTGCTATGCAGCACTTTGCTCCTTTCTGGTTTTGCTGTTTTCCTGGTACCAAAGTTCTGTGCAGGAACCTGTGCTAAACTGAGGTAGAGTTATTATGGCCTAAGTCTGCATAAAACAGTAAGAAAGGCTATTTCATCAGAATTTGAGACTCTATCATTAAAAGAGTGAGTGTAGCTTATCGCATTTGAGAGGGACAAGTACAAAACAATGCTAGTACTTCGACAGAGTTAGTTCTGCTAAGACTATCTCAATGTGGAAGACCAAATATGCCCTTTCTAGACACAATACACCCAGTGGAAGAAACCCAGCATGTTTGGTGAAAGAAAAATAAATCCAAGTATAAAAACAGAGTCTTCTTTTATGCCCTTGTTGACCTGACAGTAACCAGATGGTAAGGGTTTTTTTTTTTTTTTTTTGCATTGAATTGATGGTTTTCATGCAGAAGGGTTATTTTTGGCCAAGTTTGGGAAATTCGTCACAGAAGTTTGTTTGTTTCAGTTTTTCTCTTCCTCCTGTAGAAGTCGTGTGTGTGTGTGTGTGTGTGTGTGTGTGTGTGTGTGTGTAGGGGAGTGTGTATGTGTGAGGAGGGAGAGTACTTATATATGTGGCAATGTACTCAACCTGCCTTATGTAGAGCAGAAATTATCCCTCAGTGAAGAGAACAAAGATTAAATGTGAGAATGAAGAAACTAGATTGGTGTTGATCTGAAGTTTGAGTTTATATTATATTCTTGATCAGAATCAGAAAAGATTAAAATGAAGACACTGATAAAAGAGAACAGTAACATACTTAACTCTATACATTTTCTAAATACTGCATTTGTTGATAGTATCTTGTGTAATTTTCTTGAAGGGAGGAATAAAATCAAGAATGAGTATCATTTAAATGGGCAGTAGATAATCAAGCAAACCACTCTATTTAAGGTGTAACTGCTGCACTTTCTTTAGGTGTCTGTATGACAGTCACACAGCACTGTAGCCTTAGTCAAAATCCAGGCCACAGAAATAGCTGTAGGTGATTCTAACAAGAAGTGCAATTCTGCAGCATTTATTTTCACAAAGTGCCTGTGTGGCAGAATCTCCTAAAATTTGATATTTGCTCCCTCTCATTATAGATCTCAGAAGACTCAGGTTATGAAGTAGCTTTAAAAGAAGAATGAGGAAGAAGAGACTATTTAGGTATGGGTTCCAAAAAGCCTTGGCATAAACTCTGAAACTCTAACCCACACCAGCAATTGTGGAGAGTTACTCAGAAAGCGTTTCTTTACCAGATGACGTTATTTTTGATTCTGTAAGTTCAGCTCATATGGTAATTTTCGGTCTCTTCTCTTTCTTTCTCATTCTCTCTCTCTCTATTTTTTTCTTTTTGGTTTTCAAATGGTACCTTATATTTGACTAAGCTCAGATAAATGTAGTATGAAAAAATAGACATCACAGAATGGTTAGGAGTAACAGTTCAAATGTGCAGGATGTTTCACCAACTATCAAAGAAATGTTCAGATCAGATCAGTCGCTCAGTCGTGTCCGACTCTTTGCAACCCCATGAATCGCAGCACGCCAGGCCTCCCTGTCCATCACCAACTCCCGGAGGTCACTCAGACTCACGTCCATCGAGTCAGTGATGCCATCCAGCCATCTCATCCTCTGTCGTCCCCTTCTCCTCCTGCCCTCAATCCCTCCCAGCATCAGAGTCTTCTCCAATAAGTCAACTCTTCGCATGAGGTGGCCAAAATACTGGAGTTTCAGCTTTAGCATCATTCCTTCCAAAGGAATCCCAAGGCCGATGTCCTTCAGAATGGACTGGTTGGATCTCCTTGCAGTCCAAGGGACTCTCAAGAGTCTTCTCCAACACCGCAGTTCAAAAGCATCAATTCGGTGCTCAGCCTTCTTCACAGTCCAGCTCTCACATCCATACATGACCACAGGAAAGACCATAGCCTTGACTAGGCAAACCTCTCCTCCAAGTCCAGAAAGGGCGGCGGTGAGGACTGGCGCACTAAGCGCAGCCGAGAGGAGCTACCCCACGACCGAGGTCAGAAAGGGCAGCGGTGAGGAGATACCCCTCCTCCAAGGTCAGGAGGGGCGGTGGTGAGGAGAGACCCCTCGTCCAGGGTAAGGTGCAATGGCTGTGCTTTGCTGGAGCAGCCGAGAAGAGATACCCCAGGCCCAAGGTAAGAGAAACCCAAGTAAGACGGTAGGTGTAGCAAGAGGGCATCAGAGGGCAAACACACTGAAACCATACTCACAGAAAACTAGTCAATCTAATCACACTAGGACCACAGCCTTGTCTAACTCAATGAAACTAAGCCATGCATGTGGGGCAACCCAGGATGGGCGGGTTATGGTGGAGAGATCTGACAGGGTGTGGTCCACTGGAGAAGGGAATGGCAAACCACTTCAGTATTCTTGCCTTGAGAACCCCATGAACAGTATGAAAAGGCAAAATGATAGGATACTGAAAGAGAAACTCCCCAGGTCAGTAGGGGCCCAATATGCTACTGGAGATCAGTGGAGAAAGAACTCCAGAAAGAATGAAGGGATGGAGCCAAAGCAAAAAGAATACCCAGCTGTGGATGTGTCTGGTGATAGAAGCAAAGTCCAAAGCTGTAAAAAGAGCAATATTGCATAGGAACCTGGAATGTCAGGTCCATGAATCAAGGCAAATTGGAAGTGGTCAAACAAGAGATGGCAAGAGTGAATGTTGACATTCTAGGAATTAGTGTACTCAAATGGACTGGAATGGGTTAATTTAACTCAGAGGACCATTATATCTACTACTGCGGGCAGGAATCCCTCAAGGGAAATGGAGTGGCCATCATGGTCAACAAAAGAGTCTGAAATGCAGTACTTGGATGCAATCTCAAAAATGACAGAATGATCTCTGTTCGTTTCCAAGGCAAACCATTCAATGTCACAGTAATCCAACTCTATGCCCCAACGAGTAACACTGAAGAAGCTGAAGTTGAACAGTTCTATGAAGACCTACAAGATCTTTTAGAACTAACACCCCAAAAAAGATGTCCTTTTCATTATAGGGGACTGGAATGCAATAGTAGGAAGTCAAGAAACACCTGGAGTAACAGGCAAATTTGGCCTTGGAACACAGAATGAAGCAGGGCAAAGACTAAAGAGAGTTTTGCCAAGAAAATGCACTGGTCATAGCAAATACCCTCTTCCAACAACTCAAGAGAAGACTCTATACATGGACATCACCAGATGGTCAACACCGAAATCAGATCCATTATATTCTTTGCAGCCAAAGATGGAGAAGCTCTATACAATCAGCAAAAACAAGACCAGGAGCTGACTGTGGCTCAGACCATGAACCCCTTATTGCCAAATTCAGACTTAAATTGAAGAAAGTAGAGAAAACCACTAGACCATTCAGGTATGACCTAAATCAAATCCCTTATGATTATACAGTGGAAGTGAGAAATAGATTTAAGGGCCTAAATCTGATAGATAGAGTGCCTGATGAACTATGGGATGAGGTTTGTGACATTGTATAGGAGACAGGGAGCAAGACCATCCCCATGGAAAACAAATGCAAAAAGGCAAAATGGCTATCTGGGAGGCCTTACAAATAGCTGTGAAAAGAAGAGAAGCGAAAAGCAAAGGAGAAAAGGAAAGATATACACATCTGAATGCAGAGTTCCAAAGAATAGCAAGAAGAGATAAGAAAGCTTTCTTCAGCGATCACTGCAAAGAAATAGAGGAAAACAACAGAATGGGAGAGACTAGGGATCTCTTCAAGAAAATCAGAAATACCAAAGGAACATTTCATGCAAAGATGGGCTTGATAAAGGACAGAAATGGTATGGACCTAACAGAAGCAGAAGATATTAAGAAGAGGTGGCAAGAATACACAGAAGAACTGTACAAAAAATATCTTCACGACCCAGATAATCACAATGGTGTGATCACTGACGTAGAGGCAGACATCCTGGAATGTGAAGTCAAGTGGGTCTTAGAAAGCATCACTAGGAACAAAGCTAGTGGAGGTGATGGAATTCCAGTGGAGCTATTCCAAATCCTGAAAGATGATGCTGTGAAAGTGCTACACTCAATATGCCAGCAAATTTGGAAAACTCAGCAGTGGCCACAGGATTGGAAAAGGTCAGTTTTCATTCCAATCCCAAAGAAAGGCAATGCCAAAGAATGCTCAAACTACCGCACAGTTGCACTCATCTCACACGCGAGTAAAGTAATGCTCAAAATTCTCCAAGCCAGGCTTCAGCAATATGTGAACCGTGAACTTCCTGACATTCAAGCTGGTTTTAGAAAAGGCAGAGGAACCAGAGATCAAATTGCCAACATCCGCTGGATCATGGAAAAAGCAAGAGAGTTCCAGAAAAACATCTATTTCTGCTTTATTGACTATGCCAAAGCCTTTGACTGTGTAGATCACAATAAACTGTGGAAAATTCTGAAAGAGATGGGAATACCAGACCACCTGATCTGCCTCTTGAGAAATCTGTATGCGGGTCAGGAAGCAACACTTAGAACTGGACATGGAACAACAGACTGGTTCCAAATAGGAAAAGGAGTATGTCAAGGCTGTATATTGTCACCCTGTTTATTTGACTTATATACAGAGTGCTATGCTATGCTAAGTCACTTCAGTCTTGTCCGACTCTGTGTTACCCCATAGACAGCAGCCCACCAGGCTCCACCATCCCTGGGATTCTCCAGGCAAGAACACTGGAGTGGGTTGCCATTTCCTTCTCCAATGCACGAAAGTGAAAAGAGAAAGTGAAGTCGCTCAGTCATGTCTGACTCTTAGCGACCCCATGGACTGCAGCCTACCAGGCTCCACCGTCCATGGGATTTTCCAGGCAAGAGTACTGGAGTGGGGTGCCATTGCCTTCTCTATGCAGAGTACATCATGAGAAACGCTGGACTGGAAGAAACACAAGTTGGAATCAAGATTGCTGGGAGAAATCTCAATAACCTCAGATATGCAGATGACACCACCTTATGGCAGAAAGTGAAGAGGAACTCAAAAGCCTCTTGATGAAAGTGAAAGTGGAGAGTGAAAAGGTTGGCTTAAAGCGCAACATTCAGAAAACGAAGATCATGGCATCTGGTCCCATCACTACATGGGAAATAGATGGGGAAACAGTGGAAGCAGCCATGAAATTAAAAGAAATGTTATACATTTAAAAATTAGCACAAATTTAGTCAAGTCCTATTGATCCTTAAAGCCCAATTTTCAAAAATAATTATGTCCAGGTTGCTCCAGCTGAATATTCTGGACTGATAGTGGATTGAATGGGAATCCAAAACCTCCACTCTGTAAGAGAAGGAGGTAAAGGCAGACGCCAAGGGAGTAGGCAGCACCTCTTAAGGATGTGACCACACTCTAACCCTCACCGCAGGGACTGCTGAGATCAACTTCTAAGTTTTTGTTTTGTTTACTCTTTTGTATTCGTGCCTTCTCCCAGGACATCTAATTCACATTTCTTTGGGCTTGATCTAAATCTTGTATTAAGTGCCGAGAATGTGAAGAGAGTAGCAGATTCCAAAGTGCGCTCACTCACAACTCCTTATACTTATCTGCAAAATCAAGTTAACTAAGTATCAATTCAGGTCAGTTCAGTCGCTCAGTCATGTCTGACTCTTTGCAACCCCATGGACTGAAGCATGCCAGGCTTCCCTGTCCATCACCAACTCCCGGGGTTTACTCAAACTCATGTCCATGTAGTCGGTGATGCCATCTAACCGTCTTATTGTCTGCTGTCCCCTTCTCCTCCTGCCTTCAATCTTTCCTAGCATCAGGTTTTTTCAAATGAGTCAGTGTTTCGCATCAGGTGGCCAAAGTATTGGAGTTTCAGCTTCAACATCAGTCCTTCCAGTGAGTATTCAGGACTGATTTCCTTTAGGATGGACTGGTTGGAACCCCTAAGTGTAACATCCCTCAACTTTCTCTTCCTTAATTCTGATACATTGATGTACATGCACATCTTCCAATCCAGGACGAGCCCTCCCTCAGGATCAAGGCTAATCTCTCCACCATGCTTATGATTTCCTCCCTTCTTGGAATGGGACCTCATCCATCCATTTCCCCCACTTCTCCCCCACCCTCATTGCCTTTGGTTTATATTAGAGATAAACCTCTCCTGTCCTTAAAAGAAGTTCTGGCTTGAGCCTGTTTCCCGCTCTGTTCTCCCCCTGTAAATGTCATAGCAGCATTTCCTACTCTTTCATCTTTTTCCCCATTTACTCTTCAACCTACTGCAATCTGGCTTTTCCCCCCACCCCCGGGGAGCAATTCCTTTACACCTCTCCTTTGATTCTCTTCTTATTACTTCTTTGACTTTCCTTCCTGGTTTCTTGAAAGGCTTCTTTTTTTCTGCTTTCCTCAGATTTTGATGATCTTCAGATTTCCTTCTTACAGCATATATTCTATCCTAGAGATATCTTTCTGGCTTCAAAATTTTAATTGTTGTCTGTTTACTGAAAGCTCTTCAATAAATTTCTCTAATATGAGTATTTCCTAGGAAAAAAGTATCTTGTATTTATCTCCTCTGAATATTTACACCTGGAATTCATGACTCTTCCATCTTAATACCTCTGAATAGAATCAGTCTCCCTTTGCTATTCCTGGACTTTGCCTTCTCCCTTTCTCTCACACTGTTACAATCGAACAACCACCAAGTCCTACAGACTTTATTTATTAAAAATTTCTTGGCCTTTTATCATTCTCTCAGCACCTCTTCTCTGGATTACTATAATAATCTTCCAAATGGTGGTGCTGTCTCAAGTTTTTGTCTTTTAAAATCCATCCTGCACACCGTAATTAGAAGGGACTATCAAAAATCTATTTAGCTACCGCCTTTTTCAAAGCATGGGCTTCTCTGGTGGCTTAGCAGTAAAGAACTCTCCTGCAACGCAGGAGACACATGCTCAATCCCTGGGTCGGGAAGATCTCCTGGAGAAGGAAATGGCCACCCACTCCAGTATTCTTGCCTGGAAAATCCCATGGATGGAGGAGCCTGGAGGGCTTCAGCTCCTAGGGTTGCAAGATTCAGACATAACTTAACAACTAAACTGCCACAACACTATTCAAAGCATGAAATGGCCCTTCTTAATTAGTATGTAAATTCTCCATCATCTGGCTTCTGCTACATTTTCAGTAGCAGAAAGTCCCAATCTTAGTCTGTTTGCCAATGTTTCTTTTCTTTCACCGCATTTATCTTGCCTCCATGGCCTTTCCTGTTGTTTCCTCTGACTGAATCACTTTTCATTTATATCTTCATCTAAATTCTGTTTACCTTTCAAAGTATCACTTTCTATGCAATGCCTTCCTCAATATTTCCTCAAGACTGTCAATCTCATGGGTGGGAAATATTTCTGCTGATGATTTGGGGCCTCACAGTATCAGCTAGATATTGAGAACAGACAAGTAGTAAAGGTCAGATCAAGTGCTTTGCTTTTTTAGCCAACGTAAATGTTCAAAAATCCTCTAGGAGTATCCACTGTGTAAGAAAGTGGGGTAAGATCGTAGAATACAGACACCAGTATGTAAAAAAAAAAAACAACAGTGATTTCAGATTTTAAAATTATGTCCCAAACTTTGGTTGTGGTTACTCCCAAATGAAATTGAGGAGGATCAAAAACATTGGAAAACTATTAAACTTTTGAGGACTTTATATTTTCAAAGAATGCACAAATTAAGTTTACAAAGATATTATGAGTCAAACTACAATCAAATCATTCTGAACCAGAAAAAATCAAACTGAAAAAAGGAGGAGAGCCCTCAAACATACTTCAGAGATGACCACAGAGGACGCTAGACTAGAAATAAACTTGCCAGTGGGCAAAGTCACGGGCTCCTCACAGAGACAAATTAGGGCAGTAGACTGTCTATATAAGAAGCTTAATCTAAGGCATATAATTTTCATGATTCTTAACAATTGTCCTTGGTAGTCTCTATGGATAGATAACTGTTCAGTATTTCCTATTTTTCCTTGTTTAAAATTAGAGATTTTAAGACAGTTATCCTAGTCCTATTCCACCATTGTAAACTTGGTATCAAATCAGATCAGATCAGATCAGTCACTCAGTCATGTCCAACTCTTTGCGACCCCACGAATCGCAGCACGCCAGGCCTCCCTGTCCATCACCAACTCCTGGAATTCACCCAGACTCACATCCATCGAGTCAGTGATGCCATCCAGCCATCTCATCCTCTGTCGTCCCCTTCTCCTCTTGCCCCCAATCCCTCCCAGCATCAGAGTCTTTTCCAATGAGTCAACTCTTCCCATGAGGTGGCCAAAGTACTGGAGTTTGAGCTTTAGCATCATTCCTTCCAAAGAAATCCCAGGGCTGATCTCCTTCAGAATGGACTGGTTGGATCTCCTTGAAGTCCAAGGGACTCTTAAGAGTCTTCTCCAACACCACAGTTCAAAAGCATCAATTCTTCAGCGCTAAGCCTTCTTCACAGTCCAACTCTCATATCCATACATGACCACAGGAAAAACCATAGCCTTGACTAGATGGATCTTTGTTGTCAAAGTAATGTCTCTGCTTTTGAATATGCTATCTAGGTTGGTCATAACTCTCCTTCCAACCCTAAGCGTCTTTTAATTTCATGGCTGCAGTCACCATCTGCAGTGATTTTGGAGCCCAGAAAAATAAAGTCTGACACTGTTTCCACTGTTTCCCCATCTATTTCCCATGAAGTGATGGGACCAGATGCCATGATCTTCGTTTTCTGAATGTTGAGCTTTAAGCCAACTTTTTCACTTTCCACTTTCACTTTCATCAAGAGGCTTTTTAGTTCCTCTTCACTTTCTGCCATAAGGGTGGTGTCATCTGCATATCTGAGGTTATTGATATTTCTCCCATAACTTGTCTCTTATTTTAGCAGGTTGTCAGATGCTTGAATGAGATCTGGAGAGGGCGTGAATGTGCCCTATGTATGAGCAGAGTACCACAGATGTATGCCTAGGCAAAAGGGTAGACTGTGAGAGAGTTAGTTGATCCCCAGTACACATTCTCCTTATCCATGGCAATGGAATCTTAACTCTTACAAGGCCATTCAAAATAAAAAGTACATTTTTCTAGCTTCCCTTGAGACTAGTTGTGGTTATGTGATTTGATTCTGGGTTTTAGAGCAGGAAGACAATGTGCTTCCTGGGTTTGTCCTTGAAGGGGTGTCCTCCCCTTAATCCCTTTGCCTTTTCCAGTGATGGGAAGGTGGGGGTGGGCCATCCATTGAACACAAGATGAAAGCCATGTGTCCTGAAGGTTATAACACTGAAATAGAAGGAGCCTTTATTTTGATATAATAACTAATAAAAATTATATAAAAGAAATTTTACAAAAAGTACCCAGGGAGTTAACGCAACTAACTAAAATTTATTATTAAACCATGTCTATGTTAGGAAAACTGAGTTGTTTTTCATTTTTTCCAAAGGAGTTCTAAACATTTCCTGGAATCTGCAACACTAAGGTCACACATGCATAGTCAATTTTTTTTTCCTTTACCCATCTACATTTTATTTGGGGTTTGGGATAGAATGTGGGGTGGTGGTGGGACACAATTGGAGGATACACGAAAATAAATGATCAGTTTCCATGCTCCTTTTTGATTGGTGGTGGTGGTGGTTTGGTCACTAGGTCGTGTCCAACTCTTGCGACCCCATGGACTGTAGCTAGCCAGGCTCCTCTGCTCATGGGATTCTCCAGGCAAGAATACTGGAGTGGGTTGCCATTTCCTTCTCCATCCTTCTTGATTATATATTAATTATTCCTCATTTGCATTGTGATAGGTACTTATATCATTGCAATTTTGGTAAATATTTACAATGGTCAAAATCCCCAAGAGATTAATTTCAAGTGGGCACAAAAATGATGAAAGGTGAACTTGAGAAATTGAGGCCAAGAATAGTGGTAAGCACCTTTATGAGAGAGCTAGAACATTGAAGACCAGGATTTCCTTGATCATAGACATCTAAAAATTCCTAAAGGCCATTTCATTTGAGCCTGATTGATATATTGCCAGAAAATCAGATGTTTCTCTTCTCTTTATCTGTGTCCTCTCCTTCCCTGGCCTAGGAAATTATTTTAGATTTTCTGGATAATCTCTAAATGCCATCACATGTATCCTTATAGGAGAGAGGGAGATTTGACACACAGAGAAGGTGATGTGAGGAGAGAAGCAGAGATTGGAAGGATGTAGCCATAAGCCAAAAAATGCTAACGAATGCTGACAGCCACCAGAAGCCAGAAGACACAAAAAAATGGATTCTTCCCAAACCTCTGGAAAGAAATAATCCTTCCCACACCTTGATTTTGGACCTCTAGACTCTAAAACTGTGAAAGAGTAAGTTTGTGTTATTTTAAGTCAGCAAGATTTTAATAATTTTTAGTAGTAGCCACAAGAAATTAACACAATCGGTAAATTAAAACTGTTTAATATATATTGGTTTGTCTTTTTTATAATATAAGTATATATACCAAGATTACTTATTCATTCATGCATTCCTATATTCACCCAGTAACTATCGTTCTCTTCTGGTGATTGCATGTGTGTGAGGTGTGTGTGTGTGTGTGTGTGTGTGTGTGCAATCATGCTGACTTTGTCTTTTCAGAGTTTAAACAGACAGCATGATGCTATGATGACCTTCTCTACTTGCCTCATTCTTTCCTACGCTTCATGACTTCAGCCTCTCTGGCTCCTTTCTGTCCAAAAAAAAAAAAAAGCTATGAGTAAGTTAATTACTTGAAGTAGTTTCATCTATTACACTGTTATTTGCTGATACATGCAAGCACAATTATTACTCCACCTGGCCTGGCAGCATGACAGACATTTGATGGATGAAAGGTTTTACAATGTATTTTATTCTTCTAAGTATTGCACAGGTCTTTATTAGGGTCATATCCATGACAAACAGACCATATGTTTTAAGGAAGTAAACAACTGAGATTTAGAAATTAGCCAGCTGGTCTACACAGACAAAGAGCTGAAGCCTCTGCTGCCATTAGCCTGTGTTACACTGGGGGAGACACACAAGAGAGGTGTGGAAAATATTGGACAAGTATTAAAGGAAGGCACTTTTACCCCTCTACCCCATGAACCATGTTCTATCACAGTGATTCTGTTGGTCTAGCCTATGGAAAAGAGGTGGTGACAAGTGCTACTTTAGGAAGACAAAAGACAGGTGGAGAAAGTCAATGTTACAAAGTAGATAGCTAACCCATCCCCCTTGGCTTAGGGGTAGTACAAGAGAAAGAAAAGATGGGACTGAAATAGGGGAGTGAGACAGTCAGACATGGGCATTTAATGGAGGAGAACATAAGGGCTCTGACCTCATTCCCCATTAGTAGTCGAAGAGGAACCCACTGACTAGAATTGGCCACACAAAAGTGTAGACTGGCCCACACTGGGTGAGTGGGTAGAAAGGCACAGACAGGCTGAAACAGGGTTTTGTTTTTCCTCGGAAACCTCCCTCAGGTCCTATGCGATGTGAATGCTGAGTCGGCAGCCCCATGCCTGGCCAAGCCACGCAGACTCAACCACAGGTTCATTAGGTATACTTGTCAGTAACAGACACCAGCAGAAAGCACAAGGATGAGACAGAGCCAACCATAGCTCACCAGGATCCAGCCAGTCCATTAACAAAGCAGCACAGGATGGTGGCAAAAGACATGGGTTATGGACTGCCTGGCTACAAGTCCTGGCTCTGCCATTTACAGTGGAGTGTGTGCTAAGTCTTCAATCATGTCCAACTCTTTAATTCCCTATGGACTGCAGCCCACCAGGCCCCTCTGTCCATGGGATTCTCCAGGCAAGAATACTGGAGTGGGTTGCCATGCCCTCCTCCAGGGCATCTTCTTGACCCAGGGATTAAACCGTGGTCTCATTTTGTTTCCTGCATTGGCAGAGGGTTCTTTACTGCTAGTGCCATCTGGGAAGCCCTGCTGTGCAGTAAAATTACACGAACAGCATTGTCTCTCTCTGCCTCAGTTCCTTCAGCTATAAAACCGAGATAATGAAAGTATTTACCTTACAACATTTATAGTGTTATTGCAAGGATTATATTAAACAGTGCATGTAGTCAATTAAGAGCAATGCTTAGATTATAATAGTCATTCATTAAACATGGTTGAGTTACTCAAGAACTAGCATGAGGCCAGAGAGTCCCTTTTCCACATCGTTTTGAAGAGATATAAATCCTTCTCCTACTTGAGGAAATTAAAGAGAGCTGAGGAGATACATGTAAAAGAGAGAATAATTATAACAAGCCACATCGAAAGAGACTATTTAAGCAGTTCGATTGAATTAAGTTTCAAAGTGGAAATATAATTCATATAATTTCTTTTTTTATTTTTTCTTGCTACTAGCTGGCAAAATTGGGGGCAGGCTCATGAGCAAGATCAGATTAGCTAATAGGCTAAGAAAAGATTCTCTTTTTTTCCTTCATAAATTGTAGTGTGGGTAGATATCTGGTCCTGACCCCTAAGTAAATAAATGAGCATTCTCCGGTGGTAATGATTTGTTGACAAAACCCCAAGTGGGTAAAGTCATGTGTAATGATTGTATAATGATAGTCCCAGCATTCTTCTTACTTAATTATATGTATTCCTTAACTTAAAATTTATATTTTACATGTATAAAATTATATATAATAAGGGAGCACAGGGTAAGAAAAGAACTCCCTGAGAAAGTGATACTATGGGTTAGACTTGAAGTTGAGAAGGAATCAGGCTCGCTTCTATTTGAAAGAAGAGTTTTCAGAGGGAAGGAACAGAAATGCAGAGATTCTGTGCCCAGATGAATTGCTATTGTTTTAGGAATGAAGGGAAAGCCAGCGTGGCCAGAATGAGGGAGACCAAGGTACGTGCCATGGAGGGATACATAGGTCATGGTAAGGAGTCTGAGGTTTATTTGAAAAGAAATGATAAACCACTGGATGTTTTAAGTTAAGGAGTAAGATGATCAGATGCACATTTTTACAAATCACTTCTTTGCATGGAAATCATTTTCTTTCTAAGACATGGCTGGAAGAAAAATAGACTATGATGTAATCCAGACAAGTGAACATGATAGTTTAGACAAGGCTGATGGTGGTGGAGATGGAAAAAAAAGTCAATGGATATGGAATATATTTTAGAAGTAGAGCCAACAGTTTCTGCTAATGCGTTAAATGTAAAGTGGAGAAATTGAGGACAATTTCTTGAGTTTTTGGCTCTAGTCTGGATGAATGAAAGCAAATATTCTTTACTGAGGTCAAGAAGAGCAGTTTGAGGTTGTAGGCACAGGAAAAAATAGACATGGAGGATTCTTTTATGGACATATTCAGTTCAAAGTGCTTGGTACATAGCCAAGTGTCAATATCAAATGAGCAAGTAACTATGAGAGAGTCTGGAGCTCTGGGTAAAGGTCATGGCTTGGGCATATACAGTTAGGTGTCACCGGCCATATAGACCAGCATTTAAAACCAATAGACAAAGAGCAATCATCTAAGTAAAGAATACTTATAAAAGAGAGGAGCAGGTTTAGGATCTATTTATGATGAATCAATATAAAAACCGAAACATAACAAATGAACAAAAAAACATTTCTCTAGCTTTCTCTTGGATATGTATAAATGAACTAGAAAAGTGCATGAAGAATACAAGCTAAACTTGTAACACCAATTTGGTGATGTGTATGATATTGAAAAGTTAGAGATACCAAGGGAACATTTCATGCAAAGATGGGCATAATAAATGAAAGAAATGTCATGGACCTAAAAGAAATAGAAGATATCAAGAAGAGGTGACAAGAATACACAGAAGAAATATACAAAAAGATCTTCACAACCCAGATAATCACAATGGTGTGATCACTCACCTGCTGCTGCTGCTAAGTCGCTTCAGTTGTGTCCGACTCTGTGCGACCCCAGAGACGGCAGCCCACCAGGCTTCCCCATCCCTGGGATTCTCCAGGCAAGAACACTGGAGTGGGTTGCCATTTCCTTCTCCAATGCATGAAAGTGAAAAGTGAAAGTGAAGTCGCTCAGTCGTGTCTGACTCCTAGCGACCCCATGGACTGTCGCCCACCAGGCTCCTCAGTCCACAGTCAAGAGTACTGGAGTGGGTTGCCATTGCCTTCTCCAATCACTCACCTAGAGCCAGACATCCCGGAGTGTGAAGTCAAATGGGCCTTAGGAAGCATCACTAAGAACAAAGCTAGTGGTGGTGATGGAATTAAGATGATGTTGTGAAAGTGCTGTACTCAATATGCCAGCAAATTTGGAAAACTCAACAGTGGCCACAGGACTCAGTTTTCATTCCAATCCCAAAGAAAGGCAATGCCTAAGAAGGTTCAAACTATGACATAATTGCACTCATCTCACACACTAGCAAAGTCAGTTCAGTTCAGTTAAGTCACTGAGCCATGTCCAACTCTTTGTGACCCCATGGACTGCAGTATGCCAGGCTTGCCTGTCCATCATGAACTCCCAAAGCTTACTCAAAGTCATGTCCATTGAGTCAGTGATGCCATTCAACCATCTCATCTCTGTCATCCCCTTCTCCTCCCTCCTTCAGTCATTCCCAGCATCAGGGTCTTTTCAAATGAGTCAACTCTTCACATTAGGTGGCCAAAGTAATGCTCAAAATTCTCCAACCCAGGCTTCAACTGTACGTGAACCGTGAACTTCCAGATGTTCAAGCTGGATTTAGAAAAGGCAGAGGAACCAGAGATCTAATTGCCAAAATCCAATGGATCATTGAAAAAGCAAGAGAATTCCAGAAAAACATCTACTTCTGCTTTATTGACTGTCAAAGCTTTTGACTGTGTGGATCACAATAAACTGTGGAAAATTCCTAAAAAGATGGAAATACCAGACCATCTGACCTGGCTCCTGAGAAATTTGTATGCAGATCAAGAAGCAACAGTTAGAACCGGACACAGAACAACACACTGGTTCCAAATCAGGAAAGGAATACGTCAAGGCTGTATATTGTCGCCCTGCTTATTTAACTTATATGCAGAGTACATCATGGGAAATGCCAGGCTAGATGAAGCACAAGCTGGAATCAAGATTGCCAGGAGAAATATCAATAACCTCAGATATGCAGATGACACCACCCTTATGGCAGAAAGCGAAGAGGATCTAAAAAGCCTCTTGATGAAAGTGAAAGAGGAAAGTGAAAGAGTTGGCTTAAAGCTCAACATTCAGAAAACTAAGATCATGGCATCTGGTCTCATCACTTCATGGCAAATAGATGGAGAAACAATGGAAACAGTGAGAGGCTTTATTTTCTTGGGCTCCAAAATCACTGTAGAAGATGGTGACTACAACCAGGAAATTAAAAGGCGCTTACTGCTTGGAAGAAAAGCTATGACCAACCTAGACAGCATATTAACAAGTAGAGTCACTACTTTGCCAACAAAGGCCAATCTAGTCAAGGCTATGGTTTTTCCAGTGGTCATGTACAGTTGTGAGAGCTGGACTATAAAGAAGGCTGAGTGCAGAAGAATCGATGCTTTTGAACTGTGGTGTTGGAGAAGACTCTTGGGAGTCCCTTGGACTACAACGAGATCCAACTAGTCCATCCTAAAGGAAATCAGTCTTGAATATTCATTGGAAGGACTGATGTTGAAGCTGAAACTCCCACACTTTTGCCACCTGATGTGAAGAACTGACTCATTTGAAAGGACCCTGATATTTGGAAAGATCGAAGGTGGGAAAAGAAGGGGACGACAGAGGATGAGACGGTTAGATGGCATCATTGACTCAATGGACATGAGTTTGAGTAAGCTCTGGGAGTTGGTGATGGACAGGGAAGGATGGTGTGCTGCAGTCCATGGGGTTTCAAAGAGTCATACACAACTGAGCAACTGAACTGAACTGATGATATTGGAAGTAGTTGAAGTAAAATGTTTTCTTTAAACTGCAATCATTTCAGTATTGTCCAAAGATGCCTTACTTGAACATATTTACTAATGCTATTTCTTTTGTAATTAATACAAAACGCATGAAGAGCATAAAAAGTAATACTTGTCCAATATAGATAATTTAGAAAATTATACCAAGCCAAAATAACAAAATAAAAATCATTCATACCCCATATCTCAGAAGCAATCATTTTACAATTCAGGATATGGACTTTTATTGTGTAAATATATAGAAGCTTATATATTTTCCTTTTAGCTTTTCACACACACACACACACACGCATGCACAAAATGATTCACAGTCTGTGCTATTAATTTCCATTCTATCCAATGATTATTTTTTTCAACTCCCATGTTTTGATACCACAAATATTGCTAATCTAGATTTAAATTCTATCTACTATTCTCCTCCTGGCTTTTCAGGTGGCTCTCTGGTAAAGAATCTGACTGCCAATGCAGAAGATGTGAGTTGATCCCTGAGTTGGAAAGTTCCCCTTGAGAAGGAAATGGCAACCCACTCATTCCAGGATTCTCGTCTGGGAAATCCCATGGACAGAGGAGACTGGCAGGCTACAGTCCTTGGTGTCACAAAAGTCAGGCATGATTGAATGACTAAACCACAACAACCATCCTCCTCCATCCCTTGCTATCACATAATTTCACTTGGGGATCCCCTAAGAAGTCCAAAATCAAAGAATTAAACTTGAAATTTGTCAGGTGCTACAATCTCACATTCCAAATATTGGTAAAGGGCACTGTTATATTCCAAACCAAAATTTTTAGGTAATTTCTCATCCTTGACCTGTCTCATCTCGTTGCTATCTACATCTAAATCATCAGTGTATTCTACAAATTCTGTACTTTGTGTGACTCTCAAACCTGAATTTAACTGTCCTCATTACCACCACTTCAGTTCTAGCCTTTAGTTCAAAAATATTTTTTTTTACTGTTATGACAGCTAATTCTTTTCTTATCCTGCTCTAAACCAAACTTTCCCAAAAAAATATAAGTCTGATTATTATGAGTCCATCATTTCAGACTCCACAGTAGATACCCACCGCCAACTGTGTAAAAGCTAAACTCCATTGTGTGGTACACAGGAGTATCAAGATGGCGCTGCTCCACCTTGAGTGCCCTGTATTTCCATATCTGACTCCTTGCATCCTCATCTCAAGTCACAGGAATGTACCTGTGGTTTCCAAAATATGCTGCAGTTTCAAGTTTGCCTACAGTTCCTGATAGAATGCCTGATACCAAATAGGCCTTCAATGCATGCTTATTTAATACAAGAACGTAAGAGGGTTCCCAGAGCCTATAGTATAGACATGAAACAGCAGACTGTAGAGATGATAAATTCAAGTGGAAAAGGAGCTGTATCATAAGGGCTTAGAATAAGGAAGGAATATATGAGATCATAGGGAGACAGTATCCAGGCATTCATAATCTAAGCCACGCTGTCCGATAGTAGATCATTTAAAGCTTTCTGGTAGCCATATTAAAAATAATAAAAAGAATCAGGTAAAAATAATTTTACTAAGATCCATTTAAGCCAATATAGTCACCAAATTTCCATTTCAATACATGTGGCATGCGCACTTGCTCAGTCGTGTCCAAATCTCTGCGACCCTGCGCACTGTAGCTCACCAGGCTCTGCTGACGATGGGATTCTCCAGGCAAGAAGACTGCAGTGGATTGCCATGTCCTCCTTCAAGGGGTCTTCCCAACCCAGAGATTGAACCTGTATTTCCTGCATTGCAGGCAGATTCTTTACCACTGCACTGCCTGGGAAGCCCTAATCGATATTAAAATTATTAAGATACTTTACATTATTTTTTTTTCATACTAACTACTTGGAATCCAGTGTGCATTTTATGCTTAGAGCACATTTAACATTAAGCAGTCATATCTCTGGGACTCAGTAGTCACATGTGGTTGGCAGCTACTGTAAGGCAATGGCACCCCACTCCAGTACTCTTGCCTGGAAAATCCCAAGAGTTGGACACGACTGAGCGACTTCCCTTTCACTTTTCACTTTCATGCATTGGAGAAGGAAATGGCAACCTGCTCCAGTGTTCTTGCTTGGAGAATCCCAGGGACAGGGGGAGCCTGGTGGGCTGCCATCTATGGGGTCGCACAGAGTCGGACACAACTGAAGTGACATAGCAGCAGCAGTAGAGGATGGCAGTGGTCTAACATCTATGGAGGAGGAGGGGGAAATCTGTTGTAACACTGTGTTGTTATCATTGGGAGAAGGCAAGGTGCATCCAGAAGTTCAACTTGAAGGATTTAGGAATGTTACATTTCAGTGCCTATAGATGGAACTCAAAATGAGTAAGAGGAGTTAGAAATTGAGAGTAAAAAGTTAGGAAGAAATTTTAAACCAAAGAGCAACAGTAATAACCATGATGCAGAAGTAGAAAGTTCAAAACGAAAATCTGTGTTAACTATGGTGCAGGAAAACTAGGCCTAGCTATTTCAGATAGGTGATCAAAAATCTTCAGTTCAGTTCCATCACTCAGTCACATCCGACTCTTTGCGACCCCATGGACTGCAGCACGTCAGGCTTCCCTGTGCATCACCAACTCCCAGAACTTGCTCAAACTCCTGCCCACTGAGTGGGTGATCGTAAAGTTTAGGTATTTAGATTTTGCCAAAAGCTGTCTTCTGGTTTACTTTTCTTGGCCTCAGTTGGAAAAAAAAAAGTGGCCGTTTCAGAAATTCTCATAATTTAATATCTATTTAATAGCACTTTTCGTTTGTCATAAGTCAAAATCCAAAGTAATGGATTCCATTTTTGCCACCTTGAATTATGAGACAGTCAAAAATCTCTGAATTAGTACAGGGTGGCAGCAATCGCTAAGCAGGACTTGATGACAGTGCCCAGCCTACCCCTCCAATAAATAGCTGTGAGTTCAGCTGGGGCACAGAGCTGAACCCTGGCACCTTTATTAGATAAGGACACTAATTATAGTGAGGTGGAGCATTACTCATTTACATATTTCTGAAGAAACAAGAACAGCGACGTGTCTGGACTGATAAAAGGTGCGCAGAAACAGGCTGCCTGGTTTCTGTCCACAGAGAGTACACATCTGTCACTAACGATGTGAAGAGACTTGATACACAATCTTTGTAAGGGAATTTCTTGTAGTTAGAGTCTCTATTTATAAATAAGTAATAGTCCTTTCTTTTGCTGTTTTTTCTGGTGGACTATTTTAACTCCTGGAAGGGTAGTTTACAAAAACTCTTAGAAAAGAAAAAAAAAAAAACAAATGGAGATTACACTGAAAGCACCCAGTTCTTTCAAATATTAAATCAATTGGATCTTTGAACAATGCCTAGTTTTTACCATATCGGTCAGCATTTGATGACTTAACATACAAGAGCCATCAGTAAATATTTCACTTTTAAATAGTATTTCCTTACTCAGTTCTTCCTGGTTATTTACTTAAGTACCTCATAAGATAAAACATTTATATCGTTATTTAACTTTTTGGTTTCAAACTTCAGCAAGCATATAATGAATTTCTTTGATGTACCTTTCAATGAAGAAACTCAGTTTTCTTTACTGATTTTTTATTCAATTTTTAATCAAACTTGTACTTTTTTTTAAGTTTAGCACTGAAAAAGGAGGAGAATTTCATTTTTTTTATCACAAACAGCAGAAGGCTGATTTATATAGACCATAGGGATTTGACTATAGAACTGGACTTTTGAATATAGTTATATGAAATCTTTCTAAGGCTGTACTTGTGTTGAGACTTATTTTTGGTCCAAGATTAACCCTCTACTGCTGGAGGAATGCAGGGCAGGGGTTGGGGGAGCAAATCAGGATGCGATTTGTTTGGGGGAGGACTACTGGGCGTGTGGATAAAGTAAGTCTATAGCTTTTGCAGAAATATTGACTTTTGATGTTACAGGCAAAACTGGTTATTTGCTGCAGAATGAGAAAACACTTGCCATGTCTACATTTGTTTAATAATTTTAAATAATTTTAAAATATGTATTTTAAAAGATGTAATTGTTCATTGAAACCAGTAATGTTAATTCTGGTTGGAAAAAAAAAAGACCCTCAAGATAATGTTCACTTTGTTTTCTTTTTGGACAAACCCATGATTCTCAGTCCTAGACTGGGGCTTCTTCCTTAAGTTTTAAACTCATGTTTTGTTGTTGCTGTTGTTCAGCCGCTAAGTCGTGTCTGACTCTTTGTGACCTCATGGACTGCAGGTATAATTCATAACAGTTCAAGACAAGATCTTAAAGTTTCTGATGGATCTCTGTGCCAGTGGTCACCCTCCAATGGCATTCAGCTCACTGGGAATCAGCCCTCAGTAGGAAGAGTTAGTCAAACTTCTCCAGGCTTCAGGGAGAGGACATTCTCATTAAAAACAAAACAAAACAAAACAAACCCCCTTGAGATAATCCCCCTTTAAAGTCTGCTTCCATCATTTTGAACCTATAAACCTACTATAACCCAGCTGCTAATGATCTTAGACAACCATATATATTTATTTTATTTAGAGAACTATTTCCCATGCTTCTTCCAAATTATTTTGTAAGAAATATCTTCCATACAACCAGGAAGAATTTGGCAAGAATGCATTGTCAAAGTTAATCCATGGTAATGGAGAATGGAGTTCTGTTAATTTATACTTGCCTAGGAGAAGGCAATGGCACCCCACTCCAGTACTCTTGCCTGGAAAATCCCATGGGCGGAGGAGCCTGGTGGGCTGCAGTCCATGGGGTCTTAAAGAGTCGGACACAACTGAGCGACTTCACTTTCACTTTTCACTTTCATGCATTGGAGAAGGAAATGGCAACCCACTCCAGTGTTCTTGCCTGGAGAATCCCAGGGATGGGGGAGCCTGGTGGGCTGCCGTCTGTGGGGTCACACAGAGTCGGACACGACTGAAGCGACTTAGCAGCAGCAGCAGCAGGTTTTACTTTTACCTAAAGAAAAAAATATGTATGTTATTGCTTTTAAAGGTTTTATTGTGTGGAATTTATTTGTTTTGTTTTGCTGTTTTAAAGACAAAACTATAGAGGAAATTTCTGAAGGGTTAGTAATATTCTGGGTGTATTTAAGACAGCTAGTTACTACATTTGGTTAGTCACTCAGTAGATACTGAAAAATAAAAAGTACACATCCAATATGTAATAAGACTATAGGGATAATAAGTAATAATAAAGGAAAACTTTTAATTAATTGATAGCATTTAAATCAGTTATAGTTGGGGTACATTTTTAATAAAGCTATGTTTAAAAAAGGAGGGGAGTTATTGCCAAGGCCAAAAGAAAATATTACAGTCAGATTGATGTTCAAAGTTAATAGTACAAGTAACTTTAACATACTCTGATGTAAGCTTCACTGTCAAGTTGTTAAAAAAAAAAAAGAAATGATTCAGTCTCCATTTATAGGACAGTCCGTGGCTTGTAGCAATCTATAAGGATGAGAGAGAAAAAAGCAGGATTAACATGTCACTCTCCCATGCTACGGAACCATGGGACCTGCAAATCCCAAGAAAGAGGGAAACTCTTGCAAGGTCACTTGGGATTAGGCATGCAAACTAATGGCCTTACTTATTGTTCCAAGGGGTCCTGTGATTGGGCTTGAAGCCAACACACTGCAGCCAACAAAGTCTCTCAATTAGGTACAGTCTCCATGCCAAGTTTCTCAGCAAGAGCATGTGAAAGGGCTCCTTTTGACTTTTGATCAAATCCATTTAAAATCTTTGCCATGGGACTCTGAAAATCACCATTTAAAAATATGTCTGGAATGCCTCATACCTGGGAACTAGTATTACTACATATACTTATCATAGAGATTATTACTGATGAGTTCAGGAAACTCTCAAGTAGATGGATTCAAAACAAAAAACTGCTGTGGGCATGATGACAAGAGGAAATCCATTATCATTTGCCAGCGGTGCTAGAATATCAGCTTTTTAGGGTGGAGGACTTGTCTTATACCTCTGTGCAGGTGCAGAGCCCCACAGGTGGTGGACACCTAGTGAGTGTTTTTCTGCCTGGATAGGTGAACAAAACAGATTTGTTTACTGAGCTAGCAAAACAATCATCAAACAAATAGGCAGTTTACCATTTGGAAGACCCTTCTCTACTCTGTTTTCCCAGTTACCCACGGTGAGACCTGAAATATTTGTCCTTTTAGAAGAGAAGAAGAGCTTTTTTACACTGGGAAATCCAAACCAATGGCAGGGTGCCTACTTTGTGGAGGTTGCCTAATCCCTCCTGCTTTGGAATGCTCATTTGTGTTGGGATGTGAAGTCTCCTGCCTTGGCAGGGATCTCAGAACTACAGAGAAGGCTTTCACTTCAGCACCCTTTCTTTTCAAGTATTAAAAAAAAAAGTAACAAGATTTGACTGACACGTTGCTCTGAATACTTTGTTTTCAGAGTTTACTTGCCTTTTCTAATACATTTTTTGGTGACTTTCCAGGCAAGAATGTTGGAGTGGGTCACCATTTTCTTCTCCAAGGGAATCTTCCCAACCCAGGGATCAAACTCACATCTTCTGCATAGGCAGGTGGGTTCTTTACCACTGAGCCACCTGGGAATCAGCTGTGCTAATAAAACAATGACTCACAATCCATAAGAAGGATCTACACATATTCCCTTTAAGAGCTATGCTCCCATGATTTCAACTCAGATTAGGTGGACATGGTAAGTGGAGAAACTGAACTCAAAGCAAAAGAGTTAGAACAGACTGTGGCACATTTTGTGGCCTGTGCAGAGGATTATCTGCCTATCCTGCTAAGCTTCGCTCCATGGAGCAAAACATCTCCAAAGAAATTAACTGTTTTTTTCTGATTAAAAAAAAAAAAAGCTGTTTTTTTTCATCTCATAAATGCAAGAATTCATGAGATATTGAACACTTAACTGTAAAAATGTACTTCTACAAATTTAAGCAATATTTGAAAACTTAATTGCCTATAGCCTTCAAAAAGATAAAAATCTGTGACTGTGACATGGGCTAGATATCAGATGAATGGGGTAGTAGAGAATGTGGGGGAAGTGGTTAAGTTTGTGTGTGTTTCAAAGTTGTTCAAATTCTTGACACACACACTCAGAGTCACATGCCTTGAGTGAAATGTATCAGTCAACATATGTCTCCCTTTGGTCATTATTTTTAACCTCTGAATTCTGCCCTGATGTTTTGTTTAGTTTTTCTAGGTTAGAGGGCTTTTCCAAGTGAGAGTCAAGCATGGATCTGCTCTCTGTCATGTGAAATTTTTTAGAAGGTGTGATTTCAAAAGTTCTAAAGATTCAGCCCAGTGGAGGTTAATTCCATCTAATCCCTTTCTAATTTACCAAAAACTCAGTCCACTACTACCTACTACCTTGACCCAATATGGACTTAGTTCAGTTTAGTTGCTCAAATCAGATCAGTCGCTCAGTCGTGTCTGACTCTTTGCAACCCCATGAATCCCAGCACGCCAGGCCTCCCTGTCCATCACCAACTCCCGGAGTTCACTCAGACTCATGTCCATCAAGTCAGTGATGCCATCCAGCCATCTCATCCTCTGTCGTCCCCTTCTCCTCTTGCCCCTAATCCCTCCCAGCATCAGAGTCTTTTCCAATGAGTCAACTCTTCGCATGAGATGGCCAAAGTGAGTTTCAGCTTGAGCATCATTCCTTCCAAAGAAATCCCAGGGCTGAGCTCCTTCAGAATGGACTGGTTGGATCTCCTTGCAGTCCAGGGGACTCTCAAGAGTCTTCTCCAACACCACAGTTCAAAAGCATCAATTCTTCGGTGCTCAGCCTTCTTCACAGTCCAACTCTCACATCCATACATGACCACAGGAAAAACCATAGCCTTGACTAGATGAACCTTTGTTGGCAAAGTAATGACTCTGCTTTTGAATATGCTATCTAGGTTGGTCATAACTTTCCTTCCAAGGAATAAGCGTCTTTTAATTTCATGGCTGCAGTCACCATCTGAGGTGATTTTGGAGCCCAGAAAAATAAAGTCTGACACTGTTTCCACTGTTTCCCCATCTATTTCCCATGAAGTTGCTCAGTCCTGTCCAAATGTTTGTGACCTCACAGACTGCAGCACTCCAGGTTTCCCTGTCCATCACCAACTCCCAGAGCTTCCTCAAACTCATGTCCATTGTGTCAGTGATACCATCCAACCATCTCATCCTCTGTCCGCCCCTTCTCCTCATGCCTCCAATCTTTCCCAGCATCAGGGTCTTTTCCAAGGAGTCAGTTCTTCGCATCAGGTGGCCAAAGGATTGGAGTTTCAGATTCAGCACAATCCTTCCAATGAACGTTCAGGACTGATTTCGTTCGGATTGACTAGTTGGATCTCCTTGCAGTCCGAGGGCCTCTCAAGAGTCTTCTCCAACACCACAGTTCAAAATCATCAATTCTTTGGCTCTTAGCCTTCTTTACAGTCCAGCTTTCACATCCATACATGACTACTGGAAAAACCATAGCCTTGACTAGACAGACCTTTGTCAGCCAAATAATGTCTCTTTTTTTTTTAATATGCTGTCTAGGTTGGTCACAGCTTTTCTTCCAAGGAGTAAGTGTCTTTTAATTTCATGGCTGCAGTCACTATCTGCAGTGATTTTGGCGCCCAAGAACATAAAAGTCTCTCACTGTTATATGGACTTAGATGTGACCCTTACTCAGTGCTCTTCTCCTTGAGCTCCCCCTAGAGGTGAGAGTCTGCCACTAACAACCCCTGTGGCCACTCAAACTGTCTTCTGAGAAAAGATGGGATAAACACACTGGAAGAGGATTGGCACTGGGATGATTGCTAAGAACGTAACAATCAAACGGAAAATAAGAGCAATATGTATGTGAATTTATTCCTCATTCCCTCTGCACCAAATAAATATTTAGTGCATATACTATATGCAAAGAATTGTCATAGATGTTCCGGAAAATAATGAAATCACCAATAACACATTTCCTTCCTCTTGGACAACTAAATGCGTATAAAAAAGCGACATTCTGACAAAGTATAAAACTGCTGGAAACCAAAAAAAAAAGCAACATTCTTTCTCCTTTCCTGACATTTTTCACTAATTTTTCTCCTAGGTACTTCTTAAGTAACGGTGTTCTTCAGAACTCTTTTCAAATCTCTTTCTTTTCTTGCTTTACATTCCTTTATTTATATACTCCCATTCATTCTTTTGGTTCTAATAACCACCTGTTTTCTCAAGATTTCCATCTTTATATCTCTGGTCTGAACTTCTTTTTGAGTGACAGGTTCGTACTTTCTTTAACTTTTCTGCTGAAACTCTCCACAAGAAAGTTTCAAAGTCACTTCAAACCAACATACCCAAGTTGGTAACTCAAGGTCATAAGTATTTAATGAGAAATAAGCATTGTCAGTGATAAGCGCTATGAATCTAGAAGGTGACTTTGGGCTGACATTGTATGGAGAAGTCTTACAGCAGAGCTGAATTAGGCGAGGACTTTGAACAAGAGATTGTCTGTGGGCAACAGAGTGAATGAAATCAGAAGCATATCTATCACGACTTCTTCAACAGAGACTTTTTCTGTCATCCCAATACTTTTTTTAATGTCCAAGGTCAGCTTTGGCCTCTATTACAATTGAGTTTTTTAAAAAAGAGAGAGAGAGAGGAAAAAAAAACCTTGCCTCACAGTAATCTTTCTCTATCTGCTTTTCCTCCTTTCCAACTGGAAAAATTGGAAATTGGAGACCTGATAAAGATGAATCAAGCCACATTCCCCTCACAACAGAAATATACATATTTTCTCAAACATATTTGGATTTCTTTACCCCTGAAAAACAGAAAAGGCAATGCTGAAGTCCAGTTGAGAGTTGGCTCTTGAATACCAGGCATTTTCTTTATTCCTTCTGGAGCCACTTGAGATTGTGGATCTGACCCTGCCTGTGTCCCAGCCAAGGAGCTGACTGTAGCCTCTGACGCTCACAGCACTGCCCTGCAAATCTTGAGAAAGGCATAAAAGGACTGCCTTCTTTTCTGTTCCCTCCCTTGCAGTGGTGCTTTCAGCGTAAGTAACTCTCAGCCCAAATTGGACTTTTTGTAATCCCATGAAAGCAAGTTCTTTTGATGCTTACTTCAAAATAAAATAGATTTTTTTTTCTTCTTTTTATCTTATGCAATGTTGCTATTTAGAAGAAACATGGGGAGGCTTATCTGTTCCTGAGTAATCACACTGATTGTTTTTCCTGTTTTACCTTCAAGTTCATTGATTCTTTCCTTGATCATATCCAGTATATAGATGCGTACAATATACTTTCTTTTTGCTTTCTTTCCTCTGCTCACATCATCAAACTGTTTTTGGGGTACTCTCTACTTTTTCCATTAGAGTTTTTTAATGTATTAACCACAGTTATTTTAAATTTCTTGACTGATATTTCCAAGTTTATACCATATCTGTGTCATTCTGAGTCTTGTCTCTTCAAACTATTTTTTCCTTGCCTTTTCGCATGCATTGTAGTTTAGTTTTGAAAGCTATGAGGTAGTGTATATTAAGAATTGAAGTAAATAGGCTTTTATGTGAAGTTTTATGTTCATCTGCTAAGAGCTGGATTGGGCTGTGTTGTTCATTTTGGCTATAGGCTTCAACTTCGTCTAGCGCCCTTGATTTTGTCTCTCATTCATTTTGGGCTTCCATAAGAACGCTTCCTTGAATAGAAGCACCTTTCAGTCTTTTAACCAATAATCCATTGTTATTACTCTAGATCCTTGTTGGTTTGGTGGTAAGATATGGGAAGGGAAAACATTCTCTAATCCTATGAACAAATCTGTCTTATAGTAGGTTTGAGTTCTTGGGCTGTGACCTTCATGGGCAGTTATGGGTTTTTTTCTTCTCCTCTGAACATAGAGCTTTATTATAGAAAACACAGTGGATTTCTGCACCTTTTGCAAATTGAAGTTTTCCTTCCCCCTGCCAAAGCCATAAGGGGATTTTCTTGGTTTTTCACAAAAAGAACCTGGTGGGATTTCTGGAAGCAGAACCCATGAATGTGTGGGTGGTCCCCCTAAGCCTGTGCCCTTAAGGAATTTCTCACTCACATGCTAGGCGACACTCAGTCTCCAGTAATTCATCAAAATTACAGTTTGTGTTCCTACTAGTTTATAGTTCTAGAGGCTTCCTCCCCAGTAGATATATCTCAGCTATGACTCTGGATTCTTCTGTCTTGCTAGAATTGGGGAGTGTAGGTTTGCCTTGTCGCTAAGAGTCGGACACGACTGAGCGACTTCACTTTCACTTTTCACTTTCATGCATTGGAGAAGGAAATGGCAACCCACTCCAGTGTTCTTGCCTGGAGAATCCCAGGGACAGGGGAGCCTGGTGGGCTGCCGTCTCTGGGGTCGCACAGAGTCGGACACGACTGAAGCGACTTAGCAGCAGCAGGTTTGCCTTGTGTCTTCAGATCTCTGACAGGTCCAAGGAAAGTCACGGATTTTCAGTTTGTTCACTTTTTTCTTGTATGGACAGATGGGACATCTTCCAGACCTGAAACATGTCACAGCCGAAAGCAGAGGGTCTCTCTTCTTCTTCATCCTTTACAATCATTAATCAAAGATTGCCAATTTTATCTTCTATCTCTAAATCCATCTTTCCTTTTTATCCCCACTGCTACTGCTTCCATGGTGTTTGTTTCCAACTTAGATCATTTCAGAAACTTTGTAAATGATCCCAGTGTCCTTAAATCCCTTCAGATGGTATAAACATACATCTAGTTTTCCAGAGAGGATCCCAGTTTATGCTGATTTTCTGAGCGGAATGCTTACAGTGCTCCTTTTCCAGTTTCAAAGGGTGCCCGTTTGGCAACCATGATGTGGTCACTCATGATTCACTCAGGATTGTGAATCAGTCTTGCCCTGAATCCACCTCTGCCCTAAAATAATCTTTCTAAAGTTTAACTATGATCATGTCCCTCTTCTGTATAAAATTCTTGAAGTCTATATCTTTAGATATAGACTTTATCTCAAGGGTAAACATTTTAATGCCTTATTAGACAAGGGCATCTAAGATCCTCCATGACTTGACTCCTGCCTTTTCTGGCTAGTTTTTGTCATGCTTTTCTCAACCCCTTGAATTTGACAACCTAGTGAAATAGAACTATTTGGTATTCTTTGAGCACAGCATGTTGCTTTAAACACTGCTACCTTTGCTCTGAAACCATCCAAGGCCCATTCTTCCTCCCTCCCTACCACTCCCAAATTATTATAAATTATGGTTAATTAATCATCAGTCATTCATAGTTACATTTTATTATAACCATTGTTTTGCAGACACTGTCACACATATACAAACACCACACTATAAATCCATATTACACACACTAGATTATGAACCCCTCAAGAGCAGAAACTCCATCCTAATCATTTGAATTCTTTATGTCAGTAATGTAGGTGGTACTCAACAGTCATTCTGTTGAGCTCCATTAGGAGACAGGAGTGCTCTAAGTGTTCCAGTTAGTAGCAAGGGTACAGTCAAATTATAGTCAGCTTTATAGAACAGAGTTGAAAGAGATAGACAAAAGCTATGGATGGAAGTAAATATAAATTTGGGCTGAATTTGAGGTCATAATCTCATTTCTCTGTATCTGCCTTTCTAAGCTCCCTATACCTGGACTCAGTGGTTCCTTACCTTAGAAACAAACTCACAGGCCTTCTTTCCCTTGATGCCTGCAACAGGCTTTGAAATAAGACATTTCTGGACTCAAGTCCTCCTTCTTTCATTATGATTTATTTAGTCTTCGGTAATTTGGGTGTCAAGATTTCATTCCTCAGAAACCTGAGACGATTAAGATGGATTATCAGATTAGTTTAAGGAAAGTGAGAGAGCTGGTGGCTAGAAATTCTAAAAATAGGATATATTCAGGTACAACCAGCTATCAGAATTTCCCATGAAAATTCTGTGCTATGATCAATAGAGCTTCTTTTGTCAAGAACCTTTCAGTTGCTACTTTGTTGATACAATCTATATAGAGGGAAAGTTTATTTCAGCCAAAACTGATTTCCCCAGTAATTAATCAATCATCTGCTTTCTTCTATCTACCCCATATAGAGTATTCTAGAAGCAGATGCTGAGATAGAGCTCAGAGTGTAAGCTGTTACCCATGAGGGAAAGGCAGGGGGAAAAGTGAAACCATGAGACAGGCTCTGCAAAACCTTGACGAACCTAGAGTTGACTGTGAAATCTTTCCGAAGATTAGTCACAATAGTCAGGCTTTGTATGCGACCTTGCTCTGTCACTAACGTGGACTGAGCCATAAGGGCATGACCCCAGGTGAGGCAGGTCTCCAGAACCGAGGCAGACTCTGAAGGAGCTGACAACTTTGGACCACTTGCTGGCCACGCTCCCTGTAACTAGGCATTTTGTCGTTCCCTGACGAGAAACCTAAGACGTACATCTCTGTGTCTACCTCACCGTCTTTGGCCCTGCTTTCTTTCCTATATACTGGCTTCACTCAGAAGCTTTCTCAGAAGTATGGTGAAAGTGTTCACCAAAGCTTCAGACTTACATTTTACCAGCTGGGAAGCTTTGAAAAAGAATTTCTTTTACAAAAGTTCTAGTTAATACCCTGAGATTGAATGTTATGAGTTTGTCTTGGGGTCAGGAACTCACTTCCAGCTCCAGGGGCTGTGAGCCACAACTATACCAACAGACAGGAGAGCAAGAGTGAGGAGATTCCCTAAAGGTAACACTGTGGTACTGTTACCAAACTAAAGGTGAGAGGGAGTGGGAAACTGATGCCTTCTACCCTTCTGCAGGCCAGGATACTCATGCATCCTGAGCCTTTCTAGAGTGATCCGGAGGTCCCCAAGGAATCATGGGACACATTCAGTTATAGGTAGAAGATCTCAAACAGCACTGTTAACTTTCATAGAAACTTTCATTCTTTTGAAAGACATGACCTTGAATTCTCTTTAAATAAGAGAATTCATAATGGTATAACGTAAAATTATTACAAATTCACCTCTCCTTTTCTACCAATTGTACCAATTTTCTGAAGCACCACTTGCTTTCCTTTTGTTTGTGATAGAGTGGAGAATAACTGTGGGATTCTGCAAAATACTGAATGGGAAACTAGTGGAAGAACATAACAAAGAGCCTTTCATGCCGCAAGGAAGAGTACTTCTGTTGGCATGGAGAACCTCTATCACTGGGACTGTGGAACTGAGAATCTGTGAAAAGAAAGGGATTTCTATATTCAGGAAAATAAGATACTTTCAAAGTAGTGTCAGTTTTGTGTGTGTGTGTGTACATACATGTACATGTACATGTGTACATACATGTACATGTGTACAATGTGTGTACACAATTTGTATCTATATATACAAATCTTTTGCTTAAAAATCTCTTTAGTTAGGTTTATGAAAGTTTTCTTTCTTTAGAGTGCTGAATTTATTGCTCTTAAATAGAATAAACCAGGGCTTATACTCAGGAGGCACATGTCAATACAAGCACACTACTTATAAAGTACTGAAATATTTTTCCACGAGTTGGGAAATAGTATAATAATACATGTGATAAGTACTAAAATGAGTTAATGAATTTCAGCACATGTGGTTTTTCCTCAGAAACCACACACTGCTTTGATTCCAAGATTTTTGAAAAACTGTTTAGGTGTGGGCGCTAAGGCCCAGAACTGGAAGGCCTGCTGAAGAGATCCTATTATTTGTTTCAGGTACTGAGGGATTTCTTTGGGGTTCAAATGTCCTTGGCCGAGAAAAGGGAGATCACACATCACGTTATGGAGAAACTTGGTGACAGCTGAAGAATCTGGGAGAATCCTGGGGTACAGAGAGCACAAGTGAGGCTTAAACCACTCAGGTAGCATCAGGACAATTTCTTTACTGGAAAACTTTTCCCTGGAGGGACTGACCTGACTGACCACTCCTGAACCATGTGTAAAGGTTTATGAGGAGGAGATCTTCTTGGGATCCTTTTCAAAGATCAAAGAAAGTGAGATGCAAGAAGGGACTGTGGGAACCTCCTCTCTGTCTCTTTCCCACGGCCTCTGGCCAGTTCTCCCCATGGAGGAACCTCAAGATTCCCGGGCCCTCCCATCTCTGCCCCTAACTGGTCCTGCACCTCTTCCAGGGACTGGCACTGGTTGAGCCTGGTAGCAATTACTCTTGTTTCTCTTTCCCTCTTCTTTCCCTTTCTTCATTTGTTCTGCTTATTAGCTAGGCTTCAACCAGTCGTTTCCATCCCAACACCAGTTATTCCCTGACTGGACGTCAAAGAGGCAACCATCTTGCTCTTTTTTCATGGAACAAAGCAGACAAACCGTGCACATTCTTAGCTCAGGTAACTAGAATTGGCTGATAACCACTTCCCTTGATCCCTCTTCCTACCTCACTTTTGTTTTAATAAGATTTATTATTATTTAGGATGATAAGGAGAAGGCAATGGCAACCCACTCCAGTACTCTTCGCTGGAAAATCCCATGGACGGAGGGGCCTGGTGGGCTGCAGTCCATGGGGTCGCTAGAAGTTGGACACGACTGAGCGACTTCACTTTATTTTTTCACTTTCATGCATTGGAGAAGGAAATGGCAACCCACTCCAGTGTTCTTGCCTGGAGAATCCCAGGACAGGGAAGCCTGGTGGGTTGCCGTCTATGCGGCTGCACAGAGTCAGACACAACTGAAGCGACTTAGCAGCAGCAGCAGCAGGATGATAAGGCCTACAGATAAGGAGACAATGGATGCTGGAAAAATAGTTTATTATACAGGCAGGTTCCAACTGGGAGAATACACAGTGTGCCACGGAGGGCCACAGGGAAGCAGCGGGAAGTCAGGAGTCAGAGGGGAAAAACCTGTGGGCAAGGGCCTTTCTCATGTTTTCCGTGAGAAGAAATAGGTGAGGCAGGGAAGACAGGTTGGGGATTGACTAAGCTGAATCATTCCGGGACTTTGGAGCACTGGGGCTGTCCCCAGCTGTCTCACATCTGGCCCTGCTGTGACTAGGGCTGCTGGATGATGGCCAGGAGTGTGAAAGCCTGATGTGGGAGGTGGCGAGAGGTGTGGACGCTGAATTGGTTGGTTTGTTTTGAAAAGAGTGGCCCTGGGAGGATGATTCCTCCTGACGGGGAGGAAAGCAAAGGAGGCCAAAGCAAGGTGACTCAGCAAAGTTATCAGGTTGTTTGGATCAGGTGTCTCTAGTACAGCACGTAGGGCAGATTTTAAACCATCAAGTTTACAGAAACTAGAAATGTGATAGATACATTCTCTCTCTCTCATCTTTTTTTTTTTTTTTTTCTCTCTTCCTCTGGCTTTCCAACCTCTATCAATAAGGTTATGACAAAGGGCCACTGTCTTTTGCTATTGGATGGTTGTTGGAGAGAGATTCACTTTAATGGAGAAGCCTTTGTAAAAACTTTATACGAAAATTTTGACTAAGAAAGGAGCATCATTTAGCTCTATCACCAAAAATCACACTGATGATTTTTAAATCATTAGAATGACTTGATGAATGAATTTTGTTATATATTTGAATATTGGGTAAGCAAGATATACAAAGTATAGAGAATACAATTGGCTCTTGAACAGCACAGTTTTGGATTACGTGGGTCCACTTAAATATACATTTTTTTCAATGGTATATTCCATAGTATTACAAGATCCATGGTTGATTGAATCTGGGAACATTGATGAGGAAGCATGAATGCAGAGGAACCAAGGATACAGAAGGCCTACTATAAGTTATATGTGAACTTTTGAAGTTGGCACCCCTAACTCCTGTGGTGTTTCAAAGGTCAACTGTATTTATTTGGAGATTAGAAGAAATACATTTTTACAGCCTTGATTTATGTATTAAAATATAAACTGTATTGTATATTTTATAATACAAATGTACTCATATATCAGATATTAAAATTTTTTATCAATTTAAATGACTAAGCAGTTTTTACATATTGTATTCTTGTTACCTCCAACTTTCTAAAATGTGATTTTGTTTCAAAGTCTGTTTAAAGCACTGTCTTCTTTTTGCAAACTTGGTCATGATCATGACTTGTATCTCTTCTGTCTGTCATTGCCTGCCCCCCTGTTGTTGTCTTTCTAATTTCGTGGTGATAAGGTCACTAAAATTCTCCCTCTCCGTTCCTAAAGCAGTCGTACTTTGCTAGGGATGGGTCCATATCAGAATCACTGCAAAGTCTCCTCTGAAGTGTTTGTTCCTAATCCAGACCCTCACCCAGCTACACACACAAAGAATCTCTCTATCTAGCAGATATCTGAAGCTAATGAGAAATTTTTCTGGAAGTGTATCAGAATCACTTGGGGCAATACTAACCTAAAGCAGAAAAAACTAGGAACTGCCTGTCCTTACCTCCTCTTCTAAACTGGGGACCTTGGCACTGAGCAATGTTCCTTTTCAGACTGACCTTGGGCATGGTGTTCTAGCATTGCTCACACTTACTAATGCAGTCCAGGTCACCACTGGTACTTGCCACTGGGCTTCTGCAATCTTCTCCAAGTCAAAACTGTTACTGAATATTTCCAGTAGCAAAGCTCCTATGGCTGGGTTTTCAGGTCTCATCATCTCTCTCCCCTTCTACACCCCATTCCCAACCCTCCCCCCCACCCCATGCTACATGCCCAGTTTGCTCAAATTTGCTTCAATTGAGTCAGTGATGCCATCTAGCCGTCTCATCCTCTGCTGCCCTCTTCTCCTTTTGCCTTCAACCTCTCCCAGCATCAGTCTTTTCCCATGAGTTGTCTCTTCATATCAAGTGGCCAAAAAGAATGGTTTTTTATGTCTAGACAATGTAGATGGGGGTGTTTTAGGCATCCCAGCTACATTTGTTCTCCTCATAGAGTTTATATCAAAACTGGCTTTTTTTTTTTTGGTAGCTATTTGGATTTAGGGGATCTCTCCCCCCTATTATATTTGGAGGAGCTGTACCCTTTCTATCTATCCTTCCACTTGGGCTTTGAATTCTTCCTGCTTTCTGCTCCTCAGAACTCTCACACATAATTATTTAATAAGCATCTACTTCCCACATTGGATTGTGATTTCTAGGAGATCAGTGATCTTATTCTATTTTTTATATCCATTGCATCCAATACCTGGCACATAGTAAGTGCTGAATAAATATTAAGTAAACAAATGAAAAAACTAAGGCCATTGAAAGTATGAGATTGTGTAATGTAAACTCCATCTTAGAATCTACCACTATGTTACTCATAACACAACTGAGTGACTTTCACTTTCACTTTCATTATGTTACTCAGGCTCTCAAAATATATTGAAATGATGAATGAAGATGCTTGGAGGGATAAATAACTCAATGTCATGTCCAAATTCATGGACTTCAGCCAGAAGATTAGTGTTCAGTTTTAGAGGAAAGTACTCTGCATAAAGGTTTAGACCTAAATATAAGAAACCTTGTGTGTGCATGTTCAGTCGTGTCTGACTCTCTGTGACCACATGGACTGCAGCCAATCAGACTCTGTCCATGGAATTTTCTAGGCAAGAATACTGGAGTGGATTGCCATTGCCTCCTCCAGAGGATCTTACCAGCTCAGGAATGGAACCCAGTTCTCCTCTGTGTCCTGGATTGATAGATTAATTCTTTACCACTGTGACACCTGGGAAGCCCATATAAGAGGATATATCCCTGAGTAAAAGTTAAGACAAGTCCTCATCATGTACAGCACTTCTGAGCTCATTTTGATGGTCAGTACCCACATTCCTTTAAAAAAACATGTTTAGATAATATTCTCCTTTTCATGTTGGCAACAAAGCAGAATCAGAGTCACCAAAGGACTCAACATAGTTCTTAACCATGGCCCAAGCCAACAGAAGGCTCATTCTGAGTGCATTTTTGGGTTAGTCCACATCTCCTTCATTTATTATGGAATGTCACTGGTATTTCCTGCTTCCACAAAGAAACTAAAACCCCAATTGATGCATCAGTGACTCAAAAGGACAGGGCTGTTTTCTCTCTCTTCATCCATAGAACAAAGAATCTTCTCCTCTCCACACAAAAAAAATCCCATATAAGACCAGGGGGACTAACAACTTCAGCCCCAATTCTGTTTGTTCTGCAACAGTGCTGTCCAGTGGAAATTTAATACCCATCATAAATGTGAGCCACAGAAGTAATTTAAAATTTTCTAGTATTTAAATTTAAAAGTAAGGTGCAAATAATTTTAGTAATGTATTTTATTCTACTTAACATACCAAAAATATATCATTTTTTAGTGAGATATTTTACATTCTTTTTCCTACTTTGAAATCTGGTATGTCCTTTACAATTACATTATATCTCAGTTCAGACTAGCCATATTTTAAGAACTTAAAGCCACATGTGGCTGATGGTATAGTTCTAGAATGTGCTTTTGTGCCATAGTTTTCCACACAGCCAGAAGAGACATCCCATTCATCTTCACTGCAGCCACTGGCATCCAAGTGAGGAAAAGTAACCTGTTGAAACCTCTGAAAAGTTTCAAGTAGATTCAGTAAATAAGACCTGTCATAATGCTTCTGGGGTCAGCAGGTCCTTCTCACCACAATTGGAGTTGCTGGTTTGAGTGCAGCTTTGCTCCAGCATCGCCCAACTGAAGCCATTCTTGTGCAAGCCAGCATTCTGTCCCTGTCCAGGCTGCAGCCCTGCCTGGGAACAGGGAGGATTCTTTCTCCTTTGGTAATAAGCACAGCCAAGGATGATCAAGCCAAAACTGACCCAGTGTCTCAGTGCCACAGGCATTTGCAGATGCGCTCACATTTTTAGCTCTGAAGATCATGTAGAATCCTTCTGGGCCAAGTACTTATGCAATTTATGTGTGTGTGTGCTCAGTTCCTCAGTCGCCTCAGATGCTTTGTGACCCCGTGGACTGTGGCCCTCCAGGGTCCTCTGTCCATGGAATTTTCCAAGCAACAATACTGGAGTGGTTTGCCATTTCCTCCTCCAGGGGATCTTCCCGATGAAGGGATTAAACTCACATCTCTTGCATCTCCTGTATTGGCAGGCAGATTCTTTACCACTGCACCACCTTGGAAGCCCTATAATGTCTAGTATAATATTTTTTAAGGAAGATTTAAATAGAGAAGGCTATTTTCCTGTGGTCATGTATGGATGTGAGAGCTGGACTGTGAGGAAGGCTGAGCGCCGAAGCATTGATGCTTTTGAACTGTGGTGTTGGAGAAGACTCTTGAGAGTCCCTTGGACTGCAAGGAGATCCAACCAGTCCATTCTGAAGGAGATCAGCCCTGGGATTTCTTTGGAAGTAATGATGCTGAAGCTGAAACTCCAGTATTTTGGCCACCTCATGCGAAGAGTTGACTCATTGGAGAAGACTCTGATGCTGGGAGGGATTGGGGGCAAGAGGAGAAGGGGACGACAGAGGATGAGATGGCTGGATGGCATCACTGACTCGATGGATGTGAGTCTGAGTGAACTCTGGGAGTTGGTGATGGACAGGGAGGCCTGGCGTGCTGTGATTCATGGGGTCACAAAGAGTCGGACATGACTGAAGAGCCACTGCTCTGATCTGAATGAATTGATGAAGAATTAGGGAACCAATCTATCCTGACATGAGAATTGTTTAAGTGTTCTTATACTGTAATACATAGTTGAACATGACAATTACACAAAAGAGTCTGATAGTTTTCAGGTCATCTTGATTAGGGAGTGGTTGATGAGAAACTTTAGCATAAGATGATTTTCTTGATTTTCAAAGTGTTTCTTAGACCTCATGTGTCGGCAGAGCCTGCTGCAGGGACCCTTGAGTGAGGAAGGCAGAGAGTAGGGATCAGGGGTACAGCTTTCAGCCAGAGCAGCTCTGTTTGTTTTTCTTTTAAGGTTTCTGGGCAAGATCTAGTACGGATAAGTGGTTTCTGTGCCAAATTTTCAGAAAACCACCCACCTAAGGGAATTGTCTCTGTTTTGATTCAGTCTGAATTTCTCTGCGCTCCCCGTATAGCATTTTTATCCTGCCATCTGTGCTGGGATGGCCACTTTTTCCACAGGGCCTTTACGACTGAGCACTTAGTTTTCACTGGTGCAATTGTGCAAAGAAAAGCCTTTAAGTACCACGTATTTTAGCCTCATTTTTTATTGTTTTTCAAAGTAACTCATGCTTATTGTGGGAAAATGAAAGAAAAAGCTAGATAGAATAAAGAAGAAAATAGCTTTCATAATTGCATCACACAAAGGTAAATGGTATTAACATTTTGATATATTTTTTATGAATTATAATATATATACATTTTAAACTAAATTGAAATCACATTTTACACAGTTTTATGTCTTGCTTTCCTCAGTTAACATCATATTATGATCATGCTTCTATTTCATTAAAGCATAATTGTTGTTAGTTTTTAAATTCTTAATTCTATGTGTTCCTCATAATATAGTTCATCATTCTTCTATTGTTGAAAATATTGATAGTTCCAGATTTTTTTTTTGTTAAAATTGATGCTTCAATTATCATTCTTGTAAAAAATGGTATTTTCAATGAACATTTTCACACATAAATGTTTAACTACTTTTTAAAATTCATTTTCTAGAAATTACTAAATAAATAAACTTTCTAAATGTCTTCCTTCATGTTGCTCAAATATTGCCGTCTTGTATCAAACAGCCCCTCCAGTAGTATGAAAATGAAAGTCACCCATTCGTGTCCAACTCTGCCACCCCATGGAGCATACAGTCCACGGAATTCTCCAGGCCAGAACACCGAAGTGGGTAGCCTTTCCCTTCTCCAAGGGATCTTCCCAACCCAGGGGTAGAACCCAGGTCTCCCGCAGGCAGATTCTTTACCAGTTGAGCCACAGGGGAAGCCCAAGAATACTGTAGTGGGTAGCCTATCCCTTCTCCAGCGGATTTTCCCAACCCAGGAATCAAACTGGGGTCTCCTGTATTGCAGGCAGATTCTTCACCAACTGAGCTATCAGGGAAGCCCCACCAGTAGTATATGTAAGTGCTAATCTATTCTCACCCTTCCCGAGTTTGAGTTCAATACTTCAAAAGAATCTTTTCAATTTGATACTTTTAAAGTTTTTATTTGCAGGTCATTGACAGCTTGTTAAGGGACTTGTACTTTATTGATCTATGTTTCCTTTTGAGCATTTTTCTTCTGATATGTTAATAACTTTAGTTTTATTTATTTATTTTTAAATTTTTGCTTTTTTAACACCAAAAACATTTTGTATTGAGGTATAACTGATTAACAATGCTGTGGTAGGTTCAGATGAAAACAGAGAAGGGACTCAGCCATACATACACCTGTATCCATTGTCCCCTAAACCTCCCTCCCATCCAGCCTGGCACATAACACTGAGTAGAGTTCCATGTGCTATACAATAAGTCTTTGTTGGCTATCCATTTTAAATAAAACAGTGTGTCTATGACCTTCCCAAAGTCCCTAACTATCTCCTTCCCCTGGCAAAGTTCAAATCACCTTAATTTTATTTATAAGAACATTTTATGTACTAAAATTATCGGATCTTAGCCTATCATAGTCTTTGCAAAAACAAATAATCTCAGGAATATCCTGTTGGTCTAGTGGTTAAGTCTCTGTGATTTCACTGCTGAGAACCTGGATCGATCCCTGGTCAGGGAACAAAGATCCCATAGGCCG
This sequence comes from Tragelaphus eurycerus, assembly GCA_935064755.1. Taxonomy (NCBI): domain Eukaryota; kingdom Metazoa; phylum Chordata; class Mammalia; order Artiodactyla; family Bovidae; genus Tragelaphus; species Tragelaphus eurycerus. Next base: position 38,200,021 of record CAKXYN010000012.1, read on the forward strand.
TGCTACCACGAAAAAAATAAAAACCTAGTTTCTCTTTCTCTTTTATTTTTGCTAAATTTTTCTTTCTTTTTTTTTTTAACAGCATAAGTTTGATCATAAGAATTCTTCTAGTCTCTGTTTATTCTGTCACTCCAAGAAGTTTCATCCACATCCATAGCTTCAATTAATATATATTACATTAATGATTCACAAGCTTACATCTCCAGCCCAAGGGAGCCCAAAATCGACAGGAACTGGCTCAGAGAAATCTATTGGTTTGACTTTTATCTAACAGACTGGAAAGTAAATTAATAAGAAGGAAGTCCGTAAGGTTTTAGAAGTCATTATATCAGCTTGAACTAAAAGATAAAGACAGCACAAAATTAAGACAGGCCTCTGGAACTCCAGAGCATATATTAGGTTTGTGCAAGAGTAATTAGGACTATTGCACTGTTGAAATTTGCCATTTGACATTGGAATACATTCTTAAATGTAGTTATGTTATACATCATTTTGATGTGCTTTTCTCACTTTATGTTTCTTTGCTAATAACTTACTGTCTTCCCTGATAGCTCAGCTGGTGAAGAATCTGCCTGCAAGGCAGAAGACCCCAGTTTGATTCCTGGGTCGGGAAGATTGCCTGGAGAAGGGATAGGCTACCCACTCCAGTATCTTACTGCATAATTTACATGTATTTTAGACCATGGAAAGGGTGCTAGACAAAAAGCAAATTCAAGTGATTTTCTTATTTGAGTTCAAAATGAGTCTTAAATAAGCAGAGACAATTCAACAACATTTGATTTGGCCCAGGAACTGCTAACAAACGTACAGTGCAGTGGTGATTCAAGAAGTTTTGCAACTGAAACGAGAGACTTGAAGATGTGGAACACAGTGGCCATCCATTGGAAGTTGACAACAACCAATGAGAGCCATCATTGAAACTGATCCTGTTACAACTGCACAAGAATTTGGCAATGCAACCGTTCTATGGTCATTTGGCATCTGAAAAAAATTGGAAAGGTGATAAAGCTCTATAAGTGGGTGCCTCATGAGCTGACCTAAATTCAAAATCATTTTTGAAGTGTCATCTTCTCATTGTATACAACAACAGTAAACCATTTCTCAATCTGATTGTTACATGCGATTGAAAGTGGAATTTATACATATGACTACTGGCAATGACTAGCTCAGTGGTTGGACTGAGAAGCTCCAAACTGTTTCCCAAATCCAGATTAGATCAGATCAGATCAGTAGCTCAGTCGTGTCCGATTTTTTGCGACCCCATGAACCGCAACGTGCCAGGCCTCCCTGTCCATCACCAACTCCCGGAGGTCACTCAGACTCACATCCATCGAGTCAGTGATGCCAAACCTGCACCAAAAAAGTTCATGGCCACTGTTTGGTGGTCTGCTGCCAGTCGGATCCACTGCAGCTTTCTGAATCCAGGCAAAACCCTTACATCTGAGAAGTGTGCTCAGCAAATCAATGTGAGGCACCAAAAATTGCAACACCTGCAGCCAGCATTGTTCAGCAGAGTGGGCCCAATTCTTCTCCATGACAACACTTGACCACATGTCGCACAACCAACACTTCAAAAGTTGAACGAATTGGTCTATGAAGTTTTGCCTCATCTACCATATTCACCTGATCTCTTACCATTCAACTACCATTTCTTCAAGCATCTCAACAACTTTTAGCAGAGAAATGGCTTCCATAACCAGCAGGAGGCAGAAAATGCTTTCCAAGAGTTCATTGAAATCCAAATCATGGATATGTATGCTATAGGAATAAACAAATATCTCTGATTGGCAAAAATGTGTTGATTGTAATGGCTTCTCTTTTGATTTGTTTGAGCCTAGTTATAATGATTTAAAATTCATGATCTAAAACCGCAATTACATTTGTACCAAATTAATACCTATATATTCCAGTACTCTTGCCTGGAAAATCCCATGGATGGAGGAGCCTGGTAGGCTGCAGTCCATGGGGTTGCTAAGAGTCAGACACGACTAAGTGACTTCACTTTCACTTTTCACTTTCCTGCATTGGAGAAGGAAGTGGCAACCCACTCCAGTCTTCTTGCCTGGAGAATCCCAGGGATGGGGGAGCCTGGTGGGCTGCCATCTCTGGGGTCGCACAGAGTCGGACACAACTGAAGTGACTTAGCAACAGCAGCAGCAATATCTATATATACATAAGATCCTATTGGTTCTGTTTCTCAGGAGAACCCTGACTAATACAAAGGGGATATAATTTGTGTCCTTACTTCCTAGATCTTCAATTGAAAGGAACTATATTCTAGGAGCTGTACCCAAGGAAGTACACTAGCTTTTATTATTGGACTTTATCTTGTAAGCCAATGTGTGACTCTTTGTCTTTTGTCAGAGAGATGTCTAAGGACTTTATTGATTGATTCTAGAGGATGTTGCTTGTTTCTAACATTTTAATCATAAATGCAGCGTCTGAATGGCACTCCAACCCTGGGAGGGAAGATGCTATATGTAGTGACTGAGCTCTCAGCTATCTTCTCAATGGCAACTGAATTCTCAGATGAGGTCAGCCTTAAGAGCATATTGACGAAATGAGAGGGAGCAATTTGAGACCTCTTTTGACAAGCTGAAGCACATCTAGTTAAAAATGTGACCTCAGGGGATATCAGGGGATATTCCCGACTCAGGGATTGAACCCAGGAATCCTGCATTGTAGGCAGACGCTTTACCATCTGAGCTACCAGGGAAGCGTCAAAATGTGACCTAAAAAGAGAAAATTTCTTATTTTGTAACACCATAATCTTTCCCCAGTGGCTCAACAGTAAAGAACCCACCTGCAATGCAGGAGACGCAGGTTCTCCCTTAGGTTGGGAAGATCCCCTGGAGGAGGGCATGGCAACCCACTCCAGTATTCTTGCCTGGAGAATTCCATGGACAGAGAAGCCTGGCGGACCATAGTCCACAGGGCCTCAAAGAGTCAGACACAACTGAGGTGACTGAGCACTCATGCATGCAATCTTTATAGTTCAAATTGTAATAGCTACTATTTGTGTGTTTGGCATTATTTTGAATGCTTTACATGTAACATTTTATCTTCCCAAGATCCCAACAGGTAACTCTTACTCTTCCCATTTTATAGATGAAAAACCAAAGTTCAGTGAACAGTTTCAATTTGAGGGAAGGGTGGTGGTTTGAAAATGTGCCCATTCTACTTCTAAACCTATGTTTACTTCTACTGCACCAAATTCCCCAGTAGACAGAAAAATGCCTGGCAGCACATTCCTTCTGCCTACTACCCCTTCCTGGAACTCCCAAAATTTTACTGTTTATTCACTCCAGGCTCAGAATCGAGTAGGCAATCATGTACATCTTGTTCCTGTTATGTGATGCAGAAAACAGTAAGATGTGCTCTAATGCAGACACACAACAAAGAAAACAGGTAGAAGTCACAGTGTGAAATTATTAGGAAAGAAGAAAGCCCATCTGACATGAATTCAGCTCGATAAAGGTTGGATTAGCCTCTGCTATCTGGCCATTCTTAGGGAGATACCAGGATGAAATGAGACTAACTGCTTGCACACAAGCTTCCAGAATGTCCTGTCAACATGATTTGAATTTCATTAAACCAGAAATATCCAAAACATGAGACTGTATCATGAAAACAAGGAGCACAGTCAAGAGGGCTATGTCTTTACTGGCATTTAAAACACCATGCTTTGCCCTTGAGTTAGTGACTCAGAAGGAATGACCTCGAGTGGCCTAGTGTCTTTTTTTTTTTTTTTTTTTTGCCAAGAAACAGCTTATTTCCAAAGACATAACAAGTTTCATAGACCATTTAACTTTTCACTAGTATAGAAGCAAGAATTTTTTTCAATTTAAAAATTAGCCTGTTTACAGAAATGTTTGTAGATGCTTTACAGACCTTTCAGAAAACTACTAAATGTTAACTTGGCATGTTAAAAGATTTCTAATATTTTTGTCTAATATTGCCCACAAGAGTGACTAGTAAACATTCTCCAACTCTACTGTGAAGAGAGGAACATCATTTTTTTTTTTCAAATAAGTCTTTGATTTAAAAGCATAATACATTTCAAAGAAACTTATTCTTGTTTAGAGTTTTCAGAGTGCTTGTTTGCTAGGAAAAATGAAAACTTTGCATGCTGTTTTCCATAACTTGATATTAAGTATTCAGAGTATGCTTAAATCTTAGCCTATAAAATATATCTGCAACTGAAATGTTACCTTTTTCTGAATATCAAAACTCTGTATACAACTTCCAATCTGATATGGAATATTGTGCTTCAGATCTCAGTGAGATTATCTTCAAGTTTAGTACTTGTTGAAATGGTATTTATTGAAAATCGGACATTCTGTCGCAAACAATCTAACTTAGTAACACTAGAAGTGATGCCAAGTTTCCTACAAGTCGTCTCTGTCTCCCTGAAAAATTTATAAGGGGAATCCTAGCAGAGACTGGCAGTACTATGATTTAAACAATTTTCATGTACTTAAACTTTAAAACTTGTAAATTCCACTAATTAAAGTAAGTAAGAAAATACTGCATTTAGATTAAAGGACATGATATTAAAACTTGCCTTACATTTTTTAGTACATCTCAAATTGGAATAAATCAAAAAAGATAAAATTTTATGAGTCTGCTGTTATTTCTTATAAGACATTTGCTTGTAAAAATTTTTCTCTGCCTTCATTTATTTTTATTTTTAGTTTAAAAGCTAAAGCCAAGCCAGGAAGAGGAAGACAAGATGAGGAACCCCAAATCAAGGTAAACATCGTTTTAGCAAAGTACAGCATTGTGACATAAACCAGAAAGAACGTTATCATGCATGTCATACGAGGCGTCCCAACAAAACTTGCTTTTCTTTTCTTAGGGTTATTTTCTATGTAAGATAGGTACTATTAGAGCAAATATTTCTGCATACTTGTCTTTGAAAAATGTGTTTCATATGGAATGTGTTCCTTTTTCTAATTTCCAGCTAAGAGAAATATGAAATATCCAAATCTTGCCTGGAGGCTAAACAGTCTTCTGCAACTGATACCATAAAAACTAAAGAGAAAAAAATGGAAAAGGCCTGAATTTGACAAGCACTTACGTTTGTGCATTTATCTGAATTATTTAAACCCTTTAGGTCTCCACTCATGTGAAAGTATTGTGAAGTTTTTGCAAGATTCTCTTATTTCTTGCTTTCAGCTTAGTAAAGATAGCTCAAGCTCTTTGAAAAAAACATTGCTACTTTACAGTTTGTGTGTGGTCAAATGGTCAACAAATTAGTTGTGTTTCAAAGGAAAAACAAAACTTACATGCCAACATAAATTCTGTAGGCATTTAAATGATAAAATATAGTAAAATAATGGCATAATAATTTTTTAAATAATTATTTATTTACTTTTGTTTGTGCTGGATCTTCATTGCTGTGTGGGCTTTCCTCTAGTTTCAGCAAGTGGAGGTTACTCTAGTTGCATTGCAAGGGCTTCTAATGGCAGTGGTTTCTCTTGTTGCAGACCTTGGGCTCTAGAGCTTGAGGGCTTTAGTAGTTGTGGCACAGGGGCTCAGTAGGTGTGCCACCTGGGCGTAGTTACTCTGAGGCATGAGGGATCCTCCAGGATCAGGGATCAAACCCATGTCTCCTGCATTGGCAGGCAGATTCTTTACCACTGAGCCACCACAGAAGCCTTGGTATCATAATTTTAAAATATAGCCTGAGCTCAAGCTGGATTTAGAAAAGGCAGAGGAACCAGAGATCAAATTGCCAACATCCGCTGGATCATGGAAAAAGCAAGAGAGTTCCAGAAAAACATCTATTTCTGCTTTATTGACTATGCCAAAGCCTTTGACTGTGTAGATCACAATAAACTGTGGAAAATTCTGAGAGATGGGAATACCAGACCACCTGATCTACCTCTTGAGAAATCTGTATGCAGGTCAGGAAGCAACAGTTAGAACTGGTCATGGAACAACAGACTGGTTCCAAATAGGAAAAGGAGTTCGTCAAGGCTGTATATTGTCACCATGTGTATTTAACTTATATGCAGAGTACATCATGAGAAATGCTGGACTGGAGGAAACACAAGCTGGAATCAAGATTGCCGGGAGAAATATCAATAACCTCAGATATGCAGATGATACCACCCTTATGGCAGAAAGTGAAGAGGAACTAAAGAGCCTCTTGATGAAAGTGAAAGTGGAGAGTGAAAAGGTTGGCTTAAAGCTCAACATTCAGAAAACGAAGATCATGGCATCTGGTCCCATCACTACATGGGAAATAGATGGAGAAACAGTGGAAACAGTGTCAGACTTTATTTTTCTGGGCTCCAAAATCACTGCAGATGGTGACTGCAGCCATGAAATTAAAAGACGCTTACTCCTTGGAAGGAAAGTTATGACCAACCTAGATAGCATATTCAAAAGCAGAGACATCACTTTGCCAACAAAGGTTCGCCTAGTCAAGGCTATGGTCTTTCCTGTGGTCATGTATGGATGTGAGAGCTGGACTGTGAAGAAGGCTGAGAGCTGAAGAATTGATGCTTTTGAGCTGTGGTGTTGGAGAAGACTCTTGAGAGTCCCTTGGACTGCAAGGAGATCCAACTGGTCCATTCTGAAGAAGATCAGCCCTGGGATTTCTTTGGAAGGAATGATGCTAAAGCTGAAACTCCAGTATTTTGGCCACCTCATGTCAAGAGTTGACTCATTGGAGAAGACTCTGATGCTGGGAGGGATTGGGGGCAGGAGGAGAAGGGGACGACAGAGGATGAGATGGCTCGATGGCATCACTGACTCGATGAATGTGAGTCTGAGTGACCTCCGAGAGCTGGTGATGGATAGGGAGGCCTGGCGTGCTGCAGTTCATGGGGTCGCAAGGAGTCGGACACGACTGAGCGACTGATCTGATCTGATCTGATCTGACACTAAAAAATGAGAAGAGTGGCTGAAGTCAAATGAATTTGGTTGGTTTCTGCCTTGTATTTCCTGCCTTTTTTTCTCCAGCCTCCTGCCACTCTACCCATCTGTTGGCCACATGTGATCCAAAGACATAATCCTGGTTGCCTAGGAAGTTTTTCTTGGATGACTAGAAAGTGTTTTTAGCAATCTCAGCACCCCCAGGGGGTGGCCCTTACAACAGAGTCATGTCACCAGCAAGACATGATGTCTTGTGTACCAGAGATAAGCTGTATTTACTAACTAGGTTTTTAGTTTCAACATTCTCTTCTATTCTGATTTTTCAAAATACTTTTCTGTCCTTTAAATAAAGATCTTGATACTGAACTTGATTCCATCTCCCGTTCGTAGAATTGCAAGCTGATTTTTGGGCTCATCCGCTAACTTTGTTGTGTTTGGAAAGGTGTTCTTAGAATCAGGATTCAGCGTCTCACCTGAGAGATAGTAAGTGAAAAGAGCTTTCATCGCTGTGCCTCATTCATTCATTTGCTTATTCATTTATCCAAATATTAAATAATACATTTATACATTCTGTTAATGTGTCCAACATAAATTTTTAGATAAGAACTCCAGGGTTTAGTAACTGATTGGACATTGGGAGAAGTAAAGTGGAACTCTTTACCAGTACTGATTTTAGTAAAAATTTTGCCAATCAAATTTTTACTACCAGAGAGCCAGATCATTAACTTTGTAGCCCTCTCCCCTTTGACGCCACTGACCAAAACGTGCCCCGAATAAGGGAATCCTCTGTCTTGGGCCTACTGTCCTCTGTCTTTCCCTCTCAATTCTTTTACAGCCTTGCTTTTCATGTTGTCTGGGATGCTGCTTCCATGATGGAAAATTTGGCCAGTTCTTTAAAGAGTGATTATTTTAAATTGTCAGCTAAAGCTACTTAAGATGCACAGCCTTATTTTTACTACTTACAGTAAATGACTATTTAAACTCCATATTCCAAAAGGTACACTTTAAAAGAAGCAATAATTGGATAAGCATAGTAAAATACTTAATAAGCAAATCGAATATGGTATTTATATCTTATCCTCAGGGGAACCTCCTTATAACTATTATGATTTTGTTATTGAACCTTATAACAGAAAAGTAAGACTTAATTTGTAGAATAATGACATAAATGTAATAAAGAAATTACTATCTTTAAACAATTGAGCTACTTTTAAAAGTTACAAAGCCAATAAGATGAAGGAAGGCAGATTATTTTCAATGCACATCTGGTTTTTCTCTAAGGTATATCAAAGCAAATACTTCAAATAGAAAACTAACAGCTTTCTATGGAAGACATGTGATTGATAGACAAGTGATAAAGACTAGCTTGAATTGATCTTGTTTCTTTCTTTTTTTCATACACATGCAAACTTCATGTTCGAACTCATTAGTTCAAAACCCACCTTTGTCAGCTAACAAATGGTAATTAGAGTAGACTTAATCCTAATGTACCTCCCAGAGGTATGTTGACAAAAAGAATACTGGCGATTCTATTCTGCCTTCACATGAAAATCTGTTCTAAAGACATTATTATAAAAAGTCCTCCTTTATCCTCCACGTCTTTGAAGAACTTAGGAAGGGTAAATATCATCTTTTTGATTATAAACTTGCAAACAAGAGCTACATGAATAGTGGTTATTTTCCTGGCCTGATTATGTTCAGACAAGACATAATCTTCTCATGCTGGTCTGTACAAAGTCTGATTTTTATTTTTTCCCTAAGATGTTGGGAAATGAAGTGAAAAACTATTTTAATAGTCCCTGTTCTGATTTTTTCTAGATCTTCCATATTTGTTCCTGAAAATATTAAAGGTTAGTAAGAAGACATGAAGAATTGACCTTAGTTTCAGAAAGAGTAAACTTGTGATTTTATACATGCAATTTATTAGACAGCTGTGGTGAGCTTTAAAAATACTCACATTAGTCAATGCCTTCTTTTAGCATTAAAATTATCCAAAAATGTTAAGTGTTCTCTACATCAACAGAGTAAACAAACACAAATATCTGTTTAGAAAAATATACAGTTTCGCTGTAAATATATAATTCTATGGAAACAAAGAAAACATCATTGGCAGGAATAGTGATAGTATCTCAGTATTCTGGGATGTGACAATGTAATTAACCTGGCCCTGCTGCTGAGTATCTCAGACAAATAACTTATAAAACCTGATGCTTTCTCAGATTCACAGTTATGTACATATGACTGTGTTAGCATGTGATAGACATTTAGCACATATTATGTCATAATAATGACATAAGTCATACTATGAGAAGAATGTATAATGGTCAGGACTGTGTATAACTTTAATATAAATGGATTAGACTTTTTAAATATAATTTGAAAATACTTAAAAATATAATGAAAATATTTTTAAAATAGACAATGCTTACTGATGCACATGAAAGTAATTTTTCATTTTATTAAAAAAGTTGTTCTTGGGGGAACTTGCCCGGCAGTCCAGTGGCTAAGACTCTGTGCTCCCAATGTAAGGAACCCAGGTTTGATTCCCGGTTAGGGAACTAGATGCAGCCTGCCACAGCCAAGACCCCCATGTGGCCAAATAAACTAAAAATAAAAAAAAAGAAGAAAAAAAGTTTTTTTTTTTATTAAAAATGTCATGACAAGAAACCTATTAATTCCTTTTCTTTAGACTGTCTTACATATCTTTTATTTTTTAAGGGAAAAAAATGCTCATATTTCCTTTAGCAACAATGGTGCCTTCTGTGTTTGTTAATGATAGGAGTATATTCAGTTACTTAAGAACATTATTTCCTACTCTGTATGTGGGCATTCCTTTAATTTTTTTAAATGTGGTTTTCTTAAATAAAATGAAAGAAAGTGTTTACAGGGGACACAAGATAGCTAGCTTACAGATCTTTCTTTCAATTATAAGAAAGAAAGATCCTTATAAGGTTTCTGAAAAGAAATAATTTGTCAGGATAATTTTTTTAAGTATAAATTTTAAAATGAAATATAATCACTGTGGAAACATTAAGAAGAAAAATTCAAGACAAGAGAAAGAGTAAGATAACAAATACCCACTGTAGAAAGATCAGAGGGAAAAAGGTTCAGATCAGTCACTCAGTCGTGCCCTCTTTGCAACCCCATTAATCGCAGCACGCCAGGCCTCCCTGTCCATCACCAACTCCCGGAGGTGACTCAGACTCACGTCCATCGAGTCAGTGATGCCATCCAGCCATCTCATCCTCTGTCGTCCCCTTCTCCTCCTGCCCCCAATCCCTCCCAGCATCGGGGTCTTTTCCAAGGAGTCAACTCTTCGCATGAGGTGGCCAAAGTATTGGAGTTTCAGCTTCAGCATCAGTCCCTCCAATGAACACCCAGGACTGATCTCCTTTACGATGGACTGGTTGGGCTTCCTTGCAGTCCAAGGGACTCTCAAGAGTCTTCTCCAACACTACAGTTCAAAAGCATCAATTCTTTGGCGCTCAGCCTTCTTCACAGTTCAACTCTCACATCCATACATGATCACTGGAGAAACCATAGCCTTGACTACACAGACCTTTGTTGGCAAAGTAATGTCTCTGTTTTTGAATATGCTGCCTAGGTTGGTTATGAATTTTCTCCCAAAGAGTAAGCGTCTTTTAATTTCATGGCTGCAATCACGATCTGCAGTGATTTTGGAGCCCCCCCCCAAAAGTAAAGTTTGACACTGTTTCCACTGTTTCCCCATCTATTTCCCATGAAGTGATGGGACCAGATGCCATGAACTTAGTTTTCTGAATGTTGAGCTTTAAGCCAACTTTTTCACGATCCTCTTTCAGTTTCATCAAGAGGCTTTTCAGTTCCTCTTAACTTTCTGCCATAAGGGTGGTGTCATCTGCATATCTGAGGTGATTGATATTTCTCCCAGCAATCTTGATTTCAGCTTCTTCCAGCCCCGCATTTCTCATGATGTACTCTGCACATAAGTTAAATAAGCAGGGTGACAATATATAGCCTTGACGTACTCCTTTTCCTATTTGGAACCAGTCTGTTGTTCCATGTCCAGTTCTAACTGTTGCTTCCTGACCTGCATACAGATTTCTCAAGAGGCAGGTCAGGTGGTCTGGTATTCCCATCTCTTTCAGAATTTTCCACAGTTTATTGTGATCCACACAGTCAAAGGCTTTGGCATAGTCAATAAAGCAGAAATAGATGTTTTTCTGGAATTCTCTTGCTCTTTTGATGATCCAGAGGATGTTGGCAAGTTGATTTCTGGTTCCTCTGCCGTTTCCAAAACCAGCTTGAACATCTGGAAGTTCACAGTTCATGGATTGCTGAAGCCTGGCTTGGAGAATTTTGAGCATTACTTTACTAGCATGTGAGATGAGTGCAATTGTGTGGTAGTTTGAGCATTCTTTGGGATTGCTTTTCTTTGGGATTGGAATGAAAACTGACCTTTTCCAGTCCTGTGGCCACTGCTGAGTTTTCCAAGTTTGCTGGCATATTGAGTGCATCACTTCCACAGCATCATCTTTCAGGATTTGAAAGAGCTCAACCGGAATTCCATCACCTCCCCTAGCTTTATTCATAGTGATGCTTTCTAAGGCCCACTTGACTTCACATTCCAGGATGTCTGGCTCTAGGTCAGTGATCACACCATCATGATTATCTGGGTCGTGAAGCTCTTTTTTGTACAATTCTTCTGTGTATTCTTGCCACCTCTTCTTAATATCTTCTGCTTCTGTTAGGTCCATACCATTTTTGTCCTTTATCGAGCCCATCTTTGCATGAAATGTTCCTTTGGTATCTCTAATTTTTTCAAAGAGATCTCTGGTCTTTCCATTATGTTGTTTTCCTCTATTTTTTTGCATTGATTGCTGAGGAAGGCTTTCTTAGGTTAAAGAAAAGAAAATAGTAAAATAATGTAGAAGTCTGTGATCCAAAGAGAATCAATATTAACACGTTGGTGGGCACCTTTCAGAATTTATTTTAGTGTATGTATAAGTAATTTAACTTATATGCAGAGTACATCATGAGAAATGCTGGGCTGGAAGAAACACAAGTTGGAATCAAGATTGCTGGGAGAAATATCAGTAACCTCAGATATGCAGATGACACCCCACCCTTATGGCAGAAAGTTAAGAAGAACTAAAAAGCCTCTTGATGAAAGTGAAAGTGGAGAGTGAAAAGGTTGGCTTAAAGCTCAACATTCAGAAAACGAAGATCATGGCATCTGGTCCCATCACTATATGGGAAACAGATGGAGAAACAGTGGAAACAGTGTCAGACTTTATTTTTCTGGGCTCCAAAATCACTGCAGATGGTGACTGCAGCCATGAAATTAAAAGACGCTTACTCCTTGGAAGGAAAGTTATGACCAACCTAGATAGCATATTCAAAAGCAGAGACATTACTTTGCCAACCAAGTTTCGCCTAGTCAAAGCTATGGTCTTTCCTGTGGTCATGTATGGATGTGAGAGCTGGACTGTGAAGAAGGCTGAGCGCCGAAGAATTGATGCTTTTGAACTGTGGTGTTGGAGAAGACTCTTGAGAGTTCCTTGGACTGCAAGGAGATCCAACCAGTCCATTCTGAAGGAGATCAGCCCTGGGATTTCTTTGAAAGGAATGATGCTAAAGCTGAAACTCCAGTATTTTGGCCACCTCATGTGAAGTGTTGACTCATTGGAGAAGACTCTGATGCTGGGAGAGATGGGGGGCAGGAGGAGAAGGGGACGACAGAGGATGAGATGGCTGGATGGCATCACTGACTCGATGGATGTGAGTCTGAGTGACCTCCGGGAGTTGGTGATGGACAGGGAGGCCTGGCGTGCTGCGGTTCATGGGGTCACAAAGAGTTGGACACGACTGAGCGACTGATCTGATCTGATCTGATAAGTAATTTCTGGTTTTAACAATATTGGGAAATAAAAATAATGCTTTATTTATTTGTGCAAATTGAAAAAAAAAACCCTCTGGTCTAGTCTTCTTTTTTTTTTTTTAATAATTTTATTTATGGTTGTGCAGGGTCTTCATGCTGTGGGGCTTCTCTCTAGCTGTGTTGAGCAGGGGCTGCTCTCCAGTGGGGGGCGTGGGCTTCTCACCGCAGTGGCTCCTCTTGTTGTGGAGCACAGGCTCTGGTGCCCACAGACCTCAGTTCTGCGGCTGCCGGGCTCGAGAGCCCCGGCCCAGTGGCTGTGACGCATGGGCTCAGCTGCTCTGCCCCGGTGCGGTCTTCCTAGACCAGGAGTGGAACTCGCGTCCCCTGCTTTGGCAAGGGAGCGATTCTTTACCACTGAGCCGCCAGGAAAGCCCTCAGGCGTATTTTAGACTAGTTTTCCACGCTGCTATCTGGTGAGAGAGGCCTGGGAGCCGGGAGTCCTCAGCCACAGTGCTGGCTCTGCCATCAAAAGCTCTGGGGCCTCTAGTGAGCGCCTGCCCCTCCCTCAGTCCCTCTTTGCCCACCAGGCTCCTCTGTCCATGGGATTTCCCAGGCAAGATTACTGGAGTGGGTTGCCATTTCCTTCTCCACGGTCTAGTGTTTCTTAAAGGTCTTGGAATCAAAGATTTCCAAAGACCCCCGGTTAATTATGACAATAGAAGAATTAATCCCATGCTAACTTCTGCTCTCTTTAAGAGAAAAAAGCCTGAGATATGACCCTTGCAGTCAATCTCTTTCCCTGCAGTCCTCAAGACAGGACCCATCCCAAGCCCAGTGGTCTGTGGCCTTCAGCATCTTCTTCCTGCCATGAGTTTCTTCTGTGTTCTGATGGTGAAACCAGAACTCAAATTTACTTCATTTAGATCAGAGATCAGAAAATTTTTTTCTGTAAGGCCTCAGATAATAAATATTTTAAAGTATGTGAACTAAGTGAAAACATTAAGGATTTAAGTATGTAGGTACCTATATAATAAGAGAGAAAACACATTTATATATGCTTTTAAATCTAATAATGATCATTGAGTACTCTAGTAGTCAAATTATTTTGAGAATTACAAAATAATGTTTTATAATACAGGATTGCAAATAAAAAAAATAGAGTTAGCTTTTTTGAGAAAGGGGTGTAACATTTTGCTTCACTGGAGTTCAAAGTTGTGTCCCCTAACATCAAAATCAATTATAAATATTAATCTGTTAATGTTATGTCTAATGAGATTTTATAGAGTATTTCATCTTTCAAAATGTCTTTTCATAGATACAATATTGCCAAATACTGTTATCAATCCATCAGCATATGATTTTAATCATATTTAAAGACTGAAATACATTAACAAGATTCTGTTAGATTCCTCTTTTGATATTTGCTTTTTAGCATGTCCTTATACCTCAGATTAATCACTTACAATTAAGGTTAGGTGAAAGTTTCTCAATTGTATAATTAAATGGATTTTAAATAATGAAACTTCTTTTCCACTTGCCTCAAGGTCTGAAAAATGCTGCTAGAACTAGAGTTGACGCTCTGAAAATATATTCACTGTAAGTTTGGATGGGGATAAAAACCTTGATTCTTGTTTTAACTTTTGCCAGCATGTGATGTGTATAAAGCAGCTTAAAATTATTTGTCACTCACAAAAACATTAGTTGTCCAAATGTCATCGCTGCTGTGTAAGTTTCACATATAAAGTCTGTATTGCCTCATGGCTTTAGATTTAATTCATTAAGAGACATTATCAGGGCTACAGCAAAAACAACCTTGCAAAGCTATTCAGTATTCAATAATACTGATTGAGGCAGTTCTTCTTGTCCAAGAAACCTTAACAAGCTTGATAAATTTGTCCAGCTACACACTCTTTCTATATAGAATGCTTGGCTTGGTAATATTGATGCATGTTTTATTATTTTAGTACAGCTATAGTGTCACATAATAATAAATACCATCTTTCAGCATCTAATTCAATGATAAAATAATCCATACTACACTGTGCCTTAAAAGTATAACTTTCAAAGTCCAATTTTCTCTATTTTTCTTGTGTTGACATGATAGATACACACTGGCAATTTTTAAAAATCATGTCATGGTACAGCAATATGGTTGCCATTTGAAGTGCTGTTGAGTTATAATTACATCACTGTGATTTGTAATGCACAAAAATAAAAATGTGAAGTGATGAGAGTATCACATAAAGTCTCTGTTGCAGCTATTTAACTTTGCCAATATAACATGAAAGCAATGATATATAAACAAATGAGTGTGCAGTTCCAATATTATTATTATAAATATTGAAATATGAATTTTATGTATCATGAAATGTAATTATTCTTTTGGATTAATCACAACTATTTAAAAACATCAAAAACATTCTCAGGTCACAGACTATACCAAAATAGGCAGAAGGTCAGATTTGATCCATGGATCAGAGTTTGCCAATCCTCATTCAAACTAAAAGCTTCATATTGCTGCAGTTTCTGCCTCTGTTCCTGAAGAAGGAGAAGGAGAGAGAGGAGGGAAAGGAGAAGGGATTTTTATAGCATAGTTCACTAAAGTCTGCTCTTTGTGGTCAAAGTTAGCCAATTTTCAATCTCTAGAATGAATGACACTTAGACCTTCTCGTTACTCTTGTTTTGTACTGACAATGAAAAGGAAGAAGTAGCTCCCGTAGTCCTAAGGTCAGATTTATTATTAATGGGTTTTTAGTATTGTTGATAATGAGAGTAAGCATTGATTTGTCCTCCCTGCCTTAGTGTAAATCAGAAGGTAAGATAGTGCAATGTTGGTACACTTCCAAATGTCCTCTCCATCTTATTCATGTTCACATTGTTGGTGTAGAGCTTTTTGTTCAGGTATTATATACAAGGGGCTTCCCTGGTGGCTCAGTTGTAAACAATTCACCTGCCAATACATGATGCAAGTTCGATCCCTGGTTTAGGAAGATCCCCTGGAGAAGGAAATGGCAACCCACTCCAGTATTCTTGCCTGGAACACTCCGAGGACAGAGGAGCCTAGAGGGCTATAGTCCATGGGGTCACACGAGTTGGACACAACTTAGCAACTAAACACCAACAGACCTTACATACAAACTGGAGTACTCCCTACCTGAAATTAGTCCCTTTTCAAACACACACCTTTTTAGAAGGGTAAATCATAAACATTTTAATTGAAGCTGGAAAACTCAATGGACAGAGGAGCCTGGAAGACTACAGACTCTGGGGTCAAAAAGAGTCAGACGTGACTGAGCAACTGAGCACACATGCAGGCAAGCACTTCTCAGGAAAGGGAGCAAAGGCTAAGCCACATTTTAATACTTAGTGTGATGTCTTCTGTAATAATATAACAGTAAGCTGGGGCATGAAAGGGGCAAATACCTCTTAGAATAACAATGGTGGAGCCCATTTTTCTGAGGAAGTAAAGGTAAAGATAAAAGTTTTAACAATAGCCTTTTATTCTTCACACAGACACAGATATACACTCATACATGTATGCAGGTGTGCATGAATATATTTTGGATTTGAGATTTGGTTTTACAGTCTTGGTGCCCACCATGATAAACATTACCTACTAGATGATCTAGTGGGAAAAGAAAACACATTTTCCTCTTGTGTACTTGCTGAACTAGAATTGAAACAGTCGTATTTAATTTTAATCATGTAACAGGAATACATCCCAACTTCTTGAACCTAAGAGATTCCTATAAACATTTGACCAAAGTTAGAGATGCCATTCAAGTTGCCAAATGCAAAAGATCAAAAAGAGAAATTTCTACCACGGAAGAAAGTGGTAAGATTCCTCAAACACGAGCAAAGGACTGAAATAGGAAGGTAAAGAAGTATTCCTTTAGGAAAATTAATTTTTTTTTGAAGAGAATTGGAAAGGAAGGAATTCTATGAGAATCTATGTGTAGAAGTATAAAGAAGCGACTGCACTACATTGGGAGGAATTCCAATTTTCCCTTCTGTTTTATTACCATCCAACAAGTTCCTCAACTAATTTTAACGTATCAGTGTGTTTAATGTGTTAGAAGCTAGAGATGCAAAGTGGCAGGGGAAGGATAGATTGAGAAATGGGCAGAAGGGATTATAGGTCTACGGTTGCCCTTCTGTATCTTTTAAGAGATTATCCAGTTCCTTAAGAGTGTACATCTTTGATCTTTGATCACTTTTGCTGAGTTGCTATTTTGCAACTCCAGAAGGGAAGGAAGCTGATAATTTATAGGAAACTACAGGTAATGCAGATAAATCTTTTCCAGAGCAATGCAGATGAAATTGTCCCTAAGAGATGTGTTATTAATTTAAAGATTCATATCAATCTATAACAGGAGTTTCCAAAGTATGATTCAGAGTCCCCTCAGAGTCTCCAAGACCTTTTCTGGAGTCCTAAAAGGTCAAAGCTATTTTCATTATAATACTAAAATATATCTGCCTTTTCCACTTTTATTCTTTCACAAGTTTACAGTGGAGATTTCCAGAAGCTACATGACATATGATATCACTACAGATGAATGCAGAAGCAGATATGAGAATCCAGATGTCTTCTGTTAAGCCAGACATTAAAGAGATTTGCAAAAATGTGAAACAACGCTACTTTTCTCACTAATTTGAGTGTGTTTTGGAAAGCATGAAAAATTTTTACAAATGATATTACTTATGATTTAAAATACTATTTCTCACCTCAAAATTGAATAGCTGTCACATTTCTTCTTGCATCTCAGAATTTCAACTTTTAATATTTAATTTTAGTAAATTTGTAATTTATTTTACTATGTGGTATGAGTTAGGGATTTTTTTCCTCAAGTAGTTGGCTAGCTTTTTTTATTAAATAAAAGTTTCTTTATTAATCATTTGATATGGTACCTCTGTCATATATTAAATTTTAATATATACATGATTGTTTCTTGATCATCTGATTATCATATTATTTCTTTCTATTCTAGTATGTTATAGAATTTTTAATTTATTAAAATTTAAATATAATAGTATGCTAATTTTTAAATTATTAAAATGTATTATATACATAAACCTATATTTTCTATTGGTTCTGTTTCTCTGATGTTGGTGGCTTAGTCATTCAGTTGTGACGCCATGGACTGTAACCTGCCAGGCTTCCTTGTCCATGATATTTCCCAGGTAAGAACACTGGAGTGGGTTGCCATTTCCTTTTCCAGGGGATCTTCCCAACCTAGGAATCCAACCCAGGTCTCCTTTCAGTTCAGTTCTGTCACTCAGTCGTGTCTGACTCTTTGCAACTTCATGAATCACAGCACACCAGGCCTCCCTGTCCATCACAATCTCCCGGAGTTCACTCAGACTCATGTCCATCAAGTTGGTGATGCCATCCAGCCATCTCATCCTCTGTCATCCCCTTTTCCTCCTGCCCCCAATCCCTCCCAGCATCAGAGTCTTTTCCAATGAGTCAACTCTTTGCATGAGGTGGCCAAAGTACTGGAGTTTCAGCTTTAGCATCATTCCTTCCAAAGAAAACCCAGGGCTGATCTCCTTCAGAATGGACTGGTTGGATCTCCTTGCAGTCCAAGGGACTCTCAAGAGTCTTCTCCAACACCACAGTTCAAAAGCATCAATTCTTCGGCGCTCAGCCTTCTTCACAGTCCAACTCTCACATCCATACATGACCAATGGAAAAACCATAGCCTTGACTAGACAGACCTTTGTTGGCAAAGTAATGTCTCTGCTTTTCAATATGCTATCTAGGTTGCTGATAACTTTTCCTCCAAGGAGTAAGTGTCTTTTAATTTCATGTCTGTAAGAGAATGCTAATACAACTACCTTAAATATTAGGTTGGTGAAAAAGTAATTGTGGTTTCAGACCTTGAATTTTAAATCATTTTAATTAGGCTCAAATACATCTTTATTAATCAAAATAGAGACCATTACAATCAACACATTTTTGCCAATGAGAAATGTTTATTTATTCCTTTAGAGTAAAAATCTGTGCTTTAGGATTCAATGAATTCTTGGAAAACATATTCTCCCTTCTGCTGGTTGTGGAAGCATTTTTCCTGTATAAACTTGTCAAGATGCTTGAAGAAGTGGCAGTCATTTGGCAAGATGTCAGGTGAATATGGTGGATGAGGCAAAACTTTGTAGACCAATTCATTCAACTTTTGAAGCATTAGTAGTGAGATGTGGAGTCAGGAATTGTCCTGGAGAAGAATTGGGCTCTTTCTGTTGACCAATGCTGGCTTCAGAAATTGTAGTTTTTGGTGCATCTCATTGATTTGCTGAGCACATTTCTCGGATGTAACGGTTTTGCCAGGATTCATAAAGCTGTAGTAGATCTGACAGGCAACAGACCACCAAATAGTCACAATGATGTTTTTTTGGTGCAAGTTTGACTTTAGGAAGTGCTTTGAGCTTCTTCTTAGCCCAACCACTCAGCTGATCATCACTGGTTGCTGTAAAAATGCCACTTTTCATCACACGTGACAATTCAATTGATAAATGGTTCCTTGTTGTGTAGAATAAGAGAAGATGACACTTCAAAATGATATCTTTTTTCATTTGCTGTCAGCTCACAAGGCACCCACTTATCAGGCTTTTTCACCTTTCCAATTTGCTGCAAATGCCAGATAACCATAGAATGGTCCACATTGAGTTATTCTGCAACTTCTCTGGTAGTTGTAAGAGGATCAGCTTTGATGATCCTCTCGACTGGTCGTTGTCAACTTCTGATGACCAGCCACTGTTCTCCTCATCTTCAAGGTTCTTATCTCCTTTGCAAAACTTCTTGAACCACCACTGCACTGTATGTTCATTAGCAGTTCCTAGGCTAAATGTGCTGTTGATGTTGTGAGTTGTCTTCACTGCTTTACTGCCCATTTTGAATTTGAATAACAGAATTGCTTGAAAGTGCTTTTTGTCTAACATCATTTCCCTAGTCTAAAATAAATATAAAATAAACAAGTGATAAGTTATTAGCAAAATAACATAAAAAGAGAAATGTGCATTAAAATGATGTAAAACATAACCACAAATCTGGAAAAGGTCAGTTTTTATTCCAATCCCAAAGATCAGATCAGATCAGATCAGTCGCTCAGTCGTGTCCGACTCTTTGCGACCCCATGAACTGCAGCACGCCAGGCCTCCCTATCCATCACCAGCCCCGGAGGTCACTCAGACTCACATCCATCGAGTCAGTGATGCCATCCAGCCATCTCATCCTCTGTCGTCCCCTTCTCCTCCTGCCCCCAATCCCTCGCAGCATCAGAGTCTTCTCCAATGAGTCAACTCTTCGCATGAGTTGGTCAAAATACTGGAGTTTCAGATTTAGCATCATTCCTTCCAAAGAAATCCCAGGGCTGATCTCCTTCAGAATGGACTGGTTGGATCTCTTTGCAGTCCAAGGGACTCTCAAGAGTCTTCTCCAACACCACAGTTCAAAAGCATCAATTCTTCAGTGCTCAGCCTTCTTCACAGTCCAGCTCTCACATCCATACATGACCACAGGAAAGACCATAGCCTTGACTAGACGAACCTTTGTTGGCGCAAAGTAATGTCTCTGCTTTTGAATATGCTATCTAGGTTGGTCATAACTTTCCTTCCAAGGAGTAAGCGTCTTTTAATTTCATGGCTGCAGTCACCATCTGCAGTGACTTTGGAGCCCAGAAAAATAAAGTCTGACACTGTTTCCACTGTTTCCCCATCTATTTCCCATGTAGTGATGGGACCAGATGCCATGATCTTCGTTTTCTGAATGTTGAGCTTTAAGCCAACCTTTTCACTCTCCACTTTTACTTTCATCAAGAGGTTTTTTAGTTTCTGGCAATGCCAAAGAAAGTTCAAATTACCACACAATTGAGCTCATTTCACTTGTTAGTAAGGTTATGCTCAAAATCCTTCAAGCTACACTTCAGCAGTATGTGAACCAAGAATTTCTAGACACACAAGCTGGGTTAAGAAATGGCAGAGGAACCAGCGATCAAATTGCCAACATTCATGGGATAATAGAGAAAGTGAGGGAATTTCAGAAAACACCTACTTCTGCTTCATTGACTATGCTAAAGCTTTTGACTGTGTAAATCATAACAAACTGGAAAATTCTTGAAGAGATGGGAATGCCAGACCACCTTTCCTGTCTCCTGAGAAAACTATATGCAGGACAAGAAGCAACAGTTAGAACCGAACATGGAACAATGGACTGATTCAAAATTGGCAAAAGAGTACTGTAAATCTGTATATTGTCACCCTGCTTATTCAACTTATATGCAGAATAAATCATGCAAAATGCCAGACTGGATGAAACACAAGCTGGAATAAAGATTGCTGGGAAAAATATCAGCAACTTCAGATATGCTGATATTACCACTCTAATGGCAGAAAGTGATGAGGAACTAAAAAGCCTCCTGATGAGGGTGAAAGAAGATAGTGAAAAAACAAACAAACAAACAAACAAACTGGCTTTTAAAACTCAACATTCAAAAAGTGAAGATAAGGACATCTGATCTCATCACTTCATGGCAAATAGAAAGGATAAAAGTAGAAGCAGTGACAGATTTTCTTTTGGGGACCCTAAAATCACTGCAGATGGTGACTGCAGCCAGGAAATTAAAAGACACTTGCTTCTTGGAAGGAAAAACCTAGACAGCATATTAAAAAGCAGAGATGTCACTGTGCCAACAGAAATCCTTATAGTCAAAGCTATGGTTTTTCCAGTAGTCATGTATGGATGTGAGAGTTGAGCTGTAAAGAAGTCTGAGCACCAGAGAATTAATTCTTTCCAATTGTGGTGCTAGAGAAGAACTAGGGAGTCCCTTGTGTGGCAAGATCAAACCAGTCAATCCTAAAGAAAATCAACCCTGAATATTCATTTGAAGGACTGATGCTGAAACTGAAGCTCCAATACTTTGGCCACCTGATGTGAAGGACTGACTCAATGGAAAAGACCCTGACGCTGGAAAGATTGAAGGCAAAAGGAGAAGGGGGTAGCAGAGGATGAGATGGTTGGATATCATCACCAACTCAGGGGACATGTGTCTGAGCAAACTCCAGGAGGTAGTGAAGGAAAGGGAAAGCTGGCATGCTGCAGCCCATAGAGTTGTGGAGTCAGACACAGCTTAGTGACTGAACAACAACAACAAAATAACATAACCACATTTATTTAAGAATGTATTCCAATATCAAATTTCAAGTTTCAACAATGCAAAACTGCAATTAGTTTACACCAACCTATAAAAAACTAAGAAAAGCAGCAGTAGCAAGAGCCTATTTGCATTTCAGGAGCATATTTGAGTGGCTACTTCATTGATCCCAGCTTTCTAATTTTTATGTCTTCTAATTATATGTACTAAATATTTCCTTAATATCTCTTATAAACTGTTTTTGTTTTCTTTCAGCTTCATTTATTTAATATGAACTTGCATGTATAATGGATACATGGTTCTTCATATGAATATTTCTTTTCTTTACTCAGTTCTTCAGGCTTTCTATATTAACTGCCTTGGCATAGCTAACTTATTCCACATTTCTTTGCCTTTGAAATTGCAAGAGGGGTTTCCTGTGCTCTCTTGGCCTTTCCCACTTTCTTTCTTTTCTTTCTCTCCCCAGATTCTTCTGGGCAGAAATATCAAATAACTATGAAGACATCTGATATTTCCAGAGAGAGGATTTTCTTGTAGGGGAAAAAAAAAACTTTTTGGAAACAGGAAATCATTTTTAGTTGACCACATTAAGAGTTCCAAAACTAAAAGCCTTGGCAATTTTTATTTTATTGCTTTTTTGTGTTAGCATAATGTAGGCTTTCGTACTTAGTCTGGATGTCTTAGTTGGAATTATTCTTTAGAAAATGATACATATAAAATGTTCTGCAGATTGTAGCCTGATGTGTGTGCCAACAGTTCTACCTATCGATCATCTTCTGTGAAATAAGCAATACATATGAAACAATAGAGCTATATATTGCAAACAAATCTGGAATGATAAGCAGTGATGTGTAATGTAACACAAAGGAAATCCTTTTGGTATCCCATGAAGAATTGTTCTAATATATAATTCATTTGAATTTATGTGCTTGCTCTTGAATGCACACATCATTTTTTTATAAACCATTAAAATTTTAGAAGAAGACAAGGAATATGACAACACAGTTAATGTGCTAATTTTGTTTATATGGAAACAATTGAGAATAGCACTACTTTGACCCAAGTAACTCTGGGTTAAACCGTAGAATCTACATGAAACCCATTGAGATGTAATTGAGTCAAATGGATTTCATACATTCCTTTTCTGTCTTGCCTCTCTCTACTCAAAATGTAAATTGTCAAGTAACAGAAACATTATTGAATTACCTCTTTTACATTTTTTTTTATTTTTGGTTACATTGGGTAGGGATCATGAAGAAGATTGAAACACAGGTTAAGTGCTCATCATTTTTGAAAACCTATAAGTTCATTTTGCATATCTTGGGAAACTACAGGAAAGTCAAAGGTACATCAGCATTTCTTTTCTGCGTAAGCCATGCACCCTCTGGTGACCTGAGTTTGGACCTGGCTTATTTTTTTGAAATATTATTGTTGCCTCCATTATCTTGTAAAATCCTGACATCCCCTATTACAGTAATTTCTCTCTTAGCCTGACATTTTAAGTTTTAAAGAAAAAAAAAAACAAATTCAAGAAGAAAAAGGCCAGAATTTCCACTGAGCTTACCAAGAGGAAGAGTGGAGAATGAGATACTAGAGAAAAGGGAAAATTTTACTTTTCAATTTATATATCCTTTAAAACTTTCATGTTAATATTTTTAAATTGCATTTTACTACATACAATTATCACTTTTCCAATAAAGTTGCAAGAAAGAAACCCTGAGAAATCTGCTGCTTTATTGGATGATTAATATAAGGATGAACGGAAAGCAGATGCAGCTACTGTGGCTACTTGCATCCCAGTGGTTCAGTGATGCAGCAGATTTATGGCTGCATCTCATTTGTGAAGACCAACCTTCTCTTTGTTCAGGGTTTCTCTGGTGGCTCAGTAGTAAAGAACCCACCTACCAATGCAGGGGATGTGTTCCCTGGCTTGGTAAGATCCCTTGGGGAAAGAAATGGCAAAGCACTCTAGTATTCTTGCCTGGGAAATTCCAAGGACAGAGGTGACTGGCAGGTGGGGTTGCAAGGAGTCTGGCAGGATTTAGTGACTAAACAACTACAAGGAGAGAGTGGATGACTTTACACTGAAACACCTGCAGACTGAGCATCCTGGCATTGTTACTAGTGAGAGGAGCCACTCTAAGAGAATGTAGAGTCCAGGGCAGTGTAATCTGAAAAGAATACGATGCACAGATCAACTTCCTGATGCGACTCAGGGGAGTGCTGAACACGATTCTCTATAGAAATTTGCAGAGAACTTTGCCTCTCCTTCAGATCAGTCGCTCAGGCGTGTCCGACTCTTTGCGACCCCATGAACCGCAGCACGCCAGGCCTCCCTATCCATCACCAGCCCCGGAGGTCACTCAGACTCACATCCATCGAGTCAGTGATGCCATCCAGCCATCTCATCCTCTGTTGTCCCCTTCTCCTCCTGCCCCCAATCCCTCCCAGCATCAGAGTCTTTTCCAATGAGTCAACTCTTCACATGGGGTGGCCAAAGTACTGGAGTTTCAGCTTTAGCATCATTCCTTCCAAAGAAATCCCAGGGCTGATCTCCTTCAGAATGGACTGGTTGGATCTCCTTGCAGTCCAAGGGACTCTCAAGAGTCTTCTCTAACACCACAGTTCAAAAGCATCAATTCTTCGGCGCTCAGCCTTCTTCACAGTCCAGCTCTCACATCCATACATGACCACAGGAAAGACCATAGCCTTGACTAGGCGAACCTTTGTTGGCAAAGTAATGTCTCTGCTTTTGAATATGCTATCTAGGTTGGTCATAACTTTCCTTCCAAGGAGTAAGCGTCTTTTAATTTCATGGCTGCAGTCACCATCTGCAGTGATTTTGGAGCCCAGAAAAATAAAGTCTGATACTGTTTCCACTGTTTCCCCATCTATTTCCCATGTAGTGATGGGACCAGATGCCATGATCTTGTTTTCTGAATGTTGAGCTTTAAGCCAACCTTTTCACTCTCCACTTTCACTTTCATCAAGAGGCTTTTGAGTTCCTCTTCACTTTCTGCCATAAGGGTGGTATCATCTGCATATCTGAGGTTATTGATATTTCTCCCAGCAATCTTGATTCCAGCTTGTGTTTCTTCCAGTCCAGCACTTCTCATGATGTACTCTGCATATAAGTTAAATAAACATAGTGACAATACACAGCCTTGATGTACTCCTTTTCCTATTTGGAACCAGTCTGTTGTTCCATGACCAGTTCTAACTGTGCTTCCTGACCTGCATACAGATTTCTCAAGAGGCAGATCACTGACCTAGAGCCAGACATCCTGGAATGTGAAGTCAAGTGGGCCTTAGAAAGCATCACTACGAACAAAGCTAGTGGAGGTGATGGAATTCCAGTGGAGCTATTCCAAATCCTGAAAGATGATGCTATAAAAGTGCTGCACTCAATATGCCAGCAAATTTGGAAAACTCAGCAGTGGCCACAAGATTGGAAAAGGTCAGTTTTCATCCCAATCCCAAAGAAAGGCAATGCCAAAGAGTGCTCAGACTACCGCACAATTGCACTCATCTCACATGCTAGTAAAGTAATGCTCAAAATTCTCCAAGCCAGGCTTCAGCAATATGTGAACCGTGAACTTCCTGATGTTCAAGCTGGTTTTAGAAAAGGCAGAGGAACCAGAGATCAAATTGCCTCTCCTTACCCCACTGTATATTCCTATCATAGAGATCCCATCTGGAGTATTCACTACTGAATCTGCAATGTTTACAACATTTCAGGTGCTTGATGAATGTTAAAGAAGGAAAATATATGTGCTAAATTGCCCTATGGGGATGATCACACTAGCATCTAGCCTCTAAGGGACTCAGTGCCAAACTAAAGATTTTAGAGGTCATTTGATATAGCATTAGATGTATAGAGGTTTGTCCCAGGAAACGGCTGTCACAGGAATGGCTGCCTGGAGAGAAACTAGCAGTAACAGAACAATCGCAGAGAGCAGAGGGAAGTAGGAGAAGCAGGAGAAGACCATGTCGAGGTGCACCTTTTGCTAACTAGAATTGCCATGGAAAGCACCAGTCCCAAAAATGCCATACCCAGGTCTCTTCTAGGTCACAAAAGCTCTAAGTGGAAGATTTAGAATTGAAGGAACAAGAGTCAAAGATTAAGAAAGTAGGGGTGCCTCATGATTTGTCATTTAATTTAGTGCTATCTGGCACGTGCATTTTTGTGGATTCACTTTAGGCTTAACACATTCGCTAAGCCTCTTACCCCTCTGAGCCTTAGTTTTAAACATCCATAACTTCATTGTCAGCTCTTTAGGGTTTTACGGGAAGAACCAACTCACATGAGCTCAACCTACATAAGCCTGGGTTATACCAAAATCAATGATTCTACCACTGAAGATTTTTTAAGTGGTTTCACGCTAAGTTGCTTCAGTCGTGTCAGATTCTTTGTGACCCTGTAGCCTGCTAGGCTCTTCTGTCCATGGGATTCTCCAGACAAGAATACTGGAGTGGGTTGCCATGTCCTCCTCTAGGGGATCGTCCTGATCCAGGGATTGAACTCAGATCTCTTATATCTCCTGCAATGGCAGGCAGATCCTTTACCACTAGTGCCACCTGGGAAGCCCTTTTAAGCATCTACTAATGTTCAATACAAATAACTGTGAAAAGAAGAGAAGTGAAAAGCAAAGGAGAAAAGGAAAGATATACCTATTTGAGTGCAGAGCTTCAAAGAATAGCAAGGATAGATAAGAAAGCCTCCCTCAGCAATCAATGCAAATAAATAGATGAAAACAATAGAATGGGAAAGATTACTGATCTCTTCTAGAAAATTAGAGATACCAAGGGAACACTTCATGCAATGATGGGGACACAATAAAGGACAGAAATGGTATGGACCTAACAGAAGCAAAAGATATTAACAAGAGGGAGCAAGAATACACAGAAGAACTATACAAAAAAGAGCTTCACGACCCAGATAATTATGATGGTGTGATCACTCACCTAGAGCCAGACATCCTGGAATGTGAGGTCAAGTGGGCCTTAGGAAGTATCACTATGAACAAACCTAATGGAGGTGATGGAATCCCAGTTGAGCTATTTCAAATCCTGAAAGATGATGCTATGAACGTGCTGCACTCAATATGCCAGCAAGTTTGGAAAACTCAGCAGTGGCAACAGGACTGGAAAAGGTCAGTTTTCATTGCAATCCCAAAGAAAGGCAATGCCAAAGAATGCTCAAACTACCACACAATTCCACTCATCTCACACTCTAGTAAAGTAATGCTCAAAATTCTCCAAGCCAGGCTTTAGCAATATGTGAACAATGAACTTCCAGATGTTCAAGCTCGTTTTAGAAAAGGCAGTGGAACCAGAGATCAAATTGCCAACATCTGCTGGATCATTGAAAAAGCAAGAGAGTTCCAGAAGAACATTTATTTCTGCTTTATTGACTATGCCAAAGCCTTTGACTGTGTAGATCACAATAAACTATGGAAAATTCTGAAAGAGATGGGAATACCAGACCACCTGACCTGCCTGTTGAGAAACCTATATGCAGGCCAGGAGGCAACAGTTAGAACTGGACATGGAACAACAGACTGGTTCCAAATAGGAAAAGGAGTACATCAAGGCTGTATATTGTCACCTTGCTTATTTAACTTATATGCAGAGTGCATCATGAAAAACGCTGGGCTGGAGGAAGCAAAAGCTGGAATCAAGATTGCCGAAAGAAATATCAGTCACCTCAGATATGCAGATGACACCAACCTCCTGGCAGATTGCAAAGAAGAACTAAAGAGCCTCTTGATGAAAGTGAAAGAAGAGAGTGAAAAAGTTGGCTTAAAGCTCAACATTCAGAAAACTAAGATCATGGCATCCAGTTGCCTCACTTCTTGGCAATAGATGGGGAAATAGTGGAAACAGTAGCTGACTTTATTTTGGGGGCTCCAAAATCACTGCAGATGGTGACTGCAGCCACTAAATTAAAAGACGCTTACTCCTTGGAAGGAAAGTTATGACCAACCTAGACAGCATATTAAAAATCAGAGACATTACTTTACCAACAAAGGTCCACCTATACAAAGCTATGGTTTTTCCAGTGGTCATGTATGGATGTGAGAGTTGGACTATAAAGAAAGCTGAGTGCCAAAGAATTGATGCTTTTGAACTGTGGTGTTGAAGAAGACTCTTGAGAGTCCCTTGGACAACAAGGAGATCCAACCAATCCATCCTAAAGGAGATCAGTCCTGGGTGTTCATTGGAAGGACTGATGCTGAAGCTAAAACTCCAGTACTTTGGCCACCTGATGCAAAGAGCTGACTCATTTGGAAAGACCCTTATGCTGGGAAAGATTGAAGACAGGAGGTGAAGGGGACGACAGAGGATGAGATGGTTGAATGGCATCACTGACTCAATGGACATGAGTTTGAGTAAACTCCAGGATTTTGTGATGGACAGGGAGGCCTGGTGTGCTGCAGTTCATGGAGTTGAAAAGAGTCAGACACGACCAAGTGACTGAACTAACTAATTATAAAAGAGAATGTCTAACTATGGTTCAGAGTGTCCCATTTTATAATTTTGTTTTCCTTGGGGAGGCTCTCCTGGCAGCAAACTGTACTTGTCTTCATTTTTCCCAGCTCGCTACCTCAGGCTGGGCACCTCTGTTGAGAAAAGACCCATCTATGTAAGGGTTGTTTTAATTATATTACAGTGAAATTCATGCCAGGAATAGCCGGGATTCATGGGCTCCTACAGCAGGTGCTGTGAGTGGATTTCCTGATGAAGAGCCAGATTCCCCTGAAAGAAGGTTACCAAGTACAAGAAAAGGAAGTGTTGCCAGCTATTAATAGAATGACAATCCTTGCACACAGGTGTTGCCAGGCAAAGTCATGTTTATCCAAGACCATTGTTAACCAAAGGGCTTGGACTGCCTACTGAAAATTACAGCCTCAGAGCTTCCTTGGACTGTGCCAGAAGCATCTTTCCCAAGATCAGTGTTTTCAGTGCACCAGTTTAAACCTTTTCTGTCCTTTATCCTTCAGTTTAGTCACTCAGTAGTGTCCGACTCTTTGCGGCCCCATGAATATCAGCATGCCAGGCCTCCGGGTCCATCACCAACTCCTGGAGTTCACTCAAACTCATATCCATCGAGTCAGTGATGCCATCCAGCCATCTCATCCTCTGTCATCCCCTTCTCCTCCTGCCCCAATCCCTCCCAGCATCAGAGTCTTTTCCAATGAGTCAGCTCTTCGCATGAGGTGGCCAAAGTACTGGAGTTTCAGCTTTAGCATCATTCCCCCAAAGAAAACACAGGACTGATCTCCTTTAGAATAGACTGGTTGGATCTCCTTACAGTAGTTACTCTTTTTCACTGAAATACAACACCTTTACACATAAAAATACATCTTGGAGATTGTGAGTGGCTGGACCATTGGCAATACATTCACAGAATCAATTGAAGAAAATAAAAGTAATTTATAAAATAAATTTATTATCAAATCTTACACAACAGTGTCTGATTTCTTCCAAGGGAGCTGGATACCAATGTCAAACTCTGTGTGCTGAAATTTCTTGCTGCTAACAGTAACATGTTATCTTTTTTCAGCCACTGATGGTGACATGATCCTGTTTGTTTGTTTGTTTGTTTAATATTTCTTTATTTGACTGAGTTGGATTATAGTTGCAGCATAAGGAATACTTATAGTGTTATGAGGATCTTCGATTGCAACACACAGCACTCTGGGCTTAGTTTCTCTGGAGCATGTGGATTTTAGTTCCTGGACCAAGGATCAAACCCATGTACTCTGCATTACAAGATGGATTATTAACCACTGAACCACCAGGGAAGCCTCCTGTTCTGTTTTATAATGAAAATTCTGGAAGATACAGAAAATTAGAATTAAAAAGGAAAAAAGCATCCATGATTTTAGAGTCTCCAATAACTATATTGATGTATTTGTCTGGGAAAACCTATTTTCTGTGTTTGTACTTCGTGTTTTCTCAGCAGTTATCTGTTAATATTTATGGAGCATGTGTTAGACATGATACCTCTACATTGTCTACATATAACTTTATTTTATCCTCACCCCAATCCTACAAATCAGATACTCTATTTTACAAATGACGAAACTGAAGTTCAGAGAAGTTCAGGAAAAACTCCATACCACACAGTAAAGAAAAGACTGAGATTCAAACCCAGATCTGATTCCAACCATCACTTGTTAGCCTCTACTGTTTACTGCCAATACTGTAAGGGAGGTCACAAACACAGACATACTTGAAGATGGATCATCCACTAACCACCACTTTTTTTAAGTAGGGGAAAAAAACTGTTACATTCTCTGAAATTTGTTAATCTATGTATTTATGGTTAAATTTAACAAGGCTGTAGACCCCTGAGACCAAGATGTCCTCCTAAAATAAATGTCGCCTTTCAGAATCAGAGACCTTTGGCAATCCTCCCCAAGCCACATGTGCTCATTTGTAACATATGTAGCAGTAAACAGATGTGCAGACATTGCAGAGCACAGAGAAGCTTGTGTTGGAGATTGTTTGTCCCAAACTTGGCATTTAAATTCTCTGGGGAAATATTAAGTCATTGAAGCTATACACAGTTCTAAGAACACAAGAGGTTTTAATATATTTTAAACTAATGGACGATTATCAAGAAACACAAGGCAGTCCAAACATGTTTAATTTAAGGTGGACTAGTGTCACTGATGACTGCAGCCATGAAATTAAAAGACGCTTACTCCTTGGAAGGAAAGTTATGACTAACCTAGATAGCATATTGAAAAGCAGAGACATTACTTTGCCAATGAAGGTTCGTCTAGTCAAGGCTATGGTTTTTCCTGTGGTCATGTATGGATGTGAGAGCTGGACTGTGAAGAAAGCTGAGCACCGAAGAATTGATGCTTTTGAACTGTGGTGTTGGAGAAGACTCTTGAGGGTCCCTTGGACTGCAAGGAGATCCAACCAGTCCATTCTGAAGGAGATCAGCCCTGGGATTTCTTTGGAAGGACTGATGCTAAAGCTGAAACTCCAGTACTTTGGCCACCTTATGTGAAGAGTTGACTCATTGGAAAAGACTCTGATGCTGGGAGGGATTGGGGGCAGGAGGAGTAGGGGACAACAGAGGATGAGATGGCTGGATGGCATCACTGACTCGATGGACATGAGTCTCAGTGAACTCTGGGAGTTGGTGATGGACAGGAGGCCTGGCGTGCTGCGATTCATGGGGTCGCAAAGAGTCAGACACGACTGAGTGACTAATCTGATCTGAGTGTCACTGAATTCAGATTTTCCTGATTGCAGGCGTATTGATACATAGTTTAGCTTGGGCTCAGGCTTTAGGCAGCATATGTTGAAGATCTCCTCTGTACCAATAGTTGTTCTTTGCCTCAGTTTTTCCAAAAAGTTTACCTAATGATACTTCAGAGCTCTGTTGTGAACAGGAGTAAATGAACCATGAAATGTCTGGAACTATGCCTGCTCAGAGTTTGCATTTAAGAAGCATTAGCAATTCAACACTGGATGAGTCAAAGGAATCCATAACTTGTGAATATATTATTTTCTAATTTCAATGGATTTTGTACAGTGTTTCTTTTTCATCTTGCAGTACATGATTGAAAATTCAAGAAAAACTTTAAACATACTTAATTCAAAACCATTGCTCCTAGACTTTGATCTTGCTGTCCTTTATGGCACACTTGCTTAGTCTTCATGATTTCATTTCACATTAAGAGGTCTCTCATGCTTTTTCTTGTTTTACATCAATTGCCAAGTCACTTGAAGTACTAATCCTATGCTTTTGTTATGTTTATCAGCCTTGTGTCTCTATGATCTCTCAGTATGAGTCATTTTTTTCTCTATCATTTTAATAATTTATCCAAACTCCAAATCACAGGTTTAAAACTATAAAGCTGAAATGATCAAGTACGGAAAAAAGAAAGCTATTAAGCCAAACGAGCATTAGCAAATCAGAAAAGATGGTTCTAAACCCCAGAGCTGTCCAATTAGTCAGTGAGACACTGTGTGAATCACTTGTGATTCCCTCATTTAGCTTCTCCATCTGTAAAATAAAGATCATAACATCTGTCAGGCCTCCCTCCAAGGGTATTGTGAAATAAAATATTATATGTGGAAGTCCCTTGTAAATTCTATAATCTGAGGGTTTGGAAGCTTGTTTATTTAAAACTTCACAATGAGAGATAAGTGAAAGTTCTCTATAAGCGGTGTAGCACATATGTTACACATGACTTTGTATGAGAGCTTATTTATTTAATCCTTCAAGATGGAGGCACTGTGGTGTGATTTGGCGTTTTAAAACATTGTGCAGGCTTTCCATGAAAGGCAGTCTACAACACTAAGTAGAATCTGATAAAGGCCCAGTATGCAGTCTTGGAAGTTATGTACTGTAGGTGTCCAGAGAAGGAAATGAGAACCAGAGACTGACTGGGCTCTTCAGGGAACATATATAAAGAGGCGGGTTTTTGACTTCAGCATGGGATGTTGGTCGGTTGAAATAAACAGAGAACTGAAGTTGGGGTTCCAGATGGAGGAACAACTTGAGTGAACATATACAGTAGAAGCGCACAAAGGCTGAACAATGGACTGGCAGCAGTGCAGAGGAGCTTTCCTGTAGGAAGCAGTGGGAGATGAAACTGGCAAGACTGAGCTGGTCTAAATGGAATGCCAGAGGAATGATATACTTTGTTAACCCAGCACATTTAAAGGGAAAGCCACTGAAAGGGTTCTGAGCAGGAGAACGATGTGGTAAAAACTGTGAACTCTAGCTTCAGACTAATCAGTTTCCAGTCCAAACTGACCTATTAGCCAATATTTTCTTAGGCAACACTTACTGGACATGCATGGTGAAATGGAAAAAGTATGATTCTGGGAGTCCAGGCGGGCCTGAGGAATGAGGCCTCTTTTCTGGACCTACCTTCGGCCAGCATGGCCAGCAAAGCCATCTTATAGCCTGGCTCTTTTCCATTGCTTCTGGAACAGCTTGGCCACATCTTTATTTCATTGAATTTCTATCAGCATTCCTCTAGGGTAAGAGCACAGAAACAGGTTAAAAGATATTTTCTCCTGAAAGTCTTCAAAAAGGTTCCAAACTGTCCTGTCTGCTATTAATTCTTTTTCCATTCCTTTATTGCCCAATCGTCTTTAGTTCGTCATGTTGCCTCTCAGCATGGAGTGTGTTTCTACATCACAATTAGAAACACATGATGGCATTTAAATGACCGTTTCCTGTCCAGGTTCATCATTAAAATGCCCTTTGTTGCTAACAAATTCCAACTCATATTAAAGCTATTTTAACATCAGATATAGTCTTAATACTTAAAATTATCCTCAGTCAACCTTGTGTTCAGTTCAGCTCAGTTCAGTCGCTCAATTGTGTCCGACTCTTTGCAACGCCATGGACTGCAGCACGCCAGGCCTCCTTGTCCATCACTTTGTGTACAGAGTTGGAAATTTATTTTTGTATCTACTGTGGCTTATGTCTATTGCATTTGGCCAGAAAGAAAAATATTTGGTTCTAAAGCTATTTGTGGGTCCCATATTGATTATTTGGGTACTGACATACTAGCAGTAAGATTTTTCTTTCCTTTTCTTTCTTTTTTATTAGGAAAAATAAAATCATTCTACACATTTGCCTTCATTTTCTCAAAACTGGGAATAGGAGTGAATTTGAGTTTTCACATATACTTTAATTTTTATCTCAGTTTCCTGAGAATGGAAGAAACCTGACAAGTGTAGATTCTGAATGAGCATTAGTTAAACCATGCTCCACAAAACCTATCTGGTAGACAAAAGGCAAGTCTGCAGTAACTACTAAGCCAGCAAAGAAGTCTGAGGAGAGTCAATAAAGTTATTAACAAGGTATCCATCCCACTGAAGTAGAAATATGAGGAGCCTAAAATGGCCACAGTAGAGAAATGAGGATCACAGTTTCTAAGTTTCTATTTATTCTTTCTCATATAACTTGAAGTAAGTTGTCTCACCTTCAAGAATGTGTTTGTATTTTACTTTTCACATTATAAAATGATATAGACACTCTATGTCCCAAATAAGAATGGTCTATCTAGGGATTAGTTTGAAGTCCTCAGGAAATAAACACTAAACAATGGTAGAAATGCATGATGGTGGTTTATGAGTCTGGAAACCTTGATAATATGATTACCATCTGAGTTTTAAAATTGTTATAAAATAAGAACAGACTTAGAACATCATTACTATGAAATTATTCCCTATGCCTGTTCATCAGTAACATTTTACAAATATAAAGTGATGTTTCAAGATATTCTAGAATGTTTACTTTCTAGTTTATTATTATTACACTTAAAACATCCAGGGGTAAAATCATGTGGAACTAGACATCAAGGTGTTCAATATATGTCCCTGGTTTTTCTATAGTTTGATTGTGGTCTGTCATGAGCTCTCTCTCTTTGGAGAATTATTTACACAAGCCCATTCCTTCTCAAACAAAGATTTGAGGTAATTAAAAGGGATTTTTTAAAATATAAAACAACACATTCCTACTAAGAAAATTAGAATTCATTACTGAAATGAGATGATAAAAATCTAAAACTATCTCTTGCCACTTTTTGAAAGTTATAGTTTTATAAATTACATTTTCAAAGCCAGCACTTCTCCAAGATGATGAAGCAAAATGAAAACTGAATGTTTTAAATCAAAGAAAGAATGCTTGTGGTAGAGAGGGAGAAGTAGGGAAAGCATATTAGTCCTCAGAACTATTCTTAATTACAACTACAGTTAATTCTAATCCTTTATACATGTCATTAATACACATACAATATCAATTCTGCATATGTCTATGGTGCTATCCAATGACACAAGATATTGTCACTGCTTATAGCCAAATGGGAGAAATAAGTGAATGTGTGTATTTGCCTGTATATGTGCAATAGTATGAGGATGGGCATGTAAATATCAGAACACATTTTAGGAAACACAAGAGTAAGAGAGCGTTTTAATATACTGTCCAGATATGTAATCATATGGGAAACTGGAGACAAACATTTTTCAAACTAGATAGTTCACAGAAAAAGTGAGATTTCATGGTTCAGGAGAGTAGGAAAGTGACTTAGCAAAAAGAAAGTAAAGAAATACCATGTGTTACATACCTCTGTGTGACCCATCAGAGCATTCTTTTTTTATTTCTATCTGCCTCAAAAAAGGGGCTGCTTTGACTCCATTAAAGGGCCCTGGTGTATTCTGGCTTCTGGATAAGTTTGAGTTTATTTCTTCTGTTCTCCATTCCTCAACACTTTGGCATTAAGAGTGGTAACATCTCACTGTTGCTGGTCCCCATTCCTGCCCTATTTGTGGTGATCCACTTTTGCTCCAGACAAACTTTTATTATCTGTCACTTTGTAAATAAATGCTCATTCAAAGATCTTTTTTCTGCTGGGAACTTCACTGATACATTGGTTGGTACCAGAAGTGGCTCCAGGAAACATACTCCTTGAACTGAGACTCTGGGATTAACACATCATATATTGGAGAAAGACTAGGATAAAACTCTTTGCTGGGGGTGTAAGGTAGGGATGAAGTGAAGTGGAAGTTGCTCAGTCGTGTCCAACTCTTTGTGACTCCATGGACTATACAGTCCATGGAATTCTCCAGACCAGAATACTGGGGTGCATAAGCTAAGCTAAGTCGCTTTAGTTGTGTCCCGACTCTGTGAAACCCCATAGACGGCAGCCCACCAGGCTCCGTCATCCCTGGAATTCTCCAGGCAAGAGTACTGGAGTGGGTTGTCATTTCCTCCAATGCATGAAAGTGAAAAGTGAGAGTGGAGTCGCCAACAGTCGTATCCGACTCTTAGCGACTCCATGGACTGCAGCCTATCAGGCTCCTCCATCCATGGATTTTCCAGGCAAGAGTACTGGAGTGGTGTGCCATTGCCTTCTTCGACTGGGGTGCATAGCCGTTCCCTTCTCCAGGGGATCTTCCCAACCCACAGATTGAACCCAGGTATCCCGCATTACAGGAAGATTTTTTACCAGCTGAGCCACAAGAGAAGCCCAAGAATATTGGAGTGGGTAGTCTATCCCTTTTCCAGTGTATCTTCCCAATCCAGCAATTGAACCATGGTCTCCTGCATTACAGACATATTCTTTGCCAACTGAGCTACCAGCTGAGGTAAGGATAATGGTTGGCATATTGTAGCCTTGTAAATTTTCAAGTTACCACTGTGGTTGCATGAGATAAAGAGCTAGCAGAGATCAAGTGACAATTAAGATTTTAAAGCTTCTTTCTACAGTCCTAGAGAATATTGTCAACTGAAAAAAAAAAAAACACAGCCTAAAAGTTGAGAGTTATGTTTTATTAGGCAGACAGAACTGAGGACTAAAGCCTTTCAGATAGCTCTGAGGGACTGCTCCAAAGAAGTAAAGGAGGAGTCAGGATATATCAGAGTTTTTACAACAAAGATCAGGTAGGCAGAACATCAAAAGCTTACTGTTAATTAAAGAAAACCAGATATCTCAAGTTAAGGAATCTGGCATTTTTCTATGTATGGGAAGATGAAAGAGTCTGGGCTCACTGAAATTCCTTTGATATGCGCCTCAGCTATCTAGTTCCAGTATTCTGTGCTTTCTGATCCTGAGATTCCTCAGGGTGTATCGTTAGGGATGGCTGCACTGTGATGGCTTGATGGCTGCAATATCCTTTGTTTATGGATATGGCAGGCAACAAGTTTTCATTGCCAGTATCAACAGGGGAAAAGAGAATGAAAACTATGAACAAGTAATTACAAATGCCCACAGGAAGTCAGAAGTTTTCCTGAGTCACTTTGAAGGAACTGTTCTTTCCTATAGTCACTCAGAAGATATAGATAATCAAGCTCATAGCATGACTATAAAGGTTGTAGGGCCATAGTACTAATTATAAATCAGACTGGCCAGATCTTCTGTGGTAGGAGAAAGTCAGTCATCGAACAACAGAACCGTGAAACACAGTTTTGAAAAAAACAATAGAACTATGCCTCATTGGATGGGACGTTTTGGAAAATATAGATTAAGAATTTCATCCATATGAAGTGAATCTCTAGATTTTTTTTGAATCCTTGATTCAGAAGCAAATATTGACTTTCCTCACATTCACCCCCTCCACTGGGTTTATAATAGATTAGAGCCCAGCATAGCCTGTTCTGAGGAACACAAGAGCCTATTTATAAAAAGGAAGAATGAAGTTTCAAGTCATCCTGCCAGGTAGAAAAATCCTCATCCAGCAGAAGTGCTTGCAGAAGCCAAGGGAACATGGAATTGGATGGTGGAAATAGACCTTTGTGATAATCAGTTTATGCAGTGGCTGGCTACAAAAGGAAAATTCAGATGCAGCATTTTATGGTATTTTTTTAAACTCTTTTCCCCATTAGTTCCTTATATGAAAAATAGCAGAAGTGGTTAACATTTTCAGACTTTGAGAATGAATATGATGATTGACATTATCCCATAATGATATAATAGCTGGTGAGACTTTGTTCTTACTTGTTGCAGACAAAGGCTTTCCAACTAGACAAAGACAACATTGGGTGCTGAGAGGCAAAAAGAACTGACTTCTTTGGTATTCCAATAAAAAGTTTCCCATACCCTCTGACTTTCGGTCAATGGGGAGCATAGCATGCATGCGGTAGGAAGCAGGAAAGAGAGTGATGGAAGGGAACTTCCTCTGTTGGCTCCTTTCTGGTGGAGTTAGGTAGGGCTGGCTATACTCTCAATGGGAAAAAAAAAAAAAAAACAAACCCTGCTCCTCCCCAGGTGATCTTCTCTTCTCATGACTTTTCCTGCCGAGTCTTCCTTTTAGCTCTCAGCACCCGCGTGGGGTAGGAGAGGGGAGTAAGAGTTCCGTAGTGGGTGGTCCTAGAACCACCAGTTGTTTCCTAAACCCCATTCACACCTTGGTCATCAGTCCCTTTGTAAATAAACCTGCCTTAAGTTACTCTGTGTGAGTAGGCCATCTGTTTCCTGTGAGGAAGGACCCTGACTGACACTCAGATGTCTGATAACAAACATGCCAAAACCAACTTTAGAATATGCAGAGGCAAATTTGGCAAACTTCCCTGTCAAAAAAAAAAAAAAAAAAAGTGTTCACTAAGAATTTTCCTCTACTTTGTATCTTTTTTTTTTTGAAAAGACATCACTGAGTCATCTAACCATTTCTGAAATACTAATGTTCTCCACGAGGGCTGCCAAATGCCCAGATCATGGAATGCCTGGAATTTAGAATAATGCTTTGGAAGGTTTTAGTGAAGGTAATCTCTTCTAGAAACCTTAAAAATCTACTAATACAGAACCATGTACCATACCAATTCATACAAAATATTTACCATAATTACCCTTAAAATTTCTCTTCTCATTTTACTCTGGAGTACTGAGTCTAAATAAGCATGATATCATCATGTAACTCATGAGAATTTTCAAGTAGTGATGGTGGATTTTTACTGATCCATGATCCCTCTTGTTTATTTCTCTCTGGTGACTAACGGTGAGTAATCTGGGAAGGTAACCCACCTGCAATTAGGTTTCCTATCTCATTACCTATCTACAAGTGGGCTAACCAACCATAGCAAAGACTAGAAACACATTCCAAGTAATTAAAATCCATTAGGTTTGCTTGCTCTTACCTAAAAGTCTAAAACAAAACAGCAAGCAAAAATAAAGGACGATAACATTTTCCTAAGCTGGAATCAGGTTGGTTGTTTTTCATTTGTTGTCTGACAGATTCATTAATTCAGCCAACATTTGAATATCAACAAGGTGATGAAGAAATAGAAAAAATTATTCATGAATCTTCTTTTGGGGGGAGTTTCTAGTTCAGTTGTGCTTAGTGCTTAGTTGCTCAGTGGTGTCCGACTCTTGGGAACCTCATGGGACTGTAGCCCTCTGTCCATGAGGACAGGCTCCTCTGTCCATGGGACTCTCCAGGCAAGATTACTGGAGTGGGTTGCCATTTCTTTCTTCATTCTAGTCCAGTTGGGAGGAAACAATTATAAGTAACATAGTAAGGGTAAACCATATACACACATAGGAGGGGCAACCTTACAAGTCAGGTTGGAGATGGTCCAGAGAATCTTCTTAGAGGCATTACATAAGAGAAATGTTTTGGAGAAGAAACAGATTTAGACAGACTAAGAAAGGGGAAAAGGATATTCCCATGAAACACAGACAAAGGTGCAAAGACCTGAAAGAGCATGATGCGTTCAGGGAACCGCCAGCCCTACTTTAAAGTTGGAGAAAAGGATGAGTATGGAAAGGTGACTAGTCATGAAACAAGAGAAACAGAAATGAATAAGGTCACAAAATCTGGAACAAGGCTACAAACTTTGCCCTTCATACAGAAAGTTGTAGGGCTATATTATTTAGAATACCAGTGGTTGTGAGTGTAGTAGCTATACCCTAATACAAAATAAAAAGTTTTACAAAATGCCCCATAGGGGCACAATAAATGTCACTGCCCTTAGACTCCTTTGTACACCACAAGGTACTGACGAAGATGAGAGGTTTCCATCCTAGCATTTGAAGCAAGAGTTCTGAGATTCATCCAGATTGAAACATTTCAGGCCACAACCCACCTTAAACCAAACAGGG
Source organism: Tragelaphus eurycerus (assembly GCA_935064755.1). Classification (NCBI taxonomy): domain Eukaryota; kingdom Metazoa; phylum Chordata; class Mammalia; order Artiodactyla; family Bovidae; genus Tragelaphus; species Tragelaphus eurycerus. Next base: position 38,239,500 of record CAKXYN010000012.1, read on the forward strand.
TTCACCCCTGGGAGTGGGAAAATTTCCAGTGAGGCATGTATGTCAAATTCTCCAAACATAATTATTTCATGAGTAACATGATTACCTTCTTTATAACACTACATTTTACTAAAAAAGCTCAACTAGTGCTGTCTTAGAGAGACTTTACATTTTTCCACTGTAGTGAGTCAGATAGTCAAGTGATCCTAAATCCTGGAGAAGAGAGTGGCACATTATAAACCAACCAGAATTTCATCATGTTATTTACGTTAATTAGGCATAGTGGGCACCAAAATTCCAATCCCTGTTCTTTTCTAAGAAATTGGTTGAGAACTTTTACCCAGAATAAGTGTGACCAGAAACATTGTCACAGAATCTAGTATGCATCCTTTGAGTGTGGGTTGTGCATTATTCTGTATTGGCTAGTTCATGCTGAGATGTCCACATTTTACTTCTGGCATTTATTACTGATTTCCTACTTTTCTCTAGGTTTTCTTCAACCTATAGTCTTTGAGGATGTCATCTTTGTCATTTGATTTCTTGAAGACCTTGCTTCCCTCTAACCTGCTTTGCACCATGGGGCCAGTGCCCTTTCCACACATTTGCTTTGGTGGCTGCATTCCTCCTGGGGTGAAATGGTAGACTCATTTTAAGCCCATTTTGTGAGAATTTATTTTTTGTTGGCATTGTTTACAGTACTTTGATGTGTGAAGAAAAAGAAAGCTAAACACAAAAAAGATGAAGCTACTCTTGACCATCATTTATTATATAAGATTGTATAGAATATATCTCTACTAACTTTGTGAATGTCTAAATTAATGCTTGTTGAAGTTCATTTCACATTTGTATTAATAAGAGATTATTTTCTTCCTTTTCAAAACTGACTACTTTGGTTTTCGTTGTTTCTTAATGTTGATCTGTACTGGACAGGACTGATTAACCTCTTCCCAGGTATTGTTCAACTTCTAACAATGTTTGGGTTAACTCTAAATGTGTTTGATACTGATTATGTATTCATTGCAATATCTTCTCCAGGAAATAAATTTCTTAAGGTGACTTTAGTATTTTTCTTGTCAACTATTCTATATACTTTCTAGTGCTTAGAAGGCCAGATTGTCAGTGAGTATCCAATAAATAATTGATCGGACATAACTTGAAAACCAAGTTGGGAAAAGTGCTATTAACCACAGTCTTTTTTTTTTTTTTTTTTTGATAAATGTTGAAATCAAGTATTTTATCTAAAGATGAACTCAGTTAGTTCAGTTCAGTTGCTCAGTCATATCTGACTCTTTGTGACTCCATGGACTGCGGCACATCAGGCCTCCCTATCCATCACCAACTCCTGGAGTATCCTCAAACTCTAGTGCATCGAGTCCTCCAACCATCTCAACCTCTGTCATCCCCTTCTCTTCCCACCTTCAACCTTTCCCAGCATCAGGGGCTTTTCAAATGATCAGTTCTTCGCATCAAGTGGCCAAAGTATTGGAGTTTCAGCTTCAGCATCAGTTCTTCCAATAAATATTCAGGACTGATTTCCTTTACAATGGACTGGTTGGATTTCCTTGCAGTCCAAGGAACTCTTAAGAGTCTTCTCCAACACCATGGTTCAAAAGCATCAATTCTTCTGCATTCAGCTTTTTTTATACTCCAATTCTCACATTGACACATGACTACTGGAAAACCATAGCTTTGATGGACTAGATGGACCTTTGTTGGCAAAGTAATGTCTCTGCTTTTTTAATATGCTCTCTAGGTTGTTTATCGGAGAAGGCAATGGCAACCCACTCCAGTACTTTTGCCTGGAAAATCCCGTGGACGGAGGAGCCTGGTAGGCTGCAGTCCATGGGGTTGCACAGAGTCGGACATGACTGAAGCGACTTAGCAGCAGCAGCTAGGTTGTTTATAGCTTTTCTTTCAAGGAGCAAGCATCTTTTAATTTCATGGCTGAAGTCACCATCCGCAGTGATTTTGGAGCCCAAGAAAATAAAGTCAGCAACTGTTTCCACTGTTTCCCCATCTATTTGCCATGAAATAATGGGACCACATGATATAATATTAGCTTTCTGAATGTGGAGTTTTAAGCTAACTTTTTCACTCTCCTCTTTCACTTTCATCAAGAGGCTCTTTGGTTCGTCTCCACTTTCTGCCATAAGGGTGGTGTCATCTGCATATCTGAGGTTATTGATATTTCCCCTGGCAATCTCGATTCCAGCTGGTCTGTCCAGCCCAGCGTTTCTCATGATGTACTCTGTAATAAGTTAAATAAGCAGAGTGACAATATATAGCCTTGACATACTCCTTTCCCGATTTGAAACCAGTCTCTTATTCCATGTCCAGTTCTAACTGTTGCTTCCTAACCTGCATACAGATTTCTCAAGAGGCAGGTCAGGTGGTCTGGTATTACCATCTCTTTTAGAATTTTCCACAGTTTGTTGTGATTCACATAGTCAGAGGCTTTGGTGTAGTCAATAAGGCAGAAGTAGATGTTTTCTGGAACTCTTGTGCTTTTTCAATGATCCAACGGATGTTGGCAAGGTGATTTCTGGTTCCTCTGCCTTTTCTAGATCCAGCTTGAATATCTGGAAGTTCATGGTTTCTGTACTGCTGCAGCCTGGCTTGGAGAATTTTGAGCATTACTTTACTAGCATGTGAAATGAGTGCAATTGTGAGGTAGTTTGAGCATTCTTTGGGATTGCCTTTCTTTGGGATTGTAATGAAAACTGACCTTTCCTAGTCCTGTGGCCACTGCTGAGTTTTCCAAACTTGCCTGCATATTGAGAGCAGCACTTTCACTGCATCATTTTTTAGGATTTGAAATAGCTCAACTGGAATTCCATCACCTCTACTAGCTTTGTTTGTAGTGATGCTTCCTAAGGCCCACTTGGCTTCGCATTCCAGGATGTCTGGCTCTAGGTGGATGATCATGCCATTGTGATTATCTGAGTTGTGAGGGTCATTTTTGCATAGTTCTTCTGTGTATTCTTGCCACCTCTTCTTAATATCTTCTGCTTCTGTTAGGTCCATACTATTTCTGTCCTTTATTGAGCCAAACTTGCATGAAATGGTCCCTTGGTATCTCTGATTTTCTTGAAGAGATCTCTAGTCTTTCCCATTCTATCATTTTCCTCTTTTTCTTTGCACTGATCACTGAGGAAGGCTTTCTTATCCCTCCTTGCTATTCTTTGGAACTCTGTATTGAGATGCTTATATCTTTCCTTTTCTCCCTTGCTTTTGGCTTCTCTCCTTTTCACAGCTATTTGTAAGGCCTCCCCAGACAGCCATTTTGATTTTTTGAATTTGTTTTTCTTGGGGGTTATCTTGATCATTGTCTCCTGTACAATGTCATAAACCTCCATCCATAGTTCTTCAGTCACTCTATCAGATCTCATCCTTGAATCTATTTCTCACTTCCCCTGTATAATCATAAGGGATTTGATTTAGGTCATACCTGAATGGTCTAGTGGTTTTCCCTACTTTCTTCAATTTAAGTCTGAATTTGGCAATAAGGAGTTCATGATCTGAGCCACAGTCAGCTCCTGGTCTTGTTCTTGCTGACTGTATACAGCTTCTCCATCTTTGGCTGCAAACAACATAATCAATCTGATTTTGGTATTGACCATCTGGTGATGTCCATACGTAGAGTCTTCCTTGGAGTTGTTGGAAGAGGATGTTTGCTATGACCAGTGCATTCTCTTGGCAAAACTCTATTAGCCTTTGCCCTGCTTCATTCTGTATTCCAAGGCCAAATATACCTGTTGCTACAGGTATTTCTTCACTTCCTACTTTTGCATTTCAGTCCCCAATAATGAAAAGGACATATTTTTTGGATATTAGTTCTAGAAGTTCTTGTAGGTCTTCAAGAAGTAGAAGTGAAATCGCGAGGTCATATTTGACTCTTTGAGACCCCATGGACTGTAGCCTATTACGCTCCTCTGTTCATGGGATTTTCCAGGCAAGAGTAATGGAGTGGGTTGCCATTTCCTTCCCCAGAGGATCTTCCTGACTCAGGGATCAAACCCAGGTCTCCTGCACTGTAGGCAGACGGACACTTTATCATCTGAGCCACCAGAGCCTTTTCTTCATAGAACCATTCAACTTCAGCTTCTTCAGCATTACTGGTTGGGGTATAGACTTGGATTACTGTGATACTGAATGGTATCTGTTTGCCTTGGAAAAAACAGATCATTCTGTCATTTTTGAGACTGCATCCAAGTACTGCAGTTTGGAATCTTTTGTTGACTATGATGGCTACTCCATTTCTTCTAAGGGATTCTTGCCCACAGTAGTAGATAGAATGGTCATCTGAGTTCAATTCACACATTCCAGTCCATTTTAGTTCACTGATTCCTAAAATGTCAATCTTCACTCTTGCAATCTCTTGTTTGACCACTTCTAATTTGCCTCGATTCATGGACCTAACATTCCAAGTTCTTATGTAATATTGCTCTTTACACCATCGGACTTTACTTCCATCACCAGTCACATCCACAACTGGGTGTTGTTTTTGCTTTGGTTCCATCTCTTCATTCTTTCTGGATTTATTTCTCCACTCATCTTCAGTAACATATTGGGCACCTACTGACCTGAAGAGTTCATCTTTCACTGTCCTTCTTATACTGTTCATGGGGTTCTCAAGGCAAGAATACTAAGTGGTTTGCCATTCCCTTCTCCAGTGGCCCACATTTTGCCAGAACTCTCCACCAGGACCTGTGCATCTTGGGTGGCACTATACCACATGACATAAGATTGCCAGGAGAAATATCAATCACCTCAGATATGCAGATGACACCACCCTGATGGCAGAAAGTGAAGAGGAACTAAAAAGCCTCTTGATGAAAGTGAAAGAGGAGCATGAAAAAGTTGGCTTAAAGCTCAACATTCAGAAAACAAAGATCATGGCATCTGGTCCCATCACTTCATGGGAAATAGGTAGGGAAACAGTGGAAACAGTGTCAGACTTTATTTTTGGGGGCTCCAAAATCACTGCAGATGGGGACTGCAGCCATGAAATCAAAAGACGCTTACTCCTTGGAAGGAAAGTTATGACCAACCTAGATAGCATATTCAAAACCAGAGACATTAGTTTGCCAACAAAGATCCATCTAGTCAAGGCTATGGTTTTTCCAGTGGTCATGTATGGATTTGAGAGTTGGCCTATGAAGAAAGCTGAGTGCCAAAGAATTGATGCTTTTGAACTGTGGTGTTGGAGAAGACTCTTGAGAGTCCCTTGGACTGCAAGGAGATCCAACCAGTCCATCCTGAAGGAGACCAGTCCTGGGTGTTCACTGGAAGGACTGATGCTGAGACTGAAACTCCAATACTTTGGCCACCTCATGTGAAGAGTAGACTTGTTGGAAAAGACTCTGATGCTGGGAGGGATTGGGGGCAGGAGGAGAAGGGGACGACAGAGGATGAGATGGCTGGATGGCATCACCAACTCAATGCACATGAGTTTGGGTGAACTCTGGTAATTGGTGATGGACAGGGAGGCCTGGCTTGCTACAATTCATGGGATCGCAAAGAGTCAAACATGACTGAGTGACTGAACTGAACTGATACAGCATGACTCATAGTTTCATTGAGTTAGACAAGGCTGTGGTCCATGTGATCGCATTGGGTTATTTTTTGTTTAAATTAAGTTGGATTCTCTAATGATATTCTTCTTAGGAAAGGATATTTTTGAATAAAGTTGGCTTCCATTTACCATCTCTGTTGATGTCTTCCATTACAGAGTTTGGACTTTGCTTATAAAACCTGTAGAAAATTCTGAATTTACAGGGGTAACAAAAAGAGGTAGATATAAACTGGTCATAATACTTTGCAAAAATGACCCTATAAAAATCTAATGAATTATATTGTTAGAGTATGTAAGATATTATTAAGGTCATAAGTCATTAGACTTTGTCCACATGTAGCCAATGTAATAAATAATAACAGAGTATAAATTTTTCAAAGAAATGTATCATAGAGTATTTTTATTGCTAAAAGAAAAAAATTATTTGGTGCTTTGAAAGTGGTGATATTTATTCATTTTGTTCTCATTTCAGATTTTCAACAGAACACTTTAAAATAGAGTGCTCTTTTATTATAATATCAGTTTTATCCCTCCTGCTTCAAGGAGTATATCCATACTCAAAACAGTTGTACATCCTAAGATATAAATTGGTCACCCTTTATTTGGATAGCTAACTGATGAGCTCAGTGGATTTTCTGAGATCCTTTTAAGGTCATTGTCCTATTGTAATTGTGAAGGAAGACGGATTACAGTATAGAATAGCAAGAAACTCTTGATAATTTCTCCTCCTCATCCTTTGAACCCTATTGAAGTTTATGCTTCATTTATTTTGCATTACAGATGGCTTTATTTATACTTGTCTGAGTTGGACATGACTGAGCGACTTCACTTTCTCTTTTCACTTTCATGCATTGGAGAAGGAAATGGCAACCCACTCCAGTGTTCTTGCCTGGAGAATCCTAGGGACGGGGGAGCCTGATGGGCTGCCGTCTATGGGGGTCACACAGAGTTGGACACGACTGAAGTGACTTAGCATAGCATAGCATAGCAACTCCTTCATTATTCTATTTTTAAAGGTAAGGATTGTGACTTATGTATTAGGTTGGTGCAAACATAACTGCAATTTTGGACCATGACTTTTAAATCATTAAAATGTGCTATTTTGGGGGCTCCAAAATCACTGCAAATGGTGACTGCAGCCATGAAATCAAAAGACACTTACTCCTTGAAAGAAAAGTTATGACCAACCTAGATAGCATATTCAAAAGCAGAGACATTACTTTGCCAACTAAGGTCTGTCTAGTCAAGGCTATGGTTTTTCCAGTGGTCATGTATGGATGTGAGAGCTGGACTGTGAAGAAGGCTGAGTGCCGAAGAATTGATGCTTTTGAACTGTGGTGTTGGAGAAGACTCTTGAGAGTCCCTTGGACTGCAAGGAGATCCAACCAGTCCATTCTGAAGGAGATCAGCCCTCGGATTTTTTTGGAAGGACTGATGCTAAAGCTGAAACTCCAGTACTTTGGCCACCTCATGTGAAGGGTTGACTCATTGGAAAAGACTCTGATGCTGGGACGGATTGGGGGCAGGAGGAGAAGGGGACGACAGAGGATGAGATGGCTGGATGGCATCACTGACTCGATGGACGTTAGTCTCAGTGAACTCCAGAAGTTGGTGATGGACAGGGAGGCCTGGCGTGCTGTGATTCATTGGGTGGCAAAGAGTCAGACACAATTGAGTAACTGAACTGAACTGAAAACACATCTTTATTAATCAATATAGGAACCATTACAATCAACACATTTTTGCCTATAAGAGATGTTTGTTTACTCCTATAGAATAAAAATCTGTGCTTCAGGGTTCAACGAACACTTGGAGAGCATTTTCTGCCTGCTGCTGGTCGTGGAGGCATGTTTCCTGTAAGAAATTGTCAAGATGCTTGAAGAAGTGGTAGTCTGTTGGCATGAGGTCAGATGAAAATGGCAGATGAGGCAAAACTTTGTACCCTAATGCATTCAACTTTTGAAGTGTTGGTTGTATGACTTGCATTGTCCCGGAGAAGAATTGGGTGCTTTCTGTTGACCAATGAAGGCTGCAGACCTTGCAGTTTCCAGTGATCCTCAGATGTAACGGTTTCACCGGGATGCAGAAAGCTGCAAGGGATCCAATGGGCAGCAGACTACCAAACAGTGATCATGAAATTTTTGGGGTGCAAGTTTGGCTTTAGGAAGTGCTTTGAAGCTTTTTCTTGGTCCAACCACTGAGGTGGTCATCACTGGCTGTTGTATGAAATCCACTTTCTATTGATGTCACAATCCAATCTAGATATGGTTCATTGTTGTTGCATAGAATAAGAGAAGAGGATACTTCAAAAAGATGTGGGGTCTTTTTTTTTTTTTTGGTCAGCTCATGAGACACCCACTTACTGAGCTTTTTCACCTTTCCAATTTGCTTCAAATGCTGAATGACCATAGAATGGTCGACATTGAGTTCTTTGACAACATGTCTGGTAGTTATTTAATCATAAGGGATTTGATTTAGGTCATACCTGAATGGTCTAGTAGTTTTCCCTACTTTCTTCAATTTCAGTCTGAATTTGGCAATAAGGAGTTCATGGTCCGAGCCACAGTCAGCTCCTGGTCTTGTTTTTGCTAATTGTATACTCCTTGGAAGGAAAGTTATGACCAACCTAGATAGCATATTCAAAAGCAGAGACATTACTTTACCAACAAAGGTTCGCCTAGTCAAGGCTATGGTCTTTCCTGTGGTCATGTATGGATGTGAGAGCTGGACTGTGAAGAAGGCTGAGCGCCAAAGAATTGATGCTTTTGAACTGTGGTGTTGGAGAAGACTCTTGAGAGTCCCTTGGACTGCAAGAAGATCCAATCAGTCCATTCTGAAGGAGATCAATCCTGGAATTTCTTTAGAAGGAATGATGCTAAAACTGAAACTCCAGTATTTTGGCCACCTCATGCGAAGAGTTGACTCATTGGAGAAGACTCTGATGCTGGGAGGGATTGAGGGCAGGAGGAGAAGGGGACGACAGAGGATGAGATGGCTGGATGGCATCACTGACTCGATGGGTATGAGTCTGGGTGACCTCCGGGAGCTGGTGATGGACAGGGAGGCCTGGCGTGCTGCAGTTCATGGGGTCGCAAAGAGTCGGACACAACTGAGCGACTGATCTGATCTGATCTGGTAGTTGTTAGAGGATCAGCTTCAATGACGGTTCTAAGTTGGTCTTTGTCAAATTCCAATGGCCAGCCACTGTGTTCCTCATCTTCAAGACTCTCGTCTCCTTTGCAAAACTTCTTGAACCACCAATGCACTATATGTTCATTAGCAGTTCCTGGGCCAAATGCATTCTTGATGTTGCAGGTTGTCTCTGCTGCTTTATGACCCATTTTGAACTCGAATAAAAACAAATTGCTCAAATTTGCTTTTTGTCTAACATCATTTCTCTAGTCTAAAATAAATATAAACTATGCAGGAAGTGATAAGTCATTAGCAAAAAAATAAAGTGAGAAACACCCATAAAATGATATAGAACTTGACCACATTTGTTTAAGAATGTATTCCTATATCAAACAGCAAAGTTCAACAATGCAAAATGGCGATCACTTTCGCACCAACCTAATTTGGTGCAATTTTCTCATTTCTTACATTGTTAAGAAAAGTTATTTTAATCTAAAAGGGAGACCCCAAAATTTGACAAGTTGAGTTGACTGTCAGGAGAACCACATAAAACCCACTCTTATTATTAGCTAGCCATGTGACTGATATTTATCACTTTTAAGCTGGTTGTGCCTCAGTTTCTTCATCAGTAAAATGAAGGAGTTGAACCAGGTAATCCTGAAGTCACATATTCCAGTTCTAAAATGCTGCAGAGTATATGATCTCAATAACAAGGCATTGGTCTTCCCTATTAACATAACTGCTAGAAATCTAATGAGCATGTTTACATCCCAATATATTTGGATTTCATGTGATAAAATCATTTAAAACCTACAAAATGGTTTGCATCCCACAGTTTTATTTAGGCTCTTTTCATTAGCAAATGTGCTGAATTGTATTGGTTTAATGTGTTCTGATCACTGTTCCTACTCTGTGCCAAGACTGGGTAAAGGAATCCTTCCTGGTAGATTAAGTCACTTTAGAGAGATGTTGTACCTCCTGTAAGAATTTTTGGATTGCAGTATTCACATTACCTTGCCATGTTTCCCCAGGCAGAAACTTGTCTGGTAGTGCAGGCAAAAGAATTCAAGACGAAAGTTTTGTTTTGTACTCTTGCTTGTTATCTTGACTTTGTGACCTGTACTGAGTCAAGGGGTCAAGCTACCCTGCACACAGCGCTCCCCCCACCCCCCAGCTTATCTCTTAGGAAAAAAATGAAGGGAGTGCAAAAGCTACTGACTCTCAGATATACAAGGTAAAGACCAAATGTGAGTAAGGGTTCATTTTGGATTAAATGTATTCTGCAATAATACATTTCCCAAATTATTAAAACTACAGATTTTCTTTAGCTCTACATTCTGAAACAAAGCACACACATTCCCCAGCCACACACACACTTTGCAGAGCTGTACTTTGGCACCAAGGGTGTGACTCCAAAGTCATAATAAACAGAGTAGCCAACAAAAACCACTTAACGAGGCCCACCTATACAGTGTGACCCGGTACAGGATAAGCCTCACTCAAATATTTCACCTGGCAGGAATTCAAGTTCTGAAGCTGAATGAGTTTGCTTTTGTTTCTCACTAAGTTGGGAAGAAAGAGAGCTTGTTGGGGAGGAGGAGGGCAAAGAAGGGAGGAATGAGTTAAGTCCTAAGCATCTTTAGTTCTTTTGCTTTGCTTCTTTTCAAACAAATACACCACACTGAATAGCATGTGGAAAATTGGCATCTCCCGTGAATAAAAATTAACTGGCAAACAACAAAAAGAAAAACGGAGGAGTGCTGTTGGATGCTGTTTGCCTTGTCTTGTCTTGTCAGAGAAAGGACACGTGTGAATCAAATGGTTTAAGATGAATTTTACCTACACATCTGGCTCCTGTTCAGATGTCTTAGGTTTCTGAGTCAACCTTGCTTACTTGGGAGGGTTTTTAAAAATTTTTTTAATATTTTTTTTTCTCTAAGTTAAGAATAAAAAAAGGAGAGGACCATAAAAGTAGTATGGGTGAACAACTGTTCAAATATTCCTCTTCAAAAAGCTTCCTAACTTTTGTTTTCTTTGGGGGAAACATTTAAAAAAATTAGTTAAAAAGCCAGAAAACCAATAAAAAAGTATCTGTAGAGTTCTGGTCTTTGGAGAAGATTGCTAATCTGGTATTTTCAAATGAAAGCATGTCTTTTTAAGAAAACACATAAACCTTTTTTCAATATCAAAACACTTTTTTTCATTCACAATAGTACCCCCCAATATGCTGCATAGACTTAAGCTATTTGAAATCAAGACCCCATTTTATTCTAGGGAACTTAGAACCGTTTATTGATCTCTTGTGCTGTGAGGTTATCCACTGACCAAATGTGTTCGGTCCCAGTAAAAAGCTGGAAGCGAGACTCATGGCTGTCTTGTTCCTTGCTGTCTTCCTTGGAAGCATAAAACCATCCAACACAACTTATTTCATTTGAAGAAATTATATTCTGAATACAGAACAGACACCATTTGCCATGGCACCTCCATCATGACTTGTGGTGGAATCAATTAATCAAAGCAGGTATCGAGTGAAAGAACATACGTTCAGTGACAGAGATCAACTTTCCTGAAGAAGAGCTTCAGGCAAAGTTGCACAAGCTTATATTTTGGTGACAAGGATGTCAAACAACTCATCGGATATATAAAATAACTCACAACCAAGACCTTTTCAACAATACCAAAGTCATGGGGTTTTCATTGCTCTCCATATCACTAAATTATAATGACTAATGGTGCATTTCAAACAGTGTTTAACTTTCAAAATAATTGGACATTAACTTCAAGGAAAATATATCATGAGGGGAATAAGTCTCCTATAAATGATACTGCTAAGTAAGGCCAGACTTCACAATCTAATATCAGATTAGAGCCATCTGAAAGGCAAGAATTTTAGAATCAGAGACTGGCTGAGTTGTATGGGAACTTAGATCACTCAGCGTAACTATGTTATTTAATGAATGAAGAAGCTTAATGATAGCAAATGACTACCCAGCAAGTTATGAGCAAAGCTTGATCAAGACTCCCGACTCCTAGCCCTATGTTCATTACATTTACAGCATTTTATGTAGTTTCTGGGGTGATATACTTGTCTTCATTTCATAGCAATATCTCTGGCCTCTGGCATTAAGAGAGAAGTACCTGGGTTGGAGCTGAGGATATGAGAATGGATGGCACACTAACTATCCTTTGGAAATAGTGGCAGTGTCTCTCCCGAGCTCAAAATCATAAACTGTCACTCTAAATAAAAGTAGAGTGAAAGGAATATTTTACTGTCTTTTGAACAGAACCAGAAGCTCAGTTCCTAAGAAACAAATATCTTCCCCAATTATTTTATCATTTTGATGAATTTCTGCTGTGTGTGCATGCTAAGTCACTTCAGTCATGTCTGACTCTTTGTGACTCTATGGACTGTAGCCCACCAGGCTCCTCTGTCCATGGGATTTTCCAGGCAAGAATACTTGAGTGGTTTGCCAAGGCCTCCTCTGGGGCATCTTCCTGTCCCAGGGATCGAACTCACATCTCTTAGGTCTCCTGCATTGGCAAAATTTCTGTTAGAAGGTGGCAATATCTTTCTGAAGACAATATTCGTACAAAAGCAAAATAAAAAAGGGAACTGCTGTTATATTTTTTTCAGTGACCTGTTTTTCAATTTAGTCATTGTGTATGTGTGTGTGCATACAAACTAAGTGAAAGTATTTGAATCACAAATTTAAAAAAGAAAAATTAAGTATTCCAAAGGTAACTTTTATGTTCTAAAATAGATTCATTCTATGATGGTTTGATTTTATTTGTTTAAAATTAAATTACAAGATTTAAAGCAGAGCATATTCAGCAGACTTTGAAAGGTTCATAATTGTTTACTGTAGCAGCAGGTGATTAAGAAAGGGTTCAGAAACTATTTTGCATGGCCCTCCAAATTATTCATCATTTGAATCAGTCCAATGTGTTCAGTTTTCACAAACCAGCTTAGTATCACTGCCAAGTTAAAGCTGGCATCTTGAAAGCTTATTGAATTTTTTGACCAAGTGCTTTGCAGTTGTTTAAAATTTTGCAAAGTAAGAAAGAATAATTATCAAAGATGGAAAAGCACTTGCCCATGAAAATAAGTTTTTAACACCATTCCTCTAAAATTGTATTCTATATGGAAACATCATATTTCTCTTGTATGTCAGTGAATATGCAGCTATGCCTCAACACTTGTGTTCCTGGAAACTTCCCTCATCTTACTTTGGTTCATAATAGTGGACTTCCAGTACTACACAATAGGGTAATTTAACCCTTGAAGACACTAACACTGAAAGTATTATTTCTCATCATGGTTTTTTAAGTTTGACTCTATTTTTTTTATTGGCTACTTTATTTTTTCTTACATTATGTTTTTTTAATTTAATTTTTATTTTATATTGGGATAATAGTTGATTTACAATGTTGTGTTCATTTCAAGTGTGCAGCAAAATGATTCAGTTATACATATACTGTATTTATTTTTGGAAGAGATTTCAGATCAAAACCACATGTATCTCTTGCTAGGGTGGTGTGAGAGTCTCATATAGAGAGACATATTGAGAGGCCATATAGAGGCCATATTGGGGGACAATTTTCTATGGGTGTCTCATATCTTGTGAGCAGAAGAAATGACTTGTCATGTTTAGAACTATCTTCTCAAGGTATTTGCATAGCAAACAGCCTTGGCAGACTGATAATCTTCTGCTAGAGCACAGGGCAGATTATTTTTCTTCTCCCATATAATAAAGGTAACATCTCCTTAAGGTAAAGACCATAGAGGTTTATTGTCCATTATTAAAAAAGCAGTTTCCCTAAACTTGGGATTTATCTCCTTTAAAGCAACCCATTGCATGGATAGCTAACACTCTGGCTCACCTTGCAATGACCTATGGAAGTGGGGCTCAATGAACTGGCACAATGCAGATACTTCAATAACTTCCACTGTTTTTAATAATAACTGTCCTTTGAGTATGACCCAGTGTCTCATGGCTTCTCTTGGTACTGCCATCCATGAAACTGGTGGGTCAAGTTGTTAGTTTGCAAGTCGGATAAAAATCTCAGTTCTTTCACAGTTCTTGACAGGGAGCTGGCTAACCCCAGAGTGAATGATCCAACAGACAAAGACAGAAGCTGAGGTGATTTTTGAAATAGCCGAGAAAGCCACATTTCATTATTTCCATAGGGTTCTACTGGCCAGCCTTGATTCTGTGTGGGAAGGGACTAGACAAAGGTGGGAAATACCAGAAAGTGAGAACTATTAAGAGTTATTCTGATACATGGTTATCACAGCCCTTCTAAACATTATAAAGATTGCAAAAACTTGAGCTCAGAAATAATGAATTGATTATCTTTGTGTTTCCTGCAGAACTCAAACTAGTGTCTTTCATATATATCTACTCAAAATACTGTTTATTGAATTGTAGCTTCTCTAAATATATTATATACAGTATAGGGAACAAAATTTCTATATGAAATATGATGAGTAAATCCATAAAAATATAAAATATTTATCAGTGTACCTTTTATTATCTGTTAAACAGAAGAAATCTCAGCACTGAATCAGAAGTGGTTTACTAACTAGCCATGTAAAGATCCAAGATAAGAGATACAACTGGCTAATTTGATTGACTAATATTTTCTGCTGCATCAAAATCTTCTGAGTGTTATAGAATAACATCAAGAAAATAAGATTTGTAGAATGTGTGGCCGAAGCTCAAATATTCCATCCATACAAATTTTTCAAGAGTGAGATAAGGAGAATGGACAAAAACACTCTAATTCATTTGAATAACTTAACTGAAGAATAATCAGAAAATTAAAGACTTTCCTTTAAATCATTTTTTAATTTAAAATCATTTTAAAAATTACAGAATTAATAATTTAACTGGGGAAAATGATTTGGATTAATCCTTAGATTGCTTCCAGTTGTAATTATAAAACTCAACTGTATTTTTATGGACATGTACTAATATCCCTAAGAGCAAATAAATTTGTATTAAGTTGGAGACATGCAATCATATTCCATTTGGGGTACATTTAAATTTGTAAATTCAACTTTGCAAGTTAAGGAGGGGGAAAAGTGGCTTTCATAAAACAAGGCCACTAGATGTAAACAAATTACTTCCTCTGATACACAAAGAAACAGTAACCTATCCCCACTCTAGGGAAAATGATTTACTGTAGGGAACTTCTTGAGAGATGGAATGATACCCAAAACATGTTTACTCTACCTCATGTACAATTTAAAGGATTTTCAAAGTTAACTTTGACATATAGAATTCTTTCCCTTTAAGAATCTTTAGAATCTAATCACTGAATAATACGGCAGCAACACCATGCACTAATTTTATGAAATTGTAAGACAGAAAGAAAAAAAAAGAGACTTGAGTGTGGTGGTGTTTTTCATCTAAATATTTATAAGTCAAGCTTACATCATCAAATCCTGAATTATTTTGGTTCATGATATCAGCTAAGCTAATAGCACAGACTTCTTTGAAGCTCAGTGACTGAGATTTATCAAAGAAACCTACCATGATCTCTGCAGAAATAATCTTCAAATTCTTATGCAGTTATTCTATTTCCTGGCCTGGGAGCATAATGAGTTTAAAGCATTAATTAGGAACACATTCCATCTTTTGCCTCCCATGGTTAAACCGTTTAATTAAAGGCCTAGAAGCCTTCTGGGTAAAACAATCAGCACATGGTGTGATCATCTCCCTCTTATTCTCTTAGCTTTGTGCTTTTTCATCTTTTGGAACTTAATTCGTTTATTCTAGGACTGTTTGGCACTCTCTACTCAGGCAACAGCAAACAAAAGAAGTCAGTAGTAGTTTGGTTTGTGTAGATTCTCAGCAAGATTGACTTCTGATTGTTGAAGACAGTCATGCATTGCACAAATATTTATTGAGTGAGAACCAACTAAGGTTCCTGACACTGCTGGATGTTTTGAAACATCTGATGAATCAAACATTGCTCCTTGTTTACATGTTCAGGCAAGGAATGCTCAGGCAAGAAGGGAAGATGAGACTGGAACACAGCTATCTACAAAGAGGTAAATATTAAAGTAAATATTACAACAATGCAGACAGAGAAGAGATTATTTCTTGACAGGAGGAATTAAGAGAAGACACAAGAATAAGGTGGGATTTAAGGTCTACTAGAAAGAATTTAGACTTGCAGAGTTTGAGGAGTGAAAGAATGTGGGGGAAAAAAGAGACAAAGTAGGCAAGGGCAGTGTGGATTACCAAGGAAAAGTATATAAAAGGAAATAATGTGGGAAAAGTTGAGTTAAGGTTAAAACAGCAACTGAACTGAACTGAAAAACAGTTAAAGCTGGACTTTAAATTCTACAGGTAACAGGAAACCACCATACTTTTTTTTTTTTTTTTTTTAGCAGAGTGGTGACATAATTTAAATTTGCTTGAATGCAAGGGAATGAATGTGATGAGGCCATTTAGGATGTCAAATCATGCACGTTCTTGTTAAGTCTTTTCAATGATTTTGGACTTTATTCCAAGGCCAAAAGGAAAACATTATTAAGAAGGTTTTAATTGGTGAACTAGTTATTTAGATTTGTGTTTTAAATAACTAACTCAGATTATAGTGCAGATTTGATTGGAAAGAGTAAGAATAGAAACAGAAGGAAAAGAAACTAGCCTGTTTCTTGTAGCTTTTAGTATTTACAGGCTGCCCTTTCTGCTTGAGAACCCATTTTTCATAATGACAAACCATTCTGGCTTGACTTGGTATCCTCTTTAAAGCATCTTTTTACTATTCATTATCTGGTCTCTTACCTTGTGACCATACTGTTTCTTCCTTCAGTAGAATCAACATACTGGACCGACTCATTACATGGCTTCTCCAGTAGGCTGTTTGTGAGTGTGTGTGTGTGTGTGCTCAGTCACTTTAGTCATATCCAACTCTTTGCAACCCTAAGGACTATAGCCCACCAGGCTCCTCTGTCCATGGGATTCTCCAGGCAAAAATACTGGGGTGGGTTCCTCCAGGGGCTCTTCCCTAGCCAGGGATGAATCTGAGTCTCCCTATCCCTTGAGCCACCTGGGAAGTCCAGTAGGTGGGTGAGTTCAGTTCAGTTGAGTCACTCAGTCGCGTCTGACTCTGCAACCCCATGAATCGCAGCATGCCAGGCCTCCCTGTCCATCACCAACTCCCAGAGTTTACTCAAACTCATGTGCATCGAGTCAGTGATGCCATCCAGCCATCTCATCCTCTGTCGTCCCCTTTTCCTCTTGTCCCCAATCCCTCCCAGCATCAGGGTCTTTTCCAATGAGTCAACTCTTCACATGAGGTGGCCAAAGCATTGGAGTTTCAGCTTCAGCATCAGTCCTTCCAATGAACACCCAGGACTGATCTCCTTTAGAATGGACTGGTTGGATCTCCTTGCAGTCCAAGGGACTCTCAAGAGTCTTCTCCAACACCATAGTTCAAAAGCATCAATTCTTCGGCGCTCAGCTTTCTTCACAGTCCAACTCGTGGGTGAGTAGGTAATTAGAAATGCTGCTGTTTGTCATCACAGTTGTTATAGATCCTCTCTCTCTCTCTCTCTCTCTCTCTCTCTCTCTCTCTCTCTCTCTCTCTCTCTCTCTGTATATATTAGAAGAGTGTGAGGTTGGCCTATGAATGTGGGTTTGAAACAAAGGGAATGAGGTTTATGTCTTAGACTCAGCAGTCTCAGGAAGCAAGAACTCTGAAACTTTTAAGACTGTGAGAATGGGTAAAAGCAGTTACTGTGTCCATAATGAAAGGGCTAATTAATATTTTGCAAAATGGAGTGGATGCCGGAGCACCCTAAGGCAATGACAGACTTGGAGAATGAAACCTTTTTATAAAGAACCTTAAAGAAACCTTGTGGGAAGAAACCAGGTTGGTAAAGCTACAGCAAGTTAGGACATACGCGGCTCCCATGTACTTGCTTAACCTCAGAGAGCAGAGTCTATGTGTGAATCCCATCACCTTAAATGCCCTATGGGTAGCCACTTTCTATACCTTTGGGTTGATAAAGATAGTTGAGCCAATTGTAAATATTTCCTTTTGGTAAGTAGAAATACATTTTCTAGGGGAGAAAACACTATAATTTAAAGAATTTCCTGCTAGCCTCTTTCTCTGTTGTTGTATTGACTTTAAGACCCTATGACTAGAGTAACACTTCCAGTGTGATATGAAATAAATATATTAAAAATGTACTTACTCTTCGGGGTGGTAACATACGTAACATGGCAAGAGATTAAGTCTCTTGCTCAAAGTTACATGGCAAATTGGTGTGGTGCCATTTTGTACACAGTTTATCATCAGGTCAATGGTTGGGTTTGCATTTGTGAGCATAGAGACTAAGATCAAAACTCAGTGAAAGAGGACAACTGATGGCAGAGACAGGAAGATGGCTCAGACCAAAGCAGTGCCAATAGCACTGTTTTTTGGGCTGGCTCTCAGTGCTTCATCCCAAAACTCAAAATAATGAGATGTAAGAAAACATTTAGACTATTTGACTCATAAAAAGCACTAACTTTCCTAAGATGACATTCATGAACTGGCTTCAAAGCAGCCATTTAACTGTAAGAAATCTAGCTTAGAAACTTATAAATTGAGGTGCCATTAAGGCCCAAATCCACAATAATTCTTCAAATACTGTTAAAGGTTGTTTGCACCATTTAAAAAAAGTTTTATGCATCTGTCACTGAATAATCATGCACCCAATCTCATGTAAAAATAACTGTATTTGCCAATAGTTTGCAGTCTCAGTAAAAATTAACTCTTCAATCAGAGACATCTCAAAATGTTTCAATATTTGCCTATATTCATTTTATATTGCTTTTCTGACATTTATGGATTAAGCTACGCACTTAAGAAGTTTTGGCAATGTCATCCAGTGCCAAGTAGCATAGGTCCCTGTTCTCAATAAATTTATAGTTTAGAAAGAAAGGCAAATAACACATCTGTATATTAAGAAACTTTGTTAGCTATTTCTGTAAACAATATTTGCCCATTTTAGAAATATGTTAAAAATGCTATATGGCAGTGTTTTCTTCACATTTTAAAATATATATGTGGACATTTTAAAAAATGATTTCAGCCTTTGAAGCTGGCTTAAATAGTTTTTTCCACTCTAAGATTTAAAAATGGTTCTCCTGCATATTTTCAGAGTATGTTATGATTTTATTCTTACAGTTATAAAATTAAACTTTCTAGAATTAATAGAATATTAAAGAGGTTTTAAAAATGTATCCATCTACTTTTTATTAAGTCAATTTATTTATTTATGGATGTGCTGGGTCTTTGTTTCTGCACTTGGGCTTTCTCTAATTGTGGCCAGCGGAGGCTACTCTCTAGGTGTGGTGCACAGCTTCCCGCTGCCGCGGCTTCTCTTGTTGCAGTACACAGCTCTAGGGCTCGCGGGCTTAGAAGTTGTGGCATGTGGGCTTAGTTGCCAAACAGCATGTGGAATCTTCCCAGACCAGGGATCAAACCCATGCCCCCTGCATTATCAGGCGGTTTCTTAAGCGCTGGACCATCAGGGAAGTCCCCATTTATTATGTGTGTGTGTGTGTGTGTGTGTGTGTGTGTGTTTTCCTTGCCTTCTTTTTAAAAAATATTTTATTGGTAAATGGTTGATTTACAATGTTGTGCTAGTTTAAGCACAACAAAATGATTTACATTTTGTCATTTACAGCAAAACGATTCAGCTCTATATATGTATTATGTGTATGATAGCAATTTTATATATATATATATGCAGCATTATGGTGTAGTGTTTAAGAGAGCTGAGTCTGGAGCCACCCTAATTGGACTTGAATCCAAGCTCCACAGCTAATGGTAGTGTGGCCTTGCACACATTAATTAACTTCTTTGAGACTCAGTTTCTTCCGCTGTAAATATATATGTGTACACATATATGGAGAAGGCAATGGCACCCCACTCCAGTACTCTTGCCTGGAAAATCCCATGGACAGAGGAGCCTGGTTGGACGCAGTCCATGGGGTCACTAAGAGTCGGACACGACTGAGCGACTTCCCTTTCACGTTTCACTTTCATGCGTTGAAGAAGGAAATGGCAACCCACTCCAGTGTTTTTGCCTAGAGAATCCCAAGGACAGCGGAGCCTGGTGGGCTGCCGTCTGTGGGGCCGCACAGAGTTGGACACGAATGAAGCAACTTAGTGGTAGTGGTACACACATATATATACTGTTTTTACATTTTCTTCCTTTATAGGTTATTACAACGTATTAAGTATAGTTCCCTGTGCTATACAGTAGGTCCATGTTGGTTATCTATTTTATATAGTAGTGTATATATTTTAATTCTAAACTCTTAATATATCCCTTTTCTAAACCAGCTTGAACGTCAGGAAGTTCACGGTTCACATATTGCTGAAGCCGGCTGAAATTTTGAGCATTACACTAGCGTGTGAGATGAGTGCAATTGTTCGAGTTTGAGCACCCTTGCATCCTTTCTTTGGGATTGGGATGACTGACCTTTTCCAATCTTGTGGCCACTGCTGAGTTTTCCAAATTTGCTGGCATATTGAGTGTAGCACTCACAGCACATCATCAGGACCCGGAATGCTCCACTGGATCCATCACCTCCACTAGCTTTGTCGTAGTGATGCTTTCTAGGCCCATTTGACTCACTCCAAGATGTCTGCCAGCTATCCTCTCATGATCTGTCTTGAGCTCTGTACAGTTCTCCTGCCACCCTCTGATTCTTCTGCTCTAATCCACACCCCTTCCTTGCCCACGACCCCTGAGATCCAGTCTCCCCTTTTCCCCCTGGCCCCGCCCCAGTCTTTCCTTCCTGCCCCGTTACTGACCGAGAAAGGAGAGGAAAGAGACAAGCACGGGAGGAGAGGAGAGACGCCCAGCGAGGAAGAGAGGGAGACTGACCCCGAACAAGAAAGACAAAAGGAGCAACAGGAAAGAGAAAGGGAGGAAAAAAGGAAAGAGAGAGACAGACACCAGGAGAAGGAAGGGGGCAAAAGCCGAGAAAGGGAGAGGAAAAGGCAGAAAGGAGCACACAGGGAAGAGAAGGACAGTGTAGTGCAGAACGAGAGGGGAGGACCGGAAGGAAGGAGACAGAAGACAAGGAGACAAAGGTCGCAGTAAGGAGGGAGAGGGAGAGGGAGAGGAGTGGGAAGAAGAGGAAGGGAGGGGAGAAGGACCAGGACGGAGAGGGAAGAGGGGAGGGAGAGGGGGAGGAGAAGGGGAGAAGAGGAGGAGGGGGACACTGAGAGGGGAGTGGGGACCCGGAAGGGGGGACGGGAGGGGGGGGGGCGCGAGGGGGGCGACTGCGATCTGATCTGAATATATCCCTCCTCCACTTTCCCTTTTGGTAACCATAAGTTTGTTTCCTATGTTTATGAGTCTATTCCTGTTTTGTAAACAAGTTCATTTGTATCATATTTTAAGATTCCATATAGAAGTGATATATGTTTGTCTTTCTCTGGCTTACTTCACTTAGTAAAGAGAACTTTTAAATGTCTAGCAGTTCATCAAGCACCATGTGATATTCTCTCCACTTGGAACAATTAGAATATTCTTATCTTTGGAAATTTTATTTTTATTATTTTAAATATTTATTATCTAAAAGTATAGTATTTAAACTTAATATTAATAAATTTATTTTTATTATTTAAAATTAATTTCCATTTACATTACAAGTAAAAGTAAAGAGTGCATGGCATAAACCACAAATATGTGTTTTATCAAAGAATAATTAATTGCCTGGAAGTAACAAAGGGAAAATAAGGTGACAAGGGAAGGATTTTTCTCTCTTTTTGAATTCTCTCACAAGTTAAACAAATCAGGAAAAATAAATTTTCAGATCATGAAAATTAAGCACCTTCATTTTTTCTTTTGTTTGTTTGGTTTGTTTTTTGGCTGCAGTGGATGTATGGAGTCCTACCCCTGGACCACAAGGGAATTCCCCTCATTTTTCAAATTAGCCATTTTTTATTATTTTGCTGTTGTCTCCTAACCAAGACCACTTAAGAATCTTATTCAAAATTGTCTTTACAGAGGCAGCATTATGGTGTAGTAAGAGAGCTGAGTCTGGAGCCACCCTAATTGGATTTGAATCCTAGCTCCACAACTAATGGTAGTGTGACCTACGAATATTAATTAACCTCTCTGGGACTCGGTTTCTTCAGCTGGAAAATTGGGATATAATACTATTCTCATAGGGCTGATATAAGGATTACATTAGTATATCTAAAGTACCTTCAGTCTGACAGATAGTAGAAACTTGATAAATAATATTATTGTTAATACAATTATTACACCAAAACACAAAAGTTGCTTTGTAGAGTGAAAAAAATGTTTTTAGTCTTATAAAAATATTTTTATATTGTCCAAGTGAAACTCATTAATTTTATGTTTATTTCATATTTAGCCATTATGATAACATGAAGATATAATCTGAATGTCCCCTTTATTTTTATTTCTCACATTGCACAGTTAATGTTTTAACTCATAATACTGTCGGACATTTTTACCCATGACGGTTTCTGCTCTTTATTCTCTCTCTTAACTCCTTAAATCCAATACTTTTAATACCTCATTTTTCTTGTTCTTATTATTTGAACAGAGAAATAGCAAAAACTAGAAAATACATGGATATTTGAGTTGTACTTGAACTTTAATTTGTGTATATGTAATTGATTACCTGTGTTTGACTTAGTGGGCACAGGATTTAATTGTTCTGAGCTTGAATATCACCACCAGGTACTCAACTAAATCAATGTCTGTTAGTAGCTCAGTTGTGTCCGACTCTTTGAAACCCTATGGACTGTAGCCCGCCAGGCTTCTCTGTCCATGGAATTCTCCAGGCAAGAATACTGGAGTGGTTGCCATTCCCTTCTCCAGGGGAACTTCCCAACCCAGGGATCGAAAATGGGTCTCCTGCATTGTGGGCAGATTCTTTACTATCTGAGCCAACAGTTCCTCTCATTTCAGTGTAAATATAAGCACAAGAAAGTCTCCTTAAAATGTAGATTCTTTGAACTTTCAACAAGCTTCCATGTAGTTCTGAAGATGCTGGTTCTCAGATCACACCTGAAGTACCAAGACTCAGTACTTCCTGCTAAAGCAGTACTTTAAACAAGAGAATAAGAACCTTACCGCTTTGGTCTCCATTTCCACCCCTCCTCAACAGGGACCAATAGCATTAAAACTTAGAGCACTTTTTCTGGTGTCTCCATATTATGTATGTCTCAGAATCCAGTTCAACATAATGTCCCATTTTATATTTGCTCCATTCTACTTTCAACATTTTCAAATACTAAGCCACTTTTTACATTATTCTATACCATGGGTTCTCAAGTGTGCATGAGGACTTATTAAAACACAGTTTACTAGGCCCAATACTGAAAGTTCCTGATTCAGTAAGTCTGAGATAGGGTTGAAAATCTATACTTTCAACAAGTTCCTAAGCAATACAGATGCTTCTGGTCAAGCACATATTTCAAAACCACTGCTTTACGCAATAGTGTACATGCAAGAAAACCATAACCAAAGCAAACTCATACCAATATTCAGTGATTTTAAAAAAAGAGAGAGAGAAAGTTCAAATAAATGCAAAAGAAATATTTTTCTTATTTGAATAAGTCAAACTGGAAAAGCAGGTCCTTTCAAACTTCCCAGAAGAAAAAGGAGATAGGATTGGAAAGGCAACTTCAAAGCCAAGGGCGCTCCCTGGAAAACGTACCACATACAAGCTGAGAATAGAAGTGTGAAAAAAAAATCTTAACCACCCTCTGAAGCAAGAGACAGATTGGTTCATGAGATGTGTAAGCACTGCTCTTAAAAGTAGCACTTTAGAAAGATCAATATTGTGAACTGTAAAGGAAGGGAAAATATCTGATATGTAGCCACATTAAAATATTTCATAATTATTCTCTTGTTTAGACTGTTGAGATGAAGTTCTCCAGGTTTAACTATAACCCTTTAAGTAATACAAAATGAGGGAGAATTCTGTGACCTTCTTAACTTCCCCAAGTGTTAGGAGGACTAACATGCCAACCAAGAAGAGGCAGGCGGAGAAATTTTGTTAAGATGGTAATAATTCCCTTATTTGAATGCTTTGGACTGAAACAATGTCTTCAAAAATAAAATTAGATGTTCCTGGAAAAGTTTATACTAGGGAGGGTTTTAGGGAGTCAGTGAGTTCAGAAGTTGCCACAATTCCTAATCTGACTTTTAGAATATTTAATGTGAGCATCAGGAAGCTTCTGGACTTTGAATTGTTTCTATTCCTAACATTAATTGAATCAAAAATGAATTCAGAATGATTCACCACATCAATTAGATATTTTCTGCTTAAAAAATTTCCTCTTAGATTTGAAAAAATTTAGACTTCTTGATGAATTAACACTGTACCCTTGGGAAAACATCATTTACATTTGAAAATTTGAGGTTGAGTTAGCAAATAACAATGACAAGTTTTCCCTAAAATATGTAACAGTTTTCAGGAGATATAAATTTACTTTTTATAAAGTAAATAAATTGTAAGAATATTTGCTCAAAAGGCAAAAGAAATAAAAAACAAAAATAAACAAATGAGACCTAAACAAATTTAAAAGCTTTTGCACAAAAAAAAAAAAAAAAAAACCATCAACAAAATGAAAAGATAACCCATGGAATGGGGAAAAAGTATTTGCAAATGATCTGA
Organism: Tragelaphus eurycerus; assembly: GCA_935064755.1. Lineage (NCBI taxonomy): Eukaryota > Metazoa > Chordata > Mammalia > Artiodactyla > Bovidae > Tragelaphus > Tragelaphus eurycerus. The sequence continues at coordinate 38,263,869 of CAKXYN010000012.1, forward strand.
CGGACAAAGGGTTAATATTCAAAATACACAAATAACTTGTACAACTCAAAGTATTGGGAAAAAAATCCAATTAAAAAATGAGCGGAAGACCTAAATAGACATTTCTCCAAAGAAGACAGATGGTAAGTGGGCACATGAAAAGATATTCAACATAGCTAATTATTCAGTTCAGTTCAGTCTCTCAGTCATGTCCAATTCTTTGCAACCCCATGAATCGCAGCATGCCAGGTCTCCCTGTCCATCACCAACCCCCGGAATTCACTCAGATTGACATCCATCGATGTCGGTGATGCCATCCAGTCATCTCATCCTCTGTCGTCCCCTTCTCCTCCTGCCCCCAAACCCTTCCAGCATCAGTCTTTTCCCATGAGTCAACTCTTCCCATGAGGTGGCCAAAGTACTGGAGTTTCAGCTTTAGCATCAGTCCTTCCAAAGAAATCCCAGGGCTGATCTCCTTCAGAATGGACTGGTTGGATCTCCTTGCAGTCCAAGGGACTCTCAAGAGTCTTCTCCAACACCACAGTTCAAAAGCATCAATTCTTCAGCACTCAGCTTTCTTCACAGTCCAATTCTCACATCCATACATGACCACTGGAGAAACAATACCCTTGACTAGACGGACCTTTGTTGGCAAAGTAATGTGTCTGCTTTTGAATATGCTATCTAGGTTGGTCATAACTTTCCTTCCAAGGAGTAAGTGTCTTTTAATTTCATGGCTGCAGTCACCATCTGCAGTGATTTTGGAACCCCCAAAAATAAAGTCTGACACTGTTTCCACTGTTTCCCCATCTATTTCCCATGAAGTGATGGGACCGGATGCCATGATCTTCGTTTTCTGAATGTTGAGCTTTAAGCCAACTTTTTCACTTTCCACTTTCACTTTCATCAAGAGGCTTTTGAGTTCCTCTTCACTTTCTGCCTTAAGGGTGGTGTCATCTGCATATCTGAGGTGATTGATATTTCTCCCAGCAATCTTGACTCCAGCTTTTGCTTCCTCCAGCCCAGCGTTTCTCATGATGTACTCTGCATATAATTTAAGTAAGCAGGGTGACAATATATAGCCTTGACGTTCTCCTTTTCCTATTTGGAAGCAGTCTGTTGTTCCATGTCCAGTTCAAACTGTTGCTTCCTGACCTGCTTACAGATTTCTCAATAGGCAGGTCAGGTGGTCTGGTGTTTTCAGAATTTTCCCCAGTTTATTATGATCCACGGAGAAGGCAATGGCACCCCACTCCAGTACTCTTGCCTGGAAAGTCCCATGGACGGAGGAGCATGGTAGGCTGCAGTCCATGGGGTCGCTAAGGGTCAGACATGACTGAGCGACTTCACTTTCTCTTTTCACTTTCATGCATTGGAGGAGGAAATGGCAACCCACTCCAGTGTTCTTGCCTGGAGAATCCCAGGGACGGGGGAGCCTGGTGAGCTGCAGTCCATGGGGTCGCACAGAGTCGGACACGACTGAAGTGACTTAGCAGCAGCATCATTGTGATCCACACAGTCAAAGGTTTTGGCATAGTCAATAAAGCAGAAATAGGTGTTTTTCTGGAACTCTCTTGCTTTTTTGATGATCCAGCTAATTATTAGAGAAATGCAAATCAAAAATCACAATGCAGTATCACTTCGTATTTATCAGCATGATTGTTACCAAAAAGCGTACAAATAGTAGATGCTAGAGAGGGTATGGAGAAAAGGGGAAACACTTGCACTCTGTTGGGAATGTAAATTGGGGCAGTCATTATGGAAAATAGTATGGCGATTTCTTAAAATATTAAAAATAGAGCTACTATATGATCCTGCATTCCCACTCCTGAGTATATACCAGAAAAAACTAAAACTCTAATTTGAAAAGACACATGAACCCCAATATTCATTGCCACACTGTTTACAATAATCACAACATGAAAACAACTCAAGTGCCCATCAGCAGATGACTGGCTTAAGAAGATGTGACATATATAAACTTCAAAATATTGATATTACTCAACCACAAGAAAGAATGGAATATTGCCATTTGCAGTAGCATGGATGGATCTATAGAATATTACGTTTAGTGAAGCAAGTCACAGCAAAGGAAGCAACTGACATACAAATAATCTCAAAAATATACAAGCAACTCCTACAGCTCAATTCCAGAAAAATAAATGACCCAATCAAAAAATGGGCCAAAGAACTAAATAGACAATTCTCCAAAGAAGACATACAGATGGCTAACAAACACATGAAAAGATGCTCAACATCACTCATTATCAGAGAAATGCAAATCAAAACCACTGTGAGATACCATTTCACGCCAGTAAGAATGGCTGCAATCCAAAAGTCTATAAGCAGTAAATCCTGGAGTGGGTGTGGAGAAGAGGGAACCCTCTTACACTGTTGGTGGGAATGCAAACTAGTACAGCCACTATGGAGAACAGTGTGGAGATTCCTTAAAAAACTGGAAATAGAATTGCCTTATGATCCAGCAATCCCACTGCTGGGCATACACACTGAGGAAACCAGAATTGAAAGAGACAAGTGTACCCCAATGTTCATCGCAGCATTGTTTATAATAGCCAGGATATGGAAGCAACCTAGATGTCCATCAGCAGATGAATGGATAAGAAAGCTGTGGTACATATACACAATGGAGTATTACTCAGCCATTAGAAAGAATACATTTGAATCAGTTCTAATGAGGTGGATGAAACTGGAGCCTATTATACAGAGTGAAGAAAGCCAGAAAGAAAAACACAAATACAGTATACTAGCGCATATATATGGAATTTAGAAAGATGGTAACAATAACCCTGTATACAAGACAGCAAAAGAGACACTGATGTATAGAACAGTCTTTTGGACTCTGTGGGAGAGGGCGAGGGCGGGATGATTTGGGAGAATGGCATTGAAATATGAGCATATATATTTCATATATGTATAATATCATATATGAAACGAGTCACCAGTCCAAGTTCCATGCATGATACAGGATGCTTGGGGCTTGTGCACTGGGACGACCCAGAGGGATGGTATGGGGAGGGAGGCGGGAGGAGGGTTCAGGATGGGGAACACGTGTATACCTGTGGCGGATTCATGTTGATATATGGCCAAACCAATACAATATTGTAAAGTTAAAAAATAAAATAAAATAATAAATAAATAAGGCAACAAAAAAAGAGGAAAGACATATTATAAGATACCTCTATGATACCTCTTATATGTGAAATCTAAAAACAGTGAAAATGAATCTATATACAAAACAGAAGCAGACCCACAGACAAAGAAAACAAATTTATGGTTACAAGAGTGGAAAGAGAGCAGGGCAAACATCTTCATTTGTATATGCAGAAAACATGGCACACACCATGGATTCTCACATTCCAGTTTCTAGAAGGTAGTCAACTAGCCACACATGGCTACAAGGGAGGCTGAGATATTGAATAGATGATCTCTAGCTAGACATCAATGTGTTTAACGCCATTCAAAAATGAGATTTTAGCTATTTTCCTGAGAGATGTTTTTCAAACAGAGAAATAGTTGCTTTGCCCCTAAATTCTGTGGGTTTGCCCTTTCTGTGCCAGAGGCTTTATACAGCATATCTGGGAACTGAGAAAAAAAAAATTTCTTGCCAAGTGAATAGTTGCTATCCTAGGAATCTGGGACTGTGTTAATTTTCTCCAGCAAAGATATCACTTCCAGAATAGCAGCTGCAATCAGCTTAAATCAGCTTTCAATAATCCAGTAATTCTCCAAGGTCCACCTAACAATCTTCCCTGAAGCTGACTTTCCAGATCCTTTTTCAAGAACTTCCTAGGTCTGGAAATTCAGTGGGAGATTATAAGAAGTCATGAATCCCTGTTTTCATAATGGAAACTAAGTTTCTGTTTAGCAGACATACACTCTTTCCAGTTACTGAGATTAAGTAACACCTTGTCGGCTGCCCATCCACTTTATCCTGGAGAACGTTGTTATCAATTAGCCACAGCCACCAATTTCTGCCGGTCAAAACACTGGTTGCCACTCAGTCTCTGTGGCTGATTATGGTAATTGTAACCACCTTTTCTCTTCGGGTTAAGCACTACCACATGGTCTTTCCCAGGACTGTGTTATTTCCATTAAAATGAGAGATCACAGAAATGAGAGACCCTACTACAATAGCCACATTCTTCATCTTTATTTGTTTTCCAAAGACAACTGAAAAATCCCATGGACAGAGGAGCTTGGAGGGCTATAATCCAAAGGGTCACAAAGAGTTGGACGCCACTCAGTGACTGAACGTGCACACACACACACAGACAGCCACCATGGAGATTCTCAAGGCCACTGTTCTCTTCTTGATGATGTTTCTAAATTTCTTATTGCCTTGATGAAAATGAATTTCTCTGAAATCTCCTGATGGGCATAGAAGGAAGATGTGTAGGTTACATATAATACATATGCCTGAAGGATCTCAACTTTCAAAACCTTTAGATTCCTTTCTTCACATAAGGCCGGGAAGTTGTGGTGCCTTGACATCAAGAACAGTTGGATTTCATTGAATCCAGGCTTCAGTAGTCAGCAGAGGAAACTACTAAACGTGCTTAAAACTGTTTTTGGCTGACACATTAAATTCAAAATGCTAAGTAAGTACATGTCTACAGATAAATCACTCTTATATTCTGTCTGCTGTAGGAAAACACTCTCAGACACCATCTCCACACAGCTCATCACTATATTACTGATATAACTTTAAAAGATTTTCTAAGCATGCATGGTCTGTCTCTTCTGAAACAGGATAATCAATTTCCCACCTGAGAAATTCTAGGATCTAGCTCTGTGGATATAGAGGCAATGAAGGAGAATGGGGATGGATACTAAGAAAAACTGATATCCCTTTGTGAGGCAAAAGTGCAGATGGAAAAGTCTTTTTGTATGAAAAGATTATTTTTTTCATACACAGGGAGACAGGCTACTTCATCATACACAAGAATGTCAGGATCATTGGAGGAATTGAAGTTCACTCCTTCAAATGGGTCTATCCAAATCCTCGGAGTCCAGCTTCTCAACCAGTGTTCTAACCTTATCATAACAGCTGTGGTGAAGCTGTGTGTTTATACAGTGTAGCAATTCTGCAACCTAAACAATCATATTTTCGGCCCAATCCTCAGGCTTGTCTGCCCTATAGTTACCAGAGAGAAGGGGTTCTTTTAAGGTTACCACAGAAATATTTAGCTCTCCACTAGTTCTTTGAGCTTGAAATTTAAGTCCTGTACTTATCTTTTTTTGTTTTTGTAAGCTCCCAGGATAGCAGAAACAGCCAGTCTATTCCATACTCTTTGTAACTATCATTATTGTCATTGAAACCAAATGCAAGAGCCATTTGATATCTGGCTCTTCACCCCACATCAGCACTGAGTATTTATGATGCTATGACATGCCAATACCAGCTTCTCATCGTCCTCCAAGAAGACCATGTGATCATCAAATATATTAACAAATCAGTTCCAGAATACCAAACTGAGGGTCTACTTCATGTGGCTACTTCTGGGGTCCAGTACTAGATCAGGCAGAACCTCTAAAGGAAACAGAATTCTCCCCAAATGATCCAATTTTAACAGTTGGCTACCTATGGATGTGTGTTGAAGGGAGGGTGAGGACACATAGTTATGCTAGTGATGATATTACATCAGCAGGAAAACAGGCCACTCCTAGCACCTAGAAGCCAAGGATGAAATAAGTTCCTTGAGCCCAGAGAGAGCTAGAATTGTGAAAAAGGAAACACCTGGCTAAAGTTTTGAAGTTAAAGAGATACAGCTAGTGCTGAATATATTTGCCAAGGCGTGGAAACACGAAGGAAGAATTCCCTGACTTCTCTCTCTTGGTACCCTCTGATCTCCTGCCAGTGCTTCCACTGGCTGAGCTTAATTGGAAGCCAATCAATAACTCAGGCCACAGAGTTAGGCAGGGGAAGGGAGAAATGGAACTATCAAAGTGTTCACAGGGCTGGGAACGGAGGGGGTGCAAAAGCAGAACTAGCAGAAAAGGTAACAATTTCAATTGTCACCACAGTCTATCCTTTTACTAATACTATCTCTGTTTTCCACATTTTATAAAGAGGAAAAATGAGGGTCAACATGGCAAAGTAAATCGTTTTATAGCACATAACTAGCAAAGATCAAGCCAAAGATGAATCCAAGTCTGTCCAATTCATACTTATATTCTTTTCTCTTCTATATTATATCAAACATTTAGATATGAGCAATATGAGCATGGAAATGAATCCCCTTCGTGGATCACAACCAGGTCATGGTGATGTGGTTTGCATACCTCAATGAAGCTATGATCCATGCCATGTAGGGCCACCCAAGATGGATGGGTTATAGTGGATTCTGACAAAATGTGGTCCATTAGAGGAGGGAATGGCTAACCACTCCAGTATTTTTGCTGTGAGAACCCCATGAGCAGTATGAAAAGGCAAAAATATATGACACCAGAAGATGAGCCCCTCAGATCAGAAAGTGTCCAGTATACTATATGGAAGAGCAGAGGGTAAATACTAATAACCCCATAAAGAATAAAGATACTGGGCCAAAGCAGAAATTATGCTCAGTTGTGAATGTGTCTGGTGGTGAAAGTAAAGTCCTATCCTATAAAGAACAATTGGAGAAGGAAATGGCAACCCACTCCATTGTTCTTGCCTGGAGAATCCCAGGGATGAGGGAGCCTGGTGGGCTGCCTTCTATGGGGTCGCACAGAGTCAGACACAACTGAAGCAACTGAGCAGTAGCAGCAGCATAAAGAACAATATTGCATAGGAACCTAGAATGTTAGGTCCATGAATCAATGCAAATTGGATGTGGTCAAACAGGAGATGGCAAAAGTGAACATCGACATCTTAGGAATCAATGAACTATAATGGATGCTAATGGGTGAATTTAATTCAGATGACCGTTATATTTACTACTGTGGGCAAGAATCCCTTAGAAGAAATGAAGCAGCCCAAACAGTCAACAAAAGAGTCCAAAATGCGGTACTTAGGTGCAAACTCAAAAACAGCAGAATGATCTCAATTTGTTTCCAGGACAAACCACTCAACATCACAGTATTGTGATGGCCAAGTCTATGCCCCAACCACTAATGCCAAAGAAGCTGAAGTCAAATAATTCTATCAAGACCTACGAGACCTTCTAGAACTAACACCAAAAAAAAAAAAAAAAAAGATGGCCTCTTCATCATAGGGGTTTTGAATGCAAAAGTTGAAAATTAAGAGATACCTGGAGTAACAGGCAAGTTTGGTGTTCGAGTACAAAATGAACCAGGGCAAAGCTAACAGAGTTTTGTCATGAGAACTCACTTGTCATAGAAAACATCCTCTTCCAACAACATAAGAGATGACTCTACATATAGACATCACCAGATGGTCAACACTGAAATCACATTGATTGTATTCTTTGCAGCTGAAGATGAAGAAGCTCTATATAGTCAGCAAAAACAATACCAGGAGTTGATTGTGGCTCAGATTATTAACTACTTATTGCAAAATTCAGGCTTACATTGAAGAAAGTGGGGAAAACCACTAGGCCATTCAGGTATGATATAAATTAAATCCCTTATGATTAAACAGTAGAAATGATGAACAGATTCAAAGGATTAGGTCTGGTAGGCAGAGTGCCTGAAGAGTTATGGATGGAAGTTCATAGCATTGTACAGGAGGCAGTGTTCAAGACCATCTCAAAGAAAAGGAAATGCAAGAAGCAAAGTGGTTATCCGAGAAGGCTTTACAAATCCCTAAGAAAAGAAGAGAAGCAAAAGGCAAAGGAGAAAAGGAAAGATATACCCAGCTGAATGCAGAGTTCCAGAGAATAGCAAGGAGAGATAAGAAAGTTTTTCTTTAAGTGAACAATGCAAGGAAATAGAGGAAAACAAAAGAGGGGGAAAGACTTCAAGAATGTTGGAGCTATTGAGGGAACATAGTCTTATGACCCAGATGACCACGATGTTGTCATCACTCACCTAGAGCCAGAGTGTGAAGTCAAGTGGGCCTTAGGAAGCATTGCTACAAACAAAACTAGTAGAGGTGATGGAATTCCAGCTGAGCTATTTAAAATCCTAAAAGATGATGCTGTTAAAGTGCTGCACTCATTATGTCAGCAAATTTTCCTGACTCATTATGTCAGGAAAAGTCAGCAGTGGCCACATGACTGGAAAAGTTCAGTTTTCATTACAATCCCAAAGAAGGGCAATGCCAAAGAATGTTCAAACTACTGTACAATTGTGCTCATTTCACATGCTAGCAAGATATGCTCAAAATCCTTCAAGCTAGGCTTCAGCAATACGTGAACTGAGAACTTCCAGATGTATAAGCTGGGTTTAGAAGAGGCAGAGGGACCAGAGATAAAATTGCCAATGTTTGATAGATCATAGAGAAACAAGGGAATTTCAGAAAAACATCTTCTGCTTCATTGACCATGCTAAAGCCTTTGATTGTGTGGATCACAACAAATTATGGAAAATTCTTAGAGATGGAAATACCAGACCATCTTATCTGTCTCTTAAGAAATCTGTGTGCAGGTCAAGAAGCAACAGTTAAAACTGGACATGGAACAACGGACTGGTTCAAAATTGGGAAAGAATTGTGACAAGTCTTATGTTGTCACAGTGCTTATTTAATTTCTATGCATAGTACATCATGTGAAATGCCAGGTTGGATGAATTGCAGGCTGGAATCAAGAGTGCTGGGAGAAATATCAACAACCTCAGATACGCAGATGATACCACTTGAATGGCAGAAAATGAAGAGGAACTAAAAAGCCTCTTGATGAGAGTTAAAGAGAAGAGTAAAAAAGCTGGCTTAAAACTCAACATTTGGAAAACTAAGATCATGGTGTCTGATCCCATCACTTCATGACAAATAGATGGGGAAAAAGTGGAAAAAGTGATAGATTTTATTTCTTAGGCTCCAACTTTATTGCAGATGGTGACTGCAGCCATAAAATTAGAAGAAACATCCCTCTTGGAAGGAAATCTATGACAAACCAAGACAGCCTATTAAAAAGTAGAGACATTACTTTGCCAACAAATGTTTATATAGTCACAGCTATGGTTTCTCCAGTAGTCGTGTACAGATGTGAGAATTGGACCATTAAGAAGGTTGAGTGTCAATGAATTAATGCTTTTGAATTGTGGTGCTGGAGAAGGCTCTGCAGAGTCTCTTAGATTGCAAGGAGATCAAACCATTCAATCCTAAAGGAAACCAGCTCTGAATATTCATTAGATGGACTGATGCTGAAGCTGAAGCTCCAATACTTAGGCACCTGAAGGGAAGAGCCAACTCATTGGAAAAGACCCTGATGCTAGGAAGATTGAAGGCAAAAGGAGAAGGAGGTAACAGAGGATGAAATTGTTAGATAGCATCACCTACTCAATGGATATGAATCTGAGCAAACTCTGGGAGGTAGTGAAGGATGGGGGAGCCTGGCATGTTACAGTTCATTGGGTCGCAGAGTCAGACACAACTCAATGACTACACAAGAACAACAAATGAAAATGAAGAGATTGAAAGTGAAGGGGCCAAAATGGGGGAAGGGCACAAACAAAACTGCATTTTTGGACATGCTTGAACAAGTAATTTTAAAGACGCTTGTTTTCTTAAGAGAACTTATCACAATCTGAGATTACTTCCTTCTTTACAAGTTTGTCATCTGTTTCACTTACTGGAATATAAGGCCCATAAGGACAAGTATTTTGTTTGTCCTTTTTATTGCTGTATTCCTGTGCCAAGATCAGTACACAACATCTGTAGATGCTCAAAGAATATTTGTTGAATGAAAAAGTAAATAAGTGAATAAATGAGTGGGTCAGGATACAAGCATATTCCTCTGGAAAAGGGGAACTCAAAATTCTATCCTGAAATTTCAAATTTGCAAATAGTCATGAATACCAATCAATGTTTGCTGAATATTTCCAGGAAAGAGTTATCAACTGTATAGTCATCTATTCCCCTATTTAAATACATTGATAATTATATAAAGTGAAAGAAAGTGAAGTCGCTCAGTCATGTCCGACTCTTTGGGACCCCGTGGACTGTAGCCCACCAGACTCCTCTGTCCATGGGATTCTCCAGGCAAGAATATTGGACTGGGTTGCCATTCCCTTCTCCAAGTCAAACCTTTACTTAAGACAATTCCATTCTGTTTTACCCCCAATTTTAACATCTGTAATAGCAAAGATAATATTTTGATCACAGCAACTTTTTAAGTGCTTGTTAAAAAGCATTATTTAACCATTTTTTTCTCTTGTGTAAGATAAAGCCACTGGTTCCTTCAGCTTTTCTTCATGTAATGCAAGCTAGGTTCTACTTATGTTACCCTTCTGCGTGCCCTCTCCTGTGCACAGTCCAATCTTTCAACAGTTTTTTTTTTTAATGTTAAAACTTGATAATGATAACATGAACTTAATACAATATGCCATATATTGACTGGCTTATTAAGAGCAAAACTTCCTCCCTTGTTTTCAGAAATACATCTCTACTAATTAACATATGAGTAAAAACTATTTTCCTTTGCAGCCTCATCGTGTTGTTGACGCAAACTGAACAACCAAGGAACTAAAACCACAGAACTAAAATCATAAAATCAGAGGGATTTTATCATTGCCAGCTTTGTTTACACATTTAAAATTCCAGGTTTAGGATGATGATGACCCATTTAATTGTGCTATTCTTTAAGACTCATTGGATGCTGATCTCAGAGTCCAATCTATTCAGTCTAAATAGGCTCACCATGGGTATCCCCAGAGTTCATTTATCCTATGTACCTAGCACCCATATTTTCTTATACATTTTTCCTTTTCTTATTTCCTTTTATTAAAAAACTGTCTTTTTGACAATTTGTAAAATTCTATGCTTTACCTAAAACCCAGTGAGGTAAATAGAATAAAGCAAAGTCATTGCAATATCCAAGGATGTACTCAGACTTGAGAAGTATAATTATACTTGAGTGAATGTGAGAGAATAACAAATGTTTGTATAAATGTTTGGCCATCTGTGTGAATTGGCTGGGAAATCCTATGTTTATCTAGAATCGGTATTATAACGTGGGGGTAATAAAATGTATGTAAATAATTTTCTTAAATAAAATGTCAGTTAAAAAAAAATGGCACCCTTTGTAATATATAACACCAATGGCAAGTTATACCTGGCTAATGTACAGCCTGAGGTGGAGTCAAGAAGCAATGGGACAGGGATTTCCCTGGTGGTCCAGTGGTTGGGAATCTGTCTGCTGATGCAGGGGACATGAGTTCGATCCCTGGTCCAGGAAGATCCTGCATGCCTGGGAGTAACCAAGCCAGTGTTCCACAACTCCTGAGCCCAGCACTCTAGAGCCTGGGAACCACAACTACCGAGCCCATGTGTCCTAGAGTCCATGCCCCACAGCAGGAGAAGCCACAGCAATGAGAAGTCAGCATACAGCAACTAGAGAGTGGCCCCTGCTTGCTGCAACTAGAGAAAGTCCATGTGCGGCAACAAAGACCTCCCCCAAATAAAAAATAATTTCTTTAAAAAAGAAGAAACAGTGCGACATTTTACCCAATCATATCCCTTCCCATGGGTCACTATGGTAGTGAAAGTTCACTCAGTCATGCCCGACTCTTTGCAACCCACAAGGCTCCTCTGTCCACGGGATTCTCCAGGCAAGAACACTGGAGTGGGTGGCCGTTCCCTTCTCTAGGGATTCTTCCCAATCCAAAGATCAAACCTGGCTCTTCCACATTGCAGGTGGATTCTTTACCATCTGATCCATCAGGAAAGCCCTTTACTTCTACACTATGGAAGAGCTGATGATTTTTCTCAACTCCCCCTGCTGCCATGTCTGGAGATACACATGCAGTAGTGGAGGGTATTTTCCAACTTCACTGGTGTTAAGGTTGACCATGTGAAGTTTTTGGCCAACAGATTTGGAATTCTGAGCCGAAGTCTTCAGAAGAGACATCACATATTTCTTCCTGCCTTCTTGGCCTCCTGGGAGTCGCTGTGAGGAGACTGGCTTGGGTAGCTCCTGGTCCTATTAGTAGGCGAACATGCTCATAGCTACCTGTCGCCAACCTGAAATTTGGGACGAACCCAACCGATCTAAACTCTATAGCAGAGCCACCCCAGAAAAGCCATAGACCTGAAGAAGAAAAATAAGCATTGGTGGCTACAAGGCACTTAACTTTTTTGAGTGCTTTGTTAATGCAACATTATTGTAATTATAGCTGATTTACATGGCTACATTAAATTTGGAGGAAAATAAGTATCAAAAGAAGATATAAGAAAAAAACAAAGTTAAGGGTAAGGTCAGGAAAGGAGCACAACCTTTTTCAACACTGAGAAAGAAATGAAAGTCTTATTAAAAAGACCCATAATCCCCTTTGCCTTCAATTCCTGGCCTCCTCTCAGATAATGGGTTAAATGAATTATCTTGCCGTATTAAAATTTTAGTTTTTAGGGATTTACTAATGTGAGTAGTGAATAAAAGATATCTAGAAGCAAAGGAACAGTTTACTTTTCTTTTTTTAAAAAAAAGGATAAATTGAATAAATTGGAGGATGGAAGGTAGGAACAGATGGTCTGTGGTTCAGTTTACATGAATCACCCTTTCCAATGAAATCCTGCGTGCATCTCAATTAGGTTTAAATGTTAGCGATGCATTTATAGAGTACAATATGTCTGTTTTTGATATCCTAATCACGTGCCATGGAAAAGATAATATGGACTTGGAAAAAGCTGAAAGGAAAAGACAACTTTCGTCTCTTTGGGTGGGGGGAGGAGGGGAACAAGGTTTCTACACGCTGCAAGTGAGTTGAAGCTTTGTTTTAGGTGTCTTTTGCCCCTGTCCTGCTATGAGGAGCTGAATGGAAAATCTGATCCACTATTTTTAAAAGTGGGGAAATTAGAAAGTTACTTTTCAATGCTTTTATGAATATATAACTAACGAGAAATAGACCTAGCTACATTCTTTAACTTCTGCCACCTCCCAAGAGTGGTGCCTCTAATTTAGCATGACCTGCTGTCAGTTCAGGAAATTTCCACCCTGAGATTTTCCTAGCCGAGTCAGAATCAGTCACAGTCAGAAACAGATAAAGATTGTTTTTATGAGAGTGCCTGAAACTGCACTTAAATTCTATCTTTAAAAGTTGCAAAGGTCTTGGCTAATGATTTTCCATAGTGTCATTTTAAAACTATTTTGGCATGTTCTGTGAACAGTACATACATTTACCGTTCAAAAATTAATAAAAAAGGCATTATATTTCTTGGAACAGAGTATCTTTGAGAAAGCAAAAACCCACCCCAGTACACTGCTGTTATCCAGCTGGTTAGGGGTGACAGACATAGGCCTGAGTAGACCTTGGTCTGGCAGTAGATTAAGAGAGAGAGGAATTTGGAACAGGCTGGGTCTCAGGCAAAATGATTCTGTGATGTGGGTTCCAGGTGGAAGTAACTTAAGGTGGATTTTGGAAATGTCTCCACTCCTTTTCCGCAGCTTAGTTAACTGTATAGTCTCCAAAGACATTCTTTTTGGGAAGGCTTACTATAAGGAAATTTCCAATATCCATGCATCCTCTTTTCTTTTTTTTTCCCCTTGAATTCTGTAAGGTTGTTCAAGAAAATTCAGTAAAGAGGCAGAGGGAAGAGATTTTGGAATTTAGTTCAATTCAGTTCAGTTGTTCAGCCATGTTCAACTCTTTGTGATCCCATGGACTACAAAATGCCAGGCTTCTCTGTCTGTCACCAACACCCAGAACTTACTAAAACTCGTGTCCACTGAGTCGGTGATGCCATCCAACCATCTCATCTTCTTCCGTCCCCTTCTCTTCCTGCCTTCAATCTTTCCAAGCATCAGGGTCTTTTCCAGTGAGTCAAGTTTTTGCATCAGGTGGCCAAAGTATTGAAGTTTCAGCTTCAGCATCAGTCCTTCCAATGAATATTCAGGACTGATTTCCTTTACAATGGACTGGTTGGATCACCTTGCAGTCCAAGGGAATCTCAAGAGTGTTCTCCAACACCACAGATCAAAAGCATCAATTCTTCAGTGCTCAGCTTTCTTTATAGTCCAACTCTCACATCCATACATGACTACTGGAAAAACCAAAGCTTTGACTAGGCGTACCTTTGTTGTCAAAGTAATGTCTCTGTTTTTTAACATGCTTTCAAGGTTGGTCATAGCTTTTCTTCCAAGGAACAAGTGTCTTTGAATTTCATGGCTGCAGTCAACCATCTGCAGTGATTTTGGAGCCCCCTAAAAATAAAGTCTCTCACTATTTCCATTGTTTCTCCATCTATTTGCCATGATATGATGGGACCAGATGCCATGATCTTAGTTTTCTGAAGTTGAGTTTTAAGTCAACTTTTCGCTCTCTTCTTTCACTTTCATCAAGAGGCTCTTTAGTTCTTCTTCACTTTCTGCCAGAAGGGTGGTGTCATCTGTATATCTGAGGTTATTGGTATTTCTCCCAGCAATCTTGATTCCAGCTTGTGCTTCCTCCAGCCCAGCATTTCTCATGATGTACTCTGCATATAAGTTAAATAAGCAGGGTGTCAATATACAGCCTTGATATACTCCTTTCCCGATTTGGAACCAGTCTCTTGTTTCATGTCCAGTTCTAGCTATTGCTTCTTGACCTGGATACAGATTTCTCAAGAGGCAGGTCAGGTGGTCTGGTATTCCCATCTCTTTCAGAATTTTCCACAGGTTATTGTGATCCACAGTCAAAGGCTTTGGCATAGTCAATGAAGCAGAAGTAGATGTTTCTCTGGAACTTTCTTGTTTTTTCAGTGATTCAATGGATGTTGGCAATTTGATCTCTGGTTCCTCTGCCTTTTCTAAATCCAGCTTGAACATCTGGAAGTTCATGGTTTCTGTACTGTTGAAGCCTGGCTTGGAGAATTTTGAGCATTACTTTACTAGCATGTGAGATGAGTGCAATTGTGCGGTAGTTTGAGCATTCTTTGGCATTGCCTTTCTTTGGGATTGCAATGAAAAGCTGACCTTTTCCAGTCCTATGGCCACTACTGAGTTTTCCAAATTTGCTGGCATATTGAGTGCAACACTTTCACAGTTTAATCTTTTAGGATTTGAAATAGCTCAACTGGAATTACATTATCTCCACTAACTTTGTTTGTAGTGATGCTTCCTAAAGCTCACTTGGCTTCTCATTCCAGGATGTCTGACTCTAGTGAGTGATCATACCATGATGATTATCTGGGTTCTGAAGATCTTTTTTGTATAGTTCTTCTGTGTATTCTTGCCACCTCTTCTTAATATCTTTTGTTTCTGTTAAATCCATACCATTTCTGTCCTTTATTGTGCCCACCTTTGCATGAAGTGTTCCCTTGGTATCTCTAATTTTCTTGAAGAGATCTCTAGTCTTTCCCATTCTATTGGTTTCCTCTACTTCTTTGCATTGATCACTGAGGAAGGCTTAGGCAAAGGAGAAAAAGAAAGGCATACCCATTTGGATGCAGATTTTGGAGATGGAGTTGCAAATGTAGGATAGATTCGTACTGTGTTCAGTTATGAACTATGTACTACATAGAGAATATATAAAAAACAAGTATAAAACTGTTGATTCCCTGTCACTGGCATAATGGGGATAAGGCAGAACAAGAGGAGTTTACAGGCAAGTCAAATTACAATTAAAGCAAAAGAACCCAAAGAGCTTTACAAAAAAATGCATTTAAGGCATATCCAACATTTGGGAGCATATATTCTATTCTGTTCATCTCATTTAACAGTGCAAAATTCTACATACTAAGTTCAAAAACACTAAACTTAAATTATTTCATAAATAAGGTCCAAAGGCTTACTTTTAAATAGCCTGAACTGATTTATATACATTTTAATAGATCTATCCTTGGTCAGTTATTGAAATAGGAGCTAACTAAGCAAAATTAGAGTTCAGGATCCCTTTCCTTCCTTCAGCTAATTTCTCCAGCTTTACACCCAATATGATAGACTTTGCTTGGGCTTGGTGCTGATCCTTTAATTAACTCAGAGGTTAGACATTAAACCCATTATGGTAGGGATTGAGCCAACCCTTTCACCAGAACCAGCACTTAGCACAGTACCCAGCATGTAGCTAAGACTTCATAAATACTTGCTGAGTAAAAAGCATGAATGATTGACTGTCAGCCAGGAGTAGAGTACTGGGGTTGAGGCACTCAATGAACAATACCTCTGTACTTTGCTTGGCTCATGAACCACCTGAAAAGTAGGACAAAAGAGTAGGACAGATGGAGAAATGAAGTAATTCATGATAAGCTGATAAAGTGGCATATGGCTCAAAGGTGTGGGCAAATGGATTTCCTAGTATTGATCCTCAGAATTAGATAAACATAGCTATAGAGAGACAAGCAACACTGGACCACCAGACACCTCCTCCCAAAAAGATGATGGGAGTAGAACAGGGCTAGTTTTTATAAAGATAGTTTCTTCTAGATTCACCTATTAAATAAAATCTTTTATCTCTCTAAGGAAGAATAAATAAGGGATGGAGAGAAGCTAAGATTATCACATTAGTGCTAATCTCCCATTTGAAAAGCAACAATAGGAGCATCAAAGAGCTATCTTCTCACCTTCAATAGTGAGCACTGTTACAGAGGTGAGTGGTGAGAAACAGAGAAACAGAGGCACTCTTGGTGCATAAAGTAGTGTCCGTTGGTTGCTTTCAGTTTCAGGCAGCAAATGTCTTTCAAATGTTGACTTTTGATTATCTATAGAAATCATAAATGTTTACAAATGTGTGGTCTTAGTGTTTGCCTCCACAAATTATCATTAATCAATCCATCCCTAAATAACTGAGTTAACTGTGATTTCCTAAACTGCCCTTTAAATTTAGAGACAAATTCTGAGCATATCATCGTCCTCAGTGGAGGCTCCATGGAGTAAGTCACTGATGGTATAACACATGAATCATGGAAAAAAATCCAAATGCCAACTTAAAATGTTTTGAAGCTATCTGAGGATCTGTGAAATATGTTAGACTATAGGAAATGCTTTAGTTAATTCTGTATATAGTGGTATTTTAGTACCATAAAATACACCCAGAGAAATGCTTAAAACATGCAAATATGGATTTGTATTTAAGTTCTAAGAAAAATCTTAGTAAAGAATCTGCCTGCAACACAGGAGCCTCAGGTTAAATCCCTGAGTTGGGAAGATCCCCTGGAGGGGAGGTTATGGCAACCCACTCCAGTATTCTTGCCTGGAGAATCCCCATGGACAGAGGAGCCAAGAGTCAGACATGACTGAGCAGTTAAAACTAACACTTGAAGAAAATTCAAATTTAACTGAGTTTTAGGGTCAAAAGTCTTAGAAACTACTATGCAGCACATTGTTCCCGTTAAGAACATCACTGATTATCATCAGTCAAAAGTCACCCCTGAATTGTGGAGTGGCTGAAAAGTCACTGAGAACATGGTCAAAATCATTAAATTATGCAGAAGAAGTTTCACCCAATTTCACTTTTTATAATGGAATCTCTCTGGGTTCTAGTGATCTAAAAATAGCTAACATTTGTCTCAAACAGTGACAAGTGATTGAAAGTTGTCAAACACAGTTAAATAAAATAAAAGGATGACAAAAACATGCCTACCTGAGTAACTTAGACAGAGAAGGCAATGGCACCCCATTCCAGTACTCTTGCCTGGAAAATCCCATGGACGGAAGAGCCTAGTAGGCTGCAGTCCATGGGGTCGCTAAGAGTCAGACACAACTGAGTGACTTCACTTTCACTTTTCACTTTCATGCATTGGAGAAGGAAATGGCAACCCACTCCAGTGTTCTTGCCTGGAGAATCCCAGGCATGGGGGAGCCTGGTGGGCTGCCGTCTCTGGGGTCGCACAGAGTCGGACACGACTGAAGCGACTTAGCAGCAGCAGCAGAGTAACGTAGAAGGTAAACAGGAATGATTTAAAAGGGGAAGAGAAAAAGTTAAATAGGTTGAAATATTGCATTAAGAGAATTAGGTTTGTCAGAGAATTGTTTTTGAATTGAAGCTAAATCAGAGTAAACTTCTGATAAAAATCACAGATTTGATAATAATTCATGAGTAGTTTTGTTTATATTTTTAGCTGTATTTCTTATGAAAATAAATATACAAAATAATTTAGGCACACTCAGAGTCCAAGTACTATGAGTTCAGTTTCATACGGTATAGTCATAAACAGATATTTCTGAACAGTTTAGACCTTCTCACCCTTGCAGTGTTTTCATAATGCTTTCAAAGAGGGAATAAAACAACTTAAAAATGTGTATACTGTCATCCATTTGCAGTACTATAGTATCATATATCATATGGTATATGTCCAATCTTCTTTTGCAAGATAATTTTAAGCATGATTCTAATGGAGAGACATATAAGTACAGAAATACATGAAATAT
This sequence comes from Tragelaphus eurycerus, assembly GCA_935064755.1. Classification (NCBI taxonomy): domain Eukaryota; kingdom Metazoa; phylum Chordata; class Mammalia; order Artiodactyla; family Bovidae; genus Tragelaphus; species Tragelaphus eurycerus. The sequence goes on from CAKXYN010000012.1 coordinate 38,282,246, forward strand.
TACAGAAATAAAGCTTCACACTCCTGCACTTCCTCACCTTTTCCATCTCTCACCTTTACCTCTTGCTTTCCCAATAGTCTATTTACAAATATTTTCCTATTCTCTCCATGTGTGTTAACTAAGAAAATTTTTACTCCAGTCTGGTGCTTTTTACACACTGTATTTTTTTCCCCAGTGATTTCTAAATTTCTAAACTGGATATTCTCCTTACTTCTGTGGTTTAATCCTCATTTCGCACTTCCTGAGATGATTTTTGGGGGGACGGAAAGCTATATTATCCTCTAAAACTCAACAGTTACAAGCAAAACTCTGCTTTTTCCTCACTGACTCCCTCTTCAACTTTAGGCTGCATTCACGGGCACAGTGTCTACTTTCAGTCTCTCAAGGCAGGAATTTTGAAGTGATCTTCTTTCCTATATCTTTCTTCCCTAAGTTATCTAACTTATCCACCTAATTTATCATCAAAATAACTAACTTCTTTCTTTTGACATAGTCTCTGATACACTATATCTTCTACAGTGGCATACACAAAAGAGTATACTTTATATCCTTCTATAAAGTATATAGATATCTTTATACTTATATTTTAATTCCACTAGTATAAAGATCAAGCTGAATAGAAACTGAGTTATGACAATTTTGATCTCAGTACTCTTTGCAAAGTTTGAAGGTAGATATATCTGCTGCTGCTGCTGCTGCGACGTGTCTGACTCTGTACGACCCCAGAGACGGCAGCCTACCAGGCTCCTCTGTCCTTGGGATTCTCCAGGCAAGAATGCTGGAGTGGGTTGCCATTTCCTTCTCCAATGCATGAAAGTGAAAATTGAAAGTGAAGTAGTTCAGTCGTGTCTGACTCTTCGCTACCCCATGGACTGCAGCCTACCAGGCTCCTCTGTCCATGGGAGCTTCCAGGCAAGAGTACTGGAGTGGGAGATATATCTACCTGGTGCTGAATAGTCATTCCTGTTCTGGATTATCAGCACCCTGATAAAAATAGAATTATATATGTGTGTGCATGTGCTAAGTTGCCTCAGTTCTGTCTGACTCTTTGAGACCCTATGGACTGTAGCCCACCAGGCTCCTCTGTCCATGGGATTCTCCAGGCAAGAATATTGGAGTGGGTTGCCATGCCCTCTTCCACAGGATTTTCCCAACCCAAGGATCAAACTCAGGTCTCATATGTCTCCTACATTGGCAGGAGGGTTCTTTACCACTAGGGCCACTTGGGAAGCCCAGAATTATATATATATATATATATCTCAAAGTGTCATATATCTATTTTTTACAATGTTATCAATATTTTCAATAATTCAAAACCTATGGAAAGGTTGCCAAATGGCACCATGGATGATCAAGGTGTCACACTTCTTATCCTTGCTTCTGAGACTGATCTTGTACTTTGTGGGCAGCACAATTTTTGATACTGTGAATAACAAATTAACTGGCATGCACAATTCGTTACCTGGTGGTCCTATGACGCAAATAATGTGAGAGTAGCCATTCACTCCTTTCTGTAACTGCCTTCTCATTCCTTTCAATTCCTGCTGGCCAGCAGGAGAGCCAGCCATCTTATGAGATAGCTTCAAATTCAGTCTTGTCAGAAGCAGAAGGATGGATAAAATGGATAGACTTCAACATTCCTTCATTCCTAAAAAGTTTGACTTACCCATTCATTTATTTTTATAAAGTTATTTGATAAATAAGTACAGTGAGTCTGTTGGCGCAATCATGTGAAAGATGAGCATCAAGATAAAACCATAACAATAGGAAGATTTAGCCATTGCACAATGGGAAGATAGTTGCATAAAATTTATATTTAGTTTTCTTTGCATATTTGTAGACTTTGCTTTCCTTTGAATGATATTTATTTGTCAAGTATTAAGGTAAACATTAAATATAAAATCTTCACAAAAATTATGCAAGATTATTAAATACACCTGTATAATTTGGTTGATTATAAAAAGATGCACAGATGAATTTGATCAAAATGCATGACTATCTTACTAACTGATCTCATTAATCAGCTAACTGGAATAATCAGTAATAATTAGCCATCAGCCTCTTTTTCATGGTCATTTTACTAATTAAAATGTTAGCTTTAATTTGGAGCATAGGAAATATAAATTAAAAAGGGTTTATTTTTCCTACATATTACAGTGACCAATTCATTCTCATTTGCTTGTATTAATTACTATGAGATGACATACAGGTCCTGTAGCTATTTCCATCTTACAGAACCTGCATGTAAAACTACTTTTCAAGTATTAAACCAAAGAATTAAAAAAACACATTTAGATCTTGCTGTCAACCATTTTAAAATTAAAAAGGAAAGCTTTTGCTCAATAATGAAAACCACTGAAAAATGAAAAGGTAACCTGCAGAATGGGAGAAAACATTTACAAATCATATATATGATCAGGCTTCCCCTGTGGCTCAGCTGGTAAAGAATCTGCCTGCAATGTAGGAGACCTGGGTTCAGTCCCTGGGTTGGGAAGATCCCCTGGAGAAGGAAATGGCTACTAACTCCAGTATTCTGGCCTGGAGAATTCCATGAACTCTATAGTCCATGGTGTCGCAAAGACTCGGGCAAAACTGAGCGACTTTCACTCTCACTTTCATATCTGATCAGGGTTTAATACTTAAATTATATAAAGAACTCATACAACTCAATGGCAAAAAAAAAACAAAAACAAAAACAAAATCTCAGTCTGATTAAAAAATGGGCAGAGGAACTGAATGGATATGTTTCAAAAAAACACATATAGGTGGCCAGTGGTTTCATGAAAAGGTACTCAGTATCTCTATTCATCAGGCAAATGCAAATCAAACCACAAGAAGATATCATTTCACACCTGTTAGAATGACTGCCATCAAAGAGACAAGAGATAACAGATGTTGGCAAAGATGTGGAGAAAAGTAAACCCTTGGGCACTATTGGCTGACTTTATTTTTTGGGCTCCAAAATCACTGCAAATGGTGATTGCGGCCATGAAATTAAAAGATGCTTACTCCTTGGAAGGAAAGTTATGACCAACCTAGACAGCATATTAAAAAGTAGAGACATTATTTTGTCAACAAAGGTCCATCTAGTCAAGGCTATGGTTTTTCCAATGGTCATGTATGGATGTGAGTGTTGGACTATAAAGAAAGCTGAGCACCGAAGAACTGATGCTTTTGAACTGTGGTGTTGGAGAAGACTCTTGAGAGTCTCTTGGACTGCAAGGAAATCCAACCAGTCCATCCTAAAGGAAATCAGTCCTGGGTGTCCATTGGAAGGACTGATGTTGAAGCTGAAACTCAAATATTTTGGCCACCTGATGCAAAGAACTGACTCATTTGAAAAGCCCCTGATGTTGGGAAAGATTGAGAACAGGAGGAGAAGGGGACGACAGAGGATGCGATGGTTAGATGGCATCACTGACTCAATGGACATGCTGCTGCTGCTGCTAAGTCGCTTCAGTCGTGTCCAACACTGTGTGACCTCATAGACAGCAGCCCACCAGGCTTCCAGGCAAGAACACTGGACTGGGTTGCCATTTCCTTCTCCAATGCATGAAAGTGAAAAATGAGAGTGAAGCTGCTCAGTTGTGTCTGACTCGCTGTGACCCCAGGGACTGTAGCCCACCAGGCTCCTCTGTCCATGGGATTTTCCAGGCAAGAGCACTGGAGTGGGGTGCCATTGCCTTCTCCCAATGGACTTGAGTTTGGGTAAACTCCAGGAGTTGGTGATGGACAGGGAGGCCTGGCGTGCTGCGGTTCATGGAGTCGCAAAGAGTCAGACACGACTGAGGGACTGAACTGAACTGAACTGTGCACTATTAGTGAGAATATCAATTGGTGTAGCCACTAGGGAAAACAGTATAAGGGTTCCTCAAAATGTTAAAAATAAAACTACCACATAATCCAGCAATCTCACTTTTGGGTATATATCTAACAAAAATAAAAGCAGGATGTAAGTGGATATCTACACTCCCAAGTTCATTACAGCATTACTCACAATAGCCAAAATATGGAAATACCCTGCTGCTGCTGCTGCGTTGCTTCAGTTGTGTCCAATTCTGTGGGACCCCATGGACTGCAGCCTACCAGGCTTCTCTGTCCATGGAATTCTCCAGGCAAGAACACTGGAGTGGGTTGCCATTTCCTTCTCCAATGCACGAAATACCCTAGGTGCCCACAAATGGGTGAGTGTGTAAAGAAGATGTGGTATATATGTATAATAAAATATTAGGCCATGGCAAAGAAGTAAATCCTACCATTTGCAACAACAGGGGATGAAACTTGAGGGTGTTATGCTAAACAAAAAAAGCCAAACAGAGAAAGATAAATACTGTGTGGTGTTTTGTTTATATATGGAATCTTCTTTTGAAAAACTCAAGCTCATAGAAGGAGAAAGTAGAAAAGTTTGTCTAGGACAGTGGTTTGGGGGAAATTGGAAGACGTTGGTAAAAGGATCATTTCAGTTCAGTTCAGTTGCTCAGTCATGTCTGACTGTTTGCAACCCCATGGACTGCAGCATGCCAGGCTTCCCTGCTATCACCAACTCCCAGAGTTTACTCAAAGTCATGTCCATTGACTCAGCAATGTCATCCAACCATTGCATCCTCTGTCATCCCCTTCTCTTCCCGCCTTCAATCTTCAGGACTAATTTCCATTAGGATGGACAGGTTGGATCTCCTTGCAGTCCAAGGGACTCTCAAGAGTCTTCTCCAACACCACAGTTCAAAGGCATCAATTCTTCAGTGCTCAGCTTTCTTTATAGTCCAACTCTCATATCTATACATGACTACTGGAAAAACCATAGTTTTGACTAGACAGAACTTTGTTGTCAAAGTAATGTCTCTACTTTTTAATATGCTGTCTAGGTTGGTCATAACTTTTCTTCCAAGAAGCAAGCGTCTTTGAATTTAATGGCTGCAGTCAATCATCTACAGTGATTTTGGAGCCTCCAAAAATAAAATCTGTCACTGTTTCTCCATCTATTTGCCATGAAGTGATGCAACCAGACGCTATGATTTTCATTTTCTGAATGTTGAGTTTTAAGGCAACTTTCTCACTCTCCTCTTTCACTTTCATTAAGAGGCTGTTTAGTTCTTCTTTGCTTTCTTCCAGAAGGGTGGTGTCATATGCGTGCATCTCTGAGGTTATTGAAATTTCTCCCGGAAATCTTGATTCCAGCTTGTGCTTCATCTAGCCTGGCATTTTGCATGATGTACTCCGCATAGAAGTGAAATAAGCAGGGTGACAATGTACAGCCTTTTTGTACTCCTTTCCCATTTTGGAACCAGTCTCTTGTTCCATGTCCAGTTCTAACTGTTGCTTCCTGATCTGCATACAAATTTCTCAAGAGGCAGGTCAGATGGTCTGCTTTTCCCATCTCTCAGAATTTTCCACAGGTTGTGGTGGTCCACACAGTCAAAGGCTTTACCGTAGTCAATAAAGCAGAAGTAGTTGTCTTTTTGGAATTCTCTTACTTTTTCGATGACCCAGCAGATGTTGGCAATTTGATCTCTGGTTCCTCTGTCTTTTCTAAAACCAGCTTGAATATCTGGAAGTTCATGGTTCATGTGCTATTGAAGCCTGGCTTGGAGAATTTTGAATATTATTTTGCTAGCGTGTGAGATGAGTGCAATTCTGCGGTAGTTTGAGCATTCTTTGGCATTGCTGTTCTTTGGGATTGGAATGAAAACTGACCTTTTCCAGTCCTGTGGCCACTGCTGAGTTTTCCAAATTTGCTGATATATTGAGTGCAGGACTTTCACAGCATCATCTTTCAGGATTTGAAAGAGCTCAACTGGAATTCCATCACCTCTACTAGCTTTGTAGTGATGCTTCTTAAAGCCCACTTGGCTTCACATTCCAGGATGTCTGGCTCTAGGTGAGTGATCACACCATCGTGATTAATTTGGGTTGTGAAAATTATTTTTGTATAGTTTTTCTGTGTATTCTTGCCACCTCTTCTTAATATCTTCTGCTTCTGTTAGGTCCATACCATTTCTGTCCTTTATCGAGTCTGCAACATGGGCTCAATAAAGGACAGAAATGGTATGGACCTAACAGAAGTAGAAGATATTAAAAAGAGGTGGCAAGAATACACAGAAGAACTATACAAATAAGATCTTCTTGACCCAGATAAACACAATGGTGTGATCACCAACCTAGAGCCAGACATCCTGGAATGTGAAGTCAAGTGGGCCTTAGAAAGCATCACTATGAACAAAGCTAGTGGAGGTGATGGAATTCCAGTTGAGCTATTCCAAATCCTGAAAGATGATGCTGTGAAAGTGCTGCACTCAATATGCCAGCAAATTTGGAAAACTCAGCAGTGGCCACAGGACTGGAAATTGTCAGTTTTCATTCCAATCCCAAAGAAAGGCAATGCCAAAGAATGCTCAAACTACCGCACAATTGCACTCATCTCACACGTTAGCAAAGTAATCCTCAAAATTCTCCAAGCCAGGCTTCAGCAATATGTGAACCGTGAACTTCCTGATGTTCAAGCTGGTTTTCAAAAGGCAGAGGAACCGGAGATTAAATTTCCAACATCCGCTGGATCATGGAAAAAGCAAGAGAGTTCCAGAAAAACATCTATTTCTGCTTTATTGACTATGCCAAAGCCTTTGACTGTGTGGATCACATTAAACTGTGGAAAATTCTGAAAGAGACGGGAATACCAGACCACCTGACCTGCCTTTTGAGAAATTTGTATGCAAGTCAGGAAGCAACAGTTAGAATTGGACATGGAACAACAGACTGGTTCCAAATAGGAAAAGAAGTACATCAAGGCTGTATATTGTCACCCTGCTTATTTAACTTATATGCAGAGTACATCATGGGAAACACTGGACTGGAAGAAACACAAGCTGGAATCAAGATTGCGGGAGAAACATCAATCACCTCAGATATTGTCACCCTGCTTATTTAACTTATATGCAGAGTACATCATGGGAAACACTGGACTGGAAGAAACACAAGCTGGAATCAAGATTGCCGGGAGAAACATCAATCACCTCAGATATGCAGATGAAACCACCCTTATGGCAGAAAGTGAAGAGGAACTCAAAAGCCTCTTGATGAAAGTGAAAGTGGAGAGTGAAAAAGTTGGCTTCAAGCTCAACATTCAGAAAACGAAGATCATGGCATCTGGTCCCATCACTTCATGGGAAATAGATGGGGAAACAGTGGAAACAGTGTCAGACTTTATTTTTCTGGGCTCCAAAATCACTGCAGATGGTGACTGCAGCCATGAAATTAAAAGACGCTTACTCCTTGGTAAGAAAGTTATGACTAACCTAGACAGCATATTGAAAAGCAGAGACATTACTTTGTCAACAAAGGTTCGTCTAGTCAAGGCTATGGTTTTCCTGTGGTCATGTATGGATGTGAGAGTTGGACTATGAAGAAGGCTGAGCACTGAAGAATTGATGCTTTTGAACTGTGGTGTTGGAGAAGACTCTTGAGAGTCCCTTGGATTGCAAGGAGATCCAACCAGTCCATTCTGAAGGAGATCAGCCCTGGGATTTCTTTGGAAGGAATGATGCTAAAGCTGAAACTCCAGTACTGGCCACCTCATGCGAAGAGTTGACTCATTGGAAAAGACTCTGATGCTGGGAGGGATTGAGGGCAGGAGGAGAAGGGGACGACAGAGGTTGAGATGGCTGGATGGCATCACTGACTCGATGAATGTGAGTCTGGGTGAACTCCGGGAGTTGGTGATAGACAGGGAGGCCTGGCGTGCTGCAATTCATGGGGTTGCAAAGAGTTAGACATGACTCAGCGTCTGAACTGAACTGAACTTGCATTAAATGTTCCCTTGGTATCTCTAATTTTCTTGAAGAGGTCGCTAGTCTTTCCCATCCTACTGCTTTCCTCTATTTCTTTGCATTGATCACTGAGGAAGACTTCCTTATCTCTCCTTGCTATTCTTTGGAAGTCTTCATTCAAATGGGTATATCTTTCTTTTTCTCCTTTGCCTTTTACTTTTCTTCTTTTCACAGCTATTTGTAAGGCCTCCTCAGACAGCCATTTTGCCTTTTTGCATTTCTTTTTCTTGAGGATGGTCTTGGTGCCTGCCTCCTGTAGAATTTCACGAACTTCTGTCCATTGTTCATTAGGCACTCTGTTTACCAAATCTAGTCATTTAAATCAATTTCTCACTTCCACTGTATAATCGTAAGGGATTTGATTTTGGTCATACCTGAATGGTCTGAGAATCTAATGTGGAAATAGGGACTATAGTGTATAAAGTGCTGTGCTAAGTCACTTCAGTTGTGCCCGACCCTTTGTGATGCTATGGACTGTAGCCTGCCAGGTTCCTATGTCCGAAGGGTTTGCCAGGCAAGCATACTGGAATGGGTTGCCATGCCCTCCTCCAAGGTATCTTCCCAACCCAGGGATTGAACAGTCTCTTAATCTCCCGCATTGGCAGGTGGGTTCTTTACCACTAATGCCACCTGGGTAGCCCCATAGTTTACAACACTATATTATATAATTGAAATTTGCTAAGAGAGTAGAAGTTAAATATTTTCATTAAAAAAATAAAAGTAATGAGGTGGTGTATATATTAATTAATGTTGGAAATCCCATGCATACATTATATCAAATCACCATGATGCTACACTTTACATTTTCTTGTGATTATATTTTTCAATTATATTCCCCAAAGGCTGTAAAACAATTTTTTTAATAAAAGGAAAATTTCATTCAAGTCTGAAAATTGCTCCCTGTCAACTGTCACCTCACGGAAGATTTTCAAAGTGTCAAAATAGAATTTCAGCCTGTCTCAAGGACTGAGTACATTTCTGCCTCTGTCACAAATCCATGAGTAAAAGGATGCAACTGAGGGATTGATTATTGTTCTCCTGTTATCACTGTAGCTGATATGTTTACAAACATGTACAGAGAACTTGAAAGTGAATAGAGGAGAAAACAAAGAAAAAAATTCAACTTTGTATTGTTTATTCAGGTCTTTATAGCTATGGGGCCCAGGGATGAGTATAAATGCGCATTCCAAGAAATCTTTTACCTTATTTATCTGAAAGTCTCTGATACAGAGAATACTCAAGGAGAGACTCTCCAGACAGTTTCCTTAATACCTTCTACTTTGGGCAAAGCTACACACGAATGCTCATATCAGACAAACGTCTTATTTTTATGGAGAATTCCACAGACTCCATGGACACCCCATTCCAGAATTTAACAACCATCCTGAAGATCTGCCTTATTCTATAAGGTCATTTTCTTCTCCCTGTTCTGTGCTCTTATGAGATTGAGAACATCTGGTCCTCATTCCTAACATAATGACATTTCCTGCTCCAGAGTTTCTTTTAAAATCACCCTCAACCTTCTCTTCTTCAGGCTAATTTCCATGTCTGCTCTCCCTTCTTCAGAGTTTTACGTGCCAAGTACCCTCACCCTCCTCTGAATCCATGAAGAGCTACTCTGCCCAGCCCAGACCTGGACCCTGTGCTGACAAGAGGATCCCCACAGAGCATTCACAGGGTCAACTTTCCACATCTCTGCTTACCCACTGCAGTTCTCAAACTTGTTCAAGGAAGAGGCATTATTTCATCTCAGGGAAGAGACACTCTTCTCATCAACTTGCTTTCCCTCTCTGTCCCCAGGGGGAAGAGCAGAGAAGATTGAGCTCTGGGAGTCAAGTGGCAGACAGCTGTGGTTTCGGCTTCCAACGGTCACACAACTCCAGAGGGACCGGAAGGTCAAGGAAAGCATGTAGAACCGCAGGCTGTTCACGTGGCTCAGGGAGGAGATGACCAACCCCTAATAAAACACCGTCTGCCGGACGTGCCATTGGGACTGGCATGCTAATTGAAAACAGCAGTCTTGGGGCTGCCTCTCTGACTTTAGCACTCCAGCTAGGAATAACTTTTTCTTCCACAGAAAAAGCAGTATTCGGTCAGTAAAGCAGTATTTGTTACCAATTAAAAAAAAAAAAAAATCAAACAAACCAGCATCACTGCTCCAGCAGACGATAAAGAAATATTTCTCGATTTCTCTTTATTTACTTTTCCAGAAAGTTCATATCTTGTTTATTTCCTTTCTGCTAGGCCAACGCTTGACGCTGCTGTACACAAATGTTTTATTATCTTAGGACAGAGAGTATCTATTAATCCAATTCATCTTTCAATACTATTAGTGCCTTGTTATTTTTATTTTAGGTGATTATTTTTTCTAAATCAAAATAATGCAGGCACATAGGTCAACAGTTCCATATTATTTTTTTTGGATGTCTACTTCAACATAAATCAGTTTTTCTTTCCCAGAAGTATTTTGGCTATTTTCTTTGCTATATACCTCTGTATATAGCATATATAATATATTTAGTATTAGTTTTGTTTTTTTTAATTTTAGGCATAATGTTCTGACTTCCGACTATGGAAAAAGAAATTTTAGCTTGTGTCACTATATTTTCCTTATTCACTTTGTGTTTCCTCTGCCTCTGGATGTAATTGCATCATAATTTTTGTTAATTAAATAATAAATAGTACTCACATTATTATGAATAGCATAATTCATATTAAAATAAATGATATAGGGTAACAATTTTCACCATTTGCATAATTTTATATTTCCCTAGAGTATAAATATTTACTTATTTTTCATTTGTTTAGCTTTCTATGGACTTATCACTGATTCATTCTCAAACTCTCTTCCAGTCACCTGTATCTACTTTTTAGATGTCTGAAGTCATCAAATGTTTACCAATTTATTTTTAAGGATATATTCATCCTATAACTTTTTGATTTGTCCTAACCTGGCCTGGTTTCCCAGTCAACAGCTGTGATTATGGTCTTTCTCATCACTGTTATCCCAAGGAATCCCTCTGTTTCCCTTTTGAATGGCTCTGCTGTTTTCTATATTCCATCCATTGCTCTTGATGGATTTATCTCCATTTTGGTACAGACATCCCCTCAGTAATTTTCCGAGAAGCTATTCATGAATTCATGACATTTTGAGATCTTTCAAGTCTGAAAACATCTTCATAATCTCTCACATGCAATAAATTGATAATTTTTTGCATATAGAATTCAGGTTGATTATCATAGTCACTTAGAATTTCAAAGACTTTATTGTCATCCAGTTTCTAGTGTTGCATTGAAGAGTTCTAAACCATGCTGATTCTGGATCCTTTTTTTTGTGTGTGTAAGCTATTTTGTTTTCTCTCTGGATATTTATAGGCTCTCTTTTTGCTCTTAATGTTTTAAATTACACAATGGTGTGTTTTGGCGGAGGCCGTTATCAGCACTGGGGCTACCCAGGTGTCTCAATGGTAAAGAATCTGCCTGCTAGTACAGGAGCCACAGGAGACACAGGTTCAATCCTTGGGATGGGAAGATCCCCTGGGGAAGAAAATGACAACTCCTTCCAGTATTCTTGCCTAGGAAAACCCAGGGACAGAAGAACCTGGCAAGCTGCAGTCCATGGGGTTGCAAAGAGTTGGACATGACTTAACAGCTAAAAAACAGTTATCAATACTCTTCTGGGTTCTTATTGGGACCTTTTGATTTTATAAAATTATCTTGAATTATTTATTATCTCTTCCACTTGATTTTCTCTGTTCTTCCGTAAGTGTTGCTTTTCAAATGTTGAAACTTCTGGATCAATTTTATAATTATGTTTTATTTTTTCCCTTTATTCTATTTCTTTTATCTTTTTATATACTTTCTGGTATTTTCCCCTTGCATCTTTATCTTTCATTCCTTCTATTGGATTTTAAATTTCTACAGCCATATCTTTCAGTTTCAGGAAAAAAATTTGTTTCCATTCTATTTTTAAGATAATTTTAGGGTAGGAAGTCTCTATTAATCCATTTTATATTTGATGGTGCCCTATTCTTATATAATAGATGCTACATATTCTCATAATTCTTATATAGTAATAATTTTCTCTCTTTAAAACAACAACAACAACTTTTCTTCTCCGTGTGTAGTGTCTGGCTATCCAAGTTGCTTCTATGCTGTTTCTTTTGGAATATGTGTAACTTTTATGCTAGCAGACTTCTTCAAGTGTTGGCAATCGTTTACTGGCTCCTATTAAGAAGTTATGGAGAAGGCAATGGCACCCCACTCCAGTACTCTTGCCTGGAAAATCCCATGGACGGTGGAGCCTGGTAGGCTGCAGTCCATGGGGTCGCTAAGAGACAGATACAACTGAGCGACTTCACTTTCACTTTTCACTTTCCTGCGTTGGAGAAGGAAATGGCAACCCAGTCCAGTGTTCTTGCCTGGAGAATCCCAGGGACAGGGGAGCCTGGTGGGCTGCTGTCTATGGGTTCGCACAGAGTCGGACACGACTGAAGCGACTTGGCAGCAGCAGCAGCATTAAGAAGTTAAGGTAGTGACACAAATAAGCTGATTATAAACTTAGCTCTTCCAGGGTACTTCACTCAGTGTGATCTGATTAAGGCATTTCATTGAAGGAAGCCTGAATACACATTGGGGCTTTTCTCAGGCTGATCAAACTCCCCCCAAAATAAGTCTACTAGCTTCTGCTTGGGAGGTAATAGTTTGCCTCCTAGTATTCTGGAACTCATGTAGCATAAGAAATCTGGTACCTCAACTTGATTCAGTTTAAGAACTTACATTGAATTCTTCTGTTATCTGTGAAGTGAAGTAACTCAGTCATGTGCAACTTTTTATGACCCCATGGACTGTAGCCTACCAGGCTCCTCCGTCCATGGAATTTTCCAGGCAAGAATACTGGAGTGGGTTGTCATTTCCTTCTGCAAGGGATCTTCCTGACCCAAGGATCAAACCCAGGTCACCCGCTTGTGGGCAGACACTTTACCATCTGAACTACCTGGGAAGCTGTTCAGTTCAGCTCAGTTCAGTCACTCAGTCATGTCCGACTCGTCGCGACCCCATGAATCGCAGCATGCCAGACATCCCTATCCATCACCAACCCCTGGAGTTCACCCCAGACCCACGTCCATCAAGTCAGTGATGCCATTCAGCTATCTCATCCTCTGTCGTCCCCTTCTTCTGCCCCCAATCCCTCCCAGCATCAGAGTCTTTTCCAATGAGTCAACTCTTCGCATGAGGTGGCCAAAGTACTGGAGTTTCAGCTTCAGCATCACTCCCTCCAAAGAAATCCCAGGGCTGATCTCCTTCAGAATGGACTGGTTGGATCTTCTTGCAGTCCAAGGGACTCTCAAGAGTCTTCTCCAACACCACAGTTCAAAAGCATCAATTCTTCGGCGCTCAGCCTTCTTCACAGTCTAACTCTCACATCCATATGTGACCACAGGAAAAACCATAGTCTTGACTAGACGGACCTTTGTTGGCAAAGTAATGTCTCTGCTTTTCAATATGCTATCTAGGTTGGTTATAAATTTTCTTCCAAGGCATGTACATCACCAGATGGTCAACACCGAAATCAGATTGATTATATTCTTTGCAGCCAAAGATGGAGAAGCTCTATACAGTCAGCAAAAACAAGACCAGGAGCTGACTGGGGCTCAGATCATGAACTCCTTATTGCCAAATTCAGACTTAAATTGAAGAAAGTAAGAAAAACCACTAGACCATTCAGGTATGACCTAAATCAAATCCCTTATGATTATACAATGGAAGTGAGAAATAGATTTAAGGGTCTAGATCTGATAGATAGAGTGCCTGATGAACCATGGAATGAGGTTCGTGATATTGTACAGGAGACAGGAATCAAGACCATCCCCATGGAAAAGAAATGCTAAAAAGAAAAATGGCTGTCTGGGGAGGCCTTACAAATAGCTGTGAAAAGAAGACAAGCAAAAAGCAAAGGAGAAAAGGAAAGATATAAGCATCCAAATGCAGAGTTCCAAGGAATAGCAAGAAGAGATAAGAAAGCCTTCCTCAGTGATCAATGCAAAGAAATAGAGGAAAACAACAGAATGGGAAAGACTAGAGATCTCTTCAAGAAAATTAGAGATACCAAGGGGACATTTCATGCAAAGATGGGCTCGATAAAGGACAGAAATGGTATGGACCTAACAGAAGCAGAAGATAATAAGAAAAGGTGGCAAGAATACACAGAACTGTACAAAAAAGATCTTCATGACCCAGATAATCACGATGGTGTGATCACTGACCTAGAGCCAGACATCCTGGAATGTGAAGTCAAGTGGGCCTTAGAAAGCATCACTACGAACAAAGCTAGTGGAGGTGATGGAATTCCAGTTGAGCTATTTCAAATCCTGAAAGATGATGCTGTGAAAGTGCTGCACTCAATATGCCAGCAAATTTGGAAAACTCAGCAGTGGCCACAGGACTGGAAAAGGTCAGTTTTCATTCCAATCCCAAAGAAAGGCAATGCCACAGAATGCTCAATGATCCCTAAATCTCAGCTCTATTCCTAGAGTGTGTTAGTCACTCAGTCATGTCTGACTCTGCGACCCCATGGACTGTAGCCCATCAGGCTCCTCTGTCCATGGGATTTTCCAGGCAAGGATACTAGAGTGGGTTGTCATTTCCTTCTCCAGGGGTTCTTCCTGACCCAGGGATCAAACTATTGTGTCTTGCACTGTAGGCAGATTCTTTGCCACTATGTCACCTGGGAAGCCCCCAGCTCTATTGAGTACCTCACAAAGAATTTCTGCTTTATCTTTGCAGAAAAAAAAATAACTAGAGTGGTAGAAGAGTAGATGTGGAATGAAAGAGGGGATCTAGAAATTCTAATAGTTTCCTAGTCAAACCTTTAAACAAGATTCTTTTTGGCTTTATCTTCAATTCACTTTCACAGGTACGGGTATCCCTTTACTGAACCATCTGAGGCATGATAGTATAAATTGAGTTCCTTTTTGTTTTCCTAACTATTGTATTAAAAAATCTGTTTTCTCAGTCTAATGATGTGAATTAGCACTTATTATGCTTTAGAGCTTTCCAAAATTTCCTCAGTTTTGTTTAGTCGCTCAGTCGTGTCTGACTCTGTGATCCCATGAATCGCAGCACACCAGGCCTCCCTGTCCATCACCAGCTCCTGGAGTTCACCCAAACTCATGTCCATCGAGTCGGTGATGCCATCCAGCCATCTCATCCTCTGTCATCCCCTTCTCCTCCTGCCCACCATCCCTCCCAGCATCAGAGTCTTTTCCAATAAGTCATCTCTTTGCATGACGTGGCTAAAGTATTGGAGTTTCAGCTTTAGCATCAGTTCTTCCAATGAACACCCAGGACTAATCTCCTTCAGAATGGACTGGTTGGATCTCTTTGCAGTCCAAGGGACTCTCAAGAGTCTTCTCCAACACCACAGTTCAAAAGTATCAATCCTTCGGCGCTCAGCTTTCTTCACAGTCCAACTCTCACATCCATACGTGACCACAGGAAAGACCATAGCCTTGATTAGACGAATATTTGTTGGCAAAGTAATGTCTCTGCTTTTGAATATGCTATCTAGGCTGGTCATAACTTTCCTTCCAAGAGTAAGCGTCTTTTAATTTCATGGCTGCAGTCACCATCTGCAGTGATTTTGGAGCCCAGAAAAATAAAGTCTGACATTGTTTCCACTGTTTCCCCATCTATTTCCCGTGAAGTGATGGGACCAGATGCCACAATCTTCATTTTCTGAATGTTGAGCTTTAAGCCAACTTTTTCACTCTACTTTTTCAGTTTCATCAGAGGCTTTTTAGTTCCTTTTCACTTTCTGCCATAAGGGTGGTGTCATCTGCATATCTGAGGTGATTGATATTTCTCCCGGCAATCTTGATTCCAGCTTGTGTTTCTTCCAGCCCAACGTTTCTCATGATGTACTCTGCATATAAGTTAAATAAACAGGGTGACAATATACAGCCTTGATGTACTCCTTTTCCTATTTGGAACCAGTCTGTTGTTCCATGACCAGTTCTAACTGTTGCTTCCTGACCTGCATACAGATTTCTCAAGAGGCAGATCAGGTGGTCTGGTATTCCCATCTCTTTCAGAATTTTCCACAGTTTATTGTGATCCACACGGTCAAAGGCTTTGGCATAGTCAATAAGGCAGAAATAGATGTTTTTCTGGAACTCTCTTGCTTTTTCCATGATCCAGCGGATGTTGGCAATTTGATCTCTGGTTCCTCTGCCTTTTCTAAAACCAGATTTACTCACATATTATTTCGATTTCTTTTTGACCTTGTATATTTCATTTAGTAAGATTTATTTTGTTATTTTTGTAAGTTTTTAAATGAATGAAGAAATGTTTTTATGTTTAATACGCCACCTTTAGCTGGAAACCACCATTTGTTCTTTTACTTATTATTTTAAAAAGTCTAAATCTGAGTTACAAATGAATGATCACATGAAAATAATCATGTAAAGATACCAATCCACGAAACTTTATATTTCTTATTGCATTCCTCTACATTATATCATTGAGTTTTGTCAAAATTTGAGGTGGTAATCTCTTCCTGCTCATGTTAAGTTGCTTCAGTCGTGTCCAACTCTTTTCAACCCCACAGACAGTAGCCCACCAAGCTCCTCTGTCCATGGGGTTCTCCAGGCAAAAATACTGGACTGTGTTGCCATGCCCTCCTACAGGGGATCCTCTGGACCCATGGATTAAACCCACATGCCTTTCTTCTCCTACATTAGCAAGCAGGTTCTTAGCACTAGTGCCACCTGTAAAGCCCTGAAAGTGATGTATTCTGATTGGAAATTCTGAGATGGAAGTAGACATTATGGTAATTGTTTTACAGTGGCCTTGTTTCTGAACTTAATAGAAAAGTTTTCAGTTTTTCACTGTTGACTATGATGTTTGCTGTGGGGTTTTCACATAGTATATATTATATAGATGGCAATGGCACCCCACTCCAGTACTCTTGCCTGGAAAATCCCATGGACGGAGGAGCCTGGTAGGTTGCAGTCCATGCTAAGGTTCGGACACGACTGAGAGACTTCACTTTCACTTTTCACTTTCCTGCATTGGAGAAGGATATGGCAACCCACTCCAGCGTTCTTGCCTGGAGAATCCCAAGGACGGGGGAGCCTGGTGGGCTGCCGTCTGTGGGGTCGCACAGGGTCGGACATGACTGAAGTGACTTAGCAGCAGCATATTATATAAAGATAGTTTCCTTCTATTCCTAGTTTGTTGAGTGATTTATTATGAAAGATGTTGAATTTTGTCAAACACCTTTTCTGGATCTATTGATATGCTGCTGTTGCTGCTGCTAAGTCACTTCAAAGTCATGTCTGACTCTGTGCGATCCCATAGACAGCAGCCCACCAGGCTCACCCGTCCCTGGGATTCTCCAGGAAAGAACACTGGAGTGGGTTTCATTTCCTTCTCCAGTGCATGAAAGTGAAAAGTGAAAGTGAAGTTGCTCAGTCGTGTCCGACTCCTAGCGACCCCATGGACTGCAGCCCACCAGGCCCCTCTGTCCATGGGATTTTCCAGGCAAGAGTACTATGTGATTTTTATCCTTCACACTGTTAATGTGGTGCCTCACATTGATGATTTTTGTATATTGAACCATCCTTGCATCTCAAGGAAAAAGAGTCTCACTTGATAGTGGTTTATGATCCTTTTAATGTGCTATTGAGTTTTGTTTGCTAGTATTTTACTGAGGATTTTTATACCTGTTATTGTCATGGATATTGGTCTGTAATTTTATTTTCTTGAAGTATCTTTGGCTTTGTTCCAGAGTAATGCTGTCTTTATTAAAATAAGTTTGGAAGTGTTTTCTCCTCTTCAATTATTTGGAAGAATTTGATGTTCAAGCTGGTTTTAGAAAAGGCAGAGGAACCAGAGATCAAATTGCCAACATCCGCTGGATCATCGAAAAAGCAAGAGAGTTCCAGAAAAACATCTATTTCTGCTTTATTGACTATGCCAAAGCCTTTGACTGTGTAGATCACAATAAACTGTGGAAAATTCTGAAAGAGATGGGAATACCAGACCACCTGATCTGCCTCTTGAGAAATCTGTATGCAGGTCAGGAAGCAACAGTTAGAACTGGTCATGGAACAACAGACTGGTTCCAAATAGGAAAAGGAGTACGTCAAGGCTGTATATTGTCACCATGTTTATTTAACTTATATGCAGAGTACATCATGAGAAATGCTGGACTGGAAGAAACACAAGCTGGAATCAAGATTGCCGGGAGAAATATCAATCACCTCAGATATGCAGATGATACCACCCTTATGGCAGTAAGTGAATAAGAACTAAAAAGCCTCTTGATGAAAGTGAAAGTGGAAAGTGAAAAGGTTGGCTTAAAGCTCAACACTCAGAAAACAAAGATCATGGCATCTGGTCCCGTCACAACATGGGAAATAGATGAAGAAACAGTGGAAACAGTGTCA
The DNA here is from genome assembly GCA_935064755.1 of Tragelaphus eurycerus. Lineage (NCBI taxonomy): Eukaryota > Metazoa > Chordata > Mammalia > Artiodactyla > Bovidae > Tragelaphus > Tragelaphus eurycerus. The sequence continues at coordinate 38,300,520 of CAKXYN010000012.1, forward strand.
GACTTTATTTTTCTGGGCTCCAAAATCACTGCAGATGGTGACTTCAGCCATGAAATTAAAAGATGCTTACTCCTTGGAAGAAAAGTTATGATCAACCTAGATAGCATATTCAAAAGCAGAGACATTACTTTGCCAACAAAGGTTCGCCTAGTCAAGGCTATGGTCTTTCCTGTGGTCAAGTATGGATGTGAGAGCTGGACTGTGAAGAAGGCTGAGCGCCGAAGAGCTGATGCTTTTGAACTGTGGTGTTGGAGAAGACTCTTGAGAGTCCCTTGGACTGCAAGGAGATCCAACCAGTCCATTCTGAAGGAGATCAGCCCTGGGATTTCTTTGGAAGGAATGATGCTAAAGCTGAAACTCCAGTACTTTGGCCACCTCATGCGAAGAGTTGACTCATTAGAGAAGACTCTGATGCTGGGAGGGATTGGGGGCAGGAGGAGAAGGGGACGCGACAGAGGATGAGATGGCTGGATGGCATCACTGACTCGATGGATGTGAGTCTGAGTGACCTCCGGGAGTTGGTGATGGACAGGAAGGCCTGGCGTGCTGCAGTTCATGGGGTCTCAAAGAGTCGGACGCGACTGATCTGATCTGATCTGATCTGAGAATAACTGACATTAATTTGTCTCTAATTGTTTTGTAGAATTCCCTAACGAAGATATCTGGTCCTGGACTTTTATTGTTGGGAGACATTTTATTGCTAATTCAATTTCCCTTGAGGTTATGTCTGTTCAGATTTTCTATTTCCTTATGAATTGGTCTTGATAGGTTGCATGTTTCTAGAAATTAATCAATTTCTTCTAACTTATGCAATTTGTTGGCATATAATTGTTCAGAGTAGTTTCTAATATTAAATATCTATTTCATCAATTATAATGTCTTTTCTCTCATTTCTGGTTTTGAGTCTTCCTTCTCTTTTTCTTAATTAATCTAATCATTTGTCAATTTCGTTGATCTTTACAAACAACTAACTCAGTTTGAATATTTCCCCTATTGTTTTTCTAATCTCTATTTCATTTACTTATTCTTGAATCTTTATTATTTCCTTGTTCTAACTCAGTGTGTGTGCTCAGTCATGACTGACTTTGTGACTCCATGGACCATGGTCCGTCAGGCTCCTCTCTCCATGGAATTTTCCAGGCAAGGATACTGGAATAAGTTGCCATTTCCTCCTCCTGGGAATCTTCCTGACCCAGGGATTGAATGTGTGTCTCTTGCATTTCCTGTATTGGCAGGCAGATTTTTTTTTTTACCACTGAGCCACTGGGGAATTAGACAACTAAGTTTGGAGTTTGTTTATTCTTTTTTCTTGTTCTTTGAGGTATCTTTGGGTCATTCTCTTTTTTTTTAATACAGGTATTTCCCACCACAAACGTCCCTCTTAGTACTGCTTTTGCTGCATCTCATAAGTTCTGTTACGTTATATTTTCGGTTGTCTTAAGATATTTTTTAACTTCCCTTTTGATTGCTTCCTTTACTCACTGATTTTCAAGAGTGTGCTATTTAATTTCCACATATTTGTGAATTTTCCAGTTTTTCTTCTCTTGATTTCCAGTTACATTCTCTTGTGGTTGGAAAAAATACCTGGAATGATTTCAACCTTTTTAAATTTGTAAAGACTTGTTTTGTGACCTGACAAATGATCTATCCTTGGATAATGTTTTGGAGAAGAATAAGTATTCTGCTGTTGTTGGATGGAGTGTCTTGTATATATCCTTTAGCTCAATTGATTTGTACCATTGTTCAAGTTTTTTTCCTTTCCATGTTGATCTCCAGCTGATTATTCCATTCATTACTGAGAATGAGATATTGAAATCTCCTACTATTATTTTGTTGCTGTCTGTTTCTACCTTCAGTTCTGTCCTTGTTTGCTTCCTATACTTGAGTACTCTGATGTTGGATGTGTATATATTTGTAATTGCTATCCCCTTGGTGAACTGATCCTTTTATAACTACATAATGCCCTTTGTTTCCTGTGACAGTTTCTGACTTGAAATCTTTTTTTTTTTTTTAATCTCTTTGTGGTTATTACCATTTTTTCCAAGTGTGATTTTACTGAGCTCATTTAGCATCTTTATGATGATTATCTTAGATTACCAGTTAATTTATAATATTCAATTCTTTAAGGTCAGTACCTGGAAATTTATTTTGTTCCCTTGGTTGGGCCATGTTTTTCTGTTTCTTCATGTGATTGGTTACTTTGTGTTGTAATCTGCACATTCAAAACAGCATCTACTTCTTCTTGTCTTTTTGGACTAGCTTCATGCAGGGAAGGCCTTCACCCACTAGCCTGAATAGAGATCCTTGCTGCTGCTGCTGCTGCTGCTGCTAAGTCGCTTCAGTCATGTCCGACCCTGTGCGACCCCATAGACGGCAGCCCACCAGGCTCCCATGTCCCTGGGATTTTCCAGGCAAGAACAATGCCATTTCCTTCTCCAGTGCATGAAAGTGAAAAGTGAAAGTCAAGTCAGTCGTGTCTGACTCAGCGACCCCATGGACTGCAGCCTACCAGGGTCCTCCATCCATGGGGTTTTCCAGGCAAGAGTACTGGAGTGGGGTGCCATTGCCTTCTCCGATAGAGATCCTTGGAGCCTCTTAAACCTTTCCTGCAGATGTGTCTTCTCTGGGCTTGTGAATATAAATGTCCAGTTAGAGATGTTTTGCAGGCTCTTTCTTCAAGAGTTCATAATCTCTTTTTCCCTCTATTGTCTCTTTGTGGTACTGCAGGTTTTCTGGAACTGCCATAAACCACCCAGCTCTTTTCTGTTCTCAAAGAACCACACCCCCCTCCCCCCAGGCATCTAGAATATCTCAGGCCCCATCAGCACTCCAAGTCAAATGAGATGGAAATTCATTCCTCTGGCATACCCCACACCCCCTAAAAGAAGCCAGACATTGAACACATGATTCAACTCTTTTGCTCTCCAGGGAGATGCCAGGAACAGGGCAGGGAGGGGCCGCGGGGGGGAGGGGGTTGGGGGGGGGCGTTGTTCTCCCCTTGCTCTATTCTGAGATGAGGAAGAGGAAATTCTAGTTCAAACATTTATCTTTGTTCTTATCACCCCTTCTTCCACAGGCTGGTATCCTTTCGTACAGTATTTATATTCAAGCAAGAAAGAAACCAACTACTGTTAGCGCCCCCCAAAAGTCAAAATGTTATTGGATATTCCGTCTCTGTTCCCCCAAACCCAGAGATACTGGGAATTGGGAATTTCCTTTGAATCATGCTGCTGTGTGCTGCATTGTGCTGGTGGGAGGGATTCTGGTAGTGAGTGCTATGAATTTTCCTACCAGCTTTGAAGTAGCTGACTTCAGGCTTGTCTGGGGGTGAAGTAGCCTCTTGATTGGTGTCTGGATTTCTCACAAAGGGAATTGGTCTGTGTATCATTCTTGAATTGATATCTCAATGGGGAGAGGAGGGTTTGAGGCTCTATTCTGCCATCTTGCTAATGTTTCCATTCAAAGCATGATTGATTCTATAAATAACAGGAAAAGTCCTCTAAAATGTGAAGCAGTTATTAGAGCATTCAGGTATGTTATTAAGAGTGTTTTTGATAGAGCCAACTCCCAGTCTTCCTTTCCTACCTTCCTGTTCTCTAGCTCACATTGTAATTGAACTTGAGATTTGGATTGCAAAGAGAAGTTCTCTTTGAAGGGAGCCTTACAAGGATATTTTACAGGAGGTTCTATAGATATTTTTAGAGTATCTGAAATAAGTCTCCTGTAAAGTAAGTTTCTAAAATTCTACATCTTTTCTTTCCTTCATCACTCAGCGTTAAAGTTGGAAAACCATATTTCATATTAATAGTCTTACAGAAAGAGTGTCAGAACTTCATGTCACAAGTAGTCCAAATCACCTCAGTTCCCCTGGCCTCTTTTTCAGATATCTTTTGCATGGAGACATGAGTCCCAACTGCAAAATTTTTTACTAGCTGTCAACTTTCCATTGATCAATGGGTTACTTTCTCATTTAATAAATCACTTCCACTCTGCTACACAGTAGGAAGCTTCCTGGTGCATTTCCAGAATAACTGAAAATAGTTTGATGTTCTCAGCTTCTCCCTGAATATTTGAATGAAGATATTGGATAAATTGCAAAGTCTCTGTGTGCTGAACATGGGATCATCAAATAGTTTTGTAAGCTTGCCAGACAGCCAAAGAGAAGCAAACTGCAATTGAAGGAAAAATATTCTGCTTGCCAAATGGAAAGATGAGCACATTTGGATTACACATTCCAGTCCCAAAGACTGAGCCCAGATATATGTATGTATGTACCATCAGATATCAATAATAAATTATTTATAAATATGCTAGAAACTGTTTTTCTTAACTTTCTTCCTCTGGAATAGACTATGTTAGCATACTAGATATTCCATTGTCTTAGATCTCTTATTTGTTCTATTTCTGGACTAATTTATTTATTGGGCACAGTGATAAGGACTGATAAAACACAGAAAAGAAAAAGTAAAAAACAGCAAACAACAAATAATTAACTTAAAGTACTTCTACTCAAGTAGCTTTCCTTAGAGGAACTAGCAATTTAGTCTAGTGGGGCATAACGCTACTGGTGTTTATTTTTGGCTCTTTGGCCATAATGCTTTTGGTGGAAAACTTTCCTAACACTAATTTTAGGAATAATATCAGTAGGCAAATAATTTTCAAATAACATTTATTGAGCACGTAATTTGTTTCAGGCACTGTTCTAAATGGTTAACACAGATAGTGGCAGGGCTGGAATTTAAATCCACTCTCCTGCTACTGTTTTGTCACTAATTCATGTCCAACTCTTTGCGACCCGATGGACTGTAGCCCGCCAGGCTCCTCTGTCCCTGGGATTTCCCAGGCAAGAATACTGGAGTAGGTTTCTATTTCCCCCTCCAGGGGCTCTTCCTGACCCAGGGATCAAACCTACATCTCCTGCTCGGCAGACGGATTCTCTACTGAGCCACCTGGGAAGCCCTTAAACCCATTCTGCCTGACTACAAAGCCTATAGTTATAAACATTATCTTATTCTGCCTTCATTCTTTCTGTTCGGTGAGAAATAGCATAGCCTGCTTGCTCTATAGCCTTACACAATGAAGGGATAGAATAGGAAAGAAATTGTAATAATAACATCCTGCGCTATTTTATGGTAAAGCAAATCAGTCATCACAAAAAAGAAAATGTTTTTATATATATATATGTTATTATATATATATAACATTTTATATAACATTATATATATATCATTATGAATCTATAAAAAAGTCTCATTTTTTGTCAATATACGTGCTGTCTAAAGACTGAATTAAGGACACTGTACCTTCTTAGACCTATCCAGGAAAGGATAAGAAAGTTTATATGTCTTTTTTTTTTTTTTTTTTCCCTTCCTAAATGGCAAAAAGCCCAGACATTTTGTTACCATTCCATGGTAAACATTTGTCTCTCTAGTCACCCAGATTCATGATTCATTTGTTAGGGGCTTAGTGGGCACATTTTGGCCAGCAGCCTGCCATGTGCGCATATCAGGCCTTGAATGAGTTCTGAACAGAGGAAGTCTCCTTTTGCCCATACAAGAGCATGTGCCTGGGAGTTCAACCAGAAGCAGCTTAGCAATGAGATAGGTATGCAGCACAGGAAGGGCCTAAGGAGGCACCTCACCCATGAGTTACCATGGGAGCCACACTGAGCATCAAGCGTCGTTGGCTATGAACCACTGTTGCAAAGCAGAGGCACTGTAGCGGCATTGTTCCATCCTGCCTCTCTGTGTTGGATAGGACAGAGATGTGGCTTTAAGATGCCATCACTGCTTGGAACATGGGTGTATCAGGTCTGAAATCTCTATACCACACAACCACTGTGTGTTTACCTTGTGTCATTCTGAGTCACAATGGTCTCTTGAGCTTTGTAGCCTCACTATTTGAAATAGCCTCATCATTTAAAATTAAGGTGAGCCTTCCATCAACACTGAATCTAAAAATCTACATGAAACGTCTGCCCTGCTGTCTTCCCACCCTGCCCTTACCACATTTGTTGGAACTCAAGCTCTCGCCTCCAAAGGAGCCATTGTGCTGAACAACAACCAGATGAACCTTGGAAAACAAATATAGGAAATATGCGCAAATACAGGAAAAGTGAAGAGGCTATAAAAATCAAATCCACATCTTTTCTGTTTTACTTTTTATATTTCTTATTTCATTCATTCCTTCAGTAATTATTGAGTACGTTCCCCATGGAAGGGACATAGTAGGGACAAGAGTGGAGGGAGATAATTTTGAGGCATGGAGTCCTTTGGGAGATAGGCTGGTTCTGGGTAGTATGCCAATAAGCATAGTTAAAAACAGGAAATGAGCGTGGCACACCCCCAAAACTGAGGAGCAGGCCGCGTTCAGGTGAGAGGAAAGAATGTAAAGTGAAAAGGTTCCTATATATATATTGCCTATGACAATATTTTATTCATATCCAGACCTAAAGGAAAGAATTCAGTGTGTGTTCTCTGACTCCTTCCTCCCTGTACTCAGAACACTGTCTCAAATATAATAACCACAGTTCAACTTAATTATACATTCAGTGGGTTTCAGGTGGAGAGAGGCTATAATTTGAAATATTTTCTGTGAGAAATTATGTTTAAAAGCAAAATCATTTACAGGCAAATTTTGAGGGCTGTGTGTATCTTCATGGAATCATTTTTTTTTTCCCTTTCCCAGGACTTAATTTGTTATATAACTGTGTTTCTAACTTTAACTACCTAAGTAAAGTCAGGCAGAATATGTAGCAAAATTACTTTTGTCACAGTTAAAAGTTTTAGATACATTTATGGCCAGTATCTTTCCACTTATAATCCAGAAAGTAGTCTTCTTTGGCATTTCCAAGTATGAGATTTTTATCCCAAATACTCACTAATAATGTATTAATCATATATTTAAAGTGTTTTTCTCTTGAGTTTAAATTTATAATAGAATTCTTCTACAAACTTAAAAAACTTAGAATCCATCTATCCTTCTTTGGGTGAAATTTTCAAAGCAGTAAAAAGTTTTGTTTCGTTTTTTTTCCAACTCTGTACTGAGATCATTTCAACTAATAGTACAGTACATATTTAAATTCTTGTGAGTAATTTTAATTGATTTGCTGAGAGATCAGCTTAACTACTTGAGGAGAAGAATCATTAATAAGGTAGCAGTATATTATTAATAAGGACACAAGTATATTCCTGTTATGTTCTTTTCCTTCTCCAAAATTTCTCTGACCGTAACACTTCATTAGATTCAATTGCCTTTTAGAAACTAAATTTAGAGACTTTTCAGTTATGAGACTTCATCTTTAGTTTTTATGGAACCTGAATGTAAAGAGATAAATCAAGTGTGGTTGTGCAATCTGAATCGGTATTGTTGAGATTTCACTGGCAACACAGCTGCTAATTTGAAGTATCTGTTGTGACTTTAGTCATGAAGATTGAGTGCAAAATATTTTAACATTCCATAAAACATTACAGAGTTGGGGCCACTATTGTGGTTCCCATTTATATTCTTCTGGACACACATTTAATAGCAGAGTAAATGACCAGCACGACGGACGTTATGAGAAAAAGTAGTAACTGAGAGATTTTTCAAGTTGTATGAATAGAAAGAGAATCAAAATATCCCAGAAATTTTTTTTTTTTGGTGGGGAGGGGGGAAAAAATTAACATAGAAAAGTAGAAATGCCGCCTCACTCTGTCTGTGCTACACTGAGAGGTACCTCACAGGACAGCATTGATCAGAGAAGGGAGAACCTTGCTCTGCCCGCTCATAACTTAGAACTTGTGCTTTCGTGCAAATTACTTAAAGATTCTGAACCTTGATTTCCACATATGTAATAGGGAGAAATATAGGGTACTGTATAGTGCTGTTGTGAGAATTAAATGAGATCCTGAACAAAAAGAATCCAATAAAATGGCAGGGAGATAGTAGTTTTTCAATAAATGGTAGCTATATGTGTTCGGTGGAGAAGGAAATGCCGACCCACTCCAGTATTCTTGCCTGGAGAATCCCATGGACTGTAGCCTGCCAGGCTCCTCTGTCGATGGGGTTGCAAGAGTTGGACATGACTTAGCGACTAAACCACCACCAGCACCATATGTGTTCAGACACTCAGTTGTGTCTGACTCTTTGTGACCCCATGGACTGTAGCCCACCAGGCCTCTCTGTTCATGGGATTCTCTAGGCCACAATACTGGAGTGGGTTGCTGTGCCCTCCTCCAGGGGAGCTTCCTGACTCAGGGAACGAACCTCCGCCTCTTAAATGTCTCCTGCATTGGGAGGCAGATTCTTCACCACTAGCGCAACCTGGGAAGCAAATGGTAGCTGGGTAGCTCCATATATCAAGAAAAGAAATGCTCTGTAGTAATGGCAAGTCAATCACCACCGCTCTGTGAATCCAGGGTCTGAGTCCTAAAGAGCCTGGGAAATTTAAAAGCAAGGCCTTTTCAGTGACTAGTGTGTGTTTCGTTTGTGTGTGTGTGTGTGTCAGAGTTGGAGGGAGAGTGGAATGTGTGTGTAGGGAACACAGTTTACAATGGATGAGAGAATTAAGTCTAGTTTTCCATTTTTCTTTCACTCAACAGGCAAGGGTTTCATGTGCTCAACTTGCTTCTTAGTTCTTTGTTGTTATTGAGTCACTAAGTCATGTCTTACTCTTTGCGACTCCATGAATTATAGCACACCAGGCTCCCCTGTCCTTCGCTATCTCCCCAAGTTTGCTCAAATTCGTGTCCATTGAGTTGGTGACACTATCTTACCATCTCATCCTTGGCTGCCCTCTTCTCCTTTTGCCTTCAATCTTTCTCAGCATCAGAGTCTGCTCCAGTGAGTCAGTTCTTCACATCAGGTGGCCAAAGTATTATAGCTTCAGCTTCAGCATCAGTCCTTCCAATGAAGATTTAGGGTTGATTTCCTTTAGGATTGACTGGTAGTTCTTAGTGCTTATTTGAAGCATTAAGTCTATTTTTCTAAGTGTACAGGATTGGTAATGGGAGTTAATCATGTCAACTAGATGCTGCACATGAGCTAGCTAATTCTTTACCTTTCTAGGATCTAGAAATGTTTTGACTTTATTAAAACTCTAGCTCCCTAAGAAGGCACTAATTCAGAAATTACACTTTTGGACGTTTCAGGAAAACTACTGGGCGTCATTTTTAGGGACTGTCATGTACATTATCCACGCAGACTTCTAGACATCTTTCTGCACACCCAGCCAGTCCTCACTGCGGCTTCTCTGTTGTTTCCATGGTCTACCTTGGGTAAAGGTGGGGCTGTATGTACTATTTAATCAACAGCCTAGATGACTTTATTCTTTGGTTATACGATGTAATCTTTTGGGGAAACTATTTAGGAAAATGTGCTATAAGCCTTGCAGATACCTAAATGCTCATATCCAGTTAAAATGCCATAACTGATCATTTACCCACTGGAAAATAGTTCAAAGAAAAACATCATACAAAGGTAATGTAAATGAAGAAATCACTGCAGTGTTATTTATAGTAACATTGGAAGTGACTTAATTGTTCAAAAAGAGGGAAATAGCTGAATAAATATCAAAGCAAGTCAATGAAACATTATGTAGTTGCTAAAGTAGTCATTATGAACATTATGTAATAACATGAAAATGTCATGAAATAATGTTAGTTAAATAAAACAGAGTAAAGGTCATATTACCTCATCATTACAACTTCAGAAAATATGTAAGCATGAAAGTACCAGGAGTAAAAACTGCAAATTGTGTACTGTGATGATGGAAAGTATGGATGTTCTTCATTTCTTTTTCTGTCTTCTATATTGTCATAATTAGGCTTGTGCAACAGAAACAAGTATTGAGTAAGCAAAAAATAATTAAATATGGTCTACACAATTCACAACAGTATTCAAAGTATGTTCAGGTATAACTTTGTAGATCAAGATTTACCTTGTTTCTATTTAAATTAATGATTATATGGATAGCTCAACATACGCACTTTAAATTTTTAGTTGGGGTGTGTGTGTTAGTCGCTCAGTGGTGTTCGACTCTTTGCCACCGCATGGACTGTAGCCCACCAGACTCCTCTGTCCGTGGGATTCTCCAGGCAACAATACTGGAGTGAGTTGCCATTTCATTCTCTGTTTTTAGTTGGTATCTCTAGAAAAAACAAGGAATAAATGTAGTGAATTAGAAGACATGGAATGCTACCTAAACTAAGCCATAATGATTGTTTAACCTGAAACGGTTTCTTCCCCTGAAACTGAATTTTCTCACATGTAAAGCTCAGAAATTGGACTAGAAGGTTTTTAAGGTAAATTCCCTATCAGTTCTGTGATACTGAGCTTATAGTTCTTTATACAAACCCTATCTGATGTTTACCCCCTCTATTCAGGCACCATCTTGCATGCTAATAATAATATTAATCACTGGTTTTATATTTATTTGTAAAAGTCCACTCAGTTGTGTCTGACTCTTATGACCCCATGGGCTGTAGATCTCCAGGCTCCTCTGTCTATGGGATTTCACAGGCAAGAATGCTAGAGTGGGTTGCCATTTCCTTCTCCAGAGCATCTTCCAGACCCAGGGACCAAACCCAAGTCCCCTACACTGCAGGCAGATTCTTTACCATCTGAGTCACCAGGGAAAGCCTGACTTAATTAAATTCGAAATGATTGTTAAGTCTTATCCACTATTCCCAACTCCCTAAAAATAAAAATTATATATAACATGATCATTCTATCTGAAAATAAAAAAGTATCAGTAGTTTCTTCATACACACTTCTGCTTCTTTTTAAACTTCAACATAAAAAACATTTTATGCCCAATTAAAATTTTTCAATTCAGCCAGGAGACCACAGAATTATGAAATAAAGTTTTCCATAAAAATATAACTCGATCAGGTATAATTTTCTTGTTAATTGTAACTGGTAACTATAATTAATTAAAAATTGGTAAGATAGAATTATAAGTGAGGAAATCAATTTGCTTATAAATATAAAACAAATGACTGAGGATATTTTTTTTTAAAAAGCTCCAGCAAGAAACTTCAAAGAATCTGTAAAACAAAATATATTCTAATTCTTACCACCTTAGAACTAACTGGAATCCTCACAAGTAAGCTTCAAAGTTAGGACCATCCAAAGGCAGTCTACTTTTTGACATTTTCAGTGTCAGGAAGGAAACCAATTACCTCTAATCAGAGACTTTGGTATTTAGCACAATTCAGGAGCTCACCACCTACAGGAAATGAAAAGACAGAACACAAAGTCTGTTAAAGCAGGTTGTTTTGCTTTGATCTTCAATAAAACTCTGTTTGCTCCAGTACCCTGGCATTCTCAACTTTGTTGAATGTGAGGGTTCATAATGAACACAGCATGTTGACATCTGATTTCAGTAAGGAAACTCCACCTCTTTCTCTCTGCTCTCTTTTTGTTTTTGACAAGCAGCTCTTCCTTCTGTCGATAAACTCATCAAACTTTATCTGATATGGCACAAGGGAAAAGTTTGGATCACAAAACACTCAGAGTTTGTGGAGGTCAACCAAATTTTATAAAATCTTTGCCTCTGACAGCTTCCAGTATGTACTGTAAAAGCAATTATCCAGCAAGTATCTATGGAATATTTATTTGTACCTGTGCATATGATTTTTTAAGTGTGAGAAAGAGGGGGAAAATTGCAAAATATTCAGCACCAGCAGCCCTACATTTTAAAATACCATGGACTTTGAGGTTTGATTTTTTTTAGCTCAAGTTGTGGGTTGAATAAGAGACATTCTGAGATGTGTCGTGCGTCAGAGGACTTATTATTTTAGATGTTTTATCTCCTAAGTAATACTGGTGATACAGAGATTCCAGGAATGTATGGTCAGGGAAGGTGCAGAAAGCAATATTTTCATCAGAGCTGCTTGAGAAGTTGGAAAAAGACATATAGCAAGAGATTAAATAAACTATTCCCCAAACCCTTGTTTGTCATTTACATTAATGACACTTGCCTAGAAAGCAGGGAAAGAATTGACCCAAATAAAGTCTATTTAGTCTAACGATTCATCAATCAAACATTTCCTAGGTCTTCCCCATGCCCCAAACACTGTGCCAGGTATGGGATCTGGCAATGCCTACCAAGACAGCCACTAGCAGGAACAAATACTCATTTCAAAGCCACTGGCCTAAAACAGCTCCTTTAAAAAATTTTTTTTTTCCTTTAGTTTTTATCCAATGATGATTTCACTAATTCCTTATGGTTTTGCCACTTAGATATTTGGCTTTTGAACTAAGGCCATTGAGGGATGGCTAAGAGATCATTAAGACTGACTAGGATAAAATAGTAGCAAAGTCCTTTAGGCTTTTGTCTACTGAGATTGCTCCATAAAATCCTCCTCAGGGATATCTGCCTAACAAATACAACTATTTACTTCTAATTAGTAGAAGTAATTTAATTTAAATTACTTAATTTAAAGTACTTCTAATTTAAAAATGTTTGGTGTGCATCACTGGGGCTGATGGAGCAAGGGAAAAATGAGTTCAAGTTTTTGCCCCATTTTTAGAATTCATTTTTTCCCATTTCTTTCTTTAATTAAATGAGCATCTAAGCTATATGCGTTTTTTTAAATTTTTTTTTATTTTACTTAACTTTACAATATTGTATTGGTTTTGCCATACATCAAAATGAATCTGCCACAGGTATACACGTGTTCCCCATCCTGAACCCTCCTCCTTCCTCCCTCCCCATACCATCCCTCTGGGTTGTCCCCACTGCACCAGCCCCAGGTATCTGGTATCAGGCATCGAACCTGGACTGACGACTCATTTCAAATATGATATTATACATATTTCAATGCCATTCTTCCAAATCATCCCACCCTCTCCCTCTCCCAGAGTCCAAAAGACTGTTCTTTACATCAGTGTCTCTTTTGCTGTCTCATATACAGGGTTATTGTTACCATCTTTCTAAATTACATATATATGCATCAGTATACTGTATTTGTGTTTTTCTTTCTGGCTTACCTCACTCTGTATAATAGGCTCCAGTTCCATCCACCTCATTAGAACTGATTCAAATGCATTCTTTTTAATGGCTGAGTAATACTCCATTGTGTATATGTACCACAGCTTTCTTATCCATTCGTCTGCTGATGGACATCTAGGTTGCTTCCAAGTCCTGGCTGTTATAAACAGTGCTGCTATGAACATTGAGGTATATGCCTTTTTTGACCATAGTTTTTTTTAACTGATCAAAAAGTTTAGATGTGGGAAATGCAAGAATTAGGCACATTTCTGTCAGGTTTTACCCTTGAGAAAATTTTACATGTCCTCTCCTTGTTTCTCCCTTACTTCAACCATCCAGTATACCTGTGTTTCCAAGAACAGCCCTGTAACTTGAAATTCAGTTTCTAAATTTCAAGGATGACTTTTGAACACATTTGATTATTGATTCATGATTAACCCTTCAGTTCTGGAATAGGGTTTTAGAGCTTAGTTTCATTGGAGTTTATCTAGTCAATTCCATTAATTTATACTAAGTATATGAGGATCTTCTCTGAATCACACAGTTTCTTTCAGTGCAAACCAAATATGAACCCAGGTTTCCAGACTCCTATCCTTTTATGCCACATCTTTTTTTTTTTTAATTTTTCCTTCACTTATTCCTTCTTTTTTTCACTTATTTTTTAAATTAATGTATAGTGGATTAAAATTATTTCAGGTGTATAGCCAAGTGATTTAGTTATACATATATATATTATATATATTATATATATATTCTTTTGCATATTCTTTTCCATTATGACATCTTCTTATTCAGGCTTTCAAGATGCAATATCATACATAAATAATAGCTCAGGGTTTTTTAAATAAATATTTCTGCAAAGGGAAACACTGGAACTCGGCTGGTAAACTGTGAGGAGACATAATCTCTAACAAAGGGAGACAATGAGAGAAAGAAAACAAAGAGTCCTCTCAGTCTCTCTTGATCTCAGTAATTTCTCAAGAAAAAAAAACTCTCCTCTTGTTTTTTTCTGAAGACCAGAGCATCTGTGTGGAACTATTTCAAATGCTGAACTGTGAACAGAAAAACTCTGAGAAACAGGTTGAGAGTAAAATCTTGATGCTGCCGTGGTATATTTTAATAGCATCCCTGCAGTTAAAGAACATACATTCTGTCTGATTCCCCTTATGTGGAACACCAGTCATTTTGGGAACAGAAATGGCTCTAACCCACCATTAAACTCAGTGTCTGTTTTTCAAAGGATAAAAATTGCTTTAGTAAGTTAACTTTAAAAGTCAAAAATCTATTAATGAAACAGTCCAACAAAGCCTAGTAAAATGAAAGATCTGTATCTATATTCATGATTCAAGCATTACTGCATCTTGATTCTAAGCGAATATATCCTTAATCTTTTATAGTTATGGATGGTGTGTGTGTGCTCAGTCATGTCTGACTTTTTGGGACCCCATAGACTGTAACCTGCCAGGCTCCTCTGTCCATGGAATTTCCCAGGCAAGAATACTGGAGTGAGCTGCCATCTCCTACTCCAGGGGATCTTCCCCACCTAGAAATCGAACCCACATCTCCTCGTTAGCAGGCAAATTCTTTACCACTGAACCACCTGCAAAGCCCAACAGAACAGAAAATTTTTCTGCCTCTACATGTACTTGATGAAAAACTAGTGCAATATAAATGTTGAAATATATCACCAAAATTGCATTTCTTAGGGAATTATCCATTTAGCTCCTGATAGTTTTTTGTGAACACAATTGATACGAAGGAAAAGGTATCAGGGCATTCAGATTAAAACGAACTGAAATGTTAACCAGTAATGTTAAAGGATTTTTGAAAAATCCAACATACCCCTGTGCCAACCAGGAAGGCTTATAGAAAAATACAGAGTAAAGAAACAGTAAAAGGAAATAAATTAGCTAAACCGTCAAGCTTTCCTAATTAATTGAAGGAAGTGTTTAGGGGATTGGGCATGTGGATTCTTATAAACTCCTACTTCAAGGTGAGATGATTTTGGCATAAACATTTAGGGCCTTCCCTCAGTCTTGTCCACATTGTTTGGTAAGCTTCAGGCAGATGCTTCTGTGATCCAGTAATATCTTCTCTTTGGATATGCTTTTCATCTCAAAGCAATATATAAACATTACACCTCCAGTTCTAGGAGACCTTGAGGCACAAAGTAAAAGCAGAAGGGATGTGGTCATGGGAATATCCACAGTGAGGCATTAACATCCACAGTTAAATATGTCAGCCTCAGACTTCCTGTGGTAGCACCCACCATTTTACACAATTCAGCCAGTTGACTCATTCAAAACCTTAAGGCTCATCAGAACAAATGAGTGAGTCATCATTAACAAAGGGGAAAAATATGTCCCTGTATTCCTCACTGGGGTAAAAGAACCCTCCTGAGTACCTCTAGAGTAAATATATTGTATATCAACTATCTAGTCTTTTGAATTACTAAGGCCATCAATAACAATTTGCATACTTAGGAAAGACACAATTTTCGGAGTTCTGGGTTACTACTTGCCAAAAACTGTGAAAAAAATAAATTTTCATATATTTATGCAGAAAAAATTAATTGACAGACTTTTTTGTGATTCTTAATAATAATCACAGTTTTATGTGTGTGGTAGGATGAAGCAGTTGGAGATGTAATTTATCCAAAGAAGGCATTCAAAGAAAGGCCTTTGTTTTGCCTTTTCTTTGAGTTCAAAAGCTCACACTGTGCACAATAACATTTTGTATTCCCATAAGGTGATATAATGTTAAGAATATGTTTGAGATCAGCAGTTGAGATATTAAATGTAAATACAACGTTTATTGACAGAAGCCAAAATACCATTCGAGTGACTGGGGGAAAATAGAAATTCATATGGGTTCAAAATCCCAAATAAGGCCTCCACAAAATGCTTATTTTAATCATATTAACTACTTAAATAAACTAATACACTGTTTTCCTTTGCTTTCTCTATTACTTTTAAAAATACTTAACAGCTTTATTGGACTAAAATTTACAGTCTGAAAAATTCACCCATTAAAAGTATGCAGCCTGATGATTTTTCATGTTTAGAATTGTGCAAGTATCATCATGGTTCAGTTTTAGATAACTTCCCTTGCTCTAAGACACTCTCTCTTGTCTGTTTTCAGTGAAACTTGCTCTCTCTCCCTGACCCAGGCAACCACTGATGTAGTTTTTGTCTCTCAGTTCAGTTCATTTCAGTTGCTCAGTCATGTCCGATTCTTTGCGACCCCATGGACTGCAGCAAGTCAGGCTTCCCTGTCCATCACCAAGTCCCAGAGCTTGTTCAAACTCATGTCCATCAAGTCGGCGATGACAGCCAACCATCTCATCCTGTCTCTGTTTCTGTCTCTACATTTTACTTTTTCTACAAATTTTATATAAAAGGCATTATAAGAAGAATAAAAACCTCTCAAAGATGTCCACACCCTAATCCCTGGAGCCCATGAATGTGTTACCTTACAGAACAAGGTGACTTTTCTCATGTAAATAAAACCTCTACATGGAAAGCTTACCCTGGATTATCTGGATGAGCCCAATCTAATCACAAGAGTCCTTAAAAGCAGAGAACTTTCCCCAGCTGGGGCAAAGAAATACAATAATGGAAGACAGATTAGAGAGATGCAATGTGAGAAGGACTTGACCCATCATTACTTGCTTCAAAGATAAGGAAAAGGGGTCATAAGCCAAGGAATGCAAGCAGCTGCTCATAGGGATAAGTCAAGGGAATTGATTCTCCTCTAGAGCTTTCAGAAAGAAATAATACCCAAATCAATGAAAGTGAAAGTGAAGTTGCTCAGTCCTGTCTGACTCTTTGAGACCCCATGGACTGTAGCCTACCAGACTCCTTCCGTCTCCCTCAGTCCAGGCAGACGCTTAAAAAATAATCAGTGATCTCTTTTGAGAGGATTGCTAATTATTTATTGATAGCATATAACTTAAGCACCTTGTACAACCTTAAAAAGCTGGAATTGTCTTTGTCTGCATTCAAAATGGTAGAATCCAGAGAAGGTGAACAACATTTTAAATTTATACTAGCTCCTTTATTCCCATAGGACCACATAATAAAGATTTTCTTTTTTCACTATTGTTTCAACAATGCTGGTCTAAGAAGAATCATTTAAAATGTTTCTAAGTGAAACAAATAATAAGCTACTTATTTGTTAGCACATGGCTTTTGCACAGTCTGTATGAACAGGTGAGTTTTCTCTAGTGCTGAATCTTTCCATCTAGTCAAACCATTTGAAAATATGAGTGAAAATGTCAAAATCTGAATATTCCCATTTACCTTGAATTCTGAAAAGAGTCAGTATGGCATACTTTACATTTAGCCTAATTTCAATAAATCACTTAAGAAAGTGTCAGTGAACCCAAGATAATATATTTTTCCTAGTAGTAGCTGATTTAGTTGTTTTCTCCAAATCTCTATGGGAAAAGATTTGGAGTCTTCTCATTTTCAATTTATACTTGGGTTGAAATATGTAAGATATATAAGAAGAAGATCTAGACACCTGCTAAGAAAACTGGATTTTGGGCTAAAGCTAAATTCAATTCATCTATTGGGCATATGAAGTTATATCTTATTAGAATTAAAGAAAACAATACATAGTCTATTTACAGACTTTTACATGTGTAAATTATAAGAGAACATCTCTAAAAATACTTAAACTACACATACCATATGTTCAGTTGTGTCCAACTCTGCGAATCCATTGACTGTAATCTGCTAGGCTCCTCTGTCCATGGAATTTTCCAGACAAGAAAGCTTGAGTAGGTTGCCATTCCCTACACCAGGGGATCTTCCCAACCCAGGGACTGAACCTGAGTCCCCCTGTGTCTCCTGCATTGCAGGTGGATTCTTTATCCTCTGAGCCATCAGGGAAGCCTCTAAATCACATGTCACTGGATAATAACCCATCCTGAAAATAATTTTTTCCTATGAAGTCTAATTGCTGAACTTTAGTTTTTGCTAATTTATCTGTCTCTAGATGAGATGTGTCTGAATATACTTGCCCAGAGTCCAAGGCAGCAATTTTTGCGCTTGATAAATCTAGCTTTATTTCATTAAAAAAAATGTTTTTAATAGCCTTTAATTATACTAAGAAGTAAAGAGCAAAGTACAATATATTCAATGCTGAGATTAGCTCAGATTTGTGCTGTACAGACAATTCCATTTCTGACTGTGACATAGTATGCATATGGAATTATAGTAACTGCCACCATAAGATTAAATTCAAATACTCTTAACTTTTTACTGACTGATCCATCATTCATCCTTCTCTACTTTTTATAATCCAAACTTTTATTATGCACATCTTTGTGAAAATTAAAATCCTTTCATGCTGTTACTTTATCTTTAGGTGTAAATATATAACTTTTGTTGAAATATTTTGTTAGTGGAACCAGTTACAAGAACAGAAAATTAGAGGTTATTTTCAGCATTCCATCTGCTGATTATGAAATTTATAACTAAATCCCCATGTTACTGACATATTAATTATTCACTAAAATTTTAGAAAATAATTAATAGATTTCAAAGAATATGATTCTCTTTGTACTATTTTTCACTAACTTCTTTTCTCTTTTTGATTTTGGTTTTGATCTTGTTCTGCTTTTTGTAAGAGAGTACAGGTATCAGTTGAATTAAACTTGCTTATGTTTTACTTCAACCTATTTAAAATTGTATCTGATAGGAGTTCCTTGCTCATTGAGACACTATGTAAAACTTACAGCACAATCTAAAATAAGATTGTTTTTATTGCTACTACTTTTATTTATTACTTAAATTGAGCCATCTTTAAAATAGCCCTGCTTAAATTGATCCCCGTTTGTCATTTATTGTATGAGTTATAATAATTTTTTTTTTTTACTTTTGCAAAACATTATATTTTAAATATATAAATTTATGTACCACTCAGTACCTGGGACAAGTAATATAGGAACAGTGTTATCTTTAATAGTGAAAAAGTGAAAGTGTTAGTAGCTCAATCGAGTGCAATTCTGCAACCTCATTCACTGTAGCCAGCCATGCTTTTCTGTCCATGGAGTTTTCCAGGCAAGAATACTGGAATGGGTTGCCATTCTCTTCTCCAGGGGATATTCCTGACCCAGGGATTGAACCCAGGCCTCCTGCATTGCAGGCAATTTCTTTACCATCTGTGCCACCAGGGAGGCACCCCTTCATTAAGTGAAATGGAGCACACAATAAAAAATTAGGAAGAGAGAGCTTCAGTGATAAAAAACTATGGAAATCCTTCTATACCTCTCCAAGTCCAAAGAAATTCAGAAATTCTTCGACGATTTTACACTATACACCATGTTTAACTTCTATTTACATGGGGAGGGCTTTATTTATTTTTAAAAAGAAAAGCAAGGAGAGAATCAGTATCAGGCTTTGTCATACTGTATTCCAAGTTTGCATTACTGTACTATTTTCCAATATTTTGTAAAATATTTTGTAATGAGAGTGGAAATCACAAGTGAATACACCTAGCTATAATAAAGCGCTAATTCATCCAAACTGATTGAGTTGTTACCTTATGAAGGACCTTTCTTGATTGCCGAGGAGAAAATAACCTCAAACGGTGAATTTCTTTATACATATGATTCTAATTTACTAAATATTTGGAAATTACACCATAGTTCATGAGGTACCAAGAGAAATTTTTTTCTTTCTTTCTAAGTCACATTTAAAGTATAGAGCTTGAAAGAGAATGAAAATATGTACTGATATTAATAAAAGTTAGGAAATTTCTCTTTGCAAAAGTAGTGTAATTGACATAACTGCCCCCTCCCCCATCATGGTGACACTCTTCAGATCAGATCAGATCAGTCACTCAGTCGTGTCCAACTTTTTGCGACTCCATGAACCGCAGCATGCCAGGCCTCCCTGTCCATCATCAGCTCCTGGAGGTCACTCAGACTCACATCCATCGAGTCAGTGATGCCATCCAGCCATCTCATCCTCAGTCGTCCCCTTCTCCTCCTGCCCCCAATCCCTCCCAGCATCAGAGTCTTCTCCAATGAGTCAGCTCTTCGCATGAGGTGGCCAAAATACTGGAGTTTCAGCTTTAGCATCACTCCTTCCAAAGAAATCCCAGGGCTGATCTCCTTCAGAATGGACTGGTTGGATCTCCTTACAGTCCAAGGGACTCTCAAGAGTCTTCTCCAACACCACAGTTCAAAAGCATCAATTCTTTGGCGCTCAGCCTCCTTCACAGTCCAGCTCTCACATCCATAAAGGTTGGCTTAAAGCTCAACATTCAGAAAACGAAGATCATGGCATCTGGTCCCATCACTACATGGGAAATAGATGGAGAAACAGTGTCAGACTTTATTTTTCTGGGCTCCAAAATCACTGCAGATGGTGACTGCAGCCATGAAATTAAAAGACGCTTACTCCTTGGAAGGAAAGTTATGAGCAACCTAGATAGCATATTCAAAAGCAGAGACATCACTTTGCCAACAAAGGTTCGCCTAGTCAAGGCTATGGTCTTTCCTGTGGTGACACTCTTAGACATCAGTAAAAATGAGAAATGTAAATAAGTATTTATTTCACCAACTGGTGGTTCAAACTAACACAGATTCTAAAAATATACTTTCCTGCTTTCAACATAGCAAAATATAATTTTCCTAGTTGGAAGGTTAAGGAATGTCACTTCTGATAATCCAGAGTTGTTATATTCAGTGTAGGTGGCTGAGTTTAAATGGACTTTTTTCCTTGTGTCTTAGATGACATGGGCATTGTCTGTCTTACCTGGCTTCTTGAGAAATCTCTGTGGCATGACTATGTCTGCTTTTCCAGCTCCTTTTTTTCTCTAATTTTTAATTTTCTAAAAAGTCAGCATTCACATTCCTCAATGTCTTCACCTTGATTTCCTCAAAACATTGAGTATTGTAGATAATATTAGTAAGTGTGATTTTATTGCTTTCTTTAATTGTTTTAAGTTTTCTATTTCCTCTTTTAACTACCACAAATAACATATTGAATATAATATACACTACATTTTAATAGAATATTAAAACAGAAAAGAGAAAGGATATTTTACTTCTTGGATTCATAATAAAAATTTTCAAATTCATTATCTTTAAAAAAGTTTCTCAAATATGGTGAATAATAGCATATGCTCCCTTTTTGAGCAAAGTCAAAACTGAATTTGAATGTCCAAATCCATGTTTTGTTCCTCTTTAATTTTCAGAACAATTCCTAGATAAAATTACAAGCCAAAAATCAAAGGGAACAAGGATATTCGAAATAAATTTGGTATTGTTAAATTCACTTAGAGCTATTCTGGCTTTTCTTTTTAGCCTTGAAATAATTTAAATTCTACTGAAGACTTTATGTATTAGTCATGAATAGATCCTACTAAAACAACTCATAATTTTGAATATATGTGGACATTAAAGAAAAGTTCCACATCAGAAATGTTTTCATCAGAAAAAAATGGGTTCAATTTCTTTCATACTTACCTATTGTTCTATGTGTGATTTATGTACATTTGGGCCTACTTGTACGTGCGTGTGTGTGTGCACAGTCATGTCTGACTCTGTGACTCCATGGACAAAGCCCACCAGGCTTCTCTGCCCATGGGATTCTCCAGGCAAGAATACTGAAGTGGGTTGCCATTTCCTTCTCCAGAGGAATCTTCCCGAGCCAGGAATGGAACCCGCGTCTCTTGTGTCTCCTTCATTGGCAGGTGGATTCTTTACCACTGCGCCCCCTAGCAAGGCCTGCTTGTTTACTATCATCTAATTTTTAAAAGATAAGATTATCATTAATTTTTCAACTTAAGAGGACTTAATTTGGAGTTTAAAAATTCAGGATAATGATGAAAAATAGGATTGCCATCTGGATTTACTGGGGAAAATTGCAGTACCAAACATTGCAGGCACTGTCCTTCTGAATTCTTGGTATTTTATACTTTTGAGGGTATCCTGATGTTCCATTTGGCCTCCCTGTTTTACCTCTTTGTTTGCCAAAACAAGTCTCAATGAGGTGCAGAAAAGATATTTGGGGCCAAATAATACAGTGTGGTTGAAAAACACTTGCCTCATGTAAATATAGCTTTAGTGAGAGAATATCTACCGCTTGTCTCTCCAACAATAATATCATGTGATCTTGGAAAACTTCTGTTATTATTGCTTTAATTTATTTAAACATAAAATTTTATAGGCTTAATCGATATTGTTAAACATAAGATGATCCTTCATTCAAGTTGTTAACTTAGAATTCTTTGTGAAATAAAAAGCCAGCAAAGTAGTGTTCAGTTTCAATATACCATTTTCTTCAAGAGGATCATTGCAGAAATAGTTGTTTAAAAGAAAAAACACACCTTGATATAATAGGTGTCATGTTAAAGAGATTGTTCTCCATTACATTGTTACTCATTGACTATTATCGAGAAAAAGATTTTCCAGTGGTAAGACATCGTGTATATTGCAGTCAATCTTTGCTTAAATCTGTGTCTTATTGCTTGTGATGAATTATAAAACAGCTGTTGCAATGGCACTGCTCCTCCTCATCTTTTGCTTTGTGGCCAAGGCTTGTAAGTGAAGGTTTCTTCAGTACTTGGTTTAGCAAGGCTCTTGCAGATATGTTGCATAAGGTGTACTTGCTAAAACCAGATAGTCAAGGAAAACACAGCTCCTGAGAGTTCTGTGTATCCTCTCACAACATAACTACAAAATAAATTTTATTTTTAAGGTTCAAATAAGACTCAAGTTTAGAGTTCCTGGAAAATAATTGACATTACTTCCTGAAATATACTTCCTAGAATTATATTGTTGATGGCCATCACCTCTATGCAACACTCTGCCATAATGCTGTTCTATCATTAAAAGATGGCAGTGGTGTTCTTACACTCTTAGCATTCATGGCACAACCTTTTTTTTGTGGTTCAGATAGTAAAGAATCTGCCTGCAATGTGGGAGACCTGGGTTTGATCCCTGGGTTGGGAAGATCTCCTGGAGAAGGGAATGGCTACCCACTCTAGTACTCTGACCTGGGAAATTCCATGGACAGAGGAGCCTGGTAGGCTACAGTCCATGGAGTCCATAGAGTCGGACACAACTGAGTGACTTCCAGTTTCACCAAGGATTAAAAGCTCCAGAGGAGTCATCAGGGTAGAAGTGGAGATTTGTTATCACTCAATCCCAGGTTGAAATTCTATTTCTGAATGATTTTGCTATAATTTATTTAACAAAGGTCAAATAAATCATAGTTATTTCAGGTCTTTAAGTCAAACTATCTAAAATGAGGCTGATTTGTAAAAAACTGAGCAACAGGATTAGAGCAGCAATAAAAATGTACTTGTGTCATGAAAGATTCATGAAAACATCCTTTAGAAACATTAACTCACTTACCTAAGATAACTTGTAGTGTCTGTAAGGTAGGCAAAATGGCAGATGCTGTTTTCTTTACTATCAATACAACCATTGGGATGGCAGGGGGGATGGGTATGGCTGCTGAATCTTTCATCTGCTTCTGTTTACCAATTTGTAAATGTATGTGTGAGAATATGTGTGTGTGGTGTAGGTGCATGAAGATGTAGAAGTGTAAGTGAATTGCTAGAATTTAGGACTCAACCTGACACTCACTTGTTCTGTGATCTAAACTCTTAATCACGATTTCCTCATTTTTAAAAGAGGGTAATGATAATTTCTCTCTAAAAATCACCAGGTTATTATAAAAGTCACTTAAGTATATGCAAGTGGCTTGTAAACCAAGGTGTATATATATGCTTTAAAATAAAAAGCAAATGCCTTCAACATATCAGATCAGATCAGATCAGATCAGTCGCTCAGTCGTGTCCAACTCTTTGCGACCCCATGAACTGCAGCACGCCAGGCCTCCCTATCCATCACCAGCTCTCGGAGGTCACTCAGACTCACATCCATTGAGTCAGTGATGCCATCCAGCCATCTCATCCTCTGTCATCCCCTTCTTCTCCTGCCCTCAATCCCTCCCAGCATCAGAGTCTTCTCCAGTGAGTCAACTCTTCGCATGAGGTGGCCAAAATACTGGAGTTTCAGCTTTAGCATCATTCCTTCCAAAGAAATCCCAGGGCTGATCTCCTTCAGAATGGACTGGTTGGATCTCCTTGCAGTCCAAGGGACTCTCAAGAGTCTTCTCCAACACCACAGTGAAAAAGCATCAATTCTTTGGCGCTCAGCCTTCTTCACAGTCCAGCTCTCACATCCATACATGACCACAGGAAAGACCATAGCCTTGACTAGGCGAATCTTTGTTGGCAAAGTGATGTCTCTGCTTTTGAATATGCTATCTAGGTTGGTCATAACTTTCCTTCCAAGGAGTAAGCGTCTTTTAATTTCATGGCTGCAGTCACCATCTGCAGTGATTTTGGAGCCCAGAAAAATAAAGTCTGACACTGTTTCCACTGTTTCTCCATCTATTTCCCATGTAG
Source organism: Tragelaphus eurycerus (assembly GCA_935064755.1). Taxonomy (NCBI): domain Eukaryota; kingdom Metazoa; phylum Chordata; class Mammalia; order Artiodactyla; family Bovidae; genus Tragelaphus; species Tragelaphus eurycerus. Next base: position 38,324,932 of record CAKXYN010000012.1, read on the forward strand.
TGATGGGACCAGATGCCATGATCTTCGTTTTCTGAATGTTGAGCTTTAAGCCAACCTTTTCACTCTCCACTTTCACTTTCATCAAGAGGCTTTTGAGTTCCTCTTCACTTTCTGCCATAAGGGTGGTATCATCTGCATATCTGAGGTTATTGATATTTCTCCCGGAATCTTGATTCCAGCTTGTGTTTCTTCCAGTCCAGCATTTCTCATGATGTACTCTGCATATAAGTTAAATAAACATGGTGACAATATACAGCCTTGACGTACTCCTTTTCCTATTTGGAACCAGTCTGTTGTTCCATGACCAGTTCTAACTGTTGCTTCCTGACCTGCATACAGATTTCTCAAGAGGCAGATCAGGTGGTCTGGTATTCCCATCTCTTTCAGAATTTTCCACAGTTTATTGTGATCTACACAGTCAAAGGCTTTGGCATAGTCAATAAAGCAGAAATAGATGTTAACATATAGATGAACAAAAAGTACATGAAAAGATGCTCAGCATCACTACATATTAGAGAAACGCCTCACGCTGGTCAGAATTGCCATCATCAAAATGTCTAGAAACAATAAATGCTGGAGGGAGTGTGGAGAAAAGGGAAGCATCTTACACTGTTGGTGGGAATGCAAACTGGTACAGCCACTATGGAAAATAGTATGGAGGGTCCTTAAAACTAAAACTAGAGCTATCATATGATCCTCTTGAGAAATTTGTATGCAGGTCAGGAAGCAACAGTTAGAACTGTACATGGAACAACAGACTGATTCCAAATAGGAAAAGGAGTTCGTCAAGGCTATATACTGTCACCCTGTTTATTTAACTTATACACAGAGTACATCATGAGAAACACTGGACTGGTAGAAACACAAGCTGGAATCAAGATTGCTGGGAGAAATATCAATCACCTCAGATATGCAGATAATACCACCTTTATGGCAGAAAGTGAAGAGGAACTAAAAAGCCTCTTGATGAAAGTGAAAGTGGAGAGTGAAAAAGTTGGCTTAAAGCTCAACGTTCAGAAAACAAAGATCATGGCATCCGGTCCCATCACCTCATGGGAAATAGATGGAGAAACAGTGGAAACAGTGTCAGACTTTATTTTTCTGGGCTCCAAAATCACTGCAGATGGTGACTGCAGCCATGAAATTAAAAGACGCTTACTCCCTTGGAAGGAAAGTTATGACCAACCTAGATAGCATATTCAAAAGCAGAGACATCACTTTGCCAACAAAGATTCACCTAGTCAAGGCTATGGTCTTTCCTGTGGTCATGTATGGATGTGAGAGCTGGACTGTGAAGAAGGCTGAGCGCCAAAGAATTGATGCTTTTGAACTGTGGTGTTGGAGAAGACTCTTGAGAGTATCTTGGACTGCAAGGAGACCCAACCAGTGCATTCTGAAGGAGATCAGCCCTGGGATTTCTTTGGAGGGAATGATGCTGAAGCTGAAACTCCAGTACTTTGGCCACCTCATGCGAAGAGTTGACTCATTGGAAAAGACTCTGATGCTGGGAGGGATTGGGGGCAGAAGGAGAAGGGGACGACAGAGGATGAGATGGCTGGATGGCATCACTGACTCGATGGACATGAGTCTGAATGAACTCCAGGAGTTGGTGATGGACAGGGAGGCCTGGCATGCTGTGATTCATGGGGTCGCAAAGAGTCGGGCATGTCTGAGCGACTGATCTGATCTGATCATATGATCCAACAATCCCACTTCTGGGCATATCTAGAGAAAACTATAATTTGAAAAGATATGTGCACCCCAATATCCATTGCAGCACTATTTACAATAGCCAAGTCAAGGAAATAACCTAAATGTTCATCAATAGACAAACGGATAATGAAGATGTGGTACATATATACAAAGATTACTCAGCCATGAGAAAGAAAGAAAGAAAGAATGACATTGCAGCAACATGCATAGACCTAGAGATCATCATACTAAGTGAAGTAAGTGAGAGAAAGACAAATATCATATGATACCACTTATATGTAGAATCTAAAAACCGATACAAATGAACTTACAAAACAGGAACAGGCTGACAGAAAGCTTGAAAACAAGCTTATGGTTACCAAAGGGGGAAGATGGGGAGGGGGATCAATCAGAAGGTTGGGATTAATATATTCATATACATATATGTGTTCAGTTGCTCCACTGTGTCCAGCTCTGCAACCCTATGGACTGTAGGCCACCAAGCTCCCCTGACCATGGTATTTCTCAGGCCAGTAATACTAGAGTGGGTTGCCATTTCCTCCTTCAGGAGATCTTCCCAACCCAGGGATCGAACCCACATCTTCTGCTATCTCCTGCGTTAGCAGGCAGACTCTTTACCACTAGGCCACCTGGGAAGCCCATATGCATATACACACTACAATATACAAAATAGGGAGTCAGCAAGGATCTACTGTCTAGCACAGGGAACTCTACTCAATACTTTATAATAACCTACTTGGGAAAAGACTCTGAAAAACAATAGATATATGTATATAACTAAACCACTTTGCTGTACATCTAAAACTAAAAACACTGTAAATCAACTATATTCCAATATAAAATAAAAATTAAATAAAAATAAAGCAAATGCCCATAATTTTACCTTAACTTTTTTATTATAAAATGAAGCACAAACAAAACCTCACAAAATCAGTGTATAACTTTACATGTCATCATAAACACCCTTATAAACAACACTAGATCAAGAAATAGAGCTTTACCAGATACCCCAGAAGCTCCTCTATGTGCCCATCCCAATGATAATGTGTTATGACCCCCTTGAAAGTAACCACCACTCTAATTTCTATGGTGACCACTTACTTGGCTTTCTTTACAGTTTTATTACCCAAGTGTCCATCTCTAGATCTTATAATTGTATCTTATGCATTTTTAAAGCAATATATGGACCTAGGAATATATATTTTAAACCTCTATTAATCTACTAGTACCTTCCTCTATTCCTTTCTCTTTATTTCTGTTGAAAAATCCAGTAATTCAGGCTGGAACTTCACCACAGCGTGAATTTCATTGATTGGACCCTCACATTGCAGCCAATAGATTCCTCTGTCCTCTGAGTTTCCTGGAAATTGGCAGCTGGATCCAGATGCTTGATCAGAATGTTCACCCTTTTGGCAAGACTATGGTTAATATTGGGTGTGTTCATCAGTGTCTTTTTGTCTCTCTTTCTGGTTATCCAGTCATTGATGCTCAAAGCCTAGATCCATTAACTCACATTATAAAATGACATTTATTCAGATTCTATCTTTTTATTTTCATGTGTAAGTTTAAACATTTTTAAAATGCCATGCTTCTCCTCATACACTATTTGCCCACCCAGTGGTATAGTTTATACAAATAAGGCTTGATTGTTTTCCTTTTATGTACCAATTTTCAGGATAATGAATTGCAAGTATTACCCTTTTTGAAGCTCCAACTGATTCATGGAAACTTGACTGATTGTTTCCTAAAGGTTTTTGGCATGATATTAGTCTTGGATATTTCCAGGTTTGTCCTTTACATTTCCTCCTTCAAACCTGTAATTATCCATTTCTCTTTGAAACCCTGGTTTCTTTAAGTGGGAAATGATATTTCAAAAGAATAATCTGGGTGCCAAAAGGTTGTGATTTTTTTTCTAGGTCTTTTCAGTGAACAGAACTGGAAAATATACGTTTATACATTTACACATATATTCAAATGTATGTATGTAAAATATGTCATGACAATACTGATATTTTTAATTCATATTTAGTACTAATGAGTTTTTACTTAACCTCATATAAGTAGTCTCATTTCTTCATAGTCCACACCAAACGTTCTTGTTCTCAAGGACACAGGGAATGATAGAACTCAGTTCAGTTCAGTTCAGTCGCTCAGTCATGTCCAACTCTTCACAACCCCATGAATCGCAGCACGCCAGGCCTCCCTGTCCATCACCAACTCCCAGAGTTCACTCAGACTCATGTCCATCGAGTCAGTGATGCCATCCAGCCATCTCATCCTCTGTCATCCCCTTCTCCTCCTGCCCCCAATCCCTCCCAGCATCAGAGTCTTTTCCAATGAGCAACTCTTCGCATGAGGTGGCCAAAGTACTGGAGTTTCAGCTTCAGCATCATTCCCTCCAAAGAAATCCCAGGGCTGATCTCCTTCAGAATGCACTGGTTGGATCTCCTTGCAATCCAAGGGACTCTCAAGAGTCTTCTCCAACACCACAGTTCAAAAGCATCAATTCTTCGGTGCTCAGCCTTCTTCACAGTCCAGCTCTCACATCCATACATGACCACAGAAAAAACCAAAGCCTTGACTAGATGAACCTTTGTTGGCAAAGTGATGTCTCTGCTTTTGAATATGCTACCTAGGTTGATCATAACTTTCCTTCCAAGGAGCAAGTGTCTTTTAATTTCATGGCTGCAGTCACCATCTGTAGTGATTTTGGAGCCCCCCAAAATAAAGTCTGACACTGTTTCCACTTCTTCCCCATCTATTTCCCATGAAGTGATGGGATGAGATGCCATGATCTTAGTTTTCTGAATGTTGAGCTTGAAGCCAACTTTTTCACTCTCCACTTTCGCTTTCCTCAGAGGCCTTTGAGTTCCTCTTCACTTTCTGCCATAAGAGTGGTGTCATCTGCATATCTGAGGTGATTGATATTTCTCCCAGCAATCTTGATTCCAGCTTCTGTTTCTTCCAGTCCAGCATTTCTCATGATGTACTCTGCATATAAGTTAAATAAGCAGGGTGATGATATACAGCCTTGACGTACTCCTTTTCCTATTTGGAACCAGTCTGTTGTTCCATTTCCAGTTCTAACTGTGGATATCCAATAATGAGTAAACTGTTTTTTTTGTTTGTTTTTTTGCATCACACACACAACATCCTCAGAATAACAGTACTCCACATGATTACTAAGAATAGGTCATTGTTTTACATATGCTCTTCCCAGTCATTTCCTATTTTTAAAAAATTGTTCTACCATATTTACATAGTCAGAGAATCTAGCTACTACAAATGCTCTCTCTCTTTTAACTTGCATTTAATTTTAGTTCTCCAAGTAAATATTTATTTAAAGATACATTTGCTTTCCTTCGTTTCTTTAAATATGTTGTTCTATTTTCTTATGACACTAAGAATCGTTGTAAAAAATCTGGTGATTTTAATGATGATGTTGCTTTAATGATGTTACTTTTGCCTATATTTAATCATTTTCTCATTTTCTTCCCAGTTCATTATTTTACTAAAATGTGATTGGCAGTGATTATTTTGCAGAATAACCAATAACACTTGATTTAGGCTATGTGGGAGCTGGAGCAGAGAAATTGTCTGAGGCTATAAGAATTCTGACCTACAGGGGTATAACAACAAATTTAAGCTACTATATTTCAGTAGCTATTTAAGCTACTATATTTTAGTTCAGCTACTTAGTTGTGTCTGATTCTTTACAACCACATGGACTGTAGAACACCAGCCTTCCCTGTCCATCACTAACTCCCAGAGCCTATTCAAACTCATGTCCATCGAGTTGGTGATGCCATCGAACCATCTCATCCTCTGTCATCCCCTTCTCCTCCTGCCTTCAATCTTTCCCAGCATCAGGGACTTTTCCAATGAGTCAGTTCTTCTCATCAGGTGGCCAAATGATTGGAGTTTCAGCTTCAGCATCAGTCCTTCCACTGAATATTCAGGACTGATTTCCTTTAGGATGGACTGGATGGATCTCCTTGCTGTCCAAGGCACTCTCAGGAGTCTTCTCCAACACCACAATTCAGAAGCATCAGTTCTTCAGTGCTCAGCTTTCTTGACAGTCCAACTCTCACATCCATACATGACTACTGGAAAAACCAAAGCTTTAACTAGATGGACGTTTGTTGGCAAAGTAATGTTTCTGCTTTTTAATATGCTGTCCAGGTTGGGCATAGCTTTTCTTCCAAGGAGCAAGCATCTTTTAATTTCATGACTGCAGTCGACATCTGCAGCGATTTTTGGAACCCCCCAAAATAAAGTCTCTCTCTGTTTCCATTATTTCCCCATCTATCTGCCATGAAGTGGTGGGACTGGATGCCATGATCTTAATTTTCTGAATGTTGAGTTTTAAGCCAACCTTTTCACTCTCCTCTTTCACTTTTATCAAGAGGCTTTTTTTTTTTTCCAAGTCTTTAAGCTGAGATAAATTTGATCTCTGCAGCTTATATTTCATAGTTCTTAGGGGTATCTTGTAAATTGATTTCGTTATTAATATTGCCCACAGGTTTTTGTTTTTGTATTTAATTTCTCTATTTTTATGAGGATTCAGAGAGATTAAAAAGTTATGAGGCTACTATCTTTCCAGAATCCTTCTGACCCTACTGTTCTCTTGTTAGCCTATGACTATTACCCAAACATGATCTCCTTTTATGTGTAATCTATAATTAACTTCATCTGATTTATCCTTGCCAAGAACTGTTTTCCTAATATTCGTACTTCTGAATCCCATCATTACATATACTATGAAGATGTGTGCCTATCTTCCAAATATGCTACTTTGGAAATGCCACTTGATTATTTACTACAGAATGATATTCAGTCTTCCTTGGCTGTGGGTGATAACCATGTTTAATGTATTTTAGTCCCTGTCTGATTGCACTTAGGATAGGGCCAAACACCCAATAGGCATTTTATACATGTGGTTAAATCTGTGTCTTAGGCAAATAATGATTTTTTATTATTCCAAAAGAATTCCAAGAAAAACAACTGAGAAGTTGTTGTAACTCATGAAAACATTTTGTAATGGTCAATGGAAAAAATAGAAAAAGAAATAAAAATATGTATGAATTTCTTAAGTACCAGAAAAAACTATTTAGAAACTATAATAAAAAGATTCCATTCATAATAGTGACTAAATTGATAATAGGAATTTTTCTTATTGTTCTTTGATCGCTAAGTCATGTCCATCTCTTTGAGACCCCATAGGCTCTAATCTGTCAGGCTCCTCTGTCCATAGGATTTCCCAGGCAAGAATATTGGAGTGATTGCCCTTTCCTTCTCCAGGGGATTTTCCCAACCAAGGGATGGAATCCAGGTCTCCTACACTGCAGGCAGATTCTTTACCACTGAACCACCTGGGAACCACTTTCTTATCATCTGCAATTATTTAATTACAATAATAATTTACTTTAAAGAGCCTTTTACTTTAAAAGACGCTTGCTCCTTGGAAGGAAAGTTATGACCAACCTAGATAGCATATTCAAAAGCAGAGACATTACTTTACCAACAAAGGTTCGCCTAGTCAAGGCTATGGTCTTTCCTGTGGTCATGTATGGATGTGAGAGCTGGACTGTGAAGAAGGCTGAGCGCTGAAGAATTGATGCTTTTGAACTGTGGTGTTGGAGAAGACTCTTGAGAGTCCCTTGGACTGCAAGGAGATCCAACCAGTCCATTCTGAAGGAGATCAATCCTGGAATTTCTTTAGAAGGAATGATGCTAAAGCTGAAACTCCAGTATTTTGGCCACCTCATGCGAAGAGTTGACTCATTGGAGAAGACTCTGATGCTGGGAGGGATTGAGGGCAGGAGGAGAAGGGGACGACAGAGGATGAGATGGCTGGATGGCATCACTGACTCGATGGATGCGAGTCTGAGTGACCTCCGGGAGCTGGTGATGGACAGGGAGGCCTGGCGTGCTGCGGTTCATGGGGTCGCAAAGAGTCGGACACGACTGAGTGACTGATCTGAAAGAGCCAACAAACTCTTTTGGCCATCTGGCATTAAGTAGAAAAAAAAATTAAGGGTCACACACTTAAAGAGAAAAAAATGCAAATATATGAATGACTGATTCAATGATTCAGGTTAATAATGTCTGGCTATGTTATTTGAGTCAGGCAGTTTGAAATTGAGATATGACAAATATAAAGAAGCATATGTAAATGTATAAACTACAAAATTAACAAACTTATTACCTTGCTTAATGTGGATTTAATACTTTGCCTTCAGATGATCTGGAGCTTCCTGGTGGCTCAGATGGTAAAGAATCTGCCTGCAATGCAGGATACTCAGATCTGATCTCTGGGTTGGGAAGATACTCTGGAGAAGGGAATGACTACCCAACTCCAGTATTCTCACCTGGAGAATTCTATAGACAGAAGAGCCTAGAGGCCTCCAGTCCACGGGTGGCAAAGACTCAGACATGACTGAGCGACTAATACACACTTCAGTTGACCAGCACACAGTAAAGATATTACAGTTCTTACATTCTTTCAGATTTTAGTCTATCTCACTATAAACTCTACAAATATCAAGGAAAACTGGATTCCTGAATACTTAATCATGGCATGTCAGTCAACAGTGTTGAGACAAAGAAAGGAAGAAAATCAAGGAACTCTTCAATGATACGCAGGAATACATTTTAGTAGTTTGGGTTGAAATTTTGTTTTTATCTGATATTGAACAAACTTCCATTACATAGATACAACATAAATAACTGAACAATATTTAAGGTTCCACTTCAAGTGAGTTTCAAACTCTGGGAAAAGGCTTATAAGAGAGATTGATCATGTATTTGAGGCATGTCCCTCCCCTTTAGTAAGGATTTATTTTCCAGTCACTAAGAGATTTAAGGAAATACCATTTTGTATTCTAAAACATTTGAACCAGCCCACCAGCCTCCAGAAAACGAAGATCATGGCATCTGGTCCCATCACTTCATGGGAAATAGATGGAGAAACAGTGGAAACAGTGTCAGACTTTATTTTTCTGGGCTCCAAAATCACTGCAGATGGTGACTGCAGCCATGAAATTAAAAGACGCTTACTCCTTGGAAGGAAAGTTATGACCAACCTAGATAGCGTATTCAAAAGCAGAGACATCACTTTGCCAACAAAGATTCGCCTAGTCAAGGCTATGGTCTTTCCTGTGGTCATGTATGGATGTGAGAGCTGGACTGTGAAGAAGGCTGAGCACCGAAGAATTGATGCTTTTGAACTGTGGTGTTGGAGAAGACTCTTGAGAGTCCCTTGGACTGCAAGGAGATCCAACCAGTCCATTCTGAAGGAGATCAGCCCTGGGATTTCTTTGGAAGGACTGATGCTAAAGCTGAAACTCCAGTATTTTGGCCACCTCATGCGAAGAGTTGACTCATTGGAGAAGACTCTGATGCTGGGAGGGATTGGGGGCAGGAGGAGAAGGGGACGACAGAGGATGAGATGGCTGGATGGCATCACTGACTCGATGGATGTGAGTCTGAGTGACCTCCAAGAGCTGGTGATGGATAGGGAGGCCTGGCGTGCTGCAGTTCATGGGGTCGCAAAGAGTCGGACACGACTGAGCGACTGATCTGATCTGATCTGACTAGCCTCCTATGTAGCCCTAGAGTCTGCCCAAAGCAAGCTTAAATATTATATTATAAACTCTGTTTATAAATGCTAAATGGTGAAGGCAGTTTTTCTCTCTCAAGACTGTTAGATTAAAATTAATACAACAGTAGAATGTATATATCACTAATTTTCTTCACCTACCCACATACAATTAATACTTATTCATATATATTCTCACATTGTAATCAAGGTTAGTTTTATGTTAAAGTAAATTTTAAAATAATCATCTTTGGATTTCAGTCAAGATAAAATTCTAATAGAAGAGACTAGTTTTTGTTGAGCTTCCTTTCACTATTTCTATGTGCATTGACTTGATCAAGTCATTCTTATTTCTTGAAAATGAATAAGACCTGGCTTTATCTCTGTTAAAGGTTAAAGTTTTTAAACCATAGTTACTAATCCTATCCCTCCAGCATTGGTGAGGTGTGTAAAAGGAGAGGAGTAAGGGGAGAGTTTAGAAATCCTTCAAGTTCATGTTTTCTTAAACCTTTATCTCTAGAAAGCTGCTCTCTGAGTATTATCATATTATCATACATACAATAGCTTGATTAGAAATTCTCGTTCACCCCTCTAGTTGAAGCAGAAAGTAGGAAACTATGCTTCTCACACAGAATCAAGGATAAATTGTGAATTTATAGTCCAAAACCTTTTAAAACAGGTTATCTGTTTTTCTTCAATTCATGTGCATTTGTCCTGCCAATTAAGCCAAGATTATCTTAATGAGAAATTGAGTCTAATATTGGTGAGTTATATCCTAAATAAATGCCAGTCAGATGTTAGAAGCAATTAAGAGGACAGAGGAAAATAAAAACAGTATTAAATAAAAAAGGAAAGAATGTTCTTTGTATTGCAATGTTGTACATCAAAGAAGCAAACCCATTGAAAACACCCCAAAATTGCAGGTACTCTAGAAAAATTAATTAAATTAAGAAAGTTTTTAAGTTAATCTTGAGTTCCTATTACAGTGTTAAAGTTCATTTTGAGTCTTTGAATTATAACCACCAAACTAAAGTTCTCAGACTTAGTTGTTGAAAAACTTAAAGTCAGAGAAATAGCTCCATTATAAAAATCTATGTATGAGTAGCCTCAGTAAAATATCTGAAAGGGTATGTCAAGGCTACTTTGGTTTGTTTCAAATGAAAAGAAAGCCAATTCAACTCAACCAGGAAAGAATGTGTATTGGTTTGCACAACTGAAAATCCAGTTTAAACAAGTTTTGGTCACATGTCCCAAATTATCACTATGGATGGATGGGTATGAGGGGGGATGGACAGGTGAAGGGAGACCTTAAGGTGTTTGATTATGTAAGTCTGGACCAAGTGCTCTAAACTTGGAACCCAAGGCCAAAGAAAAAAGAATATGAATATCTGAGTCAAAGTTGGAGAATGAAGGTTGCTTTAAGGATAAGGGAAAATGAATTTGGGAATGCACAAATTAAAGAAAGAAAGAAAGAAAAATAAGAAAACAGAAGGTCAGTTTTTATTGAATCAAGATTGCAGCTGAATTTCATTTTTTTCTTTTTGTAGATTTATGTTCTTTGATACGAAAACTAAGCTATTAGCAGTTATTCTTACTGTGAAGTGCAAAGGAAATATAAAATTAATGTAGTAATCCCCTGCTGACTCAGATTGTAAAGAATCTGCCTGCAATGCAGGAGCTCTGAGTTCCATCCCTGGGATGGGAAGATCCCCTGGAGAAGGGAATAGCTACCAATATTCTTGCCTGGAAATTCCATGAACAGAGGAGCCTGGCAGCCTACAGTCCACGGGGTCACAAAGAGTTAGACATGACTGAGCTACTAAGCAAACAATAGTCCTCAAAGTGCTATTATATGTGGTAAAAGATCTGCCCGCAGTGTAGGAGCCGCAGGAGACATGAGTTCACCCTGGGTCAGGAAGATCCCCTGGAGCAAAGCATGGCAACCCAATCCAGTATCCCTGTCTGGGAATCCCATAGACAGAAGAGCCCAGTGGGCTACAGTTCACAGGGTGGCAAAGAGTCGATCACGACTGAAGCCACTAAACACATGTGCATGAATCAACCTAGATGTCCATCCACAGATGAATGGATAAGCAAGCTGTGGTACATATACACAATGGAGTATTACTCAGCCATTAAAAAGAATACATTTGAATCAGTTCTAAGGAGGTGGATGGAACTGGAGCCTATTATACAGAGTGAAGTAAGCCAGAAACAAAAACACAAATACAGTATACTAACGCATATATATGGAATTTAGAAAGATGGTAAAAATAACCCTATTTACGAGACAGCAAAAGAGACACTGATGTATAGACCAGACACTTGGACTCTGGGACCGGGAGAGGGTGGGATGATTGGGGAGAATAACATTGAAATATGTATAATATTATATCTGAAATGTATTAATTGTTCAAACTAAATACTGTCATGTTACAATTTGTTCATATTAGATGTTTGTAATGTTTCTGATAATCAATAAAAGAGATTCTTGATAAAAAAAAAAAAAAAAGAAAGAAAGCTTGTACTCCAGATAAAATACTCCATATGAATGCATTCCTAACTCAATTAATTCATTAAAAGCCATGTACATTTAGGGGTTCTGGGCATTGCTGAGTACAATAGTGATTCTTTGGGTACCAGGCAAGTTCATGCACTAATCACCCTCTTCAAGAATATATCTGGACCATAGTTAATGCCAGAAATGTGTACATCAGGCCTTAGCCAAGAACAGTCTGAGAGTCTAAATTGATCTTGATGTTTCTAATCTCTTCTTTGGGAATTTTAATCTGCTCAGTGAATGGATTATGGAGTACATTTTAGGTCAGGAAACAGAAACTCCATCTTTGGAGGCAGAATATATCTCTCAGTCCTTGTAAAAGAAAAAGAGGCACATAGTTGATGCATGCAAGTTTACAAAGTGATATTGAAAAGGAAACACTAGAAATAGGTTTATTAGAAATGAAAATGGGTTTAGTTTTACTATTACAATAATTTCCTAGGTAAAGCATTGTCATAAAGTGGATTTTCTGCTGTTTGTCTTTCCAAAGGTGGCAGTCTTAATAAAGAATAGATTATACCAAGTAAAACATATCATTGCTGCATTGCAAAATATAAATAGCATTTGATAATTCATGAGGCTTGTCTGCTTCTTGTTGAATAGGTAAAACTTACATTCTCTTATATTTTATTTCTTTTTGAAATCAAATGAATTAATGTGTGATTATAAATTATTTCTTTCAGAACAAGCAAAAGCCTTGAATATTCTTAATCCTCAACTATGCACTGATAATATATTTTAAGTAGCATTGTTGGTTGTTTAACAAGTAAATAATCCATGACATCAAGATATCTCCTTGCTAAAAGCATACAGAGAGTGAGCTCTAATGTAAACTGTGGACTTTGGGTGTCAGTGATATGTCAATGTAGGTTCATTGATTATAACAAGTGTACCACTCTGTTATGGGATGTTGATGGTACCAGATGTGTGTGTGTGTGTGTGTGTGTATGTGAAGAGAACAGACGATGTATGGAAACTCTCTGTACTTTCCACTCAGTTTTGCTGTGAATCTAAAACTGATCTAAAAATTGAAGTTTACTAATAAGAAAAGCCTACAAATAAATAAGAAATTTGTAGTTGTTCAGTTGTTCAGTCTTGTCCAACTCTTGGTGACCCCGTGGACTGCAGCACGCCAGGCTTCCCTGTCCATTATCCCCCAGAGTTTATTCAAACTCATGTCCATTGAGTCAGTGATGCCATCCAACCATCTCATCTTCTGTCAGACCCTTCTCCTCCTGCCTTCAATCTTTCCCAGCATTGGTCTTTTCCAGTGATTTGGCTCTTCACATCAGGTGGTCAAAGTATTGCTGTAGCTTCAGCATCAGTCTTTCCAATGAATACTCGGGATTGATTTCCTTTAGGATTGGCTGGTTTGATCTCACTGTCAAGGAATCCTTGAATCCTCTCCAGCACCATATTTCAAAGGCATCAACTCTTTGGTGCTCAGCCTTCTTTATGGTCCAACTCTCACATCCATACATGACTAAGGGGAAAAACATAGATTTGACTATACAGACCTTTGTCAATAAAGTGATATCTCTGCTTTTTAACACACTGTCTAGGTTTGTCTTAGATTCAGTTCAGTTCAGTCACTCAGTCGTGTCCAACTCTTTGCGATCCCATGAATTGCAGCATGACAGGCCTCCCTGTCCATCACCAACTCCTGGAGTTCACTCAAACTCATGTTCATTGAGTCCGTGATGCCATCCAGCCATCTCATCCTCTGTCGTCCCCTTTTCCTCCTGCCCCCAATCCCTCCCAGCATCAGAGTCTTTTCCAGTGATTACGTTACTATAAAAAAAGCATCCCAATAATTATTAGCAGAAATAGTGCAGAAATTTAAGCTATTCACAAAACTTAATAGTCTCAATTTTTCAGGTTACTTGTTTTCTTTAGGTAATTCTTTTTCCCATTCTCAATTATCTCATACTGATACAATTAGCCTTTAAAAAAAGTTCTTCAGCTTATATAATTTCTGAGGTTTCCTTAAAATGGTCAATCCACCTTTGTAAAAGTATGAAGCACAGGTACATTATCCTTCTAGAAATATTACATTTTATAATTCACTTTTGTGGAAAAGTCAGTAACAAACCACCACCCATCTGTTTATTTAATAGAATATTTCAGTCAATGGGGCTGGTGTCTAGAGCCAGGCAGGCCCGGTGGCACTGGGCTTTAGCCAAACAACTCAAACCATTTTTCTAAATGTATCAGGTCCAGCAAAATACAAAGCTGGTTTTACCAAGTGCCTTTCTCTTTAATTTTTTAATTTGTGCCCATCGTGAAGGAAATACAATCCATCTGTTACACTGGCACTTAATTCAACAAATTATTGTTTTGTTAGAGGAATTTGATGTCCAAGAAGCCTTGTAGTCTTTTTATGAGCATTTGAAAACCTCTACTCTCCTCTTCCAAGACCCATTAAAAGCCCAGCGAAGTAGGGTTTTCCAAGGCAAGTGGATCTCAGAGTTTCAAAGGCACTGGTTTAGTGAAAAATACTGTGCTCTTAATATTCCTCATCCGAGAAAAGTTTGGTCCACAACTACCAGAAGGATTAATTAAAAATGCAATCTAGTGGATTTAATTATTAGGCTTTCGTTTCTTCTTTCTTGGTTTCTTTTTAATTCTTTCTAATCCCAACTATCTTGGAATGATGTGATGCATGGTTCCCAGCTTTATCATTTCGTTTTCCATACTCTGAGCCTCAAAAGGTTATGTTTTTCTACAAAGGCTTTGATTACCTCTGAGTGATTCCATTTCCCTTGGGCCCAGTTCTGTGTATACTTGAGTATGTTTGCATTGTCTGCTATAGTCATGCTAGCTCTTCAGGATCTTGAGGGGTATTACATTCAAGAAGCCTTTATGGACTCATACATTTTAGAAGAATAGCATTAAGGGAAGCTAAATAGATTTCTTTATTTCAGGATTTGGGGGTCTTTCCTATTGTAATGAGTCTTGTGCATCCCCTAGAGAAGAAAGCATATGGAGCCCTGCAGGAATGTGCTCTGCCAAAGAATACACTTACCTCAGAGCATCTGGTTGGACTGGAGATCTGTAGGAACTTCTGATCTACATCTTTTCTCTTTGCATTAATTTCATCACTCTTGGGGGTTTAGTGTCTATTGTATAAAGACAAACAACAAACTGTGTCTTTTCAAGCTGAATTTACTTTTATTTTCATTGGAGTGACAGAAATATTCTATTTGACTGAAGAGACAAGCCCTACCATCAATAGTCTGGAATATCAAAGAATATTTTGCAACTACTGTTTGAACAGAAATTCCCACTTGTTCACATTGCTTAGTGGGCTAGTGGGTGGTGGGGCTGCTTGGCTTTAAAAGGGATGGTTTCTTTGATTAATTTATACCAAATTATGCTAATATATACACTTCTTTTTTAAAGCAAAATTTGGTGAGAATTGGCATATATTTACTAGGCTGAGAAAAAAAGGAAGTAGAAAGAATTTTTTAAATAGTCTAAAAGGAAAAACGAACCAGTGTTGGAAGCCTTTTCTATATAGTTTGTTTAGTCTGTCTATCTATCCATCCATCCATCTATCTACCTACCTACCTACCTATCTAGGTGTATATATTAGGATACAGGAATTTGGGATTATTTTCTTTTTATTTCCTAAATCACTCTGAGGTTAGCTTGTCTAAAATGACTTTTCATCATGTGTCTCTATCCCACACCTCAGTTTGCTACCTGCTTGAAGAACCACCTTGGGAGAAGAGTGGGTGGAGAAACCACTTGTGTGAAAACACCTATGAGAACAGTCACATTCTTTGTGAGAGTTCATATAAATCTTTCAATTCACTGATACCATGGGGGGGTATGTGGGGAGTAAGGGAGGTCGAGTTCATGACTCAGAAAAGGAAAGAAATAACTTCCACCCTTTTCCCTGATGAGACAGTTCTACCCAGGAGGGATACATTCTGTCTTGAGCAACTTCTTTTTGCTCTAACTAGAACGTCAGTCCCCACTGTTGGAGCCTGCTGCTGCTAATAAGTCGCATCAGTCGTGTCCAACTCTGTGCGACCCCATAGATGGCAGCCCACCAGGCTCCCCTGTCCCTGGGATTCTCCAGGCAAGAACACTGGAGTGGGTTGCCATTTCCGTCTCCAATGCATGAAAGTGAAAAGTGAAAGTGAAGTCACTCAGTCATGTCCAACTCTTAGCAACCCCATGGACTGCAGCCTACCAGGGCTTCTCCATCCATGGGGTTTTCCAGGCAAGAGTACTGGAGTGGGGTGCCATTGCCTTCTCCGACTGTTAGAGCCTAGGCTTCACCTAAACACAGACTCATTGTTCATTCAAATCACCTGAGTTAGCTGTGAACCTTGCCCTTCATCTACCCTTGCATTCTATCCCCTAGTCTGCTCTAGGAAGGATGCTTTTTCCCGTTGCCCTGACTCTGCAAGGATGTCTCAATGTTGATCCTATTAACAAAAGAAATCACAATGGATTCCTGACTGCCTCTCTCTGTATATAACGTGTTTTTTACATTATACATACTACTATAAATTCATACATTTATTCATAAACTATTCGTGTGATTCTTCATTCACTCATGTATGCATTCATCTATTTAACAAACATTTATTCAGCACCTACTAGAGGTTAGAAACTTTCCACAGTTTCTCACTTTGTAACTAAGCTGAAGTCATCCCAGATTTTCTGCAAAAGAAATGTAAAAACACAGAGCAGAATATTAAAGACTGATAGCAAACTAATGGCAACTTTAATTCATTTTAGCTTAGAAATGATGTTTTTTTCTTAAGCTCATATTAAATCCGCATAATTCCAGGATTAATATTGGGTTCAGAATCACAGAGAATAATATTTGGCTTAAATTGAGTCAATATTCTACATTTTCCCTGTTTTTCAACTTATGATATTATTACACATTTATTTAAGTGAAATATCATTTTGGAACAAAAGTATCCTAGAGATAGAATGGCATAGTTTATAAGTCCTGTAATAGAATTGAGTGCTACACTGTTATTTACTCCCATGTTGTTTGACTAAAGGTTAGTGCCATCTAGATACAACCCTTTTTTTTTAACCACCCAGAAACAACCTTTTTTTTTTTTAACAGTGGCACAATCAGTTAGTGAGCAGCACTTAAACAGATACATCTCTTCAGCCGAACAGTTGAGGCCAATTCCAGGACTGCTGGAATTAACCATCCACAGCACCACCCCCATTAATTTTCTCCTGAATCATTCTAATTTTCCCTACTTCTATCTTGACACTTGACTTCCTTTTTTTTTTTTAGCACAACAACCAATGGTCCTTTAAGAACATGACAGAGCATGTCACCCATCGGCCTAAAACTCTCCATGAATTCCTTCCTATCATGGTCTCAAAGGCACACAGAGTCTGGAACCCCAACTTCCTTTCCTTTCCAGCTTCATCTACTACAACTCTCCGTATTGTTTACTTCACTCTAATCACTTTGGTGTCTTTACTGTGGAGGTCACGACTATGCAGAGCACTTGCATTTTCTATCCCCTCTCCAGTAGGCACATTCCTCCCCCTTAAAGTGACTTGACTTTCTCCTCCATCTCCTTCAGGTCTAGTCTCAAACTTCATCTTCCTACCAAACTTCCTCTGACTGACTCACTGAAAACTGAAAACCATCCTCCTCAAGTGTTTCTTTTTCACCTTCACAGATTTAATTTTTCTCCAGATAACTCAGAAACATTTATTAATACTATACTATATGTTATACTTGGAGAAGGAAATGGCAATCTACTCCAGTATTCTTGCCTGGAGAATCCCATGAACAGAAGAGCCTGGAGGGCTACAGTCCATGGGGTCACAAAGAGTCGGACATGACTGAGCGACTAACATACTCACATATGTTATTCTGTATCTTTTCTATATATCTTTACTGTTGTCTCCATTGACTATACTGTCTCCAAAGGAAGAATTATCAAACAGACAAAGCACCTAGGATAGTGCCTGTGGAATGAATGAATGACTGACAAGTTATAAATTCATATCTGAAAAGTACATCATTCATCAAGGTCTGGATAAAAAGATCTTAAAAGATCTTAAAAGCATAAGAATCATCTCCCCAGTCAAAAGACTGCTGTGTATAGAAACAGAAGTCTTATTTCATAATGCCAAGAGAATACTGAATTTCAGGAAGAATGTTGGGTCTGTGCATGCACGCATGGTCAGTTATTCAGTTGTGTGTAACTCTTCGTGGCCCTGTGAACTGAAGCTCACAAGGCTCCTCCATCCATGGGATTTCCCAGGCAAGAACACCAGAGTGGGTTGCCATCTCCTCCTACAGATTGGGTCTATTTATATGAGTATAATATCTGCCTGAAGTAGAACTAAAGGATAAAACTCAAATATCCTATGAATTCAGAAAAAATCACTACTTTTAAATCTATTTTATAAATCTGAATTTTTAGATTACATGTAACTGAAGAAATTAGGTAATAGTTTTGTTAAACTATACATTGAGACACCATGAGATAAATCAAGATAACTCCTCAAATCTTAGCCGTGAAGAGGCATTCAGAATTTAGATATGACTTTCCCTTAAAGTGACTATGGAAGATTATATAGAGGATACCCACTGAGGCTGAAATCAGCTATACATTCAACTGCCCAAGGTTTTACCTAGATATCTCCCAGGTACCTCAGCTTCATCATGGCATTTCCCCAGACTAAATCTGTCACTCTCTGCTAATCCTAGTCTCACTGAATGGCATCAGTATCCACTTAATTGAAAGCAAACAAACAAAACCTGGAAGACATTTTTAACTCTTTTCCTTCAGCTCCAGAAACCAAAAGAAAAATCAGTTTAATACAGTGTTTCTATGTCCACCTACTTCTGTCCATCACCACTAGAAAGTTAAATCACTCAGTCGTGTCTGACTCTTTGCAACCCCATGGACTATAACCTACCAGGCTCCTCCGTCCATAAAGTGTTCCAGGTTGCCCTTTCCTTCTCCAGGGGATTTTCTCAACCTAGGGATTGAGTCCGGAGGTCTCCGCATTGTAGGCAGAGGCTTTACCATCTGAGTCACCAGGGAAGCCCGTCACCACTAACACTACTCTAATTAATGCCATGATTATTTTTTTAATCTGGATTCTCACCAAAACCTCCTAACTGATCATCTTGTCTTCTAATTCATTGACCTCTATGTTCTCCATGTTATAGCCAAAGTGAACTTACAAAAATATGAATTGATTGTGTCCCTATTCTACTTCATTCAGACCATAAAAACTACATAAGCAAAGCAATTTCCAAGATATACTTTTTATAAAAGTGAAGTCACTCAGTTGTGTCTGACCCTTTGTGACCCTATGGACTCTAGTCCCCCAGGCTCTTCCATCCATGGGATTTTCCAGGAAAGAATATTGGAGTGGGTTGCCATTTCCTTCTCCAAGGGATATTCCTGACCCAGGGATCAAACCCGGGCCTCCTGCATTGCAGGCAGACTTTTTTACCATCTGAGGCACCAGGTAATCCCAATTTTTTTAATATATTATAAGGACATTATAATTATGCTTGGAAGTTTTCTTGAAATCAGGGGCTTTGAAAGGTCCTCTAATTACGTGATTTTCTGGCCTTAAGTAGTACTTGCAGGGAGCAAGTAATGACAACTCTTAGCTGTACCCTCTGTGCACTTTTGAATTAGGATTAGAATGTCATTACTGATTGTCATCTTTTCTCTATTACAATGTAAATAATGCTGTTCAGCCAATAACTGTTGTATGTGAATGCAGTATGTTAGCATAAAGCGATAAATAAGCAAAACCTCCAAATCTTCTTAAATCAGTACCATGGAGATGGTTAACACTGATATTGTGGCAAAGACTCTTAAGTTGTTACAAAGTTAATGATGATGTGATTTCTATTTACTGGAGAAAGAGCAGGCTCTTGAGGGCTTTGTAGAAAGTCAGTCTGTCTTTCCCTTCCACAGAGATTTTCTCTGCCCAGCAGAAATCAATTAATCTTTTTATGCCCAAGTTTATGCCTCTATAAACTGAAGAAAGCCCTTCCTACCTACACTCAGAAGAATGTTTTGATAAATAATGAAGTCATGTCTGAAAAGCACTATATAAAAACAAAGTATCATTATGTTTTCTTTTTTCCCCTAAATCAGAATTAGCTTGTTTTTCAGTTTCTAACTAGTCTGTAATAACTGTAGGACAGTATAGTATTTTCTTGACCCTTTTATCCAGATTACTCAAGCAACTCTTAGGACTGCTAACATGCACATGTAATTCTATGAATATTGTAAACTAGTTCACTCATAAACGAATGGTTTGCAAGTACACTGTAGGATATTTCTATTAAAAAGTAAACAGAGGAATTTGTTTCATTTTCAATATTTTCCAAGCTGGTAACCTGACTATCCCCTTTAATATCATTAGATTCACTTTCTCTATAGTAAATGCACAAAAATCAGTTATTGAGAAAAATCAAAAATGTGATACCACTTTTTCTGAGCCAGTAAAGAAAACTTTGCGCTTTCAAGCAATAGAATGTTCATTATAGAGCACTGACCTTTGGGGGAGCATTTGGAAGCTGATCCAGATGCATACATGCATGCGTGCGAGCTTGCTCAGTCCCTGATTTCAGTCGTATCCAACTCTTTGCCACCCTATGGACTGTAGCCCGCCAGGACCCTCTGTCCATGGGATTTCCCAGGCAAGAATACTGGAGTGGGTTGCCATTTTCTTCTCCAGCGATATTCCCAACCCAGCAATCAAACCTGTGTCTCCAGCTTGGCAAGCGAATTCTTTACCACTAAGCCACTTAGGAACACCCAGCAAACTTTAACCTAATAACCAATTGCTTAAAACAGTATCAATCTGACCTCTTCTTTTCCCCTGGGAGATATTGTATTCATTTATAAAATGCTGTTGGGTTGGAGTAAAGACATTTTCCCATATTATGCAGTTTTTCATTGCCTCTGTACAATTCTCAATTACTTTTAAAGTTTAGAATGTTGGGGAAAATGGCTTTATGGGTTTCATACTTCACAAACTTCAATTAAATTCTAATTTTTATGAAGCAAACTTACTCTTTCTTCATTCCAGGCAATGCACCAGAATTAGCCACACTGAGTCTACCAGAATGTATTCAGACAAAGAAAGGAACATGACAGATGTCTGACATTTAATAAAAGATATATTGTTAAGTTTATTTCATTATATTTTTGTAAACTTTTCTCATTGACTTCCTTTCAAATGATCATTCACATCACATACATGTCTTCCTGCATCAAACTTCTCATTTTAAAAAGACCTTTGCTAAAAAACTTCCCCCTTCTTTTGAACAGGAAAAGGATATTCTTTTGGTTCTTCATTGCAATGCCTCTCTCTTCCATTAAATGTGAAGAAATCTGAGGTCTGAGGAAGGGATCTTATTCTTAAGAAGATCAATCCCATGTTATTGGTAGCTTAAATGGTCTTGGTGGCAGACCAGAAAAAGGAAGAGAAACAGGGGGGTCTTCAGTTCAGTCACTCAGTCAAGTCTGACTCTTTGTGACCCCATGGACTGCAACACGCCAGGCTTCCTTGTCCATCACCAACTCCCAGAGCTTGTTCAAACTCATGTCTATCGAGTCAGCGATGCCATCCAAACATCTCATCCTCTGTCATCCCCTTCTCTTCCTGCCTTCAGTCTTTCCCAGCATCGGGGTCTTTTCCAATAACAGTAACATGAAAGAAGATGTAAATGTTGAACTATGTTGGATGACAGTGAAGGAAAAGCTTCAATTTGTAGCTGAAGGTGAGTAGGATAGAGAGCTTCTATGCGATACCAAAATCTCTACCTTTATTTTGGAAGGAAGGAACACTAAGCATGTTTATCTTGAATGTGCCTATATAATTCAATCACTCCTAGCATGAGCGTCTCCTCTACTTACCAGAAGCCTCCTCACACCCAGGAACATATGTTTTCAATTGGAAAGTGCTTGCAAAAAGACCACCTGCCAGCAAAGAGATTGTTTTCCCTCTCCCAGGGGGGGCTTACAGACAGGTTTTAATGTTGTTAAACAGGAACAGAGAAGCCTGGAAGAATGATGTTACAGGCTAGCCTGCTTGTTGAGATTTTCTTTTAAATAAGAAAGGGAAACGGATAAGATATTTAAATGATATTTTTTATTCCCTTTATTGGTCCTGCATCAGAACTCTGGTCCTTCCTTTGCCAACAAGTCCTCTCCATGGTTTTTCCTTCAGTTGTGCTTTGTGATATGACCCAATGGTTTTAACCAAATAAGTTAAAATATTTTAAAAGTTTCCATTTTGAGAGCTACTGCTCTAACGCAAATAAAAAAAACTCTGCAGCTGCAAGTGTAGATGAAAACTAATCCTATCATTTACGCCCTGCGTGTTAGACAGTCACCAGAAGTGCAGAGTCCTGGAGGCTACTGAAGAACCAGCAGTTGAAAACATTTAGGTATTAAAACTAACCTTGAGACCAAATAGCAAACTTTTGCACACAAAGAATAAAGTTGTTTGTGGGGAAGGAGGAACTGAAGACAGAGGAATGAAGGCGGGAGGAAACCAGATAGCCTCAAACTCAGAAGAATTTAGGAAGGGGGTGGCTCCTGAGGGCGGCAGAAATCCTCCCTGTTTCTGCCATTGTCTTCTCACACATACTCAGTCATGCTATGAACTGTAAACAGATGCTGGGCGACTGAGTTCCAGGTTTGACAAAACGTTGTTTTCTTTGTAAATGAAACAAGAACCGAGATGACGAAAGCCTAGCTACAATATTGGAGGGAATAAAGAGCTGTGGATAAAGGGGTCACTACACATGTCATTTCGTAAAATCAGTGTTGCAATCAAACAGATGGAGGGGCTGTTTCCTCCCTTGACATTCTTGCAGTCCTCCACATCCCACATTGGAGGGCTCTCTGTTAATCTCACAAATCCAGGGAATGCAAGCACAGCAACTCCCCAGGCAGTGATCGCCTTGTCTAAGTGGACTAACCTTCCTGCAAACGCCACAGGCACATTCCACAGGTCTGACAGTGATCTCAGACACCCAGCTACAGTTGACAGAACCTAGGAGGCAAGGTGACAAAGTGGTGACATGTCAACGATGACAGCCAAAAAGCAGTTCCAAGTCAATATCACACAGAGACTTGCACCCGCTTCATTCTGTGTCACACTGTTATGTGGTGGAGACAAACTAAAACAAGAGGAGCAGGAAAGAAAAGAACTCTTTCTGCTAACTTTCCCTCTTGTGTAATAAGATTATAATGCAAAGGTTTTCTATCCATGGGAGGTCTTCAAAGCATTCCACTACCCAGGATCCCGAAGGGAACTAGATGAACTCTGCTTAAAAACAATAAGCCGAAGGTTCTGTGTTGTGTTACCTCACCAGGCAAAAGGCAAGGGAAGAAACAGGAATATAATGAAGAAATAGTTAAACTTCATATGCTGACTTTCTCCTGACACACTTCTTTTGAGAACTCATAGGCTAACACTGTCTTACAATAGCCTGCTTTAAAGGTAACATGATAGAAGCTTGTGCAGTTAATTCATGGATTGTGAACTGAGAACAATCTTTCAATAAGACATTGCAGTCACTTCCTCGTTAAAGCAATCCCTGGCTTATACTCCTGTAGGAAACAAGGATGGAGAGTATTCCAGAAGTATCCATTGCTTGCTCTTGTTTATTATGAGAAAACCTGTTCCTTACTGGATAGCTTTCCTCTGTCTAGAAGGCTCATTCTATGTGCAAACCATGAGGTTCATATCTTCTTACTTTACTAGGAGGGAGGTAAAATATTTTACTTTTGTCAAGGAAGTTAACTTGTATGGAATTTGCTTTCTTATACACAGATAGCCCAGAGGCACACATCTCCCCAAATCCTCTTCTTTTGCAGCATGTCTCCAATATTAGCGTGAAAGAAAAAAAGTGGAATTTGAGGATAAAATCTATTACCCTTCTCAGAATACTTAGAGAATGTGAAGAAATGAATATCGAGTTTTAGAACAAAGTGAAGGTCTGGAAAAAAAATAGTGATTTTTTTCAGGACTTGAAGACCTTGTATTTAACCAATCTGACCTTTCTGCCTGTTACCTAGCCTTCCTGCTCCTGCTTCTCCCTTTTAACCTTCCTTTCCTTCTTTCCTTGACAGTCATTTACTGATGACCACTTACTCTGTGCCAGGCAATTGTGCTAGGCTCAAAAAGGTGACAGAGAAAGTTTAATCTAAGATGAATGAAAATTTTTCTCTTTCACATTTCACTTCATATATTTTTTAACTATTTGAACTTTCTCCCCAAAAGTGTGTGTTACTTTCTTTATGATAATCTAAAAGAACTTTTATAAAAAATAATCATAATATCCTAAAAATAGGGTCAACACATTTTCTGTAAAAGGCCAGATAGTAAATATTTTAGTTCTCTGTTGGAACTAACTCAAGTTTGCTTCTGCAGCATGAAAGCAGCTATTGTTGTTGTTGGTTATTTGCTAAGTCATGTCAGACTGTTTTCTGACTCCATGGTCTGTAGCCCACTCCTTTGTCCATGGGATTTTCCAGGCAAGAATACTGGAATGAGTTGCCATTTCCTTATCCGGGGGATCTTACCAACCCAAGGATCAAACCCACGTCTTCTGCATTGGCAGGAGGATTCTTTACCACTTGAGCCACCAGGGAAACCCAAAAACAGTCACAGACAGTAAATAAATAAATATGTATGGCTAAAACTTTATTTACCGAAACAGGTGCTGGCACAAATTTGACCCATGACCCAAGGGGTAGTCTGCTGATCCTGGATCTAAAAGATTGAGGCAAGGCCCTACCTAATCCAGTTATTATTTCCAAAAGCATCATGAACCATTGTAAGTACTAAATAAACTATCAGAACACACTGATCTTAAGAAGGTTATTAACCATTTCTGGGCTTCAGTCTTCTTATTTACATATTCACATGAAAATTTAAGTGGGTATCTTCGAGTATTATTCTAACTGTAAATTTTGGCTTATGTCTTATCATATGCCAACTTTTGTCATAGAAGCTGCTTGCTGCAATTTCTCTGAGCCATATATGTAGGAAACAAGCATCTCTTGCTGATATTATCTGAAGTATGCTGCTGCTACTGCTAATTCGCTTCAGTCGTGTCCGACTCTGTGAGACCCCAGAGACAGCAGCCCACCAGGCTCCCCTGTCCCTAGGATTCTCCAGGCAAGAACACTGCAATGGGTTGCCATTTCCTTCTCCAATGCATGAAAGTGAAAATTGAAAGTGAACTCACTCAGTCGTGTCCGACTCTTAGCAACCCCATGGACTGTGGCCTTCCAGGCTCCTCCGTCCATGGGATTTCCCAGGCAAGAGTGCTAGGTGGGGTGCCACTGCCTTCTCCGTATCTGAAGTATGGGAGGTGGCAATTTGACAAAAGTCAATTACTAGTAAGATAAGACCATTTCATTTAAACAGCAGTTTTACATACATTTTCTCATGTGATCTGTATTACACCTACATTAGATAGTAAGAATGGATAGTATTTTCCTCCTCTTTCAAATAAGAAAATAGAGCACTAGAGAAATTAAGTGACTTGTCCATTGTTTTTATCTGATGCATAGTTGAGTAGAACATTAATGCCAGCCAGGTCCTAATTCAGAGTTCTTCAAACCATGCCAGGCTAATGCTTTTGAATTACTTCAAAAATTTAAATATGACCATAAAGTATTGGAACAGCAATACAAAAATGACTATTAAATTGCACCCGGAGTTTTTATAATCAGAGCAGATCAGTCGCTCAGTTGTGTCCGACCCTTTGCGACCCCATGAACTGCAGCACGCCAGGCCTCCCTATCCATCACCAGCTCTCAGAGGTCACTCAGACTCACATCCATCGAGTCAGTGATGCCATCCAGCCATCTCATCCTCTGTCGTCCCCTTCTCCTCCTGCCCTCAATCCCTCCCAGCATCAGAGTCTTCTCCAATGAGTCAACTCTTCGCATGAGGTGGCCAAAATACTGGAGTTTCAGCTTTAGCATCATTCCTTCCAAAGAAATCCCAGGGCTGATCTCCTTCAGAATGGACCGGTTGGATCTCCTTGCAGTCCAAGGGACTCTCAAGAGTCTTCTCCAATACCACAGTTCAAAAGCATCATAGAGTTCTATAAACTAAGAAAGCAGAATATACCACAGCCAATGGAAACCGTGTAAAACAAGGAAGATAAATACAGTGCCCACAGCCCACACCAAAATACCAGTCTCACACTCAAAAGTGTGAGGTGTTCAGGCCAAGCAGAACTTTTCCATTCAGACCATGTTTACAGATGGCCCCTTTTTTATAGGAGAAAGTACAATGATAAAATTCTCCATATCTCTCTAATTCAGTTCAGTTCAGTTCAGTTGCTCTGTCATGTCCAACTTTTTGTGACCCCATGAATCGAGCACGCCAGGCCTCCCTGTCCATCACCAACTCCCGGAGTTCACTCAAACTCACATCCATTGAGTCGGTGATGCCATCCAGCCATCTCATCCTCTGTCGTCCCCTTCTCCTCCTGCCCTCAATCCCTCCCAGCATCAGAGTCTTCTCCAATGAATCAACTCTTCGCATGAGGTGGCCAAAGTACTGGAGTTTCAGCCTTAGAATCATTCCTTCCAAAGAACACCCAGATCTCCTATAGAATGGACTGGTTGGATCTCCTTGCAGTCCAAGGGACTCTCAAGAGTCTTCTCCAACACCACAGTTCAAAAGCATCAATTCTTCAGTGCTCAGCTCTCTTCACAGTCCAACTCTCACATCCATACATGACCACAGGAAAAACCATAGCCTTGACTAGATGTACCTTTGTTGGCGAAGTAATGTCTCTGCTTTTGAATATGCTATCTAGGTTGGTCATAACTTTCCTTCCAAGGAGTAAGCGTCTTTTAATTTCATGGCTGCAGTCACCGTCTGTAGTGATTTTGGAGCCCAGAAAAATAAAGTCTGACACTGTTTCCACTGTTTCCCCATCTATTTACCATGAAGTGATGGGACTGGATGCCATGATCTTCATTTTCTGAATGTTGAGCTTTAAGCCAACTTTTTCAGTCTCCACTTTCACTTTCATCAAGAGGCTTTTTAGTTCCTCTTCACTTTCTGCCATAAGGGTGGTGTCAGCTGCATATCTGAGGTTATTCAAATTTCTCCCGGCAATCTTGATTCCAGCTTGTGCTTCTTCCAGCCCAGCGTTTCCTATGATGTATTCTGCATATAAGTTAAATAAGCAGGGTGACAATATACAGCCTTGATGTACTCCTTTTCCTATTTGCAACCAGTCTGTTGTTCCATGTCCAGTTCTAACTGTTGCTTCCTGACCTGCATACAGGTTTCTCAAAAGGCAGGTCAGGTGGTCTGGTATTCCCATCTCTTTCAGAATTTTCCATAGTTTATTGTGATCCACACAGTCAAAGGCTTTGGTACAAATACATTTTCATGTTGTATATTAGTTTTTTAAAAATTATATTTTCCCTAATTAAATGCAAATCAAAACCACTATGAGGTACCATTTCACGCCAGTCAGAATGGCTGTGATCCAGAAGTCTACAAGCAATAAATGCTGGAGAGGGTGTGCAGAAAAGGGAACCCTCTTACACTGTTGGTGGGAATGCAAACTAGTACAGCCACTATGCAGAACAGTGTGGAAATTCCTTAAAAAACTGGAAATAGAACTGCCTTATGATTCAGCAATCCCACTGCTGGGCATACACACTGAGGAAACCAGAATTGAAAGAGACATGTGTACCCCAATGTTCAACACAGCACTGTTCATAATAGCCAGGACATGGAAGCAACCTAGATGTCCATCAGCAGACAAATGGATAAGAAAGCTGTGGTACATATACACAATGGAGTATTACTCAGCCATTAAAAAGAATACATTTGAATCAGTTCTAATGAGGTGGATGAAACTTGAGCCTATTATACAGAGTGAAGAAAGCCAGAAAGAAAAACAACAATACAGTATACTAACGCATATATATGGAATTTAGAACCATGGTAACAGTAACCCTGTATATGAGACAGCAAAAGGGACACTGATGTATAGAACAGTCTTTTGGACTCTATGGGAGAGGGAGAGGGTGGAATGATTTGGGAGAATGACATTGAAACATGTATAATATCATATATGAAACGAGTCGCCAGTCCAGGATTGATGCACGATACTGGATGCTTGGTGTTCATGCACTGGGACAACCCAGAGGGATGTTATGGGGAGGGAGGAGGGAAGAGGGTTCAGGATAGGGAACACATGTATACCTGTGGCGGATTCATGTTGATATATGGCAAAACCAATACAATATTGTAAAGTTAAAAAATAAAATAAATTAAAATAAATAAATAAGTAAAAATTATATTTTCTCTAATTAAAGTTGAAGGTTTGCTCATTCCAGATGACAGTAAAAGTATCAATTTTTGAAAACTATAGTTTTGCTGACTTAGTTTTTTTTTTTCCTTCTGTTTTTCATGCTCCATCTGGTCTTAGGTATTTAGTGGCCTTCTCCTTTTTGCCAGGTTCAAAAAAAAGTACGTGTATCACTCTACATCTTCAAAGCATTTTACACGTTGTTGTTGTTGTTTTTGTCCAGTTGCTAAGTTGTGTTTGACCCTTTGAGAACCCGTGGATTACAGCACACCAGGCTCTTCTGTCCTCCAGTATCTCCCAGAATTTGTTCAAATCCATGTCCATTGAGTTGGTGTTGCTATATAATGTCTCAGCCTCTCTCACTCCCTTCTCCTGCCGTCAGTCTTTCCCAGCATCAGGGTCCTTTCTAATGATTTGGTTCTGTGCATCAGGTGATCAAAGTAGTAGAGCTTCAGCTTCAGCATCAGTCCTTCCAATGAATATTCAGGGTTGATTTCCTTTAGGATTGACTGGTTAGATCTTCTTGCAGTCCAAGGGATTCTCAAGAGTCTTCTCGAGCACTATAATTTGAAGACATCAATTCTTCAGCCCTCAGCCTTCCTTATGGTACAACTCTCACAACTGTACATAGCTACTGGAAAAACCATAGGTTTGACTAGATGGACATTTGTTGGTAAAGTGATGTCTCAGTTTTTTAATATGCTGTCTAGCTTTGTCATATCTTTTCTATCAAGGAGCAAGAATCTTTTAATTTCATGGCTGCCACATCACCATTTGCAGTGACTTTGGAGCCCAAGAAAATAAAATCTGTCACTGCTTCCACTTTTCCTGCTTCTATTTGCCATGAAGTGATGGGACTGGATGCCATGACCTTAATTTTTTGAATGTTGAGTTTCAAGTTAGCTTTTTCACTCTCCCCTTTCACCATCATCAAGAGGCTCTGTAGTTCATCTTCACTTTCTGTCACTAGAGTGGTGATCTTCATATCTGAGAAATATCTTGCTGATATTTCTCCTGGCAGTCTTTATTCCAGCTCTTGTCATCCAGCCCAGCATTCTACATGCTGTATTTTGCATACAAGTTAAATAAGCAGGGTGACAAATACAGCCGTGTCATATTCCTTTCCCAATCCATTGTTCCCAGTCCATTGTTCCATGTCTGGTTCTGTTACTTCTTTACCCACTAGAAACACTACCAAGTTGAAATTCTTTAAGAGTTTAAAATTAGCTTATCTGTGTATTTTTGTGTGTCTGTGTGTGAGCCTCTAAAATATCTAAGTGTTTTTTCTTTTATTTTCTCTCCAAATAAATATATATATAAATTTGATTTCTATACTTAAACAAATATCTGTATTTCATTCAGCATATATTAGAGCATTTGTGTTGCCCAAGCTTTTAAGGGAAAAAATTAAGAAATGGAAAACTCTTGTTTGTTTGTTTTTTCATTTGTTCTCTGAAATTTAACTTTAGTTTAGCACTTAAACTATCAAACACTATGTGGCTACATGGTACCCTGACACGGAAATGGAAGTAAGTCTCTGCCTTTTAGGAATTCATGATTGTTGAAGAGACAAGACATATGAGTTGCCACTTTATGTCTGTAAAGGCAGACAGTGGTGAGTGCTAGCATGCAAGCTAACAATGAGGACGGCCAGGACGGCCAAGGCTTACTGAGTCCTTGCTGAGTCCTTATGGTGTGGAGGGCAATTTCTAAAAGATTTTCATACAACTCAGTTAACGCAACAGGCTACGGGAAACAACAAAGTACTGTGGTTTTAAGGCAGGGGTGAGGTAGAAATTAATTTCAACTATTTAACTAGTATTTGGCCAAGTTTGTGAGTATTTTTCTTTTTTTGGCCATGTCATGTGGCAAGCGGGATCTTATTTACCCCATCAGACATCAAAACCATGCCCCGTGAATCGGGAGTTCAAAATTTTAACCACTGTACCACCAGGGGAGTCCCATGTGAGTATTTTAAATGCTTCTCAAACCATTTTTATTTCATGGCTCACACAATGATCTTACCAGTTATTTTTATGATGTATTTTTTCATTTTCCCCTTTTTATTTTCACAGTCAATGAAAATTCCCATTTGGACTGCACCGTATCCCTCTCACACAATCAGATGGAAGCCCTAAACCCCACTAGCTTAGAATGGGATTGTATTAGTGGCAGGATCTTTAAGGAGATAATTAAGTTAAAATGGGGTCATAGGATGGCTTCTAATCTGGTATGACTGGCATCTTAATAAAAAGAAGAAATACGGACACAGATGGGTACAGAGGGAAGACCATGTGAAGACACAGGTGACAGCGACTTCCCACCTACGAGTCAAGGAGAAAGGTCCCAGAAGGAACTCAAACCCACTGACACTTTGTTCTCAGACTTCCAGCCTCCAGAACTGTGAGAAAAGATATTTCTATTGTCTAAGTCACTCAGCCTATGGCACTTTGTTGTGGCGGCCCTGCCAAACTCACCCACGCTGAATTGTGCACTTTTCTCACATGATTATTAGATAGTTACCTCTATTTTTTTATGCTTTGTATTTTTCAAGTAACCCTTTGTGAAAAGGGAGCAACATCTAAATGCTGAAATCCAAGGGTGAGAAAGTAGATTCACAATGGTGCTACCCGAGGTCACCAGCACACGGAGTAACCTTAACCCAGTCACACAAAAGAGTGCTCAGAGTCTCCACTGACGCATTGACTTCTAATGCACATTCTCAGCCACAGTGGTGGAAACAAAAACACATCTGTC
Source organism: Tragelaphus eurycerus (assembly GCA_935064755.1). NCBI lineage: Eukaryota > Metazoa > Chordata > Mammalia > Artiodactyla > Bovidae > Tragelaphus > Tragelaphus eurycerus. The sequence continues at coordinate 38,355,916 of CAKXYN010000012.1, forward strand.
TATTAAAAAGTTTAAATAACAAAGTTCAAATCATCATAAGAAAGCATTTATTTGAGAGTTGGGAAAAGAGATCAAATGGTCTCTTATCCTTTTCCAAGTCTTTATTCTACATGATAATTCATACAGTTTTTGAGACTGTATGCACTTTTAAAAAAAACTAGTATCAGTTGCCAGAATGGCCTGGGCCAGGAAAATAAATATTTAAAGAAAGTCTAAAAATTGTATAAATAATTATCAGAATTGTTTTTGAATTCTTATCACTTATTGGTGGGGTGGGAAGAAACTATTACTAATAGAAGTTATCCTTTATTATTGTAATTTATGTTTTATTCTGCTTGACAAATTACCATATTTTAACGTACATTTTTGAGTTTGTCAATTAACAAATCATATGAAAATATATAAGGTAAAGATAGAAATGATTTGGCCAGATCATAACAATAGCTGGGTCTTGTGATCTACACCTTTCAGGATTTGACAATTAAGTTAACAGGTAATAAATACAAGTTTAGATGGTTTGAATAACATAATTATCAATCTTGATTTTTTTTGACATTGTGTTTTTTAAATTTTTTGATTGGAAGATAATTGCTTTACAGTGCTGTGTTGGTAGAAGTTATTTTTATTTTCTTGAACTCTAGGAGGTCTGGTAGAGCTTCCAAGTATTTCAAATTAAATACCCTCAAGATAGACCAGATTCTGAGATTTGGGCCAGAACAGAAAAAAAAAAAAACAAAACAGAATGACTTTTTAGGACTTAGAGGTTTAGGTATTGACAAATATTAATAAATAATATTAAATTACTTATTTTTTCTGTTGGGAGCACTGCTTCTCTCTGGGAACAGCTTGAAGACAGGAGGAGAAGGGGACAAGACAGGATGAGATGGTTGAGTGGCATCATCGACTCAATGGACATGAGTTCAAGCAAACTCCGGGAGTTGGTGATGGATAGGGAAGCCTGGCGGGCTGTAGTCCTTGTGATCACAAAGAGTTGGACATGACTGAGTGACTGGACTGAACTGAACTGAAATGAACTGCTTCTCTTGCCTCTTTCCTGGAAGGAATCTCATTTCCCACCTTCTCGTCCTAAAAACTTGCCTAGCACAGAATACCATAGGCTAAACATGCCCTGAAGAAAATACTTCTTTTGTCACACAACTTTTACTCACCTGGAACATTTTGTCTAGGTTCCCTTCTCTCTCTCTCTTTTTTTTTTTTTTTTTTAATTCTCTTGGAGAATATATTTTAATTACCATTAATTTAAAACATATTTTTTGAACTATAATAAACTTAAAAAAATTATATAGTATACACATTTGAAATTTATTTGGGGGAATCAATTATCATTCACTTCGCATTTACAAATGCACTGCTTTGCAGTTTATTGTTTTCTTACAGTGTTTCAGGCTCTGTGTTGCCCTTGTTTCATTTTTCATTTCTAACAATGATTTGGATTGTTTTAAATCTTGGTCATACATGCTAGAGTAACTTACTATTCTTTTCAAAGTATGGGTTTTTGTTTCTACTTATCCATTTTTAATTTTTTATAGTTAGATGGTTTATGCTTTCATTTATATTAATCTCTTTCTTCTATTTTATGTTTGCTTTGCTTTTCTAGACTTTTGTCTTAAAAACAAAGATGATTTATTTTCGATATTCTTTATCAATCTGGAGAAGGAAACAGCTACCCACTCCAGTATTCTGGCCTGGAGAATTCCATGGACTGTATAGTCCATGGAGTCACAAAGGGTCGGACATGACTGAGTGACTTTCACTTTCCCTATAGACACGTTTAAGTTTATATCTGTTCTTCTCACATTCCACTTCTCATATCTTTTCTTCAGTCATATTCCGCTAGTTTTGCTATTTAGGTCTTTGTTTATTCAGCTCCAAATAATTTATGTTTCATATCAATTGTCACTTTAACCTAATAATTATTTGCAATAGTATGTATTTGTATGTTTTATTTCCCATGTATTTGTAATTTTGTTCTATGTAATTGTAATTTTTTTTTGAGTAGTAGAATTTCTTGTAATTGTTGATGCATAAGTAAATGCAGCCTGTATAACATCACCTTTATGGAATTTGCTGACATTCCCACTGTGGTCTAGCACATGGTAAATTTTTGTGGCTGCAGTGTGTGTGCTTGAAAATGATATATGGTTTTATGTGTATGGTGCAGGCTTCTTTGTGCAGCTATTCAATCAGGCTTGCTAAGTGCATTGCACAACTCCTCCATATCCCTCCTCATTACCAAGTGGTTTCTTGGTTGATTTCTGAGGGAAAGATGTTCAGCCTCTTGCTGTGACTATGAATTTGCCAATTTTCCTTTGTGCGACTACCAGTTTTGCTGTTTCGTTTCACACTGTTCACCTGAAATGATCACAGCATTGTTTGTTAATAGGCTATACGCCAATACAACATAAAAAGTTAAAAAAAAAAAAAAAAAAAGAGTGACTTCAAAATGGCTTTGTCTTTCTCTTCCATGACCCCGGTCTCCTTTTTGATCATGCCACCTCTTGTCCCAACTTTCTAGCCCCACTAGTCCTGTTTTTAGTTTCTCAATGCAGAAAGCTCTTTCCCGACACAGGACTTTTAAACATCAGTTTTCTCTGCCTCTGCCTGGAAACACCATTTTCCCCATTATTTACCAGACCCTTCTTAAATCAGTTCAGTTCAGTCACACAGTCGTGTCCGACTCTTTGCAACCCCATGGACTGCAACACGGCAGGCCTCCCTGTCCATCACCAATTCCCAGAGTTTACTCAAACTCATGTCCATTGAGTCGGTGATGCCATCCAACCATCTCGTCTTCTGTCATCCCCTTCTCCTCCTGCCTTCAATCTTTCCCAGCATCAGGGACTTTTCAAATGAGTCAGTTCTTCATGTCAGGTGGCCAAAGGATTGGAGTTTCAGCTTCAGCATCAGTCCTTCCAATGAACATTCAGGGCTGATTTCCTTCCTGTCCAAGGGATTCTTAAGAGTCTTCTCCAACACCATAGTTCAAAAGCATCAATTCTTCAGTGCTCAGCTTTCTTTATAGTCCAACTCTCACATTCCTACATGACTACTGGAAAAACCATAGCTTTGACGAGACAAACCTTTGTTGGCAAAGTAATGTCTCTGCTTCTTAATATGTTGTCTAGGTTGGCCATAACATTTCTTCCAAGGAGCAAGTGTTTTTTAATTTCATGGCTGCAGTCACCATCTGCAGTGATTTTGGAGCCCAAGAAAATAAAGTCTCTCACTGTTTCCACTGTTTCCCCATCTATTTCCCATGAAGTGATGGGACCAGATGCCATGATCTTAGTTTTCTGAATGCTGAGTTTGAAGCCAACTTTTTCACTCTCCTCGTTTCACTTTCACCAAGAGGCTCTTTAGTTTTTCTTCACTTTCTGCCATAAGGGTGGTGTCATCTGCATATCTGAGGTGATTGATTATTTCTCTCGGCAATCTTGATTCCAGCTTGTGCTTCTTCCAGCCCAGCGTTTCTCATGATGTACTCTGCATGTAAGTTAAGTAAGCAGGATGACAATATACAGCCTCGACATACTCCTTTCCTGATTTGGAAGCAGTCTGTTGTTCCATATTCAGTTCTAACTGTTGCTTCTTGACCTGCATACAGATTTCTCAGAAGTCAGGTCAGGTGGTCTGGTATTCCCATCTCTTGGAGAATTTTCCACAGTTTGTTGTGGAAACTTTGTAAATAATCTAAATTAAATCAGGACATTCAGTTCTACTTTCTTGGAATACTTGTATTTTTGTTCTTACTATACCTTTTTCAGTAGAGTACAGTTTAGAATACACATATTTTTAAAATCTGATTATTTACTTTTTGTTTTTTCTTTCAAATTAATTTCAAATTCTAATTGAAAAAAGACTGTCTATTTTCTACTTGTTCCTCACTGTATCCCCACTGCTGTGACAGTACCAGGAGTATGCTGCTGCTGCTGCTAAGTCGTTTCAGTCATGTCCAACTCTGTGCGACCCCATAGACGGCAGCCCACCAGGCTCCCCCATCCCTGGGATTCTCCAGGCAAGAATACTGGAGTTGGTTGCCATTTCCTTCTCCAATGCATGAAAGTGATAAGTGAAACTGAAGTCACTCAGTTGTGTCCGACTCTGAGCAATCCCATAGACTGCAGCCTACCAGGCTCTTCCGTCCATGGGATTTTCCAGGCAAGAGTACTGGAGTGGGGTGCCATAGTATAGATAGTGTAAAAAGATTTTATTGAATAGATAAATGAATACTAGCTCCAAGTAGTTGCAGATTGAAAATTGAGGATACAAAGACTACAGGCACTAATATAAGGTAAAAATTCCGTATAGATATAACACACTCCATCTTAAAGATGTGTATATATTATAATTAGGAAAATCATAATAGGTATAATGATAAAGGTCTAGTTATTATATGTTCGTTATGGTTAATCTTTACAATAATACTGAAATTTGCAAATGGGTAAATTGGAAGATTAGGAAAATGAAGTAACTTACTCAACATCAAGTTATTTATACTAATAGTAGAGTTGAATTCAAAACCAGATCTGTTTATTCCTAAAGTTTGTCCTTTTTTACACTATCATTCCATGCACCATTATGCAACATTTGGTAATCTGAGAAATCCTAATAAATTTCACTTGAAAACAATTTATTTTAAAGAAACTAAAGTAATATCCCCAGTTTTAAACTTGATCTAAATAAAGTAAGACAGATATAAAACATAGTTACTAATTCGATTTTTTTCCCCGAACAACTAAAGCAATATTCAAAATATCCTTTCAAGCTAGGTGTTTAGATTCTGGAGATAGAACTTCTCTACATTTTATGGAGTTCAGTTTTACTACACTGAATAGACATAACCATAGGATTTAATGGAAGATGCAAGCACCAGTTTCTACTTCTCTAAGGCCGTGTGTTTGGCCTCCATCTAATACTTTCTTCAGTCTAACTCTGCCAAGCATTAAGATAACAATTCAAATCAGTTTGGCTCATTTGGTTATTTTACACAAAGTTGACAAAGCATCTGGACAATTGTAGAAACATCTGGATGATTAGTTAAATTTGTGACTGAAGTAATGGAACACTTGGGCACCCTAAAAACAAACAAGAGATATCTTGGCCTGATTCTCCAAAATAAAAGTGGAAAAATCAATATTTTTCCTTAAGACCTTTCTTCACCTGTCTGCTATTCTGAATGTGTCTCATAAGAAGATGAACATTGTGTGTGTGTGTGTGTGCATGTGTCCAAGCATGTATGTGTGTTTTGCATTCCTATCATCCCTAGAGAGGTTTTGTTTACTTAGTTCCTGTGGCTGAATATTAAAACAAAAGTGAAGAGAACAACTTGGAAAGATTTTTATAAAAACAATAGATTCACTCCACCCTTATTACAACATTATTTTTATTTAGCCGGTTTTTAAAAATAGTTTTGCAATAGAAGCAATAGAGAAAAGGTGTAAAAACCTACAACCTACTAGATTATAAGCATTCTGAAAGAAAAGCCTCAACAATATTTAATACATCCAAGTGAATGATACCCATGTAAGAAAAATTTCAAAGCAAATCCCATTAAATAAATGCATAAAAGAATACATTTTATATAACACCTTAGTAAAAGCATCTTTATGTGAAGTCTAACACCTCAATTACTATAATAATACACACTGACAAAAAGCTCACAACATAAGAATTAGTAATTGTTTTGAACTTAAATTGTTTTTCACATTGAATTAAAGTCATTCATATTTTGTTTTCCTAAGTTACTAGTTTTGTAAATTTGGCTCATGTACATTTTTTCATTTTTATTCACTTTTGGAGATGTTCATTTTCAGTATAAAGAAGGCCATCATGTCTTCTCTATGTGGGGCATACATGAGAAGTGTTTACTGAGTTTGTTGGAGGCAAAAGAACTAAGCAGAACATGCTGAACCACCAGGGCTTCCCAGGTGGTGCAGTGCTAAAGAATATGCCTGTGAATGCAAGAGACTAGGGTTGGATCGTGCAGATCCTGGATAAGGAAATGGCAATCCACTCCAGTGTTGTTGCCTGAAAAATTCCATGGCGAGAGGAGCCTGGCGAGCTACAGTCCATGGGGTGGCAAAGAGTCAATCAGACATGACTAAGTGAATGAATGCATTTTTTTAAAGCATAACATGGCAATTAAGATCATGGATCATGCTGTTGAATACTTAATCATCTAAATCACAAATGCAAAAGACATATAATTCCTTGCATACAAAACTGCTTTCAGTTTCTATATGGAGAGTTTTTTGTATCAGAAAAGTAATTTGTTTGTGCTTCTGTTGCCTCACCAACAAATGAAAGTAATAATAACAATGAAGCAATAAGGTCATTTTGAAAATAAATTAGTACACACAAAACAACAGCACTGACACAGAGAGGATGCTCAAAACCATTAGGAAGAAAAATAATTCACTGGTGTAAGAGTACAACAAGGCTGTATGTTGTCACCTTGTTTATTTAACTTCTATGCAGTGTACATCATGCGAAATGCTGGGCTGGATGACTCACAAGCTGGAATCAAGATTGCTCGGAGAAGTATCACCACCCCAGATATGCAGATGATTACTCTAATGGTGGATAAAGAGCTTCTTGATGAGGGTGAAAGAGGAGAGTGAAAAAGTTGGCTTACAACTCAACATTTTAAAAACATTTAAAGATCATGGCATCCAGTTCCATCACTTCATAGCAAACAGATGGGGAAAAAGTGGAAGCAGTGACAGATTTTATTTTCCTGGGTGCCAAAATCACTGCAGACTGTGACTACAGCCATGAAATTATCGCTTGTTCCTTAGAACAAAAGCTATGACCAACCTAGACAGTGTATTAAAAATCAACAATATCACTTTGCCAACAAAAGTCCATCTAGTCAAACCTATAGTTTCTCCAGTAGTCATGTGTGGATGTGAGGATTGGACCGTTAAGAAGGCTGAGAGGTGAAGAACTGATGCCTTCGAATTGTGCTGGAGAGGACTCTTGGGAGTCCCTTGGGCAGCAAGATCAAACTAGTCAATCCTAAAGGAAACCAACCTTGAATATTCATTAGAAGGACTGTTGTTGAAGCTGAAGCTCCAATACTCTGGCCACCTGATGCAAAGACCTGACTCACAGGAAAAGACCCTGATGCTGGAAAAGATTGAAGGCAAAAGAAGAGGGCAGCAGCAGATGGGATGGTTACATAGTGTCACTGACTCAATGGACATGAATCTGTGCAAACTGAGAGATAGTGAAGGACAGGGAAGCTTGGCGTGCTGAAGTCCATTGGTTTGCAAAGAGTCAACCATGACTTAGCAACTGAACAATAACAATTTTTAGCATCAGGTTTATAAATGGAGTTCTATGAATATTTCTTTACTGAGAGCTTCGGTGTACCTAGCCATCATTTTCACAGACACAAGAACAGAAGAAAATCACACCAAAAACCACAAGGAAGAAGATGCAAGGGTTCAAGCACAGGGAACATGGTACTGTTCTCTGCAGTGCTAAGATACTATAAAGGAAAAGACACTAGGCTCTCATGTACTACCTTGAACATTTTACAAACTCATTCTTAATGCCTTCAAATCCTGTTTTTGTCCCCACAATTTAGGTCATGGATGTTGATGATCATTAAAAATCAGTCTATTCTGGGTTTCACCTTCAATGTTCCCCTCCCCTTTCTCCCCACTCAGAATTTGACCATGCAGAGCAACCTCTTCCGTGTCTTCCCTCCTTCTGCTTTAGACAATAAGAGAAATGTTGATCTTGTTTTCCTTTACTCCTCCTCCCACTATTCTTTCCCCTTCAATGCTCTTTTCCTCTTTCCTCCATGCCCATCCTTGAACATTCTCCAAGGCTTTTTACACTAGATAAAGGAGATGCTTTATATGAAATAACCAAATCCAGGGTCTAAAATATTAAAAGTAATCCAAAAAAGCAAGTTCATTTTGTTCTCTTATGCTCTTCATTTCTCAGTGATATCATCTGTGCTTGTGGCTTTAATCATCAGTTCCACATAGATGAGGTTTAAATCTCTATCTTCTGCTGACTTCTCTCCTCAGATTCACTCCTTTGTTCCTACCTGGACCAGTCTGTTCAACCTCAAATATTTCTTGCCTTGCTCTTGTCTAAGTACCACTCTCCACAACTTCTGTGCAAATCTTGCATTTTATGGCACTGGCTATATTTTGATCATGAATTATCAGAGGTGACTTTCACTTTGTTCTCACCTGTAAGTCACTAGGTCCCAGAGGATCTATTTTTAGTGTCTATCACATTTATGTCCTCTTTTAAATTCTCAACTTACTAGCTCAAAATTGTCAGCATTAGACCTGGGCAATTGATCAGAGATGGAACAATTTCTCATTCCAAATCTGTGCCTCCAAAATTTTGCTGCCATTAATACTAAGTGAAAGTGAAAGTCGCTCAGTCATGTCCAAGTCTTTGTGACCCCATGGACTGTAGCCTGCCAGGCTCCTCTGTCCATGGAATTCTCCAGGTAAGAATACTGGAGTGGGTTGCCATTCCCTTCTCCAAGGTATCGTCCCAACTCAGGGATTGAACCCAGGTCTCCCACATTAGAGGCGGATTCTTTACCATCTGAGCCACTAAGTCAATCTATAAATAGGTCTAACACATCTCTTTGATTATGCCAATTCTTTAAAAAAAAAAAACAACACTTTAAAAGTTTTCCCAAATATTGAATATAAACTCGATATCTTTTGTAGCATTTATTAATTTATGTTTATAGACTTATCTTTGATCATATTAATTCTTATACTGCATTACAATAAAACTGTGTTATTAAGAATTCCCTGTTTCTGCCTTGTTCTTTCTTATCCTGTACTTCCCTCCATGAGAGACATTTTCCCCCAATTTTCATCACTGATTGACATTGATCCTGTATTTCCAGGCTTAGAATATGTACCATTTTCTCCAGTGAGTGACCTTATTTGATTCTCAGGCTTAGACAGCAGGAAACATTTATAGTGCAGCTTTTTGTTGTTCACAGCTTCTACCACAATGCCCTCCACCTTGTAAGGAGCGACTACCAACCTGATGAAGGTAGGGACACTTCTACCCTTGGCTCATGCACTTGTTATCATTTTGGCTCTAGAATAAAGCCCCTTGAGAGAAGGGACTTTTTCTTATATTCATGTTTCATTTCTTCACAATTCCCAAGAATATACTAGAAGCATCTAAAAGAAAGGGAAAGATTTTTATTTGATTGTCGGTTTTGAAGAAAGCAGATGGTTACCTCTCAGAGATAGAAATATGAACTGACAACTATCTGCGGTCAGAATGAGCCATGCCCAAAGGTCTAATTTGAGTTATTGGAAATGCAATTTCAGCAACAGGAGCAAGAACCACTGTAACCACCACCAGATTTTAGCAAAATTTGATAGGTCTTGTACCCATAATAGCTCAGCACCCGTGATAAAGAAAAATCTAAACACAGGCCAAGAAAAGAAATGGTCAGAGGAGAGAAAAAGAGTCAGTGTTTCTGAACTGCAGCTGGTGTTGAGAAGGGCTTAAACACACAACTCAGTCCTTCAAGGATGGATTCACTAATATTTTTCCACAGCTGTAGAGATGAATATGCAGAAGGCAATGGCAACCCACTCCAGTACTTTTGCCTGGAAAATCCCATGGATGAAGGGGCCTGGTGGGCTGCTGTCCCTGGGGTCACTAGGAGTTGCACACAGTTGAGCGACTTTACTTTCACTTTTCACTTTCATGCACTGGATAAGGAAATGGCAACCCACTCCATTGTTCTTGTCTGGAGAATCTCAGGGACAAGGGAGCTTGGTGGGCTGCCGTCTATGGAGTCGCAGAATCGGACATGACTGAAGCGACTTAGCAGCAGCAGCAGCAGCAGAGATGAATAAGAGATGAATTAAAAGGGGAAATAGATTTTCCTCTTCTGGCACACTTAACATAAATGCTACCACTACGTTTTGATAGTAACTTAATGAAGTATCTCCACCCACTCTTATCTTGGGAGTTAGAAACTTTTATGACGTGATTGATATGGACTGTAGGATTTATTTTCTTAGCATTAATTTTTTTTTTCTATTCAATGCCTTTTTTTATTTCTTCTTGGATATTTAGTTCCTGATGAGTTCTATAGAAATACCAGCTTGAGGAATAAATAGTTTACTGAAAACAAGCTTTAGCAATAACAATCCCGGAATCAAATCCCAGCTTCTTCATTAGGGTAATAATAAAGATAAACAAACCTAAAAACAAATTAAAAAAAAAATTCCACCAGCTTCTATTTGTTGTGCACTTACTTTGCATCAGCCACTATGCTGAAGACTGTGTATTTTTTTTCTTACTTACTATTTATTTCAGACTTGTGAGGTAGGTATTTTATTACTATTTGCACCATGCAGAAGAAGAAACTTTAGCTTCAAAAAGGTTTTGGTCCCAAACTCTGTGACTGCAAAGCCCATATTCTTCATCACTGTGGTTTGTCCTTCTGACTCTACATTTGTCTTTTAACTAACTTTTTTGAACCTCAGTCACATTGGAAAGCAGAGTCTAATCATAACTCCAGGCTTCCCAGGTGGCTCAGTGGTAAAGAATTCGTCTGCCAAGCAGGAAATGTGGGTTTGCTCCCTGGGTCGGGAAGATCCCCTAGAGGAGGCAATGGCAACCCACTCCAGTATTCTTGCCTGGGAAATCTCATGGACAGAGGAGTCTGGCAGGCTACAGTCCAAGATGTTGCGAAGAGTTGTGCATGACTTAGCAACTAAACAAATCATAACTCCTGTTGTGATTCTGAATTTTATGCATGGAATTTAAATTTAATACATTTTATTCTATATTAGAGAATTTCTTAGCTTTTTACTTCATTCTGTACTGTTTAGTCCTGGATTATGTTTGATACTCATAAGCAATATTATATACATATTCTATTAATATGTTACTCATAAAGTTTACAAATTTAGGGCAAAAAATTAATTTTGGAAGGGGAAGTTTTTCATTAGCAATATTTAGTCAGTATCAGAATTTGAATTCTACATAAGACTGTTGTGAAAGTTAGTTTTATATGTCAACTTGCCTGGTCCTCAGTGCCCAGATATTTGGTCAAATATTACTGTGGGTGTTTCTGTGAGGGTGTTTGGACTATATTTACATTAAAAAATGTGGACTTTGAGTAAAGCAGATTGCCCTTCATTATGTAGGTGAGTCTTATTCAATTAGCTAAAAGCTTGACTAGAATAAAAAGGTAAGAAGGAACTCTCCAACAAATTAGCTTTCTGATTTTATAGCAAACTGCTTGTGTACTTGAACTACAACTCTTAGCTGCGTTTCCAGCCTGCTTTCTTCCCCCACTACATTTTGGACTCAACAAACCTCGAGAGTTACATAATACAGTTCCTTAAAATAAATCTCCCCCTGCTTTCTGTATGTATATGTAATATGTTGTTGATTCTGTTCTATATCTCTGGAGAATTCTGATTAGTACAGTCTGTTAGTTCAGCTTAAAGAAAAGTTTCATAACTATTTTGAAATTTCAAAATAAAAAGTCTCATTGAATTAGAAATCACTCTGCCTTAATATCAGAAATTTTGAGATGATACTGGTCAATGAAAGAAAAGAAAAATCTGTTAGATTTAAGAATTGCATGTAATAAAGACCATTTAAGTAACTCAAGTTATCAAAATTCCAGTTAAAGATGAGAAAGGAGTTTCCACAATATAAAAAGAGTGATAAAGGTATCTGTAATTACTACTTTTTGTGAGACTAAAGTTCCTTACAGATGATGACTATCAAGATTGTAGAGAGGTCATTATTAAAAATTCTTGATTACAAATTTGGTTACAATTGAAACATAAGTTTCAATTAAAAAGTTGTATTCACATTTATAGATTCAAAAATGTTAGTAGAAAAGATTTAAAATATTTTATTTGGAAGTTTTGTACAAGTAAAATTATTTAGTTTCTTCCCTAATACTTTGTGTTTTATTTTTCTTATTGTAATTATATAGCCTAAATAAAATGTAATGAATTTTAAAAACAAATCCACTATCAGTGTAGACTCCTCAAACCCCCTTACTCCAAGGTATCCTTGTAAGCTACTTGAGTACTATGATGTTAGTGTTATAATATTAAAAATGTTGGAAGCTATGTTTACAGAAAAATTGGACTTTCTTCTGAAGGCAATAAAGAATCATTGAACTTTATAAAACCCAAAGGGCATTAGGGATTTGCCTATAGTTCTGCTCAACACACTGTATCTAGGTGACTTCGAAGTTTCCTTCCAGGAGTTATTTTATAGATGTTTCATACTTTTAAAAGGTTTTGGGGATAATAACCTCACGATAATGAACAAGAGGAGCTTCCCAGATGGCTCAGTGGTAAAGAATCAACCTGTCAATGCAGGAGATGCAGGTTTGATTCCTGGGCCCAGAAGATCCCCTAGAGTACTAAATGGCAACCCACTCCAGTATTCTTGCCTCAAAAACCCCACGGCCAGAGCAGCCTGGAAGGCTTCGGTATAGGGGGTGACAAAGGGTCAGACTCAACTGAGCATGTGTGCACAATGAACAAGAGGAAGGAAGACTAGATACATGGAGACCATTTGGAAGGTTGTAATAACCCAGGTGAGACACAAGGTGGTCTAAATCACGGTAGTGATGGTGGTAATGGAGAATGGTAGAAAGCTTTGGGAGATGTTTGTTAATTAGAATCACTAGGATTTTTTTTTAATTGATTTGATGTGACAAATTATAAACAAGGAATGAGGAATAAAAATTTCTGTTGAGTAACATAAATCAGCAACAGTCTCTATGAAGAGCTCCATATTACCTGCCTGTGGAGTACAATGGCATTGACACTAGTCTTTACCTGCTTCATTCTCAGAGCCTGGTGGTGACCCTCAGGTACTGTTCTGAAACAAAACCAAAAGAAGATCATCAACACTTTAACATTTTCTCCACCAACCTAAAAGGAATAAAATGGTTTTTACTTCCTCACAAATACTCATGGAATCTTCCCAGATCATGTATAGGGATGATCCTAGAGGACTATCAGATCTGTGTGCTAAGTCACTTCAGTTGTGTCTGATTCTTTGCAACGTTATGGATGGTAGCCCACCAGGCTCCTCTGTCCATGGGATTATCCAGGCAAGAACACTAGAGCGGGTTGCCATGCCCTTCTCCAGGGCATCTTCCCCACCCATAGATTGAACTTGCATCTGTTATGTCTTATGCATTGACAGGCGGGTTCTTTACCACTAGCACCACATGGGAAGCCATATCAGATCTAAATTTAGGCAAATGTTTCCTGATCTAAGCTTTATTTAAGTGAGAGCCTCAGTTTAGTTCAGGTGCTTAGTGGTGTCCAACTCTTTGTGACCACATGGACTGCAGCATGCCAGGCTTCCCTGTCCATCACCAACTCCCAGAGCTTGTCCAAACTAATGTCCATTGAGTCAGTGGTGCCATCCAACCATCTCATCCTCTGTCATCCCTTTCTCCTCCTGCCTTCAATCTTTCCCAGCATCAGGGTCTTTTCCAATGAGTCAGGTCTTCGCATCAGGTGGCCAAAGTATTGGAGCTTCAGCTTCAGCATCAGTCCTTCCAATGAATATTCAGGACTGATTTCCTTTACAATTGACTGGTAGCAACAGCCTATCCCTTAATTATTCCCAAATACTTCCCATTTCAGTTTGCCTTGCTACCTTTTCTTTGTATTCAGTTAAGGAATTGGAGGGATCCATTGTGCTCTTGGGGATGCCCTCTTAAGGAAAAGCAAAAATATTAGGTAGGAAGTAAAAAAGTTAATTAGAACACATTCAAAATGGGGGGACATTGGAAACATTATTCCATCCACTTTAATTTATAGGCAGGAAAATTGTGGCCCAGAGGTGAGGTAAAATTTACTGAGGCCAGAGAAAGATACAGAGCAGAAAGTGAAAGAAGTTTACTAGAAATAATCTTAATAACTACAATATTTCACTAAAGTTAAGACATAATCAGTTATGAAGTATGGGAAAAAAAACTACCAATTAAACTATCAGATCAGATCAGATCAGTCGCTCAGTCGTGTCCGACTCTTTGTGACCCCATGAACCGCAGCACGCCAGGCCTCCCTGTTCATCACCAACTCCCGGAGGTCACTCAGACTCACATCCATCGAGTCAGTGATGCCATGCAGCCATCTCATCCTCTGTCGTCCCCTTCTCCTCTTGCCCCCAATCCCTCCCAGCATCAGAGTCTTCTCCAATGAGTCAACTCTTCGCATGAGGTGGCCAAAGTACTGGAGTTTCAGCTTTAGCATCATTCCTTCCAAAGAAATCCCAGGGCTGATCTCCTTCAGAATGGACTGGTTGGATCTCCTTGCAGTCCAAGGGACTCTCAAGAGTCTTCTCCAACACCACAGTTCAAAAGCATCAATTCTTCGGCGCTCAGCCTTCTTCACAGTCCAACTCTCACATCCATACATGACCACAGGAAAGACCATAGCCTTGACTAGGTGAACCTTTGTTGGCAAAGTAATGTCTCTGCTTTTGAATATGCTATCTAGGTTACAGACTGCTAATACACTATCTTTGTAAGATATATAGTGAATTCTAATTTGTTAGTATTAAAAATAAATATGTGTCTTCAAATTGAAAGTCTTGAAAGCCAAGCTGTCAATAAAAATTTCTGCAGTAGACAGTGGTATTTCTACCCTTCTTTTAAAAGTTAAGAGTCAAGCACTAAGATACACAATTAGAAATTGTATACAGCTTAATCCTTTAAAAACTCTTATTTTCTGTTTTATAGAAAAAATTGTCTTAGAGGTTTAAGTCAGGTTCACTCAGAATTTGGGTTGCTGAAAATTATAATGATAATTAAATAAATTTTCACATGCAATGACACTAAATTCTGCCATATTTTGGAAAGGGTCCCAAACCACAGAAGTTCTGCATTCTGCTTTATTTCAAACCTTAAGGTATCAGTTGCCGCTAAGTTGCTGCTAAGTCACTTCAGTCGTGTCCGACTCTGTGTGACCCCATAGAAGGCAGCCCATCAGGCTCACCCGTCCCTGGGATTCTCCAGGCAAGAACACTGGAGTGGGTTGCCATTTCCTTCTCAAATGTATGAAATGAAAAATGAAAGTGAAGTCACTCAGTCGTGTCTGACCCTCAACGACCCCATGGACTGCAGCCTTCCAGGCTCCTCCACTCATGGGATTTTCCAGGCAGAAGTACTGGAGTGGGGTGCCATTGCCTTCTCCGACAGTATCAGTTAGGAAACATCTAAGTAACTCTGGAAACACTTGGATGGTACAAAATGCACACTGATTTTTATTTTGTAAGCATTCTTTTACACGAGTCATTAGATGAATTTCTTGTTCTAAATAAATGTGTCAAATTATTGTCATAAAATTTTAAGCCAAAAATGGGAAATGAAAGTACATGCTCTAAATTAGAGGAAAGAGAAAATTAGAAGGTGTGGGGTGTTGTAAAATGCATACATAAACATGCAAATGTTATCCAGCTTTCTTAAGTCAGAATTTTTTTGTAGTGAAATTCTTACATGATTTGTATGAAATATTTCAGGGGTGTAGCTATAAATGTAACATTAAAACACACTTCCCTGCAAAATGTGGAATACTCTTCTTCCTCCTAAGAATAGTAGCATAACACGGCGTAGGTTTTGCTTCAAGTAGCCTGATCATGTGAAATCTTCCAACAGATTAATTTTGGTTGGGCAAAGCATATTTTAGATTTGTCATCAGAGATATTTGTCTGCTCACTACACTTGTATTTAGGTGGCATTTGAGTTTCAATACTGGTAAGCTTTCTTCTTGAGCTCTTCTGGTGGCTCAGGGGTAAAGAATCTGTCTGCAATGCAGGAGAAGGCAGATGCGTGGGTTTGATCCTTGAGTCTGGAAGATCCCATGGAGGAGGGCATGGGAATGCACTCCAGTATTCTTGCCTGGAGAAAGCCAGAGAAACCTGTCAAGCTACAGTCCATAGGATCACAAAGAGTGGACATGACTGAAATGACTGAGCATGCACAAACACAAGCATTCTTATACTTCAGAATTAAAGAGCTTTGGAAACATCAACCTCATTACATTCTTGAGAGTAACATGTAAGACTAACACTCAGAAAATTATATAGATTTTTTTTTCCTTTTAAATTTGTATAGAATTTACATAAGTTAAAACACACACACACACACACAAAACCAACCAACCAACCAAACAAAAAAACCGAGTTCGCTCATTTCTCCCTTCACTCACTCCTTGCTTCTTGCAATCAATGATTTGTTCTCTTTATCTATTACCTTGGCTTTTTATTTTTTGGTTTTGTTTTTCAGTTCAGTCACTGAGCCACGTCTGACTCATGCGACCCCATGAACCGCTGCACACCGGGCTTCCTTGTCCCATCACCAACTCCCGGAGTCCACCCAAACCCATGTCCATTGAGTCAGTGATGCCATCCAACCATCTCATCCTCTGTCATCCCCTTCTCCTCCTGCCTTCAATCTTTCCCAGCAACAGGGTCTTTTATAATGAATCAGCTCTTCGCATCAAGTGGCCAAAGTATTGGAGATGCAGCTTCAAAATCAGTCCTTCCAATGTACACCCAGGACTGATCTTCTTTAGGATGGACTGGTTGGAACTCCTTGCAGTCCAAGGGACTCTCAAGAGTCTTCTCCAACACCACAGTTCAAAAGCATCAATTCTTCAGCACTCAGCTTTCTTTATAGTCCAACTCACACACCCATACATAACCACTGGAGAAACCGTAGCCTTGACTAGACCGACATTTGTTGGTAGGCTAATGTCTCTGCCTTTCAATATGCTGTCTAGGTTGGTCATGACTTTCCTTCCAAGGAGTAAGTGTCTTTTAATTTCATGGCTGCAGTCACCATCTGCAGTGATTTTGGAGCTCAGAAAAATTAAGTCAGCCACTGTTTCCACTGTTTCCCATCTATTTGCCATGAAAGTGATGGGACTGGATGCCATGATCTTGGTTTTCTGAATGTTGAGCTTTAAGCCAACTTTTCACTCTCATCTTTCACTTTCATCAAGAGGCTTTTTAGTTCCTCTTCACCTTCTGCCATAAGGGTGCTGTCATCTGCATATCTGAGGTTATTGATATTTCTCCGGGCAATCTTGATTGCAGCTTGTGCTTCATCCAGCCCAGCGTTTCTCATGATGTACTCTGCATATAAGTTAAATAAGCAGGGTGACAATATACAGCCTTGATGAACTCCTTTTCCTATTTGCAACCAGTCTGTTGTTCCATGTCCAGTTCTGACTGTTAATTCCTGACCTGCATAGAGCTTTCTCAAGAGGCAGGTCAGGTGGTCTGGTATTCCATCTCTTTCAGGATTTTCCAGTTTGTTGTGATCTACACAGTCAAAGGCTTTGGAATAGTCAATAAAGCAGAAATAGATGTTTTGCTGGAACTCTCTTGCTTTTTTGATGAACCAGTGGATGTTGGCAATTTGATCCTCTACCTTTTTTAAAATCAGCTTGAACATCTGGAAGTTCACAGTTCACATATTGCTGAAGCCTGGCTTGGAGAATTTTGAGCATTACTTTACTAGCGTGTGAGATGAGTGCAATTGTGTGGTAGTTTGAGCATTCTTTGACATTGCCTTTCTGTGGGATTGGAATGAAAACTGACCTTTTCCAATCTTGTGGCCACTGCTGAGTTTTCCAAATTTGCTGGCATATTGAGTGTAGCACTTTCACAGCATCATCTTTCAGGATTTGAAAGAGCTCAACTGGAATTCGATCACCTCCACTAGCTTTTTTCGTAGTGCTGCTTTCTAAGGCCCACTTGACTTCACTTTCCAGGATGTCTGGCTCTAGGTCAGTAATCACACCATCATGATTATCTGGGTCGTGAAGATATTTTTTATACAGTTCTTCTGTGTATTCTTGCCACCTCTTCTTAATATCTTCTGCTTCTGTTAGGTCCATACCATTTCTGTCCTTGATTGAGCCCATCTTTGCATGAAATCTTCCCTTGGTACCTCTAATTTTCTTGAAGAGATCTCTAGTCTTTCCCATTCTATTGTTTTCCTCTATTTCTTTGCACTGATTACTGAGGAAGGCTTTCTTATCTCTTCTTGCTATTCTTTGGAACTCTGCATTTAGATGCTTATATCTTTCCTTTTCTCCTTTGCTTTTCACTTCTCTTCTTTTCACAGCTATTTGTAAGGCCTCTTCAGACTGCCATTTTGCTTTTTTGCATTTCTTTTTCTTGGGGATGGTCTTGATTCCTGTCTCCTGTACAATGTCACGAACCTACATCCTTAGTTCATCAGGCACTCTGTCTGTCATATCTGGTCCCTTAAGTCTATTTCTCAATTCCACTGTATAGTCATAAGGGATTTGATTTAGGTCAAACCCCTTATGGGATTTGAATGGTCTAGAGGTTTTTGCCACTTTCTTCAATTTAAGTCTGAATTTGACAATAAGGAGTTCAGGATCTGAGCCACAGTAGCTCCCAGTTTTGTTTTTGCTGATTGTATAGATCTTCTCCATCTTTGGCTGCAAAGAATATGATCAATCTGATTTCAGCATCGACCATTGGTGATGTCCATGTGTAGAGTCTTCTCTTGTGTTGTTGGAAGAGGGTGTTTGCTATGGCCAGTGCATTCTCTTGGCAAAACTCTATTAGCCTTTGCCCTGCTTCATTCCATATTCCAAGGCCAAATTTGCCTGTTACTCCAGGTGTTTCTTGACTTCCTACTTTTGCATTCCAGTCCCCTATAATGAAAAGGACATCTTTTTGGGGTGTTAGTTCTAGAAGGTCTTGTAGGTCTTTATGGAAATGTTCAACTTCAATTTCTTCAGCATTAGTGGTCAGGGCATAGACTTGGATTACTTTGATACTCATTGTTTACCTTGGAAACGAACAGAGATCCTTCTGTCATTTTTAAGATTGCATTCAAGTACTGCATTTCAGGCCTTGGAACACGAGATGAAGCAGGGCAAAGACTAACAGAGTTTTGCCAAGACAATGCACTGGTCATAGCAAATACCCTCTTCCAACAACACAAGAGAAGACTCTATACATGGACATCACCAGATGGTTAACACCGAAATCAGATCGATTATATTCTTTGCAGCCAAAGATGGAGAAGCTCTATCAGATCAGCAAAAACAAGACCAGGAGCTGACTGTGGCTCAGACCATGAACTCCTTATTGCCAAATTCAGACTGAAATTGAAGAAAGTAGGGAAAACTACTAGACCATTCAGGTATGACCTAAATCAAATCCCTTATGACTATACAGTGCAAGTGAGAAATAGATTTAAGGGCCTAGATCTGATAGATAGAGTGCCTGATGAACTATGGAATGAGGTTCGTGACATTGTACAGGAGACAGGGATCAAGACCATCCCCATGGAAAAGAAATGCAAAAAAGCAAAATGGCTGTCTGGGGAGGCCTTACAAAGAGCTGTGAAAAGAAGAGAAGTGAAAAGCAAAGGAGAAAAGGAAAGATATAAACATCTAAATGCAGAGTTCCAAAGAATAGCAAGAAGAGATAAGAAAGCCTTCTTCAGTGATCAATGGAAAGAAATAGAGGAAAACAACAGAATGGGAAAGACTAGGATCTCTTCAAGAAAATCAGAGATACCAAAGGAACATTTCATGCAAAGATGGGCACGATAAAGGACAGAGATGGTGTGGACCTAACAGAAGCAGAAGATATTAAGAAGAGGTGGCAGGAATACACAGAAGAACTGTACAAAAAAGAGCTTCATGACCCAGATAATCATGATGGTGTGATCACTGACCTAGAGCCAGACATCCTGGAATGTGAAGTCAAGTGGGCCTTAGAAAGCAGCACTACGAACAAAGCTAGTGGAGGTGATAGAATTCCAGTGGAGCTATTCCAAATCCTGAAAGATGATGCTGTGAAAGTGCTGCACTCTATATGCCAGCAAATTTGGAAAACTCAGCAGTGGCCACAAGATTGGAAAAGGTCAGTTTTCATCCCAATCCCAAAGAAAGGCAATGCCAAAGAATGCTCAAACTACCGCACAGTTGCACTCATCTCACACGCTAGTAAAGTAATGCTCAAAATTCTCCAAGCCAGGCTTCAGCAATATGTGAACTGTGAACTTCCTGATGTTCAAGCTGGTTTTAGAAAAGGCAGAGGAACCAGAGATCAAATTGCCAACATCCGCTGGATCATGGAAAAAGCAAGAGAGTTCCAGAAAAACATCTATTTCTGCTTTATTGACTATGCCAAAGCCTTTGACTGTGTAGATCACAATAAACTGTGGAAAATTCTGAAGGAGATGGGAATACCAGACCACTTGATCTGCCTCTTGAGAAATCTGTATGCAGGTCAGGAAGCAACAGTTAGAACTGGTCATGGAACAACAGACTGGTTCCAAATAGGAAAAGGAGTACGTCAAGGCTGTATATTGCCACCATGTTTATTTAACTTATATGCAGAGTACATCATGAGAAATGCTGGACTGGAAGAAACACAAGCTGGAATCAAGATGCCGGGAGAAATATCAATAACCTCAGATATGCAGATGATACCACCCTTATGGCAGAAAGTGAAGAGGAACTCAAAAGCCTCTTGATGAAAATGAAAGTGGAGAGTGAAAAGGTTGGCTTAAAGCTCAACATTCAGAAAACGAAGATCATGGCATCTGGTCCCATCACTACATGGGAAATAGATGGAGAAACAGTGGAAACAGTGTCAGACTTTATTTTTCTGGGCTCCAAAATCACTGCAGATGGTGACTGCAGCCATGAAATTAAAAGACGCTTACTCCTTGGAAGGAAAATTATGACCAACCTAGATAGCATATTCAAAAGCAGAGACATCACTTTGCCAACAAAGATTCGCCTAGTCAAGGCTATGGTCTTTCCTGTGGTCATGTATGGATGTGAGAGCTGGACTGTGAAGAAGGCTGAGCGCCAAAGAATTGATGCTTTTGAACTGTGGTGTTGGAGAAGACTCTTGAGAGTCCCTTGGACTGCAAGAAGATCCAACCAGTCCATTCTGAAGGAGATCAATCCTGGAATTTCTTTGGAAGGAATGATGCTAAAGCTGAAACTCCAGTATTTTGGCCACCTCATGCAAAGAGTTGACTCATTGGAGAAGACTCTGATGCTGGGAGGGATTGAGGGCAGGAGGAGAAGGGGACGACAGAGGATGAGATGGCTGGATGGCATCACTGACTTGATGGGTGTGAGTCTGAGTGACCTCCGGGAGTTGCTGATGGACAGGGAGGCCTGGTGTGCTGTGGTTCATGGGGTCGCAAAGAGTTGGACACGACTGAGCGACTGATCTGATCTGATCTGACTGCATTTCAGACTCTTTTTTTGACTACGATGGCTACTCCATTTCTTCTAAGGGATTCCTGCCCACAGTGGTAGATATAATGGTCATCTGATTTAAATTCACCCATTCCAGTCCATCTTAGTTTGCTGATTCCTAAAATGTCGATGTTCACTCTTGCCGTCTCTTGTTTGACCACTTCCAATTTACCTTGATTCATGGACCTAACATTCCAGGTTCTTATGCAATATTCCTCATTATAGCATCGAACCTTCATTTTTTCACCAGTCCCGTCCATAACTGAGTGTTGTTTTTGCTTTGGCTGCATCCCTTCATTCTTTTTTTTTTTTTTTTATCAAGAATCTCTTTTATTGACTATCAGAAACATTACAAACATCTAATATGAACAAATTGTAACATGACAGTGATTAATTTGAACAATTAATACATTTTAGATATAATATTATACATATTTCAATGCTATTCTCCCCAATCATCCCACCCTCTCCAGGTCCCAGAGTCCATAGCAGCTCTGTTTGCAATAGCCAGAACGTGGAAGCAACCTAGATGTCCATCCACAGATGAATGGATAAGCAAGCTGTGGTACATATATACAATGGAGTATTACTCAGCCATTAAAAAGAATACATCTGCATCCCTTCATTCTTTCTGGAGTTTTTTCTCCACTGATCTCCAGTAGCATATTGGGCACCTACCGACCTGGGGAGTTCATCTTTCAGTGTCCTATCTTTTTGCCTTTTCATACTTTTCATGGGGTTCTCAAGGCAAGAGTACTGAAGTGGTTTGCCATTCCCTTCTCCAGTGGACCACATTCTGTCAGACCCCTCCACGATGACCCGCCTGTCTTGGGTGGCCCCACAAGGCATGGCTTAGTTTCACTGAGTTAGACAAGGCTGTGGTCCATGTGATCAGATTGGCTAGCTGTCTATGATTGTTTTCTGTCTGTCTGCCCTCTGATGCCCTCTCTCAGTACCTACCATCTTCCTTGGGTTTCTCTTATCTTGGACGTGGGGTATGTCTTCACGACTGCTCCAGCAAAGCACAGCTGCTGCTCCTTACCTTGGACATGGGTAGCTCCTCTCCGCCGTGCTTCTGCACTTTCTGTCACAGACATATGAGAGATCATACAGTGTTTGTCTTTCTCTTTCTGACTTATTTTTTCATTTAGCATAATGTTCTCAGAGTTCACCCATGTTGCTGCAAATGGAAAGATTTTCTTTTTTGTGTGGCTGAATAAGATTCCATTGTAAAGAAGTGTTCCACAATTTCTTCATCTATTTATCTATCATTGGAAACTTAGCTTGTTTCCATATCTTGCGTATTGTAAATAATGTTGGAATGAACATGGGAATATATGTGCTTAGTTGTTTAGTCGTGCCTGACTCTTTGTGATCCCATGGACTGTAGCCCGCAAGGCTCCTCTGTCCACAGGATTCTCTAGGCAAGAATACTGGAGTGGGTTGCCATGCCCTTCTCCATGGAATCTTTCCAAACCAGGGACTAAACACAGATCTCCCACAATGCAGGCAGATTCTTTATCATTTGAGCCATCAGGGAAGCCTAAGAACACTGGAGTGGGTAGCCTATCCCTTCTCCAGGGGATCTTCCCAAGTCAGGAGTCGAACCAGTGTCTCCTACATTGCAAGTGGATTCTTTACTAGCTGAGCTCTCAGGGAAGTCCAAGAGGATGTATGAACCTTTTCAAATTAGTATTTTCATTTTCTTTGGATAAAAACCCAGAAGTGGAATTGCTGGATTTATATGGCAGTTCTATTCTTAATTCTTTGAAGAACTACCATATTGTTTTACTTATCTTCTTTTCAAAAATTGTCATCAAATATTTTCTTTCTTCCACCCTTCAGAAGTCATTCTAAAATGAGTAATTTTTACAATTGGAAAGTTACTGAAGCTTCAGAAAAGCATTTAGAAATAATGTCATGCCTATATATTATGATTTATCTTTCTCTGCTCCTCAAGCTTTCTTTTTATGGACACATGCATTTCTTTTTTAAAAAATCTTATAATCATTTTTTTAACCTAGGTAATTTACCATGCAATCATTATGTCTAGCCACCAGTAACTCTGTTAAAATTCTATAAAATTAATTAATTTTATAACTAATTTCAACTAGAATTTTAAACACTAATTAATGCATCCTGTACCATATGAATGGCACGTGCATGTTTGCATGTATATGTGTGTATGTATGTATATGTGCACATATGTGAAGAATTTCAATAACCTCTTGTGTCAACACTTCAATAATGCAATTGAAAATATGACAATCTCTTACTGCAAAACAAGTGCTAAAAGTAACAGTTTATTTGGTCAATTTCTAATGTACTAATTTGGGTCAATTCTAATTTTTTTATTTTCAACCAGGGTTGATATAATTTCTTTTAGATACTGAAAATTTATAATTTTGTTTATGTAGCCTAATAGCTAAAGTAAAAAAACTAGGGCAACTGCAGAAAATTCCGTTAAATAACTGCTTGAGAATGATTTTGTGTTCTCTTTCCCAAGGTCAAAGAAGAGGTAAAGTTTCAGCTGTTGCTTTCCTAAGGACTTGGGTGAGATTCAGGGATGGGATGCCTTCTGACATACCTCACTGGAGGTCATTCTGGGAGCTTCCAAATTATTCATAAGTATAATTAAGCTCTAAATTGCAGACAGAATAAGACAAGTAAGAAAGATCAAAGTAAAGAGGCTGTGGAATTCTGGAGTGCCAGTGAGTGGGAAGGGCAGATGAGCACCCTGAAGAAGTTCCTTCCAGCAAGTTAAAGGAGTATTTTATTGAATTCTTTGGTCAATCGTCATTGGCAAACCCTCTGGGCTTCATGGCATAGCCTAGAAGAGGACAGTGAGAAAACCGATGACCTGCAGAACTAGACTTCCTTTTGATTGTTGAACTGAAAAACCAACCAGATTTTATTATACTTTCACGCTTGCAAGTCAAAGTTTCTTGACTCATTCTGTCTCTTATTTGGTGCCCTGGGACATTTGCCATATAACTATTCACATGTGTATTCACCATTGACATTTTGAGATATTCTGAAAAAATCCCAAAGCATTATCACTTCAAACCAACACTCCAACTCAACACCTTTTCTCAGTCTTTGATGCCAGTAAAGTTTGGTTTATGGAGACTGCGAGCTAAGAGTCTTTAACATTAACGTGTGGATTTGGAATCCAACACTACTGGTGGTGAACAACTTTGAAACATCATATTCAGAAGCTTGATGATGTTCAGTTTGTATGGGTATGTCATCATACCTAATGTATCTGGTTATTTCAATTCACTTCAAAAGGATGAAATTTTTCAACCTAATGAAAGGAGACATGGGTTAAAGAGCTGAGAAACACAGTTTCTATTTTACATGGGCATAGAGCTAAGTGTAGTTATTTTCCTCTCTTCAGGGGTGAGTGGAGATGGAACAGATTGTTGCAGTGTTCACAGTACTGCAGTTATGTGAGAAAGGCTGAGCCACTCAGACTCCCAGCCATGCTTCTCAGGTCATTTTGGTCTCTAAAAGAGTATCGTTGCACTTGACACAGCTTCTCCTTTCAGGTACTAGACTAAATGTATTTGTTGTGTCATGGAGAAAGCAAGGAATTCCAGAAAAACATCTACTTCTGCTTCACTAATTATGTTAAAGCATTTGTGTGGGTCACAACAAACTGTGGAAAATTCTTAAAGAGATAGGCATACCAGACCACTCAACCTGTCTCCTGAGAAACCTGCATGCACGTCAAGTAGCAACAGTTAGAACTGGACATGAAACAATGGACTGGATCAAAATTGGGAAAGGAGTATGGCAAGGCTGTATATTATCACCCTGCTTAATGTTTATGCAGAGTACATCATGTGAAATGCCAGACTAAATGAATTATAAGCTGGAATCAAGATTTCTGGGAGAAACATCACCAACCTCAGATATGCAGATGATACCACTCTAATAGCAGAAAGGGAAGAGGACCTAAAGAGCCTCTTGATGAAGGTGAAAGAGGAGAGTGAAAAAGCTAACTTAAAACTCAACATTAAAAAATAAGATCATGGCATCTGGTCCCATCATTTCATGGCAAATAGAAAAAGAAAATGTAGAAGCAGTAACAGATTTTATTTTCTTTGACTCCAAAATCACTGTGGATGGTGACTGCAGCCATGAAATTAAAAGACTCTTGCTCCTTGGAAGAACAGCTATGACAAACCTAGACAGTGTATTAAAAAAGCAGAGGCATCACTTTGCCAACAAAAATCCGTATAGTCAAAACTATGGTGTTTCCAGTAGTCATATAGGCATGTGAGCGTTGGAACATAAAAAAGGCTGAGCACCAAAGAACTGATTCTTTCCAATTGTAGTGCTGTTAGAAGACTCTTGAGACTGCAAGATCAAACCAATCAATCCTAAAGGAAATCAACCCTGAATATTCATTGGAAGGATTGTGGCTGTAACTGAAGCATCAATACTTGGGTCACCTGATATAAAGAGCCAACTCATTGGAAAAGACCTAGACAGGTATAAGTACAATATCATACCTTTACCCATGTAAATTCAATAATAGACCTGAAGCTGGAAGAGTAAAATATACACACACTTCTGAACTTCAGTAACAAGTGAATAAGAAAAGACTGAAAATATAGAGAATTGCTTTAACATATAGAAAGAGGCATCAATAGGTTTTGCAAGAGGCTTGTAAGCCACAGTTTTTAAATGTATTTTAGCTCATAAAGTTATTTTACACGTTTATAGAGAAATATAAAAATATTTTTAGGCCAAATGTTCATGGACAAATATATTTAATATATCAAGTATTTTATTAGAATTTGGGCTAAAGATGTTGATGTTATTTTAGTTTTTATTGAGTGACTGCAGGAATAACTTCAACTTATAAAGGAACGATAGTAAAGAATAATCACAAATTATTGCAGATTTAATGACATGCAATTGATAGAATTTTCCAATTTTGTGACTTATGGTATGTATCTGTGAGTGGCAGATAAGTATCTCATTTTTTATTTCAAAAGTTCTTCAGACAGAATAGTATTTTCTAGAGTTCTTTAGTAGTAGAATAAGTAGTTAAAATTTTTATCTTTTGTATCACGCTATGAGGCAGAGAATAATTTATGGCTAGACATCCTGAACTCCTAAGTCAGTTTCCTTCCAGATACATCTGTGCGCCAAATGAAAATGCAAAGCATTTCATTGTATAGTACATCATTTGATTAGGGAATAAATGAAAGATTTATTCCTAATAGCTTCTTTCTCTGTTCACATTTAAATATATAACATTGGATGGGAAGGAAGTTCTAGTTTTATAGTGCCTTGATTACAATAACCAAAAGCAGTGATCTATATTTCCAAAAAAAGATAAACAATCATCATTTTTAAGTAGCATGCTTAGTCACTCAGTCATGTCTGACTCTCGGCAGGGCTATAGCCTGTCAGGTTCCTCTGTCCACGGGATTTTTCAGGCAAGAGTACTGGAGTAGGTTGCTTTTTCTCCTCCAGGGGTTCTTCCCAACCCAGGGATTGAACCCACGTCTCCTGTGTCTTCTACATTAGCAGGTGAATTCTTTACCTGTGAGCCACTGGGACAGTTCCATTTCAATTAGTAGAGAAAACATTTTAAATCTTTATTTTAGGAATAAGCACTTCTACATAAGCATGTTTCTTTCCCAATGAACTTCAGCATACTCTGTATTTAGCCAGCCTTGCTATTGAGAAGAGATTAATTTGCAAAATTTCTCCCACATACCCTTAATCTTTCCCACTACTTCAAAAGCAGAAGAGATTGCTGAGATAGTTTAGTCTAGCAAGCTATCTTGCTAGATAACTTGCTAAACAAATTCACCAGAAGAGAATAATTTTAAAGTATAAACTAATTAAAAATTGTACTGAGGAAAGAAAGGAAAAAGAGTATGTGGTCCGTTTTGGTCATTGAAACAAGATGGCAAATGGTTTTTTGAAGTTTTGTATTTTGAGAATTATAGATTCATTAGGACATTGGGAAGATAATAGAGAGAAGCGCCTTGTCTTCTTCACTCACCTTCTCCAATGGTTATATCTTATATGACTGTAGCATAATATAAAATCAGAAAAACTGACATCAGTGTGTCAGAGTAGTGTGTGCACAGTTCTATGACACTTTATCACACGTGTAGATTTGGGTAATGACCAACATAATCAAAATGCAGAACTGGGCCATCATTTACAAAGATCTCTTCCTTCTCACTACCCTTTTATCACACTCTCCTACCATCATCCATAATCTCTGACAACTACTAACCTGTTTTTCATCTCTGTAACTTTGTCATCTCATAATGTTATATAAATTGAATCATGCAGTATGTGATGTTTAGACATGTTTGTTTTTCACTCAGCATGATGACCTTGACATTTATCCAAGTTGTTGCCTTATGAATAGTTCATTTCTTTTTATTGGAATAAATGTGCAGGACGGCAAGTGCTTGGTTTTATGATAAGTGTATGTAACTTTCTAAGGAAACTAAACTGTTTTCCAGAGTGGCTGTACCATTTCACATTCTCACTAGTAGTGTGTGCGAGATCGTTTCTCTGCATCCTCACCTGCATTCTGTATTGTTACTATTTTTACCTTGAAGGTGAAAGTGAAGTGAAAGTGAAAATCGCTCCATGTAAGGTGATACCACATCATGGTCTCAAGTTGCATTTTTTTCATGCTGATGATGTTGAACATCTTTTCATACATTTGTTGCCATATGTATATCTCTTGAAAGAGGCTAAATCTATTTATTTTAAAAACATTCATAGGATACCAAATGATATCACAGGATACCAAGTAATTTTTTCAAGCACTAACTACATTTATTAATCAAATATATTAGTTTCCCTCCACAGGGTCCATTTGACATAATCTCAGGAATTGTGTAGAATAAAGATTCAAGCACATATACCATCCTGCAATTGTTGACTATTGGTGAAATTTAAGAAACACTTTCTTAAAATTTAACTTTAAGAAATGTTAAACTTTACTTTCAAAATGGTAAAATGTACAATATGAGATTCCTCAAACAAAATGAAACAAAAAGATTAAATCCTCAGTGTTTTCCAAATTTAAAATTTTCTTATAATTTAAAATAATAAGTAAGCTTATAATTGTAAGAGAACACAAAGAAAAGATATATATATATATATTATTCCTATGAAAACCTTTTTGTACAGAATAATATGATTCAATAATATGTTTATAATAACCAGAAGATGATAAAATATAATTAAGTAACCTAAAATTACATTTCATTGATTAATTTTCAAGTGCTTTTCTTTATCCTTGCTTTTATTTTTTATTAACAACACAAGGCTGGTTACTAAAAAGCCTTAACACACAACGATATGTAGACATCAGAGGGAAACCAAATGTTGACATAATAGTTATTGAAACTATATTTTGAATGTAGTTAACTCTCTTGAATAATTGAATTAACTTGGTGAAAGTATTCATTCAACCAATATTTATTATACACTACTGTATATCTTTATTAAGCTAGTATCTTCAAGGCTCTTGGGATTCACGGATAAGTCAAACATTCCCTGACTTTAATACTTAAAATACAGTAGAGAGATAAAGAATTATAAAAAGTTAAAACTTTATTTAGAGAAATGTGTCAGACTTTATTTTTTGGAGCTCCAAAATCACTACACATGGTGATTGCAGCCTTGGAAGGAAAGTTATGACCAACCTAGATAGCATATTAAAAACCAGATTTATTACTTTGCCAACAAAGGTCTAGTCAAGGCTATGGTTTTTCCAGTGGTCATGTATGGATGTGAGAGTTGGACTGTGAAGAAAGCTGAGCACCAAAGAATTGATGCTTTTGAACTGTGGTGTTGGAGAAGACTCTTGAGAGTCCCTTGGACTGCAAGGAGATCCAACCAGTCCATTCTCAAGGGGACCAGTCCTGGGTGTTCATTGGAAGGACTTGTTAGGTAGGTAGAATAGGGAAAAGGAGTCCAAAATGGCAGTGGCTATAAGACAAGGAAGGGAAAAGCCCAGAAAAATAGAACAAAAGAGGGTCCGAGGACCGAAGTGAGGACCTCAGGTAAAACAAACAACACTCCTAGTTGGCCCAATTTACATAGGACAGGCCCAGAGAGAGATAAACATATAAAAAGAGGAGCCAAAGCTAGCTCTCTCTCTCTCTCTCCCCCACACACTGGGGCGCTCTTCTCATGTCTTTGGATCGACATGCCCTCACGCCTCGAAGATGGATTTTCCTCCTATCATCTAAATAAAATAGAGCTGATTTGTCTAAGAGCTATAACATGGTCCATTCGAGACCTGAGATCTATAACACGGTTTATCCAAGACCTGAGAGCTGTGACATGCCTAGGGGGCTTTAATGTCCATCACTCCAAATCTTTGTTGTGACCAGACAAAGAACAGAGGAACATACACTCATGTGACAGACTGATGCTGAGGCTGAAACTCCAATACTTTGGCTACCTCATGCGAAGAGTTGACTCATTGGAAAAGACCCTGATGCTGAGAGGGATTGGCAGCAGGAGGAGAAGGGGACGACAGAGGATGAGATGGCTGGATGGCATCACTGACTCGATGCACACGAGTTTGGGTGAACTCTAGGAGTTGGTGATGGACAGGCAGGCCTGGCGTGCTGTGATTCATGGGGTCGCAAAGAGTCGGACACGACTGAGCAACTGAACTGAACTGAAATGAAGTGCTCTGATATTTTCTTGACATTTTTGAAGAAAAAAGTAATAATTATCTGAGATGATTAGCCCTCTGAATTTATAATAAAACTATTCTGAATATTTAGTTAATAGTGTTCACTCACATAGGACTTTAATTACTAATTTATTTTCATTTAGAAACTTCTAAATTCATGAAAAAATTGGCAAAATGAGAGAAAGATTAAGAGATGGTAGTTGAAAGAACACGAATTATATTCTGCTTGTTTTGATCTATTAATTTTTCCAAAAGATGTGATGGTTATGGCTAATGGAAATACTGTGTATTTAATGTTGGGTCCTGTAAACATTTACATATTTTAATTCTTTTACATCTAAATGCTTGTATAGATACTGAATTGTACATGTAGGCTTATATAATGTTATGTTAGAATTCAAGACAATATTCTAATATTAAAATTCACATTTTAGACTACGGATAGTCATTCCTCCAAATTTGATGTGGTTTTCAGACTGAAGACCCCAAGAAAGAAAAAATATATGCCTATGTAAGTGTTCCCTATATACCTTGAAGGATATTGCAGGAAAAGAGTGGGAAGAATTGTTCTTAATTTTACTCAGGACCAAATACAAAGACATGGAAAAAAAAAAAAAAGTGCCATTAGGATAGATTTCCCCAGTGTTTCAAATTTGAAAGGGATAAATGAAGTATGCTTAATAATACCCACCACTTTGAAAAATGTCTGAAATAGAATTTTCCTTGTAAAGGCCTAATGAGCCAGGAAGATGTACTAGATTCCTTCTCAAGGTCACTCTAAAGAATCTATGTCTTTCTTCTGTAAGAACAGAGCCTCCTCTTCTACTCAAACCCTGATCAGGCAGCTAATTGGAATTCTGTGACTTCTTTCTGAATCCCAATACTATAATAAACAGTGCCATCTACTGACTAAATTATATTATTGACTACCTCCCAGAAGTAGTAAAAATTCATGATTTTTGTAAATCCTGAGAGATTTGTTATATTCATTTATGTTAGTCACACATTATACATACTTACTTAAAGCTACGGGAAATGTAAATATAGTCTGTTTTGATCTTCTTGGTTCAGATGAGAAGATTGAGATTCAAAAGATCGATCAACTTGCCTGAAATTTTGACATAACATTTTTCAGTGAGCACAGTTATAAACAGAACCCTGGGAATGGAAGGAAATTTAACACTCTGGATATGGAAATCAATCTGCAAAGTTGTCCATCCACTGGGGAAAAAAATCTGACAGATATGATTAATGACATAAGCATGAAATCAATATAGCAAGGCAAGTGGGGAAACTGCTGATGTAAAGGTTTGGGAGAAGGAAATGCTCACGTGCAGGCTTAAGTAAAAATAATGAAAGAGGAAATACTAAGTTAAGGCTATTTTGTTCCTTTTGTCTTAACAATAGAGAGTTGGAACTATTTGGTTCCAACTTGATTTGGAAACTTGATTTGCCTTCACAAGGACATGATATATAAAATGAACTCATTTTGCTTCAAGACATTTCCCATCAATACCCACTTATAAGGCATGAACTAAAAAATAATTATAGTCATAACTTCAGATTTACAGCAATTAGGCTGAGTAAAATAGAACCATCCCAAATGAATATTGTCATATTTTTCATTATTAAGAGTTAAGCCATGTTTGGTTTGTATTTGTGCCCAAGACATAAATTATTTCTCTATTAGATCACCTTTAAACATTAAATTCAAATGGATTCAAAGTTCTGTCCTTCATAGCTTTTAAGTGCAGTGTTCTAATCCAAGCAAGGGACTTAAATATTTATGAAGTGGACATTGGTGGAAGGATAGTCTGCCTTCTCATTTCAGATAATAAGTTATCAGGCTGATTACAATAGATCCAGATATTTTGTTGTTGTTATTGTTTTTGGGCTCATACAAGTTTATATAAAACATGTGAGAATATTTTTTAATATATACATCAAATTAAGGAACTTAGTGTTAACTAACAGCAAAATCAATCATGTTTGAAAATATCTCCAATTATATTAGTCAATTTTTATCCTGACACCTTCCATCTTTTAAACTTAGAGAAAATTAAAAGCATTGAAAACTCAGATTTCACTTTAATTTGAAACCACGTGACCACATAAGGTTTCAGAATGTGGCTCTGCTACCCTTACCCAGACAGTTTTCCATGGGTCAAACTAAACTCTCCTAAAGAACCAGAATTCACCATAACTAAGATGCCGACAGTAACAGCATAACACTGCAGAAAAGTGCTTTCAGAAGGGGTGCGCTGACCTGAGGATATACACAACATTCAAAGTGATCTGGGGAGTAAAGACAGAGACTCGGGCTGAGGGCACATTGCAAGTCTCCTCAAAGATGTCCTTGGCCGAGGATGAGGATAGAACCCAGAACTGCTGACTGCAGCAACTGGAGTAAATCCCGAAACCACACAACCGTTTTAACAGAACACACAGATACTTGTTTTCTGTACATGTATATTGGGGTTTGGATAGGATTTCAAAATTGTTCACACTCAGCATCTTCTGTTTCCAGGATCTCATTTGATGAGCCCTTCTCTTTCCATTATTTGATCAGAAGACATGGAAAATTTGACTCTACTTCACTTTTCTATTTATCTCAGAATTAAGTTTTATGCTCCATTTGCCATCTGCTGTGTTTGTGTTCTCTGCCCTTTTTAACCCTATATTGAAAGAAGCTTTGGACCCATTTAGATGAAACTCATTTGCAAGCAATGGATAAAATCAGAATAATGTAGCATGAACCAGTGTGAACATGCTCATACTTCTTGCTTTCTCTCTGTTGCGGGGAACTACAATCCTTGGACATCCAAAACTGGAACTAATTTTGGATTTGATCAATTCTAAATTTAAGGGAGGCAGTGTGTGTGTGTGTGTGAATGTGCACGCACAAAAGAGACAAAAAGAGAGAGACTAAAGCAAACACATTTACAGAGACAACAGTAACAGCACAGAATATTCACTCTGAGACAGTAAGGTGCTCCATTTATTTTCATTGTTGGTCTTATATTTGTTGTTTGTTTGTTTTGGGCCATGCTGCACAGCATATGGGATCTTAGTTCCCTGACCAGGAATTGAATCCACATTCCCTGTGCCCCCTGCACTGGAAGCACAGTCTTAACTGCTGGACCATCAGAGAAGTTACCCTATTTTCGCTGTTTTATTTTTTGTTGTTTTATTATTCCACGATAATGGAACCACAGGTGGGTCAAGAGATACCTGGAGTAACTGGCAAATTTGGCATTGGAGTACAAAACAAAGTAGGTCAGAGGCTAACAGAGTTCTGCCAAGAGAACGCACTGGTCATGGCAAACACCCTCTTCCAATAACACAAGAGAAGACTCTACACATGAACATCACCAGATGGTCAACACCGAAATCAGATTGGAGAAGCTCTACATAGTTAGCAAAAACAAGATCAGGAGCTGACTGTGACTCAGATCATGAACTCCTTATTGCAAAATTCAGACTGAAATTAAAGAAAGTAGAGAAAACCAGTAGACCATTATGCTATGACCTAAATCAAATCCCTTATGATTATACAATGTAAGTGACAAATAGATTCAAGGGAGTAGATCTGATAGAGTGCCTGAAGAACTATGGATGGTGGTTCATAACATTATATGGGAGGTGGCGATCAAAACCATCCCCAAGGAAAAGAAATGCAAAAAGGCAAAATGGTTGTCTGAGAAGGCCTTACAAATAGCTGTGAAAACAAGAGAAGCTAAAGGCAAAGGAGAAAAGGAAAGATATACCCATTTGAATGGAGAGTTTCAAAGAATAGCAAGAAGAAATAAGAAAGCCTTCCTCAGTGATCAATGCAAAGAAATAGAGGAAAACAATAGAATGGGAAAGACTAGAGATCTCTTCAAGAAAATTAGAGATACCAAGGGAACATTTCATGAAAAGATGGGCACAATAAAGGACAGAAATGGTATGGACCTAACAAGCAGAAGATATTAAGAAGAGGTGGCAAGAATACATAGAAAAACTGTACAAAAATGATCTTCATGACCCAGATAACCACAGTGGTGTGATCGCTCACCTAGAGCCAGACATCCTGGAATGTGAAGTCAAGTGGCCCTTAGGAAGCATCACTACCAACAAAAGTTAGTTGCTTTGTTGTTATTATGGAATAACTTCTTGACTAGACACACACTCTATAATCATCTAGGGTCATGCATGCCTCAAATTAACAAATGCAATTTATGAAAGTAATTCAAAATGAAGTTAAAATATGTGCAATAATTATTTCCAGCTTATATACCAGGTGACTTAATGTGTGACATATAATAGGATCCAGCTAATTATCTAAGCACAGACAGCACATATCTAAAACAGTAAATTCTCTACTTAATCCATGGCCCACAACTGCCATTTTTTAAAGTAATCTTTGAAGTTGTTGAAAATTATAACCAAGAATGTGCCATTACCCATGATCAAAAGCCAGGCCTGAGGATCTTGGATTAGTGCTAAATTCCCACTGATTGGGAAGAAGAAAAATCCATGTCCTACAAACCTGCACCCCCTCCTAACTAATTACTTTCTAAAGTGGCCTGAGGAGGAAAAAAAAAAGGTCAGTTGCTGCTTCAGTCACCCCAATTCATTAGAGGCCAATACAAGGAACTACCCATATATCGAGGTCCCCTACAGTTTTGAGAAAGATCTTGATCCAGATAGATTTTAACAACCTCTTCACTTCTGTCAAATAAAGCTTGGAAGTAGGTTTTAATACACAGAATCCAGTGGCCCCATTAGGATGCTTGCGCTCCAATGGACCATCTTCACTGATGGATATACCTGTGTTTCTGAGTATACCTGGGATAGAGTCGTAGGCACACAAAGGCAATCCATTCAGGGGAAATCTGACACAATTCAAATTAGGGCATCAGTTTAAGTTTATCTCTCCTTGGTTCTTTAATCTATCCATATAAAACAGAGCTTCCATTTGAAGATGTGCCTAATTCCTGAAATTTTCACTTCCTCAGGTACTGAATCTTCACATATTTCCCACTGCAATAGGAGGTCTTTTATAAATAGGATGAAAATGTAATTTAATAGTTTTTCAGATGACTTTTGAGAGTGGAAGAGAAAGACATTAACGATGACACCAGGACAAGTAAGATAATCCAGGATTGTACGAGCAGAGAAAATCAGGATATACGGGTTCTCATTATAAGCCTTTAGGTTTTTAGGAAAAGAAATGAAAAGACTGTGGTAATGTTGAATACTGCATGGTGGATACCTTCCCATTATTCAAAGCCCACTCCTTCATGATTCCTGTCTTTCACTTCAAACAGATCATCTGCTACATCCAGCTCTCAGTTTTACAATTAATCTACCTTACATTTATCACATGTACATGATACATACACTGTCTTACACACAGTAGAAAGACATAACAAGACTAATGAACAATCAAGTAATTCTGTTGATTTTCTAGAGTATTATGGATGCTCAAAACATTGACCAAAGAATTTAGAAATAGATTACCTAAAGTTTGCTTGGAATTACTTACCACAATTCACTTGACAGTGCCCCTTGTATTCCTTCTGGAAAAGGGCCTTACACAGACCAATGGGATATTAGAATATTGTTTATTAAGAGAATCATCATCATTATCACACAGTTTATCCTGTAAGATTTTTTTTTCCTTTTAGCTTGAGTATTTATATTTTTATATTATATAATATATATTTTATATTATATATTTATTTTATAGTCTACATATTTATATATTTATTATATATATTATATATGTTATATTTTGTATTATATAATTATATGATATATATTATATTTTATATAATATATTACTATATTTTAAATATAAATTTCCTACTATGTATTTTTCATTCTAATTTTTAAAAGTAGGTTTTTTGAAAACATGATTGCATTTTCCATCATGCAGTTTCTCCTTTCAGTTTCTAATGGTTAGTTGCCATACACCCTTGGTAAATATTCTGAACTTCTTTTAATAAGTACTTTTACTACTTTTAGGAAGTTATGTTTTTTAAAAAGATGAAAATCAGAACCACAATGAGATCCTGCTTCACACTGATTCAGTTCAGTTCAGTCACTCAGTCATGTGCAACTCTTTGCGACCCCATGGACTACAGCATGCCAGCCTTCCTTGTCCATAACAAACTCCTGGAGCTTGCTCAAACTCATGTCCATTGAGTTGGTGATGCCATCCAACCATCTTATCCTCTGTCAGCCCCTTCTCCTCCTGCCTTCAATATTTCCCAGCATCAGGGACTTTTCCAATGATTCAGTTCTTCACATCAGGTGGTCAAATTATTGGAGTTTCAGCTTCAGCATCAGTCCTTCCAATGAATATTTAGGACTGATCTCCTTTAGGACAGACTGATTGGATCTCCTTGCAGTCCAAGGGACTCTCAAGCGTCTT
Organism: Tragelaphus eurycerus; assembly: GCA_935064755.1. NCBI lineage: Eukaryota > Metazoa > Chordata > Mammalia > Artiodactyla > Bovidae > Tragelaphus > Tragelaphus eurycerus. The sequence goes on from CAKXYN010000012.1 coordinate 38,392,358, forward strand.
CTCCATCACCACAGTTCAAAAGCATCAATTCTTCAGCACTCAGCTTTCTTTATAGTCCAACTCTCACATCCATACATGACTACTGGAAAAACCATAGCTTTAGCTAGAAGGACCTTTGTCAGCAAAGTAATGTCTGTTTTTTAATATGCTGTCTAGGTTGGTCATAGCTTTTCTTCCAATGAGCAAGCATCTTTGAATTTCATGGCTGCAGTCACCATCTGCAGTGATTTTGGAGCCCAAGAAAAGAAAGTCAGTCATTGTTCCATTGCTTCCCCATCTATTTGCCATGAAGTGATGGGACCGGATGCCACGTTAGTTTTCTGAATGTTGAGCTTTAAGCCAACTTTTTCACCCTCTTCTTTCACTTTTATCAAGAGGCTCTTTAGTTCTTCTTCACTTTCTGTTATAAAGGTGGTGCCATCTGCATATCTGAGGTTATTGATATTTCTCCCAGAAATCTCCTGGCAAAAAACCCATTAAGATGGATAGAAGCACAAAGATAGATAACAATAAGGATTGATAAGAATGTAGAGAAATAAGAACCCTTACACATTGCTGGTGGAAAAGTAAAATGGTACAGATGCTTTGGAAAGTAGTCTGGCAATTTCTTAAACAGCTAAGTGTATAGTTGCCATCTAATCTAGCAATTCCACTCCTAGGTATATATGAATAAAAATGAAGCCATGTGCCTTAGCTTTATCTCACCAAGTACTGATTAATATTTTGCTTCATTCCTAAGCTTTACTGTTAGAAAAAATCTAGAAAAATTTCCATTGTATCCTCAAGAATAACGGATTATGATTTCAAGTTTCTGAGATCACTAATAGGAACGATGTGTAAAAACACACAATGATCTCACTGATTTATGAATTATTTTAATGAGGAATATGTTACTTTCCATTTGGCAAAATAGTAAAACTGAATATTTGCACAGAAAAATAAGATATTTATTTCTCCAAAATAAGATTCAATTATTTTTTAACATATACTCTGAACTCCATATTAGGAAGGATTATCTACTAACACAGTATGGAGCAGTTTTCATGGAACACAAAAAGTCAAGAGTGTTAGATCTATATTGGGCTTTTGGGGTTGAATTTCTGCCTTTTCTGCCTACTAACTGAGATTTGGGGGAATTATCTAGGTGTTATCTTGTATTAACTGAATAATAATAATGCCAGCATAATAGAGCTTCTGTGGACCACTCATAAGGGGGAATCTGCAAACTGAGGTGGTCCTGGAGGGGCTGAAGATTGAAGAGGGAACCTGGGTGATGCATCTTCACCTCCACCACTCATTCTGTGTTTTTCTTTCTTTCTTTCTTTTATACTTTTCATTCCCTCATTCAACAAATATTAATGTGTGTCTTCCATGTGCTAGCCACAATCTCAGGTTCTGGAATTTCAGTGAACAAAACAAAAGTCCCTGTCTTGAAGGAGCTACCATTATAGAAAATGAAAGGCAAACAATAAATAATAAGTCAGGAACATATATGTGTTTTGCAGAAAAGTACTTCAGATTAAGGTGAAGAAGTGACACCTGAAAGAAGCCATGTTTATATTCAGGCAAAGAGCATCCAGGCAGAAGGTGCCCTGACTATGAAGCACTTGTGCTCACACAGCAGGAGAGAGAGACTGCTTGGTATGGTTGTAGGATAAGAGATCAGAGAGTTAGGTGGGAGCTGTTTTCTGAGTTGTATTTCAAAGTTCAAATTTTAGAAACTTAGATTTTTTTTTTTTAGTAGTTTCCTGAATTTCTACCCACAACTTACTCTTTTATCCTGAAAAGGGATGTTTAGTTTGATATTTGATGATTCCTCCTATTTACATGTTGTTCCGTGGACTTATTTGTCTACAAGAAAGAGGCAAGAACAGTCTCCTGTAACCAATGATTGTAATTTTACTTCACAGTTGAAGACTCCCAGATGGTTGCTCTGTTTTGCACTTTTCTGAGAGAGGTTTTAGATGTATCTGTTTGCCAAATTAATATTTTACACTTATTTTTCTTTTCTTGGAGGATTTCTGTTCTCTTAAGAGGTTTTATTTTTAATTATTAAAAAAAATATTTTCCTTTATATTCTTAGTAATGGTTATTTGTGATGATTGTGACATCTAGTCTAGTACACAGAACCTCATAAAATTTGTCATGTGAGCAGAACTACTGCTAAACAAAAACTAAACAAAGAAGACCATGCTATGTACTCTAATGGGAGTAGGGGTAGGGAATGAGTCTTTCTAGTATTCTTAGGGAAACCAGGTGGTTTTGTCATAAATATTCTACTTTAACATATGTAAGCCACTATGCATCACAAAGGAGGCAGGCAAACAAGATCAAAGTTGTAATCTTCAACTTGTACCAACCAAGAGAATCAAGAACAGAAGAAAGGGTGGGATCAGGTATCCTCAGGGCCCAAAGAAAACTAATTCACTGAATTGCAGAGTCAAACACTTTGTGCCCAATGACCATAGCAGCACAAGAACAAACCTAAGCCAACTTCCATATACCAGCTCACCCTTCTCCTACTTTCAGGGAGAAGAATATATTGGTTGGTAAGAGAATATTCTCCAGATTTTAATTCAGTTCAGTCTGACACAGTATTTCCCCTCATTTTCTGTTGCTTTCTTATCTCTGGTAAAATGAAAGTCTAAACTTCATTGGCACTGCTGTTAATTCTGAGACTTCTAGTAAAGCATGAGGAGTCACCATTGCTCTCAGAACTGTTCTTCTGTGAGCCATCAGGAAAATTGTTTTTCTTTTATAACTCTTTTATAACTCAGTTATAAACTCAGATGCTGAAGAAGATGCTCCAACTATTGTTTCCTTCAGACCTCTCTTTCATTAGAGGACAGAAAATCTGTATCTTCCTGTGAAGACAGAGTAAGCATTGTTTGATATACCTTGAGGGTCCTGATATGAGCTGAAGAATAGCCAGGGTTCATGTACAAGCAGTAAAGTCTTCAGCAGCTGCCTTGCAAGTGACATGCTAGCAGCTGACATTTAATATCTTATTTTCATTTTCCTATGAAGAAGAAGAATATAGAGATTAGAATGATCCTCCATCATCCACAACCAAGAAATGAAAGAATAGGGTCAAAAGAGCTTTCTAAGGCACTCAGTGTGAAAATGTGTAAGTGGAAGTGTTAGTCACTCAATCATGTCCGACTCTTTGAGACCCCATGGACTGCAGCCCACCAGGCTCTTCTGTCTATGGAGTTCTCCAGGAAAGCATACTAGAATGGGTTGCCATTCCCTTCTCCAGGGGATCTTCCCAGTGCAGGAATTGAACACAGATCTCCCACATTGCAGGTGGATTCTTTATCATCTGAGCCACCAGGAAAGGCACTCAAATCAAATTAAAAGCTTTGAGTGTGTAACTAAGACAACAGTGTAATGGAGGTCTCAGAAAGACTAAATTTTCATTTCTGTCATATTCCAAGCATTCCCTTCTTTTTCTGACTTCTCAATCTGTTCTTGCCTCTAATCTTCTGTTAGAGAAGCCAGTGACAGGTTAGTACACCGATGTGGCCTGGAAAGTTAAGAAGAACTTTATCAGGATGTAGGGCTCAAAGTTGAAGTGAATTTGATAGATGGCAAGGAAACGAATATGCCAATCAGAAGAAAAAAATAGAGCATGCAGTACAAACAAAACAGTTTTTGTTTGGGGAAAATGTGTGTGTGGTGAGGGTATGGTGAAAGGGAAGGAGGTTGTCAGTGATCCAGGTGGAAGCAAGGAGCCTTAGTGTGGATGCTAATTCTTTACATGTCTGTGTCCTCCTGCTCTGTGTATTCTTCCCTTTCAGCATGGTAGCAACGTAACTCCACTCCTTAGTCCCAAATGATGTCCTCTCCTCCTGCTCTGAGATGAGCTGAGTTCCTGCGCTAAACACTTTAGATGGAAGTAGAGAAGAAATAAACAAAATCTTTTCTCAGTGCCTGGTCTATAAGATGTAAAAGTCATGAATCATCAAGAGTCCTTTGCAAACAACTGAAATGGTTCTATTAAGTAAAGAACGAAAATTACTAGAATGATACTGAGAACACGACAGAAACATAGGGATCAAACAAACTTTGGGAAACACCTAAACTTGAACCTTTGGGTCAAGTATCAAGACCTTGGGAATGGACCACCTCTTCATTGTGCTGTAATTGGGACACTCAGAGCCCATCACATTCTTCTTCATTTGTCTCCCCTCGGGACACATATCTGTAATTGTCCTAGCTTTTAATAGGGTACCAACCACTGGAAGATGTGATGAGGGATGGGGAATAAAAACAGTCCTGTGATTGTCATTCCAGACAAACCACATGGAATGGGAGAGGGTCAGACATACAACCGAAGAATGGATACTGAGATGATCAAAACCATATGGGCCCATTATAATTCGGGGCTTGACAGTGCTAATGTTTTTTGTCATAATAAAAGAAGTGCAGCAGAAAAAGGTAGGTGGTGGGGGGGAGATAGAGAATAAAGGAATAACTAGAAATATCAGGAATTTCAGAAAATGTTGGGTATGCAACTCAAAGCATTACTGCAAATTCCTGACACACAGCTATTTGAAACAAAGAAAATAAAGAATGCTGTATCTATGGTTCTTTGAAATAAACATTTGAGTATGGCTTTGTATCATGGAAAATTCTCTTGAAACTTATTCTGGTAACAGTGCTTCAATCTCTACCTATTTCCCACTTGTACATGTTTTACAGTTTCAGACTTAATACTTAAACTGAGTTAATGGCAAAAATAAAGACTAGGTCATTTAGCAATTCTCTTTTTCATTACTATGGAGTTAATTAACAGGAACCCATCTTCAGCTCTCCTCAAAGGCTTATCCTCACAAAGACCAACACATGGGATGCATTTGCGAGCTCTTCATTGAAAGCCACTAGTAAATTCAAGTGCCATCAGTCACTCCACTGTGACCCAGAAACTTTTAAAAGTTCTGTTTTTATTAGCTGTGTGCCAGTTAAAATAATGGAGTCCTATAACTGTGTTTGAAGAGTCACTTTATATTATTTTAAGAAAAATTGTTTAACCTAATTTGATGTTTTTAACTTTTTCCATTGTTTCTGTTTTTACAGGCAAAACATATTAAGATTTTGAGCAACCTTATTGCTATCTTTGCCTAAGAATTACAATCCATGGGAACAGCACAAATGTTCATCAAAACAGTGATTAAATAAACTATCGTTTTATGCACATATGAAATATTATGCAGAAGTTAAAAGGAACGAGGCAGTTCCATCTGCCCTGTCAATGATATTGAGTGAAAAAAGCCAGTTACAGAACAAATATTATATAATTTAAACAAGATATTCTTATTCAATTAATAAAAGGATGGGCCCCAAGAATTACTTTTGTTTAAAAGTTCCCTTTCAATTTCAACCTTGATTTGAGGGTTGATAATCAGTGAAGTAGACATTATCAACACTCCCGCTGGTTAAAAGAACACAATCCAGAGAGGTTAAGCAACTCAACACCTAAACAAGGAGGCCTGCTGCTGCTGCTGCTGCTAAGTCGCTACAGTCGTGTCCGACTCTGTGCGACCCCATAGATGGCAGCCCACCAGGCTCTGCCGTCCTTGGGATTCTCCAGGCAAGAACACTGGAGTGGGTTGCCATCTCCTTCTCCAATGCATGAAAGTAAAAAGTGAAAGTGAAGTCGCTCAGTCGTTTATCTGACTCTTAGCGACCCCATGGACTGCAGCCTATCAGGCTCCTCCGTCCATGGATTTTTCAGGCAAGAGTACTGGAGTTGGGTGCCATTAAGTCTGCTGCTAAAACTGAGTTCTTAAACTGTGTCTTGATAAAGCATCTTTTGGTCTAAACAAAGCTACATTCAAGTGTTTGCCTTGGGCAAATACTGTAGCCCATTTAGTTCTCAAGTTTACTCGGCTACAAAATGGGCATAATAGTAAATATCTCACTATGCTCTTGACAGAATTAGACAAAATAATATATGTATAACATAGTGCCTGCTGCATGCTTCCTTGGTGGCTCAGAGGTTAAAGCGTCTACCTCCAATGCGGGAGACCCGGGTTCAATCCCTGGCTTAGGAAGGTCCCCTGGAGAAGGAAATGGTAACCCACTCCAGTATTCTTGCCTGGAGAATCTCATGGACAGAGGAGCCTGGCAGGCTACAGTCCACGGGGTCGCAAAGAGTTGGACACGACTGAGCGACTTCACTTCATTTGAACATAGTGCCTGCTGCATGCTCAAATGGTAACTGCTATTATTAACACTGACGTAACAGTATTATTAACAAGCTCTTGGTAGATAGATCGAGGAAACATTCATCATGCCAGGATTTGCTTATTTCCTCCTTGCCATGAGATGCTATTTTCCTAACACATTAATATTTCATTAGGAGACTATAATACTTTATTCCAGATGCTACTTATCCTAACTTGGGACATTGAAATACTTTTTGAATTCCTAATATTTATGTATTAAATTGAAAGTATTATATTCAGAACATGGTTTTAGACAAAGTCTGATATTTACATTATGCAATGAGAACAGTTATAAAGCAGAGCATGGTAGATGAAGTTTTCCAGTACCACTACTGATTTAAATGAAGCTTTGAACAGCATGAGTGCTTTTAATTGCAGTGTCTTGTTTAGGTTCAATAAAGCTTATGAAAAACTGAATGGTGAAAATGATATTCCTGATTTTGCACCAGGATAAAAATATAACCTTACATGTTAGTATTCCAATATCATGTCTCTGCAGTTGTTAGATACACAGGTATTACTGTTCATCTGCTAAATAAAGATGAGTGAGAGTCATCAGTGTATCTCAAATTTACCAAAATTAAAATTTATTATTTCAAGTCAATATGCCTTTATCAAAACGGTAATCAAGGAACACATAAAGACTGATTCCTTTATATCATTCTGAATATTTAGCATTTTATTGTTAATTTACAGAAAGAAATAGAACTTATTTAAAAGTTTCTACCTAGGTGATATATTTATACTTTGTGAAATGAAAATAATGTGAAATGTAAATAACATTATTTGCATTTATTTAATAGACATTACATTAAGAATAGTATCAAATTATTGCTTTTCAGTTTTCATTTGTTACACTAATATTAAACATTTTAAATCTTCATTAGGCCTCTCCTCCCATTCTTTCTTCTTTCCCCATATCACAACTCAAATTGCTTCAAGAACATGAATTAGTTTGTAAAATAATGTTTTGCTGACACAAATGACAATAATTCAAACATAGATTAAATTTCACTTTCTAATCCTAAGGGCTTTTTTTAAAAACAGAAATTTGTTTGGAAAGTAATAATTTGGTGTTTACTAAACCTCAAACATTCAGAAGGAATCTTTGATCTCTTGTTCACTCTCATAAATCTCTCAGCAAATAGACATATTCTAGTAACATGAAAAATCAGGGTCACAACCCTCCCATTTACTGATGAGATAATTTTCTCTGTGTTAGATCTTTTAAAAAGAACATCTCATCTAAAACCCTATGATATCTTTCTGTAGTTAGATATTTTAATGCCTTCCAGATAAGCAAGCTTCCCTTATGGCTCAGCTGGTAAAGAATCTGCCTGCAATGCAGGAAACCTGGGTTTGATCCCTGGGTTGGGAAGATCCCCTGGAGAAGGGAAAAGCTACCCACTCCAGTATTCTGGCCTAAAGAATTCCATCAACTGTATAGTTCATGGGGTCACAAAGAGTTGGACACGACTGAGCGAGAATGGGAAATTGGAAGAAAAAAAAAAATTTTAAGGAAAAATATTTTTAAGGATAGTGTTCTAATAATTTTTATTTGGTAAATTTAATTCATACTTAATATTTTCCTATCCATTTTTTGAGATGTATTTTTGAAAGTGTATTAAAAAATCAGTTTCTTTCTCTGCTATTTATCTAGGTTTTCCTTTGCAAGACTGATTACATTCAAAGACTATCACAATATTTACTATAATTTTGGAGAAAAGTAAAACAAAAAAAATTTGTAAACTTTGTTATACAAATAATAAACAACATGGTTTATATTACTTTCTTTCTCATGCCTTTTTTTGCTTTGAGCAACTCTGCCCAATTTTCTTCCTCTAAACTGAGAAACTCATAACAGAATTTGCTTATTCTCACCAGACCCTGCTGTCCCCAGAAACACTGGCAGCAAGGTCAGTAGAGAAAATGAAACACTCCTGAGTGAAGACCACAGCACAAGCGTCATGTTTAATGTGTCTACTTTCATGAGTCTCATAACTTTGAAGTCAAATAGATACAGAAAATCAAATTAGGACTTATTAGAAATCAAGAACATGTTTGAAGATTTTCTTTCTTTCTTTCTTTCTTTTTTATTCCTTGGTTGCTCTCAAAAGTAGTTAGGTAATAATCACTTATGGGCTTCCCTGGGGGCTTGGTGGCAAAGAATCTGCTGGCCAATGTGGGAGATGTGGGTTCAGGCCCTGGGTGGGGCAGATCTGCAGAAGGAAATGGCAATGGAAAACACCTGGGTGTTTCCTTCCTGGGAAACACCATGGAAGGAGGAGCCTGGCAGGCTTCAGTCCATGAGATCGCAAAGATGGACACAAGTTAGTGACTAAACGGCGGCACAAGTATCAGATCAGATCAGATCAGTCACTCAGTCGTGTCCGACTCTTTGAGACCCCATGAATCGCAGCACGCCAGGCCTCCCTGTCCATCACCAACTCCCGGAAGTCACTCAGACTCACATCTATCGAGTCAGTGATGCCATCCAGCCATCTCATCCTCTGGCGTTCCCCTTCTCCTCCTGCCTTCAATCCCTCCCAGCATCAGAGTCTTTTCCAATGAGTCAACTCTTCGCATGAGGTGGCCAAAGTACTGGAGTTTCAGCTTGAGCATCATTCCTTCCAAAGAAATCCCAGGGCTGATCTCCTTCAGAATGGACTGGTTGGATCTCCTTGCAGTCCAAGGGACTCTCAAGAGTCTTCTCCAACACCACAGTTCAAAAGCATCAATTCTTTGGCACTCAGCCTTCTTCACAGTCCAGCTCTCACATTCATACATGACCACAGGAAAAACCATAGTCTTGACTAGATGAACCTTTGCTGGCAAAGTGATGTCTCTGCTTTTGAATATGCTATCTAGGTTGGTCATAAGCTTTCTTCCAAGGAGCAAGCATCTTTTAATTTCAGGCTGCAGTCACCATCTGCAATGATTTTGGAGCCCAGAAAAATAAAGTCTGACACTGTTTCCACTGTTTCCCCATCTATTTCCCATGTAGTGATGGGACCGGATGCCATGATCTTCGTTTTCTGAATGTTGAGCTTTAAGCCAACTTTTTCACTCTCCACTTTCACTTTCATCAAGAGGCTTTTTAGTTCTTCTTCACTTTCTGCCATAGGGTGGTGTCATCTGTCATCTGCATATCTGAGGTTATTGATATTTCTCCCAGCAATCTTGATTCCAACTTGTGTTTCTTCCAGTCCAGCGTTTCTCATGATGTGCTCTGCATATAAGTTAAATAAACAGGGTGACAATATATAGCCTTGATGTACTCCTTTTCCTATTTGGAACCAGTCTGTTGTTCCATGTCCAGTTCTAACTGTTGCTTCCTGACCTGCATACAGGTTTCTCAAGAGGCAGGTCAGGTGGTCTGGTATTCCCATCTCTTTCAGAATTTTCCATAGTTTATTGTGATCCACACAGTCAAAGGCTTTGGCATAGTCAATAAAGCAGAAATAGATGTTTTTCTGGAACTCTCTTGCTTTTTCCATGATCCAGCGGATGTTAGCAATTTGATCTCTGGTTCCTCTGCCTTTTCTAAAACCAGCTTGAACATCAGGAAGTTCATGGTTCACATATTGCTGAAGCCTGGCTTGGAGAATTTTGAGCATTACTTTACTCGCGTGTGAGATGAGTGCAACTGTGCGGTAGTTTGAGCATTCTTTGGCATTGCCTTTCTTTGGGATTGGAATGAAAACTGACCTTTTCCAGTCCTGTGGCCACTGCTGAGTTTTCCAAATTTGCTGGCAGATTGAGTGCAGCACTTTCACAGCATCATCTTTCAGGATTTGGAATAGCTCCACTGGAAATCCATCACCTCCACTAGCTTTGTTCCTAGTGATGCTTTCTAAGGCCCACTTGACTTCCCATTCCAGGATGTCTGGCTGTAGGTGAGTGATCACACCATCGTGATTATCTGGGTCGTGAAGATCTTTTTTGTACAGTTCTTCTGTGTATTCTTGCCACCTCTTCTTAATATCTTCTGCTTCTTTTAGGTCCATACCATTTCTGTCCTTTATCGAGCCCATCTTTGCATGAAATGTTCCTTTGGTATCTCTGATTTTCTTGAAGAGATCCCTAGTCTTTCCCATTCTGTTGTTTCCCTCTATTTCTTTGCATTGATCGCTGAAGAAGGCTTTCTTATCTCTTCTTGCTATTCTTTGGAACTCTGCATTTAGATGTTTATATCTTTCCTTTTCTCCTTTGCTTTTCACTTCTCTTCTTTTCACAGCTCTTTGTAAGGCCTCCCCAGACAGCCATTTTGCTTTTTTGCATTTCTTTTCCATGGGGATGGTCTTGATCCCTGTCTCCTGTACAGTGTCACGAACCTCATTCCACAGTTCATCAGGCACTCTATCTATCAGATCTAAGCCCTTAAATCTATTTCTCACTTCCACTGTATAATCATAAGGGATTTGATTTAGGTCATACCTGAATGGTCTAGTAGTTTTCCCTACTTTCTTCAATTTAAGTCTGAATTTGGCAATAAGGAGTTCATGGTCTGAGCCACAGTCAGCTCCTGGTCTTGTTTTTGCTGACTGTATAGAGCTTCTCCATGCACAAGTATAGGAATGCTAATTAAACTAATGATAAGGGCACACATTTTAGAAGTGATAATGCTCTATCTAAGCATTTTTAAAATGCTACGTTTCATGGTTTGAATCTTATCTGTTGCCTTTTTTGTAACGTATTAGGGTCCATTCCAGGAAAAAAAAAAAAAAGATCACATGAATGATATATTTCCCAGGTTAGTGTATATTTGTGGAGAAGACAATGGCACCCCACTCCAGTACTCTTGCCTGGAGAATCCCATGGAAGGAGTAGCCTGGTGGGCTGCAATCCATGGGGTCGTGAAGACTCAGACACAACTGAGCAACTTCCATTTCACTTTTCTCTTTCACACATTGGAGAAGGAAATGGCAACCCACTCCAGTGTTCTTGCCTGGAGAATCCCAGGGACGGGGGAGCCTGGTGGGCTGCTGTCTATTGGGTCACACAGAGTCGGGCATGACTGAAGTGACTTAGCAGCAGCAGCAGCAGTGTATATTTGGCCCTAACTTAAAAAAGGTATATAAAATCGGGGAGGAAGTGCATAGGTTTTGCATAAATATACATGGGACAAATGAAACAGATCTGTGATGAAGCAAATTGCTTGAATGTGTGGCTTTATCTTTATAGCCAAAATGGCTTACTCAATCAGGCGTGTGAGCTGAATCTGGCTCTTGCTCTAAAAATTATCCCAATCCATGTCATGCTGCCCACAACACACCCAACTCCTAGAACTATTTAACTCTGCATGCCTCTATGTGGCAGGCTTTTACTGTGCTCAGCTGTCTCTGTTCTGGATATAAAAAGTGATACCAAGTAAAGATTTCCTACAGATTTCACAGGGTGCCAGGCATAAAGAGTTATAAAACAAAATAACGGTAAAGGATAATTTATGAAGTTCATGGGGATTTAAAGGTCAGAGAAATTCTGCTCAATTCAAGGGGATGAAGAAATCATTGAAAATAGTTTCTTGAAGTCTTTCAGGAGTATTTCAAGTAATGGATATAGTAAGTGAAAAATAAAGAAATAGGAAACCCAAGAAGAGGCAAGAGAGTGAGAATTTAATGGTAGGCTAAAAAATAGGATTAGAGACTTGTACCTTCATTTCTAAAGTAAGAATTGAGCCAATTTAATCATGAGTAAGATTGCTTTGTCATTGTAAGAACCACTCATTAGCAATTAAAAATGAAAATCTCTTTCGTATGACTGGATACAGCTCCTTAACTCAGTTCAGTGGAGCGGTCAACATCAATATAATTTGATGACATTACTTATAATTGATTTTACTGTTTAATATATTTTTGAAATTGAATATTTTCTTTCCTATTGTTGTTGTTCAGTTGCTATGTCATGACTGACTCTTTGTGACTCCATGGACTGTAGCACACCAGGCTTCTCTGTCCTCCACTATCTTCCAGAGATTTCTCAATTCATGTCCACTGAGTCAGTGATGCTATCTCATCCTCCGCCACTTCTCCTTTTGCCTTCAATCCTTCTCAGCACCAGTGTCTTTTCCAATGATTTGCCTCTTTGGATCCCATGGCCAAAGAACTGGAGCCTCAGTTTCAGCATCAGTCTCCCCAATGAATATTCAGGCTTGATTTCCTTTTACTATTGACTGATTTCATCTCCTTGCAGTCCAAGAGACTCAAGAGTCTTCTCCAGCACCACAATTTGAAAGCATCAATTCTTTGGCATTTAGCCTTCTTTATGGCCTAACATCCATACATGACTACTGGAAAAACCATAGCTTTGACTATATGGACCTTTGTTGGCAAAGTGATGTCTCTGCCTTTTAATATGTTGTCTAGATTTGTCAAAGCTTTCATTCCAAGGAGCAAGTGTCTTTTAATTTCATGGCTGCAGTCACTGTCTGCAGTGATTTTGGACCCTGGGGAAATAAAATTTGTCATTGCTTCCACTTTTCCTCTTCTATCTGCCATGAAGTGATGGGACCAGATGCCATGATCTTAGTTTTTTGAATGTTGAGTTTTAAGATAGCTTTTTCATTCTCCTCTTTCACCCCCATCAAGCGGTTCTTTAGTTCCTCTCCTCTTTACTTTCTGCCATTAGAATGGTATCATCAGCATATCTGAGGTTATTGATATTTCTCCTGGCAATCTTAATTGCAGCTTGTGATTCAAGCAGCCCAGCATTTCACATGATGTACTCTGCATATAAGTTAAATAAGCAGGGTTGACAAAACACAGCCTTGACATACTCCTTTCCCAATTTGGAATCAGTCCATTGTTCCATATCTAATTCTAACTGGTGCTTCTTGACATGCAAACAAGTTTCTCAGGAGACAGGTATGGTAGGCTGGTATTCTCATCTCTTCAAGAATTTTCCACAGCTTGTTGTGATCCACACAGTCAAAGACTTTAGCATAGTCAGTGAAGCAGAAGCAGATGTTTTTCTGGAATTCCCTTGCTTTCTCCATGAGCCAATGAATGTTGATAATTTGATCTCTGGTTCCTCTGCCTCCTCAAAACCCAGCTTGCACATGTGGAAGTTCTTCAACAGTTGTGAACTGAGAACTTCCAGATGTACAAGCTGGGTTTCTTTCCTATATATACAATTATCTAGCGGGGCAAGTAATATTCCACTGGGCCATTTCTGTTTTATTCATGAAATGTACATGAATGACAAATGAATTCTACTGAATATTTTGCTTGTTCAGAGAGATACATTTCTTGACATTTAAGGAACAAAAATATCAGTTTTCTTATCAGCATTTTCACTCATCTATCAGCATTTTTGGTATTTTCTAGGTCTCAAAGCTAATCTATAAATATTTACCAATACTAAGTATTTATAGATACATAGAACAGTATTTTATATGTGTGACTCCTCTGTTCTGAAATACATTAGGATTGCCTCTGAATCCATGTCTATCCATTTATCAGGAGGATGGTTGAATTTTATCAAATATAAAAGAAAATCATAAATTAATATGCAGCTGTCACAATAGTTCAGAGATTTTTTAAATTTGATCTTTAATTTTATAGTCATATTACTGTTCCTACTGTTCCTTTATTTATGAGAAGACTGGTGACCATCAAGGTAGAATAATTTGCCCACAAGCTAGTTGCCCACAAATGTGACCACATTCACCGGCAGACCTATTAAGTTCCAAACCACATATTCTTTCCATTATATAACAGTGCCTTTCTGAAAGAAAAGAAAGACACGTCAGGTGAGGCACTAATTGTCAAATTGCAGCAGATAAAATTTATTTATATTTGTACAGATAAAAATTATTTTGGGGATTCATTTATTATTGTTTTGTGTGTTCCTTTTAGGTTGGACATAACAGTGGATTTTAAGATACCAGACAGGCATTGTTTTTTCATAAATAAAACAAAGCAGTTTATGGATATCCACTCATAACACTTGTATCAATAAAACACTAAATATTTCATATTAGCAGAGATATAAACTCAGAATTGTTTGGGATTGGAACATTCATTTTTCCCAAATCTGAAATTCATTTTCGCAAAGAATTTTTTCCATAATTTAAAAACCATGTTTTGTTTAAAAGATAATAGGGAAATTTAATCCAAATACCTCTGATTCACTTATACCCAGGCTCATCAAATTTTTCTTTCTTTGCTAAGGGCTACAAAGAATAAAAATATTTTTGAGGACTGAAAAAGCTTTTTTATTTTTTTCATAAATACAGTGATTAACAGAGTGCAAATTAATTCAATACTTCAAGCATTTAATATTAATCTAAAACCAAGGAATTATCAGTAGTAACACACATGTATAGCAAAAACACAGAGGTAAGGAAGAAAGGAGAAAGGAAAGATGAATTGGATGATGGAAAGAGGAAGGGCGACACAGAGAAGAGGACAAGGGAGGGAGAAGGAAAGAAAGAGAAAGGGAAGGAAAGTCATTATTTATCCAATGTCTTCATATTGCTTTATAGTTTCAAATAGTCTTTTCATATGGGCTTTTTAAGTGGATCAGTGGTAAGAATCTGCCTACCAATTCAGGAGATGGGGGTTCAATCCTTGGATCAGGAAGATCCCCTGGAGAAAGAAATGGCAACCCACTCCAGTATTCTTGCCTGGAGAATTCCTTGGAGACAGGAGTCTGGCTGCTTGCAGTCCATGGCGTGGCCAATAGTTGGACACGACTGAGGGACTGAGCACGCAGTCTTTTCATATGTATCACCTCACATTTCCTTTACTTTTCAGATATACTACTCCCCATTTCCTTATAATTCTGAATTTATGTCATGAGTTTTATTTCATAGCTAAATAAGGAGATTTGGGCAGTTACCTAAGTTGCCTCAGGTCACACAGGTAATTGAAAGTGAGGATAGCCACCTTAGAATCTTTCTAGAACTATTAGGGGTGTGAACTGTGGTGCAAAGCAATTTTCATCATATCTTCTTACACAAAGTGCAAGGTTATACCTCTCTACCATTGTTTCTTAAACTTTAGCATGTACCAGACTAACCAGGAAGTCCGGTCAGTACACAGATTGCAAGGCCGCATCCCCAGAGTTTTGACCCAAGAACCCACATTTTTTTCAATTCCCCTTGTGATGCCAATGCTGCTGACTTGGGAGCACCTTTGAGAAGTGCCAATGTAGCACTTCTGGAGGGTTGGTTTCTGAGAGCACTTGGCCTCTGAGCCAGGGATCTTTGCATCAGGCTCTATTTCTCACATCATGTATGGGCTAGGATTTAAGTTCAATGCAGTTCAGTTCAATTCACTTGCTCAGTCCTGTCCAATTCTTTGCCAAACCACGGCTGCAGCATGCCAGGCTTCCCTGTCCATCATCAACTCCTGGAGCTTATTCAAACTCATAACTCATCGTCAGTGATGCCATCCAACTATCTCATCCCTTGTTGTCCCCTTTTCCACCTGCTTCAATCTTTCCCAGCATCAGGGTCTTTTCCAATGAGTCAGTTCTTCACATCAGGTGGCCAAAGTATTGGAGTTTCAGCTTCAGCATCAATCTTTCCAATGAATTTTCAGGACTGATTTCCTTTAGGATTGACTGGTTTGATCTCCTTGCAATCAAAGGGACTCTCAAAAGTCTTTTCCATCACCACAGTTCAAAAGCATCAATTCTTCTTCACTCAACTTTCTTTATGGTCCTACTCTCAAATCCATACAAGACCACTGGAAAACCATAGCTTTGGCTAGAAGGACCTTTATTGGCAAAGTAATGTCTCTGCTTTTTAATATGCTGTCTAGGTTGGTCATAAATTTCCTTCCAAGGAGTAAGTGTCTTATAATTTCATGGCTGCAGTCACCATCTGCAGTGATTCTGGAGCCCAAGAAAATAAAAGTCTGTCACGGTTTCCCTTGTTTTCCTATCTATTTGCCATGAAGTGATGGGACCGGATGCCATGGTCTTTGTTTTCTGAATGTTGAGTTTTAAGCCAGCTTTTTCACTTTCCACTTTCACTTTCATCAAGAGGCTCTTTAATTCCTCTTCACTTTCTGCCATAAGGGTGATGTCATCTGCATATCTGAGGTTATTGATATTTCTCCCGACAGTCTTGATGCCAGCTCGTGCTTCATCCAACCTGGCATTTTGCATGATGTACTCTGTGTATAAGTTAAATCAGCAGGGTGACAATATACAGTCTTTGTGTCCTCCTTTGCCAATTTGGAAATACTCCATTGTTTCATGTGCAGTTCTAACTGTTGCTTCTTGGCCTGCATACAGATTTCTCAGGAGGCAGGTAAGGTGGACTGGTATTTCCATCTCTTTAAGAATTTTCCACAGTTTGTTGTAATCCACACAGTCACAGGCTTTAACAGTCAATGAAGCGGAAGTAGATGGTTTTCTGGAATTCTCTTGCTTTTTCTAAGATCCAACAGACGTTGGCATTTTGATCTCTGGTTCCTCTAACTTTTCTAAATCTGCCTTAAACATCTGGAAATTCTTGGTTTATGTATTGTTGAAACCTGGCTTGGAGAATTTTGAACATTACTTTGCTAGTGTGTGAAATGTGTGCAACTGTGCAGTAGTTTGAACATTCTTTGGCATTGCATTTATTTTGTATTGGAATAAAAACTGATCTCTTCCAGTTCTGTAGCCACTGCTGAGTTTTGCAAATTTGCTGGCATATTGAGCACAGCACTTTCACCCCATCATCTTTTAGGATTTGAAATAGTTCAGCTGGAATTCCATCACCTCCACTAGCTTTGTTGATAGTGATGCTTCCTAAAGCCCACTTGACTTCTCATTCCAGGATGTCTGGCTCTAGGTGAGTGATCACACCATCAGGGTTATCTGAGTCATTAAGATAACTTATTTAACTTATATGTGGAGCACATCATACAAAATGCTGGGTTGGAGAAGCTCTATACAGTCAGCAAAAACAAGACTGGAAGCTGACTGTGGCTAAGATCATGAACACCTCATTGTAAAATTCAGAATTAAATTGAAGGAAGTAGGGAAAACCACTAGACCATTATGCTATGACCTAAATCAAATCCCTTATGATTATACAATGTAAATGACAAATAGATTCAAGGGATTAGATCGATAGAGTGCCTGAAGAACTATGGATGGTGGTTCACAACATTGTACGAGAGGCAGCAATCAAAACCATCCCCAAGGGAAAGAAATGCAAAAAGGCAAAATGGTTGTCTGAGGAGGCCTTTAAAATAGCTGAAAAGGAAGAGAAGCTAAAGGCAAGGTAGAAAAGGAAAGATATAACCATCTGAATGCAGAATTCCAAATATAGCAAGGAGAGATAAGAAAGCCTTCTTCAGCGATCAATGCAAAGAAATAGAGGAAAACAACAGAATGGGAAAGACTAGGGATCTCTTCAAGAAAATCAGGGATACCAAAGGAACATTTCATGCAAATATGGGCACGATAAAGGACAGAGATGGTGTGGACCTAACAGAAGCAGAAGATATTAAGAAGAGGTGGCAAGAATACACAGAAGAACTGTATAAAAAAGAGCTTCAAGACCTAGATAATCATGATGATGTGATCACTGACCTAGAGCCAGACATCCTGGAATGTGAAGTCAAATGGGCCTTAGAAAGCATCACTACAAACAAAGCTAGTGGAGGTGATGGAATTCCAGTGGAGCTATTCCAAGTCCTGAATGATGATGCTGTGAAAGTGCTACACTCAATATGCCAGCAAATTTGGAAAACTCAGCAGTGGCCACAAGATTGGAAAAGGTCAGTTTTCATCCCAATCCCAAAGAAAGGCAATGCCAAGGAGTGCTCAAACTACCGAACAATTGCACTCATCTCACACGCTAGTAAAGTAATGCTCAAAATTCTCCAAGCCAGGCTTCAGCAATATGTGAACCGTGAACTTCCTGATGTTCAAGCTGGTTTTAGAAAAGGCAGAGGAACCAGAGATCAAATTGCCAACATCCGCTGGATCATGGAAAAAGCAAGAGAGTTCCAGAAAAACATCTATTTCTGCTTTATTGACTATGCCAAAGCCTTTGACTGTGTGGATCACAATAAACTATGGAAAATTCTGAAAGAGATGGGAATACCAGACCACCTGATCTGCCTCTTAAGAAATCTGTATGCAGGTCAGGAAGCAACAGTTAGAACTGGTCATGGAACAACAGACTGGTTCCAAATAGGAAAAGGAGTACGTCAAGGCTGTATATTGTCACCATGTTTATTTAACTTATATGCAGAGTACATCATGAGAAATGCTGGACTGGAAGAAACACAAGTTGGAATCAAGATTGCTGGGAGAAATATCAATAACCTCAGATATGCAGATGACACCACTCTTATGGCAGAAAGTGAAGAGGGGCTAAAAAGCCTCTTGATGAAGGTGAAAGTGGAGAGTGAAAAGGTTGGCTTAAAGCTCAACATTCAGAAAACGAAGATCATGGCATCTGGTCCCATCACTGCATGGGAAATAGATGGGGAAACAGTGGAAACAGTGTCAGACTTTGTTTTTCTGGGCTCCAAAATCACTGCAGATGGTGACTGCAGCCATGAAATTAAAAGACGCCTACTCCTTGGAAGGAAAGTTATGACCAACCTAGATAGCATATTCAAAAGCAAAGACATTACTTTACCAACAAAGGTTCGCCTAGTCAAGGCTATGGTCTTTCCTGTGGTCATGTATGGATGTGAGAGCTGGACTGTGAAGAAGGCTGAGCGCCGAAGAATTGATGCTTTTCAACTGTGGTGTTGGAGAAGACTCTTGAGAGTCCCTTGGACTGCAAGAAGATCCAACCAGTCCATTCTGAAGGAGATCAATCCTGGAATTTCTTTAGAAGGAATGATGCTAAATCTGAAACTCCAGTATTTTGGCCACCTCATGCGAAGAGTTGACTCATTGGAGAAGACTCTGATGCTGGGAGGAATTGAGGGCAAGAGGAGAAGGGGACAACAGAGAATGAGATGGCTGGATGGCATCACTGACTCGATGGATGCGAGTCTGAGTGACCTCCGGGAGCTGGTGATGGACAGGGAGGCCTGGCGTGCTGCGGTTCATGGGGTCGCAAAGAGTCGGACACGACTGAGCGACTGATCTGATCTGATCTGAAAGAAACATTTCATGCAAATATAAGCACAATAAAGGACAGAAACTGTAGGGGCCGAACAGAAGCATAGCTAGGACTACAAATAGAAAATTAAATTTCAAATTAAACACGTTTTTTTTTTTTTTTCCCTTCCTCATTTATAGACTTTCCCATGCCAAACAGTTTCCTTTAATACTGGCTTGAGTGGCACAGGCCAGAACATGCACATTCCAACAGCTGGCACATACCCCTCACCACCAGTTCTCTGTTCTGTCATCCCTTCCTGCCTTTCATGTTCACCCAAGCAATGTCATTTCAAACACTCAAATTAATACCTCCCTTAACTCTCAAACATGCTGTCCTTCCAAGCAAGATTCACTACACAATAAGGAGTTTTCTCAGAACGTTTCTCTAGCCCAAGAGTAAAAAATTGCACAGTAATTTTTTCAATAATTACCAAAAGAGATTATTGTCTTTTCAGTTTACTGAGTGGGAGAGCCCACGAGGGTGGGAGACAGTATAAATAACAGTCAAAGCAAGTGCATAGCCCAGGTTGGGGGATGGAGTAGTAGAGAGGGGCAAGAGTGAAGGCAGAAGGGGCAAGAGGGAACACACAGCCAGAGTACTGTGGCCACGCAATCTGGAAGTGTGGAAGATGGGTTCCAAAAAGACAGAGGGAAGACACAAAGACAAATGAGACCACTTTGCCCTCACAACCCAGTCCAAACCCACAGAACAGACCTTCCAAGTTTGTGGTCCTCCAGCCTTCACCAAAGAGGGGGTGAGTGTTGTGGCCATAATTGCTCAGACTAACTTTGCTAAGACAAGAAAAAAACTCTTGAGGAAAGGAGGTACTTGATATTCTTAAGACATCTTCAGGAAAGCATCATCAATATAAAATGATATTATTGATAACATTTAAAACCATTCTAATACAAAAATAGAAGACTTTGGAACTGCTTGAGGCTGCTGAAGGCTTGGAGGAAAGGAGTCAGTTTTGTCAACATCTCCTATACTATATTCTTAATCTGTGCACTTTCAAAAATGGAACTCAAGCTCCTCCCAATGCAGGGTGAAGTGAGGGGACTGTGACTGTCATCTATCCTTCTTCACGATCATCCATTATTCACTGAGGATCTCTCAGTGAGAAATATTTGGATGAGTGACAGGAAGCGTCATGAACCCTGCACCTGCACAAGATATTTCACACATTTTTATTTGGACATTTTGTTATTTTTCTTTGAGCTGATATCCTTTCCATTTTATACAGGAAAGATCATTAAGAATTTTAAAAGCATAAACATTTCATGTTCAAAATTTTTGGTATTTCAGTCATAATATTGTTATAACAGGACTATAAATCTAAAATGAGATTAGTTTCTCTGCCCAGTACCTACCTATTAGCTGCAATTTAGAAGTGCCAGTGTATTTCTACCCTAGGGGCCCAATCTCACAGGATGGAGGATTATTCTTTATCTTGTGCAATGCCCCCAAGACTCAGGTCACAAATCACAGAAAGACAATGTGTTTGCATTTTTCTGCAGAGTCGAGAGATAACCGCAAAGTGCTTTTATCAAATGTATTAAATTCATCAATGTGAATCCTTCCTAAAATGTTGGTATTATAGTTACATGTAGTCAATGCTTTTCTGAATTGTGAATAATTTTTATAAGTAATATATCATTTGCTCATCTCAACAGTTCTATAAAGTTTTTCCATTTTGTGGGTCAAAACACTGAGGTTTGAGGACATAAAAAGACTTGATTTAATCAACTAGTTAGGAGATGATGGCAAGGGACTTGGAAGCACTCCAAGCTCCAAGGTTGAGTCTTTGCACTATACCTTCCCATCTTCTAATGGAAGCATAACTCTAAGATGCTTACCTTGACAGTCACCAGGAGTAGCAGAGGAGAAATCACCCTGAGCAGCACAGTGTTGACCCCATGGCACAGGACTGATTTCCAGAGTCCTCTTCCCTTACCTCCTCCTCTGAATCATCATCATCATTGTCCTCCTCCTCCCTTGTCTAGACCAAGCCTGAATTGAACAGCTTAGCTGCCAGTTGAAGACAACTTCCTTAGCGCCCAGTGTTTTGCCCAGATTCCTGATCCCCGGACCGAGAGACTGAGTTGCTCACAGTACTGCAAAAGCACGAAGGAGTTTATTTCTAGCTGGAGCTAGGGCTCAAGTCTCATCCAACGCAGTGGAATCTCGACAAGAGCCCCGAGCTCTGGGTTACATGTCTTATATAGGGCAAGACTGTTACTCTACAAGTTTCTGCTTGCAGATTAGGCATTCACTGGGGATTGGCTGTTTGCTTTGGCGCGCACGGGGAACAGCCAGTCTCAAGGGCAACCATCTGCATAAGCGTGCGGGTATTTTCGGGGGGTTTTCTAGGGCGGTTCCCTGGAACTGGGGCTGGGCTTTTTCAAGAAAGCAAAACCTAAGTATATGGATACCTAGGCCTGGTGTTCGAGGCCTGTCACGGCTGTGCTCTGGTCATTACACCCAGGACTACAATCACTTTATTGACGTGAAGGATTCCCTTCACTCACTAACCCATCACCAGTAAGGTCAATTCGTCCTTCAGACAGGACCAGGTAGGGTTAGCCTTTCTGACCTCTGTCTCAGACCTGGGACATAGTGTTTGCAGCTCCCACTGAGGAGACACAGGGATGTTTTATCAGTGACAGTCAAAAAAGCCTGTTCCAGTTCCTCTAAGTACAGATGCAGGGGGCTAGAAATTGTTAATCATTTCCAATCATAAAGTTTCCTGTGCTCTAAATAAAAATGTTTAATTATTTAAGAACAAGTCCAATCCATTAATGGATGTGTTATGGACTGTCATGGTAACATCTCATCTCATTAACCATATGATGGTCCAGGAAGGTGAGCTCTGTTTTTCACCTGCATCCTTGCTCCTCTAATGTCCCAGGGATGCAACAGCCAATGGCGTGTGCTGACAATTAGTTAGGGAGCAGAAGAGTAAAGGGATCCTACATCAAGACAGAGTGATGAAACAGAAGTGGTTTTTCATATTTTAGTTTGGATATATAGATTAACTATCAGCCAAAACCATTTGTTTCTAAACAGGAAACTTCATTTCTTTCATATTTAATAAATAGAAGCCTTAGATTTATATTTTCTGATTTCACCATTCCCTTTAAGTCTCACTCATGTGAAATTCAGGATAGACTATATAAAATTATAGTATACCCACTCCCTACAATTCTCCCTCCCAATCTTCAGCTTGCCTAAAGTTTTTAATGTTTAGGGAAGATGGTAGTAATCTAATGAAGGGCTTTTCTGGGGGAAATCTGCCTGCATTATAATTGCATGACTGAGCTAGAAGCCCCTCTGCTTTATTCAGTACCAAAGAGGGCCAAGGGAAAGCACATTGTAAAATATATCTCTTGAAGGGAATAGCTTAGGCTTATGGTAGAAAAGCAGTCTACAGCTAAATAATAGAGAGTAACAACGCACAAATGAATTTCTATACAGAAGTGTTGAGATGTATCTGGAAAGTAAAGGAAAAGCCATCTGAGGGTAGGAGTAAATCTTACCTTCTTTCAGTTTCCCTCTGTATTTACACAACTCCTTATCTGTGAAGAATAAGCAATATAAATGTATTTCTTTATTGGCTGTTTTTTTTCCCAGCTGAGAATATGGCGCTTTTCACCTATCCCATGCAAGTGAAAAATTGAGACAGTGACGGATCTGGGTCTGAAATGACAAGTAGACAGTGTTGTTCTGGGTGCAATGCCAAGGCTGCCCTGGTTCTATGGGGAAGCCTTAGTGGGCAACCAGTGTTTGCCAAGGTGACGCTAGGATGGTGATGCCATTACATACCAGGTGTTCAATGAAAGTGAAAGTCACTCAGTCTGTCCGACTCTTTGCGAATCCATGGTCTATACAGTCCATGGAATTCTCCAGGCCAGAATACTGGAGTGGGTACCCTTTCCCTCCTCCAGGGATCTTCCCAACCCAGGGATTGAGGTAAATTCCAAACCTGAGCAGACTGTCATTCACATTGAGCATCCTTGCTGGGAAAACACCAAAATTTTAAAGCTTAGGGACAGGTTTTCTTGCTTCCTGTCTCCTTGGAAACTTCTTTTTTGCTGTTAGGGAAAGAAAAAGGCCCTTCTACCTTCAGGTATCTGGATAAAAATGCACAGGTCTCAGGAGACGAGGAAAAGCAATGAAGATTTATAAAGTCTACATTAAGACCCAGATGATACTGAGTAGCCAGTTGGTGATCATTATCTTTCTCCTTGGAACTCTATAGGCAATCACAACAGTCTTACATCATGATTTTGTATGTATTTATATTCACTACCTGATTATTTTTCCTTTAAGAAGAGACATGGTGCCTTATTCATGTTGTATCCAGTAAAGCACTCAGCACACTGCCTAGTTTCCAGTAAGTGTTTAATCAACATCATCCATTATCTTAGCCTCGATTTAGTAGGAAAAATTAGTCTGATGCATAATATTATGTGCTAACACTTCACTGGGGAGCCTTCCCAGGGAAGCAGGAATGAATGTAGGAGAAAGGAGTGAGGCAGAGGAGAGAACAAAGCATACACGACCTAGCTGGCCCTGCCTGCTGTCAAATAGCACTAATCAATCTTGTAGAATTGCCTTCAGAGAGACCATATGCACAACCAGATCATGGGGTAGTCCTTTCAGGGGAAAGATAAAAGTGAATTTTTCCAATCTCATCTCTCTCTCATTGGCCAAAGGTCAATGACCCCATAAGCCAAAAACTTCCCGGAACTCCAAGTTGCACTGACTCTGCCTACAGCACTCTGTCGTACTGACAGCCACGGGTAAACCTGAAGTTGATTGGAGTCCACACAGAGTTAGTCACCATAATACTACCTGGGAAGCAACCAGTGGCCAAGGGCCCCAGTGACCAAGAGAATCTCAAGTGGAATTAAAAAGGTATCTGATACTTTGGTTAAAGTTGTTGGAGTTAGTCTACAGAGTAGCTAATGAGCAAGATTCCATTAACTGTCCCTGAAGTTTACTGGGACAAAGTTATCTGACCATACTTGAGCTAAACAAACCTAACGGAGGGAGTGGTAGATTAAGCATTGGAAAGTAAGGAAAGGTTTCAAAAGGAGGTATATGGAGGTAAAACTTTAAAGAATAAGTAGACATTTACTAGGATGTAGTGAAAAGGAATAACATTCTAGACAGAAGCAACAGTAGGAGGAAAAGGCTCCTGTCCAGTAAACATGATTCTAGCTGAACGAGAAACACTAATCCCTCTAGGATCTTTATTTGCATACAGTGCCAGGGACTTAGAGTTTGTTTTTTCATCCAACCCTAGAACTGGAATTTGATTTTGAGTTGGTGTAAGGAGAAAAATTCAGTCTAATGAAGCATTAGAATGAAAGCCAGAAAAGGTGCTTTGGTCCCCAGGGCATACCCAATAAGAGAAACTCTCCTTTGCTTTCTGCCCTCAGGGAAAGGGGATCTCCATTTCCCAGGAGATCTCAGTTGTTCACATCATTCGGTGATGCAGGATGGGTGGTGAGCACAACGAAGGCCCGGAGAGTTTGAGAAAATTCTGATGGAGGTTGACAATTCTGATGGACTTCACCCTCTCCCCTCAACCAATTGAGAATCACCTTTGTGCTAAGGTCTTTATTCTTTAATAGTTCTTTTAAAGTATGGTGATTTAGAAAAGGGGACTTCCCTGATAAAGAATTCACCTGAGATGCAGAACTCGGTTCGATTCCTGGGTTAGGCAGATCTCCAGCACAAGGCATACGCTACCCACTCCAGTATTCTTGGGCTTCCTTGGTGGCTCAGATGGTAAAGAATCTGCCTGCAATGGAGGAGACCTGGCTTCAATCCCTAGGTTGGGAAAATCCCCTGGAGAAGGACATGGCAACACACCAGTATTCTTGCCTGGAGAATGCCATGGAAGAGGAGCCTGGTGGGCCACAGTCCATGGGGTCTCTAACAGTCAGACAGGACTAAGCAACGAAGCACAGCACCTTAAAAAAAAATACAATTTTTAAAAGACAATTTTTCTTTTCTTTTTTGAAATTAGTAAAGTTCACGGCCTTTTTCTTGTTTTTAAGCATTGATTTGTATATCCACATATTTAAGAACAGTGTTAAGTATTAAATTCTTCTTCACCAGACAATTTCCCTAATTCTCTTCAGTAGCTTGGTAAAGAGATGGGGAAAGAAGTCGGGGAAATTTCACTTGAGGAAATTCTACAAAAAATTACAAATATATATCTTAAAGTGCTTACTTATAGTTCCCATTTAAAAATATCCCTACTTAGAAAAACTTACAATTGTATGATGAAAACAAAATATTATGCAATCCCAAATAAATTCTTTTTTGGAGAAGTAGGAACTAGAATCCTAAAATGGGTTTCATTTTACTTTTAACTGATTTCTGAACACCCATGTAGTGTTCTGGAGATATATACACTATAAGAGTAATAATTCATTTTTTATTAACTTACAAATGTCATAATATTTAATCTGCACAGCTAAATTTCTGTGATGAATATCATCTACCTTTGGAAAAAATTGTTTGCCTATAATACCAAATGTCAAAAATTTAGCTCAAGAAAGAAATGCAGCTTTTTTCTTAGACTTGAACCATTTTTTGATGCATAAACACATATTTAACATGCATCACAATGATTTAATATTAAATCTTGTAATATCTGCAAGTTAGTATAATTTTAAAAAACTAGAATATCTTTTTTTTTTTCACTGATTTACATAGGCACTATGACTTCCCTTTTTATTCAGAATAGCCTCACTCATAATTTGTGTTTTCGAGCATATTACAACATTGTGATCCAGTGGACATTATCATGCAAGCTACTAGATCATTTCAACTACTACAAAATGCAGCAGCAGCTTGCTTCCTTAAGGATCCCAGCCAGATGGATCATATTAACATCCATACACTGCGGCTTGTACTGGCAACCAGGGTGTTTCTGGAGGCAGTTCAAAGGGTTGCCTTTGATCTATGAAGCTGTATACATTTTAAGCCAGACATTATTTATCCTACAATCACCCACAGTGGGCAAGATGAAACAGGGAACCATTGTTGGAGTTGTTAGTGTCATAATTCAAAATTAGTACCTTTCTCAGTCAAGTCCACCAAGTTGTCATTACCTGGGAAATTCAGCTGCATTTTTAGTTCAATCTTGACTGGATGGTCTAATGTAGAAGATAAAGGTAAAACTCTTCCATACATAATATTTCATGTATTATTTGTTAAATAAATTAAAATACTTTGGTATATTTAATTTATACTTTAATATGTTCTACATCTTAATTAAGTTATGCTTTTAAAATAAAAAACTTTAACATCCTTCTTAATTCAAGACAATGTTTTATATGTCCAAAGACTTACTATTATTATTTTAGACTCCCAAAATATAAAAAATTAAGTAATCCATGGTATTTTTTTAAATGAAATTGGATGCAAATAGGCAAAAAAAAGAATTAAAACACCCATCATTCTCCACCCAGATGTTCTAGAAGGTTTATAGTGGCCTTGAATTCAGCAAAGGGCTATGTACCTACATTAACTAAATTAAGAATGCTCATTTAGCTATTTATTTATTCATTTATTCATCAAGTAAAAACACAGTGCCACATGCTGAGTTTAAAAAACAAACTAGGTAAGACTTGGAATTTGATCTAAATTAAGAGGAATTATGTAAATAATTAATTATTTATACTGCTGCTGCTGCTAAGTCACTTCAGTTGTGTCCAGCTCTGTGCAACCCCATAGACGGCAGCCCACCAGGCTCCTCTGTCCCCAGGATTCTCCACGCAAGAATACTGGAGTGGGTTGCCGTTTCCTTCTCCAATGCATGAAGAGCTGACTCACTGGAAAAGACTTTGATGCTGGGAGGGATTGGGGGCAGGAGGAGAAGGGGACGACAGAGGATGAGATGGCTGGATGGCGTCACTGACTCAATGGATGTGAGTCTGAGTGAACTCTGGGAGTTGATGATGGACAGGGAGGCCTGGCGTGCTGTGATTTTCATGGGGTTGCAAAGAGTCGGACACGACTGAGCGACTGAACTAAACTGAACTGAGTGCATGAAAGTGAAAAGTGAAAGTGAAGTCTCCCAGTTGCGCCCGACTCTTAGCGATCCCATGGACTGCAGCCTACCAGGTTCCTCCGTCCATGGGATTTTCCAGGCAAGAGTACTGGAGTGGGGTGCCATTGCCTTCTCCAATTATTTATACTATATAAATATATATACTATAGTGTTATAATTGTGAAATTTGAAAAATATTTAAAGAACAGTAGTGGCCCAGAGGACAATAATAAACAGTCCAGGATGGGAGGTGTCAAATCAAATTTAAGGAAACAAAGGAACTGAATCTAGATCTTAAAGAATGAATTTAACTATGTCAGGAAGACATGGGTGGAGGAAGAGGAAAAGCACAAACTTCAGGACTAGAATACCTGGATTTGAATCCTGGTTCTACCCTGATACACAGTGTCTGAGTGACATTCTTGAATTAGTCAATTGTTCTGTGTTTCAGCTCTCTTACTTCTACAAAATGCATATAATAGTATTTACTTTGTATGCAAATAGTATTTGCTTTAGCATTGAATGAGTTAATCTACACAAACTACTTAGAACTGCATTAGCTTTATTGTAGAGATATGTGAAATATCAGAATGTATTTTAGGACCTACAAATATTCTCTGTCCTTGAGTGCAGAGAAATGAGACTGTTAGAGTGAGTGGGGATCAAATAATGAACAAGGAGTTTGAACTCTGTAGGGAAAGGAGAGCCAATGAAATCCTTAAGGCAGAGAAGTGATGTAGTACAGTGTCAGATCAGATCAGAGATCAGTCGCTCAGTCGTGTCCGACTCTTTGCGACCCCAGTAGTACTGTGTGCCTATCAGCAAAACAATTTTAGTGGCAATGGAGAAAATGAATCACTAGAAGAAAAGAGATTTCAGATGGAGATAATAGTTCACAAGCAAATTGTTGCCATGATTATATATTAATAGAACTCAGGCAGAATTTGACTATGGTTTCTATGTTTTTAATAAAAAGCTTAAAAAGTTTGAAATTGATATTACCAAAAGAAAAGGCAGGGGGAGGGGAGAAACAACATAAGAAACAGATAGATTAGTGCTGTTTATAGTCTTACTTTCCTATTAGAATATCCCCTTATCTTTAAAGTCCTATTTGCATCTCAGCTC
Source organism: Tragelaphus eurycerus (assembly GCA_935064755.1). Classification (NCBI taxonomy): domain Eukaryota; kingdom Metazoa; phylum Chordata; class Mammalia; order Artiodactyla; family Bovidae; genus Tragelaphus; species Tragelaphus eurycerus. The sequence continues at coordinate 38,420,856 of CAKXYN010000012.1, forward strand.
CCTGAGGTCTCCATTCCAGGCTTAGGGCTAAGGCTGTACCTCATTTAAATCTCCAGATAACGGAGCAAAGCTGTAGATCCACATATACAAAGAAACTAACAACAAACGGCTTTTGATTAATTCGTATCAGGAAGGTTGTAGAGGGCAAGTTGTGCTGAAGGGAGACTGAAATGCTTTCTGGAAGGGAAAATGAGACAGCACAGGCAGGGAAAGAAAGTGGAATTTTAATAATATAAAAAAATTTAATACATTTAATAAACTTTTTAAAATGAAACAAAATTCTAGCTTCACTAGAATCAGAGAATGTGGTAGGGGCTCATAGGAATAAATATGAGCATAATTTAAATGAGAGATGAAAGTGCCAGTGTAATATTTTTCTTTTCCTAGTTCAAGGACAGACAAAACACCTCTTGTGTTTTGATTTTAGTTTTTGATTTTGTATATATTTGCATATTCATCAATCTACCTCATCTGAATTAATTTTTGTAATTTTTTAATAAAATTAAAAACATTTCACTGCATACTTCTTCAGGACTTTTAAAACTCAGATATATTTATAGGAAAAGCAATCCATATTTTTCTAATTTATCTCTACTGCAACTATTAGCAGAGGTTTGAGCCATTTCATATGTAAAATACATGTAAACTCTTTTCTTAAAACATGGAATCTCCTCAAACCTAACAAATATGAACATTGACTCAAGTACTCCAGACTTTTCAAACGTAAATAACATTTCTAGTCTATATTAAAGATTAACTGCATACTTTCTCTAAAAGAAATTCTACACCAGGGAAATGTAGAAAGGAAAATCTCTGGTTAGTACTAACGGGCGGGAGTACTGGATGGTGATGTATCTCTGAACTACAAGTTATAATATACCAGCTGCCTGATCTGCTATATGGTTTTTCATGCTAAGGCTGGGTAGTGGAAAATGTTAAGGAGAAATTTTCCATTCATCTCACATACTTCACTGCTTAGAAATATGAACCACCTGTAACAGGAGCCCCAGGGGATTAACAAAAGTCGTGCAGATTACCCATTAATGGCTCAGACCCCCTTCTGTTTGAAATTCAGCCTTTTTCCCCCTCTGAACATTTCATGATCTCCTCCACTAATTATTTGGAATTTGTTTGTAATAAATGCCTTATGTTCCCCTACCCAGGCATGCTTGTTCGCTAACATTTCACATTTTCTGTTGAGATGTGAGCACCACAATAGAATTCCAAATGAAGAAAAGATAAACTTTTGGTTGAGTTCTGTTTGTTTTAGAAAAGCAGAGGATATAAAAGTGTTTATTTGGGCTGGACTGACTGGTCCAGTCATTGCATTTTCTCCAGTGATTCTTTCATTTTCCACTTCACTAAAGACAGGAAACACATTTTTTAATTCTTGGGGAGACTCTAAATTGTCATTGGACTAAGGGTACAAAGTTTTAAATAATTTGTTTAAAGATGCCATTCTATTGTTTATTTAGTCAACACACATGGATATTTGGATCCAGGACTTCAATAAAGTTATTGAACCTTTGGGCCATAGCAATATATCAGCACTTTCAGAGAGACCTACCATCACTGGGGTGTTTCTAAGAAATACCTAAACTCTATATCTGTTATGTTTAAGTGTATCAAATGTATGTCATGTTCAGGAAATAATTTTTATAAGATGCATTTAAGTTCCTACTAATAAATAGGTAAAAGATCATTTTGGTCACTGCTCTATCAGCTTCTAGACCAGTGCTTCTCAACTGGGGCGATTTAGCAATGCTGGCAATGACCAGCACAGCTTTGCTTTTCACAGATGGTGTGGGTAGAGGCCAGGGACTCTGCTAAACATCCTACAGAGCATAGGAAAGCCCCCTACAACAAAAATTATCTGGGCCCAAATAGTAGTGCTGAGATTAAGGATAGCTGATCTAGATAGTGTCACTTACTTTCTGAACTTCCATCATTTGTGAGAAGAGATTAAGCAAATTCTTTCTAACCTATGCATGCTACATAAATGCATGTGGTTTTCTTATGTTAGGAGTTATGGACCATTAACTATATTAACAATCCCTCAACATCTTTTAAGAAGCATAACTTCTGAGACCTCAGATACTCAGAGAGCCGTCTAATGGATGGATACTGCAATGATGTTTTCAGAATGGTCTGTAGAAGAAAAGCTTACCCCTTAACTGAATGCAGGAGAGTTTTTTTAAGTGACATTGAGGAAACATGTTTGGTGGATATTGTAGTTGGTACCCATTAAATTCTGGTTCATATATCTAAGAGGTGAGGTATTGGAGGGATTACTGCATGTTTATTGAAGTGGCCAATAATTAAAATAGTAATAGTTTTGGGGAAGTAGCGGTGAATCAGGAACTAAAAACCATTGAGAAATGCAATGACCAATCCAGGCCTTACTGGATGACAAAAATATCAAGAGACAATAGTATGATAATCATTATTATACTTTGTACATTATAAAGATGTTTTTATAATCACTTTAGGGGACATGTAAGTTTAAAAAAAATTTTTTTTTGTTTTGTACCCAATTATGTTTTAAAATCGGGGAAGGCAATGGCACCCCACCCCAGTACTCTTGCCTGGAAAATCCCGTGGACGGAGGAACCTGGTAGGCTTGTCCATGGGGTCGCTAAGAGTCGGACACGACTGAGCTACTTCACTTTTACTTTTCTCTTTCATGCATTGGAGAAGGAAATGGCAACCCACTCCAGTGTTCTTGCCTGGAGAATCCCAGGGACAGAGGAGCCTGGTGGGCTGCCGTCTATGGGGTCGCACAGAGTCGGACACGACTGAAGCGACTTAGCAGCAGCAGCAGCATGTTTTAAAATAAAGTGAAGTCGCTCAGAGGTGTCCAACTCTTAGCGACCCCATGGACTGTAGCCTGTCAGGCTCCTCTGTCCATGGGGTTTTCCAGGCAAGAATACTGGAGTGGGTTGCCATTACATTATGTATTAATATTATGACAATAAAGAAAAGACTTTTACTTTATTAATAATGCACCCCTATCTAACCCAAGGGAAGTAAGCTTCTTTTTTCAATTCTATTCATTAGAGAAATAAAATATGACCTTGTCTGACTCCCAGGCAAACAACTTAATTTCACACTGATATTGCTCAAATTTTATTTTTGTAGAGTCACTTAAACTTCCCCACAGAAATTCTTTAACTATAGATCTCCTTGGAACATATGCTGATTTTGCCCATGGAATGCACCTTCCTTTGCATTGATGTCACCAATTTCTTTATTGGGGGCAATACCCTCTACCACTCTTTGTGGCTCTGAGAAGCTGCCAATCACAGTAAGCAGTATGCTCGCCTAAAGGGTGAATATTGTGACCCAGGAGTGGCCACTGTTATTCCCAAAAGTTAGGTACCTGACACAAAAAACTTAAGCAGAAATTTTCTCTGAATTTTTTTTTTTTTTTTTTTGGTGGGGAGTAGTATCCACATACAAAATAGCTGTCTTTCAGGAAAAAGAGAAACAAATACCTCCCTCAGCACCACTACTCTGTGATGGAAGCCTTTCTGAGGAAGGACAAAATAAGATCAAAGCCAAAGAGCACATCTCTTGTGAGATGAGATGAGAATGAGCTTTGGTAGCTTTTATCATTTAAGAAAAGTCCCATGTCACGTAATTTGTCAAATCTATGACCATAGACTTGGTCATAATATTCCCCTTTTAACCTGTTAATGTCTGTAAGAACTAAAATGTTTTTCATCCTCTCATATCAGTACTTTGGTATTCTCTTTCTCTCTTTTTTTCTGATTAGTTTGGCTTAAGATTCATCAGATTTATTGATCGTCTCAAAGAACCACATTTTGATCTCATTGATTTTTTTCTATTGGTTTACTGTGTTTTAAATTTTATGTACTGACATTTGTTATTATCTTTATTATTTACTCCTTTCTGCATAATTTAGGTTAAATTTTCTCTTGTTTTCCAGTTTGTTATTGACTTTGTAGATATTTGTTATGTATTTCTAATTTAATTAAATGGTAGTCAGAGGCTACAGTTTATATGACATAAACTTTTAAAATCTATTAAGACATGTTATAGCTCATAATACGGTTAACTTTGGTAAATGTTCCACTTACACTTGAAAAAAATGTGTGTCCTGCTGTTGTTGGGTAGATTATTCAATAATTGCCATTAAATTAGTAGTATTTTTCAGGTCCTTTCTAACTTTGCTTATTTTCTGTCTCTTTGCTCATCTATTATTGAGAAACAAGCAGTGGAATTTCTCACTATAATTGTAGATTTATCTGGTTCTCCTTTCAGGTTTTTTTTTAACTTCATGTATTTTGAAGATCTCCTATTATGTGCCAAGACATTTAGAATTGTTATGTCCTCTTGATGAAAGACCACTTTAGTACTGTAAAACAACTGTATTTTTAGAAATAAACCTTGCTCAGAAATCTACATTGATTGACATCAACAGAATCATTCGACCTGTTGTTGTGTCCCTAAAATGAGACAAGTTTATTCTTCCATCAGCATTTTTCACTCATTGGTCCTCTGGCTGAAAGATTCTTCCCCAGGCGATTAACATAATTGCTTTCTTCTTGTTGCTGATGTTTAAGCTCAAATGATATCCCCAGAGAGCCTTCCCTTGACCTTAAAATGGAAGGCTTCTTTCCAGTCATCCATTTCCGCCCCTCTTTTAGACTATTTTATTTATTTTTGTGTGTGTGCAGCACTTATCACCAACTGACATATTTATTTTTAATATTTCTATTCTCTCCTTCTCTAGAATGTCAGAGGGTATGTCATAATCACAGCTATGTTTTCACCACTAAAAATAGTACCCGGTAAATAGTAGGCACTTGATAATTACTCATTGAATAAATATATGAAGGAACAAAGGAAGAAAGGAAGGCAGAAATCAATTTGAAAAATCTACTATGTATCAGATACTATTAGAGGTCCTGGAGAATGCAACATGAATAATACAAGCTGTGTATTTGTCATCTCTCACTAGGTGACAAATCTTTTGAAAATGGAAATGAAATGTAAGTGCTATATTGGAGGTATTAGAGAGGGAACAAATATGTATAACATTGTATATGTGGTAGGACGGAGATCAGAGAAATCTTCATAGAGAAGGTGAAAACTGAGTTACATCTTGGGGTATTTATGTAGTTTTGCTTAGAGGGAAGGGCAGTCCAGAAAATACAGTAGGCAAATGTTGGGAGACAAACATATTTAGACTAGAATTTAAACAATGAAATATATATTTGGGAAAAAAATGTTCAAATTTTCCCCTAAAATTTTTCTAATGAAAATAAAATTACTTTATCAGCATACATTCTTAGATATAAATAAGGAAGTAAGTAACATGTAGAAGTTTAACAAATAATTTTCTATAAAATTTTGTCTAAGATTTAGGCATATTTATATATATTTAAGCCATTTGGTATACAATAGTCATAGCTTTCTTAATTTTTGGAGTTATAGAACATGATTTTATTAATTGTGACAATTTTTAAAATTATTTTAAAGAGAAAAAACTCTTGAGAGCTATTGTCATTGATATTAATATCTGTTAAATTATTACACAATCTTAGCTTTATAGATCAATTTGTGTAATTTATTGAAGAAAGATTTTAAATATTGGTTTATAAAAAAATAAAGCAACTTCCCCCTCCTTCATTTTTACTGCTACCCTTCACTGCACTTGCATTTATTTTTTCTAATGTGTGTGCCAGAAATAATACATCCTGAAATTGAAAAATACTGTCAGGATGTGTGAAAGTACATTCTTTCTCAATGTGGTTTTATTTTCATTTGTATCCCTGAGTCATTGGTATGAAATGTGCTCTTCCTTCTTTTTTTTTTTTTTAAATTATGCTCCACTCATTTTTTTTCTTTCCCCTTCTTTCTAATCTAAGGTGCTACATATATGGCTAATAAAGTGCTTTTTGTTTTTTTTTTTTTTAGGAGAAAGACTTTTTATTTTAGTTTCTTATGAAATCAGAAAATGGTTTTCATTAATTTAACTAGCAATTTCCTAAGACTCTACTGTTGCTGCTGCTTAGTCACTTCAGTTGTGTTGGACTCTGTGCGGCCCTATGGATTGTGGCCCACCAGGCTCCTCTGTCCATGGGGATTCTCCAGGCAAGAATACTGGAGTGGGTTGCCATGCCCTCCTTTAGAGGATCTTCCCAACCCAGCGACTGAACCCAGGTCTCTCGCATTGCAGGCACATTCTTTACCATCTGAGCCACCAGGGAAGCCCAAGGACACCGGAGTGGGTAACCTATCCCTTCTCCAGGGGCTCTTCCCAGCCCAGGAATTGAAGCGGGGTCTCCTGCATTTCAGGTGGATTCTTTACCAGCTGAGCTACCAGGGAAGCCCACTGATAGAAGAGACTACTATCAGCTAGATTGGGGGAAACACAGTAGTGAAAAATACAATAGAATTCTCTGCCATTATGGAGTTTATACTTAAGAGGGAATAACTGTTTTTATAAACATATATCAATAAATACAAAAATTATAAGTAAGTACATGAGAATTGAATAAAATAATACAGATCAAAATAACAAAGATCAACTGGGAAGAGAAAAATAGGGAAATGAGAGAAGACTCCTGAAAAGGAGATATTTAGGCTGAGTCCATGATATAAGATAGAACCAGCTGCAAAAGAATATGCTAGGAAAACTTTCTAGGATGAAGATGTAAACTTGTTAATATGTAAGGAATGTCAAACAGATTCAGTTTGGACACAATATGAGAAATGGAAAACAGTATAGCAATGGGTTGAGAGATAATCAGAAGCCTAATTTTGTTTAGGGACATATAGACCCATAAAAATATGTTTAAAATTTTTTTCTAATTCAATTAAAGGCCTTTGGAATGTGTTTAAGGAGCAGAATGACATAATCTGATTTAGGATTAAAAGATTATTTTGGTTGTTCTGTACAGAATTGGTTATAAGTGGACAATAATGCAACAGACAGGCTATGTGGAAATTATTGCAGGATCCAGGGAAGAGCTGATGGTACTCTGGGATCAGAATAGTATGTGGAGATGAAAGGAGAAATTGAATTTGTGATTTTGTAGGAGGGACTGGCAGAACTTACTGCTGATGGATGAGACACGAGGACTAAGACAAAGAACACAGCAAAGTATAGACTTGGCATTGTATCAGCGAATCAGTGGCGCCTTAGGTTGGAAGCCTAGTCTTGACACTTGCTAGCTGTGAAATCACTGGTAAGTATTTCACTCTTCTGAGATTGTTTTCTCAACTTTAAAATCAGGATAACTTAGCAAGAAACTGTGGTTTTTGGTTGAATTATTAAAAGTGAACTTGTGTAAGGAAAAAAATAAAATCAGGATAATAATGTCTAGAATTAATAGTATTCAAAAAAGGTAAATTTTACACCATGCCTAGTAGAGCGCCTCAAATTCAATAGATATTTAATACATACAATATCTTCGTCTACGTGTGCTCAGTAGCTTAGTCGTGTCCTACTCTTTGAGATCCTATGGACTGCAGTCTGCCAGGCTCCTCTGTCCATGGGATTCTCCAGACAAGAATGCTGGAGTGGGTTGCCATTTCCTTCTCCAGGGATCTTTCTGACTCAGAGATCAGACAATGTCTCCTGCCCTGGCAGGCAGATTATTTATCATTGACCCTCCTGGGAAGCCCTACATAATACCTTCAAGGACTAATGAATATTTTAAAGAAAACTACAACTTACTACATAGTGCATTGTGACTTCTGCAAGGCGTTTAATAAAATCTCTCCTGATAATTGATGAAAGAGTGAAAATTTCCTGAACTTGGTGATAATACTTACACATAGTCATATCTGATTGACTGTATCAAACAAACTTTGATGACTGGCCTGCTGCCATCTGGAATGTTATAGATGACACAATAAAAAGTTTATAAGAGAGATGTTGGAATCAGGACTCAAAAATATCCTCCACAAGCTTACATGGGCCAGAAAAAAACAAGAAGAAATTTAAAAGGTAGAAATATGAAGTTCTACATTTCTGCTTAAAAAAAAATTAACCTCACACATACAGGATTAGCAGCAATTCATATGAAAGGATTTGGCAGTTAGAGTTGACTGCAAGGTCAGAATGAACTTGCAGCATGATTTAGCTGCTAAAATAGTAAAGACAACTTTAAGCTTCATTAATAATAGCCCAGTGTCAAGGACAAGAGAAGAGACAGTTCTATAGTGCTCTGTTTTGATCAAAGCCATTTGGATCATGTCCATTTTTTGAGGCCATGATTTATTCTTTTATTATTGAGTAGCTACAATGTATCATTTAAGACTGAGATTGTAGGAATACAAAATTATATCAAGTAGAGATCCTCCTTTCAAGGTTGTCACAGTGGTGTAAGGGAAAACACATATGTGTAAATAACTAACATACGAAGGAGAAAGAGATAAATGACTTAAGGAAGATAGCAATAAAAAACAATGCAGATGTTTGGGATAGATATCTGTCACTGTCAATTGCAGAAATCAAAGAAGCTGGATTATATTTTGCAGACAGTGGGGCAGCCATTGGAAATGTTTGTATTGTAGAATGATATAATCAAAGTTGTGTTTCAAGAAAGAAAGAAAAAAGAAGAAAGAGAAACAATTTACCCAGCAATTGACACATTAGTCCATATGATTCTCACAGTGTGTGGTTGGAAAATTTAGCCAGTTGAGGTTGAACCAGGAAAAACTGATAGTAATTTCAAGGAGACAGCTTTTAATTTAATATAATGAATTTCTATCCATCATGATGTCTAAGACAAAAGAACTGGTGATAAGCAAGTCACTAACCCTTTCCCTGGAAGAGTTCAAGTAAAGAATGGATGGCCATATCTCAAGCCCAGCATGAGTTGATGCAGACCTTGGGATTTCCTTCTAGTCCTAGAGATTGTGGAAATCTGTGTTTTCATGGCATGTCAACACTGACTACTTAATATGGTGAACAAAATTATTTCTGTATTATTTTAGCTTCCTACATGTTCTTTCTATTGTCCAAAGCTACCATTACACATTTTTAAACCTTAACGCTATTTTTTATTACAAGATCATGTTAAGGAGTTTTTCTAACTACTTTTATGACATTGTTTTAATTCATTATTCACTACATGCTTTGATCAACTAGCATTGATTTTAATTTTAGTCCTAATAGGAGCTCTTACCAAACTTAAAATGAGCTCCAGAATATTCATTCTAAAATATAGAACTATAAGATAAAACTTATTAACCACAAGTATATGTGTTTGGCATTATCAGATAATAAAACCAATGTGATTAATCTATTTTGTATGTTCCTTCTATGTTAAACAAATACATAGCAATAGAAGAATAGGAATGGCAATTTGACTTTCTAGTTGATGTCTTTAATTTCAAGGACAATGATGAAATATACTGGGAGATTGTATCATCCGTTATTATCCTGATTTCTTAACATTTTTACAAAATAATGTTTTTTCAAGTTTGTGTTTATTTTAGTGTTCACTCTTAATATTGTCCATAAAATACCAAAACATAAGCCTGCATCTACCACTTTTCCACTGGAGAAAGTAAAAAAAAATCAATCACCACGTTGTCACAGGCAAGGAAACATCCAGGAAACAACAGGAAAGGGGACCGCAGCACAGACCTGTAGTGATAAATTACACCACAGCCAGTGCATGCAACTAAATCAACACTGGTCTGATTAATGGCTTATCCGGATAGCATTGCAGGATGAAAAAGAAATCTTTTCAGGTTTTCATTAGGGAGTGTTTTTGGTCAATCCAGAGGTACAGGGAGAGGAAAAACATGTATAAGAAGTTTTTTTCTTTAAAATATTTGTTAACAGAAAACTTTGAGAAAATTAGGCTTCTATTTGTGCTTTATTTATAAAGCATCTGTTTTTAAAATGCCAGTGTAAGTAAAATTTGTGTTGTCTTCCAGAATTATACAGTACCAGAAAACATAATTCAGCTAGAAAAAGCAAAAGTGTGACCGACACTTGTGATATTTAAAGACATCTTTTACTGACAAAAATTGGGATCAGATTATGTTATATAACAAAAAATGTTAACATAAATTGAATTATTAGCAATTCCATGCTTATAAAAATAACTCCCAGTTTGATATTTTTAGTTAAAAAATCTTCATGTTTTTCAAAATTTGAGTTTTAACATAGTGTCCCAATTAGCCCTCCTTTTCAGCAACATGACTGCCAATCCCTAATGGTAAAACTATGTTTCCTTGTTTTCGATGACCTTGATTGTTCTGAGAAGTGTTGAACCATTTTTAGAAGGTCTCTCAATTGAGATCTGTCTATTTTCTCCATAGATAGACTGGGATTACAAGGAAGAACAAAGAAGCAAAATACAATTTTCACCACGTCATATCAAGGGTTTATGCTCTCCACATGACCTACCACCTTTGATGTTAACCCTGATTATATAGCTAACATAGAGTTTGTGAAGTTTCTTTACTATAAAGTAGGTTTTTCTCTTTTTTCAAACTCTTTTGAAAAAAAGTACAACCCACACTTAAAGGAGCGAGGAGTCATGCCTTCTTTACTAAAATCTAAAAAAAAAAAAAAAAAATCATCTTAAAATTTAATCACAGATTTCCTAGGAAAGCTGCAGTAACATAATGGTAGCACCTCAGCACACAATCACCTTTGACACAGAGTTAACAACACGTCAGTGAATGCTGTCATATTTGGGTACTGTCCCAGCTCCCACCCACATGGCTGCTAAGAACAGCTGTGACCCCAGGATCTGGGTCCAGACAGACATGAATGTGCTGAATGAGTCTATTAAGCAGAATAGATGCCAGAACCGTATAACTCAATAGTTACTCTTCCTTGTCTTTAGTTATTTCCTTTTGCTTAGTTTGCTAAAATTTCCCTTACTTTTCAACTAATTTCTGGTCACCCTGTCCCTTTCCACTATTCTTTTCTTACTGTGCCTTATTTCATCATCCTATTCCCAAGTCTCCTTTTTGTTGTTGTTTTTGTTTAGTCACTAAGTCATGTCAGACTCTTTGAAACTCCCGTGAACCATAGCCAGGCTCCTCTGTCCATGAGATTTCCCAGGCAAGAATACCAGATTGGGTTGCATTTCCTTATTCAGGGTGGTCTTCCTGACCCAGGGTTCGAACCCGAGTGTCTAGTGTCTCCTGCTTGAAAGGAGGATTCTTTGCCACAGAGTCACCTGGGAAGCCCCAGTCTCCTTTTACAGGTCACTTAGATGGAGAGACAGTGGAAACAGTGTCAGACTTTATTTTTTGGGGCTCCAAAATCACTGCAGATGGTGACTGCAGCCATGAAATTAAAAAATGTTTACTCCTTGGAAGGAAAGTTATGACCAACCTAGACAGCATATTCAAAAGCAGAGACATTACTTTGCCAACAAAGGTTCATCTAGTCAAGGCTATGGTTTTTCCAGTGGTCATGTATGGATGTGAGAGTTGGACTGTGAAGAAGGCTGAGCGCTGAAAAATTGATGCTTTTGAACTGTGGTGTTGGAGAAGACTCTTGAGAGTCCCTTGGACTGCAAGGAGATCCAACCAGTCCATTCTGAAGGAGATCAGCCCTGGGATTTCTTTGGAAGGAATGATGCTAAAGCTGAAAGTCCAGGACTTTGGCCACCTCATGCAAAGAGCTGACTCATTGGAAAAGACTCTGATGCTGGGAGGGTTTGGGGGCAGGAGGAGAAGGGGACGACAGAGGATGAGATGGCTGGATGGCATCACTGACTCGATGGACGTGAGTCTGAGTGAACTCCAGGAGTTGGTGATGGACAGGGAGGCCTGGCATGCTGGATTCATGGGGTTGCAAAGAGTTGGACACGACTGAGTGACTGAACTGAACTGTAATGATTTAGCAAATAATCTAATCAGATAAACCTTAAGCAATATCATGATAATTGTTTCCTACTTCCACAGCTTGCTGGACACCCCTATGCCTCATGTGCTGAAAGCAAAGATTAAAACAGCAGTTATTTCCATGGTGACACCATTACCAATTAATTTTAGACAATGCACATTTTATATAATAAAGCCTTGATAACCTAGGCTTTTTGTTTTTTCTTTCAAAAGTATGTGCTGAATTATACTAACCTCTTGCTCTAAACCAGATGCTGAATACCAAAAGAAATCGTCCCTGACATGGAGGAACTTGCAAAACCAGTAGCCGAGCAGTTAACTATCCACATGGTATAACTGCAAGTTACCACTGACAGATAGTTTCTCAGGCTTTATTCTGAAATTCCAGGCATGACCAAAACTCTTTTTTGTAAGTGTTATGCAAAAAAGTAACCTAATACTAACAATGAGAGGATCACAAATTAAATAATAACATATCTTCTTAAAAAATTTGATTGACAATGATTTAAAGATTGGAAACACAGTGTTGTTAGGGTGTGGTTCTGCAATGAACTGATGGCTTACATTATTTGTTTTTAATTAATTTGTTCAGCTCCTTTATTCTTTTGTGGGAGATCTTTATTTGATTTATAGTTCTTTTATCTATTATAGATTTCAGATGTTTTCTGATGTTTACTTGTCTTTTTTAACATACCTATAATATTTTTCTATTGAAAGAATTTCAATTTTATATGGCCAAATTTATTAATACTTTCCTACACAATTCTACTTCTCATATTATTTTAACCTTCTTACCAAAATATTAAGTAGAAACTATTATAGTTCATGTATAAAATATATACAAACTATATAAACAATCTAATCATAATTCTATAAAAATAAACAGATGGCAATTATATTTCCCAAATTTTCCAAACTTTCTTTAGTTAATGTATATTATTCTTATAATCAGTATAAGCTACAACTGTAACATCTTTTTAACATACTGATGTATCTCAAAGAGAAAATGCAGGAGCCCCTAGCACTGACTGTCATTTCAGCTAGAAAAGACCAATATCCTTAGAAACAGAACTTAGGGTAGATGAATTGTAAGCAAACGACAGAAGAAAGTCCAATTTTCCTTTTGGGGCAGACGTCTCTCCTCTGCCAAGACTGGTAAGGCTGATATACAGTGGGGACATAAGAGAAAGGACATTGAACAGCTGGGAGGTAAAAAGAACCAAAAAGGAAAAATGAAATGTGTAGTAAATGCCACATCACTTCCTTTATTCATATTTGAATGAAGGCCCTCTTTTAGTTAGTAACTGAAATCTGTAAATAATTTGGGAAAGGCAATAGGGATTTGAAGGTTATTATCTTTTTTCTTAACAGACACTAAATGCCTCTGAGTCTCTAAAATGCAGCCTTTTAGACCACAGGGATCAAAGAAAATGTGAACATCTTAAAGCAGTGTCATTCAACAAATGACTGGAACTGAAGCAAAGTGGGAAGAAAACTGCTGCCAGGGTAGAGAAAGGAAAAGATTCAAAAGAACTCTGATCAAGAACATATTGTACCCAGGAGGCTTAGGAATGATCCCCAGACCAAAAGACCGCTACGGTACAAAGCTGTGACCATCCAGCAAGCCAGGTCACTGTGGCGGTGGAGAGTCTGGCATTAGGAGTACGTGGGCTCTGAAACCAGCCTCAGCTTTCCCCTTATTTACTCACTGTACAACTTTCATCAAGCCCTTTACCTTCTCCAAGCCACACTGTTCTCGTTTGTAAACTGTGGATAATACCAGGGCTAGCACATAGGATGGATGGCTGTAAGCAAGGCTAGAGACGATGCCTTAAGGAGTGCGCACAGCTCTTGCCTATCTGCAGGCACACAGACCAACCAGTGCTGAGGCCCAGTGGGTGCTCAGTAAACTATTGAATGAACGAACGGAAAGCAGCCAACGATTAGCTAAGATGAGTTACTGTTTTAGGAAGGAAAGTAGCAGGTAAATGCACAGACATATGTGTTACATTTGCTACGCAGAAGGACTACTATTCTGAGGGAGTGTGGTACAGGAGATTGTAATGGAAGAGCTAGCATTTGACAGGCCTTTGATGAATGGGATAAATTTTAACAGATAAAGAATAAGAGAAGAGATGAAAAAACTAGGGTGAGTAGAAACATTTGGATGAGGCTATGTTTCTTACTCAAGCAAATAGAGAATGGCAGGGGAGAAGGCGGGGAATGTAGGAAAAGTTGGGTAGAGCACAGGGAGCTAATCAGAATAAATAATACTCTATTATTTAAAGTCAGATGGTGAATTCACAAGGGTTTTATCATCATCAAAAATTATGCTTCATAAATTACACATATGACATGTATATTTCTTTGTGCGTCTCAAACATTAAACAATGTATTTTAAGTGGGCAAGGGCTGGAAAGGAAGGATTGGCATGTCAAATTGCCAAGTGAAGGGAAGGTGCCTACATTTCTGTTTAATGGAAAAAACTTTTTATCCCACGTTTCTGGCTATCTCTTCTATTTTTGCAACTGTCCTTGTAGGGCTTAATAATACAAAATATTTTCAAATAAATCATTAATAAAGCTGTAGAAAAATGGTATTGTTACATTTGCTATACTTTCCTTCATCTCAGAAACTTGAGACTACTTCTTAACTAATCCTTTACCATATTTCTTAATCGCTTCATCACATGACTGCGTCTGAGATCTAGCTCACAACTAAACTGACCAAAAGTGAATGAAGTGTACAATAACCTCTACTGTTGTACTGCTATTTGACTGACATAATGCATTTTTGCAGAGAAGCTGACATAAACTCACCAGCCTGTTTATCAGCATTTTCTTTTGACATTTTAACATTTTAATGAATTAAAATAGGATGCATAATGATGAATAGGGCTTCCTAGGTGGCGCTAGTGGTAAAGAGCCCACCTGCCAAAACAGAGGTTGGGAAGATCCCCTGGAGGAGGGCATGGCAACCCACTTTAATAATGTTGCTTGGAGAATCCCATGGACAGAGGAGCCTGGTGGGTTACAGTCCATCGGGTTGAAAAGAGTCAGACACAACTGAAGAGACTTAGCACACACAGCATGATGATGAATAACCTTTAATTTCAAAATACTTTTGCATAGAGTTACTCCATGAGAACTTTGCTCAAGATGGAATGAGGGCTCCACTGGCCCCAAGGGCAAAGTTGGAGGGTGGCTAAATTGGGTTGGGGGCCTGGGCATGAGGAGAGATGAAGGAAGTCAACATGGTGGAAGGTCATGCTGAGATCAGCAGCTCTGGATAAAAGTGAAGAGAAAAACTGTGGAGTGGGACTGGGGCCAATGTTTGGGGAGGGGAAGGAAGAGCACTGGAGAGGCGGTTTCAGGAAAGGCCAGAAGAATTTTAAACAAAAAACAGATTCACACTTAAGCAAAATGTGACCATTTGTACCCCAACTAACTAAGGGAAACTTGGATGTGGAGAGCTGATACAGATCTGATCATCCTAAGTGCCTGAAAATTCACTGCAATTTGATACTAGAGACATTAGAGCCTGGCTGTTAAAATATAACAATAATATCAGTAAAAGTGCTAGTAGAGATCATTTATTGAGATTCTTCTGTGAGCCAAGACTATACTAATTTCATTACATAGATGAGCTCCTTTCTTCTTCCAACAACCTGTGAGGTGGGTATGCTTATCCCCACTTTGTAGATGAAGATAACAAAATCCAGAAGAGTTAAGTAACTTGCTCAAATTCAAAATTCACAGGTCCTCAGGGACGGAGAAGGCAACAGTAACCCACTCCAGTACTCTCGCCTGGAAAATCCCATGGACGGAGGAGCCTGGTAGGCTGCAATCTATGGGGTCGTGAAGAGTCAGACACAACTGAGTGACTTCACTTTCACTTTTCACTTTCATGCATTGGAGAAGGAAATGGCAACCCACTCCAGTGTTCTTGCCTGGAGAATCCCAGGGACGGCAGAGCCTGGTGGGCTGCCGTCTAGGGAGTCGCACAGAGTTGGACACGACTGACGTGACTTAGCAGCAGCAGTAGCAGCAGGGAAGGTGGAAGCTGCCAGAGACTTCAGAGTTTTCTGTATATATTCAGGGCACTCCCCACCACATTGTATCACTTTTACAGAGTTGTCTTCATAATTTTGGCTTGTGTAACTCTTAAAAGTGACATCAGAGTACATCATGAGAAATGCTGGGCTGGAGGAAGCACGAGCTGAAATCAAGATTGCCAGGAGAAATATCAATAACCTCAGATATGCAGATGACACCACATTTATGGCAGAAAGTGAAGAACTAAAGAGCCTCTTGATGAAAGTGAAAGAGGAGAGTGAAAAAGTTGGCTTCAAGCTCAACATTTAGAAAACTAAGATCATGGCATCTGGTCCCATCACTTCATGGGAAATAGATGGGGAAACAGTGGAAACAGTGGCTGACTTTATTTTGGGGGGCTCCAAATCACTGCAAATGGTGACTGCAGCCATGAAATTAAAAGATGCTTACTCCTTGGAAGGAAAGTTATGACCAACCTAGATAGCACATTAAAAAGCAGATACATTACTTTGTCAACAAAGGTCCGTCTAGTTAAGGCTATGGTTTTTCCAATAGTCATGTTTGGATGTGAGAGTTGGACTATAAAGAAAGCTGAGTGCCAAAGAATTGAGGCTTTTGAGCTGTGGTGTTGGAGAAGACTCTTGAGAGTCCCTTGGACTACAAGGAGATCCAACCAGTCCATCCTAAAGGAGATCAGTTCTGTGTGTTCATTTGAAGGACTGAGGTTGAAGCTGAAACTCCAATACTTTGGCCACCTGATGCGAAGAGCTGACTCATTGGCAAAGACACTGATGCTGGGAAAGATTGAGGCTAGGAGGAGAAGGGGACGACGGAGGATGAGATGGTTGGATGGCATCACTGACTCAGTGGACAAGGGTTTGGGTGAACTCTGGGAGTTGGTGATGGCCAGGGAGACCTGGCGTGCTGTGTGGTTCATGAATGAGTGACTGAACTGAACTGAACTTTTAAAAGAATTCTGAAAACACTTCTCTTCCCTGACACATTTATGTTAACATCTGTATTTTTTTCAAAGTTTAAATAGCTATAAATGTGGTAATTTCTGATGCAGTTTAAAAATAGACATTTAAAAGTATACTTTTATCATTTTAATCTATCCAATGTAACATATATTATAGTGTTTTAACACCAATCATTATTCATTTTAAAAGAAATGAGCACTTTTTTTAAGTTACTATTTTGACTTTTTCCCTTTCTCTCTTTGAATTTATATTTCCATTCCACTTTCCCTCACATAATTTTATTCTTGTCATATTTCTTTATGCTTAAAATTACTCTTTGCTACAACAAAATCATATGCATATATGCATATCTTTCAATTACTTTAAGTTAAAAAGCTAGCACAGCTCTTTTCAGATGTATTTTTTCAAATATTATTGGTGTACAACTGATCAAAACAATATAAGTATAATCCATGTCTTTTCTCTTTTTTTGGCTGCAGCTTGTGGGATCTTAGTTCCCTCATCAGGGATTGTTCCTGGGTCCACTACAGTGAAAGCCCACATCGTAACTACTGGACTGTCAGGGAATTCCTATGTTGATAGTTATTACAACAAAAGTACAATTTTATGAAGAATATATTGTTTGATAGTAATATGGATGGAGTTTTATTCCAAGTGGTTGATGCATCCATGAATAAATAATTCTTGTTGCTAGAGTGAGTAAGGATTCAGTAAAAACAGCAAAAAGAGAAAATATTTCACCACTTTAGGGTGTGACTTGCCAAAGGTGTTTTAGTCATTGTTTTTAAGTCTTATATAATACAGATCACATTAAATTAATCAAAATCTAATATGAATTAATAAAGATGAAAAAATGATGAGGAGTGACAGTGGGCAGAAGACTTTTGCCCATGTTAAGAAAAAATGGTGAAGAAATAGCTTCATCTACAAGTAGAAAATAATACTGAAGATATTATAGAGTGTTATTTTATATTATAATGTTACCATTTATAAATTATTCATTTAACTTATTTTCTTAAACTTGCAGATTTAATAATACTGATTCACCAGTAGATTTGAAACATTTTAACTCTCCTTCCATTCAAAAAATAAAACTGAGACATAGAAGACAACTTGATAAAAAAGAACATTTCCTAGACATTAATATTTAGTACTCTCAACTATCTTTTTGTCATCATGATGTTGCTTTTTTTTCTTTTTTGTACTCTCTGGGACAATATTCCATGACAAGATTAGAGATTAGGATGTTTTTCTTTTTAAAATGGAAGAATGGTAGATGTGAAAGGAAAGCTAGAAAGCAGAACCCATATGACACCCCTAACTAGAAACTGAGTCCCTAAAACTCTCCAGAGCAATGAATCCCTTGGAAAGTCTTCAGCTATTCCAGGAGTACTCATGTCCAAGTTGGAAGGCTGCTGACATATGTTACTAAACATGTTGAAATAGGAGAGTGGAAAGAATACCAACTTTAAAATCAATCAGATGTTGGCTTAAATCCTACTGCTGCTGCTCATAACTTGTGTGATCTTAAACACATCACTTAAACTGTGAGTCTCAGATTTCTAATGGTAAAAGTGAAAATCATAAGTCTGAACACTCAGGATTGTTGAGAGAATAAATAGGACAATATGTGTAAATCCCAAAGTGAAGAGCCTGGAAAAAGCACTCAAGAAATATTAGTTTACTTTTAACAGATTTCTTCACTTCTTAGCAGAGATAATAGTTAATTTATTCCATAGGACCTGTTAAGGATTTAAAAAGGTAATTTCAGATTTGTTTTTCTTCCCTATTAGAATACCAGAAGTTTACATTTATCAAGGAATTTGAATATTTAATTTAATAAATAGAGTGTTTATCATGTGCCAGACACTGTTCTAGGTGCCTGGGTTGCAAAAATCAAAAAGACACAGTTCCCTGATCCAAGTAGCTCACAATCTGGCCACAGAGCTGACCATACTACCCACTGTATTATAATGAGCTAACTAGTTATTACATTTTTGAATATTTTATAGACCTATAAGAGAACAACTTTATTGGAAAGATGAGAAGAGACACTGAATTCTAATGGTGGGTGGTATAGATGGACAGAAGGAAAGTGAAGACAGAGAAAATGGACTACTTAATCAAGAAATTTGAATCAGAATGGAAGAGAATGATGAAATTGGTTGAGCAGAAGTCAGAGTGAAGGGATATGAGAGATGCTAATACATTTATAGATGTAGCAAGAAGGACTGGTATCTGAGACAGAGAATCTACACTGCAGAGGCAAGAGTGAAGGTGAACAATGTGCTGTCTCCACGAGTGGTTGGAAACAGTGATGCTAGAGCTGGAAGAGAGGAAAGGAAAATAAGGAAGGAAGGCAAAAAGGAAAGGTCAAGGTTGGTTATTGGGACTAGATTCCTGATACCAAGTCACAATTGGTGCCTGTCTCTCAATGAAGAGACATCTTGCTTCTGCCACTCTTATGCCAGAACCATCTGCAACATCATCACTCAAAGTGCACTGAGTTTGGAAATGAAACTTTAATGATTAACATAAACAAATGATAAAAACAAGTTAATTATAACAATAAAATTATCCAAGAATTCTTTATATTGATTTTATTCAGACTTTCTCTGCCCAGTACGACCCACAAACCAGGCTCTTACAAGTTACAATACTTGGGATTCCTTTACCTCTAGTAGAAGTACTCATTAATATGTTGCATATTCCTCACCAATTCCTTCTTATGTTTTCTTGTACAACCAGAGTCAAGGATACATGATCCCCAAATCTTAACCCATGTCTTCAAGATTTTTTAGAAGCATAAAAGGTAAACCTATCTAGAGTGAGTGTGTTATAAGGAAAAAGAAAAATACAGCCTCTTTTTAAAGCACATTATGTGCTATTATTCACTAATTCTGTCCTTAATGCAATAAATCTTAAGAAAGTTACTGATACATTATGCATGAGAAATGGCAGGACTGAGGGTGTGTGGTGGAAACAGTGTCAGACTTTATTTTTCTGGGCTCCAAAATCACTGCAGATGGTGACTGCAGCCATGAAATTAAAAGACGCTTACTCCTTGGAAGGAAAGTTATGACCAACCTAGATAGCATATTCAAAAGCAGAGACATCACTTTGCCAACAAAGGTTCGCCTAGTCAAGGCTATGGTCTTTCCTGTGGTCATGTATGGATGTGAGAGCTGGACTGTGAAGAAGGCTGAGCGCCAAAGAATTGATGCTTTTAAACTGTGGTGTTGGAGAAGACTCCTGAGAGTCCCTTGGACTGCAAGGAGATCCAACCAGTCCATTCTGAAGGAGATCAGCCCTGGGATTTCTTTGGAAGGAATGATGCTCAAGCTGAAACTCCAGTACTTTGGCCACCTCATTCGAAGAGTTGACTCATTGGAGAAGACTCTGATGCTGGGAGGGATTGGGGGCAGGAGGAGAAGGGGACGACAGAGGATGAGATGGCTGGATGGCATCACTGACTCGATGAATGTGAGTCTGAGTGACCTCCAAGAGCTGGTGATGGATAGGGAAGCCTGGCGTGCTGCAGTTCATGGGGTCGCAAAGAGTCGGACACGACTGAGAGACTGATCTGATCTGATCTGATGGGAAAAGAAGTTTAAGTTATATGTTTGTAGGCTTAGAATTGTACCATATATCCAGACATTACTTTGTTTTTTCTTCATGAAAAATTCTCTCCAAAGTCTACCAAAAGTAATCATTCTCTAGCTGTTTTCCCTGAATGAAATGTATGCTTGAATCTGAAATAAAAGTTAAACCAGAATTAATATCATCTTAGTCAAGATGAATAGTTTTCAAGTTTGAAAATATTAACAACATGTGATTTAACAATAGTAACTCAAATTACTTCTTTTTAGATGATGATAAGTTTGTTGTTGAATTCTCAATTTGAATGTTATGCATTAGTCAAGTAGCTAAAAGTTAGTTTAGCAGGGGAAATAATATTTTCACTTGTAATAATAAAACAGTGGTTTGATATTAATTACTGATTAGTCTGTAAATACCCTGGGCTACACATTTAATATAAATCATAGTATTTAATCCTCCCAACTATCCTGACTCCCTATTTTATATATGGGAATCGATTCTTGGAAAATAAAGTGATTTGTTTAAAATCAAAGACCTAGTAAATGGCATAGTCGGATTTGGAACTCATGTAGTCTGAATCTAAAATGCAAGCTCCATCACTTAAGAACTATTTTTTTAAATGTCAAGAGTGAAGAATTATATATAGAAGCTCATATATAGAACCTACCAACAATATGCGCCAAAAAGCAAAATAATAGTAATAATGACATGAACGTAGTGGCAACCTCTTGGTGAACTCACAAGACCTATTATATGGCTTGCGTTATAAGGATTCAGTAAAAATGTTCTTAATGTGAGCTGTAAAACACTTTAGGCTGCACACTGCAGCCCAATAGATTAAAATCAGCCAGTTTACGAAGAGCAGCCTTCGATATGATATAGCCCTATTCGGTTTCAGTAAATAAATAGGCCAGGAGGAGATAGTTTCCACCTGTGCAGAGTGGATTTGTTTCCTAGAGCATCATAGTAAAGCCTTTCTGGGGAGCATATAGGGTTTTTCACAAACTTTGAAGGGAAAAGTGAATTGAATGGCAAAAGACTACTCAGAAATCTCCAAGTTTACAAAGAAAGCACTTGATTCACATTTTCATTGATACATGACTTAATATTTACCAAACATTGTGCTTTGGAACCCTGGAAAGAGTTGGTGGAAATGTAAAATGGTATGGGCACTATGGAAAAGAGTCTGGTGGTTCCTCAAAACATTAATAATGGAATTACCATTTCCAGAAATTCTACTTCTGAGTATATACCCCAAAGAACTGCAAACAGGGTCTTGAAGAAATATCTGTATTCTCATGTTCACAGAAGCATTATTCACAGTAGCTAATATGTGGAAGTAATGCAAATGTCAACTGACAGATGACTGGATAAGCAAAATGTGGTATATACTACAGTGGAACATGCTTCAGCCTTAGAAAAGGATGGAGATTCTAGCATAAGACATTACATGGATAGACCTTGAAGACATTATGCTAAGTGAAATAAGCCAGTTATAAGAAGATAAGTACTGTATGATTCCACTCATCTAGAGTAGTCAAAATCATAGAGACAGAAAACTGAATGGTGGTCATTAGGGGTTGGGGGAGGGGAGAGCAGGAATTATTGTTTAATGGCTATAGACTTCGAATTTTTCAAGACGAAAAGAGTTCTAGAGATAGACAGCAGTAATGGTTGCATGATTATATATACTTAATACCACAAAACTATACATGAAGAATGGCTAATATGGTAAATGCTATGTTGTGTATTATACCACAATAAAAAGTCATATACAGATATGTATCTGTAAGGTCATTGAGCATTACTTATAATTGAAATAAAGAGTGCAAATGATTTTAATGGCAAATAATAAGGGTTTGCTTTACCCACTCCAGTATTCTTGCCTGCAAAATCCCATGGACAGAGAAGCTTGGTGGGCTGCAATCCATGGGGTCGCAAAGAATCGGACATAACTGAGCGACTTCACTTTCACTTTCATTTTAGCAAAGTTTACACCTTGTACTTTATATTAAAGCTTAATGCCATGATCCAACCAGTCCATCCTAAAGGGAATCAGTCCTGAATATTCATTGGAAGGACTGATGCTGAAGCTGAAGCTCCAATACTTTGGCCACCTGATGTGAAGAGCTGACTCACTGGAAAAAACCCTGATGCTGGGGAAGACTGAAGGCAGGAGAAGGGGATGACAGAGGATGAGATGGTTGGATGGCATCACCGACTCAATAGACATGGGTTTGAGTAAACTCCAGGAGTTGATGACGGATAGGAGGCCTGGCGTGCTGCTGTCCATGGAGTCACAAAGAGTTGGACATGACTGAGCGACTGAACTAACTAATGCCATGAAAAACAGGTCAGTGCATATTAATGGCAAAACAGGTCACAACATAGTAAATACAGTGTGGCTTCAATTTTGTGATACATAGTAAGGCTACTTAGAATAGAAAACATTTACATTATCGTGCACTAATATTCTTTCACCATGCTTTTCCAAGTTTTGCAAATTTTCTACAGTGATATACAATAATTACACATTTATTTTATATTAAAAATTATATATTAAAAAAAGTAAAAAAGCCTATGCAAATTAAGGAAAGAAGTGAATTAGTAATAAAAAAATTGAACCAACATACATAAAAGAGAAACATAAATATCTAATAAAAATGAAAAAAATCTAACCTCACAGGTAATTAAATAAATACAAGTGAAAATAATTACAAATTATTAACTTGAGAGAAATAAAACACAGTCATCAGGATGCCTTCATCTCCTCCTCTAGTGGGAGTTAGTTGTTACAGGTTTCTGAATAGCAATTTGCTTATCTGACTCGATACAAGTCATGTTGACTTGCTCTACATTGTGGAAATGAGGGGCTCCAGTTGACTCATTGGAAAAGATTCTGATGCTGGGAGGGATTGGGGGGCAAGAGGAGAAGGGGACGACAGAGGATGAGATGGCTGGATGGCATCACTGACTCAATGGACGTTGAGTCTGAGTGAACTCCGGGAGTTGGTGATGGACAGGGAGGCCTGGTGTGCTGCGATTCATGGGGTCGCAAAGAGTCGGACACGACTGAGCGACTGAACTGAACTGAGTAGCTTTGGTGTTTAAATTTTATACTAAACTATTCTATCTTGGGGCTTCCCTGATAGCTCAGTTGGTAAAGAATCCGCATGCAATGTAGGAGACCTTGGTTCAATTCCTGTCAGGAAGATCCACTGGAGAAGGGAAAGGCTACCCACTCCAGTATTCTGGCCTGGAGAATTCCACGGACTTGTATAGTCCATGGAGTCACAAAGAGTCGGACACAACTGAGCAACTTTCACTTTCATACATTCCATCTTGGCCCCTTATCCATAAATGATGGGGAGATACTCACTGGTATTGGGTAAATTGTTGGCCCTAGCCAATGAACAGTGGCTGCAAGAGTAGAGTTAAATAAGCATGTGAAGGTTCTCTGGGAATCACTTGGTTAGAAAAGGATGATGCATCACTGCCAAAAGAAGCAGCAGAGGGGTGCTACATAGTCCAAATATTAGACGTCCAGTACGTACAATTCCCTTTATATACATTACCTTTGACACAAGTTTTATAATCCATCTTAAGGAGATGATTAAGAATTTTGATAAGTTCATGTCCAGATTTATATCATAAGAAAAGTCAGTTTGTATACACACATACAAATTATAGTACAGATGCCCCATAAGAGTAACTTAAACTTTGACATTTTTGACAACACTGCTCAAAATCAACGGGAAAGAGCGTGACACAGAGGGACCAAAGTCTGCCCGTGAATTTTTCTGGCTCTCTGATCTTCACCTTTGGGCTCATACAACCAGATAGACAAGACTGTAAAGTTGTATACCTCCAGCAATTTAAATGTCTTTCAGAATAATTGATCGTATTTTCCCCCAAAGAATACCTCATAGAAAATGGTAGAATGATAAGAGTAACATCACATTTGGAGATTATGGCAACCAAAAATCCATCACTTTTACACTTTCCTTGAAGAATATGCTAAGAAAATCAGTTACAAAATAGCTGTATGTCAAAAATCTGATAAATCAGGGAAAAAAAGCCCACCAAACTAGGAAAATGTTTCCAGTAAATACTGCAAAGCAAGTTAAAAGTTCATCTACAAATATTTAGGTTTAATATTATGGAGCATATATAGCCTGCTGCTGCTGCTGCTAAGTCGCTTCAGTCGTGTCCAACTCTGTGCAACCCCATAGACGGCAGCCCACCAGGCTCCCCCATCCCTGGGGTTCTCCAGGCAAGAACACTGGAGTGGGTTGCCATTTCCTTCTCCAATGCATGAAGGTGAAAAGTCAAAGTGAAGTCACTCAGTCGTGTCCGACTCTAGCGACCCCATGGACTGCAGCCCACCAGGGTCCTCCATCCATGGGATTTTCTGGGCAAGAGTACTGGAGTGGGGTGCCATCGCCTTCTCCATATATAGCCTAGTAAATTAATAAATACAAAGGGTGTTATAGCACATTTTCTTGCCGAAAGAGAGAGAAAGCAGACATAGAGACAAGGGAAGGAAAACTGTACCCATAGCTTGGGAAAAGGATTAAACTTAAAAAATAAAAAAAAAGACAATGTGTACAAAACTCTTAACATCTTTCTGGAGGAGGTGTAGAAATGAGATTTCTATGTAGCAAAAGAATGATACTTATATTTTATTATGCTATATTATAATAAGCATAAGCAAAAAAAAAAAACTATTCTTAATACCAGTTTCAATGTGTCAAATACTGTCTTAAGGGCTTTACATGTCTTAATCCATTTCATCTTTATGAATACCCCGTAGGGTAAGGCATGTGATTATTTCATTTACAGGGAGGTTTAGTAATGGCTCAAGATCCTCAACTGATAATTGGCTGAAGTCTGACCTGTTCTGACTCTCTTTGTGATCAAATTTGTAATTGTTACCTTGAGTGAATTTACAAATCTGTTTCATCATCCTACAGCATGGGAATATGTTTTAAAACAGTTTATTGAACACTTTATATTTTTGTTTTCTACAAAAACAAAGCAGTGGTATTTTACCACAGGGAGAGTACATGCTTAAAGACCATCTAATCTGAGGGAATTATTTCCATATTAACATTTATAAAGAATCAAAAAAATTGTTATTTTGAATAATTTTTCATTTTTCTAATTTTATAAATCATGTTTCAAATGAAGATAAACCATTATACCCTAGGACTGCTTGGAAGAAACCTTGGAGAGTAGTGAAAACAAAATATTTTCCTTTACATCTGAGGTTTCCATTTCTTGAGCATTTTAATATGATAGGGATTAAAATAAAAGTTTTTCACTCATGTATTGAACATTATCACAGAAAGCTAAAATCTTGTAATCTGAATTTTTTGTCATGATATTCTCACTTGTTATGTTACAAAAATTGCTATTAAGAAACTTTAGTGATTATATCACTAGTTTTCTTTTTTGCTATAAAGGAACAGGTACTTTAAAAGATACTTCATTTGCATGAAAATATAAAATACATAAGGTATTAACCATCCAATATCCAAGAATATTTGTGTGAAGGGAAGTAATTAATCTTTTCATAAGTTTATGAAGCTTATTTTGGAGAAATCTTTGTCTGTGCCTATAAGAGATTTTTCTGTGTGAAAACTGTGTTTTCATGAATGTTAAAATAATGTCAAGGAAAGAGTTGAAAGGGTTAAAAAGTCAACTGAGAAAAAGACAAAATCCCCCAAATATATTCAGGTGAAAGAATGGGGTATTTTGATGTGGTTCCTTATGGATAAGATTTGTTATTGAACTGCATATTCCCAGCATCTAGGAGATCACCTGTCAATGGCTAGAGAGGTTTATTCATCAACATTTATTTGTGTGTGTGTTTACGGAGGGGTTGTGTTGGCATTAAGAAAAGACATAGATAATAGGATGGAACAAAGAGAAAGTGCTAAGGTAGCTTAAAATAGAGTCTTAATTTAGGTCGGCACAGAATAGTGGGTGGAGCTCTCTGTTTTACACGGCAAATCTTCACTAGCTGTCTATTTTACATATGGTAATGTGTATGTTTCCATGCAACTCTCTCAACTCACCCCACTCTCCCCTTCCACTGTCCACAAGCCTATGTCTACGTCTGTCTCCACTGCTGCCCTGCAAACAGGTTCATTAGTATCATCTTTCTAGATTCCATACATATGCGTTAATGAGCAATATTTGTCTTTCTCTTTCTGACTTACCTCACTTTGCATAGTCAGCTCTAGGTTCATCCAAACTGAATAGGATTGACTTGGAATGCAGTTGGGTGGGATGGGGAGGAATATAGGGGAGAGGGCAGTTTTCAGGAGGGAGGGATTATATGTATTCCTGCGGTTGATTTGTGTTGACGTGTGGCAGAGGCCAGCACAATTTTGTAGAGCAACTGTCCTCCAATAACTGTATTTTATTCTATACTTCTCAATATTGTACAATAACCTTTGATAATTATTAGTTACTCAAGAACAATTATGTTTTATGAGTATTGTTCAATTGTCATCACCAATAGAATGATATTCAGATATGTTCTTTCTATAAAACCTTTTTTGTAATAAAAAAAAAGAGGCGGGTAGCGTCTCGATTTAAAGGGAAAAGAAAATAATTTTATTCCCTACTTTGGTGGAAAGCCACTGTGAGCCTCTGACCCTGGGCTGTGTAGTCTGAATAACCATTAAATAATTAAATTTAAGCATATTCATTGACATTATTTCTATTCATGATATTGAAATCAGATAACTGATTACATAATAAAATATTCAAATACATTGAAATGCTATGAGGCATTTTCTTTCTTTGTGACATTATTCTCTCAATATTCTACACTTGGTCTGCTTTGCAAAATTTTTTTCACAAAATATAATCCAATATTTATCCCCATATTTTGGTCTCTTGGGCATTCTTTCTCATTTCTCTCCATGTGGGCTGCTGCTGCTGCTGCTAGGTTGCTTCAGTCATGTCTGACTCTGTGCAACCCGATAGTTGGCATCAGGCTCCCCGGTCCCTGGGATTCTCCAGGCAAGAACCCTGGAGTGGGTTGCCATTTCCTTCTCCGTACGTGTGGCCTGGACTTCCTCAAAGTATCCCTCACAAAATTAAGAAATTTTATTTTTTAATATTCAGATAGAAAATTTTTATTATGTGTCATTGCTTATTTTATCCTTTATGCAGAACTGTTTCTTGTTTCCTACATATTTTTCTCTCTTGAATGTGCATTTTCTTTTTCTGAATTATAACCCTGAGTACTTCTTTTATCCTCTTCTCTAACTCTTCCCCCAACCCTAAATTCTGATTTATTTCTTAGGGTGGTTTAACTAGTTACTAGTCCCATATCAATTAAGACAAGCGAATCAACAAGGGCCTCAAAGAATTTAGCATACATGTCCATTTGAGTTATTTTTTTCCCCTCTACTTAATGAGAATTCAGTGGGCAACTCTATAATAACAAATTTTTCCTTTATTCTTTCTTAGAACAGTCTTTTGGACTCTGGGAGAGGGAGAGGGTGGGATGATTTGGGAGAATAGCATTGAAATATGTATAATATCATATTTGAAACGAGTCGCCAGTCCAGGTTCGATGCCTGATAACGGATGCCTGGGGCTGGTGCACTGGGATGACCCAGAGGGATGGTATGGGGAGGGGAGGAGGGAGGAGGGTTCAGGATGGGGAACACATGTAAACTTGTGGCAGATTCATTTTGATGTATGGCTAAAGCAATACAATATTGTAAAGTTAAGCAAAATAAAATTTTTTTAAAAAATTAAATCATAAGCTAAACTTTATGGTTTTATTTCTTTGAATAATTTAAAATTCTCAGAAAAGCACTAGATGACAGTTAATAAATTGATAGATTTGTTAATGAATTGTACTGAATTAAATTCTAGTCAATATCTTCTTTTTCTTAAAGCATGCAAATTTTAGATCTGAACATTTTCTTAAATGATAGCCTATACAAAAGATGAATATGTAAAATATAAAGGTAGAATTAGTCTGATTGAAGCAGGGCATCCACACCATTACAGCCCATTTTGTCTCCACCCCTTAATTCAAGGACTCCTCCTCTGCAAGAGTGTTTGGGAAGCTTCATGGATCTTTTATCACAACAGGAAACTATAAGCAAGGTTAAAAGACAGTCTTCACAATGGGAGAAAATAATAGCAAACAAAGCAACTGACAAAGAATTAATCTCAAAAATATACAAGCAACTCCTACAGCTCAATTCCAGAAAAATAAACGACCCAATCAAAAATGGGCCAAAGAACTAAACAGACATTTCTCCAAAGAAGACATACAGATGGCTAACAAACACATGAAAAGATGCTCAGCATAACTCATTATCAGAGAAATGCAAATCAAAACCACAGTGAGGTACTACTTCATGCCAGTCAGAATGGCTGCTATCCAAAAGTCTACAAGCAATAAATGCTGGAGAGGGTGTGGAGAAATTACACTGTTGGTGGGAATGCAAACTAGTACAGCCACTATGGAGAACAGTGTGGAGATTCCTTAAAAAACTGAAAATAGAACTGCCTTATGACCCAGCAATCCCACTGCTGGGCATACACACTGAGGAAACCAGAATTGAAAGAGACACGTGTACCCCCAATGTTCATCACAGCACTGTTTATAATAGTCAAGACATGGAAGCAACCTAGATGTCCATCACCAGATGAATGGATAAGAAAGCTGTGGTACATATACACAATGGAGTATTACTCAGCCATTAAAACGAATACATTTGAATCAGTTCTAATGAGGTGGATGAAACTGGAGCCTATTATACAGAGTGAAGTAAGCCAGAAAGAAAAACATCAATACAGTATAATAATGCATATATATGGAATTTAGAAAGATGGTATTGATAACCCTGTATCAGAGAGAGAGAGAGAGATCAGTCGCTCAGTCATGCGCAACTCTTTGTGACCCCATGAATCACAGCACGCCAGGCCTGCCTGTCCATCACCAACTCCCGGAGTTCACTCAGACTCATGTCCATCGAGTCAGTGATGCCATCCAGCCATCTCATCCTCTGTCGTCCCCTTCTCCTCTTGCCCCCAATCCTTCCCAGCATCAGGGTCTCTTCCAATGAGTCAACTCTTCACATGAGGTGGCCAAAGTACTGGAGTTTCAGCTTTAGCATCATTCCTTCCAAAGAACACCCAGGGCTGATCTCCTTCAGAATGGACTGGTTGGATCTCCTTGCAGTCCAAGGGACTCTCAAGAGTCTTCTCCAACACCACAGTTCAAAAGCATCAATTCTTCGGCGCTCAGCCTTCTACACAGTCCAACTCTCACATCCATACATGACCACAGGAAAAACCATAGCCTCGACTAGATGAACCTTTGTTAGCAAAGTAATGTGTCTGCTTTTGAATATGCTATCTAGGTTGGTCATAACTTTCCTTCCAAGGAGTAAGTGTCTTTTAATTTCATGGCTGCAATCACCATCTGCAGTGATTTTGGAGCCCAGAAAAATAAAGTCTGACACTGTTTCCACTGTTTCCCCATCTATTTCCCATGTAGTGATGGGACCAGATGCCATGATCTTCGTTTTCTGAATGTTGAGCTTGAAGCCAACTTTTTCACTCTCCACTTTCACTTTCATCAAGAGGCTTTTTAGTTCCTCATCACTTTCTGCCATAAGAGTGGTGTCATCTGCATATCTGAGGTTATTGATATTTCTGCTGGCAATCTTGATTTCAGCTTGTGCTTCTTCCAGTCCAGCGTTTCTTATGATGTACTCTGCATAGAAGTTAAATAAACATGGTGACAATATACAGCCTTGACGTACTCCTTTTCCTATTTGGAACCAGTCTGTTGTTCCATGTCTAGTTCTAACTGTTGCTTCCTGACCTGCATACAAATTTCTCAAGAGGTAGATCAGGTGGTCTGGTATTCCCATGTCTTTCAGAATTTTCCACAGTTTATTGTGATCCATACAGTCAAAGGCTTTGGCATGGCCAATAAAGCAGATGCTTTTCTGGAACTCTCTTGCTTTTTCGATGATCCAGCGGATGTTGGCAATTTGATCTCTGGTTCCTCTGCCTTTTCTAAAACCAGTTTGAACATTAGGAAGTTCACGGTTCATATATTGCTGAAGCCTGGCTTGGAGAATTTTGAGCATTACTTTACTAGCATATGCTGCAAGTGCAATTGTGCGGTAGTTTGAGCATTCTTTGACATTGCCTTTTGAAAAGTGACCTTTTCCAGTCCTGTGGCCACTGCTGAGTTTTCCAAATTTGCTGGCATGTTGAGTGCAACACTTTCACAGCATCATCGTTCAGGATTTGAAATAGCTCAACTGACATTCCATCACCTCCACTAGCTTTGTTCGTAGTGATGCTTTCTAAGGCCCACTTGACTTCACATTCCATGATGTCTGGCTCTAGGTGAGTCATCACACCATCGTGATTATCTGGGTCGTGAAGATATTTTTTGTACAGTTCTTCTGTGTATTCTTGCCATCTCTTCTTAATATCTTCTGCTTGACACTGATGTATAGAATAGTCTTTTGGACTCGGTGGGAGAGGGTGAGGGTGGGATGATTTGGGAGAATGGCATTGAAACACGTATATTATCATATGTGAAACGAATCAGCAGTCCAGGTTCGATGCATGAGACAGGGTGCTCAGGGCTGGTGAACTGGGATGACCCAGAGGGAGGAGGTGAGGAGGGAAGTGGGAGGGGGGTTCAGGATGGGGAACACGTGTACACACATGGCAGATTCATGTCAGTGTATGGCAAAACCAATACAATATTGTAAAGTAATTACCCTCAATTAAAATAAATAAATTTATATTTTAAAAAATTAAAAAAAAAAAAAGAACAGGTAAATACTGGCCTAGTTGATAATATACCTGAATAAGTCCTGATAAGTGGAAAATGTTTGTGGCTTCTTAATTAACCAATTCTTTAAAAGCTATTTCTGTTTGGACTTTAAAGAAAGAAAATATGAATAATTTCATCTTGAGATTCTAAAATCAAAGGTTAAATGATTCCTCCAGATCTGACGGGAAATGAGCTTAAAATAATCACTCAAAATGAATCAAGATGAAAGCAACAAATGAAACCAACAAAATTCTCTTCTTATCCAGTACATGAGACTTTTCAGGAGTCAAATAAATAACCAGCTACATTCCCAAGGGGAAAAGTCACCTTTGGTTACAGTTTTGGCATAATAAAAACTTGCAACCTAACAATCTCTGCTCATTGACTCCTTAGCTAGGAATGTCTGTGTCCTAATCCTATGTGGATACTCATTTTCTCCAGAAGCCAACTGATGTCTGTCTGTGTCAAACAAACCCACTCTTAACATTAAATTTCTAGGAAGAAATTCTGTCTATATTTACAAAATGCAACCTGACTAAAATATTATTCAGGCCTTGTAGATCCTTTGTTCCCTAAATATCTGATTTATTCCATGACAGACAAAATATGCTTTTCTGAGATTCTAAATATTTATTCTTAAAAACCCACTTAACCCCTAAAATAGCAGATTTGCCTTAAATAAATCATTAAGGAAAGAATTATTTAAAACCCAACTTTAGTTATTTTATAAAGCAAAGTCTTGGCAAGCTTATATAAACCTGAACTTTAAAGTATTGATTTTTTTACTTTCAATAATATATAACCCTTCTAAATAAGATTTATTTTTATATGTATATAAAATATTTTTTCCTACTGATATATCCATAATGTGATTTAAGAGTATGTAAGAGTAGAGGGTATTTTATATAACTGTCAAGTCTTTTGGTAAACTAGATTTTCAAGCTAAACTCTCTCAATTGTTTGAATAGCCTTTATTATAAGGTGCATAAAATTTGTAAGTAAAGCTAAAATATAATGAGGAAAAATCTCATATTATTTCTTATTGGACAATATATAATTTCCAAAATACCAAGAGGTACTCTGCTGTTCCACCTTTGAAATTCATATTATACTTCTTTTATTATTTTTATTGATTTTCACTTGTTTTAAATCTAAATGTGTTACAGGGAAGAAAAAGCTAGCATATCCAAAGGGAGTATGAGACAACATGTAACGGAGCATTCTGAACATTATTTTGACATTGCTAATAAAAGTCAGGACATACTTCAAAGTATACATCAAGAACTATTACTTATAAACCCAGAGCAAACCAAATGGAAAATAATATTCTCAGCAATTTAATTTGGATTACACTTATCCATGTTTACTTGCTTCTGCACATTTAGACAAGCTAATGCTGAAAAAATTAATGTTGGCAAAAGGAGCTATGCTGAAAACTTTTCCTAAGACATTAATTCCCTCTTATCTTTTGGAATGCATAATCTGTAAATTTTACTGACACTGTAAATCAATCAAAAGTGCTTAGGATGCCAAATGAGTGTATGCTTTCTAGTTAAGTATACGATAATGGAAAAGATGAAAAACATTACTGTGCCCCTTGTATTGGTGAAACACGTATGTAATTACACAGCTCATCAGGCCCTGCCAACTAAAAGGGCAACAGCCAGGTGGAGCGTCTCGATTTGCTGTGTAGTTCTTTATCAGGAATGTTCAAAAATATTTTACAAAATTTGGAAGAGGTAAGAGTCAAAGATCAGCTATGAAACCATCCAGAAAAAATGCACTCTTTCAGCCTTGTTTTTGAAGCAATAATTTCAATCAGTAAATACGAATTCTTTAATGACAGACTAATATTGCTCAGGGTTAAACTACAACTCTAACCTTCTTTGACATTTGCAATAATTTTGAGTCTTCCGTGTGTGGCATAGTTTTTAATAATCCCAACACTTAACTATGTAACTATTGGCACACCCAAGAGGGAACAAGTCCTCATCACAGAGAGAGAATATAAGTAATAAAAGCTTTCAAAATTAAAACAAAAAATAAGCAAAATATCTCTCCTTTATCCATATCTGCATTTATCAAGATCCAGGAACAATAAGGCTAAAATAGCCTCACAATGAATAGTCAGCTATCAGTTTTATTTAACCATAATTTTAATGCAGTTCTGGAGTAAACTACCAATTTTTCTTCATTGGAGTAAATCTTAGAGGTACTAGTGGTTTGAATTATCTGTCTCCTGTTTTTGCTCATTTAGTTGTCCTTCTCTTATTTCATGGCGTCTCAAACTCCATGTTAGATTGCTTCCTCACTGGGTAAGAAATATCAGTTTAAAGATACTAAATATATATATTTAAATATAGATGTTCAATCAGATCAGATCAGTTGCTCAGTCGTGTCTGACTCTTTGCGACCCCAAGAATCGCAGCACGCCAGGCCTCCCTGTCCATCACCAACTCCCGGAGGTCACTCAGACTCACATCCATCGAGTCAGTGATGCCATCCAGCCATCTCATCCTCTGCCGTCCCCTTCTCCTCTTGCCCCCAATCCCTGACAGCATCAGAGTCTTCTCCAATGAGTCAACTCTTCGCATGAGGTGGCCAAAATACTGGAGTTTCAACTTTAGCATCATTCCTTCCAAAGAAATCCCAGGGCTGATCTCCTTCAGAATAGATGTTCAATAGATGTGTTTAAATAAATAAAGATGTTCTATACATATACTTAAAATACAAAATCTCTAATATGTTTATTATCTATAGGTATTTCTGCTTGTATTTTCTACCTAACAGCATTACTATGTTCATGTCACATGACATCAAGTACCTTCTACAAAATGCCTCCTTCTCTGTTCTTTGTATTAGCACACGTTTTATAAAACACTTTGTGTTAGCAGAACAATGTGAGAAAAAGGAAAATGAAATCAACACTGAATACTCACCAAATGTACCAAACTAATTACATCATATAAATATTATACTTTATTTCATTTAATTCATAAACTGACTCTCTGAAGTAGATATTTCCATCCTTAAATTAAAAGTAAAAGGCATCAGGAAACACTTCAAGATGTACAGACATATGCCCAGGTTGTATACTAGTTACTGATGGAGTCAAAGTATGAATAACTCCTGGGTCCCAGCCCGTTTATATTATAATTTCTAAGTTCCATAAACCCTAAAAGCATTTCTTGTCATTACTAGTGAGACCTTTGTTCTGTAGTTATTCTCTGCTTTGAAGCAAATTTCTTCCAACTTCCCTTTCCTGCCTCTCTTTATAGAAGCCATTGGGTTGTTCACTTGTGGCTCCTTGGGGATTTTCTTGTTTGATTATTTTATTATATCAAGGATCTTTTACAGAAAGGATTCAGTATTATCTATGCCAAGGCAAGGAAACTTAAAATTGGTGTTTCTCAAGTCATATTTTTGTTATAATGTTTAATGTTGTCTTTAGGACCTGAAAGGAATAGACGGCATGCTTCTTTATTTTACAAGTCAGTAGCCTTGTGTACAAATTACTATACAAGAGTAATAGGTTTCTGATCACTGGTCAGAATCCTTACAGATTAAATACAATTTGAAGATTGAAGTAAATTCAATAACTAGAGAGAAAAACAGAATGAAATTAAATGAAGGATGTCTGCTTCCACCACTTTGTAGAACACTGTGCTGGAAGTTCTAGCCAGTGAGTAATGCAAGAGAGGGAATCGAACTCAGATAACTCGGAACGAAAGAAATAAAACAGTCACCATAGGCTTGTGATATCATTGTCCATGTTAAAATTCCCAGGAATACACAAAACACATGCTAGAACTAATAAATGAGTTCAGCAAGATTTCAGGACACAAGATAAGCGTACAAAATTAACTGCATTTCCATACAGTAGCAATGAACAAATGCATACTAAAATTTAAAAGACATTACTATTTTGGACTCTGTGGGAGTAGGCGAGGGTGGGATGATTTGAGAGAATAGCATTGAAACATGTATATTATCATATGTGAAATAGATCGCCAGTCCAGGTTTGATGCATGAGACAGGGTGCTCAGGGCTGATGCACTGGGATGACCTTGAGGGATGGGATGGGAAGGGAGATGGCAGGGGGTTCAGGATGGGGAACATGTGTACACCCATTGCTGGTTCCTGTCAGTGTATGGCAAAACCACTACAATATTGTAAAGCAATTAGCCTCCAATTAAAATAAATAAGTTAAAAAACAAACAATACTATTTATAATCACTCAAAAAGTTGAATACTTAGGTGTAAGTTCAACAAAAATACAGGAATTCAGATAGTATGCTGAAAAAAAAAAAAAAAAAAAAAACCAAAGAAACAAAAAATAATGAAAGAAACCAAAGATGACCTAAACACATGGAAAGACAATATGCTCATTGTTTTGGAGACTCAAAATAGTTAAAGTATTAATTCTCTCCAAATTGATATTCAGGTTTAGTGTTCTATGTATCAAAATCCCAGCGAAAACTTGTTTAGATAAAGAGAAGATTATTCTAAAATTTATATGGAAAGACAAGGAAACTAGAATAGTTAAAAACTAGGACATGGAACAATGGACTGGTTTCAAATTGGGAAAGGAGGATGTCAAGGCTGTATACTGTCACCCTGCTTATTTAATTTATAGGCAGAGTACATCATGCAAAATGCTGGGCTGCATGAAGCACAAGCTGAAAATTGAGATAGCCAGGAGAAATATCAATAACTTCAGATATGCAAATGACACCACCCTTATGGCAGAAAGTGAAGAAGAACTAAAGAGCCTCTTGATGAAAGTGAAAGAGGAGAGTGAAAAAGTTGGCTTAAAGCTCAACATTCAAAAAATTAAGATCATGGCATCTGGTCCCATCACTTCATGGCAAATAGATGGGGAAATAATGGAAAGTGTGACAGATTTTCTTGGGCTCCAAAATCACTACAGATGGTGACTGCAGCCATGAAATTAAAAGATACTTGCTCCTTGAAAGAAAAGCTATGACCAACCCAGACAGCATATTAAAAAACAGAGACATTACTTTGCCAACAAAGGTCCATCAAATCAAAGCTATGGTTTCCCAGTAGTCATGTATAGATGTGAGAGTTGGAGTATAAAGAAAGCTGAGTGCCAAAGAATTGATGCATTTGAACTGTGGTATTGGAAGTCTCTTGAGAGTCCCTTGGACTGCAAGGAGATCCAGCCAGTCCATCATAAAGGAAATCAGTCCTGAATATTCACTGGAAGAATTGATGCTAAAGCTGAAGCTCCAATACTTTGGCCACCTGATGCAAAGAACTGACTCATTGGAAAAGACCCTGATGCTGGGAAAGATTGAAGGTGGGAGGAGAAGGGGACAACAGAGGATGAGATGGTTGGATGGCATCACCGACTCGATAGACACGAGTTTGAATAAGCTCCTGGAGTTGGTGATAGACAGGGAAGCTTGGCATGTTGCAGTCCATGGGGTCACAGAGAGTCAGACACAACTAAGCAACTGAACTGAACTGACTGATTTAGAAAAAGAAGAATAAAGTGTGAGGAATCAGTCTACCCAATTTCAAGACTGATTATATAGGTACAATAATCAAGACCACACAGTATTGGCAGAGGGGTAGACACATAGATGAGTGGAACAGGATAGAGAACTCAGAAATAGTCTCTACCCATATCCTAAACTGCTTTTTCTCAAAGATGCAAAAGCAATGCAATGAAGGAAGGATAACCTTTTCAACAAATGATGCTCAAATGAGTGCACTTCTATAAGCATTTAAAAAATAATGAAACTCTTCCTAATTGTCACAACTTATATAATAAAAATTAACAATTAACTTATAAAATAAAAATTAATATAATAAAATTAACCATGCATACATATGCAAAATGTTAAAACTAGAAGTCTTTTTGAAAAAAATAGGAGAAAATATTTGGGATTGAGGCTAGGCTAAGAATTCTTACTTAGAGCTGACACCAAAAGGACAATCCCTAAAAACAACAACTGGTAAGACCCTATTAAGTTTATAAAAGCTAAACTATGCAATGGAGAAAATATTTGAAAACTACACATCTAATGGGCCTAGTATCTATATGCTGCTGCTAAGTCACTGCAGTCGTGTCCAACTCTGTGCAATCCCATAGATGGCAGCCCACCAGGCTCCCCCGTCCCTGGGATTCTCCAGGCAAGAACACTGGAGTGGGTTGCCATTTCCTTCTCCAATACGTGAAAGTGAAAAGTAAAAGTGAAGTCACTCAGTCATGTCCGACTAGTGACAACCCCATGGACTGCTGGATGGGTTGCTGCAATAGTAGCAACCCCATGGACTGCAGCCCACCAGGCTCCGCCGTCCATGGGATTTTTCTAGGCAAGAGTACTGGAATGGCTTGCCATTGCCTTCTCCGAGTATCTATATGACGAACCCTCAAACTCTAGAGCTAAAATATAAATAATTCAAATAGAAAATGGATCAAAAATATTTACAAGCATTTTATCAAAGAATAAGTCTGGCAAATAAGTACATTAAAAGATATTCAATATCATTACCCACTCAGTTCGGTTCCGTTCAGTCGCTCAGTCATGTCTAACTCTTTGAGACCCCATGAATCGCAGCACACCAGGCCTCCCTGTCCGTCATCAACTCCCGGAGTTCACTCAAACTCATGTCCATCAAGTCAGTGATGCCATCCAACCATCTCATCCTCTATCGTCCCCTTCTCCTCCTGCCCCCAATCCCTCCCAGCATCAGGGTCTTTTCCAATGACTCAACTTTTCACATGAGGTGGCCAAAGTATTGGAGTTTTAGCTTCAGCATCAGTCCTTCCAATGAACACCCAGGACTCATCTCCTTTAGGATGAACTGGTTGGATCTCCTTGCAGTCCAAGGGACTCTCAGGAGTCTTCTCCAACACCACAGTTCAAAGGCATCAGTTGTTTCGCAGTCAACTTTCTTTATAGTCCAACTCTTACATCCATACATGACCACAGGAAAAACCATAGCCTTGACTAGATGGACCTTTGTTGGCAAAGTAATGTCTCTGCTTTTTAATATGCTATTACTCCTTGGAAGGAAAGTTATGACCAACCTAGATAGCATATTCAAAAGCAGAGACATTACTTTGTCAACAAAGGTCCGTCTGGTCAAGGCTATGGTTTTTCCAGTGGTCATGCATGGATGTGAGAGTTGGACTGTGAAGAAGGCTGAGAGCCAAAGAATTGATGCTTTTGAACTGTGGTGTTGGAGAAGACTCTTGAGAGTTCCTTGGACTGCAAGGAGATCCAACCAGTCCATTCTGAAGGAGATCAGCCCTGGAATTTCTTTGGAAGGAATGATGCTCAAGCTGAAACTCCAGTACTTTGGCCACCTCATGTGAAGAGTTGACTCATTGGAAAAGACCTTGATGCTGGGAGGGATTGGGGGCAAGAGGAGAAGGGGACGACAGAGGATGAGATGGCTGGATGGCATCACTTACTAGATGGACGTGAGTCTCAGTGAACTCCAGGAGTTGGTGATGGACAGGGAGGCCTGGCGTGCTACAATTCATGGGGTCACAAAGAGTCGGACACGACTGAGTGACTGATCTGATCTGATCTGATCTAGGCTGGTCATAACTATCCTTCCAAGGAGTAGGCATCTTTTAATTCCATGGCTGCAATCACCATCCGCAGTGATTTTGGAGCTCCCAAAATAAACTCTGACACTGTTTCTATTGTTTCCCCATCTATCTGCCATGAAGTGATGGGACCAAATGCCATGATCTTAGTTTTCTGAATGTTGAGCTTTAAGCCAGCTTTTTCACTCTCCTTTTTCACTTTCATCAAGAGGCTTTTAGTTCCTCTTCACTTTCTGCCATAAGAGTGGTGTCATCTGCATATCTGAGGTTATTGGTATTTCTCCCAGCAATCTTGATTCCAACTTGTGTTTCTTACAGTCCAGTGTTTCTCGTGATGTACTCTGCATATAAGTTAAATAAGCAGGGTGACAGTATACAGCCTTGACGTGCTCCTTTTCCTATTTGGAACCAGTCTGTTGTTCCATGTCCAGTTCTAACTGTTGCTTCCTGACCTGCATATAGGTTTCTCAAGAGGCAGATCAGGTGGTCTGGTATTCCCATCTCTTTCAGAATTTTCCACCGTTTATTGTGGTCCACACATTCAAAGGCTTTGGCATGGTCAATAAAGCAGAAATAGATGTTTTTCTGGAACTCTCTTGCTTTTTCAATAATCCAGCAGATGTTGGCAATTTGATCTCTGGTTCCTCTGCCTTTTCTAAAACTGGCTTGAACATCTGGAAGTTCACGGTTCACATATTGCTGAAGCTTGACTTGGAGTATTTTAAGGATTACTTTACTAGCGTGTGAGATGAGTGTAATTGTGCAGTAGTTTGAGCATTCTTTGGAATTGCCTTTCTTTGGGATTGGAATGAAAACTGACCTTTTCCAGTCCTGTGGCCACTGCTGAGTTTTCCAAATTTGCTGGCATATTGAGTGCAGCACTTTCACAGCATCGTCTTTCAGGATTTGAAATAGCTCCACTGGAATTCCATCACCTCCACTAGCTTTGTTCGTAGTGATGCTTTCTAAGACCCACTTGACTTCACATTCCAGGATGTCTGGCTCTAGGTCAGTGATCACACGATCATGATTATCTGGGTTGTGAAGATCTTTTTTGTACAGTTTTTGTGTGTATTTTTGCCACTTTTTAATATTTTCTGCTTCTGTTAGGTCCATACCATTTCTGTCTGTTATCGAGCCCATCTTCACATGAAATATTCCCTTGGTATCTCTAATTTTCTTGAAGTGATCTCTAGCCTTTCCCATTCCATTGTTTTCCTGTATTTCTTTGCACTGATGGCTAAGGAAGGCTTTCTTATCTCAGCCATTACCCACTAGGCAAATGCAAATTAAAGTCACAATGAGATATAATCATACACCTAGAAAAATGGCTAAAATTTTAAAATAGTGAAAACACGAAATGCTGACAAATATGTGGAGAAACTGAATCACTTGCACCTTGCTGTTGGAAATATAAAATGGTACAGCCACTCTGAAAAACAGTTAGGCAATTTTTTAAAAAGATTTTAACTAAACATGCAATTACCAGTCAACCTAGCTATTGCATTCCTGGTCACTTAGCCCAGAAAAATGAAAACATATGTTCACACTAAAGCCTGCACATGAAATTTCCTAGCAGCTTTATTTGTAATAACTAACAACTAGAAACAGTACATATATCCTTCAACAGATGAAAGTTGAAAATTATAATACAGAGATAATAGACTACTACTCAGCTAGTAGTATTCTAGCTGAGAATCATGTATTCTCAGCTACAAAAAGAGCAAACTTTTGATATCATGAGTGGGAAAAACTGATTTCAAAAAGTTAAGCACTCTATGATTTCATTTATATGCCATTCTTGAGATGACAAAATTGTAGATTTAGAGAAAAGATTAGTAGCTGCAGGGATTAAGTTTCAAAGAAAGAGAGTTCAGGTCAGTTCAGTTCAGTTCCTCAGTCTTGTCCAACTCTTTGCGACCCCATGAATCGCAGCATGCCAGGCCTCCCTGTCCATCACCAACTCCCGGAGTTCAGTCAAACTCATGTCCATCGAGTTGGTGATGCCATCCAGCCATCTCATCCTCTGTTGTCCCCTTCTCCTCCTGCCCCCAATCCCTCCCAGCATCAGAGTCTTTTCCAATGAGTCAACTCTTCGCATGAGGTGGCCAAAGTATTGGAGTTTCAGCTTTAGCATCTGTCCTTCCAATGAACACTCAGGACTGATCTCCTTTAGGATGGATGGGTTGGACTATGCAACAAACTCTAACACTAAATATGAACATTAGTAGTCCCTTTCAAAAAGGCCAAAAAAAGTTTTGGCATTGTGAATTTGAAAAAAAGAAAACAAAAACCTATGTTTAATCAAATCTCTCACTGATTCATGTTGAGAAACATTACGTGCAAAATTATGATAGATTTTATAAGGATTATATGCAATAATTAAAAGATACTTATCAGGACATAAAAAATTTCAAGGACTGGGGAAGATGAATCTAGTAACTAATCTCTCAGAAACCAAGGACATGCCAAAATTTTCCATTTGTTATTTAATTTTGAACATTAGAACAAAAATTTAGCATGACTGGGAAAAAAAAGCATGTCACATCATTTCTTGCCAAAGCCTTCATAACCATTTTATTAGTAGGTGTATTGAATAAAAATTTCAGGTTCTAATAAACTACCTACCATCATTTTTACAAGACTATATTTCTCTTGGATTGATTATTTTGATTAAATATGTGTGCATTATTTCCAAAGTTCACTTTTTAAGTTTGTTTAAAATTGT
This sequence comes from Tragelaphus eurycerus, assembly GCA_935064755.1. NCBI lineage: Eukaryota > Metazoa > Chordata > Mammalia > Artiodactyla > Bovidae > Tragelaphus > Tragelaphus eurycerus. The sequence continues at coordinate 38,462,512 of CAKXYN010000012.1, forward strand.
TGTAGAAATTTGCCATCCCAGGAAACATTCTCCTAAAATATAGCCCTGATGTTTGAAAATAATAAAATTACAATGTGAATTCTAAATGCAAGTCTAGATATATTCTTCAAATAAATTAAAAGGACAAGCAACTTTGCAATAGATACATTTAAGCTAAATATATTATCATTACCATTCCTATTATTGGTACTCAAGTAGTTCACTCTTCTAATGAACTTGGCTTTCTTCTTTACTTCAAGATGTCAGTGGTCTTAACTAAGCAAACCAAATGGATCTGTCCTGGTTACTTAAAGTAAGATGAATTATACTAGGAATTATTAGGGCCTTTCAAACACTACTCAACGTGCTGGGTTAAGCAAGAGCAAAGGAACAGGGTAGACACAGCTGCAGATGCTAAATTCAGGATCCAAAATCCAATCTGGTAACCTTGGTGACCAGGAATCCAGTGGCAGGTTGCAGCCAGGCAAATGAGCAAGACAGAGGCGGTAGTTGTTTCAATAGTCAAGAAAAGTATAGTGATGGAGAATTCAATTATGATAAAGGGCTATATCTCCCAAGTCCAAGCAGGCTTTAAATATTGACATCAGGGAAGTCTATCAAAAAGTAATAAAACTAGTCATGTAGCTGAGGATCTAGAGCTGAGCAGAATTATCATCCAACAATTATTATAATAGGGAGCTCTGGATGCCAGCAAGACCACTTTAGGAAACTATTGCGGTCACCCAGGTAAAAGGTGATGCTAGCTTGAATCAGCATGTTGACAATGGTCAAAATCTGCATATATTTTCACAGTAAACCCCACAGGATTTGCTGGTAAAGTAGATGTGGGATATGAAAGACAGAAAAACGGTATAGCTATTCCTTGGAGGTTGAAACAACATTGAAAATGAAATTATCATGAAATAAGTAATCATATAATAATATATCATGATATCTGAAACTTAAGTTTAAGAAGGTACTTTTGAGAGTCAAAGAGGATTAATAATTACACTGAAAAAACAGGCAAAATAGGTTTACAGATACCCTACCATTCAATGAGCTAAAAAGTTGAATTGGAGGTGGGGCTGTTGGAATAAGGAACTAAGCTTTGAATATACTGAGTCTAATAGGCCTATAAATCATCTTAAGGAGATATTGCACATAGGCCATCAGGCATATTCTTCTGAGTTCATAAAGAGTTCTGAACCATATATAAAAATTTTAGTGCCATCAGTCTATTTAATGACTTAAGACTGAATAAGAGCAAAAAGGAATTGGTATAGCTACCTAAGAAAGTAGGGAAGACCACTAGACCATCCAGATATGACCTAAATCAAATCCCTAACAATTATACAGTGGAAGTAACATATACATTCAAGGGATTAGATCTGATAGAGTGCCTGAAGAACTATGGACGGAGGTTAGTGACATTGTACAGGAGGCAGTGATAAAGAACATCTCCAAGAAAAAGAATGCAAAAAGGTAAAATGGTTGTCTGAGGAGACCTTACAAATATCTGAGAAAGGAAGAGAAGTGAAAAGCAAAGGAGGAAAGCAAAGATATACCCATCTGAATACAGAGTTCCAAAGAATAGCAAGGAGAGATAAGAAAGCCTTCCTCAGTGATGAATGCAAAGAAACAGAGGAAAACAATAGAATGGGAAAGACTAGAGATATCGTCAAGAAAATTAGAGATAGCAAGATGCAAAGATGGGCATAATAAAGGACAGAAATGGTATGGACCTAACAGAAGCAGAAGATATTAAGAAGAGGTGGCAAGAATACACAGAAAAACTGTACAAAAAAGATCGTCATGACCCAGATAATCACGATGGTGCAATCACTCACCTAGGCCAGACATTCTGGAATGTGAAGTCAAGTGGGCCTTAGGAAGCATCACTACAAACAAAGCTAGAGGAGATGATGGAATTCCAGTTGAGCTATTTCAAATCCTGGAAGATGATGCTGTGAAAGTGCTGCACTCAATATGTCAGCAAATTTGGAAAACTCAGCAGTGGCCACAGGACTGGAAAAGGTCAGTTTTCATTCCAATCCCAAAGAAAGGCAATTAGAATGTTCAAACTACCGCACAATTGCACTCGTCTCACATGCTAGTAAAGTAATGCTCAAAATTCTCCAAGCCAGGCTTCAACAGTAAATGAACCATGAACTTCCAGATGTTCAAGCTGGATTTAGAAAAGGCAGAAGAACCAGAGAGCAAATTGCCAACATCCAATGGATCACCAAAAAAGCAAGAGATTTCCAGAAAAACATATCTTTCTGCTTTATTGACTATGCCAAAGCCTTTGACTGTGTGGATCACAACAAACTGGAAAATTCTGAAAGAGATGGAATACCAGACCACCTGACCTGCCTCTTGAGAGATCTGCATGTAGGTCAAGAAGCAACAGTTAGAAAAGGACACGGAACAACAGACTGGTTCCAAATCAGGAAAGGAGTATATCAAGGCTGTATATTGTCACCCTGCTTATTTAACTTATATGGAGAGTACATCATGAGAAATGCCAGGCTGGATGAAGCACAAGCTGGGCTCAAGATTGCTGGGAGAAATATCAATCACTTCAGATATGCAGATGATACTACCCTTATGGCAGAAAGTGAAGAAGAACTAAAGAGCCTCTTGATGAAAGTGAAAGAGGAGAGTGAAAAAAACGGTGGTTTAAAACTCAACATTCAGAAAAGTAAGATCATGGATCCAGTCCCATCACTTCATGACAACAGATGGGGAAACAATGGAAACACTGAGAGACTTTATTTGGGCTCCCAAATCACTGCAGATGGTGACTGCAGCCATGAAATTAAAGGAAAGTTATGACCAACCTAGACAGCATATTAAGCATATTAAAAAGCAGAGAGAGACATTACTTTGCCAACAAAGGTCCATCTAGTCAAAGCTATGGTTTTTCCAATGGTCATGTATGGATGTGAGAGTTGGACTATAAAGAAAGTTGAGTGCCAAAGAATTGATGCTTTTGAACTGTGGTGTTGGAGAAGACTCTTGAGAGTCCCTTGGACTGCAAGGAGATCCAACCAGTCCATCCTAAGGGAGATCAGTCCTGAGTGTTCATTGGAAGGACTGATGCTGAAGCTGAAACTCCAATACTTTGGCCAACTGATGTGAAGAACTGACTCACTGGAAAAGACCCTGATGCTGGGAAATATCGAAGGCAGGAGGAGAAGGGAACGACAGAGGATGAGATGGTTGGATGGCATCACTGACGTGATGGACATGAGTTTGAGTAGGCTCTAGGAGTTGATGATGGACAGAGAAGCCTGGCATGCTGCGGTCCCTGGGGTCGCAGAGAGATGGACATGACTGAAGGACTGAACCAAACTGAAGACGTACCTAAGAGAAGAGGCCAAAGGCCTGAGCCTTGTTTGAGCCACTCCAAAACAAAAGCCAGCCTGAATTCTCAAAAGAGCAGGAAGTTATTTGACCTCCTTAAGAATACAGTTCTGCCTCACGTACATAAAACCCACATGAATATAAACTGGATTTCAAAAGTTAATACATGACATTTTCTAATACTATAGTGTTGCCTTTTCAAATATATAAGAAAATAATGAACCTTAAACCACTTCTTGAAATCTAATCAAATTCTATTTATTCACATAGCTAACGACATTCTTACCTTCCATTAAACAGTATTATTACAATATTCTCATAAATCTTCTGCTAATGCCTCACAAATGGATTTTAAATAGGATACATCACAGTCTGTGTCTTGATTCAACTCACGCTAAATGTTATAATCACTAATAGAAGGCTGCCAAACCCAAGTTCCCATGGGAGGTGTTAAGAAACTGAATAAGCCTTTGTAAAATTATTTGTACAAAATTCACCAGAACAATGTTGAGATGGATCACCAGGCAGAGTATGGACAATATCATCATCCATCAAGCAACATCTTAGTAATGCAAAAAATAGAAGTCCTTTGGCACAAAATTAAAGACTATGTTTTAAAATGAGAAAGATCAACAAAAGAACAATAAAGACTTTAAATTTTACATGGCTATCCTTAAAAACTTTTCTCAAAAATTTTTCTTTAACTTATTTTTATGACTAAGAGTTTTACATCCATTAAAAATCTATTCGATTATCATTCTTTTGTCTTGTGATTAAAAAAACATTTCACAACAGACAAGGGAAAAGCTAAATTGACAGCATTTAACATTTAGTTTTGAAGGAATTGGGAGACACTCATGTTTTCCAAGGTTCCTAGTGTCTAAATGTTTTTATATTAATAAAATTTATACAATCTTTAAAAAACCTATCTTTAAACTTGAGAATTTTTTACAACAAATAGAGAAAAAGAGAGGAGTTTCTAAGGTCAAATTGCTTACAAGATATTTTGTTTATACCTACATTTGTCATCAAATTGTTTTTGTATTTTCATTAATGTGAAAAATGAACATGGGAGTGAGTTCTAGATAGTGATTTTATTTCCTTTGAATATATACCTAGAAGTAGGATTGCTAGATCATATTTTTAATTTCTTGAGAAACCTCCATACTATTTACCATATGCCTATACCAATTTATGATCTCCCCAACAGGATAGGGAGGGATCCCATTTCTCCACATCTGTGCCAAAATCTGTTATTTTCAACTTTTTCATAACAGCCAGCCTAACAAATTTGAGGTGATATCTCATTTTGACTTTAAGTTACGTTTCCCTAATGATTAATATTATGAGCATGTTTTCATACACCTGTTCATCATTTGTATGTCTTGTAAGAAAAGTGTCATATCAAGTCTTTTGCCTATTTTATAATCAGATTATTTGGCTTTTTGCTATTGAGTTGTATGAGCCCCTTATATATTTTGGATATTAACTCTATTGGATATATCATTTGCAAATATTTTCTCCCTTTCTATAGTTTGAGTTTTAATTTTGTTAATTGTTTCAACTGCTGCAAAAATAAAAATTCAAGAATTTTTTAGTTTGATGTAAATAATCTAGGTTTTGATAGATGATTCTATTCAAATCTCCTTCCTCTTGAAGATTCAAGGTCCTCTTTAGCCCTTTCATGGACACTAAACTCAAACCCACATCAATGGCATTCTTAACTTTCATTAAGAAAGTTCAGGGCACGTATGTGTGCGCTTAGTCATTTAGTTGTGTCCGACTCGTTGCAACCTCATGGACTGCAGCCTGCCAGGCTCCTTTTCCATGGGATTCTCTAAGCAAGAATATTGGAGTGGGTAGCCATTACCTTCTCCAGGGAATCTTCCTGACCCAGGGATCAAACCTGGATCTCCTGCATTGCAGGCAGATTCTTTACTGTCTGAGCCACTTCAGGGCATCAGCAGGTGAATATCTATGGGTGGAAGAGGATAGAGGATTATAAATGATGTTTAGTTTCTTCCTTTTTGTATTTCTATACACAGTTCTCTGTAATAAAAAATATTTTTTAATTATGTTCAGAAAGATGAGTTGTGTTTCCTGCAAGTGAGATGCCAACAATATGGATGTTTTACTCTCTATGACACAGAATTATGCATACGTCCAAAAGAAAAAAGTGTATATACTTTACTGTTTAGACCAGACATAGAATATGCAGGTCTATTCTTCTCAGAAAAGACTAGACTTGTCCTTCAGTGACACAGGAAAATCACTCGGGTCTTTTAAGGAATCTAAAGAACGTTTTAATTTTACCCTTCTACCCAGTTGTTGGAACAATAAATTACGTGCAAATTTTATTTCAACACAGTATCAGATATCTTAATAACAGTGGAATATTTCTTAGTCATTTGAATCTTTAGTGTACATGACACAAAGGCAGATTTTTTTAAAAAGAGCTGTGTCGGCTATATTTTATAATCTGTTTGTTGAATGCAGCCATAATATGAAATGCCTACAAAGAACATTTCCTTTCTTCCATTTCATTTTTTAAAGTGTCTCAGAAAACTTATTAGGTAAAGAGATGGAAATAAAGAAGGTTATTGTAGGAATGTTTTCACTTAAGAAGTCTTTCCTGGTTGATATATATTTCTGTGTAAAATTGGGGCAGAGGGGTCTTTCCTCTCTGTCAAATCTTTGATCCTAACAAAAAGAAATATTCCAGATGAAGGCAATGAAAGGAATGCTTTTATGAAGTTCTCTCTTTTTGAAGATGGTTAAGTGTTGAAAAGTTGCCCCTTCATTTTACCTGTCTTTGAATCTTATTGTGGTTTGCTTACATTTACCAAAATAAAGATTTAGATAAATAGCACCTATGTTGAGAAAACTGAATATAAAATGAATTTCCAAATTTCTACATTCAAAAATACAGTTACAGTGAAATGAGAATTTCTTTCCAGAGAAAGAAGGAAGAGAAAGGAGAAGAGAAGCTTGCAGAGGCTGTATTTACACAGGCAAAGTAAAGTAGAAAGTTAAGATACTCTCTGGGGAAACTGGTCTCTCTGAAATGGTATCTCACAATGTAACTTTTTCCTTCCCCCTACATCCACTTCCCTGTCCCTTTTCCTTTCTAATCATCTTTTTCATTTCAGAGACACATCAAAGATGATTTTCATGCAGAAATGCTCAAAATCCATTTTCAGTGTTTCCGAAGAGGCTTCAACAGAATCATATGAATTTTATTAACCCTCCACTACATTCTTTTTCTATCTAGACTTAGAGAAAAGGTGTGAAAGCTTGTCCATCAGCTTCTGTCAGCAAATGACACGTTCTATTCTTTTCAGAAAAGACTAGTCTGCTGGGAGTTCATTCTGGTAGATGTGTAGAAAAGTCTAGAAAGGTAAGTTTAGATAGTCTCAGTTCTTCCAAGATTTTTTTTTCAAAAAGTACCTTAGCCTCCTGAAGCACTACAGAAAGGGAAGGAAGTGGTATGATTCAATATGCTTTTACCAGAGTGAGATTCTCGAAGGGCCTGGGATGTTTGCAGCTACAGACAGTGTACAAGATCGGTATGTCATATTCTCATCTTCTTCTTTTGGGTCCCCTCTACCAGAGGGATGAGTACAGGGAAGGCTTTCAGAATTTCTTAAAAAGTAACACACACAGAAGTTTCCAACTGAACCTGATCTGTTACTCATCTGCTCCTGGGTTTCCTTTCCTTTGGAATCATAATTAAAAACAAATACAATTTTTTAGTAATACTAATGTAACCCTGTAATTATGAAGTGCATAAAAAGAGCTAAATTTCCATTTTCCCTATTTATGCCATGCTTTCCAGGAAAGAGACGTGTATCTAGAAGCAGGAGCAAAGGGGGGATGGACAGTGTTTCATCTGTGCATCCGTAATAAGATTTGAAAGTTCTTCAGTTTAAAAAAAAATGCTTTCTGCTTCCACAATAAATAAAACTATACTTAGGTATTTAAATATGCTCCCTATTAAGATACAAAGAAGGCGAAATTTTCAGTTTGGAGTTGATAATCTCTATTGTTCTTCTGTAAATTCCACAGATATGTTTTAAGAAGGGGGCTCGGTAGTGGCGACTGTTAAAACATTTCTTTAAATAAAGCACTTCAGAAACTTACATTTCTACAGATTTAATTAAAACAAAGAAGAAAAATTAACTGGTAGCATTGACAACGTACAGGAGGTGAATTAGTGGGAAGATATGTACTTATACAACAACTTCTTCCTAACAGACTTAAGATTCATTACAAATGTTTAATTATGATTTCATGTAGAGTAAGAGATAGGTATTATAAAGATTAGAGTTCAAAAACTCTAAAGCAAAGAGAAAGTGAATAACTTTAAAGGTCACTAGCAAGTTCGTCACACCAGGGAAACTGACACAGGAGTTCTCTGGCAGTCCACACAGCTTGGTATTCATTAGACTATGCATGATTAATTTCGACATGGACAAACTTTGAACTGCAAACAATTAACAGACTTGAGCTTAAATGTCCACAGAGTAAGAAAAATAGCCTTCTTTTTAGACAAATATAGTAGTGGCTAGGTGGGCGTGCTGCTGACTTCACCAACACACTCTTCCCCGAAATATTACATCACCATTCTGGAACACAGGCTGCTGCCCTCTTTAATTATGTGTTTGGATGGCTAGCTACTTTGTGGAATTAAAGAAGTAACAGTTCAGCATCTAGCCTTTCAATTGAACTGGATGACCTTATGTTATAAAGGAGTGGCAAAATAGGAACCAACCACAGGCTTGTCTGCTGGATTCAGAGATATGTTTGTGGGTAGCTATGCTGGATACTGTTGGGAACTTTGTCCATCTTATAATAATCATCTCTTCAAGAGCCAAAAAAATAGAAGAGGAAAGAGGAGAGGAAATAAGAGGCATGGAGTTGATGATGTTGATTATTGAGACTGACCATTTTATCTTTGGAAATTCTTCAAGCCAAAATCTGGGTCTGGTGATAAACAAAAATATGAGAAGCAAGATGACTCCCCAGGGAGATTCATAAAATGCAGATCAGTCAGACACTTTTATTGATGTCAGTCTAATAAAGCCTGCAATTTATCAATTATGTAAATTTTAAATTGTATTAGTTACATGCATTCAAATAGTATGCACCTGTGTCCCACGTTGGACTCTTAACAGATTAAATTAAATTGGAACCACATTGTTTTTTATTTTGTGCCAACATAGCTGAATCTCAAAACAATGCAATAGGAAATTACTAATACAGTCAAAACTCATTAATAAGGCGTACGGTTAACTTTCTTGTCAAGTTTGATATAGAGTTTCTGTATTTTTCCAAAACCAGTTTCAGCCCAACTTCCCTTAGTGGTTTTGAAAACACAAACACAGCAAGTTGAGATGGTGTATTGCCTCCAACTCTATTCCCACAGGTGAATTTAAGTTAGTGCTACAGAGTCCAAACTGTTAAAGAATTGGCAGCTGTAATACTCCAGTCTGAAGTCCACTCCAGCAATTCTAAGAGGGAACAATACAGAACAATTTTTTTAAGGAATGTGTATCTCTTTACTAATGTTTCAGAATTTTAATGTGCAGGAAGGATCTTATATAATCCTTTCATCTAAGAGATAAAGAAGCCAAGAGCCAGAGAGGTTACTTGATTTGTCCAAGGACACACAGTTAATGCCTGGGGTAAGACGGCCAAGAACTTCAGCTTCTTGGCTAATAGTGAGGTTTGGTAATGGGAGCCTTCATATAGTCGCTATTTAAGTTTTTGATATGCTTAGCTGTTGTGATTTTTCCCCTGGTTTAACCATCAATATTATAAAGTCTGTCTCACAGTTCTCAGTGGAAAGTAGAAAAAGGGTATGAACTTTGGAAGTATTGAGATAGAAAAACTGACAGGCTTGAAACAGAGAAGACTAGACAGGTAGTCTCAAAAAATGGGATCTTGTCTTTGTTTCAGCTCTTTCTGAATTGCTATGGACTACAGTTTGCCTCAAATCCTTGAATTTATTTTTTCCTTTAGAAAATAAGAACCACAACCCTGTTCATCCCAAGGAGTGTTCCAAATGAAATTCGATCATTCAGGTAAAAATATATAAAAGGAGTGTTCCAAATGAAATTCAATCATTCAGGTAAAAATATATAAAGTGCATAGTACCTCAGGTGTAGGCCATCATCAGAGTGCCACTCAACTTTTTAAGATCTCCAAATTGGATTTTTCACTGGCAAGACTTAATAGAGCCAGTACAGAGAGACACTATCAAGACATTGGTTAAAAGCAACAATGATTGAAAGTGCCCTCATGCCAGGAGTTTCAAAAATTAGAAGGGCAAACACACCAAGAGCAGGACCTTCAGGCAAGCAGATCTTTCCACAGACACAGACATTTTAACCCTTTTCAGCCTTTTCAGAGTGAAGGGTTAAAATAATTATTCACTTGACTGTCACTCTCCAAAGTAGGTAAGGCAATTATTTCTGATGACATTTATTCCTGAGAGAAAAATAAGTGGCAGTACATCTTATAAAAATATTGTTTAAGTCTCAAGCATTGTTATATAGGAAACATTTTTCTAATGTAATATTTTAAAATAGAATTTATTTTACATTGTTAACAGGTTCTATAATGTTGTATAAATTAAAAAAAGTTAAAAATCCTTTGGAAGGAACAATGTTCTCAGTTGTTAGTCTACCTGTAATTCTGCACCTTTCCTTGATATAATTTTTTATATCATGAAGGTATTTTGAAGGTCTGGAGTGCGATTTAGAATCAGTTTATCTATACCAGATGAGTCCTTTTCAGAAGGACTGACTGACTAATTATAACAAACAAAAAAAGAAAGAGAAGGAGAGAAACTCAATGAATGAAATATACAATAATTTCTCTTTTCTTTATGATTTCTTAAAATTATTTTAAATATAATTTTAATGTTTTCTAGTTTTTTACATACAACTTATGCTAGTTTATCAATATTGTTTTTAGAATCCAAACATTCAAAGAGGCAACAATATTTATATTGTTAATGTTATATAATGAAATGTTATCTTCTATTCCAAAGCATCTGCACCCCTGAAAACATTAATATCTTCTTTATTACTTACTGTTGATCTTTCTCAATAGTTTATATCTAGTAGAGTACAACTTATTTATGAACTTCTATAATCTTACAATTAAAAAAAACCTTTCCCTAATTTATCTAATTATTCTCATTTCATTGCTTTAAAACAGAGGCCAAGAAAGTATGGTCTATAGGTCTAATCTGGCCCTCTACCTTTTATTGATAAAGTTTTACTGGAATACCACTACTCCCATTTCTTTGCATATTACCCATGAATACTTTGCCCTATAATAGCAGAACTCAGTAGCTGTGACAGAGACTGTGTGGTACAAAATCCTAAAATATTTATTATCTGGCACTTCACAGAAAAAGTTTCATGACCCCTGTTTTAAAGGATAGTCATCCACTCAATCCTATTAATTGTGTTCAGTTCAGTCACTCGTTTCCGACTCTTTGCGACCCCATGAATTGCAGCACACCAGGCCTCCCTGTCCATCACCATCTCCCGGAGTTCACCCAAACCCATGTCCATCGAGTCGGTGATGCCATCCAACCATTTCATCCTCCATCGTCCCCTTCTCTTCCCGCCCCCAATCCCTCCCAGCATCAGAGTCTTTTCCAATGAATCAACTCTTCACATGATGTGGCCAAAGTATTGGAGTTTCATCTTTAACATCAGTCCTTCCAATGAACATCCAGGACTGATTTCCTTTAAAATGGACTGGTTGGATCTCCTTGCAGTCCAAGGGACTATCAAGAGTCTTCTCCAACTGAGGGCCTTAGTATTTCCTTCTCCAACCCTTTATTCTTGTAGATCTCTAGGAAGCAGTGTGCTTCTCAGAAATTCAATAATAAGGGACTAAGTATGTTCAAAGTCATGTTATTTTCTTCTCAGTGGGAGCTACATGGCACCCAGTGGTTAGACAGTGGCTACTCATCCTAATACTGTTGTACATCATTAAATATTTAGTTAGCAACTTATTATGTACAAAATTTCCAGACAGACAGCACTATTTTTCTCTTAGAAATCTCATCTTCTATACTACTCATCTTGAGTCATCATCAAGATAACTGTCAAAATCTTCCTAGTCCATTATTTAATTAGATCACCCTATTTTTATATTTCTAAAACTTTTTCCTAAAATGGTCAGAATTTTTAAATTCTCATCCTCTTTCTATCCATATGCCTTATTCTATCCACATAACTTTTTATATCCATATCACTCAGATATTAGCCCAGTCTTTCCCAGTTCTTTTCTCAGCCTTAAGTATTCTCTTAAACCACATACTCTGTCTAGAATGTACTTAGCCACCAGCCATCTTCTACCACATGGACAAGGTCAACATCCTAGAAAAGGAAAGATCAACAAGACAAAGGACACCTTGGTTCCTTAAAGACCTACTGGGGCAGAGCCATCTATTGATCTTGAACCACCCACGTACCTCTGAACCACTGTGTGAGAAAGAAATAAACCTCCTTCTTGTTTAAGCCACTGTATTTTAGGTATCTTTGTAACATTAGATCTGCCTGTACTCTAAGTAATGCATAACTAATTTTTAGGAATATAAACCTGTACTATATGCTCAGTTGCTCATCATGTCTGACTTTGTGCAACACCATGGACTATAACCTGCCAGGCTCCGCTGGCCATGGAATTTTCCTGGCAAGAATACGGGAGTGGGTTGCCATTTCTTACTTCAGAGGATCTTCTCAATCCACGATGGAACCCATGTCTCTTGCATCTGCTGTATTGGCAGGTGGATTCTTGTACCAGTGTACCAACTGGACCAGGTTCCTTTTAACCCTGTTGGTTTTTTAGTAGTTTTACTGATGATAGCAAGTGAAGTGCAGAATTTTGAATACACCACTAACTTATTTCTCTCTTCCTATTTACCTCTTTACTCTCCATGTAACTTTAAAAAATAAAATCAAAGTGTTTCTTCCATTATGTGTAAATTTGTTTCAAATAGCAATACATATTATATTTTGCTAAAAATCCAGAGTTCTTCCTATCTTGTGAAGCAAATTTTTCATAATTTATTTTTAATTGGAGGATATATGCTTTACAATATTTTGTGATACATTCTCTCAAACAGGGGAAATCTCTATACCTTGATGATTTTGATTCACTAACTAAAATCTCAGAGTGATATGACTATCTGTGTCCTGATGGTTGTTTATCTTCAAAATCAAAAAGGGGCTTTAAAAATAACTCCACTGTTGTTGTTTAGTCACTAAGTTGTGTCCAACTCTTTGCAACGCCATGGACTGTAACCCACCAGGCTCCTCTGTCCATAGCATTTCCCAGGCAAGATTATTGGAATGGGTTACCATTTCCTTCTCTAGGGAATCTTCCCAACCCAGGGATCAAACTTGCGTCTCCCACATTAACAAGTGGATTCTTTACTGCCAAGCCACCAGAAAAGCCATTAAAAAAAATAAAAACATTTTGGCGGTGGTTACATTTAAGTTTAGCCATGTTGTCTCCATGAATATTGATAACCACGTATTCCTCAGGCTCCACAAATATTTTTTTCACTTACTTTAAACATAGTTTGGAGAAGGCAATGGCACCCCACTCCAGTACTCTTGCCTGGAAAATCCCATGGACGGAGGAGCCTGGTAGGCTGCAGTCCATGGGGTCGCTAAGAGTCAGACATGACTGAGCGACTTCACTTTCACTTTTCACTTTCATGCATTGTAGACGGAAATGGCAACCCACTCCAGTGTTCTTGCCTGGAGAATCCCAGGGACGGGGGATCCTGGTGGGCTGCCGTCTATGGGGTTGCAGAGTCGGTCACAACTGAAGTGACTTACCAGTAGCAGTAAACATAGTTGCTTTCCTAGATGAGCCAGTTGCTTTCCTAGATGAGCCAGTATTGAATTATTGAAATAAAACACAGAATGAAAATATTTGTTTTATCTATAGAGTGGGAAAAAGTTGAGTAGAGAAGGGTCAGTTCAACACTTGTTCTTGTTGTCATTCAGTCACTGAGTCCAACTATTTGTGACACCATGGACTCCAGTATGCCAGGCTTCCCTGTCCTTCACTACCTGCCAGAGTTTGTTCAAACTGAGGTTTTCTGGTGTCAGCTATGCCATTCAACCATCTCATCTTCTGTCATCCCCTTCTACTCCTACCCTCAATCTTTCCCAGCATCAGGGTCTTTTCCAGTGAGTCAGCTCTTCACATTAGGTGGCCAAAGTATTGGAGCTTCAGCATCAGTCCTTCCAATGAATTTCAGGCTGATTTCCTTCAGGATTGACTGGTTTGATCTCCTTGCAGTCCAAGGAACTCTCAAGAGGATTCTCCAGCACCACAGTTTGAAAGCATCAGTTCTTCAGCACTCAGTCTTCTTTATGGTCCAACTCTCACATCAGTACATGGCTACTGGAAAAACCATATTGACTATACAGACCTTTGTTGGCAAAGTGACTGCTCTGCTTTTTACTGTGTAACAGCTTTTCTTCCAAAGAGCAAGCATCTTTTAATTTCCTGGCCGCATTCACTGTCCACAGTGATTTTGGAGTCAAATAAAAGATAATCTGCCACTGTTTCCACTTTTTCCCCATCTATTTGCCATGAAGTGATGCAACTGGGTGCCATGATCTTAGGTTTCTGAATGTTGAGTTTTACGCTAGTTTTTTCATTATCTTTTTTTATCTTCAGTGGACTAAATCGGTGGACTAAAATGGACCAGACTGGGAAAACTTAATTCAGATGACCAGTATATCTATGACTATGGGTAAGAATCCCCTAGAAAAAAATGGAGTAGCTCTCATAGTCAACAAAACAGTCTGAAATGCAGTACTTAGGTGCAATCTCAAAAACAACAGAATTTCTCAGTTCATTTACAAAGCAAACCATTCAATTCAATGATTATAAATGGTTAAATTCTGGCCAGGTAATTTAACCTTCTGATACAAAAAATTAAAATGTACAGGGGAAAAAAATCTTCATACAGTTATAAAATTCTAGGAAGTATAATATGTCAAATATGCATTTTTCAAGATAACAGGCCCCATAGAAATATAAACAGCCAAGATAATTTTTTTTGATCAAAGAAAGCCTCTCTCACAAATGATGACCTCAGGAGAAATTGAATAGTGACCTACAATGAGTGCAGAATCAGGTTGAATAATCAGGTTGAGTGACAGATTTAAAGTCTGTAAATCAGGTTTGTTTTAATTGATCAATAAACCAAGGTTATTTTAAAAAACTAATACTCAGGGGGAAAGACGATCTAAAATGCTTAGGCTTTACTTATGTTGACATTAGTTTTACTTATAGCTTTTAAATTTTCCAACAGGATGACAACTATAAGATAAATATCATATACATCAGGGATTTTTGGGGGGGAGCCTGACAAGTGAAAACAATATACCTTTTCAATGGCAAATAAGAATAGATCAATCACAGAGAAGGAAACACTATTCCTTATATTCAAAGTGCTGAAGATTAAAGGTCTTTCTGTTGAAGAACATTCAGAATAAGCTAGCCCATAAACTTCCTGATCTGGTCAGCTCCGATATACCCCATGGCATAAGGATCGCAGGACTGTTTCTAAGACAGATAATGTCTATAATAACCTGATTCACAAAGGGAAAGTAGAATAAAGAAAAATGTCCTAAGAACAATGGAGAAAAGATAACAAGGAACAGATTTAAGTTACTAGACTTAAGTTACTAGAAGTTTGATGGGGTAGTAAAAAGTGTCACTTTTCCGCTGATGGGCTCAAAAGTATCACATTTTTCAGACTTTAAACAGCTTTAATGTGACTTATTCCTAGTTTACTTCCCAACGGTGGACTGTATTTTTAGCTTGTTAAATATCATAGTAAAGATGTGCAAGAAACACATTTAAACCTTAAGTTTCTCAGACAAGGAGCTTGAACTAGTTTGCTTTTATTGAAATGGTGAGTTCACAGGCACCAGCCAAATGTTAAAGTTAGACATTCAAGAATACTGGAGGGTCACTAATTTCAGTAGGCTCGATTTTCCCTTACATTATCATACTATGTTTCAAATAAATTTCAGTCTACTGGGAGTTATAAGGATATCAAATTTTATACCCTTTGAGATATAAAATATCTCCTCTTTGAGAATTTTTTTCTTTTCTTTTCCTCCTGGGGAGGAGTATTTCTTTGCAAGTGTCTTAGACTTCAGTCTGAGGAAAGGAGAAAAATAGTATTTATTACAGTGTGGGGTTGTATTTTTTTGTCATATGGAAAAGTAGTAGAGAGAATAAATGCAATATATTATGAGAGTTTTCAGGTATCTTAGAATAAACCTTTTTATTTGCATGCTTTTAGTTTCCCCATGAGGGCTTTGGCACTTTAAAAGTCAAAGCAAATTTAACAGCATTTTCCCCCTCAACACAGTTATATGTGTTTAGACCCCTGAAGAAAATGTTTTCTAAGTTTGTTTTAAAAGCCCTTCAGTTGAGTTCACTGTATGTTTCAAGATGTTCAGTGTTGATTTTAATAAGCTAATAGAAGGGACATGACACCACCCTAATGGCCGAAAGGGAAAAGGAACTAAAGACCCTCTTGATGAAGGTGAAAGAGGAGAGTGAAAAAGTGGCTTAAGACTTAATATTCAAAAAATGAAGATCATGGCATCTGATCACATCACTTCATGGCAAATAGGGGGAAAAATGGAAACAGTGACAAATTTTATTTTCTCTGACTCAAAAATCACTGCAGACAGTAACTATCGCCATGAAATTAAAAGACACTTGCTCCTTGGATGGAAAGCTATGACAAACTTAGACACCCTATTAAAAAGCAAAGACATCACTTTGCCAACAAAGGTCCATATTGTCAAAGCTATGGTTTTTCCATTAGTCATGTACAGATGTAAGTGTTGGCTAAGGCTAACTGCCAAAGAACAAATGCTTTCAAACTGTGGTGCTAGAGAAGACTCTTGAGAGTCCATTGGACAGCAAGGAGATCAAACCAGTCCATCCTAAAGGAGATCAGTCCTGGGTGTTCATTGGAAGGACTGATGCTAAAGCTGAAGTTCCAATATTCTGGCCACCTGATGAGAAGAACTGACTCAGTAGAAAAGACTCTGATTCTGAGAAAGATTGGGGATAGGAATACAAGGGGATGACAGAGGATGAGATTGTTGGATGGCATCACTGACTCAATGAACATGAGTTTGAGCAAGTTCTGGGAGATGGTGAAGGATAGGAAAGCCTGGCACACTAGGTTTTTATAAAAAACATCAATCATTTTATTAAACATATTTATTAAGCTATATAATTAGCTGGAATGATTCGAGTAGTAAGCTGAGGTGAGCTGGTGCAGTTACTAAAGGAAGTTTCCTTCTACCTGAAATGATGATGCAATAGAGGTATGGCTACATTGGCTTTGGGCTCTTGCAGAGGAAGTGGTTCTTCAGATGGCAACTACTTAGTTACCCTTCTCTGCTTCATGAAAAGCCAAAAAATTAGCCTCCAGAACTAATCTGCTGAGTTATGAAGCCAAACATAATCCATTTGACCTATCAGAAAACCCAACAGTATCTGGTAAGGAATAAGAGACTAGGCTTCTTGGATAGCCAAGTTTGAGTTTTGGTTCTTCCATTTGAGTGGTAGTAAGGCAAGTGCATGAAATTAAAAGACGCTTACTCCTTGGAAGGAAAGTTATGACCAACCTAGATAGCATATTCAAAAGCAGAGACATCACTTTGCCAACAAAGGTTCACCTAGTCAAGGCTATGGTCTTTCCTGTGGTCATGTATGGATGTGAGAGCTGGACTGTGAAGAAGGCTGAGCACCAAAGAATTGATGCTTTTGAACTGTGGTGTTGGAGAAGACTCTTGAGAGTCCCTTGGACTGCAAGGAGATCCAACCAGTCCATTCTGAAGGAGATCAGCCCTGGGATTTCTTTGGAAGGAATGATGCTCAAGCTGAAACTCCAGTATTTTGGCCACCTCATGCGAAGAGTTGACTCATTGGAGAAGACTCTGATGCTGGGAGGGATTGAGGGCAGGAGGAGAAGGGGACGACAGAGGATGAGATGGCTGGATGGCATCACTGACTCGATGGATGTGAGTCTGAGTGACCTCTGAGAGCTGGTGATGGATAGGGAGGCCTGGCGTGCTGCAGTTCATGGGGTCGCAAAGAGTCAGACACAACTGAGCGACTGATCTGATCTCTGATCTGAAGGCAAGTGACTATAGGGAGGAGGAACCTTATGCAGTAAATTTATATTTATATAAATAGTATATTTACAATAAATAGTATATTTACCTGTTTTATTAATCAAGCCTGGGCTTCTCAAAATGTGCTCCATAAAAACCTAGGGATCACCCAAGACAATTTAAAAAAAATGTATTGTTAATAATGATGTTATTATTTGATATTTTCATAATGTTTACATTTATACTGATGATGCAAACATAATATTCGGTAAAACTGCTGGTGCTTTAGTACAAGTCAGGGCCTTGGGACTGAACTATGGTAGTAGTCATTGCATTCTGCATCATTACTTGCAGTAAAGATAAAAAATTGCCAGTTAGTTTACTTAAGAATATCATTGATAAATCAGGAAAAATATTAACTTTATTAAATCTAACTCTAGTGTATACAAGTGTTTATCATTCTTTGTGACAAAATGAGATCATACAGAAGGCCCTCTGGTGTCTGTACCAAAGTATAATGAAAATCTTGAGGAAAAAAGCACCTGTGTGCTTGTTTATGTTGTGAGGTTACCTAGCCATAATTTTCAAGGAATTGTTGAGCAAACTCAAAATTTGCTAAGAAAATTGTTGAGTAAAAATTATTTTACTTGAAAAATGACTGACAAACAAGGAATCATTAATCTGACTTGAATGTTTAGAAGATATTTTGCCAAAAATAAATGAACTTCTCAATTCAAGGATAGCAATTGACATTATTACCAGTAATAAAGGATATAAGCTTTCATAGGAAACTTAGAATTTTGGGAAACGTATCTGCCACTGTGAAGTTGATTAATTCCAAATACCAAATGTTTAAAGGCTTAACGAGATCACCGGTGATATTAACAAGTGAGATTTTTTTCAAATTGCATAATGAAATGTGTCAACCTTTGGAAGATTTGTGTAACTGTGAGTTGACAGTCTTCTGATAAAGCATCTGTTACTGCAAAAAAAAAAAATTAATAAAAGATTCACATATCCATTCAAAGTTCACAGTAGAGAGTATGAAAATTTCACAGGCATGATTTTAGATTCCACATTGAAACTAACCTTTGAAACAATTGTTGAGAGTTTTGGTGTAGTACTAAAGGAGAATACCCACCATTATCTAAAGAAGTTATGAAAATAAAACTCCTTTTTCCAGCTATATATTTGTATGAGGTTGAATTTTCTTCATAAACTCCAATCAAAACAATATATTTTAACAAATTGAATACAAAAGCAGAAATGTGAATTCAGTTGTCTTCTATAAAGCCAGATGATAAACACAGAAATTTTCTTAAGGCAATGTTATTTCTCACTATTATTTTTGCTTTTGAAAATACAGTTACTTTTTATAAATATGTTACTTTGTTAACATGATATGGGTTTATTATAGATATTTTAAAAATAAATATTTATAACATTTTTTAAAAAATTATATGATATGTAATCATAGACAGTCTATAGGTATAATTCATACAGGGAAAGTTCTTGGGGTTCTCTTTGGTTTTTTAAGAGTGTGAATGAGTTCTGAGACAAAAAAGTTTAAGAACCTCTAAAAACAATGACCTGAGCTTCCACCTTAAGTAGTCAAAAAAAAAAAAGAAAAGAGCAAAATAAAATTAAAGTAGCTTGACAGAAATTATTTAGTAGAAATAAGAGAAAATAAACAGAAAAATTTGACAAAGCCAATAAAATATCTCTTTGAAAAAGCCAACAAGATTGATAAACCCCTAGCTAGACTGGTAAACAAAAAAAGGGAGAAAGAGAATATAAATCACCAAAATCAAGAATGAAAGGGATTCATCACAATAGATTCTACAGATTAGACAAGAAAAATAAAAATATTATGGACAATTTTATGCCAACTAATTTGACAACTTCAAGGAAATGGACAATTTGCTTGAAAATACTTTGCCAAAACTGATGGGATAAAAGAGACAATTTGAATAGCCCTCTTTTAAATAAAGTAAAACTGTTAACCAAAAACCTACCCCGAAGAAAAATCCAGACTGTTGGTTTCATTGGTAAAATCTATTAAACATTTAAGGAAGAAATACCATTAATCTTGTACAAATCCCTTCATAAAATAGAGAAAGAACACTGGACAGTATTTGCTGCTGGACTGGAAATGAGAAGTGAACAAACAAAAAGAACAAGCTGACATAATTTTGGTTTCCACTACGCAGGTAAACTATGGCCATTTATTAGGATAGGGAAGAAATAGATATGTGGGAAGGGAGAAAATATACATTAAGATCTCTGTTAAGAACATTGAAATTTTAACTTGCTAAATTTGTATGACAAGTCTAAAATCGGATCTATGAGTCCACAGGTCTGCAGTATAATCCGGGCAAAAGCTACAAGTGTGGGAATTATCAGCATGTAAAGTCATACCTGAGATTACCTGGAGACAGAATGTACATGGAAAAGAGAAGAGCCACAGGACCGGATACTAAAGTATACCAGCATGGAAAGGTAGAACACTGGAAGTGAAGCTGGCAAAGGAAACAGACAGCATATAGGCACTGAGGTAACAGGAAACCAGGAGATGTATGGAGATGAAGAAAGCGGTCTTTTCTATCAAATGCAACTGAGAGGGTAGGCGCCATTGAATTTGGCTATCCAAAAGTCATTGCTGACCTTAACAAGAGCATTTTTAGGGGAGGACTGGCGAAGGGAGTCTTATTGGACTGAGTCAAGGGAAAGTAGAGAGAATGTAAACAAATAACAATAGGTTTTATTGTAAAGAGAAGAGGAAAAATGCATTAGTAGATTGTAGATATGAGGATTAATACATTTTTAAGTTTATAATTCCAGTGGGGAAAATCCATAAGAGCAGAATGATGTAAAAGAAAAAGAGCTGATCTATGCATAATAAGCAGAGAGAATGGGAGGGGAAGCAGAGAATTTGAGCAAAGACACAGGTGGGTTTCTGACTTGATGGTGGGAAGATGGTATTCCCATGAGAGGGCTTCGGTTTCTTTGTAAAGCATATGGAAAGTTAGCAGATGAACAGAAGAGAAGAGGGTGGGACAGAACATGAAATACAGGTGCCAGAGACAGGGAAAGTGAACACCCAGGGAGATTTCATAGGATTGTAAGATAGAATTCGGAGAAGGCAATGGCACCCCACTCCAGTACTCTTGCCTGGAAAATTCCATGGACGGAGGAGCCTGGTGGGCTGCAGTCCATTGGGTCGCTAAGAGTCAGACACGACTGAGCAACTTCACTTTGACTTTTCACTTTCATGCATTGGAGAAGGAAATGGCAACCCACTCCAGTGTTCTTGCCTGGAGAATCCCAGGGACGGGGGAGCCTGGTGGGCTGCCATCTATGGGGTCGCACAGAGTCGACACGACTGAAGCGACTTAGCAGCAGCTTAGCAGGATAGAATTGAGTGCCCATTTGAGATCTAACGTGAATTCAAAAGCATTTAGCTGAGTTGCAAATTTCTTCTCCAGCAATGTTCAATTACTTTAGGAATTGTCAAAACAAACAAATTTGGCAGAGTGGGAGAGAAGCAGGGAGGGTGAATATTTATACCACTCTCCCTTCTCCCTAATAACAGAGTAAAACAGTGATCAGGGACATTTTTCTTCAAATCCACTGCTAAACAGCGTGTGAAAGGAACTCGTTTTCCAGAAATTACAGTGCATGACTTCCATAGTTTTCAGTGGAAGAGCGGAAAGGTAGTGGTCCACAGCCCTGAAAATTCTGGCTTTTAGATTCCATTAAACACTGTTATCTCAAGTGTTTCTACTAGTAGGATATGGAGAACTTATCTATTACCCTGCTCAAATTAAAACTTTGTTGCTATGTATTTGTTGAACCTCACATAATTCCTGAACAAGAGAGGACTGGCCCCTTTTGCCTGGTGACAGGAATCAATGTGACAAAATTTTAGACATCAAAGACTTGATAGGCACTGAAATATCACGACCAACCAAGTTACTAACATTGTCCTCATCCAATCGTTCTTATCCTCTGAAAGACTCACAATGAGGTCATGGCACTTCTGATCTGGAAAAAGCAGAGATGGATTCTTTGCAGGCTGATGATCTATCTTTAGAGCTCATTGGAGTTCTTGGCTCGTCTAAAGTTCATCATGTGAAATGTTTCAGCCATCTTGACAGTGTTATCACCCAACATGCACGTGAGGTTTGCCTAACACCGTTGCTGCTGCTGCTGCTAAGTCGCTTCAGTCGTGTCTGACTCTGTGCGACCCCATAGACGGAAGCCCACCAGGCTCCCCTGTCCCTGGGATTCTCCAGGCAAGAACACTGGAGTGGGTTGCCATTTCCTTCTCCAATGCATGAGAGTGAAAAGTGAAAGTGAAGTCGCTCAGTCGTGTCCGACTCTTAGCGACCTCATGGACTGGAGCCTACTAGGCTCCTCCGTCCACGGGATTTTCCAGGCAAAAGTACTGGGGTGGGGTGCCATTGCCTTCCCCGCCTAACACCGTTAGCCAGTCCTAAAATACAATACTGGGCTCTACGATTCATTGCTCTAGATTGAAAATCTATTTCAAAAATGACAACAACAGGGATTTGCATACCTAATTAGTTTTCTACCATGACTTCATTTTGTCATTGGTAGTTATAAGTAACTACTTATAACAGCTAATATTTATTGAGTACCATTCTAAATGTCTTATGTAGATTAACTCATTTAATACTTGCAGAAACCTAACAAGATAGATACTATTATCGTGCCCATTTTAAAGGTAAGGAAACTGAGCCACAGATGGAGTAACCTGTTCAAGGTGAAGGTATGATGTATCAGAGCTGCAGTCTGAACCTTGCATCCTGGCTTCAGGAGGTAGTCATCATCACATAATCACATGAACTGCCCCCACAATTTACCAGAATTAAATAAAATAGACAATTATTTATTAGATTGTGTCACTTTGTTTCTACTAAAATTTTAGTTTAAAATACCCTATGTTGTTTTTGTTGTATTTAAAATAGTATAAGTTTGGTCATTTAACTTGAAGAAATTGTGTTTGCATGAAAAAGAATCAGCCTAGCTGACCTAATGGAATTCTCTAAATTCTCCTTTCTGAATTATCATCAGAAAAACGTAAATTTGAACCATATAAAATAGCTCTTATTTTTATTTTTAAACTAACAACTAACAAACCTAGCAATTTTGTGTGGCTCAGCTTAACACAAAGGAGAAGTCACAAATCCACACTCAGTCTAGCTCTCTGCTTTATTTTGGTATCTTGATTTTCACTGCCATTCACAATCTCTTTCTTTGCCTCCTTTGTGTCAGGTACAACGACCATCTCTCAGTGAGAGCAAGTCAGGGCTAGGGAATAAACTGTAACTGAAGGACACAATCATTTCTTACAAGACAGTACTTGGCCGCTGATGTCTGAACACTTCTGACCTTGGCCTCGTGTGCTCTGGGAGCTCTTCAGCCCAAGTGCTCAATAATGAGAGGTGTGACTTGCCTCTGAAAGTAGATTCAATCTGAGCCCTTAGTACTTACTGTTTTTCAAAGAAACTCCTCTTGAAACCTAACAGTAAGAGTCAGTCTTTCAGATTGAAAACTTCGTTAGTTATAATAGTTCCAAGAAGACTGTCAGACACTCAGGAATCCTAAGACCTACAACATGCAAAATTCCACATTTCTCCCACAGCCGTTTTCAATGCTAAAAACAGCATTGATGCCAGTCTTCCTGGCAAAAACATTGCTAATTGACAATCAGAAGAATCCAGCTAATGTGTCTATTGAGTGTGAACAAGATAGGTTGTCACATCCAGAAATTCCAAAATAGTTTTCTTTCTTTAGAAAACGCGTTCCTTCCCAGGACAAGCAGCAGTTCTCTCCCATGCTGTAGTTCGTGTCATTGGCCACAGCTGAGGCAGAACAGAGGTTGATTTCTGGGCTATTGCAAGTGTCATTTTCTGTATTTGGCAAGGGTAGCAGTCTGGATGTCCTCATCACATGAAAAGGTTGATAAGCATGGTCATTTTAAAATTTGCCCAGAAAGCCTATCAAAGGTATGAAAGGTGGCACCCAGAAGATAAATGGCAGGGTCAGGGAACAGGAACATGCTTGTTATCGTTGACACAGACCATTCTTTCTGTCAACAAGATATCACCAACACATCTTTTGCTGTGAGGTGATATGTTAGGGAGATACAAATAAGAGAATATAATCCTTATCCACTTCAGAAAGAGATAGGCATGAACATCTAAAAATGACACACCAATATGAAGCAGGCTGTAGAATAGCTAAAGATACTTGGTCTTATAATCCCATCCTCCCAAATTTCCAATAGCATTTAACCAAATTAGAGTTGTTGGACAAGAAGATGTACAGTCTTATAAACATTGTGGAAACCACCTCCATCAGCCACCATATATTAATATATCATGCTGGAAAGACTGTCTACAAATAGAATGATAAAAAGAAAGAAAGAAACAAGCTACTAATAGCTGGAAAAAATGCACGCACTTTCTTCATAATACTGAAAGTAGTTCTGCTCTTGGCAGGAGCATGGATGCCATATAATCCAATTGTCTTCTCTTTAGAATGAGGAAACTGAGCCCAGAAAAACCAAGCAATATGTATTTTTAAAGAGCATTTCATTAAAATTCAATACAATCTTCAGTTTTCTTTTAAGAATTGTTCAATCATTTTGCTTCTATCAAGGTTATAGAATGCTTGAGCTACCAAAGCCTGGCTGAAAATTGAAGACTTCCAGCCCTGTTTAATACTTAGAAGCCAGTGAGGTATATGCTCCGTGCGATTCTTGGAAAAGAGAAACATATACATGTTCGTACGTCTCACCTTCTTCAGATATCCCAACGAGCAACGCTTTCAACGAAAAGATAAGATACTAAAACAGTTTATTATGGAAAAAGAAGTGATTTTGAGGTCAGAGGAGTTGGGTTCCAAACACCTAAGGCTGTTTGGTATAAGGTACATTTCTGCCTTAGCCTTGTTTTGCAAAATTGTAAAATGTACTTAATACTACCTGATCTGCTGCAGAGTGCTTCAAAGCAAGATTTAAGCCTTGAACAGAATTATTCCCAATTTATGACTGTACATGCATTTGGATCATAGGTATGTGGTATACTGACCAAACGTAACACTTTAAATTCTATTTCAAATAGTGAAAATTGAATTGTACAAAAATGAAGTTTAAAAATAAATATAAATAATAACTCACAGGGTTATTTAGAAATTAGATGAGATACTGTATTTTAAAGCACAAAATATTATGCAAAAATATGATAAATACTTAGTATCCTTTATTCATTAATTAATACATTCAACAATATTGAATACCTACTCTGTGTGTTTACAATGATTTTATTTTGAGTAATAGAGCAATGAACTACACAAATCCTATCTTGAGGGTTTGTTAGTAAAAATGTCTTCAGTAAAATGGAAAAGAAGTGTGATTACAGATGAATGGCCAAGTACCCTTTGAGTTTTAGGACCTCATACACAACTGTAACCTCTTCACAAGTTTTCCCAAGGCAATTAAATGGCATTAAATCATATTCACACTACAACAATCTTATTCAGCAAAAGCATTCTTATTTCATTTTTAAAAATCTTTGTTCTATTAGGAGAAAGTATTAAAGCTCTTAGATCTCTTTATTATAAAAATCATCACCAAATCCACTGAACTCTATGTCACTTTGTCTTTTATGCCTTTAGCATAGAATTTGCTAATTAACTCTTGGCATCATAAAAAACACTAATTTTTAACTACACATACAGAATATTTTGATTACACGAATGAATATTTTAGGAAAGATTATCTCCTCCTTTATTTAAATTGCCTTGATTTTTCATTGCCTTCTGATCTTGACCTTTATAATGCTATACTGAAGATTAGAAGCCTGAGTGTGCCACTTACAAAATTGGAGATTTTGGTTGAATTATTTAACATTCCTGAACATTGGTAATAGCTGTAGGGATGAAATAGGGATGAAATCAAAGGTTCTTTAGGAAAATTAAATGAAGTCATACATGTTGATGGCTCAGCACAGTGCCTGGCATCTCATATGTCCTCAATAACAGTTTTTATTGTTTTCTTAATAATCCATTTTGGCATCACACTTGATGATAACACTGGCTTTACCTACTTCAAAACTGCTTTCTCAGAAATTTTGGAGTACAATAAATGAGAAATATACTTTCAAAGTAGCATCCTGCTCATTTTAAAATTCATAAAAAGAGCCTGGCTGTAATTCTACTATAAGAATTCCACACCACCCTTTGTTATTAATTTTACAAAGCATTCTTAATAACCTGTTCTGGCCTTTTAAATGTGAGACACTTTGCTTATCCAGTTCTCTGCCACAACCTAGCCAAGTCCTCATGGGCCTGAGCTTGTCCAAGCTGAAGTATCATACATGTGCTTTCAAGATGGACCTCATTGAAAAATTTTTTTCAAAAGAGAGCAAGGTCCCTTCAAATTTTATGATCTTTAACAGTCATTGTCTTAGATGTTGCTAAGAACTCATCAAGATGTCACTGAGAATGTGGGTTCCACATGTATTAATATTAAAACTTGCAGAAGAAACAGCAAGGAAATAGCAGTGAAAAAGACAGACATCATTCTTGTTCCTTGAACTTATCTCCTGGTGGGAAACAAAAAGTAAACACAAACGTTAAGAGGAAAAAAATGTGATACCTTTAATAAAAAAGAATGAGCTGATAATAACAAACATTGAACTGAAATGTTGGAGGGTGCTGTGGATGGATGACAGTGGTCAGAACAACAGTTAGGTAGAGCAGATGCTGAGAATGTGGTGTGAAATCCTATAAATAATTGTTGAAAAGAATCCAGACATACAGGGTCTTGGGGGAAAGTTTAGAATTTATTCTAAGTGCATCCAGAAACCACTGAAATATTTTATATTTGGAGTGATGTTATTCATATTTTAAGCTCACTTTTTTTTTCTCCAGTAGACTAATGAAAAGTTGTTAAAACAGAAATGCTTCTTTAGTTCTAATGAGGTGGATGAAACTGGAGCCTATTATACAGAGTGAAGTAAGCCAGAAAGAAAAACACCAATACAGTATACTAACGCATATATATGGAATTTAGAAAGATGGTAACAATAACCCTGTATACGAGACAGCAAAAGAGACAGCGATGTATAGAACAGTCTTTTGGACTCTGGGAGAGGAAGAGAGTGGGATGATTTGGGAGAATGGCATTGAAATATGTATAATATCATATATGAAACGAGTCGCCAGTCCAGGTTCGATGCATGATACTGGATGCTTGGGGCTGGTGCACTGGGACGACCCAGAGGGATGGTATGGGGAGGGAGGGAGGAGGGTTCAGGATGGGGAACATGTGTATACCTGTGGCAGATTCATTTTGATATATGGCAAAACCAATACAATATTGTAAAGTTAAATAAAGTAAAATTTTTTTAAAAAGAGAAAATAAAATAAAATAATTTTACTTATTTAAAAAAAATGCTTCTTTAGATAAACTTGACTTTTTTTTTCATTTTGGACATGATTTCATTGCTCAATCAGTTCAATAAATCTGTCACATGACATGTCACTGAAACTCTCAGGGTAAAGATGGTGAAAAATTGTCCGCATGTTTATCTATTGGTTAATTCTGATAATTAAACCCCTATATATACTGCTTTGTTATTGTGCCTATGAATCATTTCTATTTCAAAGCTGTGTGTTAGAATTGTATTTCCTTTTCACAGGTCCAGTGTTCCATACCCTGTGCTATGCAAAGAGAAACATCGCTACCATCAAAATCAACTCTACTTTTTTTTCTTTTTCTAGTATTCTGTGCCACAGTCTTATTTGCTTTGTATTTTAACCATGAGAGATTCATACAACTTTTTTCCCTTAGAGTTTCAGTTCTTTTCCTTTTTGATGAAACAAAAAAATCTGTGTCCATAGTTTCCAATTGTCTTACTCTGGTCATTTACTGCATGGAATCTTCCTTCTTTTTGCTGGAGATGTACTCTCCCTGAGCACACCAATCTCCTGCTCCAACCTGAACCAGTATGTTCTAGGTTGTCTGCACAGCTTACGTGCTAACAATTCCCTTTCCTGATTCCTGAGTTTGATGCTTTCTTGAATTTCAGATCTTCCATGGATTTTTCCCATACACTACTAAAGTAACACCCAAACAATTTTTCAAGGGAAAAATGCATGGATGGTAAGACTTCACAATCTTAGTATGTTTGAAAATATTTCTAATTGGCCTTCACATTCAGTTGACAATTTTAGCTGAGTATAAAATCATAAATTCAAAATCTTTTTCCCTCAGAATTTTAGAATTATTCCTCCATTGATTTCTCTCCTCCCTCTTTACCCTCACCCCACTGATTCAAAGTAAGGTTCCTCCTCTTTGTTTGCCACTATATTCTCCTCCTATTCTTTATATTCTTATATTCTCTTCATATTTTGGACAAATTTTGTAATCTTGTCTTTATTCTTTGTGTGTAACTTTCATGTATCTAGGTTCAGTTTAGTTCAATTGCTCAGTCATATCTAACTCTTTGCGACCCCATGAACCACAGCATGCCAGGCCTCCCTGTCCATCATCAACTCCTGGAGTCCACCCAAACCCATGTCCATTGGGTCAGTGATGCCATCCAACCGTCTCATCCTCTGTCATCCCCTTCTCCTCCTGCCCTCAATCTTTCCCAGCATCAGGGTCTTTTCCAGTGAGTCAGCTCTTCGCATCAGGTGGCCGAAGTATTGGAGTTTCAGCTTCAACATCAGTCCTTCCAGTGAACACCCAGGACTGATCTCCTTTAGAATGGACTGGTTGGATCTCCTTGCACTCCAAGGGACTCTCAAGAGTCTTCTCCAATACCACAGTTCAAAAGCATCAATTCTTCTGTGCTCAGCTTTCTTTATAGTCCAACTCTCACATCCATACATGACTACTGGAAAAACCATAGCCTTGACTAGACAGACCTTTGTTGACAAAGTAATGTCTCTGCTTTTTTTTTTTTTTATTATTTTTATTATTTTTTTTTTTTTGGCTTATAATCACATTTATTTTATTTTTTTTTTTACAATATTGTATTACTTTTACTATACATCGAGATGGATCCGCCACCAGAATACCCGTGCTCCCCATCCTGAACCCTCCTCCCTCCCCCCTCCCACACCATCCCTCCAGGTCATCCCAGTGCTCCAGTCCCAGGCATCTGTTATAGGGCATCGTACCTGGACTGACTCATTTCAGATATGATATTATACATATTTCAATGCTATTCTCCCCAATCGTCCCACCCTCTCCCAGTCCCAGAGTCCAAAAGTCTATTCTATACATCAGTGTCTCTTTTGCTGTCTCATAAGCAGGGTGATTGTTACCATCTTTCTAAATTCCATATATATGCGTTAGTATACTGTATTTGTGTTTTTCTTTCTGGCTTACTTCACTCTGTATGATAGGCTCCAGTGTCTCTGCTTTTTAATATGTTGTCTAGGTTGGTCATAACTTTCCTTCCAAGGAGTAAGCGTCTTTTAATTTCATGGCTGCAGTCACCATCTGCAGTGATTTTGGAGCCCAGAAAATCACTTCAGAAAAGTATCTGGGTTAGGCTATGGTAAACATTTCTAGTCAGAAGACATTTTCTTTTATCAGATTTGAAAATTTTTGTTTTTATTATTTATTTGATTATTTGCTCCTTTTCACATTTTCTGTTTTCTATTCTGAGACTCCTCTCCAGTGAGATGTTCAGAAATTGGGCCTTTTGGAGGAATCCTCTATTTCTCTTATTTTTTTATGTTTTCTATTTCTTCTTCCTGTATATTAGAAGGCTTGATTAATTTTATCTTCTAACTCTTTCAGTAAACCATATTTTGGTAATACTCTTTTTTTAAATATCCAATAGCTTCTGGTTTCTCTGATCATTCACATTTAAAATTATTTTCTTCTGTTTATGTGACTCTAATAAATTTTGAATTTTCCTAAATATAGAAATTTTCATTTAATATTCTCTTTTGTTGCCTGAATTATCTTTGCTTGCCCTGAGTTTTGTTGTTTTGTTAATTATGATCTTTCTCTTCTACCCTGCTGGTTTTTCTCACATACCTAATGACCTCTACATGTCCCTTTATTTTTAATAATAAATAAATAGGCTGATGATTCAAAGTAGCTGGGTGGTTTTCTCTGCTGTTGCTTTTATACATCTATTATTTGAAAGGGTAGGAAGACAGAAATCTGAGTCATCAGGCAGAACCTGTCAAAGGGCAAGTTTCAAGTTGGAGAGTACAAATAAGAAGTTTACCTAGAGGTCTAGGTCCCCAGATATCAATGTAAATAGGGTTTTACTCTAGACTATAAAATCTACCTCAGGCAACCTCAGGTCTTCTTCAGAAAAATTGTTTAATTTTTTTTGCATGTGGATAAATTCCAGCTGTCTGTTTAGCATACAGGCATGTGCAGGGCGGCCTTGCAAGACCAGAAGAAGCAATTTTTATAGGAGATACCTTCAATGGTCCTGATTTTCTTACCCCCCAAGATTTTCACTGAGATTGGCTCCTCCCTCCCCTGTAGCCCTTATCTAGAGTGATCTGGATCATAGTTTGTTTTGCTCTGTTTAGTCAGCCATTCACTTCATCTACTCTCTGCTGTCCAGAAATGTGTTTTATTGTTGCCTTGCCGAAGAGTACATGTGATGGCAAATATTGTGGCAGCCATTTTTGGAAAATACAATCTCCCACACTAGTAAATGCTACAAAAATACCTACTAGTCAATTTCAGCACAGCACAAAAATGGAACAGGTTTCTGGTAAAAGGAGGGGTTCAGGCAAAAATAACTCATTCATCTTTATATTCCAACATAAAGAATTGAGTTAAAATACACTTTTTCAGAAGATATTTATTCATAACGTAAACTTTCCTACTGTTTATTTTTTGCCCATGATTTGCTGGCCTTTATTATTTGTACTTTATATTCACTAACACCATTAGGATCTTGGAATTCAACTTAAGGAAAATCTACTGATACTCTCTGTTTTAAGAGAAGTTCTAAGTATGCTCACAATTTTTATATTGTCTTCTCTCTAACTCAAAAACGAGTATTCCCTAATTTAAACATATAACTTATCTTGTAGCTTTTATCTGCACATAATGTGGCACCTTGAATGACTTGATTGTAAGGTCTATGGGTAACAGACAAGTCTTACCCATTTTTATATGCTACCTAATGCCCAACACTTAATAAGCATTAGTCAGATTCATAAAGAGTTTGCCTTGAAAGCTCAGTTGCTAAATTTTACATCTTTTGGTAAGAGAAGAATTCCTCAGGCATATTTATTTTTGTCTTATCTAGAGTCTTAAACATGTTGTTAAATGATTTATCAACCTACAAAATAGCAGTGCAGTAAAATAAAAGCACTCTCTCCTAGACTATGAAGGAGAAAATTACTTAAGTCACC
The DNA here is from genome assembly GCA_935064755.1 of Tragelaphus eurycerus. Lineage (NCBI taxonomy): Eukaryota > Metazoa > Chordata > Mammalia > Artiodactyla > Bovidae > Tragelaphus > Tragelaphus eurycerus. The sequence goes on from CAKXYN010000012.1 coordinate 38,493,498, forward strand.
AGTTAACAGGCATTAGACCAAAAAAATCATCAAAAACAGCCTGAACTTTTAAAAGCACATTAATATTAGTCTAGTAAGACTGTTCAGTGTAGGACAAACAAGCACTAGTAATTTCTAACAGTCTCCCTGTACACAAGCCCACTATCATAACCATGGTTGAGTGTTAGAGCCAAGCACAGGAATTTGGGAGTCCAAATGCTTAGATTTACACTCTGTCTCTTCACTAAATGGTTATATAGCTTTGAAGATGTTGTTTTCCCTATCTGAGCTTTGATTTCCTTATATTGAAGAAAAAAATTATGATTCTTATGGCTCTTAGAGCACAGTAAAACTCAATCAGATCAGATCAGATCAGTCGCTCAGTCGTGTCCGACTCTTTGCGACCCCATGAACCGCAGCACGCCAGGCCTCCCTGTCCATCACCAACTCCCGGAGGTCACTCAGACTCACACCCATCAAGTCAGTGATGCCATCCAGCCATCTCATCCTCTGTCGTCCCCTTCTCCTCCTGCCCTCAATCCCTCCCAGCATCAGAGTCTTCTCCATTGAGTCAACTCTTCGCATGAGGTGGCCAAAATACTGGAGTTTCAGCTTTAGCATCATTCCTTCCAAAGAAATTCCAGGATTGATCTCCTTCAGAATGGACTGGTTGGATCTTCTTGCAGTCCAAGGGACTCTCAAGAGTCTTCTCTAACAACACAGTTCAAAAGCATCAATTCTTCGGCGCTCAGCCTTCTTCAGAGTCCACCTCTCACATCCATACATAACCACAGGAAAGACCATAGCCTTGACTAGACGAACATTTGTTGGTAAAGTGATGTCTCTGCTTTTGAATATGCTATCTAGGTTGGTCATAACTTTCCTTCCAAGGAGTAAGCGTCTTTTAATTTCATGGCTACAGTCACCATCTGCAGTGATTTTGGAGCCCAGAAAAATAAAGTCTGACACTGTTTCCACTGTTTCTCCATCTATTTCCCATGTAGTGATGGGACCAGATGCCATGATCTTCATTTTCTGAATGTTGAGCTTTAAGCCAACTTTTTCACTCTCCACTTTCACTTTCATCAAGAGGCTTTTTAGTCCCTCTTCACTTTCTGCCATAAGACTGGTGTCATCTGCATATCTGAGGTTATTGATATTTCTCCCAGCAATCTTGATTCCAACTTGTGTTTCTTCCAGTCCAGCATTTCTCATGATGTACTCTGCATATAAGTTGTATTAGTTATTGCTATGCTATTAGTCTTCTACACAAAAATTACTTTGAGCTTCCCTTGTGGCTCAGATGGTAAAGAATCTGCCTGCAATGCAGGAGACCTGGGTTCGATCTCTGGATTGGGAAGGTCCTCTGGAGAAGGACATGGTAACCCACTCCAGTGTTTTTGCCTGGAGAATCCCCTTGGATAGAGGAGCCTGTAGGGTTACAGTGCATGGGGTTGCAAAGAATCAGTCATGATTGAGCGACTAAACACAGTGCACACAGATAACTTCATTTTATTGCAAGAATGGGCAACATTTTGGAAAGATTTTCACCTAAAATGAATCAAAGGAAAAAGAACAGGAAGTAGGAGAGGAAATTGATACTTATATAACTGCTATCATTTTTAAGCAGTTGTTGTGGTCCAGTCACTGCAACAGAAATTAGATATAAACTTCCCCATTTAAAAAAAAAAAAACACTATCAAAAGTATTTTTGTCTTTTATGTATGAGGGAACTAAAGCTCAGAGATAATTTCGTTTATTTTTTCAATCATTCAGGTAACATTTATTGAGAGTCTTCTGTCTACAAAGTATTAGCATAACAAGCAGAGCCTCTAGACCTGGATCCTCTTCTACCCACCATAATTTATTTCAAAATGTTATTTAAGTGAAATTACTTTCTATACTATATAAGTGACTTTTATGTATATGTATACATCAAATATAAATTTTAATATCATAAACTTATGTTCTCATATTTATGAAAACATGCTCAATAAATTTTCCAAATATATCTACATATGAAAAAACATGAGAAAGATAAAAAGTATAACAGAAATATAAACCCTTTTAGTACAAGTATTTTAATAAGCAATTCAAATCTCATACAACACTCTCTAAAATTATAAGTCATGATCTTATGACATTAAATATTTCCTAAAATAGTACATATTTTTAGGAACCTTAAAATATCTGTCATCATCCAAGAAGTTTCTTTATGATATCATCCTCATAGGATTCAACTACATGAATACAACAGCTGTTTGTTTCTTTGTTTGTTTTTCAGGAAAGGAATGGTTTACCTCCCATGCTTGCTAGAAGTTCTGGGTATTTTGCTAGTTGTTATCATCTTTAAATTTGGCAACTCTGAAATAATGTAGGCAAAGGACTAGATTCCAGTGTTATTTTAATGGGACATTTAATAAATATCATGATTTACTGGCTTACTTGCATGGACTCTCAAAGCTGTGGCTACTTGTCAGCTCTTGAAGGTTGCTTTGATTGGGCTGAATATTTCAGTTGTGATTCAAGTGGTTTCTTCCTCTATTTTTCACTGAGAGAGTAGTTTCCTGGCTCCAGTACCCTTCTGGAGGAAAATGATGGATTCAAAACAGAGATATTGAGTCTAAGTATTTTGAACTTTTATCCATATTCATCACTTTATCATCCCATATCTAAACCATCACTGACAATGTGGCAGAAACCATACCACCTTAGAAGTTCTGATACTGGCCCTGACATTCCTTAGTTTTATGACTTTGGCTAAGGCCTTTAACCACTGGGTCTCTCAGCCTCCTCATCTGTCAGTTGGATTATAATGTATCTCCCTTGGAAAGATAAGACAAATAATAATTATGTCATCCTTATGCAAAAAGTTTACAGTTTTTGAAGTACACGATTATGCTGCTGTGTGTGAATCAAAGACCAACCCTGAAAATGGTAGCCAATAGTACCCTACCCTGTCTTGTCTGAATAGGTCCTTCATCCTCTCATCAAATCCTCTTCATATGTCAACAAGCTTTATAGTCACAATAATGTCACAAAACTCCAGTCTCTTCATTGTAGTTTATAGTCCAAACTCACAGTTCAGTGTTATTAGCATGCCTTAGTTATCTTTTTGTTAAAAATGGTAATGTGTTTAGCGCTTTAGAGTTTATAAAAGTTCTATATTATTAACTTGATTCATACAACAACTCAGGAGTCTGCTTGTAGGAAAGGTTATCTTTTTATTGTGGCTGTTGCATCCTGGTTGATGTCTCACCCCCTTTTGCAAACATTTGAAGTAATAGAAGTTCTAAGCCACACTTTGCAGATAAGAAAATTAAGACTCAAAGAGATTAATTGGCAAAAGAAGAAATGGAAAATTAGTTATAAATCAATGGATAAATCTAGATCTCTTAATTATTAATATATATTCCAAGTTTTTCCTACTAGTTGATTATCTCTTTTCTTTGCAATTGTTTTTACTGATATTAACCTTCTGTTTTAACTTGTTCTACATTTAGCCAGCAGTTGCTAAACTATATCTTTTAAAAAAATTATAAATCTCTCACCTACTTATTTTCCTAGTCCCAAAGAAATACAATATGATATAATAAAATAGTGAGATGAGAGGGAACAAATGGCCAACATTTTATATTAAGTTTACAAAGCAACCAATTTAAGTATTAAGTATAAGTAATAAAACATTAGGAATAAGCTGCCTTCTAATGCATCTTGAGACATTATTTTGTTGGAAGTACTTTCATTTATAGAATATAAATTATGATGCTATTCAACTCTAAGCTCAAAACGTAGCCCAAAACCAAATGTAAATTTTGTCTATATTACTGTCACAGCTCCTCTGTATTTTTTTTTTTACTTTTATTCCTGTTCACACGTAATCTGATACTCAAAGATTCAAATTATATTTCAAAAATACAGTCTTCTTTGAGAAGAAATAGGTCAGATTTCTGTAAAAAATGTGTACTGAGCTATGCAGTAATGATTAAATGCCAGAAAAGTAGCATATATGCTTCAAGACAGTACAACAGCTATTTAAACATGAGGAAAAAATATTCCTATTCCCATTTTCCCCTCACTTGTACTTGGGTGAATATAATTCAGGTTCAAACATCAAATCAGCTAAGGGGTAAACAGAGTTACATCCCCAAACCCCAACTTTAATATTTAATAAAATGTTGAAGACTTTACCATTTCCCTTAAATGTAATCCCTTACAAACATGAAAATAATAAAAATAAATCAGAACATTCAAGTAAATGATGAAAGGGCATTAATAATAGATGCAATAATTTACATTAGATAAAACAGTATAGTTTTCAAATTTTTCTCATATCAATTTATTGTTTACTGCATACAATTTCTGGTCCTCAAATCTTATTGACATTTTTCACCATCTGAGAAACCAGGGAGGTTCCCTTCATAATTCTCAATAAAAATCAAAAACTGTTAACTGTAGCACTCATTACTATAAAGGAGTCCATAGCAGAGAATCTAAATTTCTTCAAAAAAAACTTTCAAAAGGAAATAATGGAATATGGCATTTGAACAAGATGAAAAGACTCGTCTTCCTTTGCTGTTTCACATAAAAAATAAGAGTTTGTCTCATTATTTTCTGTTTTCCTCTCCTTTTTGACATACTTATGGCATGTTATATCCTGCTCTCTCTTCAAAGTTTCCACAGTGAAATAAAAAAATTGAAGAGCCCAGCATTTCCGGATGTAATAAATTACCACCAGGAGAAATTGAGGTGATTGTCACCGATTGTCCTTGAATTTGATATTTTTTCCTTTCTCTAACTTCATATCCTTCAACACCTACTACATTTCCCTACATCTGCTAAGGTCTCTTAGTAGGACAAACAGTAGGTAAGCCAAACAAAGACCAAAACTCTAAATAGGCTCATAATGGAAATGCAGGTGGAGGGGTTTTTTTTCCACATTTTAAAACAGACAAATATATCACTGCCAAAGAGACATTTAACTAATAAAGAAACTGGCTCAGAAAAAGAAGCAAACTATAAAGAAATTATATCATTGGGTAGAAAATTATATGGAAAGTCAAATCTCACTAAGTCTGGTATTTTGTGGTTCTGCTATAACGGAAAAAGACAAAATGACCTTCAATTGAGTTTCCATTTAACATTTAATTTCTTATTCCTAAGGCACTGGGTCTGTACATAGGAAAATTCAGAGCTAGAAAATAAAAGACTTGATCAGTATCCAAACACAGATATTTGGATTATCCATATTAATCCAAATATGGATAAGTAATGAAATAGAAAAATTGTTTAATTACATGACCATTAAACACTTGGGAGGGTCAAAACTAAACCATGAAAAAGAATCTTAATTATATTCACAATTTAAGATTTTATATCATTTATTCCTTTTTTAATATTGAAGCATGCCTCCTTGTAATTTATGATTTATACCAAAATTGGGCTTTTTCCTTTACAGAGAAAAGAAAGCAATCCTTAATTTACTAAGGCCTTGAATAAGAAAAGGGCCAAATCTTTATGCTATTTCTTATTATTTCGACAAGAGTATTGTTGTATAGAGTCAAGTAATGATTTGGTCTTTGGTCCTTTGGATCTTTGATGTAGTCCTTTGGACTTTTTTGATATTACCAAGTTCCCTATTCAAGATGGAAACCTTGAAGTCAAGTCTAAGCCTGGAGACCCACTTAAAGAAGAAGAATTTGACAAATCAAAGATCAATCATTTGGTTGCCAAGTTCAAGCTGAAGAAGCCAAAGAATATCAGGAAGAAAAAAAGACTAACTTTGCCTCTTGGTGCACCTTAGATGTCCTACTTAATGTTCTTTGATACTGGGACTGATGGTGACATAATAACTACTAGACTAGACATAAACTATCAATCCCCTCCATTGCAGACACAAATAGGTACTACTTACTCAGTTAACCAGCTTAATGCTTAATGTCGTAAATGCTTGGTCAGATTTACGAATGTAAGAAGGCATTAAATGCAGATAAGAGTTGTTGACAGATCTGAATTCATAGACATGCAAATTAATTTTTCACATTAACGCTAAATAGCATTTTTTTAAATGTATGCTGCTGAGAAATCATAGGCAAAATGATAATATTAAAATAATTTGTAACAAAGGAAGAGGTTAAACACATGGTTCAAGAGGCTGGGAAATACAAAACAGGAAGTTCAAAGTCTCTTTTAAGAAACTCACACATATCTTTCCACAAAATTTCATGTTAGAGATGAAAAAGTACTAAGTTACAATCTACAATAAAGACAGAAAGAGCATTCTTATTCAATTAGACTGCTGATCAGAAAAAAGAAAGTGCCAACAAAAAGAGAATTTATCTGTAATCCCATCATGACTATGCCAGAGGCAGAGGCAAGCTAGATGGTCACCTGCAGCTTGTCACAGGTGTAGTAACTCCACCTGGAGGAGTCAGTTCCAGATGCAAGATCAGTTGGATGGCTAAGCAGTCCAGAAATACATCCTCTATTAAGCCTATCACAAAATTTGAAGTCAGTACAGTGGCAGTTTAAGAATCTTATTTCAGATGCCATTTCAAGTATTCTGAATCCTTGGTTATAAGTTTTATCAGCACCCTAGATTAGTGGAAAATACAACTCATGTCCTTTAAAATAAAGACTTATTTGAAACCAGCACCATTAAGCAATTCATAATAAACATTGCTTATTTTTAAAGGGCTTTTATTTAGGTTCAGTCTTCTAATGACAGAGGTAATGAATCTTATTTTATCCCATCGACTCCCCTGTTGCCCGTATCCAGGAAGAAACAAAAAGCATGCTTTGGCTAAGTTTGGGGCTCTCGAACATTGTGAAAATTGGGGCGTTTCCTAGGGAGAAGGATAAGTACCATTACATAATTAGATGTACCAAATTTTCTGCTTAGCAACAAATTTGTGCGAGCAAAAAAATGTATTCAGCTTGAGTTACTCTGATGAATGCTATAGAGGCCCTTGGAAGCCTAGAAAAATCTTTTAGCCACTTAGGGATGCTAATTTGCAAGGGACAGAAAAGCAATATGCTAATTTTTGTAAACAGCCATTCTTTGAACAAATATTCTGGAATACTACACAGGGACAAGAAGAGAGAGTACATCTCCATTATTCTCAGAGACACATAATAACCTGATCCTGATATTCTAACTCAATGGGGTTTTGTAGAATTTTTCCTTCATGAACAGGACTGAGATTTTTGAAAATGCTTGTTTGGACATAAAGTTCTTGTGCCTCTTCAGTCTGCAAGAGATTTAAATGATTCTGTCTCCAAGGTAGTGCTTTCTCCCTTCTAAAAATATTTTTGTTGACCTACTTCAATGGGGCTCTTTAGAGAAAAAAATTTAGAAGTCTATCCTTTCTTTTCTTTTTTTTTTAACAAACCCTCACCAGTTCAGAAATTTTACTGACAGCATTTCTGACATAAGTCCTTCTACTTGTGTTTGACACTGCCAATAAGAGGGGATTCATTAGCTAAAAAAATGGGTCATTTGACTTTTCAACAGCTCTAATTGCTCTAAAGTTATTCCTTACATTGATTTTTAAATCTTCCTTTCTTAACATTTCTACCCATTCATCTCTACTTAGATGTAGAAAAATTAATTCTTTCTCCTATGCAGCAATCCTCTCAATACTTAAAGACAATTATTATAATGTCCTTTTCCAGGAAAAAAATGTTCCAGTTTTTTTGACTTATGTTTGTTGCATATAAGGTTTTTAAACTGAAATACAGTTGATTTACAATATTGTGCTAATGTCAAGTATACAGCAAGGTGGTTCAGTTATATATATATACATTTATGTTCATATTCTTTTCCATTATGGTTCATTGAAAGTGAAAGTGAAAAGTGAAAGGAAGTCGCTCAGTCATTTCCAACTCTTTGCAACCCCATGGACTGTAGTCTATCAGGCTCCTCCATCCATGGGATTTTCCAGGCAAGAGTGCTGGAGTGGATTGCCATTTCCTTCTCCAGGGGATTTTCCCAACCCAGGAATCAAACCCAGGTCTCCTGCACTGCAGGCAGACGCTTTACTGTCTGAGCCACCAGGGAAGATTATGGTTCATTATAGGATATTGAATATAGTTCTTTGTACCAGGACCTTATTGTCTATTTTGTATATAGTAGTGTGACTCTGTTAATCCCAAACTCCTAATTTATCCCTCTCTCACCCTTACCCTTTGATGACCTTCTTTGCTATGTCTTGTGAGTCTATTTCTGCTTTGTGAATAAGTTCATTGTATCACTGTTCACTGTTTTAGTTTCTACTTATAAGTGATATCATTTATTTATTTTTCTCTGAGTTATTTCACTTAATAGGATAATCTCTAGGCCCCTCCATGTTACTGCAAATGGCATTATATATAATATAAATATACTTTAAATATAATTTAAATATACTGCAAAGGGTATATATACATATATCTTACATCTTTTTTATCCATTCATGTGTTGATGGGCATGTAGGTTGCTTCCATATGTTGACTACAGAAATAGAACTACTATGAACATTGGGGTGTGTGTATCTTTTCAAATGAGAGTTTTTGTCTTTTCTGGATACATCTTTCCATATATATCCAGAAAAGTGGGAGTGGCATAGATGACACTATGACAACTCTATTATTAGTTTTTAAAGGAACTCCCATACTATTCTCCATAGTGGCTGCATCAATTTACATTTCCACCAGTGTATTTTTTATCTCAGACATTGTAATATTTGTAGGGAAGAGTTTGTTTGAATTTTTAAAAGTTTTTATGTCTCTGCATAACATTTTGAACATATAAAATATATACAGTTATAATTTTTTATGTCTTTGTTTGCTAATTCTAGCATCTGTTTAAATTTTAAGTATATTTTAATTGGTCTTTTCTATTTATTATGGGTCATATTTTTCTTTTCTGAAAATTGATTAATTTTTAATTAAATGCCAAACACTATGAATTTTACCTTACTTGATGCTAGATATTTTTGAATTTCCATAAATATTCTTGAATTTTGTTCTGGGATGCAAATGAGTTTATTATGTTTTGTTTTTAAGCTTTGTTAGGTAGAACCAGAGAAGCCTTCAGGCCATTAATGAACCAAGACTCTCTTGGGTGCTCTACCTAAAGCCCCATGTATCATAAGGTTTTCCAGTCTGGAATAGGCACTATTCCAGTTCTTGTATGAATCTTGGGCATTGTTCTCTCTAATCCTTTTGGATTATCCTGATAGTTTCCTTACATGAGTGAGCTGATGAATATTCAGCTGAATACTAGAGGGCGGCTCTCTGCGTATCTTAGAAGTTCTCTTTCTGTGTAGCTCTCTCCTCTCCAATATTTTCTCCTATGAACTCTAACTGCCCCAGTCTCCCTAGATGGTCAGCTCCATCTTATCAATTTAAGGAGTCTGCTGGGCTCTGCCTGGATTCTTCCTCCCTACACAAGAACTTGGACTCCCTGTCAAGAAATTCACGGAAACTGTAGACCTCACCTCATGTGTTTCCAGTGTCTCAAGAATCACTGTCCTTTGCTGCCTTATATACAATGCCTTTAAAACCATTCTCTCACATACTTTGTTTGTGATTTGGTTCAAACAGGCATCAAGGTAAATTTAGTTCCTCTAACTCCATCTTTTCTTGAAACAAAGTGTCATGAGAACTACTGAAATGGCTTCATAACTGGTTTCCTTACTTCTTTATTTGCTCTTCTTAAATTTTATTGTGAGTTTCCTACTTTAAATCTTTTGTGAATTCCAAGTTGTCACATCAGCAGTGCCCAAGTCCTGTCTTTGGACAATGGTCAACTCTGTCGTGAAGTTCTCACCAGAAGAAAATGAGGAAAAATAAGAATAGTGTATCAAGTTTTAAAATCATTTATTGTGAAATATAACATCAAAAATCTACAAGATGTATAAAAGCAATTGTAGAGTTCAATCAATTATCATTAAGTGAAAAATTCATTTATCACCAAATTAAAAATTACCAGAAACCCTTCCGAGCCACATGTAGTATATGTAGGTACTCTGTTTTATCTTACTATTTTTCTGCATCTACTGATTAATTAAACTTAGCCAAAGTTAACTATACAGTGAGATATAGCAGACTGTAGTTGGAACCTCACTGAACTGAGGCAATCAGGGTGACTTTGCTAAGGAAGTTCTATTTAAGCTGAGCCATAAGGAATGAGTAGGAGGTATCCAGTCAAGGAGGAAAGGAAGAGAGATAATCTGGAAAAAAAATGTGGTTTTTCCAGGTGGAAGTAACCTTTGGCTAACCTAAACTACCAGACACACACACACACACACACACACCCCTGCAAATGAGAAGGGGCTAAGACTACAGAAAGATAAGTATTAAAAATGGTCATAAAATTGCATAAAATATCATTGGTATTCCATTTGAAAACTGCAGGAAGATTAATGTTTTTCTATGAAAAATGAATTATTATTATTGAAAAGAAAGAAATCAAATAACTTACTATACTGTTAATCATAAAAGGATTTTTAAAGTAACAAAAGAAGTATTTATCCTGGTTTTAGCAATGTCATGGGTGTATTCACTCAAATTTACATGGAACAGATAATATTTCTTCTATAAAATATGTTGAGGCATAAAAAAGGTAGAAGGCTGCAGTTCATTTTATGAAGCTTTTAAAGATAACCCCAAAATCAAAAAATATCTATAAATATCAATTTGTTGTTATTCAGCCATTAAGTCATGTACAGCTCTTTTGAGACCCATGGGCTACAGCCCACCAGGCTCCTCTGTCCGTGGGATTTCCCAGGCAAGAATACTGGAGTGGGTTGCCATTTCCTTTTCCAGGGGATCTTTCTAACCCAGGGATCTAACCCATATTTCCTGCATTGATAGGTGGATTTTTTACCACTGAGCCACCTTGTAAGTGTTTTCTGTAACTTAATAAATGATACCTATATATCAAAAAATGAGAGTTAGTATGCCTATAATGGGGGAAGGCAATGGCACCCCACCCCAGTACTCTTGCCTGGAGAATCCCATGGACGGAGGAGCCTGGTAGGCTCCAGTCCATGGGGTCGCTAAGAGTCGGACATGACTGAGCGACTTCACTTTCACTTTTCACTTTCATGCATTGGAGAAGGAACTGGCAACCCACTCCAGTATTATTGCCTGGAGAATCCCGGGGACGGAGGAGCCTGTTGGGCTGCCGTCTATGGGATCGCACAGAGTCGGACACGACTGAAGCGACTTAGCAGCATACCTATAATAAAACATTAGAAGATTTCTTTTAAAATCACAACTAATTCATGGTTATTGACTACTATTTAACATGTTTATGGGCTGCTAAATTGTAAGTCAACAGAGAAATTACTAGCACTAATAAGAATTAATAAGAATTCAATAATGTGACCAATTACAGAAGTACGCAAAATAGATAAATTTCATATATATGTGAGTAATTATATTTATAATAGCAATAAAATATATGGGGTTTTGAAAAACTTTTAAAAATACAGTAAATTAAGAAATAGAAACTAAATAACACTCTTCTGTATTTCCATGTAAAAATTTAGACCAGTTTTTTCCTTGTAAATCATGCCTAAATAGCACATACATTTTTTTCACATATTTTCTCTACCTAAGATTACCATTTTCCTATGCTCTTACATTATTAAGTTTTTTAAAACATAATTTTTATGATGGCATCAGATCAGATCAGATCAGTCGCTCAGTCGTGTCTGACTCTTTGCGACCCCATGAACTGCAGCACGCCAGGCCTCCCTGTCCATTACCAACTCCCGGAGGTCACTCAGACTCACATCCATCAAGTCAGTGATGCCATCCAGCCATCTCATCCTCTGTCGTCCCCTTCTCCTCCTGCCCTCAATCCCTCCCAGCATCAGAGTCTTCTCCAATGAGTCAACTCTTCGCATGAGGTGGCCAAAATACTGGAGTTTCAGCCTTAGCATCATTCCCTCCAAAGAAATCCCAGGGCTGATCTCCTGGTAAAGAAGTGAATGAAATTTAGGAGTTTCACCACTTAAAAATGCCAACATTTCTTTGTTCAGGAGGGAGAAATGATTCCCTAAGCAGCAAGCATATATCCTACATTCCAAAAGCTAAATGACATTAACAGACACTCTAATTCATATCTCTTTAAAATTTCTGATGTTAAGAAAAGACAACTGACAATATAAAGACAGTAACCTTAAGAAGTATCTGGTTTCTATATTTTGCTGAGCTGCCAATAAATCCCAAGCTGCCCTGATATATTGCCTTAACATATATCACCATTACAGGAAAGAATCTTCCTCGTGTCTGTGAGCCTTAATTGTCAAGGTTGTGGTTGTTTATTTGTTTGTTTAACCTGTAGTCACAGGAAAGTTCTTCCCTAAAGTACCTGTCATGGATAGAATGAAAGATACACATCTTTTAGAAGTGATGAGGGATGCTTTAGCCATACTCTCCAAATTCCCTCCTAAAGATTCCAGAGGACCCTGAGAATGCTTCAAGTGATCTTGTGATCTCAATCTTGCCTCTGTGCAGCCTCTCCTCCCCCAAACAAAGCAGGGTTTATATATATTGAAGAATAAAGAAAAGAAACTACAGAAAATGACAATCTGGAAGGAAAAGGAAATTTAAATCAGTTTTGAATGTACAAAGCCTCAAAGGGAAAAACCTGGAAAAGTGTAGAAACCCATCTGATGTTCAACTCTGAGCTTCTATATTCTCATCTACAAAAGACTGAACCAGTAATAATTGAGCTTCCATGCCAAGCCTTTAATGTGTGGCTTAATTAAAACCTCTGTGGTAGAGGTTTGTCTTTGCCAGCTGTCTATGGTAGGGATTGTCATCCTTATTCTGTATGAGGGATCTGAAATTCAGAGCAGTTAAAAATCAGGTCTCAGATGATGCAACTATTAAGTGCCGCTGGCAGGATTCCCTACCCAGCTCTTTGTAATGCCCAAACACAAGCTCCTTCCATTTGTCACAATAAATATACTTTACCCTCTGATAGTTCTGAATACAAAAGGTTTAGATGCCTATCACTGCTGCTGTTGGTGCTACTAAGTCGCTTCAGTCATGTCCGACTCTGTGCGACCCTATAGTCAGCAGCCCACCAGGCTCCCCTGTCCCTGGGATTCTCCAGGCAAGAACACTGGAGTGGGTTGCCATTTCCTTCTCCAATGCATGAAAGTGAAAAGTGAAAGTGAAGTCGCCCAGTCATGTCTGACTCTTCGCAACTCCATGGACTGGAGCCTACCAGGCTCCTCCGTCCATGGGATTTTCCAGGCAAGAGTACTGGAGTGGAGTGCCATCACCTTCTCCGAGATGCCTATCACTATATCTCAGTAAATATTAGTTGACTGAATGAAAGATTATTGTCATTGTTGTTTGGTTGATAAATTGTGTCCAACTCTCTTGTGACCCTATGGACTGTAGCCTGCCAGGCTTCTTTGTCCATGGAATTTTCCAGGCAAGAATGCTGGAGTGGGTTACCATTTCCTTCTCCAGGGGATCTTCCCAACCTGGAAATTGTACCTGTGTCTTCAGCATTGGCAGGTGGATTCTTTATTGCTGAGTTACCTGGGAAACTCCATTATATTATACATAGGAGATTTGTATTTTTTCATATTTTTAAAATTTGTCACATTATTAAACTCTTTTATTGATTTTAAAAGTTAGAAGCCAGTTCATAAAGGGCCTTTGGTACCAGAGATAGGAATTTTTTTTTATTTATTTGTCTTGGGGCCCCACCAAAGAATTCTGAGAACAGTAGTAACATCAAAAGATTTGCATATTGAAAAAAACCACTCTTCAAAGATTTCTTTTCTGAGTAGGATAGTCTATCAGTAAAGAATGTTTATGTTATGTTGCAGTCAAAAACAAATCTAAAATTCTCAGCGGCTTAAAAGATTAAAGTTTATTTCTTGATTTGTCTGGGGTTTAGGGTGGAGGCAAGAGTGCTATTCCATTTCATCCTCATTCAAGGATGCTGGCTGACAAAGCCTTCACACAAGAGCATCACTGGCTATAATAGCAAAGGAGGGTAGGGGGCAGGATGACTCGAGCCATTGGAGGTTCCCAACAAGAAGAGACACATGTCAGCTCATATTTCATTCAGGGACACAAAACAGTGCAGCTTTACCATTTACTGGAGGGAGAAGAATTGAAAATAGTGCTGAAGAGTGCAAATATTTATTACTAACAACTTAAAATGAAACTAAAGAAGAAGATCAGTCTAGCAATTGATGAAATTCAAAATGAAAGAGACAGTGAGGAACTGAATTAAGAAAGTGGCTGAGGGGAAAGAGAATGATGGTGATAAAAGTAGTATTAATCAAATCAGTAACTACAGGACATGAACATGTCTTGTATATAGAAGGGGAAAAGCAAAACACAAAATGCAAAGGTGATCTATGCATCTTGATAAAGTTTTGAGATTTTTTTTTCTAAAAGTAGAAAGTGGTTTTAACTAACTTTTCTAATGGGTTTAATCTGTGTTTTTAAAGGTACTGATATTAGAGCAAGGGAGATAAATAATTTACACAGAAAGTTGTTTACCAATTTTTATTCCTCAGAATAAAAAAAAAGTCAGTTATTATTTTAAAAAAATTCTGTCTAAAAAAGTCTTAAGTGTATTCAGTAAACTAATGAAAAAATTATGTTAACAAACTCTAACTCCCATTTCAAAAATAAAAACAATAATCACATCCAGGACCCTTCCAACAAATCTTCATTATTAACACAGACTGAGAACAGCACTTGAATTGGGGAAAAAAATGATGGAACTAGAGTGAATTTACAGCCTAGAACTGACTGACTTCTGGGACTATATTTCCTAAGTAAAAGCCACAGAATTAGTCCCTAAAGTAATATATTATTTAAGCTGGAAGGAACAATGTGCTTGTGGTAAACATGTTCAGGAATTTAGAAGTGAATACTAATTTAGCAATAAGATATACTTAAATTATTTATGCCAAATAAAGGCAATTTTCCCTGGCAAGGGGGTAGGAAGGTCTGTGGTATTGCTGTTAAAATTCTAGGATGGGAAACACTGAGTCAGCATTTCCTTAGCCTGGTCCCAGTGTTGCTTTACCACAATGGAGAGGTTGTGAAACAAAGCACATTCTTCCCATTCTGATGTGATACTGTATGGATACGCTGGCATTTGTCTGTTTCTCTGCTGAGAATTGCATCACAAGCCTCAACAGAATAAGCCAGAATGTTAAGGAAATTAGAAGTCAACTTGATCTAAATCTATGTAGGTACAGTTCTGGGTATGCACTGCTCTCCAACATTTTAAGGTGAATTATTAGTCACAGAATAAGAAAGTATACTTAATTGTTTTCAAATGTTTCAGTCATCTTTCATAAGTTATAAACCCAAAAGGCAGACTAGAAGTCGATCTCCCTAAATGCAAACCCTGGAACTTCCTTCAATAATACCAGGCAAATGAGAATCCATAAGGAAATATTAGGCAGAATACTGTGCATTCTTTTTCATTATCATCAACTCATTCTTTGTCTTCAAATCATGCTAAACAAAACTACAGAGGACATATTTTTAAATTTAGAAAAATTAGATTTTAGATGTAATAAAGTATAAAACCCCATATTTCAAAACTAATTTTTTTCAAACTCTTAGTTGCTTTATTCATTTTACAACAGTATAGAAAACTTAAGTAGATATTCAGACCCCCAAGAGTCACATTTCAGTTACTGAGTTGTCTCTAACTCTTTGTGACCCCATGGACTGCAGCACACCAGGCTTCCCCATCCTTCACCATCTCCCAGGACTTTACTCAAACTCGTGTTCATTGAGTTGGTGATGCCATCCAACATCTCATCCTCTGTTGTGCCCTTAAGGTTTGTATATTTCTAGTTCTGCCACTGGTCTATAAAAGACACAAAATTTTGCTGTGTGCATCAACACCCTCATCTACTTAACTGATAAATTTATGTCTTCAAACCTGAAAACTTTTCTATTAGAAAGGCATAAGCAATATGTCCCTTTGAGTGTAGAAAATGAAAAATCTACATTTCCATCCAACTTGTGTTTTCTTTATATTGAACTTACAGTAAGTTTAGGCAGATTTTTCTAAATGTATTTGAAGTAATAGGCAAAGCATTATTTTCAGGTTTAAAAACTCTTCACATCCTGTTCACAACTCCTAATGATATTTCAGAGTAGACAGAAGGGACATTACTTTCTTATCTTACAGACCAGAGAACTGAGGTTTAAGACAGAAAGCAGTATTTCCCAGGACGACACTGCTATTCTGAGGGCTTGCCAAGAGTTCTTTCTGCTGCACTATGTTATATATTCTTTGAGGCTCAGCAGGTAAAGAACCCATCTGCCAATGCAGGAGACATAGGAGATGCAGGTTCGATCCCTGGTTCAGGAAGATACCCTGAAGAAGGAAATGGCAACCCACTCCAGTATTCTTGCCTAGAAAATCCCATGGTCAGAGGAGACTGGCGGGCTACAGTCCATGGGGTCACAAAGAGTCAGACACAACTGAGCAACTGAGCACAATAAACTATACTTTTAAAAATATTATCTACTTGTACATGCTAGCTCTTTCAAGGCATGTAAAGAAATCTAAGATATGGTCACCAACCTCAGGAAGTATTAACATATTAATGATTCAAAATATTTAAATCCAAGGAGGAACAAACATAGCAGGAAACATATTGAATGAAAAGTCTAACAAAACGAGGTCTACCCATAAGATGTAGTAATCAAGAAAAGACCTCTATAAGCTAGAGCTATCCAGAAATATTTCATGACAGTGTATAATATTTACAATTCATTATTTGGGCAGGTGAGTGAAGTTCGGAGGCTTTCTTATTAGGTGGGGAAGTATTTGCTAAAACACAGAGACCAGAAAAAGCGTATATTCCCAAGACACCGAGGACAAGAGGATACAGGAATACATGAAGCAAAGCTTGGGAGGCAAAGAGAGCTGAAAAAAAAAACTGGAAAGAGACAAAAGGACAGCAGTATTGAAGCCTTGCAGAGCCTTGCAGAGTCTGTCTTTGAGGTAAATACTGAATGAGTACAGTGTTCTAAAGTTGGTGTAAGCTCTGTGAAAGTTCCTTTTAAATTAGATTAGTCAATCTGGCTAATACACATAAATGTGTGTTTGAATCAAACTGGAGTCACACTTTTATAGCAACTTAAGTTTACAAACATCAGTCTAGAATGGTAAGCCATAACAGCAAGGAAGAAGGTAAATCTATTTTTTGTTAAAGAGTGTGTATAGGAGAATGATGTAAAGAAAATTTGAAAGGTATTATATCTGGGAGCTCAGAACATGAAATTAGGAAGAATTTTATGGAGAATGTGGTTAAAAGCCATTAGTGTCAGATTTAAAGATCATGGACTGATGGAGAAAAAAATCAACTGCTAAAAAAAAAAAATCACATCCCTGGATAATCTTTAAAAGTTTACAATCATTCTTCATGAACAATATGAGATTACAAGTGAACATAAGCACAACCAATGACAGGAGTACTTATAATGCCTTATGGATTGATGTATAGAGAATACTACAAATTGTTCTTCTGTAAGCATAGCAATGTGATGAATGGGATTTTTTTTCTTACCCTGGAATTGGTGACCAAGATTCAAGCCTGAGATAAAAAAAGATATCCTATATTAATCATTCTGAAGAGAACTGCAAACAATGGAACTCATCTTCCAGACATTATTAAGTGGTGGCTAAACCCACTTCTTAATAACCTCCACAAACCCTTCCATCTAGTTGCACAAGCAGGGATGGGGAAAGTAGGGGGGAATAGGAATAAAATTGTTGGAATTGTGGGAAGGGTTGTTATTTTTTTCCTGCCTTTCCCAATGCCAACCTGGGGAGATGGGATTCATGGAGAGGTGCCTGGCAAAAAAAAAAAAAAAAAAAAGGAAACTGGTATTTTATGTCCAACCCTTTGCAACCCCATGAACTGGACTATCTTCCAGAGTTTGCTCAAATTCATGTCCATTGAATTGGTGATGCCATCCAACTCTCTCATCGTCTGTCACCCACTTCTCCTCTTGTCCTCAATCTTTCCCAGCATCAGGTCTTTTCCAATGAGTTGACTCTTCCCATTTTGTGGCCAAAGTATTGCAGCTTCAGCATCAGTCCTTCCAATGAATATTCAGAGTGCATTTCCTTTAGGATTGATTGATCTTCTTGCTTCCAAAGGACTCTCCAGAGTCTTCTCCAGCACCACAATTTGAAAGCACCAATTCTTTGGTACTCAGACTTCTTTATGGTCCAATTCTTACATCTGTACATGACTACTGGAAAACTCACAGCTTTGATTATATGGACCTTTGTCAGCAAAGTGATGTCTCTGCTTTCTAATACACTGTCTGGGTTTGTCATAGCTTTTCTTCCAAGGAGAAAGTGTCTTTTAATTTCATGGCTGCAGTCACCATCTGCAGGGATTTCGGAGACAAAGAAATGAAATTTGGCACTGTTTCCACTTTTTTCCCCATCTATCTGCCGTGAAGTGATGGGACAGATGGCATGATCTCTGTTTCATGAAGTGAAGGTGAGTTTCAAGCCACATTTTTCTCTCTCCTCTTTCACTTTCATCAAGAAGCTCCTTAGTGCCTCATAAGTTTTTGCCATTAAAGTGGCATCATCTGCATATCTAAGGTTGTTGGTATTTCTCCTGACAATCTTGATTCCAGCTTGTGAGTCATCCAGCCCTAGCTGGGCACTAAATTATTAAGTAGGCTTATTGATTTTTTCATTATTGTACTGAACAAGAGGAAAGGAGAATGGGTGGAGGGAGAGGGAAATCAGAAGAGGGGGCAGCTGTGGAAAATCTGAACTATCACCATGAAGAACAAAAAGGAGGCAGGTCAGTTGAATTCCATGGAAAATAGCTAGTCTTGAGTCTGGTTGTTCCAAGCCCAGGGTGGCAATCTAGGCCTGCTGCAGTGAACATTCAGGAACAGAGTCTGAGAAGTGATTAGGAAGAAATAAAATGGGACTTAGCCCCTCACGTCAGGGAACCTTGAAATGGGCAGATCCCACTCCCAAACACAAACCACCCCAAGAAATTCAAACATGCACTCTAAGGGAGAACTGGCATCAAACTCTCTTACCAAGAAGAACATCAAAAGGCAAAAGAACAAACAATTTGAGTTTCACTCTAGACATCCAGCCCTCCCCATCTTCTTTTTTTAAAAAACAAAGGAGAGAAAACAAAGAGAGAAAGAGGAAAGAGGAAAGGAAAAAACAGACATTTCTCCTCCAATTTAAGTCTTTGGGACAAAGTTGCAAGAGACGAGTAATCAAGAGAAAAAGATGAGAATTAAGAACATGACATGTTTTTTTATGATGGAGAGTGACCATAAGAATGTACAATCTGCCTAAGGTGGGCTTATATGAGGGATAGGGTAGTCAACAGGTCATGTCTGCAGACTGTGACTAGAAATAAATGAAAGTCTCATGGTAGTTTCCCACAGTTCAATAAACCAATGCATAATAATTTAACTTTTTAGACTATTTTATAAAATTTCTGACACTCAGGAAAGCTGTTTTGATTCTTTACACATAATACCAAAGAAAGGCAATGCCAAAGAATGTTCAAACTACCACACAATTGCACTCATCTCACACATCAGCAAATTAATGCTCAACATTCTCCAATCCAGGTTTCACCAGTATGTGAACTGAGAACTTCCAGACGTTCAAGCTGGGTTTAGAAAAGGCAGAGGAACCAGAGATCAAATTTTCAACATCCACTGGATCATCAAAAAAGCAAGACAATTCCAGAAAAACATCTACTTCTTTTTTTTTTTTAAATTAAATTTTATTTTGCTTAACTTTACAATATTGTATTGCTTTTGCCATACATCGAGATGGCTCCGCCACAAGTATACACGTGCTCCCCATCCTGAACCCTCCTCCCCGTCTCCCTCCCCATACCAACCCTCTTGGTTGTCCCACTGCACCAGCCCCAGGCATCCATTGTCAGGCATTGTACCTGGTCTGGTGACTCGTTTCAGATATGATATTATACACATTTCAATGCTATACTCCCAAATCATCCTGCCCTCTCCCATTCCCAGAGTCCAAAAGTCTGTTCTATACGTCAGTGTCTCTTTTGCTGTCTCGAAAATAGGGTTATTGTTACCATCTTTCTAAATTCCATATATATGCGTTAGGATACTGTATTTGTGTTTTTCTTTCTAGCTTACTTCACTCTGTATAATAGGCTCCAGTTCCATCCACCTCATTAGAACTGATTCAAATGTATTCTTTTTAATGGCTGAGTAATACTCCATTGTGTATATGTACCACAGCTTTCTTATCATTCATCTGTGGATGGACATCTAGGTTGCTTCCAAGTCCTGGCTATTGTAAACAGTGCTGCGATGAACACTGGGGTACACGTGTCTCTTTCAATTCTGGTTTTCTCAGTGTGTATGCCCAGCAGTGGGATTGCTGGGTCATAAGGCAGTTCTATTCCCAGTTTTTTGAGGAATCTCCATACTGTTTTCCATAGTGGCTGTACTAGTTCGCATTCCCACCAACAGTGTAAGAGGGTTCCCTTTTCTCCACACCCTCTCCAGCACTTATTACTTGTGGACTTTTGGATTGCAGCCATTCTGACTGGCGTGAAATGGTACCTCATAGTGGTTTCCACGCCAAAGCCTTTGACTATGTGGACCACAACAAGCTGTGGAAAATTCTTAAGAGACTGGAATACCAGACCACCTGACCTGCCTTCTGAGAAATCTGTATGGAGGTCAAGAAGCAACAGTTAAAACTGGACATGGAACAACAGACTGGTTCCAAATTGGGAAAGGAGTACGTCAAGGTTGTATGTTGTTACCCTGTTTATTTAACTTATATGCAGAGTACATCATGCGAAATGCTGGGCTGGATTAAGCACATGCTGGAATCAAGATTGCTGACAGAAATATCAATAACCTCAGATACACAGATGACACCACCCTTATGGCAGAAGCACAAAAGAACTAAAGATCCTCTTGGTAAAAGCGAAAGTGGAGAGTGAAAAAGTTGGCTTAAAACTTAACATTCAGAAAACTAAGATCATGGCATCTGGTCCCATCACTTCATGGCAAATAGATAAGGAAACAATGGAAATGCTGAGAGACTTTATTTTTCTGGGCTCCAAAACCACTGCAGATGGTGACTGCAGCCATAAAATTAAAAGACACTTGCTCCTTGGAAGAAAAGCCATGACCAACCTAGACAGCATATTAAAAAGCAGAGACATTACTTTGCCAAAAAAAGGTCCATTTAGTCAAAGCTATGGTTTTTCCAGTAGTTATGTATGGATGTGAGAGTTGGACTATAAAGAAAGCTGAGTGCCAAAGAATTGATGCTTTTGAACTGTGGTGTTGGAGAAGACTCTTGAGAGTCCCTTGGACTGTAAGAAGATCCAACCAGTCAATCCTAAAGGAAATCAGTGCTGAATATTCATTGGAAGGACTGATGCTAAAGCTGAAACTCCAATACTTTGGCCACCTGATGTGAAGAACTGACTCATTTTAAAAGACCCTGATGCTGGGAAAGATTGAAGGCAGGATGAGAAGGAGACAACGGAGGATGAGATAGTTGGATGGTATAACCGAATCAATGGACATGAGTTTGAGTAAGCTCCAGGAGTTGGTGATGGACAGGGAAGCTTGGCGTGCTGCTGTCCATGGTGTCACAAAGAGTTGGAAACAACTAGGCAACTGAACTGAACTGAAAAAATATATCTGAAATGTTGGAGGCTTTATTTTTTATTTCAATCAGACACAAGCTATGGGATTAACTTAATTAAATCTATGTATTAAAAATCATCTAGACTGAACTATTGAACAGAATTGGAATCTAGAATTTTCTTTTGGAAAGCATGCTTTGTTCTCACATGCTTTGGAATAAAAATGTGTCAAAAAGTCCAATAGCTAAAAATGTCAGCTCTAGAAAGAGGAGTAAACTAGCCTTAATAGAGTACACAGCAGATACACATCATTCCTAAGTTATATGAGAAAATAGAAAACAAAACAAAACAAAAAACAAATAATAAAAGCTTATCTCCAAATGAATTTTATTCCCCCAGGGAATGCCAAAGAATCTTATTCAAGATTAAGTGAAATATCCTCAATCCCTTAATGGAAATAAGAGAATAATAGCTCTCTATCAGAGTGATATTTAATAATTTATAAGAAAGTATATAAAAACTTCATTTTTGTAGTGTTCTTGGAGCCATGCCCATGGGGCAACCCAAGATGGGCAGGTCATGGTGGAGAGATCTGACAGGATGTGGTCCGCTGGAGAAGGGAATGGCAAACCACTTCAGTATTCTTGCCTTGAGAACCCCATGAACAGTATGAAAAAGCAAAATGATAGGATACTGAAAGAGAAAAACCCCAGGTCAGTAGGTGCCCAATATGCTACTGGAGATCAGTGGAGAAATAACTCCAGAAAGAATGAAGGGATGGAGCCAAAGCAAAAACAATACCCAGCTGTGGATGTGACTAGTGATAGAAGCAAGGTCCGATGCTGTAAAGAGCAATATTGCATAGGAACCTGGAATGTCAGGTCCATGAATCAAGGCAAATTGGAAGTGGTCAAACAAGAGATGACCACAGTGAATGTCGACATTCTAGCAATCAGCGAACTCAAATGGACTGGAATGTGTGAATTTAACTCAGATGACCATTATCCCTCAGAAGAAATGGAGTAGCCATCATGGTCAACAAAAGAGTCTGAAATGCAGTACTTGGATGCAATCTTAAAAACAACAGAATGATCTCTGTTTGTTTCCAAGGCAAACCATTCAATATCACAGTAATCCAAGTCTATGCCCCAACCAGTAACGCTGAAGAAGCTGAAGTTGAATGGTTCTGTGAAGACCTACAAGACCTTTTAGAACTAACACTCAAAAAAGATGTCCTTTTCATTATAGAGGACTGGAATGCAAAAGTAGGAAGTCAAGAAACACCTGGAGTAACAGGCAAATTTGGCCTTGGAACACACAATGAAGCAGGGCAAAGACTAATAGAGTTTTGCCAAGAAAATGCACTGGTCATAACAAACACCCTCTTCCAACAACACAAGAGAAGACTCTATACATGGACATCACCAGATGGTCAACACTGAAATCAGATTGATTATATTCTTTGCAGCCAAAGATGGAGAAGCTCTATACAGTCAGCAAAAACAAGACCAGGAGCTGACTGTGGCTCAGACCATGAACTCTTTATTGCCAAATTCAGACTTAAATTGAAGAAAGTACGGAAAACCACTAGACCATTCAGGTATGACCTAAATCAAATCCCTTATGATTATACAGTGGAAGTGAGAAATAGATTTAAGGGCCTAGATCTGATAGATAGAGTGCCTGATGAACTATGGAATGAGGTTTGTGACATTGTACAGGAGACAGGGATCAAGATCATTCCCATGGAAAAGAAATGCAAAAAAGCAAAATGGCTGTCTGGGGAGGCCTTACAAATAGCTGTGAAAGAAGAGAAGCAAAAAGCAAAGTAGAAAAGGAAAGATATAAACATCTGAATGCAGAGTTCCAAAGAATAGCAAGAAGAGATAAGAAAGCCTTCCTCAGCAATCATTGCAAAGAAATAGAGGAAAACAACAGAATGGGAAAGACTAGAGATCTCTTCAAGACAATCTGAGATACCAAAGGAACATTTCACTCAAAGATGGGCTGATAAAGGACAGAAATGGTATGGACCTAACAGAAGCAGAAGATATTAAGAAGAAATGGCAAGAATACACAGAAGAACTGTACAAAAAAGATCTTCATGACCCAGATAATCACGATGGTGTGATAACTCACCTAGAGCCAGACATCCTGGAATGTGACATCAAGTGGGCCTTCGAAAGCATCACTGCGAACAAAGCTAGTGGAGGTGATGGAATTCCAGTTGAGCTATTCCAAATCCTGAACGACGATGCTGTGAAAGTGCTGCACTCAATATGCCAGCAAATTTGGAAAACTCATCAGTGGCCACAGGATTGGAAAAGGTCAGTTTTCATTTCAATCCCAAAGAAAGGCAATGTCAAAGAATGCTGTAACTATTGCACAATTGCACTCATCTCACATGCTAGTAAAGTAATGCTCAAAATTCTCCAAGCCAGGCTTCAGCAATATGTGAACCGTGAACTTCCTGATGTTCAAGCTGGTTTTAGAAAAGGCAGAGGAACCAGAGATCAAATTGCCAACAACCACTGGATCATGGAAAAAGCAAGAGAGTTCCAGAAAAACATCTATTTCTGCTTTATTGACTATGTCAAAGCCTTTGACTGTGTGGATCACAATAAACTGTGGAACATTCTGAAAGAGAAATTCAAAAGCCTCTTGATGAAAGTGAAAGTGGAGAGTGAAAAAGTTGGCTTAAAGCTCAACATTCAGAAAACGAAGATCATGGCGTCTGGTCCCATCACTACATGGGAAACAGATGGGGAAATAGTGGAAACAGTGTCAGACTTTATATTTCTGGGCTCCAAGATCACTGCAGATGGTGACTGCAGCCATGAAATTGAAAGATGCTTACTCCTTGGAAGGAAAGTTATGACCAACCTAGATAGCATATTCAAAAGCAGAGACATTACTTTGCCATCAAATGTTCATCTAGTCAAGGCTATGGTTTTTCCTGCAGTCATGTATGGATGTGAGAGTTGGACTGTGAAGAAGGCTGAGAGCCGAAGAATTGATGCTTTTGAACTGTGGTGTTGGAGAAGGCTCTTGAGAGTCCCTTGGACTGCAAGGAGATCCAACCAGTCCATTCTGAAGGAGATCAGCCCTGGAATTTCTTTGGAAGGAATGATGCTAAAGCTGAAACTCCAGTACTTTGGCCACCTCATGCGAAGAGTTGACTCATTGGAGAAGACCCTGATGCTGGGAGGGATTGGGGGCAAGATGAGAAGGGGACGACAGAGAATGAGATGGCTGGATGGCCTCACTGAGTCTGAGTGTCCTCCGGGAGTTGGTGATGGACAGTGAGGCCTGGTGTGCTGCAATTCATGGGGTCACAAAGAGTCACACACGACTGAGCGACTCATCTGATCATATCTGGAGTGCCCATAGGATTCTCTTTTAGCACACATGGCTGCTTAATATCATTTGACCAAAGCTGTCTGCTCCAACATAAAACCTGTCCCAATACTAATGCACTAAGAAACCCTGGGAAATAGTTGCAGGTTAAAATTGCTGTAATTCAGACATCAGACAACATATTAAATGTTCTAGGTATCTATTTAAAGAAGTACTGATTCCTACTTTGAACCTCCACAAGCCACTTAGTTTCTGAGTAATATTGTGGAAATTAAATTCTAATGTCATAGATGGATTTAAAACTCTTACTGCCTTTAGCTCAAAAAGTAGTAAGAGGTTTGAACATAAAGTTCACAAGCCAGATCAGAATACGTCCTTACTTTCTAGCCATATGTCCTGTTTGTTATTTCTGTAACATGTAGTTTTTTACTCTAAGCATTCACTTAACTCAACATCATTCTCTCTGTAGATGGGGGAATGTTTGGCATTTAATTGCTGTAAGATGAGAACTCTGTGCACCAGTTCAGGCTTCCTCCTCCTCTTCCTAATGTGCCCTGAAATTGTTCCAGTTGATTGTAAACACTTGCCAGCAAGTTCTGAAGTGTGTCCAGTTGTTTTTTCAGCTTGCTGTTAAAAGTCTTCACACCAGCCCCAAGCTTTAATTTCTTCCATTCGCAAAGTGGCCATCCAGTCATCTTTCAGCTCACCAGGCCTGAATAAATTATTTTTCACTGTAGATAACCCCAGGTTCTGGCATGTTCTTCATTAATGAACTCAATCCCTGGGAATATAAAATTGAGATAGCTCAATGTTATCCAGCAGATAATGTCCAGAAACATAAGCCAATTGACATCTGAAGAGCCTTGAGGGATTAAAGCATATTTCTAACATCTGTTCAGATTCCCAGTGCAGGTTTTCCCCCCAATACCTCCCAGGAGTCACTCTATCTTTTAGTCTGACAGTCTTATCTACAATATCTATGTGTTCAAAGGGAACAGAGCTGTATAGAATACAAAGACACAAAACATAATGCACTTAAACTCACAATTCAATGACAGAAAGGATTTGAAATAAGAATCTAGTGAGTAAAATCTTTATGTTTTCCCTAATCAATAGATCTATTGTGAGTGATAATAACTTACTGATTTAAAATTCTATTAGTACAGCACTTAAGTTACAGTCTGATTAACCAAAAACATGTTTCAGAATGATAAAGTTTCATGCCTATCAAGTTTCTGTATTACAGCTTGAGAAATGACATTTTACCTCTCCACTGTATTACCACACTGATATTATAAACAAAGTTCTACAAACTTCGTTGACAAAGGCCTAACTCTCCTGATTCCCCAAAGTGACATTGGAACATATTTTCATAATTCTGGAAATGCATTTTCATAATGCAATTAAAATATATTATTGAGCACTAGTAATGCAGAAAGTTCACCCTTCATATTTATTGTAATATTTAATGATATATTTTAAATTGCTAAAAGATCACAAAAGACAAACTTCTAATTATGCTCATTATGACTGAAATAAATTATGAAGAACATGAAGACTCCTGAAAGATAGAACAATTCCAAACAGCTAAAGTACAATTAGCATCATAGAAATTCTCTAGTTCTAGGAAACATAAAAGTTCCTTTGAATTTATTTTAGAGGCAAGATCAAGGTCTGAGTGATGTCAAGAGGCCTCCTCCCCAGCAGTCTTTGTGTGCCTTCAATATGTCAAAGGAGATAAGTTGCTCTTGTTGTGTCACTGACAATTATAAAGGAAACAATAAGTATGCCCTCTGCGGTATTTCAGGCAGTTTCCCTCCCTAGTCTGCGTCTCCAGGCTTAGCTCCAAGAAGACAACGATCTTCCTTCTGACTGAAGGGTCTCTCTCACATCCGGAGTTCAAATCTCTACCTACCATGATTTTTCTCTTGTTACAGGGCTTCTTTAATCCCATATTATGGATCTTATCTACAGTACTGGTATCTGAAAGTAAGTTCCACACAACATTAAGGCATCAACTCCTCCATCAGCCTTGCCAAAATTCCACTAAGGAGTGTTTCCAAACATTCCAGTCAGTCCATGATATTATTAGGTTTTGAAATTGTACCACCCATCTTTTTCATAATGATATTGAATTTAATCAGCTCTTTTCTATGCACTGTACTTTGTGATGTTTGTTTTAATCTCCCAAGAAGTTTCTTCCAGGTTTTCAATGTGTTTGTCATTTTCCATAATTTAGAAGTCCAACTTTGCTATTTTAGGCAAGAGTACTTCAAGTTTTCCCTCCAGGGAGGTCATGGAGTTATACAGTTTGATTCAGAAAATAATTTCCTGAAACGAGTCTTTCATGTGGAATCCAGAGTTTCTTGACAGTCATTTCCCCTCTAACTTGCCTTGTTTAGATGTTGTAGAAAATTAATCATTAAAGCACCTGATGTCAAATGCTAACATGTGCCTCATATGAACCATATACTCTAACTGGGCTTCCATGATTAAATGCTGGATGAAAAGTGGAAAATTTTCTCAATCATTCAGATGAGTATGCACTGTTAGAACCACAGTTTTAAATGTGTCTTTAGAAAAATTGAGTTTTGACTTCTCTAACATAATCAAAGGATGGGTTAGAAAATTAGTCTCCCACATGATAGCAATCTATATGCTGATTTGTGAGAACAGAACACAATAGTAAATGATAATAAATTGGGAGACATGTTTGAGAAATCAATCAACATCCCTTTAAAATAAATATGTATTAAAATTACTTGTGTATATTTGATTTGACTTGTTTTGGTCAGCATTACTGATACGTACATAAAATGAAATTCATCAATTTTACATGTGCTATTAGATAAACTTTTAGAAATATATGCAGTTATGCAACCAGCACCACAATTACAACATATTTTCATTATCCTAAAATATTTTTCTCATTCCACTTTGTAGTTACTCCTCTCCCTCCATACCCTGGCCTCCCAAAACCACTGATTTGCTTCCCATCACTATTGTTTTTTCTAGAATTTTATATAAAAGGAATCACTCAGTATACATATTCTTTATGTCTAGCATCTCTCACTTAGCATAATGCATTTGAAATTCATTTTCTATTGCTGCTTAGTGTTCCATTAGTTTTCTTTTCCAGTTCCTCACTGCTTAAATCAGAATTAATTTAATTCCAGAAAAGCTGATAGTTGCAATAGCAGTACATCCATGGGACACCCCACACCCACTCCTACCCACAATGATGTGGCCTTATGTCATGTGATCTCCTAAAGATGAAAACACTGTTGGCTTCAGATTTTTCCTGTGCTCTGAGCTGGCCTCTGCAGGTGGTGTTTCTCTGGCTCAATGTCAACTGATTTCTGGTCATTGAGAGGCAAGATACTGGAGGGTAGGGAAAACAGAGCAACTCTAGTAATTCTCTCTTCATCTCTCCATCCTTTGCTTTTGTCAGCTCTTTTGAGAAAGGCTGAATTTCCTCTTTGGCTTCAGCTCCCACCATTCAAGCCCATTGTGGTTCCAGTTTCCATCAAGTCAACCTAACCTCTGAGTTCTGACAACACCAGTCTATCTCATTCCTTTGTCTTTCAAGCCTAGCGGGGGGATGAACACTTCTGCTGCTGTCAGTTTCTGGGTCCGCAGCATTCCTTGTTTGGTTTTCATCTCCAGCATCACCTATAGAAATTTCCTATTTTTTGCTACTTAAGGCACATTCCATTTTATTTTCTTCATTACATCCTGCAATTAACTAACTGATTGTGCTCCCCCAAAATTTATGTGTTGAAACCCTAAA
The DNA here is from genome assembly GCA_935064755.1 of Tragelaphus eurycerus. NCBI lineage: Eukaryota > Metazoa > Chordata > Mammalia > Artiodactyla > Bovidae > Tragelaphus > Tragelaphus eurycerus. Next base: position 38,522,286 of record CAKXYN010000012.1, read on the forward strand.
CCCCTGTGATAGTATTGGAGGTAGGTTTTTGGGAGATTATTAGATCACGAAGGTAGAGCCCTCATAAATGGGATTGGTCCCATTATAAGTAGAGTCTAGAGAGCCAGTTTGTTCTTCTTTTCCATCATGTGAGAATGAGCATGAAGTCAGGAGTTTACAACCCAGAAGTGGGCTCTCATCAGAAACAAGCCATGCCAACACTCTGATCGTGGACTTTTAGCCTCCAGAGTTCTGAGAAATGAAATCTGTGTTGTTGACAAGTTTGTGGCCTTTTGTTACAGCAGTCCAGGCTAAGACGGACCCTTATTACATTATCACAAAGTCTGAGCCACCAGGTCTTATCCATGTTCACCTAACTTTTAACACAAAACTGATCTCATTTATGAGGCATAATTATTATTCCCATTTATTAAGGTAGAAATGAAGCCTGAAGAAATTATCTATCATACAGAAGGTCACAGTGTTAAAAAGGAACAGAAGTTAAGGTGCTATGAGGTTGAGACTAGATTAAAGAGACCGAAATGGATGGGCAGAAGCACTGAGTGGGCTGAGTATAGTTAGCAGAGAGCAGCAGAGCTTACATTTTGCCAAAAGGCAGGAGAGTTTATATCTTGGGGGAAAGGTAAAAGTATTCTGTAATCTGTTTTATGTAGATGTAAACTTTCTGATCCTCTTTTCTGTTAAGACTGGAAGGAATGCATTCTCCAGATTAATCACCACAAGCAATGTGCCCAACTTTGTATAAATGTACTCTGGCAACGATATCATGCCTGGCACAGCAGCTAAAACTGGGGCTACTACTTGGTTGAGGTTGTGATAATCTGATAACATCCTCAAGGATCCACCAGGTTTTAGCAGGTCCAAGACTGGAAAGGTAAGATAAATGGAAATACAATGGGAACCACCATCCTGGGTTTTTATGTCCCTAAGGATGGTGCTAATCTCTGTGATTCCTCCCCAGATGAAATATGATGAACAATTTACCATTTGTTCAGGGAGTGGTAGGCAGAGCTAAACAATTCTATTCGACCCTGTATCTAGTTCCCAAAATGTTTGGGCATTCCCTTTTCCACATTTTATAGTTACCTGATTAGTCCTGATATAGTCCACAGATCTTCTGGAGAAAGAACTGGGCACACATCGCCATATATAATTCCATGGTATAGCCAGGTCTTCCTTTAGAGAATCTTACGTTTCATATTTAGCTTTGAATTGCCGAATATTTGCTCTCCACTCTCCACTTTATCTTTGTTGAGAGCAGCATCCAACTCTGTCATTACAGTTACTATTCCTCTCATATTTCTAAACTCCTTAGACAATGAGCCAGTTAATGAATCCCTCTCACCAGTATACATTCCTGTCTATCCTCGTTCATACTGTGAATGTTTTACCAAATGCATTGCCACTGCACCAAGGGCTATCTATCTTTCATCTATCACCGGTAATAAGATCCTCTAGGCAATAACATGTATTTCTACTCCCAAGAAAATGGTAAAATAGAGCCTGGAACGTGGAAGACATAACTAACATCCTGGATTCGTTTGCATGTTGCATGCTAAGCCCCTTCAGTCGTGTCCAACTCTTTGCAACTTTATGGGCTGTGGCCCATCAGGATCCTCCGTCCATGGGATTCTCCAGGCAAGAATACTGGAGTGGGTTGCCATTTCCTACTTCAGGGAATCTGCGCAACCCAGGGATCAAACCAGCGCTTATTACATCTCCTGTATTGGCAAGTGGGTTCCTTACCATTACGCCACCTAGGAAGCCCATTTATTAAAGCTTAATTGTAATAATAGTCAGTCTCATTTAGAGTTTCACAAGAAGATTAATTCTTTCCCATTATAGCTCTTCTCCCAATGAATGACCAATTTTCTTTAATTTGACATAAAAGATATCAAAATTCTGTGATAATTCTTATTATTAGTAGTACCTACATGCCAATATCTATGAAATATGAGAGTCAAATATAAGTAATAACTTGCAGGTATAATCCATATTATAACATTGTCATAGTATCCATCCTGTTTTAGGAAGAATTTCCCATAAATTTATAAAGAAAAGAACTGACTTTGTTTACATTTGGATATTTAAAATTGTGCTAACACCATGCTTACTTTAAAAATAGGATTAGAAGTTAATATAAACACTGCTTAAATTCTTTCATGATTTTTTTCTTTCACATAATAACTGCTTCTGTTTTCTTTCCTGTCTTGTTACACAAGAGTGCTCAAAAACATAAAGATTAGAGAGAACACTCAGGGAATGACTTCACTGTTTAAATATCATTACTAGGTAGTGAAAGGATTAAAAAAAATAAATGGTGGTTTCACTGGAAGGCTTCTAACTATAAATATCTAGGCATGTCTTATCCAGACCTAACAGAGCTGAAAAAAGAAATATTTTGATTTGCTCAACCTTTCAAAGATATCATAAAAGAAAATAAAAAGTCAATAATTGTATACTGACTATGCAACATCCTATAGAATGTATGTTAACCAGGTAAATACGGACTTTCAACAGTTTTAAACCTGAACTTGAAAGAATTCAATTGCTCTGTAAAAATACTGATGATGGGGAAAAAAATCATCAGTAAATGGTTTAAAAGAGGAAATTGGTTCTTAAACATAATGCAAGCAAATACAGGGGTTATTTAGAAATGTGGGCACAGAGTATGAGTACTTGCTAGTTGCAAACAGAAAGATGAAAGAAACACCTGTGAGAGACAAGTGACACAAGAGCAGATGGGAGAGATGGTGATGGCTAATGCTGCTGCTGCTGCTAAGTCACTTCAGTCGTGTCTGACTCCGTGCGACCCCATAGACGGCAGCCCACTGGAGTGGGTTGCCATTGCCTTCTCCAAAAGGCTAATGAGAGTGTGCCATATGGTCCATAGAACTAGGCAGGAATGCAGTTGTCCGTCTTGTCAGGTTCCTTCCACACAGGTTCTATGGCAGCAGAAGGAAAGAGGAGGGCTGTGTACACTTTATGCAGTATGTAAATCTTGAAAATAAAAACACAGTGAATAATGCATGCTTTTTGTCTCCTCAAACCTAAAATACACATAAAGGGAGAAACTGCACACACACACATTCCTCCCTAATGGAATAGAAGGACTTTATGATAGCATGTCATAAATTTCATATTCTCTGCAATACAATCAATTGAACCCAAACCTGCAGCTGCCTTTGAAATGTATCAGTATGGGGGTATCTCTAAACTCTGGAAATTCTCAGTATTTCAGGTAAACAAACAAAAATACAACACATATTTGAGTTATAATTGTTTTCCTCTACAACCTGAATATGTGACAGATCCTCAAAAGTGAAAGCATAGATTCAGCCCAAACCAGAACTCACCAATTAAACAATAACTGTGGAACACTCCTTCTACTCTTAAACAGGGTAGAATTTGTTTTAATCTAAAAATTCTCTCCCAAGCTTGCTAGATAAGAGAAACCAAATACCAGCTAAGAAAAGAATATTTTTTCATTGTCTTAAACTGATACTTTAAAAGTTAAAACCAAAGACAATATTCCTATTCTGAAATATCAAAATAGGTAGGAACAGCAGAAATAAGATAATAATCTAAAAATGGCAAATCATATGTCAGTTTTAATTCGGAACTCAATAAAGTGGCTTCTATAGTGACCATAGAAAAGACGTTCTTGTACAACAAGCATATAAATATTTAAGAATGGCCCAATAAAATCCTAGATCATTAATACTGTTTAAAATATTAACCAAATTAATCAAGTAGGTGTTTATAGAAAGCCAGAGTGCATACTAATCTATATGTGATGTAATTATATCCAGAAGAGAAAACTAGTCTTTAAAATCAAAAATAAAGAAGCGATAGACCCCAGAAAATGAAAGCTCTAATAAGGCAGGTAAGTGGAATGGGGATAGCCAGTTCTTTGGATGTTTGTAGTCAGCTTTCTTTAAAGGTCTGCTGTCTGCTTTTATATCTAGAAATAGGCAAAAATGTTATTGTTTTCATTAGAGTATTCAGAAATCTAACTTATTATTAAAGTGTAAAAGAGATTCTAAGGTATGAGGGAAAATGAAGCCAGACACTGCAAACCAATAATCTGCCAAAAACTTGATGAAATAAAGATGAGGTGCTGACTCATTGGAAAAGACTCTGAGGCTGGAAAGGACAGGGCAGGAGGAGAAGGGAGTGACAGAGGATGAGATGATTGGATGGCATCACTGACTCAATGGACATGAGTGCCAACAAACTCCAGGAGATAGTGAAGGACAGGGGAGCCTGGTGTGCTGCAGTCCATGGGAGTCCTAAAGAGTTGGACATGACTTAGAGACTGAACAACAACAATGGGGGTGGGGTAAGCATTGAAATTCAATAGTAGTACTACTGTCTCCTGAGAAACCTGCATGCTGGTCAAAATGCAACAGTTAGCATGCTTATTTAACTTTTATGAGCAAGACATCATGTAAAATACCAGGTTGGATAATGAAAAGCTGGAATCAAGATTGCCAGGAGAAATATCAACAACCTCAGATAAGGAGATGATATCACTCTAATGGCAGAAAGTGAAGAGGAACTAAAGAGCCTCTTGATGAGGGTGAAAGAGGAGACTGAAAAAGGTAGCTTGAAATTCAACATTCAAAAAACTAAGATCATGGCATCTGGTCCCATCACTTCATGGCAAAAAACTGGAAACAGTGACAGATTTTCTTTTCTTGGGCTTCAAAACCACTGTGGCTGGTAACTGCAGCCATGAAATTAAAAGATGCTTACTCCTTGAAAGGAAAGCTATGACAGACTTAGAAAGCTTATTAGAGAGCAGAAACATCACTTTGCTGACAAAGGTCCACATAGTTAAAGCTATGTTTTTTTCCAGCAGTCATGTACAGATGTGAGAGTTGGACCATAAAGAAGGCTGAGCACCGAAGAATTGATGCTTTTGAACTGCAGAGCTGGAGAAGACTCTTGAGAATCCCCTGGACAGCAAAGAGATCAAATCAGTCAATCCTAAAGGAAATCAACCCTGAATATTTATTGGAAGGACCGATGCTAAAGCTGAAGCTCCAATACTTTGGCCACCTGATGTGAAGAACTGACTCATTGGAAAAGACTCTGATGCTGAGAAAGACTCAAGGCAAAGGAGAAGAGGGTGACAGAGGATACGATGGTTAGATGACATCACCAACTTAATGGACATGAGTTTGAGCAAACTCTGGGAGATAGTGAAGGACAGGGAAGCCTGGCATGCTATAGTCCATGGGGTTGCAAAGAGTCAGATGCAACTTAGTGACAGAACAACAACCACGGAATGAAAGAAACCCTTTATTACATGAACATTAAAAAATGATGGCAAAGCAGAAAAATGGGATTCTAGCTAAAAGAGCAAGGCTCCTAACCAGGGCTCAGAAGCTGTATTGGTAGAAAAAGAAAAGTCAACTTCTGACAAATCTCACCAATACCACACAATCAGAGACAAAAGAAACTCAGAATAAGTTGTGGTAAAATCCTCAAGAATAGATGCCCAAATTATTAGAATCTAGGTCTCAGGCTCAGAGCAAATGCAGAAGAAACTTCAGGGCTCACTAGTTTATAGGGCTTCTCTCCAAACTGGGGAAATGATCTGAAACCCCAAATTATACTGACACAGGAATAAGAAGAGTACAACTTTGATTGCCTAGAGAACAATCAAAGACAAAATCTAAGAACAGAAAACAGAAGGCAGGTCATCCGACACAGACTGGATTCAGGCTTTAATAAGACCTCTTTTCTGGCCCATCCCAACTAGCAGGTGCTGAAAAAGTGGCTAGAACTCCCATGACATGGCTCTAAAACTCAGTTCACTGGGAGTTCAGTTCAGTTGCTCAGTCGTGTCCGACTCTTTGCAACCCCATGAATCGCAGCACACCAGGCCTCCCTCTCCATCACCAACTCCCAGAGTCCAACCAAACCAATGTCCATTGAGTCGGTGATGCCATCCAACCATCTCATCCTCTGTCGTCCCCTTCTCCTCCTGCCCTCAATCTTTCCCAGCACTGGGAGTAATAATTCTCAAATATGGTATAAACAAATTGCAACCACCCTCCCTCTGAATCAGTTCCAATAGGAGGTCTGTTCAGAGATGCTGTTATTTGGCATAAGCTAGATGAAATGTACAACACACATACACACACAATACAAAAAGAAAAAAAAAAGTCAGGGGAGGTCATGGCTTGCAAAACCAGATGTAGAATTTATTTTGAGAAAAGAATAATCAAAAAAATCCAATAAAAAGAAGATCATTCTCTACAAGTATTAACACATCATGTTATAAAAAAACTTAATAAGAATAAAAATTCAGTAATATGAGAGTTCAAAGCCAAGATAAACATCCAAATGAAATAAAAAAGAGATCTAGAGCCAGAGAAACAGAGCGGTCAAACACCATTTACAAACCAATAGATAAATTACAATCATCAAGCCACAAACATACACATAGTCATGAGATTATCAAGTGCATGTAAAGGAACTAGATTAAGAATTAAATTAAGTAGAGAGAATATGATACACATGGAAGGAAAAGATGACCCAGGGCATGGCGATCAGTATGCATGGCATGGCGTTCAACTAATGGCACAGAAAATATGTTCGAAGACAAAATATAAAAATTTCCTAAAGTAATGAAAGAACTAAAATGGCCAACTGAAACATTTAAGAAGTCCTGGAATATAACACCTGTGAGCCTTTCCAGAAAAGTGAAAAACCCAAGGGACAAAAGAAAAATCAAAAGAAAGAGCTCAGTGGAAACAATGTTTAAAAGGATCACAGTATTTGGTGAGTACTGAATCCCCCCAAGTGCAGGAAACATAAAACTCAACATCAGTGATACTTACATAAAAAGAATTATTTAGAAGATTTGATAAAGTAAAAGAGAAAATATAAATAATAAAAACACTGAAGATCAAATAAGGAGCCTGGATGCAATTTAAGAACGCTCTCATCTTCACGTAAGAGGTCACATAATGCTATATAAAAATTAAACAGGTTTTTACATCACTGCGATTCATGGGGTCGCAAAGAGTCGGACACGACTGAGCAACTGATCTGATCTGTCATAATATTAGTGGGATATTCATGAACTCTTATGGTAAACAATATTTATTCAAACTAATCATTCATTTAATCTTTCTTTGTGTTAAAACCTTAAGTTTGGTACTTCTAAACTATCATTATTACATAATACTATTTTATAAAAAAAATTATTCCTACCTGTATGTATTGTGTGTTAGTGAGTGTATATCTCTCTATTGTACAGAGAATTGTCTAAAATAAGAATTAAGGCCATGGCATCTGGTCCCATCACTTCATGAGAAATAGATGGGGAAACAGTGGAAACAGTGTCAGACTTTATTTTGGGGGCTCCAAAATCACTGCAGATGGTGACTGCAGCCATGAAACTAAAAGACTCTTACTCCTTGGAAGGAAAGTTATGACCAATCTAGATAGCATATTCAAAAGCAGAGATATTACTTTGCCAACAAAGGTCCGTCTAGTCAAGGCCATGGTTTTTCCAGTGGTCGTGTATGGATGTGAGAGTTGGACTGTGAATAAAGCTGAGCACCGAAGAATTGATGCTTTTGAACTGTGGTGTTGGAGAGGACTCTTGAGCATCCCTTGGACTGCAAGGAGATCCACCCAGTCCATCCTAAAGGAGATCAGTGCTGAGTGTTCATTGGAACGACTGATGCTGAGGCTGAAACTGTAATACTTTGGCCACCTCATGCAAAGAGCTGACTCATTGGAAAAGACTCTGATGCTGGGAGGGATTGGGGGCAGGAGGAGAAGAGGATGACAGAGAATGAGATGACTGGATGGCATCACTGACTCGATGGACATGAATTTGGGTGAACTCTGGGAGTTGGTGATGGACAAGGAGGACTGGCGTGCTGAAAATCATGAGGTTGCAAAGAGTCGGACACGACTGACCAACTGAACTGAAATGAAAGTTAATGGTGGCTATTGTGAGACTATAAAAACTTGGGGCGATATTTTGCTTTTTTCTTGTTTTTTTATTTTGCTTAATTTTTTCATGTAGTATTATTATATCAACAATGAAATAACTCTACCCAAAAATTTGGAAGAATTAATGACCAAGACAGTGTCAAATCCCCCACTTGGAAATAGCTGGCTGTTTCATGGTTTTCTTAGCTGAGACATTATAGACCTAAGCAAGTTTATCCTAAACAACAGAAAGCTAATGATAGCTAGTTAAAGATTTTTCAGAGAGGGAACTGGACAACAGAAGTGCAATAAATATGTTTTGACTTGGGAAGAGCATTGTTGACAGTCAAAGAGTAATAATAAAATCTTGCATTTACATAGTGTTTTCACCTTCAAAACTCTTCACAGAACACTGAATTCTCTCTGAAAATACTAAAAATAATCTTTCTTTTTAATTTGGAAACAAGGAAACAGTTATAAAAATCATGTCTGCCTCCCTCTAAGTTTATGTTATTGCTTTCTAATGTTGAAGACACTGAACACAAAGCAAGCGAATCAATGACTTAAAAAGCTCACAATTTAAAACTTAAAGAACTCTTTTATACATTTACATTTTAGACCAACACATTTGTAGTTTAGGCTAAATGTATGTTATCCTCACAGAGTTTATTATCCATCATTTGCAGTGTATTTGAAGTGTATGATAAGTTTAAACACCTACTTAAAAAAATTTTTTTAATTAAACTAGAAGAATCTCTAGCTCAATCCCTTTCATTTTACAAGTGAGAAAACTGAAATTCTAGAGCTAAAGGGACATAAGATTTGCCAAAATTCATATAACTCAAGTTCAAACTCACATCTTCCCTGGGTCTTTGCTCTTTCTGTCTATACTACACAGGAACACTTATCATATGCTCTGCTTGTGAAAGAAATAGAAAGAGGGAAGGAGGGAGAGAAGGAGTTGGGGAGGAACAAAGGAAAGAAAGAAAAAGATAAAGGGAGAGAGAGAGAAAAGAAAGAAAGAAAGAGAAAGATCAAATGGGCTTTGTATCACATAAAAGAATCAGATCAGATCAGATCAGTTGCTCAGTCGTGTCCGACTCTTTGCAACCCCATGAACCGCAGCACGCCAGGCCTCCCTGTCCATCACCAGCTCCCGGAGGTCACCCAGACTCACACCCATCAAGTCAGTGGTGCCATCCAGCCATCTCATCCTCTGTCGTCCCCTTCTCCTCCTGCCCTCAATCCCTCCCAGCATCAGAGTCTTCTCCAATGAGTCAACTCTTCACATGAGGTGGCCAAAATACTGAGTTTCAGCTTTAGCATCATTCCTTCTAAAGAAATTCCAGGAGATCTCCTTCAGAATGGACTGTTGGATCTTCTTGCAGTCCAGGACTCTCAAGAGTCTTCTCCAACACCACAGTTCAAAAGCATCAATTCTCGGCGCTCAGCCTTCTTCACAGTTCAGCTCTCACATCCATACATGACCACAGGAAAGACCATAGCCTTGACTAGGCGAACCTTTTTGGCAAAGTAATGTCTCTGCTTTTGAATATGCCATCTAGGTTGGTCATAACTTTCCTTCCAAGGAGTAAGCGTCTTTAATTTCATGGCTGCAGTCACCATCTGCAGTGATTTTGGAGCCCAGAAAAACAAAGTCTGACACTGTTTCCACTGTTTCCCCATCTATTTCCCATGTAGTGATGGGACCAGATGCCATGATCTTCGTTTTCTGAATGTTGAGCTTTAAGCCAACCTTTTCACTCTCCACTTTCACTTTCATCAAGAGGCTTTTTAGCCCCTCTTCACTTTCTGCCATAAGAGTGGTGTCATCTGCATATCTAGGTTATTGATATTTCTCCCGGCAATCTTGATTCCAACTTGTGTTTCTTCCAGTCCAGCATTTCTCATGATGTACTCTGCATATAAGTTAAATAAACATGGTGACAATATGCAGCCTTGACGTACTCCTTTTCCTATTTGGAACCAGTCTGTTGTTCCATGACCAGTTCTAACTGTTGCTTCCTGACCTGCATACAGATTTCTTAAGAGGAGATCAGGTGGTCTGTATTCCCATCTCTCTCAGAATTTTCCATAGTTTATTGTGATCCACACAGTCAAAGGCTTTGGCATAGTCAATAAAGCAGAAATAGATGTTTTTCTGGAACTCTCTTGTTTTTTCCATGATCCAGCGGATGTTGGCAATTTAATCTCTGGTTCCTCTGCCTTTTCTAAAACCAGCTTGAACATCAGGAAGTTCACGGTTCACATATTGCTGAAGCCTGGCTTGGAGAATTTTGAGCATTACTTTACTAGCGTGTGAGATGAGTGCAATTGTGCGGTAGTTTGAGCATTCTTTGGCATTGCCTTTCTTTGGGATTGGGATGAAAACTGACCTTTTCCAATCTTGTGGCCACTGCTGAGTTTTCCAAATTTGCTGGCATATTGAGTGCAGCACTTTCACAGCATCATCATTCAGGACTTGCAATAGCTCCACTGGAATTCCATCACCTCCACTAGCTTTGTTCGTAGTGATGCTTTCTAAGGCCCATTTGATTTCACATTCCAAGATGTCTGGCTCTAGGTCAGTGATCACATCATCGTGATTATCTAGGTCTTGAAGCTCTTTTTTGTACAGTTCTTCTGTGTATTCTTGCCACCTCTTCTTAATATCTTCTGCTTCTGTTAGGTCCACACCATCTCTGTCCTTTATCGTGCCCATCTTTGCATGAAATGTTCCTTTGTATCTCTGATTTTCTTGAAGAGATCCCTAATCTTTCCCATTCTGTTGTTTTCCTCTATTTCTTTGCATTGATTACTGAAGAAGGCTTTCTTATCTCTTCTTGCTATTCTTTGGAACTCTGCATTCAGATGTTTATATCTTTCCTTTTCTCCTTTGCTTTTTGCTTCTCTTCTTTTCACAGCTATTTGTAAGGCCTCCCCAGATAGCCATTTTGCTTTTTGCATTTCTTTTCCATGGGGATGGCCTTGATCCCTGTCTCCTATACAATGTCACGAACCTCATTCCATAGTTCATCAGGCACTCTATCTATCAGATCTAGGCCCTTAAATCTATTTCTCACTTCCACTGTATAATCATAAAAGAATAGCTGAAAAAATTTCTCTTTGCTGCTGCTGCTGCTAAGTCACTTCAGTCGTATCCGACTCTGTGCGACCCCATAGACGGCAGCCCACCAGGCTCCCCGTCCCTGGGATTCAAATTTTTATAAATCTAATGTCTGTGTTAAAAAACATGGGAGGGAAAAAGGTAACTGAATTATTACACATAAAAATACTAAATGCTTGCTTCTCCTATGTTTTACAAGGCTCCAAACTCTAGGACACAAATACAAGGCCACATGATAAAAAGTCCATGTGGTAAAGTTACTATAGTTATACGTTCCGTGGATTAGGAGATAGAAATTTTTATAAAAAATACTAGTCAACTAATTGTCCAGGTAGCTCCAATTTCTAGAACATAACTTATTTTAGAAATTAAAGAATTTTCATTCACAAGTTCAGTGTATACCATACAATGTGGTAATACCATAAACAACTTTAGCTGAGAGAATATTCTCACCTAGAAAAGTGTCATCCTTTTAAAGCTAACCTCATTCTTGAAACAGATTTGTTTATTTGTCTTTTGTTTGAATGTACCACATTTTGAGTTGCTCTACAATGCTTGGCAATTCTGCTGTGCCATTTATTTATGGTTTTCTGCTTATATCTTTCTGAAATGCATCATTCAAGCTTGTGATCTCGTGTTCATTTCAATCCAATTTAATAGGAATGTACTAAGTACTTGTTATGTGCAAAGCATGGTTCTTGACACTGCGAGAGGCAAAAGGTGAATACAATGCAGCCCTTACCCTTAAAGGTAATACTGGAAACACTACACATAAGAAAAACTAAAATATGAGTTTCAAAGTGAAAAGTGCTGATACAGAAGTATAAACCACATGTGTTGATCCCTCAGCAAAGAAACCAGGTTAAAGAACCACTTAGGGGGTCCTGACTCCTATTAAGGGTTCAACAGAACACTAGTGATTATTTTCTTTTTAATATTACTGCAAGATTACTCTATGACCTCATTCACCAACTCACTTCCTAGCCAACATCAGCAATAAAAAACAGTGTGCTGCCATATATCTCCTCTACTATCAAGAGAAAGTCATTCTTTAACAAATTAAATCTATCTTCTCTTATTTCCATGGTGCAATTCAAACAATTTTTTAATGTTCAAAATCTTCTCTATTCCCTGATTTCTCTCTCTCCCGGCTTAGTAACAGCAAAGTGGCCTCAAAGTTGAAGCCAGGATTATGATCTACATTGTTTTTCACTGAGACAAGAGTAGTATCTTCAACACCTCCAAAAGTATGTTATGCCAGATCTCAGACACTCAGAGGCTTTTATTTACCATTAAAATATTATAGCACCATTCTCAAATCTGCTTCTGCTAAAAAAAATCAAGAAAATGGAAAAGAATAAATGTAACCACACTCCTTTTAATATACATCCATTATTCTTCTACACGATATAATTTCACTAGCAAAAGCAGGGCCTTCGGAACTCAGTATTAATCACAATACTATCCCACATGGCTGTATATGTAACCTTGTGCTCTCTAGATGTGGGGGCAGCAGGAGAAAATAGAAAAGAAAAGTGGCTTCTCAGGACAGCCTCACCAAAATGCCAGTTCATTCAATCCAATTGTTTGGAATGAGAAAAATTTCTTGTCAAGTAATTAATCATCATTTCCAAAGTTCTGTAGAAACTTTGTACTACTGTACTCTTGAACATTCCAGTCTGTTAGCTCTGATGGAAAAACAGTATAAAGGATAAAAGTTGAGTTGGGAGTATCAAAAACCTTGCCACACAAAAACATTTGACCCAATCAATCCAAACCCTATACACAAAACCATACCTTCAGATGTCCTTAGCCTTGCCCTGAAAATAAAACCCAATATCAAACCCCACTCATTAGATGATAATCAAAATTCAATGAAAATAAAACAAAAATTTATGGAATGCAGCTAAAATGGTGCTTAGAGTATTAGGGCTCTTATCAAATAAGAAAAAAGATTTCACATCAATAATAAAAGTTTTCACCAAAAATTACAAAATAAACAAAATAAACTAAAGAAATAATAACAATTGTGGGGGGAAAAAAATCACTGGAACACAAAACTGAAAAATGGAAAAAATACAATGAAACAAAAAGTTGGTTCTTTGAAAAGACTGGGCTTCCCTGATGGCTCAAGCGGTAGAGAATCTGCCTGCAATGTAGGAGACCTGGGTTCAATCCTTGGATCAGGAAGATCCCCTGGACAAGAAAATGGCAACCCACTCCAGTATTCTTGCCTGGAGAACTCCATGAACAGAGGAGCCCAGTGTCCTACAGTCCATGGGGTCACAAAGAGTTGGACATGACTGAGCAACTAACTAACTTTTGAAAAGATTAACAAAACTGACAAAACATGTTGCTACAGAGAACTAGGGGGGAAAAAAAAGATACTAATTACCAGTATCAGGAATGAAAGAGGGGCATTACTACCAATCTTACAGAAATAAAAGATTATAAACTAATACTACTTCCCTGGTGGCTCAGACGGTAAAGCGTCTGTCTACGATGTGGGAGACCCGGGTTCAATCCCTGGGCTGGGAAGATCCCTTGGAGAAGGAAATGGCAATCCACTCCAGTACTCCTGCCTGGAAAATCCCATGAACAGCGGAGCCTGGTAGGCTACTGTCCATGGGGTCGCAAAGAGTCGGACACGACTGAGCGACTTCATGTCACGTCACATCACACCAAAACTAGATACTTTAGATAAAAAGAACAAATTCTTAGAAAGACATAAATTACTGAAACTAACTGAATAAGTATTTATTTTATATCTGAGGAGGATATAGAAAATATGAATAGGCCTAAAATAAGGAAAGAAACTGAATTAGGAATTAAAAATATTCCCACAAAGAAAAGCCCAGTACTAAGATTTTGTACAAGAAAGGCTCTGCCTGGTCACCCTAGTGACTTTACTCTTTTACCTGTAGACATGTTAAGAGGTCTCATAGGCAAGGCTTGACTGCAACTTAACCCAAGTCTTGGTGGAATGTCCTATGGTTTCTTCTGGAGCAAGAGGAGATACATCCATTGAGGAGTTGCCACAAAATAATTTCTCATTCTTATCTTGTGGAAGACTGCCATCATCATTTTCATCCATCTCCCTGGTTTCAGCTGAGTGCAGAACTTTCCAGCTTGTCCTCCCAGCCCTTCGACAGAAATTTATAAAGTTGCTTGCTCATATTTTAGAGACCACTTCTTCATGACAGACTGACCCACTGCATATGTTGTCTGCCATCTGGACCATGTATGGTTCTGTGCCAGCCTGTGGCACAAGGGCTGTGGGAAGCTGAGACTAGACTGTGCTACTTTTCTTGTCTGTGTAAGTAACAAACTGTTTGAATTCATTTGGGCTTGTTGTCTTCTTCTATGACCAATTTATGAAAATATGTGTGAAAAGTCAACTTAACAACTGTGGTAGTAATACCTGTGACCTGATTAACCACTTCACTGTTGCTTGACTGCTTGACCACTTCAGAGTCGAAATTTATCAACTATTTGAAAAATAAATAATATAAACGCCTCCTCAGAAAATACGAGCCAAGGGAAGACCTACCAAAGGTGATTGGTGGTACTCTGACAACAATTACTCTGAAACCTAAGCATTAAGAAAAATATATCACAAGGAAAGAAAATTACAAATCAGTATGACTAATAAAAAAAGATCCAAACTCCTTAATAATGGCAAACAGGTACTGACGAACCAATTTGCAGGTCAACAATGGAGATGCCAATATAGAGAACAGAGTTGTGAATACAGTACAGGAAGGAAAGGGTGGGAAGAACCAAGAATAGCATGGAAACATATACATTATCATATGTAAAATACATGTTGCTGTTGTTCAGTCACTAACTCATGTCTGACTCTTTGTGACCCCATGGACTGCAGCATGCCAGGCTTCCATGTCCTTCACTATCTCCAGAAGTTTGCTCAAATTCATGTCCATTAAGGTGGTGATGGTATTCAACCATCTCATCCTCTGTTGCCCCCTTCTCTTCCTTCCCTCAATCTTTCCCAGAATCAGGATCTTTTCCAGTGAGTCAGCTCTTTGCATCAAGTGGCCAAAGTATTGGAGCTTCACCTTCATCATCAATCCTTCCAATGAATATTCAGGGTTGATTTCCTTTAGGATTGACTGGTTTGATCTCCTTGCAGTCCAAGGGATCTCAAAAGTCTTCTCCCAGCACCACAATTCAAAAGCATCAATTCTTCAGTGCTCAGCTTTCTTTATGGTCCAACTCTCACATCCATAACTGACTACTGGAAAAACCATAGCTTTGACTATATGGAACTTTGTTGGCAAAGTAACATCTCTGCTTTTTAACACATTGTACAGTGTGTCATAGCTTTCCATCCAAGAAGCAAGCATCTTAATTTTGTGGCTGCAGTCACCATCTGCAGAAATTTTGGAGCCAAAGAAAACAAAGTCAGTCCCTGTTTCCATTTTTTCCCCATCTACTTGCCATGAAGTGATGGAACCAGCTGCCATGATCTTAGTTTTTTTAATGCTGAGTGATAAACCAGCTTTTTCACTGTCTTCTTTCACATTCATCAGGAGGTTCTTTAGTTCATCTTCACTTTCTCCCACTCAAGTTATATCATTTGCATTATCTGAAGTTGTTATTTCTCCTGACAATCTTGATTCCAGCTTGTGATTCTTCTAGCCTAGCATTTCATATGATGTACTTTGCATATAAGTTAAATAAGAAGGGTTACAGTATACAACCTTGATGTAATCCTTTTGCAATTTTGAACCAGAATGTTTTTCCATGTCTGGTTCTAACTGATGTTTCCTGATGTGCATACAACTTTCTTAGGAAGCAGGTAAGGTGGTCTGGCATTTCCATCTCTTTAAGAATTTTCCACAGTTTGTTGTGATCCACAGAGTCAAATGCTTCTTCATAGTCAATGAAGCAGAGATAGACGTTTTTCTGGAACTCTCTTGCTTTTTCTATGATACAACGATGTTGGCAATTTGATCTCTGGATCCTCTGACTTTTTAAAGTACAGCTTGTGTACCTGGAAGTTCTCAGTTGAAGCCTAGCTTTAAAGATTTCGAGCATTACCTTGCTAGTACGTGAAGTGAGTGCAATTGTGTGGTAGTTCGAACATCTTTGGTATTGCACTTTATGATTGGAATGAAAACTGACTTTTTGCAGTCCTGTGGCCACTGCTGAGTTTTCCAAATTTGCTGACACATTGAGCACAGCACTTTAACAGCATCATCGTTAGTTTTAAATAGCTCAGGTGGAATTCCATCACCTCCACTACTTTTGTTCATAGTAATGTCTCCTAAGGCCCACTTGACATCACACTACAAGATGTCTGTCTCTAGGTGACTGATCACACCATCATGGTTATCCAGATCATTAAGACCTTTTTTGTACAGCTCTTCTGTATATTACTGCCACCTCTTCTTAATCTCCTCTGTTTCTGTTAGATCCTTGCCATTTCTGTCCTTTATTGTACCTTGCACACAATATTCCCTTAATCCCTCCAATTTTCTTAAAAAGATCTCTAGTCTTTCCCATTCTATTGTTTTCCTCTATTTATTTGCACTGTTCACTTAAGAAGGCTTTCTTATCTCTCCTTGCTATTCTTTGGAACTCTGCATTCAAATGGGTGTATCTTTCCTTTTCCCTTTTGCCTTTAGCTTCTCTTCTTTTCTCAGCTATTTGTAAGGCCTCCTCAACCATTTTGCCTTTTTGCATTTCCTTTTCTTGGGGATAGTTTTGATCACCAGATCTCCTATACAATGTCACAAACTTCTGTCCATAGTTCTTCAGACACTCTATCAGATGTAATCCCTTGAATATATTTATCACTTCCACTGTATAATCAAAAGAGGTTTGATTTAGGTCATACCTGCACCGTCTAGTGGTTTTCCCTACTTTCTTAAATTTAAGTCTGAATTTTGCAAAAAGGAGTTCATGATCTGAGCCACAGTTAGCTCCTGTCTTGTTTTTGCTGACTATATAGAGCTTCCCCACCTTTGGCTGCAAAGAATATAATCAATCTGATTTCAATGTTGCCATCTGGTGATGTCCATGTGCAGCCTCATCTCTCGTGTTGTTGAGAGAGTGTGTTTGCTATTACCAGTGTATTCTCTTGACAAAACCCTTTTAGCCCTTTCCCTGCTTCATTTTGTATTTCAAGGCCAAACTAAATAGATAACCAGTAGGAATATTCTATGTGACACAGAGGGCTCAAACTACTAGGGCTGTGACAATCTAGGAGGGTGGGAAGGGGTGGGATGTGAACGGAGGTTCTAGACAGAGGGGACATATGTATACCTATAACTGATTTTTGCTGATATATGGAAAAATTCCAATCCCATCAGTTCACTTCAGTTCAGTCGCTCAGTCATGTCCGACTCTTTGCAACCCCATGAACTACAGCACGCCAGGCCTCCCTGTCCATCACCAACTCCCGGAGTCTACTCAAACCTTAGTCCATTAAGTTGGTGATGTCATTCAATCATCTCATCCTCTATCGTCCCCTACTCCTCCTGCTCTCAATCTTTCCCAGCATCAGGGTCTTTTCAAATGAGTCAGTTCTTCGCCTCAGGTGGCCAAAGTATTGGAGATTCAGCTTCAGCATCAGTCCTTCCAATGAACACCCAGCACTGATCTCCTTTAGGATGGACTGGTTGGATCCCCTTGTAGTCAAAGGACTCTCAAGAGTCTTCTCCAATACCACAGTTCAAAAGCATCAACTGTTTGGTGCTCAGCTTTCTTTATAGTCCAACTCTCACATCCATACATGATGACTGGAAAAACCATAGCCTTGACTAGACGGATCTTTGTTGGCAACGTAATGTCTCTGCTTTTTAATATGCTATCTAGGTTGGTCATAACTTTCCTTCCAAGGAATAAGCATCTTTTAATTTCATGGCTGCAGTCACCATCTGCAGTGATTTTGGAGCCCCCCAAAATAAAGTCAGCCACTGTTTCCACTGTTTCCCCATCTATTTGCCATGAAGTGATGGGACCAGATGCCATGATCTTCGTTTTCTGAATGTTGAGTTTTAAGCCAATTTTTTCACTCTCCTCTTTCACTTTCATCAAGAAGTTCTTTCTTAACTTTCTGCCATAAGGGTGGTGTCATCTGCATGTCTGAGGTTATTGATATTTCTCCTGACAATCTTGATTCCAGCTTGTGCTTCTTCCAGTCCAGCGTTTCTCCTGATGTCCCCTGCATAGAAGTTAAATAAGCAGGGTGACAATATACAGCCTTGACGTACTCCTTTTCCTATTTGGAGCCAGTCTGTTGTTCCATGTCCAGTTCTAACTGTTGCTTCCTGACCTGCATGCAGATTTCTCAAGAGGCAGGTCAGGTGGTCTGGTATTCCCATCTCTTTCAGAATTTTCCACAGTTTATTGTGATCCACACACTCAAAGGCTTTGGCATAGTCAATAAAGCAGAAATAGATGTTTTTCTGGAACTCTCTTGCTTTTTCCATGATCCAGCACATGTTGGCAAATTGATCTCTGGTTCCTGTGCCTTTTCTAAAACCAGTTTGAACATCTGGAATTTCATGGTTTGTGTATTGCTGAAGCCTGGCTTGGAGAATTTTGAGCATTACTTTACTAGCGTATGAGATGAGTGCAACTGTGCAGTAGTTTGAGCATTCCTTGGCATTGCCTTTCTTTGGAATTGGAATGAAAACTATCCTTTTCCAGTCCTGTGGCAGCAAAAACAAAACCAGGAGCTGACTGTGGCTCAGATCATGAACTCCTTATTGCAAAAATCAAACTGAAATTGAAGAAAGTGGAGAAAACCACTAGACCATTCAGGTATGACCTAAATCAAATCCCTTATGACTATACAGTGGAAATGAGAAATATATTTAAGGGACTAGATCTGATAGACAGAGTGCCTGATGAACTATGGATGGAGGTACATGACATTGTACAGGAGACAGGAATCAAGACCTTCCCCAAGAAAAAGACATGCAAAAAAGCAAAATGGCTGTCTGAGGAGGCCGTACAAATAGCTGTGAAAAGAAGGGAAGCGAAAAGCAAAGCAGAAGAGGAATGATATACCCATTTGAATGCAGAGTTCCAAAGAATAGCAAGGAGAGATAAGAAAGCCTTCCTCAGCAATTAATGCAAATAAATAGAGGAAAACAATAGAATGGAAAAGACTGGAGATCTCTTCAAGAAAATTAGAGCTACCAAGGAAACATTTCATGTAAAGATGGGCTCAATAAAGGACACAAATGTTATGGACCTTACAGAAGCAGAAGAATACACAGAAGAACTATACAAAAAAGATCTTCACAACCCAGATAATCTTGATGGTGTGATCACTCACCTAGAGCCAAACACCCTGGAATGTGAAGTCAAGTAGGCCTTAGGAAGCATCACTACAAACAAAGCTAATGGAGGTGATGGAATTCCAGTTAAGCTATTTCAAATCCTGAAAGATGACACTATGAAATTGCTGCACTCAATATGCCGGCAAATTTGGAAAGCTCAGCAGAGGCCACAGGACTGGAAAAGGTCAGTTTTCATTCCAATCCCATATCACTTCATGGCAAATAGATGGGGAAACAGTGGAAACAGTGAGAGACTTTATTTTCTTGGGCTCCAAAATCACTGCAGATGGTGATTGCAGCCATGAAATTAAAAGAGGCTTGCTCCTTGGAAGAAAAGCTATGACCAACCTAGACAACATATTAAAAAGCAGAGACATTATTTTGCCAACAAAGATCCATCTAGTCAAAGGTATGGTTTTACCAGTAATCGTGTATGGATGTGAGAGTTGAACTACAAAGAAAGCTGAATGCTGAAGAATTGATGCTTTTGAACTGTGGTATTGGAGAAGACTCTTGAGAGTCCCTTGGACTGCAAGGAGATCCAACCAGTCCATCCTAAATGAAATCAGTCCTGCATATTCATTCGAAGGACTGATATTGAAGCCGAAACTCCAATACTCCGGACATCTGATGCAAAGAACTAACTCATTGGAAAAGACCCTGATGCTGGGAAAGATTGAAGGTGGGAGAAGGTGATGACAGAGGATGAGATGGTTGGATGGCATCACCAACTCGATGGACATGAGTTTGAGCATGCTCTGGAATCTGGTGATTGACAGGGAGGCCTGGCGTGCTGCAGTCCATGGGGTCGCAAAGAGTCAGACACGACTGAGCAACTGAACTGAACTGATGACAAAAATCAATACAATATTGTAAAGCAATTATCTTCCAATTAAAAATAAACAGTTTTAAAAAAGAAGCTGAATATTGCATAAAAACTACCACCTTGGTGGAAAAGCAAGATGGAGACATATGAGAAATAAGTAATGGCAGAAAATATTTAATAAAATCACTATCATTTCTGGGAAAAATAAAATATTGGCAAAACAAATGCAACAATATACAAAAAGAAACACTATAATAAAAAAGGATGTATCCTAGTGGTGTAAAGATGTCTTAACCTCCAAAATCAATTAATATAATATACTTTACTAATAAACTATAGATAAAAACACAACTCTACATCTGGGCATCATCAGATGGTCAACACCGAAATCAGATTGATTATATTCTTTGCAGCCAAAGACGGAGAAGCTCTAAAGAGTCAACAAAAAAAAGACCATGCGCTGACTGTGGCTCAGACCTTATTACCAAATCCAGACTTAAATTGAAGAAAGTAGGAAAAACCATTAGACCATTCAGGTATGACCTAAATCAGTTCCCTTATGATTATACAGTGGAAGTGAGAAATAGATTTAAGGGCCTAGATCTGATAGAGTGCCTGATGAACTATGGAATGAGGTTCATGACATTGTACAGGAGACAGGGATCAAGACCATGCCCATGGAAAAGAAATGCAAAAAAGCAAAATGGCTGTCTGGGAAGGCCTTACAAATAGCTGTGAAAGGAAGAGAAGTGAAAAGCAAAGGAGAAAAGGAAAGATATAAGCATCTGAATGCAGAGTTCCAAAGAATAGCAAGGAGAGATAAGAAAGCCTTCCTCAGTGATCAATGCAAAGAAATAGAGGAAAACAACAGAATGGGAAAGACTAAAGATCTCTTCAAGAAAATTAGAGATACCAAGGGAACATTTCATGCAAAGATGGGCTCGATAAAGGACAGAAATGGTATGGACCTAACAGAAGCAGAAGATATCAAGAAGAGGTGGCAAGAATACACAGAAGAACTGTACAAAAAAGATTTTCACAATCAGATAATCACGATGGTGTGATCACTGACCTAGAGCCAGACATCCTGGAATGTGAAGTCAAGTGGGCCTTAGACATCCTGGAATGTGAAGTCAAGTGGGCCTTTGTTCATCACTACGAACAAAGCTAGTGGAGGTGATGGAATTCCAGTTGAGCTATTTCAAATCCTGAAAGTTGATGCTATGAAAGTGCTGCACTCAGTATGCCAGCAAATTTGGAAAACTCAGCAGTGGCCACAGGACTGGAAAAGGTCAGTTTTCATTCCAATCCCAAAGAAAGGCAATGCCAAAGAATGCTCAAACTACTGCACAATTGCATTCATCTCACATGCTAGTAAAGTAATGCTCAAAATTCTCCAAGCCAGACTTCAGCAATACACAAACCATGAACTTCCTGATGTGCAAGCTGGTTTTAAAAAAGGCAGAGGAACCAGAGATCAAATTGCCAACATGTGCTGGATCATGGAAAAAGCAAGAGAGTTCCAGAAAAACATCTATTTCTGCTTTATTGACTATGCCAAAGCCTTTGACTGTGTGGATCACAATAAATTGTGGAAAATTCTGAAATCTGCATGCAGGTCAGGAAGCAACATTTAGAACTGGACATGGAACAACAGACTGGCTCCAAATAGGAAAAGGAGTACGTCAAGGCTGTATATTGTCACCCTGCTTATTTAACTTCTATGCAGAGGACATCATGAGAAACACTGGACTGGAAGAAGCACAAGCTGGAATCAAGATTGCCAGGAGAAATATCAATAACCTCAGATATGCAGATGACACCACCCTTATGGCAGAAAGTGAAGAGGAACTAAAAAGCCTCTTGATGAAAGTGAAAGAGGAGAGTGAAAAAGTTGGCTTAAAGCTCAACATTCAGAAAACGAAGATCATGGCATCTGGTCCCATCACTTCATGGCAAATAGATGGGGAAACAGTGGAAACAGTGTCAGATTTTATTTTGGGGGGCTCCAAAATCACTGCAGATGGTGACTGCAGCCATGAAATTAAAAGACGCTTACTCCTTGGAAGGAAAGTTATGACCAACCTAGACAGCATAGACATTACTTTGCCAACAAAGGTTCGCCTAGTCAAGGCTATGGTCTTTCCTGTGGTCATGTATGGATGTGAGAGTTGGACTGTGAAGAAGGCTGTGTGCCAAAGAATTGATGCTTTTAAATTGTGGTGCTGGAGAAGACTCTTGAGAATCCCTTGGACTGCAAGGAGATCCAACCAGCCCATTCTGAAGGAGATCAGCCCTGGGTTTTCTTTGGATGGAATGATGCTAAAGCTGAAACTTCAGTACTTTGGCCACCTCCTGCAAAGAGTTGACTCATTGGAAAAGACTCTGATGCTGGGAGGCATGGGGGGCAGGAGGAGAAGGGGATGACAGAGGATGAGATGGCTGGATGGCATCACTGACTCTATGGATGTGAGTCTGAGTGACCTCCGGGAGTTGGTGATGGACAGGGAGGCCTGGCGTGCTGCGATTCATGGGGTCACAAAGAGTCGGACACGACTGAGCGACTGAACTGAACTGAATAATATCTGAGATTGATGTGTGATGATGATCGTGGTGGTGGTGGTGGTGGTAATTATAATAATAAATTATCATTTATAATAAGGACAACCAGATTGTAAAAATATAAAACACTCTTATTCACAGGTGACATACTCTTATTTGTAGAAAATCTTCTATTATTCACACACAAAAAAATATACTAGAACCAATAAACAAGTTAAGGAAGGTCATACTGTATTGCTACAAGATCAATAAAATAAAAGTCAATTGTGCTTCAGTATGCTAGCAATGAAAATACTAAAAATAAATTATAAAAACATTATTACTAACAGTAGCCCCTAATTTACTTAAATTCCTAGGAATAAATTTAACAAAAGCATGTAAGATTTGCATACTGAAAATCATATAATATTACTGAGATTATTACAGATCTAAATAAATGAAGGTACTTTCCATGACCATGAATTGGATGACTTCATATTGTCAACAGAGAAGGCAATGGCACTTCACTCTAGTACTCTTGCTTGGAAAATCCCGTGGATGGAGGAGCCTGTTGGGCTGCAGTCCATGGGGTCACTAACAGTCGGACACGACTGAGCGACTTCACTTTCACTTTTCACTTCCATGCATTGGAGAAGGAAATGGCAACCCACTCCAGTGTTCTTGCCTGGAGAATCCCAGGGATGGGGGAGCCTGGTGGGCTGCCGTCTATGGGGTCGCATAGAGTCGGACACAACTGAAGTGACTTAGCATAGCATAGCATAGCATATTGTCAACTGTAACCGCCAATTGATCTATAAATTCAATGCACCTCTTATCAACTGTGGTCGTTATTTTTGTGGAAATGACAATCTAATCCTAAAATTTGTATGGGATTGTAAATGTAGAATATTCAAAAGTAGTCATGAAAGAAAACAACAAAATTGGAAGACTATTTGATTTCAAAATTTATTATAAAAGAAAGAGTAATCATATAAATAGGGCATTAGCTCAAGGCATTAGCTCATCAGAATTGACAGTCCCGAAATAAACTCTTATATTTATAATCCATTGATTCTTATAATACTTTTTTGAGCCATAATTCACATACTATTAAATTTCTCCTTTTAAAGTGTACAATCCTATGATTTTCAGTATAATCACAGAGTTAAGTGACCATTAGCATTATCTAATTTTAAAAAATGTTTGTTAGGCCAAAAAGAAACACGCATGTACTAAAAATCCCTAACTACATAGTCTCTAACTCTCTCCAGCCCTAGGCAACCACTAATCTATTTTTGGTCTCTACAGACTTGCCTCTTCTGAACATTTTATATAAATAGAATCATACAACATTTAGCCTTTTGTGACTGGTTGTTTTCACTTTGGTTTATTATGAATAACTTTTATCAATATTTGTGTACAAGCTTTTGTGTGAAAAAAAACTTTTCCAAATCCTTACCAATACTTGTTATATGTCCTTATTATAGTTATCCTAGTGAATCTGAAGGAGTATTACATTGTGATCCTGATTTGCATTTCCTTAATCTAGCCAATGCTATGGTTTTTCCAGTGGTCATGTATGGATGTGAGAGTTAGACTGTAAAGAAAGCTGAGCACCAAAGAATTGATGCTTTTGAACTGTGGTATTGGAGAAGACTCTTGAGAGTCCCTTGGACTGCAAGGAGATCCAACCAGTCCATTCTAAAGGAGATCAGTCCCAGGTGTTCATTGGAAGGACTGATGCTAAATCTGAAACTCCAGTACTTTGGCCACCTCCTGCAAAGAGTTGACTCACTGGAAAAGACCCTGATGCTGGGAGGGATTGGGGGCAAGAGGAGAAGGGGACGACAGAGGATGAGATGGCTGGATGGCATCACTGACTCGATGGATGTGAGTCTCAGTGAACTCCGGGAGTTGGTGATGGACAGGGAGGCCTGGCGTGCTGTGATTCATGGGGTCGCAAAGAGTCGGACACGACTGAGCGACTGAACTGAACTGAACTGAATGATTAATAATATGAACACCTTTTCATGTTCCTATCGGCCTTTGTATTTTTCCTTTAGAGAAATGTTTATTCAAATTTTTTCCCATTTTCAACTGGGTTTTTTTCTTTTCACTGTTGAGTTGTGACAGTCAGTATTCTTTGAAGCTCAAAAGTTTTAAATTTTGATGAGGTCCAATTTACCTAAGTATTGGCAAGCATGTAGAGAAACTGGAAACCTCATATGTTGCCTGTGAATATAAAATAGTACAGCCATTTTTGAAATTAGTTTGGGCAGTTTCTTAAAACACTAAACATAAACTTATGCAACCCAACCATTCCATTCCTAGGAATCTACCCCAGAGAAATGAAAAATTATGTGCACAAAAATGCATATACAGAAAAGTCCATAGCAATGTTACTTAAATAGTGAGAACTAGAAATAATCCAACTGTCCATCAAAAAAGAATGGATAAATTAAATGTGCTATTCTCATACAATGTTATTTTAATTTAAAAAAAGCCAAAGAAATACATATTATATAATTCAAAAGAAATACATATTATATAATTCCATTTATGTGAAACAGTATGAAAAAACAAATTTATAACAACAAAAAGTAGATGAGTGGTTGTCTAGTTGTGAAGGTGGGAATGGGGATTGACTGAAAATGTGAGCAAGGGAAGTGTTCTAAAATGAGATTGTGGAGACATATGCACAACTCTAAAACCTAAAAACCATACTTATTAAAATGTGATTTTTATCATCTGTAAGTTATACCTCAGTAAAGTGTTTTTTTTTTTTTTTTTTAAAGAAAAAACACAGATATTTTAATGGCAATCAGTAGCATAACTTTCGGGAGAAGGCAATGGCACCCCACTCCAGTACTATTGCCTGGAAAATCCCATGGATGGAGGAGCCTGGTAAGCTGTAGTCCATGGGGTCACTAAGAGTCAGACACGACTGAGCAACTTCACTTTCAGTTTCCACTTTCATCCATTGGAGAATTGGATGGCCCAAGGAAATGGCATGGAGAATCCCATGGACGGAGATACCTGGTAGGTTGCAGTCCATGGGATCGCACAGAGTCGGACACGACTGAAGCCACTTGGCAGCAGCATAACTTTCAGAAAAGGCAATGACACGCCATTACAGTACTCTTGCCTGGAGAATCCCATGGATGGAGGAGCCTAGTGGGCTGCAGTCCATGGGGTCGCTAAGAGTCGGAGACGACTGAGTGACTTCACTTTCTCTTTTCACTTTCATGCATTGGAGAAGGAAATGGCAACCCACTCCAGTGTTCTTGCCTGGAGAATCCCAGGGACAGGGGAGCCTGTTGGGCTGCCGTCTCTGGGGTCGCACAGAGTCGGACACGACTGAAGCGACTTAGCAGCAGCAGCAGCAGCAGCAGAACTTTGAATCAAGGACAAAGTCTTAAACATTAGAGTTGAGATCCTAGCAAAGTTATTAAGAAAAGATGGAAGAATAAAATAATATTTAACAGTAAGAAATGTATTTTTACTATTCAAACGTTATATGATTCTTTTATCTCCAAAGTATGTGTGTTAGTTGCTCAGTCATGTCCAACTCTTTGCAACTCCATGGACTCCACCAGCCTCCTCTGTTCATGGGATTTTCCAGGCAAGGAAACTGGAGTGGGTTGCCATTTTCTTCTCCGGGGATATTCCCAACCCAGGGATTGATCCCGGGTCTCCTGCATTGCAGTTGGATGCTTTACCATCTGAGTTACTAGGGAAGTCCTTCTTATCTCCAAAGAAAACCCCCACAAAATCTACCAGAAAATTGTTTTAAATTATATAAGCACTTAGCAAACAGGCCAGATTTAAAATCAATATATTAGTATTAAATAAATTACTAAATTATGTGGCTATAATTTAAATAATTTATATGTAACACAAAGGTGTATTTACATCTTCAGTTCAGTCCCCCAATTTTGTTCGACACTTTGCGACCCCCTGGACTGCAGCACATCAGGCTTCAGGTTTCTTACATGGATTTAAATCTATATATATAAAATTGTACTACACACTTTTATGTCTAACATACACACACAAATAACTGCACATAAAATATAAGGTACCTTAGAATATATCTAAGAAAGTGTACAGTAACTATATAGAGCACTATAAAGCATAAACAAAGGTGCCCTATTTATTGTATTCATTAATCACTTGCTAGAGGAAAGGAAATTTTAATATTCAAAAAAAGGTCAAATTTCCAAAAAGACACCTGCAAAATTAATATAATTCCTATCACAACACCAACACAGTTCTTCAAAGAACTTTTCAAGCTGACTGTAAAATTTATATAACAAGCAAATACCAATATTAC
This sequence comes from Tragelaphus eurycerus, assembly GCA_935064755.1. Taxonomy (NCBI): domain Eukaryota; kingdom Metazoa; phylum Chordata; class Mammalia; order Artiodactyla; family Bovidae; genus Tragelaphus; species Tragelaphus eurycerus. The sequence continues at coordinate 38,549,390 of CAKXYN010000012.1, forward strand.
ACAAGACATTTCTGATGAATAAAGTGGGCAGACTTGTCCTTGAAAGCACTGAGTTATTATTCTTTTTTAGTAGTTAAAACAGGATTATATTGCAGGAGAAATATATCTAGCTAGTCACATTATCAGTTCAATTCAGTTGCTCAGTCATGTCCGACTCTTTGTACCCCAGAGACTGCAGCATGCCAGGCCTCCCTGGCCATCAACAACTCCTGGAGTTTACTCAAACTCATGTCTATTGAGTGGGTGATGCTCTCCAACCATCTTATACTCTGTTGTCCCCTTCTCCTCTCGCCTTCAATTTTTCCCAGCATCAGGATCTTTTCCAATTAGTCAGTTCTTCGCATCAAGTGGCCAAAGTATTGGAGTTTCACCTTCAGCATCAGTCCTTCCAATGAACACTCAGGACTGATCTCCTTTAGAATGGACTGGCTGGATCTCCGTGCAGTCCAAGGGACTCTCAAGAGTCTTCTCCAACACCACAGTTCAAAAGCATCAATCTTTGGTGCTCAACTTTCTTTATAGTCCAACAATCACATCCACACATGACTATGGGAAAAACCATAGCCTTGACTAGACGGACCTTTGTTAGCAAAGTAATATCTCTGCTTTTGAATATGTTGTCTAGGCTGGTCATAACTTTCCTTCCAAGGAGTAAGCATTTTTTAATTTCATGGCTTCTCTCACCATCTACAGTGATTTTGGAGCCCCCCAAAAATAAAGTCTCTCATTGTTTCCAATCTATTTGCCATGAAGTGATGGGACCAGATGCCATGATCTCACATTTCTGAATGTTGAGCTTTAAGACAACTTTTTCACTCCCCTCTTTCACTTTCATCAAGAGGCTCTCTAGTTCTTCGCTTTCTGCCATAAGGGTGCTGTCATCTGTGCATCTGAGGTTATTGATATGTCTCCCGGCAATCCTGATTCCAGCTTGTGCTTCATCCAGCCCAGCATTTCTCATGATGTACTCTGCATATAAGCTAAATAAGCAGGGTGACAATATACAGTTTTGATGTGCTCCTTTTCCTACTTGGAACTAAGTCAGTTGTTCCATGTCCAGTTCTAACTGTTGCTTCCTGACCTGCATACAGGTTTCTCAAGAGGCCGATCAGGTGGCCTAGTATTCCCATCTCTTTAATTATTTTCCAGAGTTTGTGGTGATCCACACAGTCAAAGACTTTGGCATAGTCAATAAAGCAGAAATAGATGTTTTTCTGGAACTCTCTTGCTTTTTCAATAATCCAACAGATGCTGGCAATTTGATCTCTAGTTCCTCTGCTTTTTCTAAAACCAGTTCGAACATCTGGAAGTTCACGGTTCGTGTATTGCTGAAGCCTGGCTTGGAGAATTTTGAGCATTACTTTACTAGCATGTGAGATGAGTGCAGCTGTGCCATAGTTCAAACATTCAATGGGATTGCTTTCTTTGGGATTGGAATGGAAACTGACCTTTTCCAGTCCTGCGGTCACTGCTGAGTATTACAAATTTCCTGGCATATTGAGTGCAGTACTTTCAAGCATCATCATTTAGGATTTGAAATAGTAGTGATGCTTCCTAAGGCCCACTTGTCTTCGCATCCAAAATGTCTGGCTCTACATGAGTGATAACACTATCATGATTATCTGGGTCGTGAAGATCTTTTTTGTATAGTTCTTCTGTGTATTCTTCTGCTTCTGATAGGTCCATACCATTTCTGTCCTTTATTGAGCCCATCTTTGCATAAAATATTCCCTTGGTATCTCTAATCTTCTTGAAGAGATCTCTAGCTCTGACTGCATAGAGCTTTTCCATCTTTGGCTGCAAATATAATCAATCTGATGTCGGTGTTGACCATCTGGTTATGTCCATGTGTAGAGTCTTCTCTTGTGTTGTTGGAAGAGAGTATTTGCTATGACCAGTGCATTCTCTTAGCAAAACTCTATTAGCCTTTGCCCTGCTTCATTCTGTACTCCAAGGCCAAATTTGCCCGTTACTCCAGGTGTTTCTTGACTTCCTACTTTTGCATTCCAGTTCCCTATAATGAAAGTTCAGTTTAGTTCAGTCGCTCAGTCGTGCCCAATTATTTGCGACCCCATGAATCACAGCACACCAGGCCTCCCTGTCCATCACCAACTCCCGGAGGTCACTCAGACTCACGTCCATTGTGTCAGTAATGCCATCCAGCCATCTCATCCTCTGCCCTCCCTTTCTCCTCCTGCCCCCAATCCCTCCCAGCATCAGAGTCTTTTCCAATGAGTCAACTCTTTGCATGAGGTGGCCAAAGTACTGGAGTTTCAGCTTTAGCATCATTCCATCCAAAGAAATTCCAAGGCTGATCTTCAGAATGGACTGGTTGGATCTCCTTGCAGTCCAAGGGACTCTCAAGAGTCTTCTCCAGCATCACAATTTAAAAGCATCAACTCTTCAGCGCTCAGCCTTCTTCACAGTCCAGCTCTCACATCCATACATGACCACAGGAAAGACCATAGCCTTGACTAGACAGACCTTTGTTGGCAAAGTAATGTCTCTGCTTTTGAATATGCTATCTAGGTTGGTCATAACTTTCCTTCCAAGGAGTAAGCATCTTTTAATTTCATGGCTGCAGTCACCATCTGTAGTGATTTTGGAGCCCAGAAAAACAAAGTCTGACTCTGTTTCCACTGTTTCCCCATCTATTTCTCATGAAGTGATGGGACCGGATGCCATGATCTTCGTTTTCTGAACGTTGAGCTTTAAGCCAACCTTTTCACTCTCCGCTTTCACTTTCATCAAGAGGCTTTTTAGTTCCTCTTCACTTTCTGCCATAAGGGTGGTGTTAGTTCAATTCTTTGGCCTAGCCAGAGCCCCAAAGAGAGTAGAGGGGAATTTTTCCTCCTTACATATGCAATGTGTTATTTTAAACTTTTTCACTAATTTTTAGATCTCAGTCATTGTAAGAAAATCTGTTACTCTTAAGAAGTTGACTTGCCACCAAGGTCTCTTCTGTATCACTAAGATATAAGCAATCAATGCCATCCCCATTGGTCATTAGACTCTTTGAATAAATTTTCCTCCAGACAATTTTCCCTTCACGTAAGTGATTTTTGTTTCTCTAGAAAATTCAAAGCAATAGGAAAATAATACAGAAGAAACAGTATCATTAAGAAAAAGATGATTAGAAAGCAGAAGGCCTAAGATTCAAAATAATTCCTAGGTTCTTGTACAAACTTTTCCTAAAGTCCTAATTAGGAATAGAGTCCTCATTTGACTTCATGCTGAAGAAGAGTGCTATAAAATAATTATATCCAAAACCTAAGGATTATATCATGATTACACAGAAACATATAACTTAGAGGCAGTGTTCCATTTAACTTTGATCAAAAAATGGCAAAAAACTAACTAAAGAAATGAAGCCTACTGAAGAATATTTACAATCTAACTAAAGGACAAATTACACTGTTTTGTTCAAATTTTTTTTAAAAAGTAGAAATCTTTGCAAGTGCATAGTAAAATAGCAAAGGCTAGGAGACATATAATTTAGATTTTGGACAACTAAATTTGGGAGTATGTATATTCTGTGCTGCTGCCTAAAAACTTGTACCAAACATGAATATTTTTATAGAGTGCAAGTCAAAAAAGTACATGCAAAAACCAAGAGGTAAGCCCAGAACAGGAGGAACATGAGACCCTCTCTCCAGAGTCCACACAAGTCTGGATGATCTGTGCAAGGTATGAGGCTACTGATGGGTACAGCCTCCAGCAAAGGGTACCCATGTAGAATAGGAACTCACAGGAAGAAAGCCCAGCACTTGAAAACATGAGGGTAAGATAGATACCAGGTACCAAGGTATTAGGTTCAGAGAAAATAAAACTCTTCATTTCTTTCTTTCTTAAAACAGGAATTTGAGGTGAGACTGAATCTATGGAGAAGGATTATTAATCCCAGTGATAGAGGAGACAGGATCCAATGAGGACGTTGTACCTCATTCAATGTCTGGCACAAAGTCAATGCCCCAGATGAATTTGTTGACTTTAATTGATATAAGGACAACATTTGGCATGGCCATTTCTTGTAAAATTATATACATTTAACCTTTAAATAGAGCAAAAATCTAGATGGAAAAAGAAGAGGGTAAAGTAATAAAGAGTTCCCTTTTTCATATCCTACGAATTGACTCTTAAGTGTATACTAATAGCTTGTTAGCTAACCTTAGTAAACCAAACAATGGAAGGATCTTAAGCTTTAAAATGGCACCAAGAGCAAAAGATAAGTAATGCCATAATGCAATCTAATAAGAATCAATCATTTCTTTTAGGTGATCTTTTCCCTATATTTTTGCTAAATGAATCGAAGTGAAATTCAATGACACCCTCAGAAGCCTCCTAAGAAAAAGGCTCTCTTACTTTGTTAATTAGGTACCTCAAAGACAAGTCTGAAAAAGCTAGATATACCTTTCACACTACATTTTCACATTACACTTATATTTTCAAATTCGTGGATTGGATATTCAAGCTGGTTAAACCGGCATCACTGACAAAACCTAACACTTCTTATCCCATCCGCCCTCAAAAGACACTGTGGTAATGCGCCATCTGCAACCATAACAGCACTAAGGATAAAAAGGAAAAAAGATATCATATGAAAGCATTATTTAACAAATAAAAGACTATTTTTAAACGATGCTATGATATCCAGGAAAGATATCTGAGTCACTTGAAGGTTATTAAAAATATAATTATACTCATCATAAAACAAAAATCATCAGTGCTGTTATTCTCTCAAGCCTTCAGCCAGAGGCCAACACAGCAGGTTTATCTAGTTTCAGCATCACACTGACCTTCAGCTATTTCCCTCTGCTCATATTTGGAACACTGCAACATGTGGAAACAAGACAGGCTGGCAAATTCAGGTAAATGCTCTGGAGGTTTTGAAAATTCACATGGAGGCAAACACTTAAATCAATAACTAATACAAAGTATTAGGCACTTCAGTCTTTCAATTACTATAGTTCATCATACAACCAATTTAGGTAAACTTAATGTAACACAGGAGCTAAAAGCCCAGGCTTTGGATCAAAAACTTAGATGGAATCCTCACTTTGTCTCTTATTAAGTAACAGGATATATTTTTAAACCTCTCTAAATCTGTTTCTCCAGTAAAAAAAAAAAAAAGAAGAAGAAGAAAGAAAGAAATACTATTAGTTACCTTATGGCATGTTTAAAGTAAGATTATATATTTAAAGAACTGAGCATTTCCTGGTACAGAATAGGTGTTCATTGTTCTAGAGTCTTCATTACCCTTATTCTTAAAATGGGATAGTCCTTAGGAAGCCTTCAGACAAGTGAATTATACTGGAGACATAATTCTGGTTTAGCAGACAGCAATACCAGACACTGCTAGGGGTACAAGCAACCACTGATCTTCACCAGAAAATCCCTGTGGTTGCTAAATCTTGGCTCCCAACACTAGCCCAAACTTCTGCTGGTGGAAAAGTCTCCCCCTGACAAATGTTACTAATGTTTCTAACGTGCCCACTAAATATTGGAAGAGAAATTCCAAGAGCTCTTCCAAATCTAAATAAAATTATTGGATTCAATTCAAGCAAAAAGTCTGTTCATTCCCAGACTGTTTGAACCAATCCCCAGAACACAGAGCAAAATGGGTTTGGTTCATTTTAATTAGGAGTCTCTTTTTGATGCCTGTGTCATCTAACAGCAGGAGCCTGAGGAATACTTCCCTAGTTGGTCATTAAAGCTGAAAGCTACAAAGCATTCATAAAACTCAGACTCCAGCCCTCAATCATCAATCTCTAAATCTAATTAACTTTCTAACCAGAGTCTTCATTGACAGTATAACAAGTGACCTGCATACCCTAAATGAACCAGGGTTCTTTGTCTGGCAACACATTGATTCTGATAGATGAGAAAGGCCAACACAGAAGAGATTCTTGGGGGAGTTGTTGAGAAGTTAACAGTATTGCCTATTAAATTAAACACCATTCATCTACACATACACTGTGAAAGATGTGAAAATTCATGCTATTTTTCCCACTTGCCCATTCCAGTGTACACATTTAATTTAATGTAGAAGTCTTCAGGGATCTGAATCCCCAGCTTTTTAAACATTCTATGTACCATCTAGACAAAATAGAGTGTGAGGAAGAATGACTCGTGTGTGTATAAGGATAATACAAAAAACATATTCAAAGCAACCTTTACATTGTACTACATCTGTTCTTTTTTAAATTTTAAATGAAAAAAAGACGAATATTTTTAATGAAAAAAGGTACAATTTCACAAAGAAGATAGACATCATAAACCATTAGATAACTTAATAACAAAGAAACAAAGATACATAAAGCAAAAATCAGAAGAAATATAAAGAAAAAGAAAAAATATATAGTCATAGTGAGACATATTAACATTTTCTGAGAATATTTTATCAAGGGCAGAAAAAAAATAAGGACAGCAGCATCTTGAATGATATCATTAGCAATTTAAATATAAGATTTATACTTAATTACTTTATATTAATCATATTCTATACAAATAGATTTACAATTTTGTATCTCATACATTGTTATTAGATGTCCATAGGACATTTAGAAAAAGCTGGCAAAAAGATAAGCATTAGTAAATTTCAAAAATAGAACTCTGTTTTGTATGCAGGATTCACTTATACATACACACAGAAGTTATTTTTGAAACTATTTTCCATTATAGGTTATTATAAGAAATTGACTATAGCTCCCTATGCTACATAGTAAACTTTGACCCAGCTGCATATCTATTTTTTTATTAGAAATCTAGCATTCTATTCATACTAAGTCAAACAAGTGGAATCGAAATGTCATAAATTTTTTAATTAGGCAAAAATTTATGTCTTCTAAAATATATATTATATATATATGTGTACAAAAAATTTTCTACTACTCTTGATAAAGGCTTGAGAAAGAACATTTAAAAAAAAGGAGATGGAGAGACTGGAAAACATTAACTAAATGAAATGAGAGCACTGAATATGAAATAGAAAAAGTGAAACAAACTAGATAAAAGTAAAAGATGCTCATATAGTACAGTTGTTTTTCAACATGGATGCTCATTAGAAACATATCTGGAGCTCTGAGGGTAAAAAGCAATACCTGGGCATTTGTATTTTTCAAAAAATTTCAAGACAATTCTGATATGCATATGGATTTTAAAAAGAGATTGCAGGTTTTTCTATTAAATGGTAGTTTTGGTAAAATACAATTCTATAATTTTCCTGTTGACCGATCATGATACAATGGTATTAAGTGAGTAATCATTACATAATCACAATAGTAAAAAATGTTTATTAGTTTTCACAATCAATTGTCAGACAAAAAATAAAAGATAATTACAATTCACAGCCATAATGGGAATATGATTAACCCAACAATATAAAATAATTACAAGCAATTTGGGGGATCAAATAGTGTGATGTTATAAGTGGAAGTGCATACATGCACATGTTTTCATCTGCTCAGCCAGTCTATGTCATTTGGTGGTGCTTTTAATTCATTTAAATTTAAGGTAATTATCGATTATGTATGATCCGATTACCTATTACCATTTTCTTAATTGTTTGGGATTTATTTTCTTTCAGTGGGGCTTTTCCTTGTTTTCTTCCTAGAAAAGTTCCTCTAGCATTTGTTGTAAAGCTGGTTTGGTGGTGGTGAATTCTCTTAGATCAGATTAGTCACTCAGTCGTGTCCGACTCTTTGCGACCCCATGAACTGCAGCACGCCAGGCCTCCCTGTCCATCACCAGCTCCCGGAGGTCACTCAGACTCGCACCCATCGAGTCAGTGATGCCATCCAGCCATCTCATCCTCTGTAGTCCCCTTCTCCTCCTGCCCCCAATCCCTCCCAGCATCAGAGTCTTCTCCAATGAGTCAATTCTTCGCATTAGTGGCCAAAATACTGGAGTTTCAGCTTGAGCATCAGTCCTTCAAAAGAAATTCCAGGGCTGATCTCCTTCAGAATGGACTGGTTGGATCTTCTTGCAGTCCAAGGGACTCTCAAGAGTCTTCTCAAACACCACAGTTCAAAAGCATCAATTCTTCGGCGCTCAGCCTTCTTCACAGTCCAGCTCTCACATCCATACATGACCACAGGAAAGACCATAGCCTTGACTAGGCGAACCTTTGTTGGTAAGGTAATGTCTCTGCTTTTGAATATGCTATCTAGGCCCGTCACAACTTTCCTTCCAAGGAGTAAGCGTCTTTCAATTTCATGGCTGCAGTCATCATCTGCAGTGATTTTGGAGCCCAGAAAAATAAATTCTGACACTGTTTCCACTGTTTCTCCATCTATTTCCCATGTAGTGATGGGACCAGATGCCATGATCTTCGTTTTCTGAATGTTGAGCTTTAAGTCAACCTTTTCACTCTCCACTTTCACGCTCATCAAGAGGCTTTTTAGCCCCTCTTCACTTTCTGCCATAAGGGTGGTGTCATCTGCATATCTGAGGTTATTGATATTTCTCCCAGCAATCTTGATTCCAACTTGTGTTTCTTCCAGTCCAGCATTTCTCATGATGTACTCTGCATATAAGTTTAATAAACATGGTGACAATATACAGCCTTGAAGTACTCCTTTTCCTATTTGGAACCAGTCTGTTGTTCCATGACCAGTTCTAACTGTTGCTTCCTTGACCTGCATACAGATTTCTCAAGAGGCAGATCAGGTGGTCTGGTATTCCCATCTCCTTCAGAATTTTCCACAGTTTATTGTGATCTACACAGTCAAAGGCTTTGGCATAGTCAATAAAGCAGAAATAGATGTTTTTCTGGAGCTCTCTTGCTTTTTCCATGATCCAGCAGATGTTGGCAATTTGATCTCTGGTTCCTCTGCCTTTTCTAAAACCAGCTTGAACATCAGGAAGTTCACGGTTCACATATTGCTGAAGCCTGGCTTGGAGAATTTTGAGCATTACTTTACTAGCGTGTGAGATGAGTGCAATTGTGCGGTAGTTTGAGCACTCTTTGGCATTGCCTTTCTTTGGGATTGGGATGAAAACTGACCTTTTCCAATCTTGTGGCCACTGCTGAGTTTTCCAAATTTGCTGGCATACTGAGTGCAGCACTTTCACAGCATCATCTTTCAAGATTTGGAATAGCTCCACTGGAATTCCATCACCTCCACTAGCTTTGTTCCTAGTGATGCTTTCTAAGGCCCACTTGACTTCACATTCCAGGATGTCTGGCTCTAGGTCAGTGATCACACTATCATGATTATCTGGGTCGTGAAGCTCTTTTTTGTACAGTTCTTCTGTGTATTCTTGCCACCTCTTCTTAATATCTTCTGCTTCTGTTAGGTCCATACCATTTCTGTCCTTTATCGAGCCCATCTTTGAATGAAATGTTCCTTTGGTATCTCTGATTTTCTTGAAGAGATCCCTAGTCTTTCCCATTCTGTTGTTTTCCTCTATTTCTTTGCATTGATTGTTGAAGAAGGCTTTCTTATCTCTTCTTGCTATTCTTTGGAACTCTGCATTCAGATGTTTATATCTTTCCTTTTCTCCTTTGTTTTTCGCCTCTCTTCTTTTCACAGCTATTTGTAAGGCCTCCCCAGACAGCCATTTTGCTTTTTTGCATTTCTTTTCCATGGGCATGGTCTTGATCCCTGTCTCCTGTACAATGTCATGAACCTCATTCCATAGTTCATCAGGCACTCTATCTATCAGATCTAGGCCCTTAAATCTATTTCTCACTTCCACTGTATAATCATAAGGGATTTGATTTAGGTCATACCTGAATGGTCTAGTGGTTTTCCCTACTTTCTTCAATTTCAGTCTGAATTTGGCAATAAGGAGTTCATGGTCCGAGCCACAGCCAGCTCCTGGTCTTGTTTTTGCTGACTGTATAGAGCTTCTCCATCTTTGGCTACAAAGAATATAATCAATCTGATTTCGGTGTTGACCATCTGGTGATGTCCATGTATAGAGTCTTCTCTTGTGTTGTTGGAAGAAGGTGTTTGTTATGACTAGTGCATTTTCTTGGCAAAACTCTGTTAGTCTTTGCCCTGCTTCATTGTGTGTTCCAAGGCCAAATTTGCCTGTTACTCCAGGTATTTCTTGACTTCCTACTTTTGCATTCCAGTCCCCTATAATGAAAAGGACATCTTTTAGGGGTGTTAGTTCTAAAAGGTCTTGTAGGTCTTCATAGAACCGTTAAACTTCAGCTTCTTCGGCGTTACTGGTTGGGGCATAGACTTGGATTACTGTGACACTGAATGGTTTGCCTTGGAAACGAACAGAGATCATTCTGTCATTTTTGAGACTGCATCCAAGTACTGCATTTCGGACTCTTTTGTTGACCATGATGGCCACTCCATTTCTTCTGAGGGATTCCTGCCCACAGTAGTAGATATAATGGTCATCTGAGTTAAATTCACCCATTCCAGTCCATTTTAGTTCGCTAATTCCTAGAATGTCAACATTCACTCTTGCCATCTCTTGTTTGACCACTTCCAATTTGCCTTGATTCATGGACCTGACATTCCAGGTTCCTATGCATATTGCTCTTTACAGCATTGGACTTTGCTTCTATCACCAGACACATCCACAGCTGGGTATTGTTTTTGCTTTGGCTCCATCCCTTCATTCTTTCTGGAGTTATTTCTCCACTGATCTCCAGTAGCATATTGGGCCCCTACTGACCTGGGGAGTTTCTCTTTCAGTATCCTATCATTTTGTCTTTTCATACTGTTCATGGGGTTCTCAAGGCAAGAATACTGAAGTGGTTTGCCATTCCCTTATCCAGCGGACCACACCCTGACAGGGAATTCTCTTAACTTTTGCTTATCTGGAAAGCTTTAGATTTCTCTATCAAATCTGAAGGAGAGTCTTACTGGGTAGAGTGATCTTGGTTGTAGCTTCTTCCCTTTCATCACTTTAAATATGTCATGCCATTCCCTTCTAGTTTGTGAGTTTCTGTTGAGAAATCAGCTGATAGCCTGAAGGGAGTTCCCTTGTATTTTATTTTCATTTTTCCTTCTTGCTTTTAATATTTTACCTTTGTCTCTAATTTTTGTCACTTTGATTACTATATGTCTCAATGTGTTCCTCCTTGGATTTATCCATCCCAGGACTCTCTGTGCTTCTTGGACTTGGTTGATTATTTCCTTTCCCATGTTAGGGAAGTTTTCAGCTATTATCTCTTCAAATATTTTCTCAGTTCCTTTCTCTCTTCTCTTCTCTTTCTGGAACTTCTATAATGTGAATGTTGGTGCATTTGATGTTGTCCCAGAGAGTTTCTTAGGATGTCTTCATTTCTTTTCATTCTTATTTCTATATTCTGCTTTGTGGCCGTAATTTCCACCATTCTGTCCTCCAGGTCATTTATCCATGCTTCTGCTTCAGTTATTTTGCTATTGATTCCTTCTAGTGTATCGTTCATCTCTGTATGTTTGCTCTGTAGTACTTGTAGGTCTTTGGTAAACATTTCTTGCATCTTCTTCAATCTTTGCCTCCATTGTTTTTCCAAGACCCTGAATCATATTCACTATCATTATTCCAAATTATTTTTCTGGAAGGTTGCCTGTCTCCACTTCATTTATTGTTTTTCTGGGGTTTTATCTTGTTCTTTCATCTGGTACATAACTTTTTGCTTAATCAAGCTGATTAACTTTCTGTAACATGTTTTTATTTTACTTGCTGTGGGATAGTGGTTCTTCTCACTCTTCTGTCTGCCCTCTGATGGAGGAAGCTAAGAGGTTTGTGTAAGCTGCCTGATGGGAAGGACTGGTGGTGGGAAAAACTAGGTCTTGCTCTGATGGGCACGGCCTTGCTCAGTAAAGCTTTAATCCAATTATCAGCTGATCCTGAGGTGACTCAGCCTTGGGGTCTATATTCTGGTTAAGGGCAACATCCAGGAGGGCTTACTCCAAAGGGGACCTTCCCAGGAAGATGCTTCCAGTTCCCCTATCCCTGTGGTGAGCCCCTGCTGACCCCACCTCCACAGGAGACCCTCCAACACCAGCAGGTGGTTTTGGTTCAGTTCCCGGTGGAGTCACTGCTCCTTTCCTCTGAGTCTTGGGGCATGCAAGGTTTTATTTGTGTCCTCCAAGGCTGGAGTCTCTGTTTTCCCTAGTCCTATGGAAGTCCTATAATCAAATCCCCCTGGGCTTCAAGGTCAGATTCCCTGAGGATTCCCAATTCCTTTGTTGTGTCCCCAAGCTGGGAAGCCTGATGTGGGGTTCAGAGCCTTCACAACAATGGGAAAACTTCTTTGGTATTATTCTTCTCCAGTTTGTGGGTCACCCACCTGGTGGGTATGGGATTTGATTTTATCATTATAGTTCCCTTCCTACCATCTTGCTGTGGCTTCTTCTTTATGTTTGGACATGGGGTATCTTCTTTTGGTGTGTTCTAGCATCCTCCTGTCAATGGTTGTTCAACAGCTAGTTGTGATTTTGGTGCTCTCACAGGAGAAGACTGCACGTCCTTCTACTCTGCCATCTTGAACCAGAAGCAAGCCGGTACTACACTTGGATTGGAAATTAGAATTCTTTGTTATTGTCTTCTTATTTCTTTGAATATGGTAAATAGAATGGAAATAAAGGGCAACAGAAGTGAAGCAAGTGATTTGCCAACAGAAATAACTTCACTTGTGTCACACCTTAATTATTAGTATATATATAATTTACCTTTTGCCATTTCACTGCCATTTTTACCCTACTCTGTAACAATAAGAAAGAATCATCTTCTAGACATCAGCTGTAGTCAATCAGAGGAAATTATTCCCCAAAAACAATGCAAGATCATTCAACTCTACTAACTCTTTCAAACTAGCACACATAACTTTGCAGTCACAGTCACTTCAAGTAGAATTCTGCCACTATCCCCAGTCCTTTTGAACACTAACAGGAATGCAGTGTTGTCAGTAAGAGGCCCTCCATGTCCTCCACTCACAGCCTGCTCCAGCCACGCAATAATGCACCAATACTACTACTGAATGTAGATAGCCTTCCTTACGCTGCTGTGGAAGAGGAGAGGGAGGCATCCTGTTCAGTAAGTCCGCTGCTGTTACAGCCCTTGGTGAGGACACTGAGAAAGGCTTTTTTGTGCCCAGAGACAGAGCACAAGTTCGCTTGAACCATAACTACTGATGACAATCATGACTCATATACACATAGATAATTCTGTGGGGAATGGGGAATGCTCGAGTGGGGTACTCAATGAGTTGTGGGTTGAAACATGTTTTATTTCAAAAAAGGTAGGATAATAATATGTAGAAGATAAGAGGATAGGGAAATAATACAAATACAGTGTTCTGTATATGCAAATAGTACCTGCTATTTTATGACCACCACAGGTACTATAAACTTCCACATGTAAGATATAAAATGAACCAATTTTTTTCAGGAAATATCAACACAGGTGGGTGGGAACTGCTTTTGAAATGAAAGGGAAGGAAAAAACAATAAAATGCTCTGATATTTTCCAAGTTTTCAATAGTTGTATTTTATATGACTAAGGACTATTCCTTCAGGAAAAAGTTTACATTTATCAAGATTTTATTGAGTAAGTGCTAGATTAAGCATTCTTGAAACAATATGAGATGTGAGCAAAAACGAACTCACAAATAAGTGTTAACTTTGGGTTACTTTATAATAGTAAAAAAATCAAATGTTTTAATGTCCAATCCATTGCTGATTAAGAAAATGATGTATTCTAATACAATATGTAGCCATTAACATATTGTCCACAAAGTTTATATTCATATGGCAAAATATTCATAACATAAACAGGAAAAGTAATGTGAAACAGAAAAATCAATGTATTTGTTGAAATCCAAGTTATTCTGCCAAATAAAGTGGGTACACTTGTTTTCTTTCTCTGCTGAGAGAAATAAGATTGAAAAGAGAAGAAATGTAGTAGGAGAGTCAAATTAGATGAGCAAATCACCCAGGAATTCTAAAGAATAAGAATTTCTCATATTCAATTTTAGAATTGCTTTGTCAAAGTAATCTCTGTTTGGTCCTCTAAGACCTTCACTTAGAGTCTCACACAAGCAGAGCTCTTGTAAGAGAAGGATATTTGGGAGAAACTCAAAGACAGATACTGATTTCCCCTATGGGTCAATGCTTGGATAGTTACATATGACTATATAACTATAGCTACATAGCAGGTAAAAATATATCTATATTTATAAATACAGATATAAAGAAGAAATGCAAATGAGAATTTGCTAAAGGTGGTAAACTGGAGCCTGAAGTGACCTTGACACTTGGGAAGGGTCCTGATCTTTCAAAAGAGCATGTGGTCCAAAACCCTATAGTGATCAAATGACAGAGCCAGATTCACACAAGCTCTTAATATAATGGTTGCCTTTTTTTTTCTCCTCAACTGCGCATCTGTGAGCTTTCCAAATCATATTTTAATGGAAATGATTATTTTGATTACTAGGAAAAATAACAGTAAAGAATTGAAATACATTTCGATACCTCCATGAAAGGACCATTGAAGCTGTCCAAGGACACTTGGGCAACATTTGTGTCAGCAGATCAAGTGTCAGATAGTGTACCTGGTTGGAAAGGAAACTCAAAAGTGAGGAAGCAAAGAAAGACAATTTAGACCCAGGAAAGAAAAGTCAGCATCAGATAAATCAAACAGAACAATAGAACATGGATGGGTATTTTAAAGTAACAGAAAAATCTGGAAAATACAAATGTTGTAGTTGATCAAATGGTATAGTCATTTGGTAATAATAATCATGGAGCGTTTATTGAGAAAGTCCCTGTGATAAATGCTTAAATGTACTGTTTTGAACCTGAGATAAATGCTACAATTGTCACCATTTTATTTTTTTAAAAAAAAGAAGCACATAAGGATTAAATAACCTAGCCAATGTTACTCAGATACTAAGTAGTACAGCAGGATCTGAACCCAGATAGTCCAACTCTAGATCTGCAAAAAACAACAGTAATAAGGATTTACTATGTGCTGGGCACTATGTTAGAGGAGTCATGTGGATTATCTCTATAATTAACAACACAACCTCTTGAGATAAATACTATTATTATTTACATTTATGGGCAGTAAAACCAGCTCATCCTGGCTTATGGGGAAAAGCAACATATTGGTTCATAACTTATCCTAAGTTATGGTGCAAAGATATTCTTATTTTTCCATTTGAATATAAACTTTGAGCCCCATGGAAAGAGGCTCACTATCATCATCATAAATCTGTTAATTATTTATATAATTATGTATTGATTCATTGAGAAGAAATTATGTGATAACCACATGTTAGTGGTTTCCATAGTAAAAATGTAATGCAACTTTTAGGCAGGAAATGTAGTTCAGCATATCAAACTTGCTTAGCTATACCTGCATCATTTTGTGAATTATCTGTGTGTTTATGATACGTGACTGTTATCAGTAGTTATGCTTCAAGTGAACTCAACTGATTTTAATATTAGTTGACATAAAGCATCATTAGGGTGATACATTTTGTGGATTTGTTGGAGGTAACACAAGGATAATGGAAAGGAAGGAAAGAAAAATGAAAAAAGGAGAACATTTTAAAAAAGTATGTTTCCCAAAGCCTAAGTCTAAACTCTTGGGCATACCTGAGATTGGGCTGTGCTGCTGTACTTCATTTCAGATAACTATAGCGCCCCCTGGTGAATAATTTTAATATTTCATAATTTTCTCCAAATAGCATATGCTGCAAAATCTGCAAGTGGCTCTTAAAAATAGCTGCTTTGGTCCTGCTTTTTTTCCTTTTTGGTAAGTAAGCATGTGCCTAAACTAAATTTATCTCAGAAGCTATTTTAATACCAACATAAGTTTTATGTAACATGCAAATTCTATTTCCAGAAACAAGAATAAGGGGACTTGAGTATCTTGGATTAATCAAACTAGCTGCACAATATGCTAACAGAGGGGCTTCCCAGGTGGCACAGTGGTAAACCATGTGCCTGCAATGTAGCAGACACAAGAGATGGAAGTTCGACCCCTAGGTTGGGAAGAGCCCCTGGAGAAGAAAATGACAACCTGGTCCAGTATTTTTGCCTGGAAAATCCCATGGACAAAGGAGCCTGACTGGCCACAACCCATGGGGTTGCAAAGAGTTGGGCATGACTGAGTAAACACACACACACACTCGCTTAGAAGAAGCAAAAGCCTGTAAATCTAGAAAGTACAACAAAATTTTTTCTTCATTTTTGTATACAAATTTTAAATTTTCACTAGGCTGAAGCATATAAATACATTCACACTTCCCTACGTCTTAGATCTTTACTCATCTGTCACTTTCTCATATTTTTATTGATCATCTTATTTATAAATATAGACCCCAGCACTTACATTCCCCATGCCTTTCTCGGCTTCATTTTTTTTTTTTTTTACCATAGTTAGAATGGTCAAATAAATTTTTATCCAAATCAAAATACTTTGAGATGGGCAAGGATGCTATTACTATTTACGTGGGGAGAGAGAGGCAATAGGAACATTATGACATATTCACCTCACTCATAGTACTGATCATCTTCTAATATAGTTACTTTTTATTTTCTTTCTTTTCTACTAAGAATTCACAATGACCATGGAGTTTTGTCTGTTTGGTTTTCCCCCTTTTTTTTCTTATTGCTATAATCCCAGTAACTAAAATAATGTTCATATTATAATATATGCTCCATAATATTGATTGAGTAAATGAACATGTTTACCTGCTGTGGTTATACAACATGGCTGCAAAGTCTTGGTCACTTATTTCATTGAAGGGCTTCCCTGGTGGCTCAGATGGTAAAAAAAAATCTGCCTGCAAAGCAGGAGGCCTGGGTTCGATCCCTGGGTTGGGAAGATCCCCTGGAGGAGGGCACAGCAGTCCACTCCAGTATTCTTGCCTGGAGAATCCTGATGGACAGAGGAGCCTGGAGGGCTGCAGTCCATGGGGGTCTCAAAGAGTTGGACATGACTGAGCGACTAAGCACAACACATTTCATTGACAGGTGGCACTTATTTGAACTTTCCTTAAATCTAGGCTGAACCTCTGACTACCTCAATGTAGCAGAAATGTGCTGTGACAATTCCAGGTGTGGTCTTTAAGAGGACTGGCAGCTTTTGCTTGCTGACTCAGAAAATTCACTCTCATTCTCGACAGGCTTCCTATTGCAGCCCAGGCACCATCCTGTGAGGAGCCCAGGCTACTAGGGTCAACCAGCTCGGCTAAGCTTTCAGCTAGCAGCTAGGATTAATGACCAGGTTGTGAGTGAGCCATCTTGCCCATTCCAGGCCATATGAATTTTCTGCAGTCTTAGTTAACATAATGTGGAGCAGTGACCAAGTAAGTCCCAGAGAAATAAAACAGTTGTTTTTGCTAAGTCGCTAAGGTTTAGATGGCTTGTTACACAGCAGTGGATTATTGAAACATCTGCTGTATCTATGCTGAGCACCAGGAAGGACACAAAATGAGTTGAAAAAGACTGGTCTTAAGGAACTGTGGGGCTTCCCTGGTGGCTCAGTGGTAAAGAATCTGCCTGCAAACAGAGGAGACACAAGTTCAATCCTTGGGTCAGGAAGATCCCCTGGAGACGGAAATGGCAACCCACTCCAGTATTCTTGCCTGGGAAATCCCATGGATAGAGAAGCCTGGATGGCTACAGTCCATGGGGTCACGGAAGAATCAGGACTTAGCAACTGAACAATAGTAACAACAACAAGGAAGGTTGAGTTTAAAGGGACTTAAAAAATCATTTAAATGAATAATGATTACTTGTAAGTTGATTACTGCCATAAGAAGTCAAAAGTAACTTGGAAGATTGTTCAAGGGGCATTTAGGGATATAAAGACAATTTCATTAAGTGGGTAAAGAGTGAGGAGTGTATCACTGGGTAGAACTTAACAGAGGTGAGGGGAAGTGTTATGGTGGAAGCAGAGCTAACCACATGAGCACAGAGGTTTAAAAAAAAAAAAAAAAAGCATGAATACTTATTGATCTAACAGCAAGAAGTTCAGTTTGGCCAGGGGATGGGATCTATGAAGAGAAAGGAAAGCCAGAGAGAAGGACTAGAAATAGGTCTTGGAGCCTTAAATGTTGTGCCAGTAGTTGGATTTCTTTCATGGTCACAAGTCAGATGATTCTTTTTTAAACATCTACTGTTCTCCACCACTGATAACATAAACATTCTGTGTAATCAGTGTAAGTGGGAACTTTTTTAAATATAGAGAAGAAAATAAAATCACTTCAAATTTCTCTGCCCAGAGTTAATCACTGTTAATCCTTTGTTCTTGCACTTCCTCTACAGACACATTACTACAATTGGGATACAGAAGACAAATAGATAGTACCCTCACTCTTTTACTAATATTTATTTTATGATTATCTGACTAATTAAGGATTCTCTGAAAACAGAATTTTAATATTTATATACATTTGTTGTATGAAAGGGAGAAGGCAATGGCACCCCACTCCAGTACTGCTGCCTGGAAAATCCCATGGATGGAGGAGCCTGGTAAGCTGTAGTCCATGGGGTCGCACAGAGTCAGACACGACTGAAGCGACTTAGCAGCAGCAGCAGCACTGTATGAAAATATCAAAATTTACTTAATATCCTGCTAGTATATATTCACATTGTTTCCAAATACAGATATAGCTATTTTTGAAATGGACATCAATAGTGCATTTACCCTAATGTACTTGGGATACTGCCATTGGCCTGTACTTAAGGATTTTGTAAGAAATTATCCTATGAAATACTACCATAGTTGTTAGGTACTGAAAGTTTGTATCCCTCCAAAATTCACGTTGAAGCCCTAGCCTTCCACCATGACTATATCTATAGATAAAGCCTGTTGTTGTTGTTGTGTTAATTGCTTTGAAATTTGAGAATTTCAACCAGTATAAGTTAAATGCAAAATCTGTTTGGGTATCATCTGTAATACATCAGAAGAGGCAAAGTTTTTAAAGGAATATAGGTCTTTAAATTTTAAGTAGAAAATTATGTATTATACAAATGTATAATGTATGCAAATGTCATTTTTCAGGAAGCATAATTTTCAATTCATCCAATACTTCCAAATTAATATAAATACCTCCTGTTCTCTGCAAATATCTGGTGAAAAATTAACTATATACATTGAAGTTTTTTAATAATTATATCTGAACTTAGCAAAACAGGAGAAAGAAGAGTCCATATATTAAATGGTATTTCCTATCAGATCCATGTGCTACAGTGGAAAGAACATGGCTGTAGGAACCAGATGCCCTGGCTTCAATCCTTATCTCTATGATCCATGAAATACACAAAGCTGTATACACATATACATTCCTATATGCATGCATTTCCTAATCCTCAACAATGTTAGTTCATGTTATGAATGAGGAAACTGAAACAGGGCTTAATGAATTGCATGAGATCACAAAGCAGAGAAGTGACTGAATTTGAATTCTGTTACAGTTTAAAGCCTGTATTTTTTCCCACTCCACAGAAAAAGAGGGGAGTAATTGCAAAACCTGTGAAGGTTCTGAAATTTTACCCTTTCTCAGTTTCACACATGCTAGCAGAAGACATAAGACTCCTAGGTCAGAGGCAAAAGGGCTTCATAGCACAGCAAGCAACATGAGCTTCATGTTTCAGTCAGTTCCCCCCCAACCCCCAAACACCACAGGTCAATGTAGAGAGGCCTAGGTGAATGCTGGGCACACAGTTGGGTTTGGTCATATCTTATGAACCTTGAGTTCAGGAAAATCCTCAGTCTTACAGAGTGATGACAGATAACAATGTCATTCTTTGTCCAAGAAAAAAAAGCAAGTATTAGTCACTCAGTCGTGTCCAACTCGACTGTAGCCTGCCAGGCTCCTCTATCCATGGGATTCTCCATGCAAGAACACTAGAGTGGGTTGCCATTTCCTTCTGCAGAAGATCTTCCTGACCCAGGGATCAAACCTGGGTCTCCTGCATTGCATGCAGATTCTTTACCATCTCAGCCACCAGGAGGAAGATAATATTTTTACTATTCTGTTCGGGAAACAAATTTGCCCTCTACCTTTATAGGATATATAAAGACTCTATCTCTATCTTCTAAGACTGTTTGCTATATAAACATCTTTTAAGAGATACCCTGGAGAAAAGCTGTCACAGTCATATAGAAATGTCATGCAGAATTACCACCACCACCCCTCAACTAAGGGAAAAATCGAAATATAATAGATCTTGAAGTTTGCTGGACAGTCGGACAAAAGCCCAAAGAGGTGTGATGAATCTGTGTTTGGTGCATGTTTGCATATATTCATATCTAAATCGGATTTAAATGTAGGTCTTCAGCCTCTAGGGTCCATGTCATCAGCCCACTGGCGAAAGGACAAGACATAAGGCAGAGATGATACGGGGTAAGGAAAAGAATAGCATCTTTGTTAAAGAGATTAGAAAAATTAGATAAAATGTAAGGGTTCCAGTGAAGGAGACTATGCTTGGGGCAGAAATCCATCCTAGACAGGAAAATCTAAGCAGAAAATCAGTTGTATGAATTAAGTCCATCTGCAAGGACAAGCTCCATTCAATTTACTAAGCACTCAGGAAGTTAGTGTCTCCGGGGCAGGGGCAGATTTGTTTCCTGACCAGAATAATAAAGATAATGTCTCCCTCTGGGGCAAAGATTGGGCTGTTTAGTTTGCAGCCCCAGATAATAGCAGGAATAATTCCAGGTTTGGTGGATTTATAAGCTTTAATGCACTTCTTGCTCAGATTAAAATTAGCTCGCTAGTTGGCAGGGCTATGCTTGTTGATGAAAGCATTTCCAGGGAATAGAGACTGAGGGAGGAAGAAATTGACAGAGAAGAGATAAAGAGCAAAGTTGGGAGGTCACTCTTTCAAAGACAAAGAAAATGACCAAGTGAAATGTCAACAGTGAAAGAACATGAGCCTTTCTGCACAAGCTAAACTGCTGGAATCTCTGCCCAGGAATCAGAAGTGAAATGTCAAGCCAGTTTAATATCAGATCTTACATGATAACAGAGCCAAAGAATTAGAATTTGCAAAGAAAATGTCCCCTCCCAGTTATTTTAAAGAAAATGTTATTAAACAACTCAGTTTAATTAGATCCAAATCAGTTTGAAATCCAAGATAGTATCCTTTTCTTGTTAAATCCCTAGTCACAAAATAGTCACAAAACTTGCAGAGTCTCAGGAATTCTGCTTTAAGGAACTGTTTTATTTGGGAGAATATCATTTTTATGCATTTTCACACTGGCAAGTCATCTTAGAGTCTGTTATATTCAAATTCTGTGATCATTTCTTATAAAAGATAATATCATCTGCCATATTTTATCAGTCATTTCCATAATAAAAGTTATAGTTAATGATGATAACATCACTAATTAAAATAAATATGTGTAGAACTATACATAATGTGTATATATGTTATTATACACATTATATATATATTTATATGATGTATATGTATATATATATAAAATTCCAATAAATTTCTAAGAATAACTTTAAGAATAAGCTAAGGAACATAATTTTTATCTACTTATGAGTCATTGTATTCTCTCACTTTAATTTAAAATTTTGATCATAATAAACTTTTCTAAGTCTGAGGGAGCAAAAGCAATAATGGCTTATCTTCAAACATTGTATGGAATAAAGAATAATTCTCATTTTAACTTCATAAATTGACATAACAAGTGAGAAAAGATTTTTAATTCAAGTAACTAACTTTTTCATGTTTAATAATCATGCTTACATAGAAAAAACATTTATAAGAGTATAAAAATGAAGAGAAATGCAGTCCATTTCCGCAGCTATGATTTGTTGCCTAACATAAATTGAAATTCCTTTCATTAAATACACTAATATGGCTTGGAAAAGGATTTAAAAATTAAATACATTTCTTTTCTAGACTTTTAGTAGAATTAAAGAGATTTCATATACTAGCCTGTGCAAAAAATCACAAATTAAACATTTTATTTTAAAATTTATCATATATGGAAAATTATTTCTGTAAGATATTCAAAGACTATTGTCAAACTTTCCTGGTTTTTTTCTACTACATCTGTAAGTACAAAGAAATGACAAGCTTTAATTACTTCTTTAGGACTGTTTCAATGTGTGTGTGTGTATGTGTGTGTGTGTGTTCAGTCGTGTCTGACTCTTTGTGACCCCATGGATTGTAGCCCACCAGGCTCCTCTGTCCATGGAAGTTCTCCAGGCAAGAATACTGGAGTGGTTACCATGCCCTCCTCCAGGGGATCTTTCGAACCCAGTGATCAAACCCGAGTCTCTCATATCTCCCACATTACAGGCAGATTCTTTACCATCTGAGCCACCAGGGAAGCCTCTATATAGAGAGAGTTTCTCAGTACACTCATTCAGTAGTCTCTGACTCTTTTTGACCAAATGAATTGCAGCTCACCAAGCTTCCCTGTCCATCACCAACTCCTGGAGCTTACTCAAACTCATGTCCATCGAGTCAGTGATGCCATCAATCATCTCATCCCCTGTCATTCCCTTCCCTCTCTCCTGCAATCTTTCCCAGCATCAGGGTCTTTTCCAGTGAGTCAGTTCTTCGCATCAGATGGCCAAAGTACTGGAGTTTCAGCTTCAGCATCAGTCCTTCCAATGAATATTCAGGACTGATTTCCTTTAGGATTGACTAGTTGGATTTCCTTGCAGTCCAAGGGACTCTCAACAGTCTTCTCCAACATCACAGTTCTAAAGCATCAATTCTTTGGCACTCAGCTTTCTTTATAGTCAGACTCTCACGTCCATACATGACTACTGGAAAAACCATAGCTTTGACTAGATGGACCTTTGTTGGCAAAGTACTGTCTCTGCTTTTTAACATGCTATCTGGGTTGGTCATAGCTTATCTACCAAGGAGCAAGAGTCTTTTAATTTCATGGCTGCAGTCACCATCTGCAGTGATTTTGGAGCCCCAAAAAAGAAAGAATCTCACTGTTTCCATTGTTTCCCCATCTATTTGCCATGAAGTGATGGGACCAGATGCCATGATCTTAGCTTTTTTAATGTTGAGTTTTAAGCCAACTTCTTTACTCTCCTC
This sequence comes from Tragelaphus eurycerus, assembly GCA_935064755.1. NCBI lineage: Eukaryota > Metazoa > Chordata > Mammalia > Artiodactyla > Bovidae > Tragelaphus > Tragelaphus eurycerus. The sequence continues at coordinate 38,572,384 of CAKXYN010000012.1, forward strand.
TTTCACTTTCATCAAGAGGCTTTTTAGTTCCTCTTTGCTTTTTGCCATAAGGGTGGTATCATCTGCATATCTGAGGTTATTGATATTTCTCCCAGAAATCTTGATTCCACCTTGTGCTTCATTCAACCTGGCATTTCACATGATGTACTCTGCATATAAGTTTAATAAGCAGAGTGACAATATACAGCCTTGATTTACTCCTTTCCCTATTTGGAACCAGTCTGTTGTCCCATGTCCAGTTCTAGCTGTTGCTTCTTGACTTGCATACAAATTTCTCAGGAGGCAGGTAAAGTGGTCTGGTATTCCCACCTTTTTAAGAATTTCCCATAGTTTGTTGTGATCCACCCTGTCAAAGACTTTGGTGTAGTCAATAAAGCAGAAGTAGATGTTTTTCAGAACTCTCTTGCTTTTTCAATGATTTAAAGGACGTTGGCAATTTAATCTCTGGTTCCTCTGTCTTTTTGAAATCCAGCTTGAACATCTGAAATTTCATGGTTCACGAACTGTTGATGTGTTGATTTTGAGCATTACTTCCCTAACGTGTGAGATGAGTGCAAATGTGCAATAGTTTGAACATCCTCTGGCATTGCCTTTCTTTGTGATTGGAATGAAAACTGACCTTTTCCAGTCCTGTGGACACTGCTAATTTTTCCAGATTTGCTGGCATATTGAATATAGCACTTTCACAGCATCATATTTTAGGATTTGAAATAGCTCAACTGGAATTCCATCACCTCCACCAGCTTTGTTTGTAGTGATGCTTCCTAAGGCCCACTTGACTTTGCATTCCAGGATGTCTGGCTCTAGGTGAGCGATCACACCATCATGGTTACCTGGGTCATGAAGATCCTTTTTGTATACTTCTGAGTATTCCTGCCACCTTTTCTTAATGCCTTCTGCTTCTGTTAGGTCCCGACCATTTCTGTGCTTTATTGTGCCCATCTTTGTATGAAAAGTTCCCTCGGTATCTCTAATTTTTTTGAAGAGATCTCTAGTCTTTCCCATTCTATTGTTTTCCTCTATTTCTTTGCATTGATTGCTGAGGAAGGCTTTCTTATCTCTCCTTGCTACTCTGTAACTTTGCATTCAAATGAGTATAGCTTTCCTTTTCTCCTTTGCCTTTCACTTCTCTACTTTCATAGCTATTTGTAAGGCCTCCTCAGACAACTATTTTGCTTTTTTGCATTTCTTTTTCTTGGGGATGGTCTTAATCACTGCCTGCTGTACAATGTGATGAACCTCCAACCATAGTTCTTCAGGCACTCTTGTCTATCAAATCTAATCCCTTGAATCTATTTCTCACTTCCACTGTATGATTGTAAGGGGTTTGATTTAGGTCATACATGAATGGTCTAGTTGTTTTCCCTACTTTCTTCAATTTAAGTCTGATTTTGCCAATAAGGATTTCATGATCTGATCCACAGTCAGTTCACAGTCTTGCTTTTGCTGACTGTATAGAGCTTCTCCATCTTTGGCTGCAAAAAATATAATCAGTCTGATTTCAGTGTTGACCATTTGATGATGTCCATATGTAGACTCTTCTCTTGTGTTGATGGAAGAGGGTGTTTGATACGATTAGTGCATTCTCTAGACAAAACTCTGTTAGCCTTTGCCCTGCTTCGTTCTATGCTCCAAGGCCAAATTTGCCTGTTACTCCAGGTATTTCTTGACTTCCTACTTTTGCATTCTAGTTCCCTATAATGAAAAGCACATCATTTTGGGTGTTAGTTCTAGAAGGTCTTGTAGGTCTTCATAGAAATGTTCAACTTCAGCTCCGTCAGCATTACTGGTCGGGCCATAGACTTGGATTACCATGATATTGAATGGTTTGCCTTGGAAATGAACAGAGATCATTCTGTCACTTTGAGATTTCATCCAAGTTCTGTATTTCGGACCCTTTTGTTGACTATGATGGCTACTCCATTTCTTTTAAGGGATTCTTGCCCACAATAGTAGATATAATGGTCATCTGAATTAAATTCACCCATTCCAGTCCATTTTAGTTCACTGATTCCTAAAATGTCTATGTTCACTCTTGCCATCTCTTGTTTGACCACTTCCAATTTGCCTTGATTCATGGACCTAACATTCCAGGTTCATATGCAATATCGCTCTTTACAGCATTGAACTTTACTTGCATCAGCAGTCACATCCACAACTGGGTATTGTTTTTACTTTGGCTCAGCATCTTTATTCTTTCTGGAGTTATTTCTCCACTGTTCTCCAGTAGCATATTGGGCACCTAACGACCTGGGTAGTTCATCTTTCTGTGTCCTATCTTTTTGCCTTTTCATACTGTTCATGAAGTTCTCAAGGCAAAAATACAGAAGTGGTTTGCCATTCCCTTCTCCAGAGGGTGACATTTTGTCAGAACTCTGTACCATGACTCGTCCACCTTGAGTGACCCTACACAGCATGGTTCATGGTTTCACTGCATGAGACAAGGCTGTAGTCCTTGTGATCAGTTTGATTAGTTTTTCTCTTTGTGGTTTTCATTCTGTCTTCCCTCTGATACATAAGGATAAGAGGGTTATGGATGCTTCCTCATGGGAGAGACTACCTGAGGGGGAACCTAGGTCTTGTTCTGATTTGCAAGGCCATGCTCAGTAAATCTTTAATCCAATTTTCTGTAGATGGGCAGGGCTGTGTTCCCTCCCTGTTGCTGCAGCTGCTGCTGCTAAGTCGCTTCAGTCATGTCTGACTCTGTGCGACCCCATAGATGGCAGCCTACCAGGCTCCCCCGTCCCTGGGATTCTCCAGGCAAGAACACTGGAGTGGGTTGCCATTTCCTTCTCCAATCCATGAAAGTGAAAAGAGAAAGTCAAGTCGCTCAGTCATGTCCAACCCTCAGCGACACCATGGACTGCAGCCTACCAGACTCCTCCATTCATGGGATTTTCCAGGCAAGAGTACTGGAGTGGGGTGCCATTGCCTTCTCCGTCCCTCCCTGTTGTTTGACCTGATATCAAACTTTGGTGGAGTTAATGAAGATAATAGTGACCTCCTTCAAAAGGTCCCACACAAGCAATGCCACATTTAGTGCCCCCAAGCCTGCACCACTGCCGACCCAGGCCTCGGCCAGAGACTCCTGGACACTCACGGCAAGTCTAGGTCAGTCTCTTGTGGGGTCACTGCTCCTTCCTCCTGCGTTCAGGTGCAAACAAGGTTTTTGTTTGTGTCCTCCAAGAGTCTGCTTCCCCAGTCCTGTGTAATTTCTGGTGGCTCTGTGGTGGGTTAATGGCAATCTCCTTCAAGAGGGCTTATGCCATACCCAGGTCTGCTGCACTCAGAGCCCCTACCCCTGCAGCAGGCCACTGCTGAACAAGAGATACTCAAACACTCAAGTTCAGGTCTGGCTCAGTCTCTGTGAAGTCTCCTGGTGCACACAAGGTTTTGTTAGAGCCCACCAAGCGTCTCTGGTAGGTATGGGGTTTGATTCTAAATGTGACTTTGCCCCTTCTACCATCTTGCTGTGGCTTCTCCTTTGCCCTTGGTCGTGAGGCATATTTTTTTGGTGGGATCCAACATTCTCCTGTTGACAGTTTTTCAGCAGCAGGTTGTAATTTTGGAGTTCTTGCAGAAGAAGATGAATGCATGTCCTTCTACTCCACCATCTTAAATGTTGAGAGGGCCTCTATTCATATATATATATATATACAAGAATAAATGTTGGCAAGAATATGGAAAACAGGGAAACCATACATTTTTGTGGGAATGTAAATTGGCACAAGAGAGATCAAAATGCCAACATCCATTGGATCACTGAAAAAGCAAGAGAGCTCCAAAAAAACATTTACTTCTGCTTTATAGACTATGGCAAAGCCTTCATGTGGATCACAACAACCTCTGGAAAATTCTTATAGATGGCAATACCAGACCACCTTATCTGACTCCTGAGAAATCTGTATGCCGGTCAAGAAGCAACAGTTAGAATTGGACATGGAACAACAGTTCAGTCAGTTCAGTTCAGTTCAGTCATTCAGTCGTGTCTGACTCTTTGGATCCCATGAATTGCAGCACGCAAGGCCTTCCTGTCCATTACCAACTCCCGGAGTTCACTCAGACTCACTTCCATCGAGTCAGTGATGCCATCCAGCCATCTCATCCTCTGTCGTCCCCTTCTCTTCCTGCCCCCAATCCCTCCCAGCATCAGAGTCTTTTCCAATGAGTCAACTCTTTGCATGAGGTGGCCAGAGTACTGGAGTTTCAGCTTCAGCATCATTCCCTCCAAGGAAATCCCAGGGCTGATCTCCTTCAGAATGGACTGGTTGGATCTCCTTGCAGTCCAAGGGACTCTCAAGAGTCTTCTCCAACACCACAGTTCAAAAGCATCAATTCTTCGGTGCTCAGCCTTCTTCACAGTCCAACTCTCACATCCATACATGACCAGTGGAAAAACCATAGCCTTGACTAAACGAACCTTTGTTGGCAAAGTAATGTCTCAGCTTTGAATATGCTATCTAGGTTGGTCATAACTTTTCTTCCAAGGAGTAAGCATCTTTTAATTTCATGGCTGCAGCCACCATCTGCAGTGATTTTGGAGCCCCCCAAAATAAATTCTGACACTGTTTCCCCATCTATTTCCCATGAAGGGATGGGACCAGATGCCATGATCTTCGTTTTCTCAATGTTGACTGAGTCCCAATCAGGAAAGGAGTGCATCAAGGCTGCATGTTGTCACTCTGTTTATTAAACTTATATGCAGAGTACATCATGTGAAATGTTGGACTAGATGAAACACAAGCTGTAATCAAGATTTCTGGAAGAAATATCAATAACCTCAGATATGCAGATGATACCACCCTTATGGTAGAAAACGAAGAACTAAAGAGCCTCTTGATGAACGTGAAAGAAGAGACTGAAAAATTTGGCTTAAAACTCAACATTCAGAAAACTAAGATCATGGCATCCGGTCCCATCACTTCATGGCAAATAGATGGGGAAGCAATGGAAACAGTGAGAGACTATATTTTGGAGGGGAGGGACTCCAAAATCACTGCAAATGGCAACTGCAGCCATGAAATTAAAAGATGCTTGCCCCTTGGAAGAAAAGCTATGACCAACCTAGACAGCATATTAAAAAGCAGAGACATACACTGCCTACAAAGGTCCATCTAAGCAAAGCTATGGTTTTTCCAGTAGTCATGTATGGATGTGAGAGTGGGACTATAAAGAAAGCTGAGAACCAAAGAATTGATGCTTTTGTACTGTGGTGTTGGAGAAGACTGTTGAGAGTTCCTTGGACTGCAAGGAGATCCAACCAGTCCATCCTAAAGAAAATCAGTCCTGAATATTCATTGGAAGGACTGATGCTGAAGCTGAAACACCAGTACTTTGGTCACCTGATGCAAAGAACTGACTCATTTGAAAAGACCCTGATGCTAGGAAAGATTGAAGGTGGGAGGAGAAGGGGATGACAGAGGATGAGATGGTTGGATGGCATCACCAACTCAATGAACATGAGTTTGAGTAAGCTCTGGGAGTTGGTGATGGACAGGGAAGCCTGGCAAGCTGCGGTCCATTAGGTCACAAAGAGTCAGACACATGTGAGCAACTCACCTGACCTGATTATGTAAAACAGTAGTATGTCAGTTTCTCAAAAAATTAAAAATAGAATGACCATATATTCCAGCAATCCCACTGATGAATAGATATCCAAAGGAAATGAAATCAGTACTTCAAACAGATATCTGCCTTCCATGTTCACTGCATTATTACTCACAATAGCCAATACATGTAAACAACCTCAATGTCCTCTGATAGATGAATGGATAAAGAAAATGTGGTGTACATATATATGTATATGTATATATATGTATATATATATACACACATATATGAAAGTGAAAGTGTTATTCACTCAGTGGTGTCCAACTCTTTGAGATCCCATAGACTATAGTCCACATGATTCCTCTGTCCATGGAGTTCTCCAGGCAAGGTTACTGAAATGGGCAGCCATTTCCTTCTCCAGGGGATCTGTCCGACCCAGGGATTGAACCTGGATCTTCTGCTTTGCAGGCAGATTTTTACCATCTGAGCCACCTGGGAAGTTTTTATACACACACACACACACACAAACACACACATACATACATACAAACACAATGGAGTATTACTCAGCCATAAAAACGAATGAAATCCTGCCATTTATGACAACATGGATGAAACTGGAAGACATTATGCTAAATAAAATAAGTCAGGAAAAAGATAAATACCATATGGTATTACTTATATGTGGAATCTTAAAAACAAAGAAAATTTCATAGAAACATAATGATGATTACCAGGAACTGAAAGCAAGGGGAAATGTAAGTCAAGGATATAAACTTTCAGTTGTAAGTTTGGAGAATCTAATATATAATCTTCTGGTGAGTACAGTTAATAATATCAAAGTTACTAGATAATATATTACCTATAAGAATATAGATAATAATATTGCATTCTTGAAAGTTGCTGATGATAGAGCTTAAGCATTCTCATGACAAAAATTAGTTAACTACATGAAGTGACGAATATGTTAATTATCTTGATTTTAGAATCATCCCATAATGTATGAGCTTTGCTTGTGACTCAAATGGTAAAGAATCTGCCTGCAAATCAGAGAAGAAACAAAAAGAATCCAGATTGGAAAAGGAGAAGTAAACTCTCACTGTTTTCAGATGACATGATCCTCTACATAGAAAACTAAATTTAGACACCACCAGAAAATTACTAGAGCTAATCAATGAATATAGTAAAGTTACAAGATATAAAATTAATACACAGAAATCCCCTGCATTCCTATACACTAACAATGAGAAAACAGAAAGAGAAATTAAGGAAACAATCCCATTCACCATTGCGATAAGAATAACATACTTAGGAATATATCTACCTAAAGAAATTAAGACCTATATATACAAAACTATAAAAGACTGATGACAGAAATCAAAGATGACACAAATAGATGAAGAAATATACCATGTTCGTGGATTGGAAAAATCAATGTAGTACAAATGAGTATACTACCCAAAGCAATCTATAGATTCAATGCAATCCCCATCAAGCTACCAACAGTATATTTCACAGAACTAGACCAAATAATTTCACAACTTGTATGGAAACACACAAAAAACTCAAATAGCCAAAGCAATCTTGAGAAAGAAGAATGGAACTGGAAGAATCAACCTGCCTGACTTCAGACTATACTACAAAGATATAGTCATCAAGACAGTATGGTACTGGCACAAAGACAGAAATATAGATCACTGGAACAAAATAGAAAGCCCAGAGATAAATCCACACACCCATGAACACTGTAACTTTGACAAAGGAGGCAAGACTATGCAATGGAGAAAAGACAATCTCTTTAACAAGTGGTGCTGGGAAAACTGGTCAACCACCTGTTAAAGAACGAAACTAGAACACATTCTAATACCATACACAAAAATAAACTCAAAATGGATTAAAGACCATTAAATCTAAATGTAAGACCAGAAACTATAAAACTCTTAAAGAAAAATATAGGCAGAACACCCTCTGACAAAAATCACAGCAAGATCCTCTATGACCCACCATCCAGAGTAATGGAAATAAAAACAAATATAAACAAATGGGACCTAATTAAACTTAAAAGCTTTTGCACAAAGAAGGAAACTACAAGCAAGGTAAAAAGGCAGCCTTCAAAATGGGAGAATATAAAAGCAAATGAAGCAACTGACAAAGAATTAATCTGCAAATACACAAGCAGCTCAATATCAGAAAAATAAACAACTCAATCAAAAAATGGGCCAAAGACCTAAACAGACATTTCTCCCAAGAAGACATACAGATGGCTAACAAACACATGAAAAGATGCTCAACATCACACATTATTAGAGAAATGAATATCAAACCACAATGAGGTACCATCTCATGCCGGTCAGAATGGCTGCGATCAAAAAGTCTATAAACAATAAATCCTGGAGAGGGTGTGGAGAGAAGGAAAACCTCTTACACTGTTGGTGGGAATGCAAACTAGTACAGCCACTATGGATAACTGTGGAGATTCATTTAAAAAAACGGAAATAGAACTGCCATCAGTTCAGTTCAGTCTCTCAGTTGTGTCGGACTCTTTGCGACCCCATGGACTGCAGCATTCCAGGCTTCCCTGTCCATCACCAACTTCCAGAGCTTACTCAAATTCATGTCTATCGAGTCAATGATGCCATCCAACCATCTCATCCTCTGTCGTCCCCTTTTCCTCCTGCCTTCGATCTTTCCCAGCATCAGGGTCTTTTCCAATGAGTCAGTTCTTTGCTTCAGGTGGCCAAAGTACTGGAGTTTCAGCTTCAGCATCAGTCCTTCCAATGAACGTTCAAGGCTGATTTCCTTCAGGATTGACTGGTTTGATCTCCTTGCAGTCCAAGGGACTCTCAAGAGTCTTCTCCAACACCACATTTCAAAAGCATCAATCTTCAGCACTCAGCTTTCTTTATAGTCCAGCTCTCACATTCATATAAGACTACTGGAAAAACCACAGCTTTGACTAGACAGACTTTTGCTGGCAAAGTAATGTCTCTGCTTTTTAATATGCTGTTTAGGTTGGTCATAGCTTTTCTTCCAAGGAGCAAGCATCTTTTAATTTCATGGCTGTAGTCACCATCTGCAGTGATTTTGGAGCCCAGAGAAATAAAGTCAGCTACTGTTTCCACTGTTTCCCCATCTATTTCCCATGAAGTGATGGCACCAGATGCCATGATCTCAGTTTTTTTAATGTTGAGTTTTAAGCCAACTTTTTCACTCTCCTCTTTCACTTTCATCAAGATGCTCTTTAGTGTAATCTGAATATCTGAGGTTATTGTTATTACTCTTGGAAATCTTGATTCCAGCTTGTGCTTCGTCCATCCTTGAATTTCACATGATGTACTCTGCATATAATAAATAAGCGGGATAACAATATAGAGCCTTGACATACTCCTTTTCTAATTTTGAACCAGTCCATTGTTCCAGGTCTGATTGTTTCTGTGATTGTGGTTTTCATTCAGATAGAATGGATCACAGTATTCATTCAGATAGACATGGATCACAACCTTGTCTAATTCGATGAACCTATGAGCCATGCTGTGCAGGGCCACTCAAGATGGACAGGTAATAGTGGACAGTTCTGACAAAATGTGGTCCACTGGAGAAGGGAATGGCAAACCACTTCAGTATTCTTGCCTTGAGAATCCCAGGAACAGTATGAAAAGGCAAAAACATATGACACTGAAAGATGAACTCCCCATCTCAGTGGGTGCCCAATATGCTATTGGAGAAGAGTAGAGAAATAGCTCAAGTAAGAAGGAAAAGGCTGAACCAAAGCAAAAACAACATCCAGTTGTGGATGTGACTGGTGCTAGAAGAAAAGCCCAATGCTGTAAAGAACAATATTGCATAGGAACCTGGAATATTAGGTCCATAAATCAAGGTAGATTGGAAGTGGTCAAACAGGAGATTGCAAGGGTGAATATCGATATTTTAGGAATTAGTGGACTAAAATGGACCAAAATGAGCAAATTTAATTCAGATGACCAATACATCTATGACTGTGGGCAAGAATCCCTTAGAAGAAATGGAGTAGCCATCATAGTCAACCTATAGGTAGTCTCAAAAATGACAGAATGATCTCTATTCGTTTCCAAAACAAACCATTCAATTTCATGGTAATGCAAGTCTATGCCCCAACCATTAATAATGAAGAAGTTGAAGTTGAACGGTTCTATGAAGACCTACAAGACCTTCTAGAACTAACACCAGAAAAAGATGTCCTTTTCATCATAAGAAACTAGAATGCAAAATTAAGAAGTCAATAGATACTTGGAATAATGGGCAAATTAGACCTTGGAGTGAAAAATGAACCAGGTCAAAGGCTAACAGAGTTTTGCCAAGAGAACACACTGGTCATAGCAAACACCCTCTTCCAACAATACATGGACATCACCAGATGGTCAATACCAAAATCAGATTGATTATATTCTTTGCAGCTGAAGATGGAGAAGCTCTATACTGCTGCTGCTAAGTCACTTCAGTCGTGTCCGACTCTGTGCAACCCCATAGACAGTAGCCCACCAGACCTTGCCATCCCTGGGATTCTCCAGGCAAGAACACGGGAGTGGGTTGCCATTTCCTCCTCCAATGCATGAAAGTGAAAAAAGTGAAGTCGCTCAGTCATGTCTGACTCTTAGCGACCCCATGGACTGCAGCCTACCAGGCTCCTCCGTCCATGGGATTTTCCAGGCAAGAGTAGTAGGGTGGGTTGCCATTGCCTTCTCCAGGAGAAGCTCTATACAGTCAGCAAAACAAGACCAGGTGCTGATTGAGGCTCAGGTCATGAATTTCTTATTGCAAAATTCAAATTGAAGAAAGTAGGGAAAACCATTAGACCATTCGGGTATGACCTAAGTCAAATTCCTACAATTATACAGTGGAAGTGAGAAATAGATTCAAGGATCAGATCTGATACAGTGCCTGAAGAACTATGGACAGTGGTGGTTTGTAACACTGTACAGGAGTCAAAGGAGACTAAACAATAATGATATAGTCATTAAGCATATTCAAGGTCTTTTGCTCTTTCTCAAGGTCTACAGATAATATTCTGAGAAATATCCTGTGAGTTGTCTTATAGATACCAAAAAACCAGGTGGAGAAGTAACTACATGATGACCAGACTGTACCCAGCACATAAACTGCCACAATTCCATGAAGTGATCTCAGAGAAATGGGGACAAATGGACCCTGCAACTGAAGACTAACTGTACCTAAAACAATCAATATGACACTGGTCAGACCACCAACGACCAATCAGAAGATGACTGTCAGAGATGAATGCGCTGTTACTGCATGTGGCTGCCACGCCTGCCCCCTAGCTTCTGTCTATAAAAGCTCTTGCCCCACTGATGCCCTAAAGGGGAGTCAGCCTTTGGACAGACTTGTGTCACCCCTCCCCCTCCGGTTGTTGCCATCTGAAATAAAGCAATTTTCCTTTCCACCAACCAGACGTTTATTGGCTTTTCAATAGTGAACAGCTAGACCCACTCATGACTTTCAATAGCAATTCCAGTTTCAAAATAGATTAAAAAGCAGTAGATTTTTAAGAAAATATCTATTACCCCTGATATCAGTAAAAGGTGACTCCTGTATCAGATCTTCAACACCCACCTGGAGCTGAAGCTGGTCTTTTACCACCTTGTGATATTTCTCATCTGCTCTGCTGTTATCTCTAAGGACCCTAAACCCAGAGAAGTGACTTCAAAGTTGGGTTATTTCAGGCCATCAACTCCAACCATGCATCTTTCTTTTTTTAATTTTTGTCACTGACTTTTCCTGAACATAGCCTTTTGAAAAACTGGCTCATCACCTAACTACCTCATACTTTCTTTACAACTTCTGCACAATTGCCTCTCTTCCTACTGTTTTCTTGAAACTCAAATTCATGTCACAGGGTCTTCTGGAATCTTGGTCCATTGTAAACACTCACCACTCCCTTCTGAAAGTGCTTTTTCTACTTCACTATTATGAACAAATCCTCCTCTCCCACATTACTGTCTCTAGTGCAACGTGTCTTCTACCTATCAGCCACCTCAGATCCTGGAAAGAGCATTGCTTGTCTCCTAGTCTTTCAATTTTCTTCTGACTCTATGGACTAGCTACTTGTTTTTTGAGGCTCTTTCTTCCTCTTGGCTGCTATCATCTGCTGACCTCTGAGTAATTCCTCCAATTCTTTGGAAATTTTCTATTTGACCTATGCTGCTGCTGCTGCTAAGTTGCTTCAGTCGTGTCCAACTCTGTGCGACCCCATAGACAGCAGGCTCCCCTGTCCCTGGGATTCTCCAGGCAAGAACACTGGAGTGGGTTGACACTTCCTTCTCTAATGCATGAAAGTGAAAAGTGAAAGTGAAGTCGCTCAGGCATGTCTGACTCTTAGCGACCCCATGGACTACAGCCTACCAGGCTTCTCCATCCATGGGATTTTCCAGGCAAGAGTACTGGGGTGGGGTGCCATCGCCCTCTCCGTATAGCTTGTCTCGACTCCAAGTGCTTCTGGTATCTTGAGTCATCTTAACATCTAGTCATATTATCCAGCTACACAATAGCATTATAATTTTTGAATGTCTGAGCTTCAGCTACCTTCAACCTGCTCTCTGCTTCAGTCACTCCCTCCCAATGCGCATCCTTGTCACCACAGGGTTCCCTGTTTGGTCTCTTTCAAAGGACTCTTCCTCCATCACTCTTTCTCTTCCTTTCAGTTTCTCATGCCCTTGCTGACAACATCTCTCTTACTACTAAAAAGAGCAAAGACCCTTGAGGCCTCCATTTCCTTCCAATTTATCAATTCTTTTCTGATTTTCATTCCCTGAAGCCCATGGTTCATCACCAGAACTTCCCTAGCTAGTGTCTCAAAGCCCCTAGTTCCCAAATCATTCTGCTGAAACTAACCAGGCAAAACTCTAACCTTGAAGAATACTACAAACTCACCTTGCTTGTTTCTATACTTGGATGACCATGCTTTGCTGGAGAAAAATCACATAACTGTATGGCTTGGATTAATCATGAACTCTCATCTCCAACCCCAACTAGGCCCTTAGCACTTCCTGGCAATCCTGTTACAATGTCTTCTTCAGTTATTTATAGTTTATGTATTCTTTTTTTAATTAATTTTTTATTGAAGGATAATTGCTTTACAGATTTTTGTTGTTTTCCGTCAAACCTCAACATGAATCAGCCATAGGTACACATATATCCCCTCCCTTTTAAGCCTCCCTCCCATCTCCCACCCCATCCCATCCCTCTAGATTGATACAGAGCCCCTGTTTGAGTGTCCTGAGCCATATAGGAAATTCCCGTTGGCTATCTATATTACATATGGTAATGTAAGTTTCCATGTTACTCTTTCCATACATCTCACCCTCTCCCCCTCTCCCCTTGTCCATAAGTCTATTCTCTGTCTGTTTCTCCATTGCTGCTCTGTAAATAAATTATTCAGTACCATTTTTCTAGATTCTGTATATATGTGCTGCTGCTGCTGCTAAGTCGCTTCAGTCATGTCCAACTCTGTGTGACCCCCATAGACAGCAGCCCACCAGGCTTCCCCGTCCCTGGGATTCTCCAGGCCAGAACACCGGAGTGGGTTGCCATTTCCTTCTCCAATGCATGAAAGGGAAGTTGCTCATTGTGTCCGACTCTAGCAACCCCATGGACTGCAGCCTACCAGGCTCCTTCGTCCATGGGACTTTCATATGTGTTAGAATATGATATTTATCTTTCTCCTTCTAACTCACTTCACTCTGTATAATAGGTTCTAGGTTCATCCACCTCATCAGAACTGACTCAAAAGTGTTCCTTTTTCTGGCTGAGCAATATTCTATTGTGCATATGTACCACAACTTCTTTATTCATTCATCTGTCAATGGACATATAGTTCATGTATTCTTAATATAGCTAATTCATACTTGTTCCAAAGGCAGAGGAATGAGAGACCAAATTGCCAACATCCACTAGATCATCGAAAAAGGAAGAGAGTTCCAGAAAAACATCTATTTCTGCTTTATTGACTATGCCAAAGCCTTTGACTGTGTGGATCACAATCAACTGTGGAAAATTCTGAAAAAGATGGGAATACCAGACCACCTGATCTGCCTCTTGAGAAATTTGTATGCAGGTCAGGAAGCAACAGTTAGAACTGGTCATGGAACAACAGACTGGTTCCAAATAGGAAAAGGAGTACGTCAAGGCTGTATATTGTCACCCTGTTTATTTAACTTCTATGCAGAATACATCATGAGAAACGCTGGGCTGGGAGAAACGCTGGACTGGAAGAAACACAAGTTGGAATCAAGATTGTTGGGAGAAATATCAATAACTTCAGATATGCATATGACACCACCCTTATGGCAGAAAGTGTAGAGGAACTAAAAAGCCTCTTGATGAAGGTGAAAGAGGAGAGTGAAAAAGTTGGCTTAAAGCTCAACATTCAGAAAATGAGGATCATGGCATCTGGTCCCATCACTTCATGGGAAATAGATGGGGAAACAGTGGAAACAGTATCTGACTTTATTTTTCTGGGCTCCAAAATCACTGCAGATGGTGACTGCAGCCACGACATTAAAAGACACTTACTCCTTGGAAGAAAAGTTATGACCAACCTAGATAGCATATTCAAAGCAGAGACATTACTTTGCCAACAAAGGTCCGTCTAGTCAAGGCTATGGTTTTTCCAGTGGTCATGTATGGATGTGAGAGTTGGACTGTGAAGAAAGCTGAGCACCAAAGAATTGATGCTTTTGAACTGTGGTGTTGGAGAAGACTCTTGAGAGTCCCTTGGACTTCAAGGAGATCCAACCAGTCCATTCTGAAGGAGATCAGCCCTGGGATTTCCTTGGAGGGAATGACACTGAAGCTGAAACTCCAGTACTCTGGCCACCTCATGCAAAGAGTTGACTCATTGGAAAAGACTCTGATGCTGGGAGGGTTTGGGGGCAGGAGGAGAAGGGGACGACAGAGGATGAGATGGCTGGATGGCATCACTGACTTGATGGATGTGAGTCTGAGTGAACTCCGGGAGTTGGTGATAGACAGAGAGGCCTGGCGTGCTGTGATTCATGGGGTCGCAAAGAGTCGGACATGACTGAGCGACTGAACTGAACTGAACTGAATCAATCAAATTTTACCATAACCAATGTTATCAAAAAGTAATGTTACAGTTGATACGTTTTTTTATCAGGCTTCCAGCGTAACAGAGAATAACAGTTAACCAAATATCAGCTGCTCATACATAAAGCTGAAAGGTTCTGTTAACCCTTTAGTCACAAAACAGCTGCAGATTTTATTGATATAGTTCTGCTTCTATGTCTATTTTCCACATTAATCAGTAACTTCTTTGAATAAGAAACTGAATCTTATTTCTATGTACAGCTCCACATTAGATAGATACTCAATAACTACTGCAGTCTGAATATATCTGGAAAGCAGCGAAAGTGCTTTCCTAAATACTCTAGAAGCGTAAGATTGGCCATGACTGAAAATACAGTTTATTTTAAAACTCAGAGAACACTCCTATCAAAAAAATATGAAAATATGGCCTGAATACCATGTTCTAACTTAGGAAGCAATTAAGCATGAGATATGCTTTAGTAATACTTTTTCAAATATGCTTTTATATTTTGAAAGCTATAGCATTTGAATGAGTAATTCAGTTTAAAATACATTAAGTATCTGTGATAGACTGATAATGGCTAACAAAGATTTTTCCGTGTTCTAATGCATAAAACTTCTGGACATTACCTTATATGGCAAAAGATGTGATTCAGTTAAGGATCTTGAGAGGAGGAACTTCTCCTGTATTACCGAGGTAAGCCCTAAATGCAAGCACATATATTTCCTTATAAGAGAAGGGTTAAAAAATAAATAAATAAAAGTAAAATAAATAAATCAAAAGAGAGAGGTAGATGGAGTTTTGAAACTCCTGTGACATGCACACAGGAGAAGATGATGTAAAGATGGTGGCAAAGATTAAGTGATGTGATTACAAACTAAGGAATGCCAAGGATTGCTGAGAGGCACCAGAAGCTAGAAGAGGCATGGAACAGACTCTCCCCGGAGTCTCTGGAGGAAGGAGCATGGCCCTGTTGACACCTGAATTCCCCATTTCTGGAAACTAAAACTGTGGGAGAATAAATTTCATTTTAAGTCCCTCAGGTTTTGGCAATTTGTTACAGCTCCCACAGGAAATGAATATAGTATCACTGGCTTTCAGGCACTAAATGAGTCTCTAAAGACATGAAAATTGGGGGAAAAAAAAAAAAAAGGTGGAGCAGGGCATGTTCCCTGACCACTATTAGCTCCCCATTTAGTGAGGAAAGCTAACATAGAGATTAAAGAGTCATCATACAGATGGCTTCCATATTGGAAACACGTATTGCGGTTCTGGAAACAGAAGAGACACAATAAACTGATGAGGTCATGACCACATGGAGCAGCATCTGAAAATCAAAGAAATAAGAGTATGATAGGTCTAGCTTCTGTCTGTGGGGTCGCACAGAGTCGGACACGACTGAAGCGACTTAGCAGCAGCAGCAGCAGCAGCAGGTCTAGAGAATGGTGAGCAAATTAAAGAGGTAGATGGATTATCAATGATGAAGGACAGGCAAGCCTGGCATGCTGCAGTCCGTGGAGTCGCAGAGTCAGACATGACTGAGCGACTGTACAACATCAAATAGGTGGTAGGGAAATTGAAGGGAGATGAAATTGGAATGGTAAATCATAAAGCAATGCATTATTCTTTAGACAACAGGAAGTCACTGAAAGACTTCAAGGGGAAATCAATATGCCTTGATTTCTGTTTTTAAAAGATAACTCTGAAGCATTTATGTGGAAAATTCAATTAAGTGGAATAACTCAATCCCCTGATGATACCCCCAAAAACCAAGTGTTACCTAACTAAATTGGTTCCAATAGCAGGCAGTGAATTTTCATTTGTTTTGGCAATATAGTAACAAGCTAGCATGTTTAAATACAACTGCCAGACAGGTCATTAACATTTCTTTACTCAGCCAAAATAGAAATTTTAATACCTCTCATTCCTAAACGAGTAGGTAGTTTTAAGTAGAGAGCCTCAATTTATCACATAAAGTATAATTTTAAAGTATCCAAATGGATATTTTAAGGCAAGAAACTGAGAAATGTAGGCTCCTAGAAAAGATTTCTTATAGCCTGATTTCCCCTCTTTCTAAATACTGAGTAATTTCCTTCAAAGGCTATTAAATGGAGAATAAATTCATTATGTCCTCATGGGTAAGGAATTACTAGCCTAATTAAGTCCCTGTTCCTTCAGGGGGAAAAAAAAATCCCTAAGAAAGAAAGCTGTTAAGGAATTCTTAAGGGATAATAAATGTTGGTCTTAAAAAAAAAATACAGGAAGTAATATAAGCAAGCTGCTTCTGTTAAGCAGTGGCCAAATTGTACCAACAAAAATCTTGCAGTTTTCACTGAGGAAGTAAAGAAAAATTACTTCCTCAAGTAGCCACAAGTGAGTGAACAGACGTTAGAGATAAAAATCTACATTTTGTGGGCTTAACAAATAATGCAGAAATGCCAGACCAAAGACCCATTTTGAAACTCTTCTGCTCATCCAGCTTGGAGATATTCATTACATAATGAGCCCATTTTTTACGACTTTAGAGCCCAAGCCACTCACTGACTGTTGACCAAGAATCACAAAAGCAATAGTTGAATTTTCAGCATTAGCACCAGTCCACAAAACTATGAGACCATGACCCAAGTTATATTTCAAAGACAAACATTTTTATTTTCCATGATTAAATCAAGTCATAGATTTTTGCTTCACTTTTTTCCTTGATCACTATAGCCCAAAGTAAAGTAAGGAGCCATGAACAAAGCCAAATAAGCTATTTATTGTTGCCTGAATATTCCAGATTTACCAGTTGGTTGCTAGCTCTGCATTTCCCCACTGTCCCTAATAAGTCCTTCTTCTTCTTCTTTTTGTTTTCCCCCTCTATTTAATAGACCCTGATTGTACATATGCAACATTCAGTGAATGGAGCAGATAAAGTGTTAATGAATTTATCACTATATTTGTAGTAGTCATAAATTCACTTGTAAAGCTCATGACTCTCAATGAATGCTTGACTGGAAAAAATAATGGTATTTGAAAAACAAGGAATATCTATTGTCCTACTCAACCACACACTATAGACTTGGCATGAAGCAGGGAAAAAGTCCCTGGTCTTCCAGTCAGTAAATCTAACTTTACTGCTGAATCAAAATTTTATAACCAAAAGAAAACATTTGTAATACAATAGTAATTCTTTTTAAAAAGATAATGGTGAAGGTGTTGATAGATATGCATTGGAAACAGGATGTTGGACTCGGAAATCAAAGTGACAGAATCACTGTTTCCCAGCAAAGGCTTACATACCACAAGGGTCTAGTTCATTCTAATCTTGATCATACTTCTCTTAATTTACATAATTGTGCTAATTCCTCTGAACTTCAATTGTTCCATATTGCTTATCATGTACAAAGCATGGTGAGAGATATCAAGTAGGTATGTTGAGGGCAGAAATGGTGTGGTATCAGTAATATCTGGAACACTGTGCAAGGTTTCAGATCTTACCTGTGTGTGTGTGTGTCTGTAAAGCTTTCTCTCTTATCCTAAAATCTGAGGAGTTTATACATTTAGAATTATCTGAAAGGATTATCAATCCATACTTAGATATGGGTTTGTAAAATCTTCAGGACAATCAGTTCTCAACAACTCTATTACATGCTTCCAGAGTCAAAAAATGATGCTTTTGAGGTAAGTATCTGAGACAATGCTGAACTAAAAAGAAAAGCATCCAAGTGAACATTGATTGGATCAGCAAAGTATTTGCAAAATAAATTCTGAACTGTATTTTTGAAGTTAAAGAGATATTTTCCAGAAAAAGAAGAGTAAATGGCATTCTATTCAGAGAAGAAAAAAACAAAATTCTGTAAAGCAATTATCCTTCAATTAAAAAATAAATTTAAAAATACATGCTCAAAGTTACAGAAGCATGGAATAGCATGGAAAGTACAGGGAACAGAAAGTTCTGCACTGTAGTAGAAGTCTGGAGGTATGGAAGAGGGAAGATAAATTGAGGTCCCTGCCCCCCCACAGCAAAAGCTCCATCTTGAATTCTGATCTCTGCTTCCATCCTCTTCCTCAGCATGCAGTCCAATCACATTTCCCAAATATTTATCCCAACTGTTGACTTCTCACTCTTGCTTATCCCTACACCTCCAGGCAGCATGTTGTTTTAGGAAAAGTATAAGTTTGGAACTGGACTTTTGGTTTTGGACTTTTTTTGGATCTGAACTGATTTTTTCTGGATTTGAATCACTGCTTGAAAAATTAATAGTTGTATGGCCTTTAGAAAGTTACTTAATCTTTGGGTATGAGTTTCTTCTCATGAAAAATGGGAAAGATAATGCTTTTCTTATAGAGTTATTCTTTAAATTAAATGAGATCATGCCTCTGGAAAACATATGGCATATATTCATGACTTTGAAAAGAAGTCCTCCCTTTCCACTTCTCTGAGAAATCTCTAAGAAGGTATGCCTTTCAAAGGCAGATGATTCTGTTGTGAATTCCAGCTTCTGATACTACTAGCTATATAGCTTTGGGTTTAACTCTCTAATCCTCAGTTTTATTATTAATAAAAGAGAGATAATAATCCAATCTCAGAAAGTTGTATGGATTAGATAAAAGACACCTCTTTCATTGTCTTGCAGTTAGTTCCCCTGAATGTTCTCTGAGCACCTATGAGAATGTGTTGATGATGACTACATAAAGCTACTCACAGTCCTACTGTTAAGGTTGCAGACTAGTGGGAGGAAAAGAAGGATTCCATGTACCAAGTGCAATACGGAGTACAGAGTTTCTTTTATCTTTACAGCAACCTTGGAAATTAAGTAGGTGTCAGTATCTCTATTTTTTATACAAGTCTACCTGAGTTTCACAGTGGTTAACAAGTTGTTCAAGGACACCAAAAAATAGAGATGGCATAATCTTCAATGCTTGTATTTACTTCAGAGTATCAGCTGCCTGTTTTATCAGTCTGCAGCTCTTTCTCATGTAATACACTGTACATTAACATATGCTGTACAGAGCTGCCTCTAGCTTTAGGAATTCATATATCCTTGAGGAAAATATCCCAGTATCTCCTGAATTTCATGGTTTATCAACATGGCATGGAAAGTCAGGCTATAGTGCAAAACAGTATGTCTAGCTCCTGAAGCAAATTTAGGAGTGTAATCAACATATCTGTATTATAATAGAAGAGCCTATGAAGGGACTTTTAACCCTATAAAATGGAATCAGAGCTCTTTCCAGACTTGGGTTCATCACATCATTAATATTTCTGGATTTTACTGAACACCGAGAATTCCAATATTCTAACAAACAAAAAAACTCTTTTGAAAACTTGTAGCAATATTTAAATAACCTACTTTACACAAGAAACAAGCTTTAACCTTACCTGAAGAACTACAACAACAAAATTCTATAATTAAAAACAGTCTTAGAATAGCACATTTAATCATCACTGCAAAACACAGTGCTATTCTTGGCCATCAAAATTTAAATAGATTTTATATGCCATAGTTATATCAGAAATGTTGATATGGGGCATTTTATAGGGCTGTTTTTAGAATAAATTCATAAACATGGTATCAATTGAGAAATGAACAGTCATAAATCTATTTCTGAGCAGTGGGCAATTAAAATAAACATATGAAATGAGTAGAATTTTTTTTTGTTTTATGCAAGATCCAAATCCACTTCCAATCAATGGGGCGATCTTTGAAAAACTTACCTTTGCAAGACTGATTAGAAATTTTTTAAGAATCCCACAAAACAACAACAAAAGTGAAATCTGTTGAATAATATAATTTTTTCTCCAAATTATTTTTCCAAATTCTCTGCCAAAGCAAACACATGGTATGTGTTAGTCAGCTGGGTCTGCATCAATTCATCAGTTGTATGAACTGCACTGATTTTGTTGCCAAACCTATTACACTAAATCCCACTGTTTTTAAAACCTGACTCTAAACATCCTTTTAAGCTTGCAGAACATTCTAAGTGTAGTTTAAATGTAGACTATTTTTAAATTACTTTTTCTTTTTTTTTTTTTTAGCAAACTTTGGGAATATTCCTCTTGGATAGATCCCACATTATAAATTCTTTTGGTACCTGCTAACAGAAAGGTACGATATAAACCTGTGTCCTTTTGGCACAAAGTATAGAGAAAGGGAAAAGCGTATTTTCTCTGTTTTTGTTAAAGGCTTTATTTAAACATTCCCCAAAGTAATAGGAGCTGTTAGAATAGTTTGACAAGAAACGTTATCAGAGAGTTGGAATCTAGAATTTTAATATACAAATGTGAATTTTATTCATTCTCCCACAGACTCATGTCACTGAAAAGGTCACTTATTCTATCATAAAATAGAAATTATTCATCACCCTTTGATGATTTTTATAACCTTCACATAAAGAACATTATATTTACTGCTGCCCATGATCTTCAAAAATAAAGCTGATAATGATGATTACCATCTCCCTGTTTCAGAAGAAAAAAGACCTAGAAGAGAATAATTCTTTCCATGATTAAGTATAAATTTTTATTATAGCTATAAAAAAGTAACTAATGGATACAATGTGGATCTGCTACAATTTTCAAAAGGTTTCATTCTCAGTTTATGCCACATTCTAGTCTTTAATTGTAAATTTTAAGTTGAGCAAGTCTCCAATTCAAGATACCTGAGGTTTATCTGCCTAGTCTGAATATTATATGTTAATGTTATATTATATGCCAACATCTCAGAAATTAGTTGAAAACTTCAGAAGAAAACATCCATAAGGCATCACCACCTCATCTCTCAGATACTTGAATCTGCTCCTATCTACTCTGTCTTCCCTCTGGTTAAAATGGATGAACTCTTTGTTCATTCTTTGCTCTCAGCAAATGCCAGCCTCTTCACTTGCTGTCTAATCTCATTTACTCTCTTCAACCCAAGAACACTGATTTAGCAATTCTCACTTCTCTGTCCTACATCATCAGCTTTTTCCCCCTTCTGAATTGTTCCATCAGTGTATGAAAGTTGAAAAAAAAAAAAAATCTCTCATCGTCATTACTTATTTCCCTCCTCCCATAAACACTCTTTACACTTCCTTCTCTGTAAAGTAAAACTTCTCAAAATATTTAAGATTTTCTCCCACCACATGACTTAAACTGTTGTTCTTGAGGTCACCAAAGACCACTTTTCAGTTCTTCTATTACTTTATCCCTCAGCGGCTGTCCATACAACTAGTTGATCCTCTGCCTGTAAACGTATCTTTGCTCCCAGGTCACTACAATCCCTGTTATTCTCTTTTTGGCCATACTTTTTATTCTGCTTTGAAGTTTTCTCTTCAGCTCTCCAACAACCTCTGAATGTTGAAACACCCAAAGGCTCAATTCTTGCATATCTTTTGTGTCCTCACTAATTCCCTTTCATCCGGTCTCTGCTATAATTCATATTTCCCAATATAGCCTGAACGTCTCCCTAGACCCCAGGCCCAACTACACATCCTATTTCCACATGGATGTCTAAGAGGTATTTCCGCTTTCCACGTCCAAAACTGAACTCTTCACCTCTAACCTCTATCCACACGTGCTCTTCCCATGCTGATTAAGGGCAACTTCACATTTGTATTAATAGCTGTTCAGAGAAAAACATTTTACAGAGTTTTATCTCACAACTCATATCACATCCACAGCAAATATCATTAGCTCTACCTTCCAGATATACCTGGAATCGACTGCCTCCCACTATTTCCCACATTAGTCACTATTCTAAGTCCACTGAATTATTGCCAATAGCCTCTTCAGGGGTTTCTCTGCTTCTACCCTTTCTCCCCTTTACACTTTTCTCAACACTGATAAAATATACATCAGACTATGCACAATTCTCAAAATTCTCCAGAAGCCCTTTATCTCACTTAGAGAAAATCAGAGCAATTGCAACAGCTACAAGGTCCTGTGTAGCTTGGCTCCCCGTGTCTCTGTAATCTTATCTTCTACAATCTCACGCATTTATGGTGCTCTAGTCACACTGTCCTCTTCTATGTGCCTTGAGTTTGTTAGGCATTCCCTCCACTTCAGGGCCTTCACAACTGCTATTTGCTTCCCTGGAATCCTCATTTGTTATATAACCCCATGACAAGTTTCCTTTAGCTCCTCCCAGTTTTGACTCATATATTATCTTCTCATGGTGTCCTTCTCTGAACATGCTATTCAAAATTGCAATGGCCCTCTGAACACCCTCTCTTCCCTTCCCTTGGTTTATTGCTCTTTGGCATCATTATAATTTAACATACTGCATAACTGATTTATTTAGTTAGCTTATTTCTGTCTCCCACTCTTCACTTGCAAGTTCCAAGAAGGCAAGGATTTTTTGTGTCTTTTATTCATCTTGAGATAAAAAAGGAAGAAAAGTGTTAGTCGCTCAGTTGTATCCAACTTTTTGCGACCCCATGGACTGTAGCCCGCCAGGCTCCTCTGTCCATGGGATTCTCTAGGCAAGAATACTGGAGTGGGTTGCCATTTCCTCCTCCAGGGGACCTTCCTGACTGTACATAAAGAAGACTTCCTTAATGTGTATTAAAGGATAACCCAGGTAAACCTGTCATAGAAAAGTGTCTCTTGAGCCTTTAAATTCTACACCAATTCTATACCTCTGGTTGGCCAGTTGTTTGTTTATTTAGGTTTTAAGGTGAATGACCTGGGGCTATTTGTTTCCATCAACCCGACTGTGAATCTAAAGGCAAAGTTGAAATTTCAGTCTGTTTTTCTTGCTATCCTCAGAAGAGATTGCTGTAAATCTACTCTATGATTCTCATTCTGTTCAGCTTACAAATAGCTTATTGTTTTATGTAATCTTTGTCTTATAATAAAGCACTGCTGAGAAATTAAACAGAAGAAAGTTGATTTTCCATGTAAGCTATGAAAATGATTTGCTGGTGGTGATTTTACCCTTCACTTGCAAGTCCTAAGAAGGCAAGGTTTTTTCATGCTTTTATTTATTCCCACAGAGCTGGTGCCCAGACAGTTGTTTCAAATATTACTGGGGCTCAATAAATATTTGTGAAATAAATACATAAGTAAGAAGTAGAGTCCATGCTGATTAAAAGCACAGATTTCAGTGTCAAGGAGACCTGGATATGAATTCTTGTTCTGCCTCTTACTTAAGTAATTTACCCTGGACAAGTAATTTTTCTTAGCCCCAGATTATTCATTGTAGAATAGATATAATGATACTTAGCACTAAACATTTTTCCTATAAACTTGAAAGGAAATAACAAAATTTAAGCAAAATAAAACAAAAAATGTCATTTAAGAGATGGGAATACCATCTGACCTGTCACCTGAGACAGGCAATACCATCTCTCACCTGTTTGCAGGTAAAGAACCAACAGTTAGAACCAGACATGGAAAAACAGACTGGTTCAAAATTGGGAAAAGGGTATGTCAAGGTTGTTTATTGTTACCCTGTTTATTTAATTTGTATTCAGAGTACATCATGCAAAATGCCAGGCTGGATGAATCCCAAGCTAGAATTAAGATTGCCAGGAGAAATATCAGCAATCTCAGATATGCAGATGATACCACTCTAATGGCAGAAAGCAAAGAGGAACTAAAGAGCCTCTTAATGAGGTGAAAGAGGAGAGTGAAAAAGCTAAATTAAGACTCAATATTCAGAAAACTAAGATTATAGCATCTGGTCCCATCACTTTATGGCAAATAGATGGGGAAAAAGTGGAAATAGTAGTGACAGATTTTATTTTCCTGGGCTTCAAAATCACTACAGATAGTGACTACAGCCATGAAATTAAAAGATGCTTGCTCCTTGGAAGAAAAGCTATGACAAACTTAGCATATTAAAAAACAGAGACATCACTTTGCTGACTAAGGTCTGTCTAGTTAAAGCTATGGTTTTTCTGGTAGTCACTTGCAGATGCAAGAGTTGGACCATAAAGAAGGTTGTGAAAGTGAAAGTGTTGATCACTCAGTCATGTCTGACTCTTTGTGACCCCATGGACCATATCCCACAAGGATCCTCTGTCCGAGTATCCTCTGTCCCACAAGTATTCAGGCAAGAATACTACAGAGAATACATTCCCTTCTCCAGGGGATCCTCCCAACCCAGGGCTCCAACCTGGGTCTCCTGTATTGTAGGCAGATTCTTTACTGTTTGAGCTACCTGGGAAGCACCCTGGTAGCTCAGACGGTACCAAGTTGAGCAACAAAGATTTGATACTTTGGAACTGTGGTGCTGGAGAAGATTCTTGAGAGTCCCTTTGCCAGCAAGGAGATCAAACCAGTCAATCCTAAAGGAAATCAGCCCTGAATATTCATTGGAAGGACTGATGCTGAAGGTGAAGCTCCAATGGTTTAGCCACCAGATTCAAAGAAGTGACTCACTGGAAAAGAATTGATGCTGGGAAAGATTGAGAGCAAGAGGAGAAGGGGATGACAGAGGATGAGATGATTGGATGGCATCATCGATTCAATGGACATGAATCTGAGCAGGAGACAGTGAAGAACAGGGAAGCCTGGCATGCTGCAGTTCATGGTGTCACAAAGAGTCAGACATGGCTTAGTGACTGAACAAAAAATGGTAACCATCAATAAAGTAATAAAATAAGATTGTCTAAATATATATGATAAATTGCAATTACTTTAATTGACCATCAAGTTAATTATTTTCATTATTTCAAATTTTTTCATTTTATAATGCTATTTGATACTCATTAAAAGATGGTTAAGAAAATTACAGTATATTTCTTACTAGTTTTCAATTATAAAATATAATTTTATAAATAAAACAGTTTTTTAGATATCAGATCAGATCAGATCAGTCACTCAGTTGTGTCCGACTCCTTGCGACCCCATGAATCATAGCACGCCAGGCCCCCTTGTCCATCACCAACTCCCGGAGGTCACTGAGACTCACATCCATCGAGTCAGTGATGCCATCCAGCCATCTCATCCTATGTTGTCCCCTTCTCCTCTTGCCCCCAATCCCTCCCAGCATCAGAGTCTTCTTCAATGAGTCAACTCTTTGCATGAGGTGGCCAAAGTACTGGAGTTTCAGCTTTAGCATCATTCCTTCCAAAGAAATCCCAGGGCTGATCTCCTTTAGAGTGGACTGGTTGGATCTCCTTGCAGTCCAAGGGACTCTCAAGAGTCTTCTCCAACACCACAGTTCAAAAGCATCAATTCTTCAGCACTCAGCCTTCTTCACAGTCCAACTCTCACATCCATACATGACCACAGGAAAAACCATAGCCTTGACTAGGCAAACCTTTGTTGGCCAAGAAATGTCTCTGCTTTTGAATATGTGATCTAGGTTGGTCATAACTTTCCTTCCAAGGAGTAAGCGTCTTTTAATTTCATGGCTACAGTCACCATCTGCAGTGATTTTGGAGCCCAGAAAAATAAAGGCCGACAATGTTTCCACTGTTTCCCCATCTATTTCCCATGAAGTGGTGGGACCAGATGCTATGATCTTCGTTTTCTGAACGTTGAGCTTTAAGCCAACTTTTTCACTCTCCGCTTTCACTTTCATCAAGAGGCTTTTGAGTTCCTCTTCACTTTCTGCCATAAGGGTGGTGTCATATGCATATCTGAGGTTATTGATATTTCTCCCGGCAATCTTGATTTCAGCTAGTGTTTCTCCCAGTTCAGCGTTTCTCATGATGTACTCTGCATATAAGTCAAATAAACATGGTGACAATATACAGCCTTGACGTACTCCTTTTCCTATTTGGAACCAGTCTGTTGTTCCATGTTCAGTTCTAACTGTTGCTTCCTGACCTGCATACAGATTTCTCAAGAGGCAGATCCGGTGGTCTGGTATTCCCATCTCTCTCAGAATTTTCCACAGTTTATTATGATCTACACAGTCAAAGGCTTTGGCATAGTCAATAAAGCAGAAATAGACGTTTTTCTGGAACTCTCTTGCTTTTTCCATGATCCAGCAGATGTTGGCAATTTGATCTCTGGTTCCTCTGCCTTTTCTAAAACCAGATTGAACATCAGGAAGTTTACAGTTCACATATTGCTGAAGTCTGGCTTGGAGAATTTTGAGCATTACTTTACTAGCATGTGAGATGAGTGCAATTGTGTGGTAGTTTGAGCACTCTTTGGCATTGCCTTTCTTTGGGGTTGGAATGAAAACTGACCTTTTCCAGTCCTGTGGCCACTGCTGAGTTTTCCAAATTTGCTGGCATATTGAGTGCAACACTTTCACAGCATCATCTTTCAGGATTTGGAATAGCTGAATTGGAATTCCATCACCTCCACTAGCTTTGTTCCTAGTGATGCTTTCTAAGGCCCACTTGACTTCACATTCCAGGATGTCTGGCTCTAGGTCAGTGATCACACCATCATGATTATCTGGGTTGTGAAGCTCTTTTTTGTATACTCTTCATAAATAGTTCCATATTCAATTTCAAAATGTAATTGCTCAACAAATGCATTTTAAAATAATAAAATAAATTTAGATGTTACTCTCACTGCAGATGACATGATCCTCTACATAGAAAACCCTAAAGACTCCACCAGAAAATTACTAGAACTAATCAATGAATATAGTAAAGTTGCAGGATATAAAATCAACACACAGAAATCCCTTGCATTCCTATACACTAATAATGAGAAAATAGAAAGAGACATTAAGAACACAATTCCATTCACCATTGCAATGAAAAGAATAAAATACTTAGGAATATATCTACCTAAAGAAACTAAAGACCTATATATAGAAAACTATAAAACACTGGTGAAAGAAATCAAAGAGGACACTAATAGATGGAGAAATATACCATGTTCATGGATTGGAAGAATCAATATAGTGAAAATGAGTATACTACCCAAAGCAATTTATAGATACAATGCAATCCCTATCAAGCTACCAACGGTATTCTTCACAGAGCTAGAACAAATAATTTCACAATTTGTATGGAAATACAAAAAACCTCGAATAGCCAAAGCTATCTTGAGAAAGAAAAATGGAACTGGAGAAATCAACCTGCCTGACTTCAGGCTCTATCACAAAGCCACAGTCATCAAGACAGTATGGTACTGGCACAAAGACAGAAATATAGATCAATGGAACAAAATAGAAAGCCCAGAGATAAGTCCATGCATCTATGGACACCTTGTCTTTGATAAAGGAGGCAAGAATATACAATGGATTAAAGACAATCTCTTTAACAAGTGGTGCTGGGAAAACTGGTCCAGCACTTGTAAAAGAATGAAACTATAACACTTTCTAACACCATACACAGAAATAAACTCAAAATGGATTAAAGATCTAAACGTAAGACCAGAAACTATAAAACTCCTAGAGGAGAACATAGGCAAAACACTGTCCGACATACATCACGGCAGGATCCTCTATGACCCACCTCCCAGAATACTGGAAATAAAAGCAAAAATAAACAAATGGGACCTAACTAAACTTAAAAGCTTCTGCACAACAAAGGAAACTATAAGCAAGGTGAAAAGACAGCCTTCAGAATGGGAGAAAATAATAGCAAATGAAGCAACTGACTAAGAACTAATCTCAAAAATATACAAGCAACTCCTACAGCTCAATTCCAGAAAAATAAATGACCCAATCAAAAAATGGGCCAAAGAACTAAATAGAAAATTCACCAAAGAAGACATATAGATGGCTAACAAACACATGAAAAGATTCTCAACATCACTCATTATCAGAGAAATGCAAATCAAAACCACTATGAGGTACCAATTCACGCCAGTCAGAATGGCTGCGATCCAAAAGTCTACAAGCAATAAATGCTGGAGAGGCTGTGGAGAAAAGGGAACCCTCTTACACTGTTGGTGGGAATGCAAACTAGTACAGCCACTATGGAGAACAGTGTAGAGATTCCTTAAAAAACTGGAAATAGAATTGCCTTATGATTCAGCAATCCCACTGCTGGGCATACACACTGAGAAAACCAGAATTGAAAGAGACCCCAGTGTACCCCAGTGTACCCCAGTGTACTGTGTACCCCAGTGTTCATCACAGCACTGTTTATAATAGCCAGGACATGGAAGCAACCTAGATGTCCATCAGCAGATGAATGGATAAGAAAGCTGTGGTACATATACACAATGGAGTATTACTTAGCCATTAAAAAGAATACATTTGAATTAGTTCTAATGAGGTGGATGAAACTCGAGCCTATTATACAGAGTGAAGTAAGCCAGAAAGAAAAACACCAATACAGTATACTAACACATATATATGGAATTTAGAAAGATAGAAACAATAACCCTGTATACGAGACAGCAAAAGAGACACTGGTGTATACAACGGTCTTTTGGACTCTGTGGGAGAGGGAGAGGATGCGATGATTTGGGAGAATGGCATTGAAACATGTATAATATCATATATGAAACGAGTCACCAGTCCAGGTTTGATGCACGATACTGGATTCTTGGGGCTGGTGCACTGGGACGACCCAGAGGGATGGTATGGGGAGGGAGGAGGAGGGTGGTTCAGGATGGAGAACACGTGTATACCTGTGGTGGATTCACTTTTATATATGAGAAAATCAATACAATATTGTAAAGTTAAATAAAATAAAATTTTAAAAAAGATACTACTTAAAATAAAAAAAAGAAAAAGCCTAGGAAATATACACACATTTCAGTTATTGACTATTTTCATTAAATTTTAATGTAAAAAAAGTCAAATGTCCAACAACTGGTTGTTTGAATTTTTAATAATTATTTATGGAGTATCTCATATTTGCATCTGTTTTTGAAACTGTCAAATATTCTTAGTTTTACATGATTATTTTATTTCACTAAGTATACAAGTCCAAAGTGAGGGCAATATAGTCACCTTATTTGGCTGGGTCAGCCATCATCAAAAGACTTGAACAGTGTGGACCACAAGGATAACTTTCTACTGCTAGAACTTGGCTGACAACACAGGTTGTGCCTTCTGATAAAAAAGTAATTGACAGTTATAAGTATCACATTTCAGATAATCATTTTAACCCCATAATCCAAGTTGTTGCCTCTAAGCAATCTATTTGAGATTACTGTTCTAATACCTATCTCAATTTACCAACAAAAACATGCAAAATTTATTCCTGTTAACTGCAACTGCCAAGATCTAAACAGTCACTCAATTAAAAATTCTGTCCTGACCACTCAAGGTCTCTGAAACAACAGAAGATCTTGATATTACTGCTTGATTGACCTCCTGATCAGCTTATGGAGAAAAACCTGCCTTAGTTTGACTCAAAAAAACCCCATAAGTACTGGAGCATAGCAATTCATTGAGGGTTTAAAGTAGAACAAACCACTAGTAGGATTTTTAATTGAATATATCTTTTTAAATTATTGTCTAAAATGACCTATCTGTTCCAGTAAATGGTGTGTCATATAAGGAAATATCATTAATGACTATCAGAAATGAACTCCTGAACAGTGAGATAGTGTTTCTGTACCCTAGCTGCACTGTAAGAGGCAAACTTTTATACTGAAAAATATTTTAAGAGCTGTAGTTTTTCCTCATCTCCTTTCTTCCACAAACATAATATGCAGTAAAACTTGGTGAAGGCTGAAATAGGTATCTCAGGCTTTACATTCCATATCCCTGAATATACCAGATTATCTTCTAACACCCTTTTTTTAATGTTCTGCCTTGCCTGGTTTTTAAATATTACAAAGAAATATGTTTCTACTACTCTTCTTGGAAGATTAATTCTCCTCCAATCTTTAATGCTATATTCAATCCTTAAAACATCCATGTAAATTTTTTCTCACAGTGACAATTTTACTTGTTGAACTTTTTTCTATTACAGTATAATAGGACTTTATATCTTGAAATAAAAATATATATCCTCCACAACAGGGTAGCTACTTAACCTGGTAATATTTTACATATATGAGTAATGAGATGACTTCAGCTATTCAAAAAGCAATAGTAATTCATTACCCACACAGTTGAAATTATTTCTTCCTTTAAAACAGAAAAGATGAAGCAAAATAATCTTTAAAAGTAAAATCACAGGTTTTAAAATGGTAACTGTTTCTGGTGCTATGTGACATGGAAGAAAATGTGACATACTATGAAATTTCTTAAAAAAACAGATTCTCAATTATTTTTTTAACTATCATTTTCAGATACTTTTCAACTTTATTTTTTCCTTTGTTCTTATTTTTCATTCATTTTCCACTATTTGGCACCAGACTCAACGAACACATTTCTGTGCTCTAGAATTGACTCAGTACATTGTATACATGCAAATCTTAAAGTTGAGATATTTTATATCAGGACAAAATCCAGTAATACATAGAGGTGTATATGTGTGTGTTTGTCTGTGTATAAACCCTTTATTTTATCTAAAACTTAGAAAATCATAGTTCTATTTCCAAGCTAAAGTGCTGGTAATAAATTCTATAAGGTACAGATCAGATCAGATCAGATCAGTCACTCAGTCGTGTCCGACTCTTTGCGACCCCATGAACTGCAGCACGCCAGGCCTCGCTGTCCATCACCAACTCCCGGAGGTCACTCAGACTCAGATCCATCGAGTCAGTGATGCCATCCAGCCATCTCATCCTCTGTCGTCCCCTTTTCCTCCTGCCCCCAATCCCTCCCAGCATCAGAGTCTTCTCCAATGAGTCAACTCTTCGCATGAGGTGGCCAAAATACTGGAGTTTCACCTTCAGCATCATTCCTTCCAAAGAAATCCCAGGGCTGATCTCCTTCAGAATGGACTGGTTGGATCTCCTTGCAGTCCAAGGGACTCTCAAGAGTCTTTTCCAACACCACAGCTCAAAAGCATCAATTCTTGGGCACTCAGCCTTCTTCACAGTCCAGCTCTCACATCCATACATGACCACAGGAAAAGACCATAGCCTTGACTAGGCGAACCTTTGTTGGCAAAGTGATGTCTCTGCTTTTGAATATGCTATCTAGGTTGGTCATAACCCTCCTTCCAAGGAGTAAGCGTCTTTTAATTTCATGGCTGCAGTCACCATCTGCAGTGATCCTGGAGCCCAGAAAAACAAAGTCTGACAGTTTCCACTGTTTCCCCATCTATTTCCCATGTAGTGATGGGACTGGATGCCATGATCTTCGTTTTCTGAATGTTGAGCTTTAAGCCAACCTTTTCACTCTCCACTTTCACTTTCATCAAGAGGTTTTTTTAGTTTCTCTTCACTTTCTGCCATAAGGGTGGTGTCATATGCATATCTGAGGTTATTGATATTTCTCCCAGCAATCTTGATTCCAACTTGTGTTTCTTCCAGTCCAGCGTGTACACCTATAACTTATATAATATTATAGAGCAACATACTTTTAAAATTTATACTAGTTTGCATTCCACCAACAGTGTAAGAGGGTTCCCTTTTCTCCACAGCCTCTTCAGCATTTATTGCTTGTAGTCTTTTGAATAACAGCCACTCTGACTGGCATGAAATGGTACCTCATAGTGGTTTTGATTTGCATTTCTCTGATAATGAGTGATGTTGAGCATCTTTTCATGTGTTTGTTAGCCATCTATATGTCTTCTTTGGTGAATTGTCTATTTAGTTCTTTGGCCCATTTTTTGATTGGGTCATTTATATTCCTGGAATTGAGCTGTAGGAGTTGCTTGTATATTTTTGAGATTAGTTCTTAGTCAGTTGCTTCATTTGCTATTATTTTCTCCCATTCTGAAGGCTGTCTTTTCACCTTGCTTATAGTTTCCTTTGTTGTGCAGAAGCTTTAAAGTTTAGTTAGGTCCCATTTGTTTATTTTTGCTTTTATTTTCAGTATTCTGGGAGGTGGGTCATAGAGGATCCTGCCGTGATGTATGTCGGACAGTGTTTTGCCTATGTTCTCCTCTAGGAGTTTTATAGTTTCTGGTCTTACATTTAGATCTTTAATCCATTTTGAGTTTGTTTTTGTGTATGGTGTTAGAAAGTGTTATAGTTTCATCTTTTACAAGTGGTTGATCAGTTTTCCCAGCACCACTTGTTAAAGAGATTGTCTTTAATCCATTGTATATTCTTGCCTCCTTTGTCAAAGACAAGGTGTCCATAGATGCATGGACTTATCTCTGGGCTTTCTATTTTGTTCCATTGATCTATATTTCTGTCTTTGTGCCAGTACCATACTGTCTTGATGACTGTGGCTTTGTGATAGAGCCTGAAGTCAGACAGGTTGATTTCTCCAGTTCCATTTTTCTTTCTCAAGATAGCTTTGGCTATTCGAGGTTTTTTGTATTTCCATACAAATTGTGAAATTATTTGTTCTAGCTCTGTGAAGAATACCGTTGGTAGCTTGATAGGGATTGCATTGTATCTATAAATTGCTTTGGGTAGTATACTCATTTTCACTATATTGATTCTTCCAATCCATGAACATGGTATATTTCTCCATCTATTAGTGTCCTCTTTGATTTCTTTCACCAGTGTTTTATAGTTTTTTATATATAGGTCTTTAGTTTTTTTAGGTAGATATATTCCTAAGTATTTTATTCTTTTCGTTGCAATGGTGAATGGAATTGTTTCCTTAATGTCTCTATTTTCTCATTATTAGTGTATAGTAATGCAAGGGATTTCTGTGTGTTGATTTTATATCCTGCAACTTTACTATATTCATTGATTAGTTCTAGTAATTTTCTGGTGGAGTCTTTAGGGTTTTCTATGTAGAGGATCATGTCATCTGCAAACAGTGAGAGACTCTTTACTTCTTCTTTTCCAATTTGTTGGTGGGAATGCAAACTAGTACAGCCACTATGGAGAACAGTGTGGAGATTCCTTAAAAAACTGGAAATAGAACTGCCTTATGATCCAGCAATCCCACGACTGGGCATACACACTGAGGAAACCAGAACTGAAAGAGACACGTGTACCCCAATGTTCATCACAGCACTGTTTATAATAGCCAGGACATGGAAGCAACCTAGATGTCCATCAGCAGATGAATGGATAAGAAAGCTGTGGTACATATACACAATGGAGTATTACTCAGCTATTAAAAAGAATACATTTGAATCAATTCTAACAAAGTGGATAAAACTGGAGCCTATTATACAGAGTGAAGTAAGCCAGAAAGAAAAACACCAATACAGTATACTAACCCATATATATGGAATTTAGAAAGATGGAAACAATAACCCTGTATACGAGACAGCAAAAGAATCATGATGAATAGAACAGTCTTTTGGACTCTGTGGGAGAGGGAGAGGGTGCGATGATTTGGGAGAATGGCATTGAAACATGTATAATATCATATATGAAATGAGTCACCAGTCCAGGTTCAATACACAATACTGGATGCTTGGGGCTGGTGCACTGGGACGACCCAGAGGGATGGTATGGGGAGGGAGGAGGGAGGAGGGAGGAGGGTTCAGGATGGGGGACACATGTATACCTGTGGCAGATTCATTTTGATATATGGCAAAACCAATACAATATTGTAAAGTTAAAAAATAAAATAAAAATAAATTTAAAAAATAAATATAAACTGCCAAAAAAATAAATAAAATTTAATTATATTAAAAAACTGATCCTGTAAGACAATATCTAATTTATATCTGGGAGCATTAATTGATGAATAAGAATGAGCATTATTATACTACAATATTGCTTTTATGATTTGTATAAAGTAAATGGAACTATGTTTTTTGTGAAACAATTTTGACAATATTAACTCCTGGGAAAATAGAGGTGAATTTTTTCACCAAAGTGCTTTATTTGCTATAAAAGCCTGCTGTGTTACAACTCAACAAAGCAAGATGTTGGTCAAAGAAAATGCTTTTCAAATGAGATATTTTGACCTTGAGATTAACAAGAAACAACTCATAAGTAAGAGGCACAATAGAAACGGCTATGAATCAAGAGTAAAACTTACCACTGATTATTGCTTCATTCAACAAGCATATGTTTTTCACTCATATCAGTCCAAATGGGTTTTGCCAACTGCAACTGACCTTCCCTGGTGATATAGTATCTGGCTTCTCCATCTTGTATTGTTGAGATCTTCCAGCACCTCCTCAGTGCCCTCTACATTCAGGCAGCCAGTGAGCGAAGAACAAACCTGAAGAAAAACATCCAAGGGGATCTACGATTAGGCTCAGTACACATCACGCCCACCACATTCATAGGACCAGAACCAAGAAGGTGGCCTGACCTAACTGCAATAGGGATCAGGAAATCTTGCCTTTGGGTGCCCATGAAAAGGAAATGGAGTTAGTGAGCATTAAGATTTGAATCCTGTCCCCCCAAAAGCTTACGTTAGTGCCCTAACATATAGAATCTCTAGTACCTTAGAATATTATATTTGGAAATAAGGTATTTACAGAGGTAATCAAGTCCAAATGAGGTCATTAGTATGAACCCTAATCCAATCTGACTGGTGTCCTTACAGATAGGGCCAAATTTGAACACAGAGACAGACACAGACACTGGAGAACATCACAGGAAGAGAGGGAGGGAAAAAACAGCTAGCCACAAGCCAAGAAATGCCAGAGGCAACTAGAAGCCAGGAGAGATCTGGAAGAGATCATTCCTTAGTACCTTAAAAGGGAGAATAGCCCTGCTGAAACTTGATTTTAGGCTTTCTGCCTCCAAAACTATGAAACAATACATTTCTATTGCTCTGAATCACCCAGTTTGTGGTTGTTAGTGTAGCCCTAACAAACTAACACAATGAGCATCTTGCTGGTCTCTATCACCCTTCTATCTCTGGTAGATAGAGGCAAGGTTATTCAGAAAAATTCTTCCAAAGAAATCAATCAGCAAAAATTCTGGGTAAAATATTTGTACGTGTTGCTAAATTGCTTCAGACATGTCTGACTCTGTGCAACACCACAGACTCCAGCCTGCCAGGGTCCTCTGCCCGTGGGATTCTCCAGGCAAGAATACTGGAGTGGGTTGCTGTGCACTCCTCCGGGGAATTTTCCCAACCCAGGGATCGTACTCATGTAAACCTACTTAAAAGCATCAAAGAACTGACAAGGTAAAAGAATGCTAGTCCAAGACAGGTTGGTAGCCAAGATGGTAGAAAAGGATGACCATGAAAAAGGATAGCAAAATTATAGCTACTTACATTGATAAGGAAAGCCTGAATACTAGCAGGAAAATATCTTCTACAAGTGAAAACAGAAGAAACCACAAGTAGGCAGGTAGGAGGGACAGAGATGTGGTATAGTCAAGAACCATACCAAGGCATGGTGACCCATAACTGGAAGATAATTACAATTAAGGAGGTTCTCCTAGAGAAGTGAGGGGTCAATGCCCCACACTGAGCTCCCCACCCCCAGCCTGCACCAGGAAGGCCAGCCCCCAGAACGCTTGATTTTGAAGGTGCTTACTTTGGGGAGAGCCAGAAAGTTGTAGGTTGCAGAGTGCACGCAAAATCGTGAGACCCAGGTCGGAAAATGCTCTGGACACAGGTCGGAAGCAGTAGCATGAAAGTTCTCTGGGTCAGACCCACCTGTAGGTCTAAGAGAATCTCCTGGAGATGCCGGAGGCAACTGGAGCTCACCGTGGGGACACAGCGCAGGCAATAACCGTTTTGGAGATCTCCTGATACCACAACATGAGGTGACGGCCAGCGGCCATTTTGGAGCCTCCCTCCTTTGAAGCATTATTAGGCCGGGAATCTGGCCCCGCCTACCAGCCTGCCGGCACAGGAACTGGGATCCTCTGGAGGTATCGCTGACCCAACAGGCCACCTGGGAGCATGGCCTGCACAGGAGGGAGCCTGGGACCCGGCTCTTCCCACCAGTGCAGGGGCACTAAACTCAGGACGCCAGGAGCCATCAGGTAGTTGTCAGGACCTGCCCCCACCCGCAGGATGACCCCAATTCCAGAAACCCGAAGAACTGCTGTGGGAGAACTTGGGACCTTGCTCTGCCCACCAAAGGGCCAGCACCACCTTAGTGACCCCTGGGCCTGGCTCTTCCCACCTGATACTCTCTTCAGGCGTCCGCCTCACTCACTAGTGTATGTCATCAGCCTGAGGATCACCCAGTCCTGACCCCACTCACCAGTAGGTAGCCCACAGCCCCAGGACCATGGCAGCTCTGCAGCCCACAAGGGCTGGGTCCTGGGGTCTCTGGCTGCAGAGTCCTTGGGGTCCTGGGTCCCGTGCCTGTGCACTGACTGGGATATAAAGGGGGGGGTCCTGGGCCCTCTGCTAGACAGGTTCGTATAGGGGGCGCCTATGGGTTCAGGAGTCTTAAAGCAGCTCACCTGCTGGTTGATGGGGGCGGTGTCCCCACCCAGTAGATGCCTGACAGGCGCCCAGTCCTGGAGCCTCCAGGCTGTGCACTGGGATGAGGCTGTGTCTTTGTGCTCAAAGGTAAGAGACCCTCCTGATCTGCAGTCTCCTTTCAAATTACTGTTTCTGACCTATGTCTCACAACAGGTAAGGTTTTGTGTGTGCCCTTTCAGAATGGACTCTATTTCCCCCAGCCTTCTGGGACTCCAGATAGTAGGTGCTGCTGGCCTTCATGGTCATGTTCTGGGGGCTGAACATCTTGATGCAGGAACCCCGGGCTGGGCACCCAATGTGAGAATCAGAGCCCTCATGCCTTTGGGAGAATTTCTGTAATTGTAATTATCTCCCAATCGTGGGTCATGGCCAGGGAAGCCTGGTGGGCTGCCATCTATGGACTCATACAGAGTCGGACACGACTGAAGTAACTTAGCAGCTTACTGGGGTTATGGAACTTAACTGTTCTGTCCCTCCTACCCATCTCCCTGTGATTCCTTCTTTACATACTAATTTTTCATCCATGATTGTTCTGTAAATAGTTGTAAACTTGATGTGACCATGAGAAGAGATGAGCTCTTGGTCTTTCATACAGGTCAAAACAGGATTTTAAGTTCTGCTGAGTACACACAGCGTCACAGGCAAAATTTTGCCTTTAGTACAGAAAAACAAACTCCAGAAGATAGTGAAGGATAGGGAAGCCTGGTGTGCTGCAGTCTACGGAGTCAAAAAGAGTCAGACACGACTTAGCAACTGAACAGCAACAGAAAAACAACTATAGAAAGTCATTCATCCTCAATTTTATTTTCTCATTAAATTAGTCAAGTTTTGAATGTTAACTTTTATCTAGTTTCTCCAAAATGCTTTAGGAAATACAAAGATGCATACAAAAGGTTTCCTGCCTTCAGAGACCTAATCAAACAGTTAGGGAGACTAAAAGTTCTGAAACAGAGAATAATAAAATATAGCATAACAAAAGAGTAAATTAAGTTCAGTTAGTAAGATTTAAGTAGGGATGCCATATTCATAAAGCAAATCTATTTTATTAAGCATATTTTTCTCCTAAGAGATGAATATATCTGAACCCTCAGTCTATATGATGATGGGAAGTGTCCTTCAATCCTTGTTTGTCCTAGATTCTGTAGTTAGTGTTATATTTCTCCACAAGAATATAAATATCACTGAATGATTTCAGGCCTGTTGAATTTTTATTG
This sequence comes from Tragelaphus eurycerus, assembly GCA_935064755.1. Classification (NCBI taxonomy): domain Eukaryota; kingdom Metazoa; phylum Chordata; class Mammalia; order Artiodactyla; family Bovidae; genus Tragelaphus; species Tragelaphus eurycerus. The sequence goes on from CAKXYN010000012.1 coordinate 38,610,417, forward strand.
TCCCCTTCCAGATCAGATTAAAAAGAGAAAAAAAATCAAATATTTTATTGCTGTAAGGGCTCTATTTATTGTAATAAATTATATTCTGCATCTAGTTTTCTGAATTCTATTTTCTAAACTCTTGAATCCTCAAGCCATATTAGAAAGGATGCAGGATTTAAACAAACATGAATAAAAATAAGCTCATTTCAAGTAGAGAATCTGTAGAGTAATGAATTTTAATTTTTTTTATTTGCAAGTGAGAGATGAAAGAATTAAACTCTCCAGTTTTCAAAGGAATGTAAGACCACAGAATAAGAATAAGATGGACCTCCAATATTTGGGCAGGTGTTGAAAAATACGACCCTGGAAAGGAATACTGTTTGAAATCTAATAGGTATCTGTGAGAGTGCTTTCACACACACACTTATTTTCTGTGCATTATTGAAACTGATTCATTATGAATAACCTAAATAGCTAACTACTCTAAAAAAGTTTAAAACTGCTGAATAAGAGAAAGAGAATTCGCTCTCTGATCCCAAAAGCATTCATCTTCTGCTCCACTGCAAACAGCATATTTTGACAAGTCTGTATACTCTGTGAGCTAAAGCATATGAAAGATTTTGAAAATGTAAATAATTAAAGAAACCCAAAATATGTTCTTATTAAATTATTTGAGGGTAAACATTCCAAGAGATCAAATTTCTCTCACAGTACGTGTCTTTATAGAAACAGAAATACATGCAAGCCATATTTGGACTTTGAAGGAACCTCAGATTCTTTAAAAACCACTTGGAAACTTCAAATACAATCAGCCAAGCTAGAATCCAGGCACATCTCTAAAAGAGCCACAATTGTCAGATTCTCTCAGATAGTTATCAGAAATCAAAGCAGACAAAAAGAAAAGTTCAAAAGATGAATAAAATTAAGATCCAGCTGTTGAGCTAATCTCTATCAAGTAGCAAAAATATTAAAATGTAAAATCAAACCTGAATATGAACAATGCAATCATTAGGATATTCTAATTTACTGTGAATAAAAATCTTGCCCATCACTGATGTATCAGGAGTCTAAGGGTATGATTTAAGGATACTAGAAATTGGTGAGAGAGAGAGGTGGGGACAGAAGGGGAGGGGAAAGGATGGAAAGCTGATGATTTTATAATGAATTGATTACATAAGCCAGAGGATATGAATTTCTTTAATGTAAAACTGAAGTAGAGCAGAAAGGGATTAGCAGGCCAAACCAAAATCCACTAAAAAGACATTTACAATTGTGTTTTAAAATCTGTTACAAGCTAAAAAAAAAAAAAAAAACCACATCTATTTCTTAGGCACTAAAACATAGAAAGATCCATCTGAAATAACTGAAAAAAGACAGAAAACTGAAAATAGTAGTAATATCAAAAATTATCCCACTAACTCCCGGTCTAGGTATGGAAAATTATACTGCTTCTTCATTTTACAAAGAAAAGTTCAAGAATCAAGGTTCAAACCTCAATAATTTAAGCAAATTATATAAGGAACTGAAACATTTGTGTAAAATAAGGTAGAGTCTAAAGAACAGTGAACGATTTGCATCATTTCATTTGCTTAGAAATATTAAAATGTATTTTGGCAGGCTCTTTTGTTTCTTAATTTAGTTTTAAAGTTCCTATAGATAACTTTGAAACTATCCTATCAATTGAAATTTAAGAGTTTACTATTGGTATTTAAATCATTTTACTACAAAATGTGGTGTGGGGAAGACTTGAGAGTCCCTTGGACTGCAAGGAGATCAAACCAGTCAATCCTAAAGGGAATCAACCCTGACTATTCATTGAAAGGACTGATGCTGAAGCTGAAACTCCAATATTCTGGCCACCTGATGCAAAGAGATGATTAGAAAAGACCCTGAGCTGGTAAAAACCGAAAGCAGGAGGAGAAGGGGACAACAGAGGATGAGATGGTTGGATGGCATCACCGACTCGATGGACATGGGTTTGAGCAAGCTCCGGGAGTTGGTGATGAACAGGGAAGACTGACGTGCTGCAGTCCATGGGGTTGCAAAGAGTCGGACACGACTGAGTGACTGAACTGAACTGAACTGACTACAATATGTGAAACAGGACATAGTTCCAATAGTTTAAAATTTAAGACTGGAAAAGCTTACCAGAGATCTTGATAACTAAAATGTTATACTTTATTAACTAAAGAGAATATTGCTAATTATAAAATGTTTATTTGGTAGCTAAGACAAGTCTAGAAAACCATACCTTTTAACTTCCCAAATTTTAACATTCTAATAAGGAAGACAGAATTGTACATGAAGCATGAATCAACAGCCTTAACTGGCCCTCTGTCTTGGTCTGCCAAGTTATTTTTCTAGTCAGCTAATTATTCACAACCATTTCTAATTTCTTCTATTCTAATTAAATCTCCAAGTGTCCCCATAATCTATCCTAAGTCTCCCATTTAATTTTCAGCAAGTTATCATCCCTCCTACATAGCAAAGGAAGTACAAACCATGAGATAGGGTCTGCAGCTCCCCCCAGGGAATCTATAAACCTGCATCTCTGTGGGCCTACTGATAAAAATAAGGAAGATGCCTCTCCTCTTATCAAGACCAATACCTAACCTGTGTGCTAGAGTCGGTTCTCCGATACTTTACTTTTTGTATTCTCCAATTGCCCCATTTTTCCATCAGTAAAAACAGTCTCAAATCTCTCTCATCTTTACAGCCTTCCCACAATTTCCATTTGGCTACTATCCTGTTTCCCTGCAGAGCAAAATTTCCTAGGAATGTGAGTTTATGTTCACAACTTCCCTTTCCTCACTTCTTTCCTACTTTTCGGTAGTCTAAGTTCTATTCCCCAATATTTCTTCTTATCAGACATTCACTACAGCAATCAGTGTATGCCATATTGCTAAACACAAAAGCGACTTTTCCATTTTCATTGTATTTGAGTCTTCAGCAGTAAAGGCCAAAACAGTTCACCGTTCTCTTTGAAAAACTTTTCCTTTAACTTTTGCAATACTGCATGCTCCTGGTTTTCCTCCCACCTCCCTTTACTCTGCCTTTAAGACTCTCCATAAACGAGTCATTCTTTTTTGCCCAGGCTTTCAGTGCTGGAGTTAAGACAAGGTCTTAGTCCTCTTCTTCAAGTCCACAAAAGGGATTGTCTTTTATGGGCTTCCCTAGTTCAGCTGGTAAAAAATCTGCCTTCAATGCAGGTAGACCCCGATTCAATCCCTGGGTGGGAAAGATCGCTGGAGAAGGGATAGGTTACCCACTCCAGAATTCATGGGCTTCCCTGGTGGCTCAGTTGGTAGAGAATCATCCTGCAGTGCGGGAGACATGGGTTCGATTCCTGGGTTGGGAAGATCCGCTGGAGAAGGGAACAGCTACCCACTCCAGTATTCTGGCCTGGAGAATTCCATGGACAGAGGAGACTGGCAGGCTACAGTTCATGGGGTCTTTGGACATGACTGAGCGAGTTTCACTTTGTCTTTTATAATAGCACATTTCAAATAATAAATAGGATAACAGAATTAATTTTTTTACAAATTAAAATATTGAGGCTCAGAGAAGTATAGTGATTTATCCAAGCATTCAGGAAAACATGTTTTCCCTAATCCAGATGCTTTCTTGTAGGGAGACCTCTTATAGAGTAACACTCTTGTCCTCTCTTACTACAGCCTTACATGCTCCTCTCCATAGCAAGAAGGGAGTTGATATCATGGTAAATTTGGTAGAAAGAACTGCACATTCTCAAATCCCATTTAATTCTTCACCCTCTTTGGTATCTGCCTGCTAACTAAAATCAAACATTCACGGACTCTTCTATACCATAAATTTAAAGAGACAAGCCCTCATGAGGAATGCCTCTCATTGCCCAACTAACCGATGACTAGGTAACTGTTATAAGGGATGAAATTTGAGAAAGCCCTCTGAACTAACAAATTTATTAAATTCCCCAACAGTTTTAAAGGAGAAAACTATTGCTTCATTCTCTCTAAATATGATGTTTCTATTTCAATTGGTTTTAATTGGGAAATTTTTATTTTAGTTTTTTGTGTACTTTGAGAAAAAAAAAGAACATGGATGGAGAAAAGAATTTTTATGTACTAATTTTCAGTATTAAGCATTGTGTACTTAATATCACACAAATGTATAGATAGGAATATTCTTTTTGAGGCATCCAGACTGATGGAATGAAAAAATAATGTAAATCTGTAAAGCTGATGAAAAAAATCTTAATCTCTTAAATTATTAAAATATCAAATAGGTAGATATCTGAGCATCAACAAATAAAGACAGTAATGAGTTTAACTCATTGAATAAAATAAAAATCATGAATCCATGTTGACAATAAATTTATAGGTAGATAAATAGATAAAGGAGAAGTAAAAGTTTTTCTTCCATAAAATGTTAACTAATAAATATAGAAGGAATAATTATATTTAAAAATCACCATTTTGAAACCATCAGAGTAAATATTTGTTGAGGCAAAAATCAGCAATGAATGCTAAACTCAATGGAGGAGAGAAACTAATTCTATGAAGAAGATATTTACATAGTCTCAAAACATCTCTCCATAAATCACTTAATTACAAAATGAAAAATCTTAACTATACAGTGGATAAAATAGAAACACTTTGGCCACGTGGTTGGAACTAGCACCTCTTGTAAGGAGCAAACATTCATTCATGTGCTTTAGGATACAGTATCCTGAGCAGGACATGTCATAACTTCCGTGACATTCCAGCCAAATATCTGTAACCTAAATCTAATAATGAGTACACATAAGACAAATTCAAACAGAAAAATGCCACAACATAATTGGCCTATATTCTTATGAAAGACCTTCCCAAAAAAGGCTGAGAACCTATTTATTTATTAGCTAAATAAAGCTAAAGAGACATGACAGCTAAAGACAAAAGGTGGATTCGAGACTGGGAAATACTGCTGTCCAAGATGTTTGGGGATAATTTATGAAATTGGAATATGGACTGTAGATTAAATTAATGTGTTAATGTTAAATTTTCTGATTTTGGTGTCTATATTATGGTCATATAAGAAAATATTCCTAAAGAAATGAACTTTAAAGTTTTAAAAGACAAAGTAGCATAATAAAATGTAATTACAGCTTATTTAGAATATTTTTATCAGAAAACTATATACATGGATAATATATGGATATATATATACATGAGAGATAACAAAGCAGATATGGCAAAATATTAAAAGTTGGCGGATTTGAATTGGAAGCTTCTAAGAGTTCTTTGTCGGGGAAGGCAATGGCACCCCACCCCAGTACTTTTGCCTGGAAAATCCCATGGACGGAGGAGCCTGGTAGGCTCCAGTCCATGGGGTCGCTAAGAGTCGGACACGACTGAGCGACTTCACTTTCACTTTTCACTTTCATGCATTGGAGAAGGAAATGGCAACCCACTCCAGTGTTCTTGCCTGGAGAATCCCAGGAACAGGGGAGCCTGGTGAGCTTCCGTCTATGGGGTCGCACAGAGTCAGACACGACTGAAGCGACTTAGCAGCAGCAGCAGCAAGAGTTCTTTGTACTATGTTTGCAACATTTGTATAGATCTGAGATTATTTCAAAAAAGTTTTAAAATACTGAATAGCTAATTTAGAGTCAAAAAGTTTTTCATTAAATAATACTTTTATATTTCCTTGATAAAGTTAATTTCAATTTTCAAAATACATTCACAAACATTATACAACTTACTCTTACAATCATTTCACAAATGGACTATGCAAGACAGTTGCTTCTGTAGTGTAGATAAAGCAGTGATAATCAGAGAGCTTAGTGCACTTGCCTTGGTCCTCACAGCTGTAAGTGACAAAGTCAAGGGTAAAACACATATATCTTCATTGTCTCATTGGCCAGTGTTCTCTCTACCATATTATTCCTTAACATCTGACAAAATAAATTTTTCCAAATCACCTCAAATGTGTAAGTACATTAAAATTGGGGGTTAAGAAAATACAAAAAATGTATTGAGTCAATCCAAACATTTGTTTACTTCAGAAAGTTTCAAAGACCAATATATTCACAAACCTAGGCCAAGCCTGTGTTTAACAAAGATAAGTGAAATATGACCCAGAAAAGGGGCCTATGCCCACTATACAATATTCACAATTGTATTAATTTCCAGTCGTTATCAGAATTGTGATTTTATTCACGTTGGACTCAGATAGGCAAATAAATGGATTGCCTTAATTTCTAGAGCTAACATAATCTTTCTGACCCCTCTCAGTAACAAGGAACCTTGTCTCTGTTGATTAACAAAATCTCAGTCTCCTTTAGCTCAAGTACTTTGACTATTTGAAGTTTAGCGCTGTATTTGGCCTCATTTAAATGGATCTTTGAATGGCTTAGTGTTTTAGGGAAATGATCAAGTCTTTGAGAGTTTGGGCACCTCGTCCTTCTCTGTCCAGAAGACACCTGGCTGGGGGAGGGTACGTGTACCATCCTCACAAAAGTCTGGGGTAGGCGTCAGTGCAAAAGAAAGAGACCTGGGACTCCTGCCTGGTCTCCTCTGGGGTGAGGCTCCTCTGGTCTGCTCCCTGCATGGGTGACTGTAATTTGGTTTTTGGGAGTTCCCTTTTGGAACTGCTGCTTTCCCTAGTCTTTTTAGAGAAAGAAATTCACTCTACCCAGTCTTCTTAGGACCTTCTATATCTGTCTTGATGTTCCTACAAGCTCCTACCCAACCCTGAGAATGGATCTTGAAGGTGAGAAGCTTGGGATTGGGAGAGGAACATGGCAAAGAACTCTGCCACCTGATCTTGCTAAACCTATACCCTTCCTCCCCCTCAGTCCACTAAATCAGTGGACTCATTTCCCTACCCTTTTTTGCCAGAATTTCCCTCTCACATCCCTTCTCAGATTACAGGTTCATTATCCAACCCCAGGACTCAACGCAGAGGGAAAAACCCAATAATGTAATGAAACAGAGGCGTAAAAAACTCTAGTGCACCCACTGTGTTAGTCACTCAGTCATATCCATCTGTTTGCAACTCCATGGATTACAGCCTAACGGGCTCCTCTGTCCATGGAATTCTCCAGGCAAGAATACTGGAGTGGGTTGTCATTCCCTTCTCCAGGGGATCTTCCCAACCCAGGGACTGAACCCAGGTCTCCTGCATTGCAAGCAGATTCTTTACCATCTGAGCCACCAGGGAAACCCTAGTGTACCCATTACAGATATGTAAGCATTTAAGTATGTCTCTGAGCTAGGTAGGAGTCCAGGACTCCAGAGCACAGGAGATAGACTATGTTCTGCCAGTGCTATTCTCAAAAGACAACCCCTCTATCCTGTTGGTATTTGAAGGAAAAGGTATTTGTATTTGTAGTTTTCTTAAGAGTATTTGGTATTTTCACCACCAGGCTCCTCTTGGTAGTCAAAGCTTTTAAGTTCAGTCAAAGTTCAATGAAATTAAACTGAGCAACAAAACAAAAGGAGAGGCAGATCACTCCACTCCCACCATCGCACCACTCTGGCACATAGAACATGATCATGAGTGATAAACATGTGCATGGGAGACATCCTTCCTGTCACCATCCAGGATATTAAGTAATTAAACAGTATCAAATTTCTTTTCTCCCAAAAGTTGACTGTGCTGTAATCTGAAACTTCCATATGTTCATTTACACAAAGAAGTTTCATTTGGTAGTTTCTATCATATATTTTAGACATGAACTATATACCATCTTCACTAATTCCGTAATTCATAATTAGAAACTAAAAGTTGTTTGACTATTTGCAGATATCCTTACAAACTTGGACTGAGTTAGAGGAAGGCTTGATATGCCTAAAGCAACAGCATACTGTTTTCTTTTCATGCCCTTAAATTCCATCTCTTCTAAAGTTCTCTTCCCTGCACATAAACAAATTTGAGGCTAAAGAGTAACTATTATTTCACAGGTAATTTGGTAAGGCTTTTCAGAGTCAAAAAAGAAAGCAAAATATTAGTTGAACTTAGTATCATAAAGTCAAATCAGACAAATATAACCAAGATCACATAAACTATTGGAAACTTTGTTTGAAGCAAAGAAAGGTATTGCATGAGTGAAAGACAGTGAGAAAGAGGAAAGAAAATTTCAGATAGTAAAGAGTTTATATCCTAACATACAGAGGAGACTGCTCGGCTATAGTCCATAGGGTTGTTAAAGATTCAGAAGCATCTTGGCAACTAAAAAACAACAACAAACAAATCTTTGACTTACTGGACATAATATTGAGTCTTTATTAAACTAAGTATCTGCAATGCACAAGTTGAAAGAGAGCCTTCACCTTTGTATAGTAAAATATGTTTCTAAGAAGTTCTGGTCTGTTGGAAGGAGGAAAGCCATGCTATGCTCATTCTTAACTATACAAGGCAGTTGCATTTTGCACTATGAATAGTTTCTGAAAGGTGATTTAGCTACGTAATCAATTCATCAACATCCCTAGGCTATTATTTTGTTTGTTTGTTTTTTGTTTTTTTGGTTTTTTTTTTTTTTTGCTTTGGGGGCAGGCTTTTAAAGTGTTTCAAGTATTTATTTTCATATATCCTAGAAAAAATTAAGAGAGCCACTGAATGCAAATTAATTATCTTAGTTAACTTAGGCTTCCATAACAAAATACCATAGACTGAGTGGCTTAAGCAACTGAAATTTGCTTTCTCACAGCTCATGAGCCTGGAAAGTCCAAGATCGAGGTCCAGCAGGATTCAGTTTCTGATAAGAGCTCTCTTCCTAGTTTACAGATGGCTGCCTTATTGTGTTCTCACATGCAGGAGACACACACAGAGATCTTCCTCTTCTTATAAAGCCACAGTCTGATCAAACTAGGTCCCCATCCTTTTTATTAACTCATTTAACTTTAATTATCTGCAAAAGACTCTATCTCTAGATAAGTCACATGAGGGGTCAGGACTTCCAATGTATAAATTTCAGAAAGACACAATTTAAACATGTCAACCAATTGTTTCTTAGAAATGATCTTTAGAATTATACAATACTATTTTCTACTAATACTTCTTTATCCAAGTAAAAAATAAATGAATAAAACTCTCAACTGAAACTGATGAAGGCTGAAAATGTGCAGTTTTACCACTGAGCCCAAGGCTAAGAAGAAAATGTTAGTAATTTTCTAACCCTGAAGGATTTAGAAAATCTTGAGAACAAATATTTGAGACCATGGCCATTAGTTAACAGATTGATGTTAAAATAATTTTGAGGTCTTCACATCTGAAAGTTGAATGTTGAAATATGTGATTATTTTTCCTCTCCTGTTTTTAATCCAAGGCTAAAATCTCTGTCTTAACAAAAAACCTACCAAGTTTATCTTGACATTTTATTTTAACAACAAGAGTCAGTTTTCCTCACCATGAAGTCAATTAGGCTTATGGGAGTGCCAGGAATCATCAAAGCCACAGAGTCAGCAGTGAACTGGCAAAAAGCATGTTATGAAATTCTTTCGTGAAATCCACTAATAAGACCAATAAAACTGAATTCATGTTCCTTTGTCCTTAATTTTACTTTGAATTTTACGTTATCCTTTGATGTTTACATTGGGGATTGAAAATTATCAGATTCGACTTTCAGGACTGATAGCTGCTTTATAAAATACCTGAAACAAAGAACAGATATTTTCCTGTTGCACTTTGGTATCTGTTTGCTGAGAGCAACAGAGGTCACAAAGTAATGTTCCTGGTCTTTCTACTCTCTGCATGCCAAGCACTGAACAAATTCATATAACAAACTGAAGTTCCCCATGAAGAAGTTATTTCTACAGTGTATTTGAAGATGCAGGTGAAACAATTAAAAGGACTCCATAAAATATATTTTATCAGTTAAGAACATCTTTCTATTAAAAATCTGACTACATAAAAGTGAAATTTTAAGCAATATTTATGAAAGTATAATTTATTTTTAATTACTGTTATTAGGTAGAGACAAGTATGAAATGTTTTAATCAAATCCCACAGTTACCATCCAAATGACAGTCTCTTTGTTTGTTGTAACTAATTTTTAAAAATCAGTACCTGAAGAAAAATAAGAATATCAGATTTAGTTTTTCTCCTGTAACTACACATCTTCTGAGGGTGTGTAAAGAGACATTACCACCATCAAACAGGGAGAGGGAAGAAAAAAGGCTTAGATAATTGGCCCTGTCTAATTGATGTGGTTGTCTCAGCCATCTGATAGAACAGGACAAATAAGAATAGGACAAACAAGGAAGACAAGGAAGAAATCAAAAAGTCAAAATTATCTTCATGGGAAAAATCCAGTGTTAATGTATTGTTTCACCAGTTTGTTGTACATTACAGTCATCTCATGGTCCTGTCTTTTCCTTACAGGTCCTGTCAAGCCCCTTAAGTATGTCATGGATTTACAGCAATTTGAAAAATTAAATTATGGTTGTATCTGGCTCACCAACAAACAAAGAAAAGGGCAATGTAAAAACTATATGGAAATATGTGATCTGTTAAATTATAAATTCACATTTAAAGAATTAGAACCATAAAAAATGTGTATTGTGCAAAAATAGGAGTTCAAACTATAATTATAAGCAGTTTAATTCTATAAATCAATTGAAAGCAAATTAAAGAGGAATTTGATAATATGGCAAATATATTTAGCACAGATTTTTCAAATTTGAAGGGAATTTCTATTTCTCTGTAATAGAATAGCAAAAAATAAGAAAACTATACAGATCAGGGATTGGAAAACTTCTTTTGTGAAAGTTCAGATAGCAAATATTTTAGTCTTTGCAAGTCACGTATAGTCTCAGTCACCTCCTTCTTTTCAGCCTCTTTTATCTCTTCCTATCCTTATTTTCCTGCAACTTGTTTTTGGGGTTTTTTTGGCAACCTTTTAACAATTTAAAAATCATTCTTACCTCACTGGTCATACAAAAACAAGCTGCAGATTGGATGTGGCTCATGGTTGTCTTTGCCACTTTTGATGCAGATAAACAAAACAAGGCTAGTATCTTTATGGTTTTTTAATATACTGTAATCTCACTTTGCATTTTCTATTCTCATGCCTTTGAACTTGCCATTGTTCTCACCTGGATTGCCCATCCCTCTTTCTTGCTAATTCAAGTCACATACACTTCAAGTTAAAATTTACATTCTATTTCCTCCAAGAAACTTAGGTAAGTACTGATCAACATAAAGTAAAACTAATATTTTTGTTATGAATATAACCATAGAAATATAGGAAATACCACATAATTCATTATCAGTTCAATTCAGTTCAGTCACTCAGTTGTGTCTGACTCTTTGCGACTCCATGAACTGCAGCACGCCAGGCCTCCCTGTCCGTCACCAACTCCCGGAGTCCACCCAAACCCATGTCAGTGATGCCATCCAACCATCTCATCCTCTGTTGTCCCCTTCTCCTCCTGCCTTCAATGTTTCCCAGTATCAGGGTCTTTTCAAATGAGTCAGCTCTTTGCATCAGGTGGCCAAAGTATTGGAGTTTCAGCTTCAGAATCAGTCCTTCCAAAGAACACCCAGGACTGATCTCCTTTAGGATGGACTGGTTGGATCCCCTTAGTCCAAGAGACTCTAAAGAGTCTTCTCCAACACCACAGTTCAAAAGCATCAATTCTTCAACACTCAGCTTTCTTATAGTCCAACTCTCACATCCATACATGACCACTAGAAAAACCATAGCCTTGACTAGATGGACCATTGTTGGCAAAGTAATGTCTTTGCTTTTTAATATGCTGTCTAGGTTGGTCATAACTTTCCTTCCAAGGAGTAAGCATCTTTTAATTTCATGGCTGCAGTCACCATCTGTAGTGATTTTGGAGCCCAGAAAAATAAAGTCAGCCACTGTTTCCACTGTTTCCCCATCTATTTTCCATGAAATGATGGGACCGGATGCCAGTTAACAATTTCATGTACCAATATCTGGCTTTCTTATGTACAACTCCATAATTTTATTCAGAGAAGGCAATGGCACCCCACTCCAGTACTCTTGCCTGGAAAATCCCATGGACAGAGGAGCCTGGTAGACTGCAGTCCACTGGGTCGCTAGGAGTCGGACACGACTGTATAACTTTGAAGTAGACAACCTGAGCAACTTCACTTTCACATTTCACTTTCATGCATTGGAGAAGGAAATGGCAAGCCACTCCAATATTCTTGCCTGGAGAATCCCAGGGACGGGGGAGCCTGGTGGGCTGCCGTTTCTGGGTCGCACAGAGTCGGACACAACTGAAGTGACTTAGCAGCAGCAGTATAATTTTATTAACCATATTTTAATATTGCAGTTATTTTAAAGATATGCTTAGTATTCTTTAAGTCTCAAACTTACTGTACTATCAATATATTTTATTGTTTTTAAGATTAGTTAAGTTAATGCATCTCTTCCACTAACTGGCTGCTTTAAAACAACTATAGAGATTCAGGGAAGTTCTGAATCTCCTTAGGAGTCAGAAAACCACAAAAGAATGCTGCTATCATCCTAACAATAAAAAAATCAAATTATCCACAAAATCATTTCTGTGGGAGAGCTGAGTTTGCAAGGCAGGCAAATACTCTGAATTCCAACAAGTGACAAGCCCTCTGAGGAGAAACAGTACACACTAATTTTCACCTTAGAGGATGAGATATCACCTTAGAAGTGAGTTGGAATAAATCACACTAAACTTTAACAAACTCTTAAAGGCTGAGAATGGACCAGCATATAAATTTGGAAAAACTGACATCCCTGAAAACAAGAATATTTTACACTCACACGCAAACATTTTCCAATGAGCCAATTTAGTGAAAATTGAAGATCAAGAAAGAAAACTGGAGAGAGCTTCCCTCAGTAACCTCAGTATGCAGGGCTACCCTTGGGGAACAGATACAAAACTGTATTTTCTCAGGTCCTTCTCTTATAAAATGTAAAAGCATTAAGTTGCTGGAATAGAGGCAGCAAGTGCTACTGCCTTTAGGATCCAGGCAAAAATCCTGTTTGGGGGGAGCAGGGGAGCAGGGAGAGGCATAACACATTTGCTTCTGGGGGGTGGTTAAGAAGTCCTCCTATCTATAGAACATTGACATGTCCACTGTTTCTGGGGAGTGAGCAAAGAAGGAGGAAGATCTTCCCGCTCATGAAAGAAGAGCAGGTAAACGTCTTGGACTCAACATCCTACACTCATACCAAGTAGAGGTCTGCTACCAGTGGGGAATAAGCAGAAAACACTCTCCTATTCAAGCAGTTTGAAATATACAAGGCAGCATTTGGTTAGCAGGAGTTAGAAAACCCGGTCTATGAAAACTGCACCTCCAAGGCCCACAAGCAGAGATCCTACTTAAAACTGAGGCTCACAAACATACTTAGTTGCTCAGTCATGTCCTCCTCTTTGCGATTCCATGGATTGTAGTCTGCCAGGTTCCTCTATTGGTGAAATTCTACAGGCAAGAATACTGGAATGGGTAGCCATTCCCTTCTGCAAGGGATCTTCTCAACCTGGGGATCGAACCTCCTGGGGATCGATCCCCTCCTGGGGATCGAATCTCCTGTATTGCAGGCAGATTCATTACCATCCAAGCCACCAGAAAAGCAGACCAGGATAATAGAGCACCCTCGTCTCCTAACATGAGCAGCAATCAATAACAATCTGGGGAAGGGTAAAAAAAATGGAGAGAGAGAGCTCTGTAGTATTGGCATGGAGGACTGCTGAAAAGTGAATGTGGAAAAAAATACTGAGAAAAACCCTTCAGCACTGCAGACAACACTGCTAGCACTGTTCAGTTCAGTCACTCAGTTGTGTTTGACTCTTTGCAACCCCATGGACTGCAGCATGCCAGGCTTCCATGTCCTTCCCCAACTCCCGGAGCTTGCTCAAACTCATGTCCATCAAGTTGGTGATGCCATTCAACCTCCTTATCCTCTGTCATCCCCTTCTCCTTCTGCAGTCAATCTTTCCCAGCACCATGATCTTTTCCAATGAAACAGTTCTTCGCATCAGGTGGCCAAAGTATTGGAGTTTCAACACCAGCATCAGTCCTTCCAATGAATATTCAGAACTGATTCCTTTAGGATTGACTGGTTTCATCTCCGTGCAGTCCAAGGGACTCTCAAGAGTCTTCACCAACACCAAAATTCAAATCATCAATTCTTCAGTGCTCAGTTTTCTTAAACCATAGCTTTGACTAGACGGACCTTTGTCACCAAAATAATGTCTCTGCTTTTTCATATGCTGTCTAGGTTGGTCATAGCTTTTCTTCCAAGGAGCTAGTGTCTTTTAATTCCATAGCTGAAGTCACTATCTGCAGTGATTTTGGAGCCCAAGAAAATAAAGTCTCTCACTGTTTCCATTGTTTCCTTATCTTTTTTGCCATGAAGTGATGGGACCAGATGCCATGATCTTCATTTTTTGAATGTTGAGTTTTAAGCTAACTTTTTCCCTCTCCTCTTTCACTTTCATCAAAAGGCTCTTTAGTTCCTCTTTACATTCTGCCATAAAGGTGGCGTCATCTTCATATCTGAGGTTATTGATATTTCTCCCCAAAATCTTGATTCCAGCTTGTACTTCATCCAGCCTGGCATTTTGCATGATGTACTCTGCATATAAGTTAAATAAGCAGGGTGACAATATACAGCCTTGACATATCACCTTTCCTAATTTGGAACCAGCCTGTTGTTCCATGTCCAGTTCTAACTGTTGCTTCTTGACCTGCACACAGATTTCTCAGTAGGCAAGTAAGATGGTCTGGTATTCCCATCTCTTAAAAAATTTTCCAGTTTGTTGTGATCCACACAGTCCAAGGCTTTAGTATAGTCAATAAACAGAAGTAGATTTTCTCTGGAACTCTCTTGCTTTTTATATGATCCAACAGATATTTGCAGTTTGATCTCTGATTCCTCTGCCTTTTCTAAATCCAGCTTGAACATCTGGAAGTTTATGGATCACGTACTGTTGAAGTCCGGCTTGGAGAATTTTGAGCATTACTTCGCTAGCGTGTGAAATATGTAAATTGTGCTGTAGTTTGAACATTCTTTGGCATTGCTTTTCTTTGGGATTAAAATGAAAACTGGCCTTTTCTAGTCCTGTGGCCACTGCTGAGTTTTCCATATTTGCTGGCATATTGAGTACAGCACTTTCACAGCAGCATCTTTTAGGATGTGAAATAGCTCAACTGAAATTCCATCACCTCCATTAGCTTTGCTCGTAGTGATGCTTCCTAAGGCCCACTTGACTTCACATTCCAGGGTGTCTGGCTCTATGTGAGTGATCAAACCATCATGGTTATCCAGATCATGAAGATCTTTTTTGTATAGATCTTCTGTGTATTCTTGCTACCTCTTCTTAATATCTTCTGCTTCTGTTAGGTCCATACCCACTGCTATAGAAATTTAAAGCCTATAATGTGTTTATATACAGTATTTGTCTTTCTCTTTCTGACTTACTTAACTCTATTTAATAGGCTCCAGGTTCATACACCCCATTAGAACTAACTCAAATGTGTTCCTTTTTATAGCTAAGTAATATTCCATTATGTATATGTATTATATTTCCCTTATCTATCATCTGCTGATAGACATCCAGGTTGCTTCCATGTCCTAGCTGTTGTAAATAGTGCTTCAATGAACATCAGGGTACATGTGTCTCTTTCAGTTCTGGTTTCCTCAGTGTGTATGCCTAGCAGTGGGATTACTGGGTCATATGGCAGTTCTATTCCCAGTTTTTTAAGGAATCTCTACACTGTTCTCCATAGTGACTGTACCAGTTTGTTTTCCCACCAAAAGTGTAAGAAGATTCCCTTTTCTCCCCACCTTCTCCATATGAAATTTAGAAAGACAGTCCTGATGATCCTACATGCAGGGCAGAAAAGGAGACACAGATGTAAATAACAGACTTTCGGACTCAGTGGGAGAAGGAGGCAGGGGTTGACTTGAGAGAATAGCATTGAAACATATATATCACCATATATAAAATAGATGACCAGTGCAAATTCGATGCAGGAGGCAGGGAACACAAAGCTGGTGCTCTGGGACAATCCAGAGTGATAGGGTCAGGAGGGAGGTAGCAGGGGTTTCAGAATGGGAGGGGGAAACATGTATACCTGTGGCCAATTCATATGGCAAAAGCCATCACAATATTGTAAATAACTATCCTCCAATTAATATAAATAAGTTAATTTTTTAAATAAATAAAATAACTTAAAAAATATAAAGCCTGTAATGCAATAAAGGTTTAAGACTTCCCAGGTGGTGCTAGTGGTAAAGAACCTGCCTGCCAAGGCAGGTGATGTAAGAGACATGAGTTCAATCCCTGGGTCAGGAAGATCCCTGGCGGAGGGCATGGCAACCCATGCCAGTATTCTTGCCTAGAGAACCCCATGGACAGAAGAGGCTGGCAGGATACTGCCCATAGGGTTGCACAGAGTCGGACATGACTGAAGTGACTTACCACATACACAGCAACAATTAAATCCAAACCCAGCTCAAGTACTGGGAAGATATGTAGAAGTCTCCATATTTACAAGCTCCCAGAAGAGATGGGCTGATTTCTGAGAGGAAATAATTTTCACTTCGGTCTCAACTGTTCTTCTATACATCATATTCCAGCACTTAGGAAAAATTAACTATATAAATAAAAGATAAGAATTTTAAGCAGTGTTATTAAAGTGTAAAACAAAAGTCAGAAATTTCATAAATTTTAAAACACTATCAGAGGTGAAAAATTACCTTGACATGTTTATCAACATACAGAACGTAGCTATGGGGAAGAAAATAAATAAACTTGAAGATAAGTCGGAAGTTATCTAAGCTAAAATGGAAAGAAAAGAGAAAGCAGATAGAATAGCCAAGAGGTGGAGGACAATATTAAGTGCACTAATATACATAAAATTTGTATCCCCAAAGAAACTTAAAACTGTATAGAACTAAAGAGCCTTTTGATGGTGAAAAAGGAGAGTGAAAACGTTGGCTTAAAACTCAACATTCCAAAAAAAAAAAAAAAATCATGGCATTGGGTCCTGTCACTTCATGGCAAATAGATGGGGAAAAAATGGAAACAGTGACAGATTTTACTTTCCTGGGCTCCAGAATCACCTTGGAGTGTGATTGCAGCCATGAAATTAAGACACTTGCTTTTTGGAAGAAAAGCTATGGCAGACCTAGACAGTATATTAAAAAGCTGAGGCGTTACTTTGCTGACAAAGGTCCATCTAGTCAAAGCTGTGGTTTTGCCAGTAGTCATGTACAGATGTGAGAGTTGGATCATAAAGAAGGCTAAGCACCAAGGAATTGATACTTTCAAACTGTGGTGCTATAGAAGTCTCTTGAAAGTCCCTTGGACAGCAAAGAGATCAAACCAGTCAGTCCTAAAGGAAATCAACTCTGAATATTCATTGGAAGGACTGATGCTGAAGCTGAAGCTCCAGTACTTTGGCCACGTGATGCAAAAAGCCAACTCATTGGAAAAGACCTTGATGCTGGGAAAGACTGAGGGAAGGAGGAAAAAGGGGCAACAGAAGATGAGATGATTGGATGGTATCATCTACTCTGTGTGTTTGAGTTTGAGTAATCTCTGGGAGATGGTGAAGGACAGGGAAGCCTGGCGTATTACAGTCCACGGGGTCACAAAGAGTTGGACATGACTTAGCAACTGAACAACAACAATAGAGGTAATATTTGAAGACAACCAACATTACAAAGAGGAATAAAGACAAAAATTTATAGCAGACTTCTCATCAGAAACTATACAAACCAAAAGATAATGGAATGACATTTTTAAAATATCAATAGAGAAAATGGCTTCTAGAATTGTATACTCAGCAAAAAGAAACAAAATCTTTTAAAAATTTAGATAAAATTTAAAATATTTCTCTGACCAACAAAATAGGATGAATTCATTGCCAACAACCCTACCCTACAAGAACTGTTAATGGAATGTCTTAATTCATCAGGAGCATGAAGCCAGATGGAAATTTAAATTCATACAAAAAAAGGCAAAGTGCTAGAAATAATAAAGATAAGATGAAAGTAAATACAAAGACTTTTCTCCTCATGCTTAATCACTTTAAAAATATAAAAGACTGTCCAAATGCAAAAGTAGTTACAATATATTTTGGGATTTTTGTAATACAGAGAAGTAAAATGTATGACCATGATGGCATAAAAGATGAAATGAAGGAAATGGAATAAACTATATTTGAAGGTAAGTTATAGCTAATTAAGAAGTAATGGCAAATTCTAGACCAACCACTGGATTCTTTACCAACTGAGCTATGAGGGAAGCCCACTTAAAAAAAGAGGTAGGGCACATAAGTCAATAAAGTGGATAAAGTAAAATCATAAAAAAATTATCAAATCAGTCCAAAAAAGAGCAGTGAAAGAAGAACAAAAGAGACAAATGGATGGGACAATGGAAAATAAAAAACAAGATGGTAATTATATACCAGTTCTATCACTAAAGTAGTAATTACATAAATACAAGTATTCTAAACAATTAAAAGGCAGATATTGTCAAGTTAGATGAAAAAGAAATAGCCAACAGTGTGTTTCCTATAAGAAACCCTTTAGACTTATTTGTGTCAATTTAGTAGAGTGGATCTCACAATTTGATGTTTATCAGAAGGTCTGAGGAACTTGCTGTATTAAACAATGCCTGTGACTGGTTTCTTTTAAAGTCCTCCAGTTCCATCCATGTTGTCACAAATGGCAGAGTTTCTTTCTTTGGGGCGGGGGGGGGGGGGCTGGTGCTGCATAGTATTCCATTTTCTTTGCCATTTATCTGTTAGTGGATGCTTGGGCTATTTTTGTGTCTTGTGTTGTGATGAATATGGGAGTGCAATAGCTCCTCAATATTCTATTGAATATATACACATTGGTTCCACTTACTTGGAAATCTAAAATAGTCAAGCTCATAGAAGCATTGGATATAATACGGCTTACCAGAGGTAAAGTGTTGAAAGGAACTAGGGAGTTGATTTTCATGGGTATAAAGTTTCAGTTATACTAGATGAATAATTTCTATATATCTGCTATATAATATCATGCCTATGTTACAATACATTGTGCAATTCAAAATTTTATGAGGATAACTCTTATATTGTGTTCTTACTCAAAAACAAACAACAAGGGGAAACCAAAGGACGTAGGGAACTCTGGCGAATGCTAGATATGTCTATTTCCTTGATTGTGTGATGGTATCATGGGCATTTGTATAGTTTTAAATTCATCAAATAGTACACAATAAATATGTACATTTCCTTTTTTAGGTTAAGTAAACCTCAATAAAGCTGCTAAATATATTTTTTAATCCCTTTGACTAAAACACAAATAAATTAGAAATAAAAGGAAGGGGCTTCTCTGGTGGTCCAGTGGTTAAGAATCCACTTTGCCTTGCAATGCAGAAGGGGTTCAGTCTCTGGTCCAGGAAGATCCCATATGCTGTGGAGCAACTAAGCCCACGAGCCATAACTACTGAGCTTGCCCTCTGGAGTCAGCCAGCCACAACTACTAACCCCACGTGCAGCAACTGCTGAGGCCCCCACACACTAGAGCCCATGTGTGCTCCACAAGAGAAGCCACCACGGTGAAAAGCCCACGCACTGCAACTGGAGAGTAGCCCTCACCTACCACAACTAAAGAAAACCCTTACACAGCAACACAGACCCAGCACAGCCTAAACTAAATACATCATTTTTAATGGATAAAATTTAAAAGAGAAAGATAAAATTATCACTGGAGAGTTCAACAAGTTCTCTTTGAATCATTGTTAGTACCAGTGGAGAGAATACCAATAAAGACAAAGAAAATCAGAATGAACTTGAGATACCTCGGTCTGCAATGGCTTGGAGCCGGGCTTGGGTTCCCAGCCAGAGATTGAGACCAGGTAGTGGCGGTGAGAGCACCAGATTCCAGCCACTAGACCAGTGGGCAGGGGCGAGGGCCCTGGCCCTTCAGCTTTGCTGGAAAGAATTTCCACAAAGATGGAAAGTAGTGAAGTATTTATTAAGTATTTATTTATTTATAAGTATTTATTAAGAGGAAAAAGAATAGTACATGTGGATAAACACATGAGCAGATTCAGAGGGAGAGTCCTTGAGTTGCACTCTCGGGGTAATTTAAATCACTTATATGGGGCATTTCTTGTAGTTCTTTGGTCAATCATTTTGATTTGCCTGGTTCACAGTCCATATTTGGTATATCGCAGGATCTTTCCATGTGTACGCACACATCTCTTAGCCAGGATGAATTTTATGGGTAAAGCATCCCTTGACATCACTCCTCCTTTGACCTCCAAGGAGCCTTTCTGCGCACTTGTGGTTAAGGAGATCTCCTGACATTGGGAATGAGAAATATGTGGTCTGGGCAGGGCCCAGCCTCCTGCCTTATTTGTCCTGCTATTCTTGTCTTGCCTGGAGAGTCCCACGGACGGAGGAGCCTGGTAGGCTGCAGTCCATGGGGTCGCTAAGAGTCGGACATGACTAAGCGACTTCACTTTCTCTTTTCACTTTCAAGCATTGGAGAAGGAAATGGCAACCCACTCCAGTGTTCTTGCCTGGAGAATCCCAGGGACGGGGAGGCCTGGTGGGCTGCCGTCTATGGGGTCACACAGAGTCGGACACGACTGAAGTGACTTAGCATAGCATAGCATTCTTGTCTTGGCGTTTCAGTCCACAGCGAATGAATTTCCAATTGCTTTACCCTGGGCGGTTGGGCATGCGGGCATGTACCTCCTACCTCAGTAACAGCACTATAAACCAACTTGACTTCATTCATATTGACACATTTCATATAAAAGCAGAAGAATATATAGACTTTTCAGGCCCATGGAGCATCTGAAAATACAAACAAACATTAACAATGTTAAAAGCTAAGTCATACAAAGTTTGTTTTATGATCACAATGGAACTAAGCTAGAAATCAGTATTACAAAGTTGCCTGGAAGCTCACCAAACGTTCATAATTTAAGCAACACTTTTAAGAAGCTATGGGCCAATGGAGTAAGCATAAAGGAAGTTATAAAATATTTTGCGCTGAGTAAAAAAAGAAAATACAACATGTCAAAATTCATGAAATGTAGCGAAAGCAATATCTAAAAGGTAATTTCTAGCATTAAATGCTTAAATTAAAAAAGAACAAAGGTCTCAAATCAATATTTAAACTTCCACCTATAAAAGCTAAAATAGAAGACTAAGCTAGGAGCCAAAATAAGCCAAAGGAAACAGTAAAATTGTATAGGATATATTTCTGGAGTATCTATGGTAATAGAATGTGGGTTTTGTGTCAGATTACTTACTTTACTCTCAAATATCTATTTTCTTTATCAGCATGCAAAACATTGAAACAAATAGAATTGACAGAAATTCTGTTAAAAAAGCTAATTGTCAAAAAAGTTGGACTTTTTGATGTAATACATCTTTATGAGGTTGGAGATGTATCTTAAATATTGCCCAGCCAACTAGATATACAAGGTTAAATTTGCTTACTTCCTCTTGGAAAATTAAACCTTGTAAAGCTTTCATAATGCTTCAAATAGTCCATTTTTTCTCACACGTAGATTTACTTTGAGATCTGGATTATTCCAAAGAGAATCAAAAAGCTGTCCAACTTTAAACCAGTATTTCATAAATTCTAAAACCTATGAAGTATGAATTTACTTGGTTTTAAGAAATAAGATCCAAATGAAATTCCAAATCACAATTTATGGAGTTATATTTAGCTTTTAAAATTACTTGCCAATTCTACATAGATTTTATTCGGGTTTATAAAAAAATGAAAGCTATACTAATAAACATGAGTTACAATTTGACACATTTTATGACTGGAAAATAATCTCATCTTGGCTGAAAATCTCTTAATCTTGGCTCAAATATTTTGGCATTTAAAAACAAAAGCTTTTCATTAGACACTAATTAAGATATCTTTTTCTGGCAATGTAAGTCTCTTTTTGTCATTTTAATTAATCTCTAGAACCTCTATTTAACTAAAAAACTAATATAGTTAGTTAAAAATTACTGTAGCCTCTATTAATGACAGATGTTTTAGGCCATACAAAATTGGTTGCTTCAACTTGTATTTATTATGAAATTAAGTAACATATTTTTCATTCTGGGATCCTTATTACTTGACACAACAATAACTATAGCTATAAGAACCTCAGGACTGTATCATTCTCAATTCAGTGAGCATTCATGATATTGGTATATAAATTCTTGACTTTTTTATCATTAATAACTAATGGGTTATTATTACCAGCCAACATTTGTTAAACCTTACTCATAAACAAGGTGATTAATCATTAGATTCTCTAGCTTCAAAAGCTTTTAAAATAGTAAGCTTCAAGAAATGGAAAGGGAGAAAATATAACACATACTAATCCAATCTTTCAAAAGAACATGGTGTGCACTGAAAATCAGAACTAAATCATTCATAAAAGTCCCCTGCAAGAAGCAACAAAGAAAAGAGCATAATAATTAAATTAACTAGGGAAAAATCAAAAAACAATACAGAAATTAAAGAAGAATTAAATCTATAAGTGTAGTTGCAAATAAAACTAAATTTGAAATAAGATTTTGCTGTCATTATTGATTTGATCTGAGTCTACAGTTAGTTCTGTTTCCAAGAATGACAGTTTATGTTTTTCATACTCAATGCTCAAATCTAGTTAAAGATATGTGCTGAGCAATTTATCCATCTTTGACCTTTTTCATCTAGTGTCCCAATATAAGAAAAATTCAACAAGTGTGTACTGAAGTTGAACATATTTTAGCACCAAACAGTTTTAGAATGGCATAACATCATTTTAAGCAACGGAACCAGAACACTCTGAGTGGTCAGTTTTATCTTTCCTCAGTTCAGAAAGCTTTACAATCATTTTTTTTTCAAAGTAAAGTTGATATACAATATTATATGTTACAGGTGTACAATATAATGATTCACAATTTTTAATTTTATAGTTATTATAAAATTTAATTTTATAGTTATTATAAAATATTGGCAATGTGCCCAATATTGTACACTATATCTTTGTAGCTTATTTTATACATAATAGTGTGTACCTCTTAATCCCTTACTTCTATATTGCCTGTCCCACCTTTCCCTCTCCTGACTGGTAACCACTAGTTTGTTCTCTATGAGTCTGCTGCTTTTTTGCTTTGTTCACTAGTTTGCTGTATTTTTTAGATTCCACATATAAGTGATATTACACAGTATCTGTCTTTCTTTGTCTGACTTATTTCACTTAGCATAAATCCCCCCAAGTCCATCCATGTTACTGAGTAGTATTCCATTGTGTTTTATATACCACATCTTTATCTCTTCATCTGTTGATCGATGCTTAGGTTGTTTCCAAATCCTGACAATTGTAAATAATGCTGCTGTGAACTTTGAGGTGCATGCATCTTTTCAAATTAGTGTTTTGGGTTTCTTTGGATATATACAAAGGAGTGGAATTGCTGAGTCATATGGTAATTCTATTTTTAGTTGTTTTGAGAAACTTCCATACTGTTTTCCACGGTGGATGTATCAATTTACATTCCCACCAAGAGTGGAACAAGGGAACAAGAATTATCTTTTCTCTACACCCTCACCAGCATTTGTTATTTGTGCTCTTTTTGTTGATCGTCATTTTGATGGGTGTGAGAAGATAATATTTGAATATGCATACATTCAACATTGAGCATTATAGATAGAACTGCAAAGAGCAGATCTTCAGACATTCATGGGTAGAGAGATATGCTTTTCAGCATAAAGAGAGTAGCCTTATCAAGATAAGCAGTTTAAATGAATTTATCCCAAATAACCTGTAATCTCCTACATTATTATTGAGGTACTTTGAAAGAGCAGGTCCCATAGTAAGGCATAGAAATTTTGTTAAATACTGCTACAAACAAAGTTGGTTTTGCTACTCTGTAAATACAGATGAACCAAGAAAACTAATGAAAATTACTTTGGTTGACCTTAATTCTTCTATAGCTTCTATGAGCATACTGTTTTTAAAATGAATCCTGTACAACTGGCCTTCTATTTTATGCTGGCAAACATATATCTTCTTATAATTAAATAAATTAAAATTGTCTTACTACTAGGAAAAGCTTGTTGTTGTTCAGTTGCTAAGTCTAGTTTACGAAACAAATGAAATATAATTAAATCACTTTTCTTCAGGATTAATTATAAAATATTACTGTTGACCTCACAAAAGGGAAGAATTCACAATGTTGAAATATAATTACAAGCACTAAATAGTAACATTAACCTCTAAAATATGTTTTATAAAAATCAAAAAATAGAGGTTAAATTAAAAAAAAAATCTCCATAGTAAAATCAGGTTAATGAATTTTAAATTATTTTAGGAAACTGAATAAGCCCAGAACACTCTAATATGCTCCATTATTAAATCATACTTTAAATGTTTTTCATGTATATAAGTTTTTAATCAATATTAGTTTCCCTTAAAGTAATCAAAGTATATTATAGATTTTTAAGTATTTTTAAAATCTAAAAATATTTTGAGGAAAATCTCAATGTCAATTAGAGTAAAATGTAACCTTTAAATCTTTCTGAAAACTGTGTAGTTTTAGGGTTATGACTATCTTGATAAAGCAGAAACCTCTTTCAAGTTCTTGGCTTTTTATTTCCTGTAGACAGCCTTTAGTGTGCATCTTTCTTAACAAAGTCTACACAAATCATGTAATAATTTACATTATTGTGGTTCTTAATAGTAACTACAAATTATGTAAAAACAATGACCTAATAACATATACCCAAGTGTTTTCTTCATGAAATTTTTATATAAAATCAGTGTTCAGAAAAGATCAGAGGTAAATTTCTTTACAATCTTCATTTTTAGATTATATTTAAAACCTTTTGCCACCAACTCAATTGAAAATTTATATAGTTGACTAGCTGGAATTACATGTTTTCTGAGTTTCTTTCACCTCAATATTGTGAATAAGATAGATTTAAACTGCTTTAATTGTTATACTTAACTTTCCTATACATCTGTATCTAAGTGTTAATAAACTTCTCTAGTTTACCTATGAAAAGACTCTCAAACTAAAATTGGTTCTATGACTTCATTTCCAGTTTTGAAAAAGCAACTTAGTAAAATATAAAGCAAATGTATTTATAGAAAATCCACTTAAAAAAGAAATAATATATCTTTCCGTTTTTCAATTAATGGTAATATATAACACTTCTAATTTATTCCTTCTCCTCATAAATGGTTGATGCTCATTCACAGATGAGTTATGGAGAAGGACATGTCAACATTGTTCTCCTTTAAACAGAAACCTTAATTCTTTGAGTAATAACATGGTGGTACCAGAGATGTTGAAAACATAATACCAATAAATTCCAGTGCCCAGATTGTTATAACAATAAATCAGAAACTATTTTAAGGGTACTATTAAAGAAACTATTTTAAGCTTGGGTACCTCACAAATTATTCAAATACTGTAGTCAGACCTGATAATGTATGTCATAAACATTAAATGCAAAAATTCTTGGACCAATTAACTATTATAATGTATTTTGTAAGCTACAGAGCACTGAAGGATTAAACAAGAGGAATTCAAAAACTGGTCACAAAATGAAAAAAAGAATCCAAAATATCTCCTTGAAGTTTCTGAATAACTAAGGGAAGAAATGAATGTCCCATTAATGACTAATTGTTGTTCAGTTGCCAAGTCATGTCTGATTCTCTGAAACCCCATGAACTGCAGTATGCCAGGATACCCTGTTCATTATCTCCCTGAGTTTGCTCAAATTCATGTCCATTGAGTTAGTGATGCCATCCAACCATCTTATTCTCTGTCAGCCCCTTCTCCTCTTGCCCTCAATCTTTCCCAACACCAAGGTCTTTTCCAGTAAATTAGCTCTTCACATCAGATGGCCAAAATATTGGAGCTTCAGCTTCAACATCAGTCCTTCCAATGAATATACTTTAAGATTGACAGGTTTGATCTCCTTGCCATCCAAGGGACTCTCAAAAGTCTTCTAATTAAATCATTATAATATATATGCAAGAAATATGAGAATCTGGAGAACACACATGGCTGTTTAGTAGTAACAATTTTGTCTAGGATATTTGAATGTGTGTGATCCTGAATTGGTTTACACAAGAACAGAATGGCTCTTGTTTTCATTCTATTTTTAGGTAAAATCTAAAAATAGTCTGAGACCAATCAAAAATTGTGGTGAGAAACATGGATGTTGAAATGATGGAAACATGAGTTTGACAACTATTCTGCTCCTCACTAGCTTTTTAACAGAGTGAGTTAATCAGCCTTACTAGATTTGCTTCAGTTGAAGTAACATGAAATCATTGATAATTATTGAACATCCGTTTGTACTTGGCATCGTGCTGGGTGCTAGAAATTCAGCAATGAACAAGACAGACAAGATCTCTGATATCATGGGGCTTAAATTACAGTTGTCGAGGGAGGGAAATAATGACAAGTAAGCAACTAAGATAATTTTATATATGTACATGATAGGTAGTAAGAAATAAAAGTAAATGATGTGTTAAAGAGAGCCTGGGACACATTTTAGATGAGATATTATGGAAAGCTTCTCTGAGAAGATATTTGAGGTGAAACCAGAGGAAAAACCCCCTGTGTGACTATCAGGGGACAGAGTGTTTCAAATAGAGGAAATATGTGTTTCATTAGAAATCTATGAGGATTTTTAAAAATGGTTGAAGAAAGGGCTTAACATAATAGCTGATATAGAAAATATTCTACAATCAATAAAAGGAAAAATATTTGCTTTCAGTGATCTCTATAATATACATAATTTCTATATGAGATATATTTGAACATAAAAATTACAAAATATATAACTTACATCCATTATGCTAATCTCTTTGAGATGGATTATTAAGAAGTGCATAGTATATAGTATTGATTATATTCTTGAAATTCTGGCAATTAATCCTGGAAAACAATATATGATAAAAATCCATATGACTAGAAAGGCAAAGATTTAACAGGCAGCGAAAAATAATTATCAAGGAAAGAAAGAGGAAAAAAGAAGAAAATGGTTTTAGATCAATAGAGAGTTAAGGAAGAGGATTTTAGGAACTGTGGTCAAAAGAGGATTCATGAGGCAGAAGCCAGTCCACGTTTATCTACTAAATTCATTCTGTGTAAAAGGAAAGAAGTAAACCAGTGTCTTTGTGTGTACTGTGCATAGCTTAATATGGCCAGATATTTTTAATATATTATCTGACTTGTCCCTTACAACAGTCTTATGTGAACTACTTGTATTCCATTCAACAACTGATCTTAAAGTAGCTTTTATATGCTTAGTCGCTTAGTCGTGTCTGACTCTGGCGACCCCATGGACCAGGCTCCTCTGTCCATGGAATTCTCCAGGCCAGAATACTGGAGTGGGTAGCCTTTTCCTTCTCCAGGGGATCTTCTGGACCCAGGGATCAAACCCAGGTCTTCCACATTGCAGGCGGATTCTTTACCATCTGAGCCACCAAGTAGCTTAGAGAACTCACTTTCCCAACAGGTATAACTGAATTGACTAGCTGGTCTTCACAGGTGGCGCTGGTGGTAAAGAACCCGCCAATGCAACCTGAGAGAGGCAAATTCAGTCCCTCCAAATTCAGTCCCTGGGTCGAGAAGATTCCCTGGAAGAGAGCATGACAACCCTCTCCAGTATCCTCTCCTGGAGAATCCCATGGACAGAGGAACTTGGAAGACTACAGTCCAATGGGGTCGCAAAGAATCAGACTTGACTGAAGTGACTTACAGTGAAGTGAAGTGAAGTCGCTCAGTCGTGTCCAGCTCTTTGCGACCCCATGGACTGCAGTCTACCAGGATTCTCCGTCCATGGGACTTCCCAGGCAAGAGTACTGGAGTGGATTGCCATTTCCTTCTCCAGGGGATCTTCCTGAACCAGGGATCGAACCAGGGTCTCCCACATTGTAGGCAGATGCTTTACCATCTGAGCCACCAGGGAAGTCCTGAAGTGACTTAACACACACACACACATAGCTGAATTGACTAGGTGATCTCAAAGCTTCCCATAGAGTTCTAAAAGTCCACGATCCTGATAACAGGAAAAGAAAATTATCTGCGTATAGAGACAATGAATATAAAGGTTCTAAAAAATAGTGGATCAAATGACTTGTCAATCTTATAAAAACAGTCTTCAAGAATATTTATCTAGGAACTGCAGTTCTAAAACCATGAAGCTCAACTTTCTTGGTAGACAGGTGAAGAATGAATAGGGAAGACCTGGAAAGAAGCCCTAAGAGATTTGGGAGGGGATCTGAATAGCCGTCTCAAACTAAACAAGCTTCATCCAAACCAAATATCCAAGCCTTTTGAAGTCCACCAGTTAATAATCAAAACCCCTCTAAAAGATGCTTAGTATCTTTTAGCACTTAGTATCTCAAACAGTTTTCAACAACATCAAACCAACTATCATGTAATACAGTGAGTAACTATCATGTAACTATCATGTAATACAGTGAGTAAAGCCAAATCTTGATTTTCTCTAAGAGCTGCACAGACATACAAATATTTGTCTGAAGTCATATATGGATGTGAAAGTTGGACTGTAAAGAAAGCTGAGTGCCAAAGAATTGATGCTCTTGAACTGTGGTGTTGGAGAAGATTCTTGAGAGTCCCCTGGACTGCAAGGAGATCCAACCAGTCCATCCTAAGGAGATCAGTCCTGGGTGTTCATTGGAAGGACTGATGTTGAAGCTGAAACTCCAATCCTTTGGCCACCTGATGCTAAGAACTGACTCATTTGAAAAGACCCTGATACTGGGAAAGATTGAGGGCAGGAGGAGAAGGGGACGACAGAGGATAAGATGGTTGGATGGCATCACCGACTCAATGGACATGAGTTCGGGTAAACTCTGGGAGTTGGTGATGGACAGGGAGGCCTGGTGTGCTGTGGTTCATGGGGTTGCAAAGAGTCAGACATGACTGAGCGACTGAACTGAACTCAACTGAGTGCTAAATAAGAATTTAACATAATTTAAATTGCTCTTATTTTATTTTACTCTAAAAATTATCCCAGTGATTTTTTAAAGGGTTAAAAAAAAGTTTCATAAAACTGAATCATTAATGACAACTGTCTGGAAAATTAATAGTTAAAACTTTGCAAATATTGTTTAACACTATTGCAAACACTATAAAAAATTAAGTTTTACTAATGGGGAAATGAAAGCTTCAACTGTTCAAGATTTTTATGTCTTATAGTACTAAGTAGATAGATCACAATAAACTGTGGAAAATTCTGAGAGAGATGAGAATACCAGACCACCTGATCTGCCTCTTGAGAAATCTGTATGCAGGTCAGGAAGCAACAGTTAGAACTGGTCATGGAACAACAGACTGGTTCCAAATAGGAAAAGGAGTACGTCAAGGCTGTATATTGTCCCCATGTTTATTTAACTTATATGCAGAGTACATCATGAGAAATCCTGGACTGGAGGAAACACAAGCTGGAATCAAGATTGCTGGGAGAAATATCAATAACCTCAGATATGCAGATGACACCACCCTTATGGCAGAAAGTGAAGAGGAACTAAAAAGCCTCTTGATGAAAGTGAAAGTGGAGGAGTGAAAAGGTTGGCTTAAAGCTCAACATTCAGAAAACAAAGATCATGGCATCTGGTCCCATCACTACATGGGAAATAGATGGAGAAACAGTGGAAACAGTGTCAGACTTTCTTTTTCTGGGCTCCAAAATCACTGCAGATGGTGACTGCAGCCATGAAATTAAAAGACGCTTACTCCTTGGAAGGAAGGTTATGACCAACCTAGATAGCATATTCAAAAGCAGAGACATCACTTTGCCAACAAAGGTTCGCCTAGTCAAGGCTATGGTCTTTCCTGTGGTCATGTATGGTTATGAGAGCTGGACTGTGAAGAAGGCTGAGCGCCGAAGAATTGATGCTTTTGAACTGTGGTGTTGGAGAAGACTCTTGAGAGTCCCTTGGACTGCAAGGAGATCCAACCGGTCCATTCTGAAGGAGATCAGACCTGGGATTTCTTTGGAAGGAATGATGCTCAAGCTGAAACTCCAGTATTTTGGCCACCTCATGCAAAGAGTTGACTCATTGGAGAAGACTCTGATGCTGGGAGGGATTGAGGGCAGGAGGAGAAGGGGACGACAGAGGATGAGATGGCTGGATGGCATCACTGACTCGATGAATGCGAGTCTGGGTGACCTCCGAGAGCTGGTGATGGATAGGGAGGCCTGGCGTGCTGCGGTTCATGGGGTCGCGAAGAGTCGGACACGACTGAGCGACTGATCTGATCTGAACTATACTGCTCTGATCTTAATGTGTTTTATTCTCTCAAAATTATAACAATATTTTGTCACAATAGAAGCTGTGGTATCAATCGGCACTTTGCAACTGGGGTATAAATCAGCTTGTTGGCCATCTTTCTTTAAAAAAATCTTCAAGACATCAACAAATGATGGAAGTATTACAGGATAATCTTAACATCTTTTATGGATTTAATTTGACATGAAATAAATATATTAGCCCAATATGCTACTACTGTCATTTTTTCCACTTTTAATCAACTCATGTCTTTTCCTTGAAGCAAAATTAATGAAATGTCAGAATGGAAAAACATTCAGTTCTGCTGAAGGAAAAAAAAAAATTAGTTTTACCGAAAGACACATGTTCTCTTTACCCCAATGCAAGTTCCATATGTACATTATGTTAAAATGAGAGGGGGAAAAAAAGAGAGTCTGTGCATTTGCCAGTCTAGAAAGGCAAAGGAAAAGCTTTGGGGGACTTCCATGATTCTGTGATTAAGACCCCCAAGCTGCAGGGGGTCACAGTTTTGAACCCTGGTCACAGAGAGGATACCACGTGCCAACCAGAATGGCGTAAAAAATTAATTAAATGAGTAAAAACATTTTTAATAAAAAGCATTGGGAATTCTGAGAAGTTGGTGACCATGCCACTGCCTTTTTTTTTTTTTATCAAGGTGTTCTTCACAGAGCGTGGAAGGTGGCAGAACTCAGAAGGTACTTCTAAGCCTCCCAGTCACCTATTATATTTTTCTATTTGATTTCTCTACAGTATTCATCCAATAGTTTCTTGTTTATTAAATTATTACCTATTTTCCAGTTGGTTGATAATCTGTCTGCCTTCATCAGAATATAAAGTTCATGACAGCAAACACCTTAACTCTCTTGTTCACCATGTGTCCTTAATGATGAGAATATAACTGAACTTTAATTTGGCAATCAGTGAATACATTACAGCAACAAATTTGACAGCCATTAAACTTCAAATATGTAAGAAAAGAAAGGAATAGACTAAAACTTGACCAAACCAGAAAATTTTTTAAGCAAAAATAAAATGAGATAGAAGAAATAAAAGCTTCCCAGATGGTATTAATGGTAAAGAACCCATCTCTCAATGCAGAAAACAGGACCAAGGTTCAAATCCTGGGCCAGGAAGATCCCCCAGAGAAGGGCATGACAACCCACTTCAGTATTATCACCTGGCGAACCCCACAGACAGAGGAGCCTGGCAGGCTATGGTCCATAGTGTTCCAAAGAATCGGACATGACTGAAACAACTTAGCACACACTTCAACCATTTTTATAAATATTATTAGAAGATTGTTTTCTCCTAAAGAAAGGCAGACAATCAAACTATGTTTTATTTTTAAAATACTTGTTGTTTTTGAAAGCTACAACAAAATCTGTGACAATGAGACATCAAAAATAAAAAATGGGTGAATGCAAACAGAATGAAAAGATTAGATGTTTAGTATTTGATTCCCAGGTGGCGCAGTGGTAAAGAATTCACCTGCAAATGCAGGAGACACAAGAGATCCTGGTTTGATCCCTGGATCGGAAAGATTCCCTAGAGAAGGAAATGGCAACCCACTCCAGTATTCTTGCTTGCCTGAGATATTCCATGGGCAGAGGAGCCTTGTGGACTACAGTCCTTGGGGTTACAAAGAGTTGGACACGACTGACTGAGCACACACACATAGGCACAGTCATAATTAAATAATTAACATTAGATAAAGTAAAATTTATAGCTAATGGCATTGAAATAGGAAAGGGAGATATTGTAACATATTGGCAAACAATGTAATTCATCAAGATGATAAGACAGAGATACATTTTTAAGCAACATGAAAATTTTTTAAAATTAAGAACTCCTGAGGTGAAAAGATTACCTTGATTAAAATATAAATATAGAAAATATATCTTTTTCACAATTTTACAGAGTAAGCAGTTAAAATATTGAGAATATTAATTATTTAATTAAATTAATTGATAGACTATATATATAACAGCACATTCAAAACAGAGAAAATATATTCTTATGTTCATTGAAAATTATACACCAATTTTATGTCACATTTTAAAAATTCTTAAACTTTAAAAAGATATATTGATAGGTCTCATTCCTTACATATAATTCAATGAAAGTTTATAATAAAGGATAAACATTTTATAAATTAAAAGGCTTTCATGAATCCAAGAGAAAAACGAATTATGAATTATTTTAGAAATAATTAGAAACATTATACTAATTCATATGGCACAACTAAAATAGGGCTCAGATAATAGCTGAAAAGAATTTATTATCAAACAAAAACAACTTAATGTAAAATAAATAGTCACTTTGACCCCCAGTTTGCCTAGTTTGTTAAAAATCCACCCAATGCAGGAGACACAAGAGATGTGGGTTCAATCCCTGTGTCAGGAAGATCCCCAGGAGGAGGGCATGGCTACCCACTCCAGTATTCTCACCTGGGAAATCCCATGGACACATGAGCCTGGCAGGCTACAATCCACGGGGTTGCAAAGAGTCAGACATGACTAAGCATGCACGCAGGCATTAAGGAAAAGCAAAAAAACAATAAACCAAAAACAAGCAAAATAATGGCATCAATAAAAAGGTAGTTGAAATTATTGAAAAAGTAAAGAAAGAAGTAGAAGGGTGAACAGAGTAAACTAACATAAGAAAAATGAGAAAAATCTGGCCAAACTGAAAATCATAGATGATATTAGAAATATACAGGCTTATTATAAAATCTTTTGGCAATTCAAATCGTTTTCATGGCTGTATGTTTACCAGCTTAAAAGAATAAATACTTCATATTTATTAAATTACTATGAATTGTAAGTTAAATAATCAGGGTGACAATATACAGCCTTGATTCACTTCTTTGCCAATTTTGAACCACTGTGTTGTTCTGTGTCTAACCTGCATAAGAGTTTCTCAGGAGGCAGGTAAGGTAGTCTAGTATTCCCACCTCTTTAAGAATTTCCCACAGTTTGTTGTGATCCAACAGTCAAAGGCTTTAGAATAGTCAATGAAGCAGGAGTGGATGTTTCAAAGTATTACAAGGCAGTATATTGTACCCCGCTTATTTAACTTAAATGCAGAGTACATCATGTGAAATGCTCGACTGGATGAAGCACAAGCTGGGATCAAGATTGCCGGGAGAAATATCAGTAACCTCAGATATGCAGATGACACCATCCTTATGGCAGAAAGTGAAGAAGAACTAAAGAGCCTCTTGATGAAAGTGAAAGAGGAAAGTGAAAAAGTTGGCTTAAAGCTCAACATTCAGAAAACTAAGATCATGGCATCCAGTCCCATCACTTCATGGGAAATAGATGGGGAAACAATGGAAACAGTGACAGACTTTATTTTGGGGGCTCCCAAATCACTGCAGATGGAGACTGCAACCATGAAATTAAAAGATGCTTGCTCCTTGAAAGAAAAGTTATGACCTACCTAGACAGCTATGCAGAGTACATCATGAGAAATGCTGGGCTGGAAGAAGCACAAGCTGGAATCAAGATTGCTGGGAGAAATATCAATAACCTCAGATATGCAGATGACACCACCCTTTGGCAGAAAGTTAAGAGGAACTAAAAAGCCTCTTGATGAAAGTGCAAGTGGAGAGTGAAAAAGTTGGCTTAAAGCTCAACATTCAGAAAACAAAGATCATGGCATTTCGTCCCATCACTTCATGGGAAATAGATGGGGAAACAGTGTCAGACTTTATTTTGGGGGGCTCCAAAATCACTGCAGATGGTGACTGCAGCCATGAAATTAAGATGCTTACTCCTTGGAATAAAAGTTATGACCAAGCTAGATAGCATATTCAAAAGCAGAGACATTACTTTGCCAATAAAGGTCCGTCTAGTCAGATCAGATCAGATCAGATCAGTCGCTCAGTCGTGTCCGACTCTTTGCGACCCCATGAACCGCAGCATGCTAGGCCTCCCTGTCCATCACCAACTCCCAGAGGTCACTCAGACTCGCATCCATCGAGTCAGTGATGCCATCCAGCCATCTCATCCTCTGTCGTCCCCTTCTCCTCCTGCCCCTCAATCCCTCCCAGCATCAGAGTCTTCTCCAATGAGTCAACTCTTCGCATGAGGTGGCCAAAATACTGGAGTTTCAGCTTTAGCATCATTCCTTCTAAAGAATAGTCAAGACTATGGTTTTTCCAGTAGTCATGTATGGATATGAGAGTTGAACTGCGAAGAAAGCTGAGCACCAAATAATTGATGCTTTTGAACTGTGGTGTTGGAGAAGACTCTTGAGAGTCCCTTGGACTGCAAAGAGATCCAACCAGTCCATTCTAAAGGAGATCAGCCCTGGGATTTCTTTGGAAGGAATGATGCTAAAGCTGAAACTCCAGTATTTTGGCCACCTCATGCGAAGAGTTGACTCATTGGAAAAGACTCTGATGCTGTGGGGGGGATTGGAGGCAGGAGGAGAAGGGGACAACAGAGGATGAGATAGCTGGATGGCATCACTGATTCAATGGACATGAGTCTGAATGAACTCTAGGAGTTGGTGATGGACAGGGAGGCCTGGCATGCTGCGATTCATGGGGTTGCAAAGAGTAGGACTTGACTGAGTGACTGAACTGAACTGAGACAGCATATTAAAAAGCAGGGACATTACTTTGTTAACAAAGGTTCATCTAGTCAAAGCTATGGTTTTTCCAGTATTCATGTATAAATTTGAGAGTTGGACTATAAAGAAAGCTGAGCACCAAAGAATTGATGCTTTTGAACTGTGGTGATGGATAAGACTCTTGAGAGTCCCTTGGACTGCAAGGAGATCCAACCAGTCCATCCTAAGGAAATCAGTCCTGAATATTCATTGGAAGGACTGATGTTAAAGCTGAAGCTCAAATGCTTTGGCCACCTGATGCAAAGAACTGACTCATTTGAAAAGACCCTGATGCTGGGAAAGATTGGGAGTGGGAGGAGAAGGGGACAACAGAGGATGAGATGGTTGAATGGCATCACCAACTTGATGGAGAGTGAAAATAGTGGCTTAAAAATCAACATTCAAAAAACTAAGATCATGGGATCTGATTCCATGAGATTGTGGCATAGATGGGGGAAAACATGGAAACAGTGGCAGATTTTAGACAATGTTAAGTGTTCTGACAGAATAATGTGATAAAGTGGGTGGGTAGATCTCTTATTATTTTGTATATATACTTTTCTCACAAATCTCTCAACTTTATTGCATTTTGTACTGGCTCATATCCCTTGGGGAAATAGTATAGTATGTAAAGAGTTAAACATGTGACATGTTCCAAGAAGTATTTGTATTCATCTTCTCAGAAAAAGATAATTTTCAAAATGTCCAACTATTTTTTAAAATATCTGAAAAAACACTAACAAGATATACTAAATGTAATCAAAACTGAAGTAGCCAAGACTGCTTAATTTCAAAGTATTTGTCAACTCTCACTACTGAAAACTGGATCTTTCTCTGAACTGCAATGTTATTTCCTGCAAGTTAAGGTGGCAGTTTTAGAACACTAGTAGAATTACTTATGCAAACTAGTACAGCCACTCTGGAGAACAGTATGGAGAGTCCTCAAAAAACTGGGAATAGAACTGCCTTATGATCCAGCAATCCCACTGCTAGGCATACACACTGAGAAAACCAGAACTGAAAGAGACACATGTACCCCAATGTTCATAGCAGCACTGTTTACAATAGCCAGGACTTGGAAGCAACCTAGATGTCCATCAGCAGATGAATGGATAAGAAAGCTGTGGTGCATATACACAATGGAGTATTACTCAGCCATTAAAAAGAATACATTTGAATCAGTTCTAATGAGGTGGATGGAACTGGAGCCTATTATACAGAGTGAAGTAAGCCAGAAAGAAAAATACAAATACAGTATACTAACGCATATATATGAAATTTAGAAAGATGGTAACAATAACCCTGTTTACGAGACAGCAAAAGAGACACTGATTATAGAACAGACTTTTGGACTCTGGGAACGGGAGAGGGTGGGATGATTTGGGAGAATAGCATTGAAATATGTATAATATCATATCTGAAATGAGTCGCCAGTCCAGGTACGATGCCGGATAACGGATGCCTGGGGCTGGTGCACTGGGACGACCCAGAGGGAGGGTATGGGGAGGGAGGAGGGAGGAGGGTTCAGGATGGGGAACACATGTATACTTGTGGCAGATCCATCTTGATGTATGGCAAAAGCAATACAATATTGTAAAGTTAAGCAAAATAAAATTTAATAAAAAAAAAAAGAATATTCTAACAGCCCCATAGGTTGTTGTCTTTATATTTAACTGAAAAATGTGCATAAAAATCCACCAGACATTTTTTATTCATCACTCCCACTGGATTTCTGAGACTTTCCTCTTGAGTATCCTACTTAGAAACTTTTTTTTTCCTAATCTGCTTAACTTCTTTTAAGGTTTCATATTTTTAATGGGCTTTTGTCTTTCTTTTTAATTATCGATAGCACTCACTTTTTGGCCATGATATACCTGTCATTTTGTAAGTATTCACTTGGTTTTCATTCACTCTAAATAACCTCCTTTATATACCAAGAAATTTGAACGAATTAGAATATCAGTTTCAAAATTTATGAAACTTGGAATTTTTTCTTGCTTAGTCTTTTCTTTCTAGCAACTGGCTATTCTCCTAGGTTTCAGTAATCTATAAATCAAGAGGAAAATGTATACTTACATTTCTCTCACTGAGTCCAACTTGGCTCCCAGAACCAGGACTCTTTTCCCATAGAAGTCAAACCCAGACTTTTAATTTCCTTTACTTCAATCCTTGACTTGACTCAGAATAATACTGTAGTAGTCGTTTAAGTCCTACAAACTTATTATACCTAATATTTGACCTGAAGAAAATATAAAGAAGTTTTTGTGCAAAGCAAGAGGACACAGTGCCCATGTCTTTCCACAGAAGTATTTTTCTGAAAAAAAAAAAAAAAAATTTACGCCTTTTTCAATTCTTATGTCTAACCCTAAAGTCTTTCAACACTGTTTACCTTGACTTCCTTAGTGTTCTCTCTCTCTCTCTCTCTCTCTGTCTCTTCTTTCTAGATAGATAGATAGATTACAAATAGAAGAAAGCCAAATAATCCTGATATTTTTTAAAGTAAGGGACATTTGTTTTTTATTCATAAATTATAGATTGTTTAATGTTCTTATTATATGTCTCAAAGAAAGAAACAGAGGTAAATCTGTTTATAAATAATTCTTTGCTTCAGTTAAGTCCAAATAAGAATTATAGAGTTAAAGGCAGGCAAATTGGTAAAGCATTATTCAAAATTATCTCTCATATTTGCAAGGTACACCCAAATATTCAAAGGTTTTCTCTTATTATCTTCCAAATAACTAAAAATTGTTTTCTTATGCCAACCTCAGACTTTCATAATTATATTGAATGTCAGCAATCATAAATTATGAGAAATTTAAATAGAACTTTCAAACAAAAAGAGACCTTAAAAATCTAATCCAGCACTTTTAAATAAATAAATGGAAGTGCAAAAGCCCAAAGACTTGTCAAAATCATGTATAGTTAGTGGAAGAGATCTGATTCAAATGCGAGTCACTAAAATCCTAGCACATAAGAACCATGAAGACATGGAGGAAGATAACTCCAATGGAAACGTCCAGCTATAAGTCACAGGTTTGTGCATTTAGCTAAGATAAAAATACTCAACAAAAGTAAACAGTATAATACTCTTAAAATCACAGATATTTCTAACTCCAAATAAAATGCATTTTAAAGAATCTTAAATCTTGTTTAATATTTAACAGACTCCTTTCAAAACTGACTAAACTTAAAATTAAATAGGTCAGCATTCTGCTTCTTTGCATGCTTCTCTTCTTTTGAAGTACAATTATAAAAAGCTTTCCCATGACCTGATATACAACAATTCAAATGTGGTCTAATGTTAACTATAACTCCTTAATTATGTACTACCTATAATGCTCATATGTTGCACACTGTGTTTGAATTTTCAAGCTGACAATTCTCCATTGAAAGAAAAATATTTTTATTCTCGGGCATGTACTGAAGAAAAAGCATTTTAGAAAAATTATTTTTCCCCGCAATAGTTCCACAATTTTGCCTTGCTCCTATTTTGGCTTAAACTTGGAACCACAAGATTAAAGTCTAACGTTTATAGTCCTTTCATTTTAATTTTATTTCTCTGGATTGCCCATAATGCCTTCTAATCATTTCAGTTATGTCTATTTTACCATCAGTGATAATGCCTACTCCAACATTCAGGCTTTATGTTGTTATTCCACTGATTTGGCATTTTTGTGTCATATTTTCAAGCCTGAATATTCTCAGTGGGTCATCTTGGAGCTTTGAAATCATTAACTTAAAGCACTACTTTTTGCTGAAATGTTGATTCTGTCCAGACAGTCCTCTGTTATCCTGTTCTATGCATTATTATTTTTCTTTATACAGGCAAAAATTTTAAATATAAATGAAACAAGCCCCAATTTCCCCTTGCCTTTCAACTTTATATCTAAGAGAAAATACAAACATCACTCCATATTCAGGATTCAACTTAGGAAATAAAAGTAAAAAATTAAACTATGAGCAGAAAAACTGTGAAAGCGTTTAACTTTCATGTTTAAGTAAAGATCTTGGGACATTTAAAATACTAATAGCAACTGCTGTTCAATATAGGCTTATAAATTTGAAAAAAAAAAATACATTTCACAAGCTACCAGAGCCTACTACTTCATCTTGCAAAATTCATACATGAACTGCCATACTTGTAACTGCAGAGAAAGAGTAGAATGATTGTGAGGAAAGATGCAGGAGGGTCAGAAAATGGATGAGTGAGGATTTTCCAGTAGGCTATACTTTCACTCTTCTCCTGGGATTCAAAGCCGCAGCTGTTCTGACTAATATTAATGAGTCATTTTCAAGTTTCAGTGTGACCCACTATAGTCTGATATCTTTCCAGGTAATGGAATTCTGAAGACCTAATTCAAAGAGCAGTAGGAAGACACAGAATTAAAATAAAACACTGCCTCAGGGACACACACTTAGCAGGAAGCTCAAAATCCAGAAACTTTAAAGAAAGATTATTCTGGAGTATTCAGTTCAGTTCAGTTCAGGCACTCAGTCGTGATCGACTCTTTGTGACCTCATGAACTGCAGCACGCCAAGCCTCCCTGTCCATCCCGAAACCAGGCATTCACTCAAACTCATGTCCATCGAGTCGGTGATGCCATCCAGCCATCTCATCCTCTGTCGTCCCCTTCTCCTCCTGCCCCCAATCCCTCCCAGCATCAGAGTCTTTTCCAATGAGTCAACTCTTTGCATGAGGTGGCCAAAGTATTAGAGTTTCAGCTTTAGCATCATTCCTTCCAATGAACACCCAGGACTGGTCTCCTTTAGAATGGACTGGTTGGATCTCCTTGCAGTCCAAGGCACTCTCAAGAGTCTTCTCCAACACCACAGTTCAAAAGCATCAATTCTTCGGCACTCAGCTTTCTTCACAGTCCAACTCTCACATCCATACATGACCACAGGAAAAAACATAGCCTTGACTAGACGGACCTTTGTTGGCAAAGTAATATCTCTGCTTTTTAATATACTGTCTAGGTTGGTATAACTTTTCTTCCAAGGAGTAAGTGTCTTTTAATTTCATGGCTGCAATCACCATCTGCAGTGATTTTGGAGCCCAAAAAGTAAAGTCTGACACTGTTTCCACTGTTTCCCCATCTATTTCCCATGAAGTGATGGGACCAGATGCCATGATCTTAGTTTTCTGAATGTTGAGCTTTAAGCCAACTTTTTCACTCTCCACTTTCACTTTCATCAAGAGGCTTTTTAGTTCCTCTTCACTTTCTGCCATAAGGGTGGTGTCATCTGCATATCTGAGGTGATTGATATTTCTTGCAATCTTGATTCCAGCTTGTGCTTCTTCCAGTCCAGCATTTCTCATGATGTACTCTGCATATAAGTTAAATAAGCAGGGTGACAATATACAGCCGTGATGTACTCCTTTTCCTATTGGGAACAATTCTGTTGTTCCATGCCCAGTTCTTGTCCAGTTCCATGTCCAGGCAGGTCGGGTGGTCTGGTATTCCCATCTCTCTCAGAATTTTCCACAGTTTATTGTGATCCACACAGTCAAAGGCTTTGGCATAGTCAATAAAGCAGAAATATATATATTTTCTGGAACTCTCGCTTTTTCCATGAGCCAGAGGATGTTGGCAATTTGATCTGGTTCCTCTACCTTTTCTAAAATCAGCTTGAATATCTGGAAGTTCACGGTTCATGTGTTGCTGAAGCCTGGCTTGGAGAATTTTAAGCATTACTTTACTAGCATGTGAGATGAATGCAATTGTGCGGTAGTTTGAGCATCCTTTGGCATTGTCTTTCCTTAGGATTGGAATGAACACTGACTTTTCCAGTCCTGTGGCCACTGCTGAGTTTTCCAAATTTGCTGGCATATTGAGTGCAGCACTTGCACAGCATCATCTTTCAAGATTTGCAATAGCTCAACTGGAATTCCATCACCTCCACTAGCTTTGTTCGTAGTGATGCTTTCTAAGGCCCACTTGACTTCACATTCCAGGATGTCTGGCTCTAGATGAGTGATCACACTATCGTGATTATCTGGGTTGTGAAGATCTTTTTTGTACAGTTCTTCTGTGTATTCTTGCCACCTCCTCTTCTGAAGTATTATACAGGTTCAAAAGGTTTTCTAAGCTCCTGACAGGAAGGTTCTGGTCAAATTACATGAAGTTACACATTGTCAAGATGACAATCATGATCATTCAAATCTGTCTGCAATTATTAATAGGATGATAATCAAATAAATGTTTCCAGTATTTTGTATAAATAAACCATCACCAAATAAAGAAATATATTCACATAGTGCTAAATGACCAATAATAACGATGCAGTAGTTTCTTTTCATTTGCCTCAATTCAGTTCAGTTCAGCCATTCAGTCGTGTCTGACTCTTTGTGACCCCATGGACTGCAGCATGCCAGGCTTCCCTGTCCATCACCAACTACCGGAGTTTGCTCAAACTCATGTCCATTGACTCAGTGATGCCATCCAACCATCTCATCCTCTGTTGTCCACTTCTCTTGCCTTCAGTCTTTCCCAGCATTGGGGTCTTTTCTAATGAGTTGGCTCTTCGCATCAGTTGGCCAGAGTACTGGAGCTTCAGCTTCAGCATCAGTCCTTCAAATGAATAGTCAGTGTTGACTTCCTTTAGGATGGACTGGTTGAATCTCCTTGCAGTCCAGGAGACTCTCAAGACTCTTCTCCAGTTCAAAAGCATCAATTCTTTGGTGCTCAGCTTTCTTTATAGTCCAATTCACACATCCATGCATGACTATCGGAAAAACCGTAGCTTTGACTAAATGGACCTTTGTTGGCAGAATATGTCTCTACTTTTTAATATGTCGTCTAGGTTGGTCATAGCTTTTCTTCCAAGGATTAAGCGTCTCAATTTCATGGCTGCAGTCACCAGCTGCAGTGTTTTGGAGCCCAAGAAAATAAAGTCTGTCACTATTTCCATTGTTTCCTCATCTATTTGCCACAAAATAAGTGATGGGACAAGATGCTATGATCATAGTTTTTTGAATGTTGAGTTTTAAGCCATGTTCAACCTCCTCTTTCACCTATATCAAGAGTCTTTAGTTCCTCTTTGCTTTTTACCATAAGTGTGTCATCTGCATATCTGAGATTATTGATATTTCTCCCAGTAATCTTGATTCCAGCTTGTACTTCATCCAGCCCAGCATTTCACATGATGTACTCTGCACATAAGTTAAAAAACCAGGGTGACAATATACAGGCTTGACGTACTCCTTTCTCAATTTGGAACCAGTCTGTTGTTTCATGTCTGGTTCAAACTTGCTTTCAGGAAGCAGGTAAGGTGGCCTGGTATTTTCATCACTTGAAGAATTTTCCATAGTTTGTTGCAATCCACACAGTCCAAAGGCTTTGGCATAGTCAATAAAGCAGAAGTAGACTTTTTCTGGAACGCTCCTGCTATTTTGATGATCCAACGGATGTTGACAATTTGATCTCTGCTATCTCTGCCTTTTCTAAATCCAGCTTGAATATCTGGAAGTTCTTGGTTCACGTACTGTTGAAACCTGGCTTGGAGAATTTTGAGCATTACTTTGCTAGCATGTGAAATGTGTAAATTGTGCTATAGTTTGAACATTCTTTGGCATTGCCTTTTTTGGGGATTGGGATGAAAACTGACTTTTTCCAGTCCAGTGGCCACTGCTGAGTTTTCCAGATTTGTTGGCATACTGAGTGCAGCATTTTAACACCATCATCTTTTAGGATTTGTAATAGCTCAGCTGG
This sequence comes from Tragelaphus eurycerus, assembly GCA_935064755.1. Lineage (NCBI taxonomy): Eukaryota > Metazoa > Chordata > Mammalia > Artiodactyla > Bovidae > Tragelaphus > Tragelaphus eurycerus. The sequence continues at coordinate 38,652,997 of CAKXYN010000012.1, forward strand.
AATTTCAACACCTCCACTAGCCTTGTTTGTAGTGATGCTTCCTAAGGCCCACTTGACTTCACACTCCAAGATGTCTCGCTGTAGGTGAGTGATCACACCATCTTGGTTATCTGGGTCATGAAGATTTTTTCTGTATAGTTCTTCTGTGTATTCTTGCCACTTCTTCTTAATATCTTCTGCTTCTCTTAGGTCTATAACTTTTCTGTCCTTTTTTATGCCCATCTTTGCATGAAATATTCTATTGGAATCTCTAATTTTCTTGAAAAGATCTTTAGTCTTTCCCATTCTATTGTTTTCTTCTATTTCTTTGCATTGTTCACTGAGGAAGGCTTTCTTATTTCTCATTTCTATTCTTTGGAACTCTGCATTCAGATGGGTATATCTTTCCTTTTCTCCTTTGCCTTTCACTTCTCTTCTTTTCTCAGCTATTTGTAAGGCCTCCTCAGACAGTCATTTTGCCTTCTTGCATTGGAGATCAATCCTGGAATTTCTTTGGAAGGAATGATGCTAAAGCTGAAACTCCAGTATTTTGGCCACCTCATGCGAAGAGTTGACTCATTGGAGAAGACTCTGATGCTGGGAGGGATTGAGGGCAGGAGGAGAAGGGGACGACAGAGGATGAGATGGCTGGATGGCATCACTGACTTGATGGGTGTGAGTCTGGGTGACCTCCGGGAGCTGGTGATGGAGAGGGAGGCCTGGCGTGCTGCGGTTCATGGGGTCGCAAAGAGTCGGACACGACTGAGCGACTGATCTGATCTGATCTGATATGATTTCTTTTTCTTGGGGATAATTTTGATCACCATCTCCTATACAATGTCACAAACCTCCATCCATAGTTCTTCCAACACTCTATCAGATCTAATCCCTTGAATCTATTTGTCACTTCCACTGTATAATCATAAGGGATTTGATTTCTATCATACCTGAGTGGCCTAGTGGTTTTCCCTACTTTCTTCAATTTAAGTCTGAATTTGGCAATAAGGAGCTCATGATGTGAGCCACAGTCAGCTGCCAGTCTTGTATTTTTGCTGACTGTATACAGTTTCTCTATCTTCAACTGCAACGAATAAAATCAATCTGATTTCCATATTGACCATCTGGTTATGTCCATGTATAGAGTTGTCTCTTGTGTCATTGGAAGAGGGTGTTTGCTATGATTGGTGCGTTCTCTTGGCAAAACTCAGTTAGCTTTTTGCCCTGCCTCACTTTGTACTCCAAGGCCAAACTTGCCGGTTACTCCAGGTATCTTGACTTCCTACTTTTACATTCAAGTCCCCTATGATGAAAAGGGCATCTTTTTTTTGGTATTGGTTCTGGAAGGTTACAGAACTATTCAACTGCAGTTTCTGCATTAGTGGTTGGTGCATAGACTTGGATTACTGTGACATTAAATGGCTTGCCTTGCCAACAAACAGAGATCCTTCTGTTGTTTTTGAGATCGCAATCAAGTACTGCATTTCAGACTCTTTTGTTGACTATGAGGGCTACTCCATTTCTTCTAAGGGACTCTTGCCCACAGTAGTAGGTATAATGGTCATCTGAATTAAATTCACCCATTCCAGTCCATTTTAGTTCACTGATTCCTAAAATGTTGATGTTCACTCTTGCCATCTTCTGTTTGACCACTTTCAATTTGCCTTGATTCATGGACCTAGTTCCTATGCAATATTCTTCTCTATAGCACTAGACTTTATTTTCACCTCCAGACACATCCACAACTGGTTGTTTTTTTTGTTTTTTTGTTTTTTCCTGCTTTGGTTCATCCTGTTCATTCCTTCTGGAGCTATTTCTCCACTCTTCTCCAGTACCATATTGGGCACCTACCAACCTGGGGAGTTCATCTTTCAGTGTCATATCTTTTTGCTTTTTCATATCATTTATGGGATTCTCAAGGCAAGAATGCTGAAGTGGTTTGCCATTCCCTTCTCCAGTGGACCATGTTTTGTTAGAACTCTCCACCATGATCCATCTGTCTTGGGTGGCCCTACACAGTATGACTCATAGTATCATTGAGCTAGACAGAGTTGTGATCCATGTGATCAGTTTTCTTAATTTTCTGTGATTGTGGTTTTCATTCTGCCTGCCTCTGATGGATGAGGATAAGAGGCTTGTGAAGCTTCCTGGTGGGAGGGATGGCTGTGGGTAAAACTGGGTCTTGCTGTGCTCTGGTGGGCAGGGTCATGCTCAGTAAATCTTTAATCCACTTTTCCGCTGATAGGTTGAGCTGTTTTCCCTCCCTGTAGTTTGGCATGATGCCTAACTATGACAGGGGTAATGGTGGTAATGGTGACCTCCTTTGAAAAAGACTTATGCCAGCAGGCTGCATCTCCCAGGACTGTTGTTTTCAGTGCCCCTGATTTCTCTGCAGGCCACTGTCAACGCACGCCTTCACTAGAGACTCCTGGACACTCACAGGCAAGTCTGGCTCAGTCTCTTGTGTGGCCACTGCTCTTTCTCCTGGGTCTTGGTGCACACAAGGTTTTGTTGTGCCCTCTAAGAGCCTGTTTCCCTGGAGGTTCTCAGTCTTTTTGCAGATCCTCAGGTTTGGGAAATCTGTTGTGGGCTCTAGAACTTTTGTAACAATGTGAGAACTTCTTTTGTATAATTCTTCTTTAGTTTGTGGGCTGTTTGCTCGGTAGCTCTATAATATGGCTAATGGTGACCTCCTCCAATGGACCTATGCCACATGCTGCACCTCTTAGGCCTGCTGAAGCCAGGGCTCCTATCCCCGCTGCAGGTCCCTGCTGATCTGTGTCTCCACAGGGGACACTCAAACACTCAAAGGCAGGTCTGGCTCAGTCTCTTGTAGGGGTCACTTTTCCTTTCTGTTGGTCCTGGTGCACACAAGGTTTTGTTTGCACCCTCTGAGGATTTCTGGTGGTCTTTACCATAATCAGATGAATTAAAGACTCTCATTATCAGCATTATAGGGAAAATATCTATTAAAATAAGGGCTTGATTTGTAGATTTAATCTACATATGAGGATCAAATTTTGGAGGACACTTGAAAGCCATTCAATTGCAGGAAAATTATTGGTCATTTGGATTTTTGTGATTATTCTTTTGCAGCTTCCCTGGTGCTCAGACAGTAAAGAATATGCCTGCAGTGTGGGAGACCCTGGTTCAATCCTTGGGTTGGGCAGATCCCTTGTAGAAAGAAATGTCAACTCCCTCCAGCATTCTTGCCCATAGAATTCTATGGACAAAGGAGTCTGGCAGGCTATAGTCCTTGGGATCGCAAAAATTATTCTTTTATTTAATTACCAGAATTTTTTCTACAAATATATGATATGTTTATATGTTTAATTATTATTATTCTGTCTTTCACTCACAGAACTTTGATTTTAAGTGAAGAAATGCCATATGCAACATGGTATCTCAACATAACTTCATGTAAGTAACAAACAGCAGGATATTAACCCTTAGAAATAAAGACTTGTTTTCATTTAGGAAAACAATTTTCCTTTTAATAAAAAGCCCAAAAAATGATCCTTAAACACAAAGAATTTCTTTTAAAAATTATTATGTATCAGCAGAATTATTTCTCCTGCACATCTATCATTTCATGGAAGCATACTTTTTCAGCAGTTACTACCTCTGTTAGAACTCTTATTTTTGGATGAGTGATCAATTGCTTCATGTTGATTTTCCCCAGCAAGCTATAGGTTCACCCCAGCTGCAAAAATTTTCTAAACTCTGAGCAAAGTCTTCATAGGAGAAGTCAGGATATGATCTTTCAAACACAAACAGAATAACTCTGTAGGAGTCTGTGCAGGAATTTGAGAAAGAAACTCTGTGAGAGAGTAAGTTTGTAGCATTTATGCTCTTTGCAAACCTGACCTTAAAAAGTGATTAAAATTCACTTATAAAAGACTCTACTTAACTCTTGTATAGCACTTCTAATACACAAAGTTTGTTTAATTTACCAAAATTTATCCTATACTAAATATATAGTATGGGCTTCCCTGTAGCTCAGATGGTAAAGCATCTGCCTGCAATGCAGGACACCCAGATTCGATCCCTGGGTCGGGAAGATCCCCTGGAGAAGGAAATGGCAACCCACTCCAGTACTCTTGCCTGAAAAACTCCATAGTACAAGCTTAGTACAAGCTATACTATAAAAGAAATTGTCAGAAGCCTGGAACAAATTGTTCAAGGGGCACCCTATATGAGTGCCAACCCTATATACCGTTTTTAGTCTGCTAACCCTAAGTCAATCATACTGAAGGTATCCCTGTAGTCAAATATTGATAATACACAGATTTCCCCCAATGGATTGGATTTATTCTGTGTCTTCTTTCCAAAAGGAATTGAAGTTGAATACTTAAGAATTTGAATAGTTAATTTAACATACGTTTGCGTTAATTATCATTCCCTCAGAGAAGTCTGATGAAGATAAAACCAAATTTATTTCCTTTTGGCCTTGTCAGATTCTGCAAGAACTTAACCAGTTGCACCCTAAAATACAAATTGAAGTGGATCTTGAGTCCCACACATGACTCAAAGGGACTCTACACCAAGATGATATAAATATCAGAACTCCACTGCTCTCCATTTGTAACAATCACACCACAAAGTAAGTAAAAGTCCTAACTCTCTCTTACAAATGTCTTTCATTTTCCTTCAGCCAAAGGGCCTCATTTATTCCATGAATCTATCACAGAAGCATTTCCTCTATTACAAAATGAAACTTCATCACACACCGGGTTTACATTCAGTCGTGGAGACTAGCCTCTAATTTCCTTTCTCTTTTCCTTCCTTTTCAGTCAGTCAGTTCAGTCACTCAGTTGTGTCTGACTCTTTGCGACCCCATGAATCCCAGCACACCAGGATTCCTGGCCTCCCTGTCCATCACCAACTCCCAGAGTTCACCCAAACTCATGTGCATCAAGTCAGTGATGCCATCCAGCCATCTCATCCTCTGTTGTCCCCTTCTCCTCCTGCCCCCAATCCCTCCCAGCATCAGAGTCTTTTCAAATGAGTCAATTCTTTGTATGAGGCGGCCCAAGTATTGGAGTTTCAGCTTTAGAATCAGTCCTTCCAATGAACACCCAGGACTGGTCTCCTTTAGGATGGACTGGTTGGATCTCCTTGCAGTCCAAGGGACTCACAAGAGTCCTCTCCAGCACCACAGTTCAAAAGCATCAATTCTTGGGCACTCAGCTTTCTTCACAGTCCAACTCTCACATCCATACATGACCACAGGAAAAACCATAGCCTTGACTAGATGGACCTTTGTTGGCAAAGTAATGTCTCTGCTTTTGAATATGCTATCTAGGTTAGTCATAACTTTCCTTCCAAGGAGTAAGCATCTTTTAATTTCATGGCTGCAATCACCATCTGCAGTGATTTTGGAGCCCAAAAAAATAAAATCTGACACGGTTTCCACGGTTTCCCCATTGATTTCCCATGAAGTGATGGGACCAGATGCCATGATCTTAGTTTTCTGAATGTTGAGCTTTAAGGCAACTTTTTCACTCTCCTCTTTCACTTTCATCAAGAGGCTTTTTAGTTCCTCTTCAATTTCTGCCATAAGGGTGGTGTCCTTCCTTTTAGGAACACTCTTTTCCTCAAGATATGATCACCCAACTAGTTTTCCAGAATTCCTTGCAGCTACATGTGACCACATTATTTGTCTCTTGCTAGTAGCAGTTAAGGACTTCCTTCATAGATCAGTCGGTAAAGAATTTGCTTACAGTGCAGGAGACCTGGGTTCAATTCCTGGGTCGGGAAGTTCCCCTGGAGAAGGAAATGGCAACCCACTCCAGTATTCTTGCCTGAAGAATCCCATGGACAGAGGAGCCCAGCAGGTAACAGTCTATGGGGTCCCAAAGAGTCAGACATGACTTAGTGACTTAACCATCACAATAGTAGTTAAGCAAGAGTAACGTGGGCCATTTCAGTCTTCTGTCTTTAAAAGAGAAAATCACTTGCTTTCTAATTCTATTTACATATCTCATAGTCTATAAAGCAAACAGTGTCTATTTCCACCAAGCAGCTGGGGACAACTTTAGGGAATAGCAGAACAGCAATATAAATAGAACCTGGGTTCCTAAACAGTTTCCCTGGTTAGTTAAATTAAACATCTACTTTGAGCCACTGTGTTTTAGGATTTCCTTGTCACAGTCTCTTGTCTGTATCTCCAAATACAGTTATTCAAATTCGAATTTCTTTCATCTCATTTCTACTACTTTCATCTGTGTTAAAATATTGTTGCTAGTGACAGTTTTGCCCAAGTATGTAGCAAAAGACTATTATGGGGTCAGTGTTGTTTCTTGGACAAACAAGCTAATTTCATGGTATGTATCTGAGCCACTGGGTTTATACAATCTTGGGGCATCTAAGCTGCTACCCTCTAGTTCTATGATTTTTTTTAATCATTTATCACACCATTAACTTATTTGAAATTTTTCTTCACTGTGTTCTTGTACTGAATCTCACTTCTCACTTTTGATTATCATCATAGAACATTTATTTGTGTGTCTGTTTATTACCCATTATCAACATGTGTCTGACCAAGGACAATGAGGCAACAGTATTGATTTCACTGATATTCAGCAAATTTCCGGATAGATCCTCCCAGGCTTTCCTATTGGATTAATGCTGGATATACAAGACCGATTGCAGCAGGTGTTAGCACAAGTTACTGTGGCCCCAATATACACATATTCCTGATGCAAGCTTTGTTGATAACATTGTACAATCCAAATTTACTACAAGCAAATAAGTAGTTATTCTTTTGTCCTTTTATCCTTTTTCTTTAAGTCAAAGATTAAAGTCTCAATGAAACAATCCACAACTGCATTGAAAAAGCCTTGCATAATATGTGTGATTTCTCATCTTTCTTAAAGCTGGGGGAAAAAATGCCTTATTCTTTTCTTTTCATTTCTTGGTCACAAATTAATAACCTTAAGGACTTCTTCTCTAGAAGTTTTAGAACTGTTTTCCTGGCACCCTAGGACAACAGAAAGATATCTGAAAGTAGCCTGAAGAGGGGTTGGTGGAGGAGGCTAGGTGGTGGAGACCAGAGACTCCTCTCCGCTTCAGATGAAGCAGTTCTCTTTTCTTTAATCATTAAGATGTTAGGGTTATGGTTGATATTTGATTTTTAAAATGTTTCCTAATATTTGGAAAGTGCCGATCTAGTCCAAACCAAATGAGGGAACTAGGAGCTCAAAAGAGTAAGATTTACTCGTGAAATGAGAGCTGACTAGTGGTGAAGCTAAGATGGGATCCTAGTCTTTTTATATCTTGTCCAAAATTTTTATACCAAAGCTACAGAGATGATTTAATAAAGTGTGGGCAGTCAATCACACACAGTTAAAGTGGCATAGCTACTCTGGTATTCATGTGACTTAGAAGAGTTGCAATACCAACTTCAAATTTCCCTATATTTTTTCATCTGGCTTGTAGTTAGGAATAGTGATAAATGTTTCGATTTCTGTATACAGCAATTAAGATTAGTATTAATATTTTCCTAAATATTAAAGAAAAAGTAACTTTTTAACTTAAAAAAAATGACTGTTCTAAAAAAAATTTGAAGAAGCAAATTATGACATAATAGAATGCATCAGACTCTAATAGGAAACATGAGCCTAAATACTGCTCTGCCATCAAAGAAATAGCTTGGTGCCCTTTCTTTGCCAATCACATCTTCCTAACAGACCTCAAATTTCTTAGTTTTTAATGTGGTTAGTCTATACAATTTATGAATTTTCTTCCAGATGTAAAAATCTAGGACTCTCTTATAATTTAATTCTGTCCATCTCCAGATTAAGCAATAAAGTATATAATTATAAAAAGTGCATAATTTATATATGCATGTATCAGCATATGCCTACACATCAAAGGACTCTTCAAACTTTTAATTTTACGGCTCTACTTTATGGGTTTTTTCTATCTTAAAAAATACACCATCATTTGTATTCAGTAAACTCACCCTTTTTAAATGTACAGTTCTGTGAGCTTTGATGAACATTTACAGTTACATAATCACCACCAAAATCAAGACCTATAATAATTTCATCATGCCCAAAAATTCCCACCTCCCTTTAGAGTCAACTCCCACCACCCCTTTTCCCTAGCTACTGCCCTGTTCTCTGTCTTTGTAGTTTCACCTTTGCTTTGTTACATGCTTTTTATTCCTGAGCCTTCTTACTTTCATCGTTAGTCCTAAAAGTTAAATAACATACACTGTGCCTATTCTGATGGTCACTTTATATCTTGTTTAATCTTAACAACAATTTTGACATCAGTTCTATGATGTCATCACCACACTTACTTTATATATGAGAAAACTAAGACTCATAACAAGGAGTAGTTTTCAAAGGTAACACAGCTAATAAACAAAGAACCCCAGCTCCCTAATGAACACAGTCCCACCATACACACCCTAATATAGCCTCTCTCCATACTTCTTGTTCATAAGGGCAAAATAAACCTTTATTTGTTTGAGCCTCTGTTATTTTGAGTTTTCTGCTATATGAAACCAAATCTAACAGCATTTGTTTTGGATTGTCCTATTTGGAGCATCGTTTTCTCAGGACACATAGCTACTTATCTCTTCAGCAAACTTAACAGACCCAGGGAGATGTCATAGTTTATTTACATTTTTGGAGCCTTAACTCTGGCCATAGGTCAGAGTGCTGTCTCAAATTCTTGGTTCTCCAAAGTCTTCATCTACTGGAGTCTAAGTCTACATTTCCACTAGTTGCAAATCCAGAGAAGGACAGGGATTTTATTTATTGAAGTTCTTAAACACCAACATTTATTTTCAGCTTTACTTTGCCAGATGATTGTTCAGTCTCCAATTCAGTTTGTGTTATGCATGATTTTTAAAAAACTGCTTAGTCTTGATTTTCGATGCATATTAAGAGTATACTTTGTGTCATACTCACATTCACAGAGGTGAGTTTTCTTTAGCAGAGGCAACCCTGATGCTCAAACAGGACAAATTTACTTCATACTCACAGATGCAAGATCCACAGGCCAAGATTCTCTCCCTTAATCCCCTTGGAATATAATATACCATGGAACCCAGCTCTCTAAACCAGCTTTTTCGATCTTAAGGCTACTGAAAAAGAAAAATAGAGTTTTTTATATAGAGTAAGGCTAGAGTGGCCTATAAATTACAAAAGATACTTATATGAGAGAAATTGAAGCCTACATTTTAAAACATTATGCCTTCATATGAGCACTTATGCTAAACAATCTGATGGAAGTTCATAAATATTTACTTTACATTGTAATCTGTGTACATATTTTCATTTAGGAAGAGTACAATTAAAGCATCAAAACATTACATGCACAGTGCACAAGCAAGTTGCCTGAATCAGTGAGTTAAAATGTAACAGAGATTTTTGTTTTCTTCGTTTTGGAATCACTAACTTAAGGAAGAGAAAATAATTTTGCCTGGTCCAACCAGTCCATTCTAAAGGAGATCAGTCCTGGGTGTTCTTTGGAGGGACCGATGCTAAAGCTGAAACTCCAGTACTTTGGCCACCTCATGCGAAGAGTTGACTCATTGGAGAAGACTCTGATGCTGAGAGGGATTGGAGGCAGGAGGAGAAGGGGACGACAAAGGATGAGAGGGCTGGATAGCATCACTGACTCAATGGTCGTGAACTTGAGTGAACTCTGGGAGTTGGCGATGGACAGGGAATCCTGGTGTGCTGCAATTGATGGGGTTGCAAAGAGTCAGACACGACTGAGTGAAAAAAAGTCATGTACGACTTTTGCGACCCCATGGACTGAACTGATCAATTCAGTTCGGTCATGTACGACTTTTTGCAACCCCATGGACTGCAGCACGCCAGGCTTCCCTGTCCATCGCCAAGTCCCAGAGCTTGCTCAAACTCATGTCCATCAAGTTGGTGATGTCATCCAACCATCTCATCCTCTGTCGTCCCCTTCTCCTCTTGCCTTCAATCTTTCCCAGCATCAGGCTCTTTTCTAATGAGTTAGCTCTTCGCACCAGGTGGCGAAAATTTTGGAGTTTCAGCTTCAGCATTAGTCCTTCCAATGAACAGTCAGGGTTGATTTCCTATAGGATGGACTGGTTTTATCTCCTTGAAGTCCAAGGAACTCTCAAGAGTCTTCTCCAACACCACAGTTCAAAAGCTTCAGTTTTTCAGTGCTCAGCTTTCTTTATAGTCCAACTCTCACATCCATACATGACTACTGAAAAAACCATAGCTTTGACTATGTGGACCTTTGTCAGCAAAGTAATGTCTCTGCTTTTTAATATGCTGTCTAGGTTGGTCATAGCTTTTCTTCCAAGGAGCAAGCATCTTTTAATTTCATGCAGCAGTCACCATCTACAGTGATTTTGGAGCCCAAGAAAATAAAGTCTGTCAGTGTTTCCATTGTTTCCCCATCTATCTGCCCTGAAATGATGGGACTGGATACCCTGGTATTATTAGATGATAATATAACTAATATTGTGGAAATGGGAAGGAAGTCATAGTATATACATTTCTCGTGGGAGAAACAGTTCTCTACATTCAGTATGAGTACATACTCTGGAGGACCAGTGGTTTTATGTTTTGCTTATTGTCTTTCTCACTGTTGGACCTCATGATGTTTTGCTCTTTTTTTTTTTTTTTTTTTGACTGCTAAAGCTTAGGGACATATTTATGTACCCCTTCTAGCAAGCAGATATATATTCATGACCTATGTTTTTATGTTCTAACATCATTCCAGAGGTCATCTTTTCTTTCTAATCTTATTTTCCTTTTCTTTTTTTCAATCAATCATCTTTTAAAACTATAGATATTCCTGTACTATTTCTTAAAACCATTTCTGAAACAACCCAAATTCTTAGTTAGTTAGTAAATTATGCTAATATTTGTATTTGCTCCTGCTAAGTCGCTTCAATCATGTCTGACTTTGTGTGACCCCATAGACGGCAGCCCACTAGGCTCCTCTGTCCCTGGGATTCTCCAGACAAGAATACTAGAGTGGGTTGCCATTTCCTTCTCCAATGCATAGAAGTGAAAAGTGAAAGTGAAGTCGCTGAGTCGTGCCCAACTCTTAGCAACTCCATAGGCTGGAGCCTACCAGACTCCTCAATCCATGGGCTTTTCCAGGCAAGAGTACTGGGGTGGGGTGCCATTGCCTTCTCCAAATATTTGTATTTAGTTACCTGCTTAAGAAACTTAAAATAATACAAGTATTAGAATAGAATATGAATAATATTTATACTAGCATCTTTCCTCTATGAGATTATTAATCAATAATCAAAGAATGTATACAGAGTCCTTAGCTGTCTATTGTATAAATTCTGTTTAACTCAAAAGGAAATACAGACATGAGAAAGTAAGTCTAATGGTTCAAAAATTAGAAACCTGATATTAATGCAGTTATTGCCTCCAAGTTCAGACTAACATGTCAGTTATTCATCAACAGAATGAAAATTAAAGTCAATCAGCTTTATTATTTTAACAGTGTAGATATATTTAAATGTAACCATACCAGTGTGTTTTGATTAGTTCAATTTCTTATCATAAATGAACTTGAATTAAGAGAAAAGTATATCTGCTAAAATATTTGTATAGATATATGAATCACTAAAACCATATTTTACATAGAGTAGGATAAATCAAAAATGCATTATGCTGATACAGTTTTTATTAACAGTGCAGGAATAAAGAGAAGGGAAATTATTTATTCTTTTCAGAATCTATTTGCCTTTATTAGGTACCTAGGCAGTTTTTCTCTAAATGTTTCTGTCTTTTGTGCAAGCATTTGATATCATTAGATTGAAATGGTTTACCTGAGGGAGTTCCAATTTATACCTGTTCTAGTTCAATTATTATGTATTAGTTGTTTTAAGTGCCTCCTCTCACTTTCAAAGCTGTCCTTATTTGAGAGGCATTAAGTGGTCACTCTAAATGTGATGTATTTCAGTAGTTTTCAAGAATTATAGATAACAATAAGGTCCTTACTTCTAAAAAGCCATGATTCTGTCTCTGGGAGACAAAGTAATAGTCCAAAAAAGGAGGAGGATCACTCTCTGAATACTATGGCAAAATATTTTTATGAACTGTCACTTAAATTATCCAGTCTTAAAGCATATTTAGGGATTTCTGTATAAAATGCATAAAATAATTATAGATCAAAACCTTGAGAGGTTAAGTGACTTTCCCAAGGCCACACATTTACTAAGTGGCAGAACTGGGGTGCTATCCCAGATTTATTGGATTCCAAAGACTAGCTTTAGCTAGCTATGCTACAATAACACCCTGCCTTAGTCCATCATTTCTGCCCAACTCACAGTTTGTTAGAACTACATAGTACAAGTGCTGGCAAGCTGCCCCCTCATGGCCCAATCTGGCACCCCCTATAACCCTCATCATGAGATCATGCCAACTCTAGTTTCAAATATTTCTATTCTTCTCTGCCAAACCAAAATCAACTTTTTTTTTTCTTATGACCTAACCTGAGATCTGTAACAACAGATGATAATAGGTAATCAGATAAATTAATCATTATCAATGAGTTGATATTAAATATGCAATGTCTTCTCAGGGAAAGTAGTATTCTAACCATTTAAAATAGTTATTACAATATGGGTATTAGGGGCAGGATAAATGTTACAAACTAAACATATGTCAGTGGAGTTGGAGGCATGAGAGTCTACAGAAGGGCAGTATTTTGGGTCAAGGCATTCTGACGTTTATCAAAACTATTGCATAAGCTTCTCCGTCCACTGCTATGTAAGCCAGATCTAGCCACTGTCAGTCCATCATTAACTATATGTACAAGATTGCTCAAGTAGAATAATAGGGACAAAAAAACCTTCAGTGTATCTCTCCCAAAAGTATAAGAATGGCAATATGTTTGCACTGACCTAAACAAAGAGCTCTCCTGTCTGCCCTCACTTCACTGGGCCACGTACCTGCCAAAGATAAACAACTCTGCAGTGCTTTACAGGTTTGCTGACTTTGTGAAAAAGTAACCAGGGCTCAGTAAAGAAAGTCTAAAAGAGCAAACATTTGGAATGAATGGTCAGTAAAATCTCAAATTGTAGGGTATAGAAAAGTGTTGTAAATTATTTTTATATTTCATCTGCTTTAAAAAAATTTATTCAGACCATAATATTTTTAATGTCCTGTCCTCATATCTCAAATACATTTTTACCCTTCAGAGGCAACCTCTTCACTTTTATGTCTGCTTCTCAAATAACCAAACTGAGATCATACCTCACAGCTTCAAGAATATAGATATCCAGGCAAAAGGAAGAAATGCAAAAATATTCCATTTATTTTCCTGACATATTCAAGTCATTTTTGATCTATAACTTAATTTATAATGGCCTTTTAAAAGTTATTTTTAAATTAATTTATTGGAATATAGTTGATTTACAATGTTGTGTTAGATTCTGCTGTGCAGCAAAGTGAATTGGTTATGTACATATACTTATATCCACTCTTTTTTTAGATTCTTTTCCCATATAGGCCATTACAGAGAATTGAGTTGAGTTTCCTGTGCTATACAGTAGGTCCTTATTAGCTATCTAATTTATAGATAGTAGTATGTATATGTTAATCTCAATCTCCCAGTTTATTCCTTGCTGTGGTAACCATAAGTTTGTTTTTTTACTTCTGTGACTCTATTTCTGCTTTGTAAATAGGTTCATTTGTACCATTGTTTCTAGATTGCACATAAACTGAGATCATATGATGCTTACCTTTCTCTGCCTGACTTGCTTCACTCAGTATGACAATCTCTGCCCAAGTCACTGCAAATGGCATTATTTCACTCTCTTTCATGGCTGAGTAACATGCCATTGCTTATATGTACCACATCTTCTTAACCATTCCTCCTTTAATGGACATTTAGGCTGCTTCCATATCTTTTTAATGAGCTTTGTATCTCTTCCCATTTGGGCTACAGTTTATTTTCATTAGAATGCTATTCCCATATTCACTTGTCTGCAAATCATCCCTACCAAGATTGACACAGCACTGCCCAGAAAAGAAGCTGTCAAATGTCTTCAGTAAAGTAGACAGGTGTCATCGATTGAAAAGCTGATGTCCAAATCAAATTTTTGGCAAAAGGCGGCAAAAGAGCATCAGAAATTTTTATTTCACACAGTATAAGAGGCATGATACTGCTGTTAAGAAACTCTTCAATTTGTTCTTAACTTTTTCTAAGTCAAGCCATCTTCCAAAAACCAATATCCAACTGCATGCATGCTCACACATCCTCATGAACTGGGGCTGAGGATGCAACTAAGGTCTCAGCAAGGCTATAAAACTTCCTTAATTGATATCAGAGGGACCAAGATTAGCATCTCTTTTCAAAAGTCAGGGAAAAGTAAAGAAGATATATAGTCTTTCTAAAGGCAACAAATAATACTATTGACAGTTTACTTCACTCAGAATGCTTCTCTGGTGTTCATTTGACTGTGCCTATAAAATCGCTTGAGTTCATATGGAGCCACTCAAAACACATACAGAATTTGTGACAATAGCTATTAAATTCTTTGCCTACCTGCCCTAAAGTGTTCAGACCCATGTTTGCTAAGAAACATCTTCTTTTTTTAATACCCAGGAATGCTTTTGATTCTTAAGTTATCTCCTAGACCCTGGCCAAAATGAGACGTTTTGAGCATAACAAATGTTAACCATCACCAAGCTCCTGCTTTTCTTATTCCTCTATTTCTTATCCCTCTATTTCCACCACTTCCACCATCGTTAACCAACTTAATAGGATTTCTCACCCGTATTTCTGCAATATCCTAATAACTGATTCCCATTCTCCCAATCATGGCCAATTACAGCCACATTTTACTCTGCAAATTAATTTTTTTAATTGTGTCATGTTTCTACCCCATTAACACATTTGCTTACCTTCCCACTTCCTAGGATAAAGTTAAACAAAATCTTAACATGGATTATAAAGTGTAAGAGAATCAGGGCTACATTTCCATCATTGTTTTTTTTCTGCTTTCCCAATCTTTCTGCTCCTCATACTCACCATAATCTCTCTTGCCCAAAGTACTTTGAAGTACTGATCTCTGCCTGCTCTCAATTTGCCCACATATTCCATCTTCCAGAAACCCTCCAACACTTTACAGGCTCACTTCTACTCCTCCTGAAGTCTCAGCATTAACTCTACCTCTCCAAGAAGCCTTTAAGTGACCACTGGTCTCCGTGTCATATATTGTGATGTATTCTCATTGCACCCTTTATTTCCCCTTTCTTGATTCTCTTAACAGTTGAAATGATTTATTATCTATATTTCTTACTGGGTTATAAGTTCTGTATCACAATGAACTTAGGAGCTCTGACTACACCATGCTTCACAATGTGTATAACCAGGGCTTAGCACATAAAGGGAGCCCAATAAATATTTGCTGACTAAATTAATGAACATGTAGGACTCTTTAATTTCTACTCTAATAGCAAAAGTTTCCAAGAAAAACTTGCCAAATCCTATGAGAAGTGCCCATACATTTGTCACTGTTCCAGACAGAGACTAATTTCTACTGAATTTGCAGAACTCCATGTGCCATTTTGAACATAAGTGGAATGCAGAATTAAAAGAGAATTTTGAAGTCAGCTATATGTTCTGCCTGGAAAAAATAATCTAAATGGAATTCTTCAGGCAAGAATACTGGAGTATGTAGTCATTCCCTTCTCCAGGGGATCTTCCTGACCCAGCAATTGAACCTGGGTCCCCTGCATTGCAGGCATTTTCTCTACCATCTGAGCCACCAGGGAAGACCACACGTTCTTCCTGGAAAAAATAATCTGAATACCTATGAACAATCAATATCTCTTCACTCTTATAATGTATAATCCAAACTTATTGCTTAGGGAAGAAAAGTTTATAATCCCATCACTTCATATATGCACAATCTGCTTTCCTGTTTTAAAATCTTTCCATTGTACACACAAATATTTACTTGTGTGTGTGTGTATGTTATTGGACTTTCTTAGGTGGCTCAGTGGTAAAGAATCCACCCACCAATGCAAGAGACATGGGTTTGATGCCTGGGTTGGGAAGATCTCCTGGAGAAGGAAATGGCAACCCACTCCCATATTCTTGCATGGGAAATCCCATGGACAGAGGAACCTGGCAGGCTACAGTCCATGGGATCACAAAAGAGTTGCATACATCTTAGCCACTAAACCAGAAATATGTTTTATTATTGCAGCCTCCCTAGAATATAAGCTTTGTGAGAAAAGGGACCTCTGTCTGATGTTGATCACTATAAGCTGATGCCTAACTGTTATATAGTAAGTGTTTGATATATATTATTGAATAAATAAATTGTCTTGTTTCTGGTAGATAAAGTAAATAACTTTTAAAATATCAGTGCCAGGCAGAAATTGATAAATTGAATGATTTAACAGGCTATTTGCTGAAAAGTTTTTCTTATCCAGATGCCACTATATATGAAAACATATCATTAATCTAGATTCTTATTAAGGGTTTGACTCTAAAAATACAGACTCTAAGAAACATATACCAACTTTTTTAAACTATCTTTTTACTTGCAAGAGTGGGCTAGACAGATAATAATAGAAGGTGATTTGGGTGAAGGAAAACTGTAATACATGCAATAAGGAGAGATGGGGGAAAAAAAAGTCACATACTTTAAACCTTTGCCTGGTGTTTTCTCTTTTGGAATCCCAGATGGAGTGACTTAGGAAAAGACACTGAAAATCAGGATTATACTAAAACAATGAGAAGCTACTTTGCTTTTCAAGATTTCTACAGATTGTCACTTCCAAGCCTACTCAATTACTTTGATTTGTTTTACTTTTGTGGTATGCTATGCCATGCTAGCTTTGGTCACCTGATGCAAACAACCAACTCATTAGAAAAGACCCTGATGCTGGGAAAGATTGAAGCAGACGGAGAAGGGGATGACAGAGGACGAGATGGTTAGATGGCATCACTGACTCAATAGACATGAGTTTGAGCAAGCTCCAGGAGATGGTGAAGGACAAGGAATCCTGGTGTTCTGCAGTCCCTGGGGTCACAAAGAGTAGGACATAACTGAGGAACTGAACAACTGAACAACATGCCATGATAAGTCGCTTCAGTCCTGTCCAACTCTATACAACCCTATGCACTGTAACCTGCCAGGCTCCTCTGTCCATGGGGATTCTCCAGGCAAGAATACTGGAGTGGGTTGCCATGCCCTCCTCCAGGACTTTTGTCATAACTTCCCATGAAATGTATGAAACATTCACCTTTCCCTTGTACCTCAAATCACTTGTCTTCTGAGTTGCAAACTTTATTGTAAGCTTACAGTGAATTTGAATAATGACAGGCCATGTAAAACTATTCCAGAAGAAACACAGAAATAGAGAAGTAACCAGTTATTCTGGTTCATGTTCAACCAGTTAGGGTTATCCAAGTTGGTACAGGGAATGGACTTTTCACCTGCATATTTGGGTATAACTCATCTCTTTGTTCAGCTACCAGGAAATTTATTTTACAAGGGTTTACAGGAATTTATGGATTTTTCCATACTCAATGACTTTTAATAATATTTCAAATATCTTTGAGAATTAGAAACTGGAGACCTAAAAATTAACTTGTCTCAAATAGTATTCATAAGACTGTGATTTGATTTTTCTCTGTACCTATCAAACAATTTTTTGATGAAAAAAATAAAAATTAGCAGCAAATGTACACTCTGAGGAAAGTGACATAAGATTGTTTCCAGCAGTACTTTCAACTAAATGCTTCTAACATAATGAATTTTTGTCAACCTGGAGAATTATGGAAATATAAAAATATTCAGAATATACTTGGATGCGGGGATATTGTGACCAAAAATGACTTTTGTATCCATGTGAAATAGCTATTAATCTTAAATTATTATAGAAAAATTTTAATGAGATTATTAAAATAACTATTAAGCCCCTCATTCCCAGACTTTTAGCTATTATGACAAAACTTTTAAGTATATATATATGTGTGTATATATATATATATATATATATATGCTTCATATATAGTGGAAAAACCATATACTTTGGGATGGGGAAAACTTATTTTAAATTCCAGATCCAGCTTATACTTGTATAGTCAAGTTACTTGACCTCCTTAAGTCTAAATTTCCTTATAAAAAAGGAAATGTTAACACTTACTTTATAAAACTTATTTAATCAGCAAAGTAAAGTATTAAAAATACTGAAAAACTCCAGGCACATAATAAATGCTCAATAATTAATAGTGGGGGAAAGAGGAGATGTTGGGTCCAAGTCAAAGGTTGTTTACATTAGAAAAATCATTGCTATCTCTTCCAAGATTAGTGTGAACTGATCACTAAATGGTGCTACACATCTGGATATGTCCAGCATGATGGTGGGATATATTGACCCACTGTCTTAAGATCTAGTTCAATGCCTTCACAATTACTTGGATGAAGTTACTATATCACATCAGTGTGAAATTGGTCTCCATCAGCTTTGCTCTCATTCACCCCAATTGATGGACAAGAAAATAATTATTTCTGCTCTGAATGTCATACTTTACCATTGAACTCAATGAAAGTTGAGAGGTCCATTTAACTTATTTATATATTTTTTCTAAGAAAATCACTCTTCTTGTGTTTTGGGTGTAGTCATATACTGAATGAATAATCTTAAAAGAGAAATATATCCCCTGTCACTTGAGGGTAGGCTGTACTCTCTGATTTGCTTCTAAAGAACAGAATTTGAAAAGGGGGAAAGAAACTTTACCATGGAGAAAAATAGAAAACAGTACTCTGCCAAGTGATCGATGCCAACACATACAGTGATAAGTTGTGTTGACAGCATGTAGTTTATGATGTGATAAGAATGGCATTTCCACTCTAGTATCTTCCCCAAGACCATAACTTCCTTTTAATTATGAGAATATAACAAATAAACACAAATTGAGGAACATTCTACAAAATCTCCAACCAATATTTCTCAAAACAGTGAAGATCATGAAAAATAAGGAAAGAATTCACAAACTAGCAGAGATGACAGAGACATGATAATTACGAACAACTTCTATCCCAAAACTGAATCCTGGAATAGAAAAAAATTCAGGGAAGACAAGTTAAAGCTGAATCAAATCTAGAGTTTAGTTAACACAAAGTATCAGTGTTGGTTACCTCATTTATTTAGATAAAATAGTAATAGGAAAAAACAGATAAAGAAGATATGGCAAATCTTTGTATTATCTTTGCAACTTTCCTATAAATTGAATTTATTTCAAAGGAAAAAGTTTAGTACAAAATTATTTTTAATAACCATAAAACATAGCTATAGAAGACTCTTGAGAGTCCCTTGGACTGCAAGAAGATCCAACCAGTCCATTCTGAAGGAGATCAATCCTGGAATTTCTTTAGAAGGAATGATGCTAAAGCTGAAACTCCAGTATTTTGGCCACCTCATGCGAAGAGTTGACTCATTGGAGAAGACTCTGATGCTGGGAGGGATTGAGGGCAGGAGGAGAAGGGGACGACAGAGGATGAGATGGCTGGATGGCATCACTGACTCGATGGATGCGAGTCTGAGTGACCTCCGGGAGCTGGTGATGGACAGGGAGGCCTGGCGTGCTGCGGTTCATGGGGTCGCAAAGAGTCGGACACGACTGAGCGACTGATCTGATCTGATCTGATAGATGCAGCTAAAGTCACTCTCTTCATTTTATCATCATTTTAATCAAAAGAAAAGGTTTTAAATATATAATGTATTGGAGAAGGAAATGGCAGATAGATGGGGAAACAATGGAAATAGTGAGAGACTTTATTTGGGGGGTTCCAAAATCACTGCAAATGGTGACTGCAGCCATGAAATTAAAAGATGATTTCTCCTTGGAAGAAAAGCTATGACCAATCTAGACAGCATATTAAAAGGCAGAGGCATTACTTTGCCAACAAAGGTCCACATAGTCAAAGCTATGGTTTTTCCAGTAGTCATGTATGGATTTGAGAGTTGGACTATAAAGAAAGCTGAGTGCTGAAGAATTGATGCTTTTGAACTGTGGTGTTGGAGAAGACTCTTGAGAGTCCCTTGAACAGCAAGGAGATCCGACCAGTCCATTCTAAAGGAAATCAGTCCTGAATATTCATTGAAAGGACTGATGTTGAAGCTGAAACTCCAATAGTTTGGCCACCTGGTGTGAAGAGCTGACTCATTAGAAAAGAATCTAAGGCTGGGAAAGATTGAAGTCAGGAGGAGAACTGGACAACAGAGAATGAGGTGGTTGGACGGCATCACCAACTCAATGAACGTGAGTTTGAGTTAGCTCCAGGAGTTGGTAATGGACAGAGAAGCCTGGTGTGCTGCAGTCCATGGGTTCGCAAAAAGTAGGACACAACTGAGTGACTGAACTGAATTGAACTATCTGATTTGTTACTGTAGTCAAATGGCAAAAAGCATGCAATGTGCTTTGCACAGAGCTTGCTGCTGCTGCTGCTGCTGCTAAGTCACAGCAGTCGTGTCTGACTCTGTGCAACCCTATAGACGGCAGCCCACCAGGCTCCCCTGTCCCTGGGATTCTCCAGGCAAGAACACTGGAGTGGGTTGCCATTTCCTTCTCCAATGCATGAAAGTGAAAAGTGAAAGTGAAGTCGCTCAGTCGTGTCCTACTCTTAGTGACCCCATGGACTATAGCTTACCAGGCTCCTCCGTCCATAGGATTTTCTAGGCAAGAGTACTGGAGTGGAGTGCCATTGCCTTCTCTGTGCACAGAGCTTACTACATAGTTAAAAAAAAAAAAAAACTCTACTATTGTTCAATCATTTTTACTTTTACACAGTCTTTCCTCTGATGTTAAATTTGAAACACATTTGTGAAATCACAGGTAAAGACAACTAAACCTGGAGAAGTCTATCACTTATAGACCAAAATAGCATAATAATAAGGGGGGAAAAAGAATCTAAGAGGATTTCACAACTTCTCTCCCTGATTCATTTTAGTGTTAACAACCCTGTCAGGAAATTTCTCAATGATTCTAACCTAACTACCTCATGGTGCAATTTAAGTTTATTTCCTTATGTTCTGGATTCAGTGGCGATAGAGAACAGATGGTCACTATCTTTTGCATAATAATAGTAAAAAAATGTTGTGAGTTCAAAGGCTTAAATCTTTCCTTGATTACTTTCTTCACTCAACAAATAAGTCTACTTAATTAAACACCAACAGTAGCACCTGTTTGAATATAGAAGACATGTGTTAAATGTCAAGAAAAGATATCCATTACTATTTATGTGCACAAAACATCCTAAAATTTGTCTATTTTGAGCAAGCATCTGTATACATCATAAAGAAACAGGATAGAAAGTGATTTCTTTGAAAATCTCTTTGAACAAAAGATTTCTAGGAACTAAATACAAAATAAAAGTAAGAACATTCTTAAGAAGCCAATGCTAGGATAACTTCTGCACAAAAAAAATTGAAGATGATTGGGATCAATTCTACCAAATTTTTAAACTCATGTTCAATTGAAGAGGGATTTGAATGGCTTTAGATTAATTTGCCTGCTGCTGCAGCTAAGTCGCATCAGTCATGTCCGACTCTGTGTGACCCCATAGATAGCAGCCCACCAGGCTCCCCCGTCCCTGGGATTCTCCAGGCAAGAACACTGGAGTGGGTTGCCATTTCCTTCTCCAATGCATGGAAGTAAAAAGTGAAAGTGAAGTCTCTCAGTCGTGTCCGACTCCTAGCGACCCCATGGACTGCAGCCCACCAGGCTCCTCCATCCATGGGATTTTCCAGGCAAGAGTACTAGAGTAGGATGCCATTGCCTTCTCCAGATTAATTTGCCTAGGCTAATATAAACTTCAGAACAAATTATAGGGTTTATATTTTATAGGGGGCTTCCCTGGTAGCTCAGATGGTAAAGAATCCAGCTGCAATGCAGGATACTCAGGTTCAATCCCTAGGTTGGGAAGATCCCTTGGAGAAAGGAATGGATATCCATTCCAGTTTTCTTGCCTGGAGAATTCCCTGGACAGAGGAGCCTGGCAACCAAATCAACAACATTCTGTATAAGACAGCATACATCATTAAAGAATCTTTGATAAGGCTAATGGGAAGAGCAGAAATCTGCTTACTTGGCTGACAAGACTTGAGAACACATCAAGGACTGAGTAGATGAAAATAGAAATGTGTACTAAAAGTAGCATATCTAAAACATAGACAGGACATTTTTACATATATGTAAAGAGTGAAAAAAAATTTCTGGCATCAAAAGGACAATTCATTCATTTTTATCTTCAGGAACTGAATTTTGTTGTTTTGCTTTGTCATTTTGTGTTTCTCCTTTTAATGTTTTTATTTTTCTCCACTAAATGTGTTGTTGATAGTCTCTTTTTTTCCCTCTCTCTCACTTTCAAACATTTCCAGCAACTTTTGAGCTTTAAAAAACTATTCCATTATTAAAATAAAATTCTATTACTTAGTAACCAATCCCTTATATTTGAAAAGTTACCAGAATTCAATCTAAAAATTGGGCGATAAAGTGTTCCTGCTTTATGAATCTGATCTCATTTTCACAAAAGTTGGACAAACTTATACAGAGGGCTGAGCATCATATTTTTTCCAGATTTTGTTTCTCTACAAATGTACAGTCACTCAAATTTGGCATGTTTTTTTAAGGAAATATTCACTTAATTTTCAACCTGTTCATTTTCAGAAAAGCTTAATCCACTCTTAAGAATCATCTTACAAAAAATCAAATTTAATTTAATTTGATTTAAAGTTAAATTCATTTCTAAAAAACAAATGTATCTTCTCCTTTTTAAATAAATATATATCCATCTCACCTGCACAAGATTTTTTATTAAGGATCATAGCACCAACATATCCACGTTTTTGCTAACAGAATATGCCAACTTCTTTTTCCTACTTTCTTATATATTTTTATCTTTGAGTTGCTATATAAGCATTTTATGTAAATGCAAAGATTTCATTCACCATAAACTATGTAGGTGTTCACATCTTATTTTATTTTAGTTTTTTTTTAAATATAAATTTATTTATTTTAATTGGAGGTTAATTATTTTACAATAGTGTATTGGTTTTGCCATACATCAACATGAATCTACCACAGGTATACACGTGTTCCCTATCCTGAACCCCCTCCTCCCTCCCTATACCATCCTTCTGGGAATTAAAAATAAACTCCTAAGGGACTCTTTTTTAGAAATCTCGGATTATGTTATATCTTTATTTTATATATTTTAATGATAAATTGTACTTCTCCTTCAACATAAAAAGCACAGTTATAATTTTAAAGTACTTTGTGAAATTATTTAATCTCCCTCTTACTTGGAAAAACCCAGATTTCATAGGGGTGAGTCCTATGTTTCTCTTATTCTAATACATTGCTGCATAAAGTAGGCACTCAGATATTTGTTGAATGAAAGAATTAGTTCATGAATTTCAAGTTTCTGATATTTAATTAAAACTAGAAATAATCTCTTATGGCTCCAAGAAATGGCCTTTAGGGAAGGCAAGATCAAGATGGCAGTGTAGGAAGACCCTGAGCTCAGCTCCTCCCACAAACACACCAAAACCACAACTACACATAGAAGAACTCTCTCTGAGGACGGCCTGAGGACTGACAGAAAGGCTTTTCTACATCCAAGAATGCAGCTGAGACTGATAGAAGGAGAAGAGAAGCAGTCCAGTTGGGATCTACAGGAACCACCACCACCCTGCAGGTAACCGAGAGGAAGAGAGACATATCACAGACTTGGTTAATCACCCTAAGGAACAAGGGGTTCTAGCCCCACATTGGGCACTTTGGCCTAGGGTCTGGACTCAGGAACATGAGGGCACTGGCCTGGTTTTGAAAACCAGTGAGACTTAGCAGAAGACTAAAGGAAACTGAAGCTCTGCTGTTACAGGCATGAATGTAGAGTTGCTCATTCTTGGTCCCAGTACAGAGGCAGAAGACTGAGTGAAAAGCGCCTGGCGCTCTGGCTGTCCAGCTCTGTCCTCCGCAGCACACCACCTAGACCACACAGGGCTGAAGCTTCAGTCCCTCCAGCTCCAACCCCACCATCAGCCAAAGCAGTGACTACTCTTGCACTATGGGAAAAGCTGCAGCTTGTATTGGGCTGTGGCTCGAGCCTCATCCCCCACCAAAGCCATGACCACCAGTGCACTCAAGGAGAAGCTCTGGCCCAGCTCACTTAAGATCCAGCTCCCCAACCAAAGTCAATGCTCACATTCTGCCTGAATAGGAATGCTCCCACACAGAGATACACCTTCAAGACTGGGATAGGTAACTATTTCACCTAATTTCCTATTAACACACAGAGAATGTAAAACAAAATGAGAAGACAGAGGAATATATTTCAAACTAAAGAACAAGATAAAACCCAGGAAAAAAATCCTAATGAAATGAAAATAAGTAAGTTACCCAAAAAAGAGTTCAAAACAATTATCATAAAAATGCTCCCTGAACTTGGTAAAAGAATAGAGGATCATTGGTAAGAGCTTCAGTGAAGAATTAGAAAATATAAAAAGAACCAATCGGAGATGGATAATACAACTGAAATAAAACATGCACTGCTGCTAAGTCACTTCAGTCGTGTCCGACTCTGTGCGACCCCAGAGACGGAAGCCCACCAGGCTCCGCCGTCCCTGGGATTCTCCAGGCAAGAACACTGGAGTGGGTTGCCGTTTCCTTCTCCAATGCATGAAAGTGAAAAGTGAAAGTGAAGTCGCTCAGTCGTGTCTGACTCTTGGCGACCCCATGGACTGCAGCCTACCAGGCTCCTCTGTCCATGGAATTTTCCAGGCAAGAGTACTGGAGTGGGGTGCCATTGCCTAGAAGAAATTAACAGCAGACTAGGTGGTACAAACGAATGCATAAGAAACTGGAGAGCAGAAGGGTGGAAACTTTCCAATAAGAATAGCAAAAAAGAAAAAAAAAAGGAACTCAAGCGCTGTTGGTGGGACTGTTTGTTGCTACAGTCACTAAGGAAAACTGTATGGAGGTTCCTTAAAAAATAAGCAGTAGAACTATCAAATGAATCAGCAATTCCACTCCTGAGCATTTATTCAAAGAAAGCAAAAACACTAATTAGAAAAGACTTATGTATCCCTATGTTCATAGCAGCATTTTTTACAGTAGTCAAGATATGGAAGCAACCTAACTGCTCATCAATCAATGAATGGATGAATAAGTGGTTTATATATTACTCAATCACTCAATCAACCTAACTGCTCATCAATCAATGGATGGATGAAGAAGTGGAATATTACTCAGCCATCAAAAAGAATGATATTTTGCCAGTAGTGACAACATGGATGGACTTTGAGGTTATTATGCCCATTGAAAGATAAATACTGTATGTTTTCACTTTTATGTGGAATCTAAAAAAAAAAAAAGCTAACAAATAGAACAGAACAGAAACAGACTAACAGGTATAAACAAACTAGTGATTACCTCAAGAGAGTGGAATTGAGGGAAGGGTGAAATAGGTGAAGGGGATTAAAAGGTAAAAGCTGTCAATTACAAAATAAATAAGTCATAAGGATCTAGTATACAGCAGAAAATAGTTAATATTTTATAATAACTTTATATATTAACCTAAAAAATATTGAATTAGTATGTTATACACCTGAAATTAATATAGTACTGTAAGTCAACTATACATCAGTAAATTTTTCAAAAGAAAGAAAAAGAAATGGCTTTTAGAAATTGTGATTCGTGGCTTTAAAAAAAAAAATCATTTGAAACCCATAATCCTATTTCAGCTGTGTTATTGAACATAATGCTGGCAAAGACAGAGAAATAAATACTTTTTCCAGTTCCTTAAACATTTCTATAAATGATACAAACTGACTAAAATGATAGTCTCTTTGATTTTAAACAATGTAAAAAATGGTTTGGTGACAATTCTGTCACAGAATAAAGTTGTTCCATTGAGCATCTCACTATAAAATGATGCTGTGGTACTAATCATATCCCAAGAGATGGTTATATAAAGAAACTTCTTCACTAAATCAACAGAAAGCAGATGCTTCTCTTGCCCTTACAGGTCAGAATTGCAAAGGCATTCATTTATATAAATTTTGCATCGCTTTATGTTCATTGTATCCATAACAGTGTAAAACTAATTAAGGCGCAAGTCCCTGGAGCTCACTAGCTTTCATCTTCCCTTTAGGATCAATTACATAAAGAAAATAAATGCCTATAAGTAAGTGTTTTTGGCTCATCTCATCTCATTTTTTGTCTTGGTAAACATGACTATGTACTTGGACTTGTCAACTTTTGAACAAGGTGTCCTGCTTCCAAAAATATTTATTTGGATTCTGGCCCACTGACAAAAAAAGAAAAGATGTCAGAAACCAACCTAGATAATACAGCTATGCCAAAATTTATCTGACTGTCAGAGGGCAGCCCATGGAGGCTCAGATCCACAAAACATTTCTCTGTTTCTTTAAGCTCAAATTGTGCTGGAATAATTCCAAATATTTTGGGGTCTGAAGAGCTTAATGTTCTAATTTTGTTAAAATGTATTAACAGGACTATCCTTTCTCAATACCAGCTAATCAAGGCAAAGAGAGGTGTTGATCAAAAGCAGTTACCTCAGTTAAAGCAATCTTAATATTCCTATATAACTTAAAACAAAAATAAGGGTCATCCAAGATATTTAAGTTAGAGAAGGAAGTGGCACCCCACTTCAGTATTCTTGCCTGGAAAATCCCATGGACAGAGGAGCCTGGAGGGCTGCAATCCATAGGGAGTCAGACACAACTGAGTAACTGAGCAGAAGATATTTAAGTAGATTTTCTTGAAGGGCAATGGGAGCACAGAAGATTTTTTTTTCCTTGACAACTGTAATAAAGCCTTCAAAAGCAATGCAACTCAAACCATCAGTTGGTTCATTTTGTTTAATATACAGTTAAAGCCTTCACTAGCCTCTCCTGTGAATGATTTGATAAAGTAAGACTCGGTTTGAACCATATTACATGGCATATTAGGCAGAAAATGCCAAGAGCAGAAGGCAATCATCAGATGCGGGATCCGTGAAGCAAATTTACTGAAACTGTTAGTAAATTTACTGGATCATTGCTTTTGAAATTCCATATAAATCATGCAGGTCACTGTATTTAGAAAAAGTACATACTGCCTAAATGCAATGTCCAAAAATGATAACAGAATGTTCTCTGATACTACTTTAGTTGAGAATGGCCTGCCTTTGGTTTGGCTTTTCCTACAGATCCAGACAAATACGCTTCAAATTTTTATTCAAATAAAGAGTATGGGATAGCTTTTCAAAACCAATAACAGAAAATTGCTTTTGGAAAGCTAAACAGAGAATACACCTTCACTTGAGTAATTCAGTACATAGCCACCACAGATGGTAGTCCTATGTCTAATTTTAGCCAGCTCCCCAGCCAAACAGCAAATACTCAATAACAGAGGATTGCTGCCATCTACAGGCTTCATGAAACTTTATCCTAAATATTTAAAATTTTTTCTGAAATTATGGACAAAAAGCCCCTATTTTAAACAGATTCAATGTATCAGCCTGCATTCCCAAAAAAGAATACATAAGAAACCACCCTGTTCATTAAAATCTTTCAAATGATCTCTGAGATTTCTTCCTATTAGTTGGACTTGATCTGTCATCTGGGTATGAAATATATTTAAAAACAAATATTTAAAACCTAGAATAATTTTAGTAAATTAGCTTTCTTGTACCAAGTAATACATAAATAGTAATAATTATCTTATGACCTTATCTATATTTTCACAGTGGTCTTCATCATCATGTAATTAATTTTTCCCTCTTATAACCTGACAAGTAACTTGGCAACTCTGTGTCTCAGTGTCTTAATTATGAAAGTGGAAAAAAATATCTGTTCCATAAGGCATTGTGAGATTTAAATTTAAAAATTTGTTAAGGACACTAACAACAGTCACTGACATTTGGCTCTTTAAATGTTAACCTTATCATAATAATGCTATTGTTATCAGAATAAAAGTCACATCTTAAAAGGTAAGGAATGGGATTTTGTTATCTTATTGTCTCTATGTGTGTATGTAAATTTATGTATTCACACACAAACATACACACACAAAAAAAACACACATACATATGAAGGTGTTACCTACATTCCCATACGTCAACATAGTAGGTAAAGGCAAAGTATTTATTCCAGGTGTTCTCAAACCTGGTTGAGCATTGTAATATCTTTGGGAAATCTTAAAAACTGTGGATGCCCAGCTTCAGTCCAAGATTCTGATTGTTCATAGGTCTTTTTTTTTTTCAAAGCATCCCAAGTGATTCTAACGTATGGAAAAGTTGAGAACCAGTATTATATATATATTCAGTTTTACAATTTTATTACATTAAAAAATTAAATTATAGATTCTTTCAAATATGCATGTGTCAAAAACTTATGATATTCATCACTGTGTAGCTAATTTTATGATGTCATATATATTTTCTTTTAATTATGTCTCTATTGAAAGCATTTAGAAAATAACCATTTTCCTAGTTGTTAGCACATTTTGACAATGGATTGGAAAAAATCATATTTGTTTTTACCTATCAGCAACACCACTAGTGAGAATTCTATCATTAAAGCATACCTGCTAGTTTGTAGTTTAAAATTTGGGGGATTCCTATAAGCCTGATTCTTTAGCAAGTTACCCTAACCAAATTGGAGTAAAGGCTAAAAGCTAATTCCATATTTGTAATCTGAAAACAAATGAGACAAGAAAAGTAAAAAGGAAGAAGTCATTATAGTATATCAGATCAGATCAGTCGCTCAGTCGTGTCCGACTCCTTGCGACCCCATGAACCGCAGCATGCCAGGCCTCCCTGTCCATCACCAGCTCCCGGAGGTCACCCAGACTCACACCCATCAAGTCAGTGATGCCATCCAGCCATCTCATCCTCTGTCGCCCCCTTCTCCTCCTGCCCTCAATCCCTCCCAGCATCAGAGTCTTCTCCAATGAGTCAACTCTTCGCATGAGGTGGCCAAAATACTGGAGTTTCAGCTTTAGCATCATTCCTTCTAAAGAAATTCCAGGATTGATCTCCTTCCGAATGGACTGGTTGGATCTTCTTGCAATCCAAGGGACTCTCAAGAGTCTTCTCCAGCACCACAGTTCAAAAGCATCAATTCTTCGGTGCTCAGCCTTCTTCACAGTCCAGCTCTCACATCCATACATGACCACAGGAAAGACCATAGCCTTGACTAGGCGAACCTTTGTTGGTAAAGTAATGTCTCTGCTTTTGAATATGCTATCTAGGTTGGTCATAACTTTCCTTCCAAGGAGTAAGCGTCTTTTAATTTCATGGCTGCAGTCACCATTTGCAGTGATTTTGGAGCCCAGAAAAACAAAGTCTGACACTGTTTCCACTGTTTCCCCATCTATTTCCCATGTAGTGATGGGACCAGATGCCATGATCTTCGTTTTCTGAATGTTGAGCTTTAAGCCAACCTTTTCACTCTCCTCTTTCACTTTCATCAAGAGGCTTTTTAGACCCTCTTCACTTTCTGCCATAAGAGTGGTGTCATCTGCATATTATAGTATAGAGAGGCTAGCATTTTACATTCTGCAAGTACATTCTGAAGTTTTAAACCACAACTTAATATTTACAGAGCCTGGGTCATATCTGGATTCAGATGTACATTCAAATGCAAAGTTTTTATGATTCTAACTGCATATCTGAGTTAGTCCTAACAATTTCAGCATAGTTAAAATGATACTCTTGATTACAGTATGAATATGAACACACAGTACCAAATTACCATCTTTCAGTAGCAACCTTCATCTTAAAATGGGAATTTCTCACAAATGATATACTGTTTTACTAGCAATGCTTACCTAACAAGTACTGAGTTACTTTTTAGAGTGTAAACAGATGCTTTTCCACTTCTTCCTGGAGTATACATCTTCATATGGTCTGTGTAGTTGACATATAATTCAGGCATTAAAATTATAAAAATGAAAATATTTCACTCAAAGTAGCAAATTAAACAGCTGAGGGAGGGAATTAGACTTCTCAGATATAAGTAACCTTTAGATTGTTTAGGGTAAAGCATGGCATAATTATATTTTGTGTGAATTTATTACTGAATACTCTGTAATGGACTATATGGGAAAAG
The DNA here is from genome assembly GCA_935064755.1 of Tragelaphus eurycerus. Classification (NCBI taxonomy): domain Eukaryota; kingdom Metazoa; phylum Chordata; class Mammalia; order Artiodactyla; family Bovidae; genus Tragelaphus; species Tragelaphus eurycerus. The sequence continues at coordinate 38,683,092 of CAKXYN010000012.1, forward strand.
AACCTAAAAAAGAGTAGATATATGTCTCTGTATAATAGATTCACTTTGCTGCACACAGGAAACTGACACAACATTTTAAATCAACTATACTTCCATTTAAAAATTTTTTTGAAGTTAAAAAAAAAAAAAAAAACACTAGTTGCCACTCTTCTCATAAACACTTAGGCTCTGGAGTTAAGAAATCAGATCTCAACTGTTCAAGTTACTTAACTTTTCCATGCTTTAGTTTCTGTGTCTATAAAATGAGGATAATAATAGTGCCTACCTCACAGAATTGTTGAGAATATTAAATGAAATTATACATGTGGGTTAGTGTTGAGTACATAGCAAGCATTCAATAAAGTTTGTTATTATTATGACAGAGAATGAGATGATGGGATGGCATCACTAACTCAATGGACATGAGTTTGAGCAAACCCCAGGAAACAGTAAAGGACAGGGAAGCCTGGCCTGCTACAGTCCATGGGGTCACAGAGAGTCAGACACGACTTTGTGGCTGAATAATAACAAATACATGTGACATATGTGGATTAGTGTCCAGTACATAGCAAGCATTCAGTGAAGTTTGTTGTTATGCCATAAGATGAAGGGTTAGGGAGTACCCTAACAGTGAATAAGAAAGTCAGTGAGACCTAGAGAAAGCTGAGACTGGTAGAAGCTCAGTGATCTAAAGGTCACAAGACTATCTGAGCTGATCCAAGTCATATTCAAAGTTATGTTGGCCTCCAGTCCAACAGTATAATACATTATAATACAGTATAATACTTTTACAGTATAATTCATTATTTCCGACAGAGACTGCTAACCGTCCTCTTTGCTTTAGTAATAGAATTTCTGCACTTCCTCCTGGCACAGGATCACACAACAGACTATTTTTTACATTCTTCCTTTTAAATAGGTGTCTCCATATGTCTCTATCCTCAGATCAGATCAGATCAGACAGTCGCTCAGTCGTGTCCAACTCTTTGCGACCCCATGAATTGCAGCATGCCAGGCCTCCCTGTCCATCACCAACTTCCAGAGGTCACTCAGACTCACATCCATCAAGTCAGTGATGTCATCCAGCCATCTCATCTTCTGTTGTCCCCTTCTCCTCTTGCCCTCAATCCCTCCCAGCATCAGAGTCTTCTCCAATGAGTCAACTCTTTGCATGAGGTGGCCAAAGTACTAGAGTTTCAGCTTTAGCATCATTCTTTCCAAAGAAATCCCAAGGCTGATTTCCTTCCGAATGGACTGGTTGGATCTCCTTGCAGTCCAAGGGACTCTCAAGAGTCTTCTCCAACACCACAGTTCAAAAGCATCAATTCTTCGGCGCTCAGCCTTCTTCACAGTCCAACTCTCACATCCATACATGACCACTGGAAAAACCATAGCCTTGACTAGGCGAAACTTTGTTGGCAAAGTAATGTCTCTGCTTTTGAATATGTGATCTAGGTTGGTCATAACTTTCCTTTCAAGGAGTAAGCGTCTTTTAATTTCATGGCTGCAGTCACCATCTGCAGTGATTTTGGAGCCCCCCAAAATAAAGTCTGACACTGTTTCCACTGTTTCCCCATCTATTTCCCATGAAGTGATGGGACCAGATGCCATGATCTTCGTTTTCTGAATGTCTCTATCCTCAGCAGTGGGATATGGAGAGAATTGAAATATGCTACTTCTGGGCCAATATTCTAAAAGGAAGATGTTTGATCTCTACTTTCTCCTTCCCTTATCCTAAAGGCTAGAACATGGGCAAGGTGCTAGTGAAGCAGCTCCAGCCATTCAAGAGAAGACTTCATCTGGTGGACAAGAAAAGCAAAGGAAATCTGATTCCTGGATGACATCATTGAACAGGGCTGACCACCACCTTGGACCATCTATCCAACTCTGGATTATCTTATGTCAAGAGAATCAGCTTCTATTTTGTGTAAGACACTTGATCCACCTTCTGTATACTCACACTATTTCATAAATAACTGGAAGGGGAAAAGGGAATATAAAGCAAAAATAGAGGAACCTTGAGGCTTCACATTGATAAATCTAATCATTACTCTAAGAAAACATTGAAAATCTCTTTACTGAAGAGTAATCAAAATAATGATAATAAATTTAATTGCAAACACACTATGTTCCAGGCACTAAGCTTTTTGCATACATTGTCCCACTTGCTGTACTATTTCTATGAAGATGGTCCTAATACATCCTCATTTTCAGGTAAGAAAGGTGAGTCAGCAATATTAACTAAATTGCCCAAGGTCACATGGATAGAAAGTGAGCATTGAGATTTTTAACCAAGGTTGGCTTAATTCTACAACCCCAGATTTTCCTTACTCTAAATCCTGCCTCTCATGAAGAAATGGTAAACAATTTAGTAATTTTGAAGGTAGCTAAGGTACTAAGACTCTCTAGCACATCTACTTTTATATTACATTATTGCCAAGCAGTTGTGATTTTTCTTTTCCTACTGGGAAGCATATTTTACATAATTACCTTTTCTTTTACTTAAATTTTATGGTTTTCTGGACATTGTTTTAATTGGAAATGTAAATTTGAGCTGTGCACACACAAACACTAACTCATCAAACTTTTCAAGTTAACAGTGAAGTCAGCTCACCTAAAGTGAGGGAACAGCTGCATAGGATTTGGAACCTAAGTTGATAATTGGCTTCTTGTTCAAAGGAGCCAATATTAAGCAAATTATAATTTCAAATTATTATATTTTCTTCAAATAGACATTCTTCAATGAAACAGCTACTAAAGATTATTTCTGGAAACTGAAGACTGTCTCCTGATTACATGTTTTTTGACCTCTGAATGAGAGTTCTCAAAAAAAAAAAAAAAAAAAAACAGGTTGTAGCTTTGTTTAAAAACTACCCAGAAATTTCAGTCCTTTTTCTAAAGCATATCATTTTCGTCAAGTCTAATATATATAGTTGGCCATGAGTAAATACCACTAATTTGAGGTTTGATTTTTAGACTAGCAGTCAGTTCAGAAAAGAACGGCAAAACCTGTCTGTCAATATGCTATTGACATTGGGGCCATTCTTTAGGAATATAAAAATTCTTTCACTAAAACTGTATCATCAAAACCATGTAATATGTTCCAAGCAAGCTGCAAGTTTAGTGTTCAGTACTAAATTTAATGGAACTCAAATCGAGGCCCATTGAAATAGGTATTTAAATACAGAAAATTTCAGATTTACAATCAGATCTTGTGAGTGAGTTAGTCGCTCAGTCCATCTCTTTGTGACCCCATGGACTATAGCCCTCCAGGCGCCACTGTCCATGGGATTTCCCAGGCAAGAATACTAGAGTGGGTTGCCCTTTCAGATCTTAATTCTTGCCATAGACTGCATATCTGTGGCCCCTGAAATTCTTATGATGAAATCTAATTCTAAGAGATGAAGTCTTTGGGAGGTGATGAGGTCATGAGGGCAGAGCCCTCTCAAATTGGATTAGCGTCCTTATAAAAAGACCACAGTGAGCTCCACTGAGCTTTCTACCATGTGAGGACACAAGAAGAAGATGACCATCTATGAACCAGGAGGTCAAAACAGGCTTCCCTAATAGCTCAGTTGGTAATGAATCTTCCTGTAATGCAGGAGATCCCCGGTTCAATTCCTGGGTTGGGAAGATCCCCTGGAGAAGGGAAAGTCTACCCACTCCAGTATTCTGGCCTGGAGAATTCCACGGACTGTATAGTCCATTGGGTTGTAAAGAGTCCGACACAACTGAGTGACTTACTTCACTTCACTTCACTTCACTTCACTAAAGGAATAAAGAAGCTACCAGAGAAGAAGATGCAGGTAGTTGTAACTATATGGGAAAAGGAAAGAGCATTCAAGAAATTAAAAGGAAGACAGTGTGGAGTTTGGAGCAAGATGACATTGGGCTAGAAGTTGGAGCCAGAATTGGCAGGGCTTTATAAACTATGTTAATGATTTTGGTCACTGTCTCAGGAACAATAGGAAGACAGTTGAATGCAAAGGGGACAAAAATTCCATGCCCTCCACGGTCCCAAGGAAAGGGAAGTCATGTCAAATGCAAAGGAAAACAAACAAAAAATTATCTTGATGAGTTTTTGACTATTCGGGATTTGCTAAAAGGTAATTGTGACTATATATGAGTTCACCTTGAGGGTTAACTTTAGCACAAATATTGTCTCTCATCACCACCACTACCTCTTCCCATTAATATGTCTGCCATTAGGTGTGTCATCTAGAGGTACATGAAGGCAAGACATCTGATCAAGTTATAAGGGAAGTTTAGAGGTATTAAATTATGATATTAAATTGTACTTTGTCATCAGCTGTTGTCATATTTCTTTTTACACAGCTGTTTTAGAATAAACTTCTTTTAAAAATTCTCACTAATTTACCATGGATCCTCAAAATCTGAATTAAGTACTTGTGAAAATACAGCTGCAATGGCTATTAGGGAATAACCTGAAGAGTAAGTTTTCCAGTTGTTCTAAACATCTTTATATATTATAATAAAGTTTTATTATATATAAAGTGTGGGAAGATGATATAAATTTACTACTATACGAGAACACAAGAAAATTGAGAAAGTTCTAAAGAAGTAAATAAATTCCTTTGTGAATAAAAACAAAAATCATAGAAATAACAGTGTGACAGGCTGGAAGAGATCTGAAATACACTTCTAATGTTTTAATTTTATGAAAGGATTTTGAAAGAGATGGCAACAATTAAACTAATTTACAAAGATAATTCCAAATACTTGAAAAGTATTTTATAAGACTTTCAAGTGATTACAAAAATAGAGAATAAACTATTCTAAAATCAGAGGAATATAAAAAAGGAAGGAAGGAAGAGGGAGAAAAGGATGGAAGGAAGTAGAGAATCAGAGAATCTAAATTCTTACACGGAGAAAAACATTAATTTTCTAAACTGAATTACTGTCACTTATTAACTGATCTTTCTCTATCCCCAAACATTTAGATCTCCTAAATTTAACAGTTTTCAGGTTGGGGCAATAATAACAACAATAATAACAAAATATATGGCTTTTGTGTAAGACTTCTCTATAATTGATGTTGAACTTCAGTGAGATAATAGAAAACATTTAAACCAATTTTTAAAGACAAAAAAAAACCCTGTTTCTCTCTGAATCGCCTCAAAATCCTGAGAAAATCTCATTTTATGGAATAGATATGCTACCAAAATGTTGTTCATAAACCTTTTATTTTTCTAATGAGATAATATTTCCCCACTAAATGATAATTTCTAACTTGCTTTATCTTTGTCCCAAGTCATTCTTCAATTGTCAGAAATGACTGACAACTTGGTTTTTAGTTTCTCTGTAAAGCACTTGTTCTGTGGTAAATGAATTCTAATTTTTAAAACAAAAGAACCAATAGACATTACTTTTAAGAAAAAAAGGCTTTGTACTGAATATTGTTATGGTTATAGTCTCATGTAACAGAATGGCAACTCAAAAGACTACTCATTTTACCTTCCAAACTATATTAGTTAGATTTGGGTAGTCTATGTTACAATAGTAAATAAAACCTCAAGAATCAGTGGGTTAGCATACCAAAGTTAGTTTATCTAACTATATTAGCTAGGGAGCACTTAAAAGCATCTCTCTTTCATGTGGTGACTTAGCGATTCAGGTTCTCTCCACTCAAGTCATGACCTGCAGGGTTGCTATGGTGATAGAAAGTAGTACTAAAAGATCCTAAAGTACAAGTCACAGTCAGAACTATTGATTTGCATGTATCACTTCTACCCATCATCTGCTAGACAGAATTAGAGACATGGTCTCTGTTTAACTGCAAAGGGAACTCATAGATTTTTGATGAGGTCTCTCTCAGCCACCATTTATCAGGTCTTATTATTTGCAGATACACTTCAAAGACTATCTATAGCACATTGGAACTTACATTACAATAGTTTTTTATTGAGTACATATGTGTGCATGTTTAGATATGCAGGAAATCACTGAATCACATGCATTTGACTGAACACTAAAACTCTCCTACAAATTCTTGTCTTCCCTTGCTATTCCATTAATTGGAAGCTTCTTGTCCTCTTCCATCTTTTTATCTTTCTCTCTTCCATCACTGGTTGCCTAGGAACAGCATCCCACCTCCAACTTGCCCACTTCTTATTTAACCAGAGGGCTGATTCAAGGTGTATTTACCATAGTAGAACCACTTAAAATGCAGGTGACTTAGAAAAGGAGAAAGATGGAAATCATTAACTACCACTCAACACTCAGTCACCCACTACTATCACGAAGTCTTCCATCCCAGTGCTCAGCTTCCCTCTCATATTCTTGCCCACAAGTCAACAAAGGGAAGGAAAGGTGAGAAATAGAAGTTAGGGGACCTTAAGAGAAGAGACTGTTTCCTGCTTTCTAACAGTTCCAAGATGAAATAAGACCTAAGGAACAAATAGCTTCTTGGTACATTCAGATAGATACATAGTCCTTCAAATGATCCCCATGCTCCAAGTGTAGCAATGAAGCAGCAGTAAGCTTTCAGAACTGAAAGAGTCATACTTCTAGGAACACATGTCATTGCTAGAACAATGATAAAATAGTCACTAATCTGATATACACATGCACACTAGGAGAAGACCCTGAAACTCTGGCATAAACCACTGAAAGCTGGAGGAAACACTAGAAGGGATGGAAACTACCTAACTTCCAGCCCCAACCCACTGCAACAGCAGAAATGAATGAAAATTCAAAATGCAAGTGGAGTTGTTTCACAGAAAATTAACAAACTAGGTTTTTAAACAGATATATATTTGTTAGAGTCATATACAATTATTTTGAAATACGTGTAAAAATGTAAATTATAACAAGAAAAGAAAAAGCAAAATTAAAACATGCTAACTTCTAAGGATTATGAATGAATCTTATTGTCGAATGTCCCTTTAATGTAGTTTTAGTAAGCCAACAGTGGATACTTGCTTAAATTACAAATGACAATATGGTTGAAAAGCTCCCAAGATAGGAAGACAATTTGGAGAATTCTATTAAAATATTTAAGAAAGTGTTAGCCAATATTTAGTAGCCAAAATTAAATTATAGATTGAATACTTGAAAATAAAAAATGTTCACAAGGATCTGATTATATCTATTCTGTTTAGTAAAAACTTCCAATGGAATGATCTAAGCAGGCCCTTTTAAAAGTTGCCACCATTATTAAGTTTTAAAAGCTGACTTCCTAATCCTATTTAAATTCATATGACTTTATTTTATCTTTATAGCTACCTGCCTAATGTCATAATTGATTCATGGCTGAACTAAGAACTCAAAAATTTTAAACATTTTGTTAACTATCTACAATTGTTGATCTTATTCTCAGACATGTTATATTTTTATCAATTTTAAAGCATTTTGATTATTCCTACTGGTGGGTTTCCCTGGTGGCTCAGTCGGTAAAAGAATCTGCCTGCAGTTCAGGAGATCCAAGTTCAGTCTCTGGGTCGGGAAGATCCCCTGGAGGACAGCATGGCAATCCACTCCAGTATTCTTGCCTGGGGAATCCCACGGACGGAGGAGCCTGATAGGGTGCAGTCCATCGGGTCAACAAAGAGTTGGACACGACTGAGCGACTAAGCAGGGCACTGGTGGAATGAAGCAACAGGCATTCTAGTGAGCAAACATCATAAGTATTTGAGGCATAAACAAAATTAGTGCTGAACTAAGAATGGATCCTTGGTAAAGAGATGGGAGTACAGATCACCTTACCTGTATCCTGAGAAACCTGTATGAGGGTCAAGAAGCAACAGTTAAAATGAATATGGAACAACAGACTGGTTCAAAATTGGGAAAGGAATATGTCAAAGCTATATATTGTCACCCTGCTTTTTTAACACAGAGTACATCATGATAAATGCTGGGATGAATGAACCACAAGTTGGAATCAAGTTTCCCAAGAGAAATATCAATAATCTCAGATATGCAGATGACACCACTCTAATGGCAGAAAGTGAAGAGGACTAAAAAATCTCTTGATGAGGGTGAAAGAGGAGAATGAAAAGCTGGCTTAAAACTGAACATTAAGAAAACTAAGACCATGGCATCTGATCCCATCACTTTATGGAAAATAGATGGGGAAGAGTGGAAACAGTGACAGATTTTGTTTTCCTGGGCTCCAAAATCACTATGGACAGTGACTGCAGCCATGAAATTAAAAGACACTTGCTCCCTGGAAGGAAAACTATGCAAACCTAGACAGCATATTAAAAAACAGAGACATCACTTTGCCAACAAAAGTCCATGCAGTCAAAGCTATGGTCTTTCCAGCAGTCATGTACAGATATGAGAGTTGGACCATAAACAAGGCTGAGCACTGAAAAACTGATGCTTCCAAATTGTGGTGCTGGAGAAGACACTTCTGTCTCTTAGGCTGCAAAGAGATCAAACCAGTCAATCTTAAAGGAGATAGCCCTGAATATTCATTAGAAGGATTGATGCTAAAGCTGAAGCTCCAATACTTTGGCCACCTGAAGTAAAGAGCTGACTCATTGGAAAAGACCCTTATGCTGGGAAAGGTAGAGGGCAGGAGGAGAAGGAATGACAGAGGATGAGATGGTTGGATGGCATTACCAACTCAATGGATATGAGTTTGAACAAGCTTCAGGAGATGATGAAGAATAGGGAAGCCTGGCACGCTGCAGTCTATGGGGTCGCAGAGAGTTGAATACCCCTTAGCATCTAAACAACGGCACAAAGAATGGGTCCTTGGTAAATATTAACAGAAAAATTTGTATCAGTAAGGAGAATTATTTTATTCCTTGATAAATAGTGAAGAAAAAAATGGAGCTAGTTGAAGCAGTAATTTAGGTTCCCAACACAGAAACATTGAGAAACCAATGAGAAGCATGACTACTTCATGAGTGTCTTCTCCTGCAAGGGTCCTTTGGGCTTCTCATTAAATATTGCTTCTGGAAAGTGAAGTGAAAGTGAAAGTTGCTCAGTCATGCCCAATTCTTTGGGACCCCATGGACTATACAGTCCATGAAATTCTCTAGGCCAGAATACCGGAGTGGGTAGTCTTTCCCTTCTCCAGGGGATCTTCCCAACCCAGGGATGGATCGCAGGTCTCCCTCATTGCAGGCAAATTCTTGACCGCCTGAGCCACAAGGGAAGCCCAAGAATACTGGAGTGGGTAGCCTATCCCTTCGCCAGCGGGTCTTCCTGACCCAGGAATCATACCAGGGTCTCCTGCATTGCAGGCAAATTCTTTACCAACTGGGCTATCAGGGAAGCCATGGCGTCTGGAAGTTACATGAAAACTTTAAAGTACTTTCTCTACTGAAAATAGAGGATTTTGCTGCCTGTTGTAAATAATTTTGTTGCAACATATCATTTAGTAAGGCAAGTAAAATGTGGCTCTTGCTCTCATTTAGTGAAGTAAAGGTAGCTATTAAAAGAAAAAGACACCTTGTAATCTGAATTGCTTCCTGCTAAGCAGTCATCCTCTGGGCAGATACTATGCAAATGATACTCCATTTCCTGCATTATTCTGCACTTAATAGTTTTACCTTTTAAATCTTGACACTGAAGAAAAAAATTTCTAATAAAAATTGTACAATGAAACTACAAGTAAAGTGAGATATTTCTGCCTAATCCAATAAAGTATTTCATTATAGTTAACATTATTTTTCTGTAATTTTGCAAATTCCAAGGTAAAAAAACAATCTTCCAAAGTTGAAAAAAATCTTCATTCTACAAGAAATTGTGTAATAAAATCATAAGCAAAACATTCAACTTATCAAACATCCTGAATGGTCACTGGTAAGTGCTTTGGAGTCCTTTGGAATCATATGGACCTGGATTTGCATTCTAGTTCTAAAACACTTTTATGACCCGCACTCACTAAACCTTAGTTCCTCATATGTACAATAGAAATAATAATCCCTGATTCACAAGGTAGTTAAGAAATTTAAAGAAAGTTATAGACTTTTAAGTACTGATCAAGGTGCTTGGAACAGTACATGCTCCCAAAGTGATCATCTATTAGTATTCTTATAATGTACCCTATGCAGAAGACTCTCTGGAAGAAGTCAAGGCAACTCACTCCAAGATTCTTACCTGGAGAATCCCATGAACAGAGGGGCTTGGCAGGCTACAGTTCATAGGGTTGCAAAGAGTTGTGTACAACTGAAGCAACTTGGCACACATGCACATGCATAGCGTCAAAAATCTAGTAAAAGAGGATCATTTTAAGCTTTGAAAAATCAGGCTTAGTAAAATTCCTTATCCACAGAAGCTTTGAGGTAAAAAGTACAAAAAATTGGTTTCATTAAAAAAACTTGATTTCATAGCATGCTATGTATAGGAGAAAACCTCTTAGTTCAATCTTGTGTCCTGATTTTACATATTTGGAAAGAAATCATGTTTTGCATTTATGTAAAAACTGCTGTGTTTGCTCAAAATCTTGCTTAAAAGATATCAATCCTACAAAGCAAGCAGAAATTGGAGAGAGGATAAAGACTCTTTTTAGAAGAGAAGCAAAAAAAGAGAAATCCATATCTCCCTGGAGTTTCTCTGAAACACATTTCCCAGTTTGTACGGTGCATAAGTGATAGAGCTCAAGCAGAAAGTGACAGCCTTATTTTGCTGCAAGGTGGGAGTGACAGGTCAAAGTGCAAGGTTGATCAAGCAGATGAAAATTGAAAAGAGAAATTGTAGACGTGAGGAAGTTCCAGAGGGCTCAGCCCTAAACTGTATACAAATACCTGCTAAATCTTTGAATGAGTTCTAAATTTTAGAATGCAAATTGAGATTTCAAGGATCTTGCTGAAAGACTAAAAATTGCTTAGCAAAGGTATCAGTAGTTGACTGTTTCTGGAAAGACAAGATTTGAGTTCACGTTCAACCAAAATGAATAGGATTCACTTTCAAAACTCAGTAAGTGTCAGCCTTACGAATTATGACCATATCCCAAGACTAAGCACTACACTCTTGGATTAAAGGTAAAATGAAAACAAACCATTCTAAGGGAGCTTAAACAAAGCCTCTACAGGACCAATGTGATTTGCCAGTGATTTAAGTGCTTGAAATTCAACACTCCTAAGATCAAGAGAACAGAATCAATTGTCCACAATGTATTACCAATAATGTTTAATGTTAGACATGCAAAGAGGCAGACCCATAATCCAAAAAAGGCATCAATAGAAGTATAGCCACAAACAACCAAGATGTTAGAAGTAGAATATAAGAACTATATAATATAAATATGATTAAGGAAACTGTAGAAGATGGATGCAATGACTAAAGTGATGAGGAATATCAAGAGAGATTTTAAAATTCTGACTACTAGATGGAACTAGTAACTAGATGGAAATTCTAGAACTGGAAAACATAGTATATAAATTATAAAATTTATAGGATTAATGGCAGATTGGACTCCACAAAAGAAATGAACAGTGACTGAAGACTGATAATACAGAGGAAAATGGTAAAAACAAATGCTGAATTGAAACTACAAGAAATCAGTTCAGTTCAGTCACTCTGTTTTGTCTGACTCTTTGCTCGTGGACTGCAGCACGCCAGGCTTCCCTGTCCATCATCAATTTCCGAAGCCTACTCAAACTCATGTCCATCATGTCGGTAATGCCATCCAACTATCTCATCCTCTGTCATTCCCTTCACCTCCCACCTTCAATCTTGCCCAGCATCAGGGTCTTTTCAAATGAGTCAGTTCTTCATATTAGGTGGCCAAAGTGCTGGAGATTCAGCTTCAACATCAGTCCTTCCAATGAATATTCAGGACTGATTTCTTTTAGAATGGACTGGTTGGATCTCCTTGCAGTCTGAGGGACTCTCAAGAGTCTTCTCCAACACTACAGTTCAAAAGCATAAATTCTTCAGTGCTCAGCTTTCTTTATAGTCCAACTCTCACACGCATACATCAGATCAGATCAGATCAGATCAGATCAGTCGCTCAGTCGTGTCCGACTCTTTGCGACCCCATGAACCGCAGCACGCCAGGCCTCCCTGTCCATCACCAGCTCCCGGAGGTCACTCAGACTCGCATCCATCGAGTCAGTGATGCCATCCAGCCATCTCATCCTCTGTCGTCCCCTTCTCCTCCTGCCCTCAATCCCTCCCAGCATCAGAGTCTTCTCCAATGAGTCAACTCTTCGCATGAGGTGGCCAAAATACTGGAGTTTCAGCTTTAGCATCATTCCTTCTAAAGAAATTCCAGGATTGATCTCCTTCAGAATGGACTGGTTGGATCTTCTTGCAGTCCAAGGGACTCTCAAGAGTCTTCTCCAACACCACAGTTCAAAAGCATCAATTCTTCGGCGCTCAGCCTTCCTCACAGTCCAGCTCTCACATCCATACATGACCACAGGAAAGACCATAGCCTTGACTAGGCGAACCTTTGTTGGTAAAGTAATGTCTCTGCATACATGACTACTAGAAAAACCATAGCTTTGACTAGATGGACCTCTGTTGGCAAAGTAATGTCTCTGCTTTTTAATACGCTGTCTAGGTTTATCATAACTTTTCTTCCAAGGAGCAAGTGTCTTCTAATTTCACAGCTACAGTCACCATCTGCAGTGGTTTTGGAGCCCCCCAAAAATAAAGTCTCTCACTGTTTCCATTGTTTCCCCATCTATTTGCCATAAAGTGATGGGACAGGATGCCATGATCTTAGTTTTCTGAACGTTGAGCTTTAAGCCAACTTTTTCACTCTCCTCTTTCACTTTCATTAAGAGGCTCTTTAGTTCTTCTGTGCTTTCTGCCATAAGAGTGGTGTCATCTGCATATCTGAGGTTATTGATATTTCTCCTGCCAATCATGATTCCAACTTGTGCTTCATCCAGCCCAGCATTTTGCATGATGTACTCTGCATATCTTTAATCCAATTTTCTGTTCATGGGCAGGGCTGTGTTTCCCCCACTGTTGCTTGACCTGAGGTCAAACTATGGTGGAGGTAATGAAGATAATGGCGACCTCCTTCAAAAGATCCTACACACAACACTGCTGCATTCAGTGCCCCTGCAGCAGGCCACTGCCAACCCATGCCTCTGCTGGAGAGTCCTGGACACTCATGGACACTCACGGGTCAGTCTCTTGTTGAGTTACTGGTCCTTTTTCCTGGGTCCTGGTGCACATAAGGTTTTGTTTGTGCCCTCCAAGAGTCTGTTTTCCCAGTTCTGTGTAAGTTCTGGGGCTTCTATGGGGGGTGGGGTGGGAGGTTGATGGCAACCTCCTCCAAGAGGGCTTATGCCATACCCAGGTCTGCTCCACCCAGAGCCCCTGCCCCTGCAGCAGGCCACTGCTGACCCATACCTCCACAAGGGACATGCAAACACAGTTCTGGCTCAGTCTCTGTGGGTTGGGCATGCTTTTTGTGCCCTTCCCAGCTCTGAGAAGCTCAGGCAACCAGGTTCTTGGTGAATGCACTGTCCCAGGTGGGCCAAGCATCTTAATCACCTCCCCGGTCCTGGCTGCTTGGTTTCCCGGGTGTGCCATGAGAGCACCGTGTCAAGTGTGCCATATGTCTCTTCTGGACCGCTGATCTCTGGTTGTGACCCTCCTGGTGGAGGTCAACCACCCAAGATCTCAGGAAGACTTGGTTAGCAGCTGGGAGACTGCTCACAGTTGCTGGAAGATGCCGTCTCTGGGGCTGAGACTGCAGCAGCCCCTTGCCTTTTGGCTTTGGCTGCTGTACTCTGCCTCTCTGCTGGGGAGGGGCCAGTACGCAGCCTGCTGCTCTCCTTTGGTATTCTCTCAATCCTTTGTTCTGTGAGCAGACCAGGCTGCGTGCTAGGTTGTTAGGTTAGAGCCTTTTGCAGGAAAGTTCTCCTTTCCACAGTTGCTGTTAGGTGTGTATTCTGTGGGTTTTTTTTTTTTTTTTTGGTCTCACAGGTATGTTGCCCTCTGAGATTCCAAAACGCCCCACAGACCCACCTGTGAGAAGGTTTCCTACTGTGTAGAAACTTCTCTTCCTTCACAACTCCCTCCCCAGGACAGGGCTCCTTTCCTAAGACTTTTGTCTCACTTCTTGTCTTTTATATTTTGTCCCTCCTCCTTTCAAAGAGAATGGGATGCCTTTCTGGATGCCTGGTGTCCTCCACCAGTGTTCAGAAGTTGTTTTGTGGAAGTTGATCAGCATTCAAAACAAGACAGGGAGCAGACTGTGGCTCAGATCATGAACTCCTTATTGTCAGACTTAAATTGAAGAAAGTAGGCGAAACCACTAGATCATTCAGGTATGACCTAAATCAAATCCCCTATGGTTATACTGTGGAAATGACAAATAGATTCAAGGGACTAGATCTGACAGATAGAGTGCCTGAAGAACTATGTACAGAGGTTTATGACATTGTACAGGAGACAGAGATCAAGACCATCCTCAAGAAAAAGAAAAGCAAAAAGGCAAAATGGTTGTCTGAGGAGGCCTTACAAATAGCTGTGAAAAGAAGAGAAGTGAAAGGCAAAAGGAAAAAAGAAATATACACCCATTTGAAGGCAGAGTTCCAAATAAGAGCAAGGAGAGATAAGAAAGCCATCCTCAGCGACCAATGCAAAAAAATAGAGGAAAACAATAGAATGGGAAAGACTAGAGATCTCTTCAAGAAAATCAGAGATATCAAGGGAACATTTCATGCAAAGATGAGCACAGTAAAGGAAAGTAATAGTATGGACCTAACAGAAGCAGAAGATATTAAGAAGAGTTGGTAAGAATACACAGATCAGATCAGATCAGTCACTCAGTCATGTCCGACTATTCGCGACCCCATGAACCGCAACACTCCAGGCCTCCCTGTCCATCACCAGCTCCGAGAGGTCACTCAGACTCACATCCATCGAGTCAGTGATGCCATCCAGCCATCTCATCCTCTGCCGTCCCCTTCTCCTCCTGCCCCCAATCCCTCCCAGCATCAGAGTCTTCTCCAATGAGTCAACTCTTTGCATGAGGTGGCCAAAATACTGGAGTTTCAGCTTTAGCATCATTCCTTCCAAAGAAATCCCAGGGCTGATCTCCTTCAGAATGGACTGGTTGGATCTTCTTGCAGTCCAAGGGACTCTCAAGAGTCTTCTCCAACACCACAGTTCAAAAGCATCAATTCTTTGGCGCTCAGCCTTCTTCACAGTCCAGCTCTCACATCCATACATGACCACAGGAAAGACCATAGCCTTGACTAGGCGAACCTTTGTTGGTAAAGTAATGTCTCTGCTTTTGAATATGCTATCTAGGTTGGTCATAACTTTCCTTCCAAGGAGTAAGCGTCTTTTAATTTCATGGCTGCAGTCACCATCTGCAGTGATTTTGGAGCCCAGAAAAATAAAGTCTGACACTGTTTCCACTGTTTGTCCATCTATTTCCCATGTAGTGATGGGACCAGATGCCATGATCTTCGTTTTCTGAATGTTGAGCTTTAAGCCAACCTTTTCACTCTCCACTTTCACTCTCATCAAGAGGCTTTTTAGTTCCTCTTCACTTTCTGCCGTAAGGGTGGTGTCATCTGCATATCTGAGGTTATTGATATTTCTCCCAGCAATCTTGATTCCAGCTTGTGTTTCCTCCAGTCCAGCATTTCTCATGGTGTACTCTGCATATAAGTTAAATAAACATGGTGACAATATGCAGCCTTGACGTACTCCTTTTCCTATTTGGAACCAGTCTGTTGTTCCATGACCAGTTCTAACTGTTGCTTCCTGACCTGCATACAGATTTCTCAAGAGGCAGATCAGGTGGTCTGGTATTCCCATCTCTTTCAGAATTTTCCATAGTTTATTGTGATCTACACAGTCAAAGGCTTTGGCATAGTCAGTAAAGCACAAATAGATGTTTTTCTGGAACTCTCTGGCTTTTTCCATGATCCAGCAGATGTTGGCAATTTGATCTCTGGTTCCTCTGCCTTTTCTAAAACCAGCTTGAACATCAGGAAGTTCACGGTTCACATATTGCTGAAGCCTGGCTTGGAGAATTTTGAGCATTACTTTACTAGCATGTGAGATGAGTGCAATTGTGCGGTAGTTTGAGCACTCTTTGGCATTGCCTTTCTTTGGGATTGGGATGAAAACTGACCTTTTCCAATCTTGTGGCCACTGCTGCGTTTTCCAAATTTGCTGGCATATTGAATGTAGCACTTTCACAGCATCATCTTTCAGGATTTGGAATAGCTCCACTGGAATTCCATCACCTCCACTAGCTTTGTTCATAGTGATGCTTTCTAAGGCCCACTTGACTTCACATTCCAGGATGTCTGGCTCTAGGTCAGTGATCACACCATCATGATTATCTGGGTCGTGAAGATCTTTTTTGTACAGTTCTTCTGTGTATTCTTGCCACCTCTTCTTAATATCTTCTGCTTCTGTTAGGTCCATACCATTTCTGTCCTTTATCGAGCCCATCTTTGCATGAAATGTTCCTTTGGTATCTCTGATTTTCTTGAAGAGATCCCTAGTCTTTCCCATTCTGTTGTTTTCCTCTATTTCTTTGCATTGATCACTGAAGAAAGCTTTCTTATCTCTTCTTGCTATTATTTGGAACTCTGCATTTAGATGTTTCTATCTTTCCTTTTCTCCTTTTCTTTTTGCTTCTCTTCTTTTCACAGCTATTTGTAAGGCCTCCCCAGACAGCCATTTTGCTTTTTTGCATTTCTTTTCCATGGGGATGATCTTGATCCCTGTCTCCTGTACAATGTCACGAATCTCATTCCAGAATACACAGAAGAACTGTACAAAAAAGATCTTCATGACTCAGATAATCATGATGGTGTTATCACTCACCTACAGTCAGACATCCTGGAATGCAAAGTCAAGTGGGCCTTAGGAAGCATCACTAGGAACAAAGGTAATGGAGGTGATGGAATTTCAGTTGAGCTATTTCACATCTTAAAAGCTGATGCTGTCAAAGTGCTACACTCAATATACCAACAAATCTGGAAAACTCAGCAGCGGCCACAGGACTCGAAAAGGTCAGTTTTTATTCCAGTCTCAAAGAAAGGCAATGCCAAAAATGTTCAAACTACCACACAATTGCACTCATCTCACAGGCTAGCAAAGTAATGCTCAAAATTCTCCAAGCCAGTCTTCAACAGCAGATGAACCATAAACTCCCAGATGTTCAAGCTGGATTTAGAAAAGGCAGAGGAAGCAGAGATCAAATTACCATCATCCACTGGATCATCGAAAAAGCAAGAGTTTCAGAAAATATCTGCTTTATTGACTACACAAAAGCCTTTGACTGTGTGGATCACAACACACAGTATGTGAAAACTTCTTTAAAAGATTGGAATACCAGACCACCTGATTTGTCTGCAGAGAAATCTGCATGCAGGTCAAGAAGCAACAGTTAGAACAAGACATGGAACAACAGACTGGTTCCAAATCGGGAAAGGGATACATCAAGGCTGTATTTTGTCACCCTGCTTATTTAACTTATATGCAGAGTACATCATGCAAAATGCCAAGATGGATGAAGCACAAGCTGGAATCAAGATTGGCAAGAGAAATATCAGTAACCTCAGATATGCAGATGACACCACCCTTATTGTAGAAACCAAAAAAGAACCAAAGAGCTTCTTGATGAATGTGAAAAAGAAGAGTGAAAAAGTTGGCTTAAAGCTTAACATTCAGAAAACTAATATCTGGCATCTTAGTTTTGGCATCCAGTGATGGCATAAGCGATGGCATCTGGTCCGATCACTTCATGGCAAATAGATGGGGAAACAAGGGAAACGGTGGCAGAATTTATTTTTCTGGGCTCCAAAATCACTGCAGATGGTGACTGCAGCCATGCAATTAAAAGATGCTTGCTCCTTGGAAGAAAAGCTATGACCAACCTAGACAGCATATTAAAAAGCAGAGACATTACTTTGCCAACAAAGGTCCACATAGTCAAAGCTATGGTTTTTCCATCAGTCATGTATGGATGTGAGAGCTGGACTATAAAGAAAGCTGAGCACTGAAGAACTGATGCTCTTGAACTGTGGTGTTGGAGAAGACTCTTGAGAGTCCTTTGGACTGCAAAGAGATCCGACCAGTCCATCCTAAAGGACATCAGTCCTGAATATTCATTGGAAGGACTGATACTGAAGGTGAAACTCCAATACTTTGGCCATCTGATGCAAAGAACTGACTCATTGGAAAGGACTCTGATGCTGGGCAAGATTGAAGGCTAGAGGAGAAGGGGATGATGACAGAGGATAAGATGGTTGGATGGCATCATCGACGTGATGGACACAAGTTTGAGTTCAGGAGTTGGTGATGGACAGGGAGGCCTGGTGTCCTGCAGTCCATGGAGTCGAAAAGTGTCAGTCACAAGTAAGTGGCTGAACTGAACTGAACTCTGCACATAAGTTAAATAAGCAGAGTGACAATATACAGCCTTGACATATTCTTTTTCCTATTTAGAACCAGTCTGTTGTTCCATGTCCAGTTCTAACTGTTGCTTCCTGACCTGCATACATATTTCTCAAGAGGCAGGTCAGGTGGTCTGGTAGTCCCATATCTTAAAGCATTTTCCACACAATCAAAGGCTTTGGCGTAGTCTATAAAGCAGAAGATGTTTTTCTAGAAGTCCTTGCTTTTTTGGTCATCTAACAGATGTTGGCAATTTGATCTCTTGTTCCTCTGCCTTTTCTAAATCCAGCTTGAACATCTGGAAGTTAATGTTTCACATACTGTTGAAGCCTAGCTTGGAGAATTTCAGCATTACTTTGCTAGTGTGTGAGATGAGTGCAATTGTGCGATAGTTTGAGCATTCTTTGCATTGCCTTTCTTTGGGATTGGAATGAAAATTGACCTTTTCCAATCCTGTGGCCACTGCTGAGTTTTCCAAATTTGCTGGCATATTGAGTGCAGCACTTTCACAGCATCATCTTTCATCATCTACAAGATAATATGAAGCTGTGTAAGTACCACTGAAGTCCCAGAGAGAGATGAGAGGGAGGGAGAAAAAGGAAAAATAATATTTGAAGAAATAATGGCCAAGTTTTTCAAGTTAAGAGTAAAGGAACCCACAGACTTGATCAGCAAAGTAAATAAGAAGAAAACCATTCTACCTGATAAGAGGAGAAAAGGAACATATCTTTACATGATAATTCAAACTGCTGCAAGCTGAAGATAAAAAGAACAAAGAAACCTTCAAAGAAACCAAAGGGGGGAAAAAACATTTTGTACAGAGAAACATTGATGAGAATAACAGATGAATTCAAGTAAAAAGAAAAAAACAAGAATTGAAGCCAGAAGACAATGGTACATAGCTTTAATGGTTTAAAATTTAAAAAAAAAAAATTTTGTCAGTATAGAATTCTGTATCTGGTGAAATATCTTTCACAAAATAAAGTCTGCTCAAAGAATTTCCTCAGGCAGAACAGAAATGATGATAGGTAGAAATTCAAACAGAAAGAAAGGACAAGAACTGAAAATGGTAAATATGCAAGTAAACACAAAAGACAAATGTTTCTTTTTTTAAATTTCTTTAAAAGACAATATGCTGTTAAAAGAAAAAAATCTTAGAGTGTAGAAACCTGCAAGAAAATATCATTCCCACCCTGACAATAAGAAAAATACAGATGATCTAAAAAAAAATACTCTTCTTGAACCCATGAAGACATCTGAGAACAAGGCAACCAATTGACGTGAACATCAAAGTATGGCAAGTTCCACTGAAAAGAGACTGGACACACGAACTCTATGGCAGAGCACAGGAGGAAGAAGTGGCTGCCCAAAAAATAAAATAGGCAAGAGCACTAACAAATCCCTAAGGGCCAAGTGTGGGCTTGTAATAGTTGAGAATAACCTAAATTATCAGAAAGAAAGGTTGTGCACATTCACTCACAAACTCTTTTCCATGGATCTCTGCTGCTGCTGCTGCTGCTAAGTCACTTCAGTCATGTCCGACTCTGTGTGACCCCAGAGACGGCAGCCCACCAGGCTCCCCCATGCCTGGGATTCTCCAGGCAAGAACACTGGAGTGGGTTGCCATTTCCTTCTCCAATGCAGGAAAGTGAAAAGTGAAAGTGAAGTCACTCAGTCATGTCCGACTCTTAGCGACCCCATGGACTGCAGCCTACCAGGCTCCTCCATCCATGGAATCTTCCAGGCAAGAGTACTGGAGTGGGGTGCCATTGCCTTCTCTAGGTACGCTTAAGAAAGATTCTGTATAGGAGAGGATACCAGAGAGAACCATTTCCCTCAAACGGGACATCATGTGGATGGTGATCAGCCACCAAGGAGGCACAGGCACAAAGCAATGCTGTTTCTGTTCTCTGCCTGAAGCAAAACATGTGGGCCAGAGGCGATCTATATTTTGGCCACCACAGCCTCGGCCTATATGACTGCTTCTGAGCAATAGAAGGAATTCTTATCTTCCACCTCAAAGAATCAGAGAAAATTTGATTGCTTCTTAAAGAAGTGAAAAAGCAAAAGCTATCTGTCCCTATGGAAAGGCACAGAAATCTTCTAGCTTGCAATCCTACGCTGATACAAAGCAGAGTTCCGCTTCCAATGGGAAAGTGTTAGCTGCTCAGTCGTGTCCAGCTCTTTGCAATCCCATAGACCGTAGCCCTCCAGGCTCCTCTATGCATAGAATTCTCCAGGCAAGAACACTGGAGTGGGTTGCCATTTCCTTCTCCAGGGTTCTTTTGGGAAAGAGGAAGAAAATTCTATCCTGCCTCTCCAAAGACATAATACATAGGTTTTTCTATCACAAGAGGGAGACCAGGAATACTGAGAAGGCCTTACTCCCAAGGTCCAGCATAGCTCTACCTAAGACTGAGGCCGGATAAGAGTATCAAGTACTGTTTAAATATCTGGATTGACGAAAGAGCTTAAAGATAAACTATCTGCTGCCCCAGCCTCTATAGTAAGCACACAGAGTTCATATGTTCAATTTCTATTCAGAGGGACTTGTCATATTCTGAAATACAGTTCAGTTGGTTGCCTTGTTAGGCCACCACTGGAGAAATTTGTAACCCAATATTATAAGAGGGAGGAAGGCACCCCACTCCAGTACTCTTGCCTGGAAAATCCCATGGATGGAGGAGCCTGGTGGGCTGCAGTCCATGGGGTCGCTAGGAGTCAGACACGACTGAGTGACTTCACTTTCACTTTTCACTTTCCTGCATTGGAGAAGGAAATGGCAACCCACTCCAGTGTTCTTGCCTGGAGAATCCCAGGGACGGGGGAGCCTGGTGGGCTGCCGTCTCTGGGTTCGCACAGAGTTGGACACGACTGAAGCGACTTAGCAGCAGCAGCAGCAGTGTCATGAAAACAATTACAACAAAAAACACTAAGTGCAGCTCAACTACTAATTATGTTTGACTAAACTTCCACAGTAATGAACTGACAGAAAAAGAGTCTTGCCATTCCAAAGCATGAATATTACTTCATTTTCTAATTAATTTCTTTTTCAATGGGGTATAATGGCTTTACACTGTTGTGTTAGCTGCTGCTGTATAACAACGTGATTCAGAAACATGTATACATATATCCCCTCCCTCTTAAGCCTCCCTCCCATCTACCCCTATCCGACCCCTCTGGGTCATCACAGATCATCGAGGTGAGTTCCCTGTGCCATACAGCAGCCTGAAGCATAAATATTATTTCTATCATCCTCTATAGTTCTTCTACATACAGTGGCTGGAGTTTGATTCAGAATTAAAAGACATGTCAGTTACTCCAGAGAAATAGAACCAGTAGGACATGTGCTTATGTTTGTAGACAGAGATTTGTTTTAAGTAATTGGCTTATGTGATTATGGAGACTGGCACGTCCAAAATCTGGAGGGTGAGCCAGCAGGCTGGAGAAAAGAGCTGATGGTGAAGTTTAAGTCTGAAGGCCATCAGGCTGAAGATTCTGAAATAAGCTGACACTACAGTGTAAGTCTAAAGGGGGGTCTACTAAGCAGAATTCCTTCTTGCTCAACGGTCAGTTCCATTGAGACTTACAACTGATTGAATGAGGTCCATCCACATTATGAAGGGCAATCCGCTCTATTCAAAGGCCACTGATTTAAATATCAATCTCATCCCAAAACACTCTAACAGAAACATCCAGAATAGTGTTTGACCATATATCTGAGTACCAGAATATTACTAAGCATCACAATTTGCTTTTTAATAGAAACAAACAAACAAAAAAAAAAAAAAAAACACACTGAAAAAAGAACATTGTCAATCGATAAAAGAATTAACAGAATCAGAGGTCAAAATGCAAAAACCAATATAAGTGAAATCAATGACATTACCACAGATCCTAAAGACATTAAAATGATAAGGAAATATTATGAACAACTATATCTATAATTTTGATAACACCATAGGGAGGAACTAAGTCACACAGCAGTCTTAATGCTATGTAATTCCCTTCTGGTGATGGGAAAGGGGATGTTTAATAAATGCTAACAATAATAGAATCTGCCATATCCAGTAATAACACTTCTGTTTAAAAAAAGAAGCCATATAATCATGTGTGCATGGAGGTTGCAACATTGTTTTCAATTGTAAAAACATCAGAAGCCACCTGGAATAGAGGAATAGTTGAACATATTTTAGTATAACCTGACAATGGAATATTTTGGTTTTTCTCCTGAGCATTACGATTTTGCCTACTCAGTTATGTAAGCATCTTCCTAATGTATGGGCATCTCAAGAGTGTACAAGAAACTTCTGACACGTTTCCATCCTCCAAATCATGAATAGGTCACACACTCAAACTTAGCACTGGAGAAGTTTCCTTTAAATATGGAATAATAATAACAACAACAGCAATAATAATAATTAGTGCAGGGCAATATCATATCATGATTCATATTCATATCAACTATTAATGCCAATTTTTAAAAAATCTATTTTCACATGAATCTTATCTCAGGTAAAGCTTGAGCTAGAAAGGGTTGATATAAAAACTCTAACAGGCTTAAAACGTTGGGTTGACAATCCATCAGCTATTACTTATAATTCTGATGGTCCAGCAGAAAGTTGATTTTAAAAGTAGTACTTTCTTCCATAATATTATTTACATCATATGGTTGTATACGTTTTGGAGTTCTCAGACTATGCATTTCCCATAATAATTCAAATCAATAAAAAATAACTGGATACTTACTATGCATCTAGTTATGTGCTAGAAACTGTAAAGAGTATATTTAAAAGATATTTGCCCTTGAAGAGCTGATATAACATTTCACAAGAATGTTACAGAAAAACACAAATATAATACAATACTATATAGCTATTTCACTATATCTGACAAGTCAAGGCAAACGAGCTTTGAAATGGTATTTTATTTTCTCTCACTTTGCACTCATTTTGTAGCACTAAGTTCTCCTCTTCTGAATATATGTCAATCTATTACAGTTTACATTATATTAAAATAATCCAAGTAAAATTTTTCCTAACAAACTGTAAGCACTTCTACACCAATTTATTTCTGTCTTGTTTACATATTGAGTATGCAATAGAACTGAATAAATACTTATTGAAGTGCAATCAAATTGGTGCTGACTCTACTGACTTGAATTACAGAAGGAAACCAGAAAGGATGATAGACAGTAGTGTTTCTTCATGCCCCGGCGTGTTTTGAATATCCTTCCTCGGTGTAAGGAAGTTCCCACTTTTTAACTCCAGCCTCACCAAGGTATTGATAGAAAATACCCGCGCAGTTGGAATCAGACATTCCAGTAGGAAACCTTAGTGAGCAATGTGAGGGACTACAGAGCACGGCTTTCTAGTGAGGGTGGAAGCGGCAGCGTGCCCAGCTCTCAGCCACAAAGCAACTTTAGTGTGTTCCTGGTGCAAAATGGCAGTAGGGTAAATCGTAACATCAGGCGGCGGCAGCAGTTCCCCTTCAGACAATTCTACAGTGTGGGTTTGGGCATTGTTCCTGGTCATTTAGCCTTGAGTCTTGTTCTTCAAATCTCCAGTAGCCCTGTGAGCTTCTCATTATCCTTTTAAATGAACTCCTTTTCAGTTTAGTTCACCCAGACTCTTTTTCAGTTGTTTTCAGTTAAGAGCATTAGCTGATGCAATTCTAAGAATCATTGATATATTATAAATTAAGATTGATATTTTTATGTATATGTGGGAAATAGAGGTAATTTTAGTTATCAGAAGGACTGCATTGGGAAGAAATTTACATGGTAGGAAATGGACTAGGATAAGTTACAACCAACACTCAAAGATCCATTCCCTGAAATCCTGCCATTCCTGAGATCAGGCAAGTTGGTGTGAAGAAATCAGCCTTCCAAACACTCCAGTCTCATGCAGGGAGAAACTAAATGGCTTATTTTTCTTATTTCAACCACTATTCCCAAGACGTGCTTATACGCAGGAACTCAATAGCAAAAATTGTGCAAGGACAGAAACAATAACATTTCTGAGGGTCTATGTGGCCAAACATATCCTATGCGAGCTGGGTTTTTATTTAAATAGTGTGGTGCATGTTCTGTTTTCTCAGCTGCAGTCTGTTGTACTGGAGTAATTTGACTTTCAGTTTATGAGTGATTCTAAAGTACCACTGGAGTGAATCCACCAGCTCTTGCCAACGATGAGGGACAATAATCTTCTGACCAGTGGTTTCTCAAGCCTGGCTGTACATTGGTATATCCATCAGGAGATTTTTTAAAAACACTGAAACCTGGGTCTCATTACTAAAGATTCTAACTTGATGGTTCAGGAGTGTGGCCTGAGCACTAGGATTTCTCTATTTTGCCAGATGTTTCTCATGTGAGCCCATGCTCAGAAGCCCAGATCTAGACCCTGGCTAATCCACAGATTACACATGTGGTCTGGTCTAAAAATATGTTTTAAATACACCATCTCAGGTATCACCTCTGTACTACTAAATCAGTATCTACATCTTCAAAAGGTCCCAAAGGAACTGTACAAACACCAAATTTTGAGAAGCATTGGCCTAGACTATTTTCACATCATTTGGGCCATTCAATAAAACTCCGTAATCAGTATCGATCAATAAAAATTGTTCTTTCACTTGTCTTTTCATTCCTTTCCCTTCTTCCTTCCTCCTCCATCATCTCCCACCCCTTCCAGTATTGTTTGAAGCATCCTGAGCAAATGTTTCTCATCAGGTTAATAATGTATATGCCTGGGATTTGTTTTAAAAGTCCACCTTTCTCTGGAAATTAACCATTTCACAACTAAACTGACTGTGGCTCAAGATATTGAGTGCACAATGAAGCATAAGTTAATGCTAACTACAGGACTGACATGTAAGGAAAACATTATTGATGAAGTACATTTTGCATATAAAGGATTTTTAATTTTGAAGCAGAAAAAACTCATATGCAACATTCTGACTTTATTACATTAACAACAATATGGTCATTTGAGATTTTTACAAAATGAAGTAACAAGCCTTTCTGAAATTTGAAAGTAGTTATATTTACAGTGTTCCACAGCAAGGGAAAAAGACCCTGATGCTGGGAAAGATTGAAGGCAAGAAGAGAAGAGGATGACAGAGAATGAGATGGTTGGATGGCATCACTAACTCGATGCACATGAGTTTGAGCAAGCTCTGGAGTTGGTGATGAACAGGGAAGCCTGGCATGCTGCAGTCCATGGGGTCACAAAGAGTCAGACAAGACTGAGTGACTGAACTGAACAGCAAGGGAAAACATCATAATAAATTATTTTACATGAAATTGGGTTGGCTTTGTCTGGCTTTGTTTGTTTGTTTGTTTTTTCCTTATTTTTATAAAAGGGATAGCTTAGAAAAGAAAGAGAGATTAAGGAAACACAAAAATATATTCTCTATAATTACCATTCATCTGGCTTAAAAGATGGTGTTTAATCCTGATAATTTCATGAGTCCACAAATACTAGATGAAAGTATCTTAAATCTTTTTAAAATTTTAGTGTTTTAGCTTATAACATGGAATATAAAAATTTACCAAGTAGGTAAATTTTAGAATCATGATAACAGCTTTTAAAACCAACAGACATTTTTGAATGCACAGGTATTATTCCACTAGATTTAAATCAAACATTACCTGGTGCTTTTTCTATCTTCCCACCATTTTACAATATTAGGGCTCAGATAAGTTCTTCCCTGCTCAAAGTTTCTGTCACCTCCATACTTCTCCATCCTAAGAGACTCACACCACATAACAATTATCCCTTTGGTAACTATCTTCCCCAGGAGATGTTAATTTCAGGGAATGGAAAAACAGATCTTGCTGTTTATTGCTATATTCTCAGGTAGGATCTCAATAAATTTGTTGTAAGAATAAAATAATCAACTAGCAATGAGTGAAATCCAAATGTGTATTTTAGTCACTAAAGTTGTAATAAAATTTCTCTCAATCTGGAGACAATAATTTATAGGAACTCTTTTATAAATCTACCCATTTTTAATTATAGTCTCTCTGATGAATGTTAGAAGTAGAAAAAAGCAACCAGAAAGGAAAAATCCTGCTGTGTTTTTTCAATTTGAAGATTGTGCTTCTCAACACAAAATAAAAATAAGAATTTTCTCTTCTTATAGTCATCTGTGAAAATCACACAACACAGGTCAAGTGGGTATAACCCAGAATATAACTTAAAAGGACTCCTTATTTTGAGTGTCATGAATATTTTATTCAAGATTTTTGACATATTTCATACAAGTCCATTCCAATCTTTTATGTTTTCTTGGTTATGGCTTCTCTTACCTGACTACACTCTTTGGTGATGCTGATGAGAATGATGACTGTTAGTTTTCTGGAATATTCTCTGCAAATTCACATTAGGATTTGTTAGAAGATTTTCCTATTTTTTATATATCAGAGATTATTTTTTATCCCCTAGTATCTTCCAATAATAAAGATATTCTTTACATATCAAGCTGCAAGAGTCCAAATTGAAGGCATCATTACCCTTATTGATGTCACTCAATAAATATTTTTGGATGAACTTAACTAAATTAACAGATAGTACAAAGAATAAATATCCCTTTATGAGTTTTTAGGCAAGGACAGGAGATTAGATTTTCAATTATACAACAGCTACATGCAAATGTCATGAGAGAAATAAATCAAATACCTTGACAAATCAAAGGATACTTGTACCTTCCTCCTCCACTGCTATGAACGTCTTCTCTAGTCACTACTCTGAACTACTATGTCAGTTAAAAAATGCTGCCAAAGAAGACATACAGATGGCTAACAAACACATGAAAAGATGCTCAACATCACTCATTATCAGAGAAATGTAAGTCAAAACCACTATAAGGTACCATTTCACGCCAGTCAGAATGGCTGCAATCCAAAAGTCCACAAGCAATAAATGCTGGAGAGGGTGTGGAGAAAAGGGAACCCTCTTACACTGTTGGTGGGAATGCAAACTAGTACAGCCACTATGGAGAACAGTATGGAGATTTCTCAAAAAACTGCGAATAGAACTGCCTTATGATCCAGCAATCCCACTGCTGGGCATATACACTGAGAAAACCAGAACTGAAAGAGACACGTGTACTCCAATGTTCATAGCAGCACTGTTTACAATAGCCAGGACTTGGAAGCAACCTAGATGTCCATCTGCAGATGAATGGATAAGCAAGCTGTGGTACATATACACAATGGAGTATTACTCAGCCATTAAAAAGAATACATTTGAATCAGTTCTAATGAGGTGGATGGAACTGGAGCCTATTGTACAGAGTGAAGTAAGCCAGAAATAAAAACACAAATACAGTATACTAATGCATATATATGGAATTTAGAAATATGGTAACAATAACTGTTTACGAGACAGCAAAAGAGACACTGATGTATAGAACAGTCTTATGGACTCTGGGAGAGGGTGGGATGATTTGGGAGAATAGCATTGAAATATGTATAATATCATTTCTGAAACGAGTCGCCAGTCCAGGTATGATGCCTGATAACGGATGCTTGGGGCTGGTGCACTGGGACGACCCAGAGGGATGGTATGGGGAGGGAGGAGGGAGAAGGGTCCAGGATGGGGAACACATGTATACTTGTGGCAGATTCATTTTGATGAATGGCAAAAGCAATACAATATTGTAAAGTTAAGCAAAATAAAATTTAAAAAAATAAAATAGTTTAAAAAAAAAATTGCTGCCAAGGAATACAAACCACAGGCTTCCCAGGTGGTTCAGTGGTAAACAATCCTCCTGCCAATGCAGGAGATGTGGGTTTAGTCTTTGGGTCTGGAAGATCCCCTGGAGAAGGAAATGGCAACCCACTCCAGTATTCTTGCCTGGGAAATCCCATGGACAGAGGAGCCTGGCGGCCTACAGTCCATGGGGTCAAAAAGAGTCAGACATGATTTAGTGACTAAACAACAGTAATACAAACCCCACCCCAAAAGCTGGTGCAAGCAAATCGTGTGTTGTGTTTCACTCACATCCTGAGATGTTCAGAGATATGTTGGTGGTGATACTGGTTCAACAGTTCAAGAATGTCAGCTCTCAAGTCTCTGCATTTTTCCGGGTCCTTCCCTCATGATAGCTTTGTGGTCATAAGATACATGCTCCACATTTAGAACTCATCCACAGTACATTTAGGAAGAAGAAGGGCAAACAGACATATACCCAGTAAATCTGGCTCCTTTGTAAAGAACTTTCCCAGAAGTCTCACTTCCACTTTCAAATCAGTGGCTACAATTGAGTTATGTGACTATTGTTATCTTCAAAGGCTATGAGGATTGCGTTTTGAACTGAATATACTGCTGCCCTGCCCAAACTATCTGAATTCTCTGAGTATGAAAAAGAAAATGACTCTTGGGTAGGACATATCATATCTATATTTTTCACTTTTTCCCTAAAATGAGTCTTCCTTACATGCTGCTTCTATTGAGCATTCTCCTTGGCTTTGTGATTCTCTGCTGCTGCTGCTGCTGCTAAGTCCCTTCAGTCATGTCCGACTCTGTGCAACCCCATAGACGGCAGCCCACCAGGCTCCCCGTCCCTGGGATTCTCCAGGCAAGAACACTGGAGTGGGTTGCCATTTCCTTCTCCAATGCATGAAAGTGAAAAGTGAATGTGAAGTTGTTCAGTTGTACCCGACTCTTAGCGACCCCATGGACTACAGCCTACCAGGCTCCTCCGTCCATGGGATTTTCCAGGCAAGAGTACTGGAGTGGGGTGCCAATGCCTTCTCCACGTGATTCTCTACTAACATCAATATGTTTGAAAAATATGTGTGTGTGGTGTGTGTGTGGATGTGTGAGAGTGAGGAGAGTATGGCTGTGGAGAGTGTATAGTACAGCTATGGGTGCATGTGAATGAATTACCTTCTGGTTCACAGTAACACAAAGTTCATAACACAGTGAAAAATAAATAAATCTGGGAGAAATCTTTTTCTTTACAAGAAAGTATACCAATACTTTCTTATTGGTAAGATATTTCTCAATATCAATAAAATAATGATATTTTATCACTTAAATTTGTATGCAATGTAAGAAGTAAATGATCGATCCATTCTCTTCCTTTGCCTGTGAAAGAAAGATTATCCAAACTAATCTTGAAAGCTGCAAATGATAGACTGACACACAGATTAAGGTTACCTGAAATTATTAGTAAAGCTTAATATCAGGTAAGATATTTAACTTGTTGGTCTAATTTAAAAATCTGATTGTCTGTGTTGTCTTATACACATAAACATTAGAGGACCACAGAAATCTACAATTAGGCCAAAACTTTGAAATCACTGAAGACATTATGAGTCAAATTCAGGGAAGCCTATTAATAAGGTAGCAATTTTTCTTTAATAGTATGGACATGCTTATCATTATTAAAGAAGTTGTAGAAGTATAAAATTGTGTTGAATACAGATAACACACAAAAGGAGAGTCACGTATCTTGATTTTAAATTGATTTATTTAAATCAATTCTCTAATAATGGTTATATCTGGAAGAAGTCTAAAAATGCCCACCCAAAGTTCTCACCTCCTCTGTATTCAATAAGATACCAAACAAGGTACTGTTCTGAAGGAATTTTGAATACGTAATTAAAGTCTCAAGTCAGTTGATCTCAATATGCAAAAATTATTTGGTTGAGAAAGATGATGTAATTGCATGAGCCCTTTATAAGCAGAAGAGAAAGGCTGAAAAAGTAGTCAGATAGACGCAAAGCCTAAGAAATATTCAATACACCATTGTTAGTTTGAAGATGGATGGGGACATATGAGAAGGAACGCAAGTGGCATTTAGGAGCAGAGAGCTATCCATAGCTAGCAACCAGCAAGGAAACAAACCCCAGTCCTACAGCTTCAAGGAACTGATTCTGCCCACAAGAGGAATAAGTTGGAAGCAGATTTTTTGGCAGATCCCCCAAATACAGCCCATCAAGACAACATCTTGACTTCAGCCTTTGGAGGCCCTAAGAAGAAAATTCAGCATGTTGGCTTTCTTATGGACAGTACTATAAGCTAATAAATTTGTGTTGCTCTAAGGACTGATGCTAAAGCTGAAACTCCAATACTTTGGCCACCTCATGCAAAGAGTTGACTCATTGGAAAAGACCCTGATGCTGGAATGGATTGGGGGCAGGAGGAGAAGGGGACAACAGAGGATGAGATAGCTGGATGGCATCACCGACTCGATGGACATGAGTTTGAGTAGACTCTGTGAGTTGGTGATGGACAGGGAGGCCTGGCATGCTGCGATTCATGGGGTCACAAAGAGTCAGACACAACTGAGCGACTGAACAGAATTGAAATTGTTTTATATGTGGCAATTTGTTACAAAGTAATAGAAAGCTAATATAGACTTTGGTATGGGGTGCTCCCAGAACAAATACACGGAAAATGGCAGTAGCTCTGGGATTAAGCAATGAGTGGAGGCCGAGAGGATTTTGAAGAGAAT
Source organism: Tragelaphus eurycerus (assembly GCA_935064755.1). Taxonomy (NCBI): domain Eukaryota; kingdom Metazoa; phylum Chordata; class Mammalia; order Artiodactyla; family Bovidae; genus Tragelaphus; species Tragelaphus eurycerus. Next base: position 38,713,851 of record CAKXYN010000012.1, read on the forward strand.
CTTAAGGAGCACTACAGAGGAAGCTTGAGTTGCCATGAACAAACTGTTAGTTGAACCATAGATGTCAATACATGACTGGGGAGGGTTCAGAATGAAGCATGAAACATTATTAAAAACTACAGAAAGAGGATCATTATCATATTGTGGCAGAAATATAAACAGAATTTTGTCCTGAATTTATATTGAAGGCAAACTTGCTTTCTTTTTTTTTTTTTTAATTTATTTGGCTGCACTGGGTCTTAGTTGCAGCATGTGGGTACTAGTTCCCTGACTAGGGAGTGAACCTGGGTCTCCTGAATTGGGAGCACACAGTTCTAGCAACTGGACCACCAGGAAAGTCCCTGGAAAGCAAAATTTCTAAATAATCAAACTTGGCTATTTATATGCATAGATTTCCAAGCAAAGTATTGGAGATGCTGCCTGGATTTTTACTTCCTGTTTATAGTAAAAAATGCGAAGAAAGAGACAAATTGAAGAAAGAACAGTAAACAAAAAGGAACTAGGACTTGATCCAAGAAATCCTCAGCCTATCCTATGGCAAAAAACTGCTAAAATTAATAAATTGCTTCTGAAAGTGTAACAGAGAAAAAAAGCTTGTGTGGCTAGGCACCCTTTTGCTCAAATCTTGGAAATATCAAAAAGGTCAGAATATTAAGTCACAAGAGAGTAAGGATTTGCTTCATAGATCTTAAAATGGGGGTTTTCAGAAAGCTTAAGGGTACTATCCATCAACCATTTCAACAGAAGCCAAAGATGGAGAAGAGATTATCTCAAAATGTGTTGTGAACTTGAGATTAGTCCACAGGATGAATCCTTGTGCCAAGGAAGACCCACAAGATTCTTGAGAAATCTATGTCAACAGAAATACTGCTAGCGTAGACCAAAAAAAAAATTACAAAATGAAAGGAGGTTATTGGACTCCCTGAAATTCTACTGACAGGAAAGGACCAAGAGCCCAGAGAACTGCGAGCTCAGTGGGGAGAACTAAGAGCCACAGAGATTTCTTCCCAGGCTTTGAAACCTAAAGGAGTCTGCCCAGATGGATTTCAAAACTTCTTTGAACTAAAAACTCCCTTTTATTTTCCTTCCCTACCCCCAATTTTGAGCCATAATATCTGTAGCTATTGTCTTCTTGATGCCCCACCATTTTATGTTTGAAGCAGATTAGATGTTTATTTGGGCTTCCTTGGTTGTTCAAATGTAAAGAATCTGCCTGCAATGTGGAAGACTCGTGTTCAGTCCCTGGGTTGTGACGATCCCCCTTGGAGAAGATGTTTATTTATTATCACAGATAAACAGATGATAAGAACTGTGCCCAGGAGCCTCATCTGCAATGATTCAGATGCTTTAAACAATGAAATTTTGAATTTTGAGATGATGTTGTATTGGAATGAGACTTTGGGGAATCTTGAAATGAGATGAATGTATCTTACATGCAAAATGGACGTGAATCTTTGTGGGGACCAGTAGACTGGAGTAGATAAAACTATGGTCATTCAAGATGTCCTATCCTAATCACCAGGACCAATGAATATGATATTATAGGATTCCCATGATTACATCATGTTGTATAGCATGGTTGACCTTAAAATAAGGAGATGAGAATAAATGCTAAATGGACCCAAGATCCGGGGAAGGCAATGGCACCCCACCCCAGTACTTTTGCCTGGAAAATCCCATGGACGGAGGAGCCTGGTAGGCTTCAGTCCATGGGGTCGCTAAGAGTCGGACACGACTGAGCGACTTCACTTTCGCTTTTCACTTTCATACGTTGGAGAAGGAAATGGCAACCCACTCCAGTATTCTTGCCTGGAGAATCCCAGGGACAGGGGAGCCTGGTGGGCTTCTGTCTGTGGGGTCGCACAGTCGGACACGACTGAAGCGACTTAGCAGCAGCAGCAGCAGGACCCAATATCTAAATGTATCAATAAAAAATAAAACCAGAGCATTACCAAAAAGAAATTCCTTTACAATCTGCAGTGAAGAAAACCTAACTATGACTCAAAGGTGAAAGTAATAAAGAGAAAAAATAATAAATTTAAATGCATTAAAAAAAATAGATTACACAAAGCCCTAATGTAATTTAATCTAATCATAAAAGAAAAATTGTCTAGCTGGTGGCCAAGTAGAGGGCTTCCCAGGTGACGCTAGTGGTAAAGAACTTGCCTGCCAACGCAGAAGACATAAGAGACACAGGTTCGATCCCTGGGTTGGGAAGATCCCCTGGAGGAGAGCATGGCAACCCACTCCAGTATCCTTGCCTGGAGAATCCCAGGAACAGAGGAGCCTGATGGGAGCTACAATCCATAGGGTAGCAAAGAGTCGGACAAGACTGAAATGACTTAGCATTCACATCAAGGGGAAAGTCAGGAGAATGATTCAACATGCCTTTGTTCACTTCAAAGATGAAATGGGCATGATCCAAGGCAGGCAGATAACCTCTAGAAGCTGAGAACCACCTCCAGCCAGCAGCCCTCACTGTTAACAATCTGAATAAGCCTGGAAACAGATCATCTCCCCAACAAAACCATCATATAAAATCCTATGGTAGTTTCCCTTTAATTTCAACCTTGTAAGACTAATCAGCTGAGCCCTCCTGGTTTTTTGACTCATATAACAATAAGTTGTGTAGTCAGATAATAGATGGCTGTTGTTTTAAGCCACTAAGTTTGTGGCAAATTGTTGAACAGCAATAGAAAACTAATATCATTTTGGAAAAAAAAAAAAAAGCCTTTGTAAAGACTTTTTGGCATCAGAAATCATCTTGCTATGGGAATGCTGTTCATTTTAACCAAAAAGCAGATATATTTTCTCTGATCCAGACTGTGAAAATCATTTGTATATGAATCTGGAAGCAAAATATGAATCTTCAAAATTTCCTTTTCAATTTGAAATTTTTAAGTATAAAAATGAGAATTCAAATAAATGGGTCAGTGAAGTAAAGCAGAAGTTTTTATTCCTAAACATTTTCTAGTTAATTAATTTAACAAATATTTTTGAGCACCATGTAGCAGCAGACTCTTTAGGTATTATTAGTAATGGAAAAATAAACCACATATAGTTGCTATCTTCAAGAAGATCAGAAGACAGATGAACAATAATCCCTATAATAATGACCAACATTTATTGGCTACAATTTATATGCCAAATGCTATGCTAGGATTTTACCTATTCTTTTCAACAAACAGATGAGTCCATGACACAATAGATGAATATACGAGGCAACACTCACAGTACAAAAGAAACTAGAAAACATGGCTCATAAAGGAGGTTTGAGCTGTTAAACTGACGATTAAGGACTCATAAGACAGGATAAAAAGGAGCATTCAAAGCGGAGAAAATAGTGTGTAATAAGTCTTGAGAGCATGAAACAGTGAGGTTTATTTATGAAAGTTATAGGAACACTAGCTTGGCAGAAAAGATGGTAACATTGAAGAGATAGGCAGCAATGGAAGAACTTCTGTGCTTAGCTAAGAAATTACACACTTTTGCTAGCTGTACCAAAAATAGACCTTTTACTCTTTGCCACCTACTTGCCCATTCTTGTGTTGAAAGAGGTTGACCTAACTTGAAGAGAATACGGACAACAAGAAAACCCCAGTGAAAAATTGCTCAGTGAGCCTCAGATTGTTTACATCTCAAAGACTGAGATCAGTTTTTCACTCTCTTCTTTCTCATCTGTTTTACTTTTTCCTTCTTTTAAGTAAGTAATCCAGGACCAAATCATTTAGTTGTATGTATTAGACTTCTAAAACTGTACACTCATTTTGAGCACTTACCTTGAAAGTTTTACACAGAGAGGTTACACTATTTACCTAAGTCCTGTAACTAGAAGGATGCTTATCCAGGGTCTGGGTTCAAGCATTCCAACTATGTCTTGTTACTTTTGTAGTTTTCACATATGATGTTTGCAATTAAAGTTTTTATATTTTATACGTAAAATATTTTAAGTATTTATAAAAACAGTAAAACTTTTAAGGTAAGTGCTCAAAATGAGTATACAGTTTTAGAAATCTAATACATACAACTAAATGATTTGATTCTGGATTACTTGCTTAAAAGAAGGAAAAAGTAAAACAGATGAGAAAGAAGAGAGTGAAAAACTGATCTCAGTCTTTGAGATGCAAGCATTCTGAGGTTCTCTACTCAGTCAGAGTACCTTAGAGTCCTGGGTTGTACAAAGACAACAGACGTGTACCTTCTTCACAAAATCCTAGGGAATTTAAGAATATCATGCCTAGGAATACCATGGAAGCAGATTGAACTCTTCTTAAGTCTGAACCAGCAGAAAACTTGCATCCAGATTTTTATATAAGATTGCCTGGGAGCTATTACAGTTTCTTCTCAACTTTATTTTCTACACACACACACACACACACCTTCCCATCACTACAGTAATTCATATTTAATAGTGATGATCTATGATATTTGACAAATGAGTCTTGCAGTATCAATCCTTTTTGATTTTCCTATCTTTTAAAAAAATGTTATTTCTTATATAGGTTTTCTGCCCACTTTTGAGTGAGTTGTTTGTTTCTGTGTATTAATTTTGTAACCTGCAACTTTACCAGATTCACTGATAAGTTCTAGTAGCTTTCTAATAGCATCTTTAGGATCTTCTATGCATAGTATCATGTCACTTGCAAACAGTGACAATTTAACTTCTTCAATTTGAATATTCAACATTGCTAGTTATTTGAGAAATCAAAACTACAATGAGATATCACCTCACACCAGTCAGAATGGCTATCATCAAAAAATCTACAAATAACAAATGCTGGAGAGGGTGTGGAGAGAAGGGAAACCTCCTGCACTGTCAGTGGGAATGTAAATTGGTATAGCCACCATGGAGAACAGTATGGAGGTTCCTTACAAAACTAAAAATAGAGCTACCATATGACCCTGCAATCCCACTCCTGGGCACATATCCAGAGAAAAACATGATCCAAAAAGAAACATGCACTCTAATGTTCATTGCAGCACTGTTTACAGTAGCCAAGACATAGAAGCAACCTAATGTCCATCAACAGAGAAATGGATAAAGAAAATGTGGTGTATATATATATAATGGAATATTACTCGGGCATAAAAAAGAATGAAATAATGCCATTTGCGGCAACATGGATGGATCTAGAGAGTGTGATATTGAGTGAAGAAAGTCAGGCAGAGGAGAAATATCATATGACATGCCTTATATGTGGAATCTAAAAAGCAACGATACAAATGATATTACTTATAAAACAGAAACAGACTCACAGACTTCAAGAATGAGTTTATGGTTGCAGGGGGAAGGATGGTGGGAAGGGATAGTTAAGGAATTTGTGAGGGGCATGTACACACTGATATATTTAAAATGGATAGTCAATAAGGACCTACCATATAGCACATGGAACTCTGCTCAATGTTACGTGGCAGCCTGGATGGGAGGGCAGTTTAGGAGAAAATAAATTAATGTATATGTATGGCTGAGTCCCTTTGCTGTTCACCTGAAACTATCACAACATTGTTTGTTAATTAGCTATACACCAGTACAAAATAAAAACTTTAAATATATATATATATATTATTTCCTAAAATACAATCAATCATAATCTCAAACCATTTTGGATTTCCAAATGCCTTCCCCTATGACAATGTCCATCATGGAAGACAGTATTTCAGGGGCATAGGTTTTATATCCAGAAAAAAAAAAAAAAAAAACTATATATTTTTTTGTTTAGCTCTCCTGTATCTATCACAATAGTTATAGCCAGACCCAAGACAAAGAAGAATGCCAACAAGTTATCTTCAAAGGATAAAGATTCCTACCCCAAAAGCTTTTAACTAAGTGAAGAAAGATGTTGATTATTTAAACAAGATTTTTTAGACTTGGGAAAGTTTACTTGTTTATTCATAAATTTTTTCTTGGGTTTAGAAAAAGAGAAAGGGGAGAATAAAATAACTCCAAGAAGTTTAAATTGTGGGTAGAAGTCTTTATAAAACTTAAATAGGCATAGGTATTAAGTGGTCGACTCTACCCACTGCGGGCAATTACACTAGTGTTCAAAATACTTGCAGCCTCTCTCTTTATACCCTCTCTCTTTATACCCCGTAAAGGAGGCTCTATATTCCCAGCCTGTTTAAATCAAGCATGGCCATTAGACATATTTTGGTCAAAGAAATATAAGCATAAGAGATGTGTCCTGCCACTTCCAGGCAGAAACTGCAGGAGCCAAAACACTGTTCATCACGTAACTGGTAATGTTACAAACAGAAACAGCTCCATATCATTTAACCTGGCAGAAAGTGATGGGAGCGGAGCCATGGCTGACCTATAATGGAGAAAAACTGTGAGGCAGACGTAGCCTTTTCTTTGAAAGCCACTGAAATGATAAAGTTATTTGTTATTACAGCCCAACCTAGCCTATCCAAAAATAGGAGGAAATTTCATATTTGCCTAAAAGAAAGAGGGCCCTAAAGAGTGAAACCCTGGAAGTATGCTCCCTATCAACAATGCTGTATAATATTTTATTGGAAGACCTAGCTAGCTCCATAAGACAAGAATGGATAATAGATAACAGAGGTACACATGTATATATATAAATACATAGATAATATAGATGTTTATATTATGTATCTATTTTTATGCTATAAATATGTGAATTTATATTATGATATCTATTATATATGCTATAAATATGTGATTTTTATTCATATGTACACGCATATGAGGGGCTTCCTTTCCTGGTGGCTCAGCTGGGAAAGAATCCACCTGCAATGTGGGAGACCTTGGTTCAATCCTTGGGTTTGAAAAATCCCCTGGTGAAGGGAAAGGCTACCCACTCCAGTTTTCTGGCCTAGAGACTTCCATGGACCATACAGTCCTTGGGGTTGCAAAGAGTCAGGCATGGCTAAGCAACTTTCACTTTCACAGATGTATGAAAGGCAAAGCAAAGTGCTATTTCTACAAAAGAACTGACAGTCGAATAACTACAGTCTATCAGAGACTTTAGTAGTGTTGCTAGATGCATGGTCAATGTATCAGACAATCAATCGTAGTCCCATACACCAATAACAGCTAGAAAGTGAAATTTCTTAGTTTTTATTTATAACAGCAATAAGAGATCACAGATAGGTCCAGCAAAAGATGTCATGAATAAATGATAAAGTACTATTGGAAAACACTGTAGAAGATCTAAATAAGTGGAAGTCTACACCCCCAAATTAATCTATTAAATTATTTAGTTACATCTAAACTCATAAAAGGTCAGTTTATTGAAGTTACAAAACTTTTTATCAAATGTATAAGAGTGAGCAAAGACCCAAGAAAACTAAATATAATATTGAAGAAAAATAGTAAGATTCAAGATACAGAAATACAATACTGAAGAAGAATAATAAGGTATGGAGAATCACCCTACTGATCTCTTGGCTTACTATAAAGTAACTGAGACAGCGTGATATTGGCTCAAGGATTTAAGGAAAATAGATCAGAAAGAAGGCCCAAAAGCAGAGAATATCTGAGAATTTAAGACATGCTGAAGATGAGGAAAATATAGTTAGGCCTTCAGGATGAGACAAATAAGCCATTAAGAAAAGATTGAAAAACTGACTATATTAAAATGTAAAACTAATGGATGATACATCAAAAACACTATGAGAAAAGAGTAAGAGGGAAGGAAAAATGAAGGAAGTGAGAGAGGAAATCTTGGAAAGGATATTTGCACTACATATAATCAGCAGAAAATCAGCAGCCAAAGCATATCAATATAAAAGTATAATGATAAAAATGAGAAAAGAATAAAAAGAGCAAATTCCTAGGAAAGGAAACCAGAATGGCCAATAAACATTTGAAAATATGATAAAGTATTAGCAATCAGGGAAATTCAAAGCTAAATAAGATACAGTCTCACAGTCCTCAAAATGTCAGAAGTTTGAAAGCTTGACTATATGAAGAAGTTGGAAGATTTCATGTGTAACTAGGAGGGTAAAGTGGTGCCATATCTTTGGAGAACAATTTGGTCTTATCCAGTGAGGAGAAGATAGGCATTCTCTCTGATCTGGCAGCTCCACTCCTAGGTAGGTACTCTAAGGAGACTCTCACATGAATCACCATGAGACACACACAAGAAGGGTCATTGCCCTACAGTTAATACTGATGAGGTTCTCATCTGTAACATGGGGATAAAATAAATACTCATAGGGCTGTTGAAAGGAATAGGTGAGTTAGAATATTTAAATCCTAACAGTACCTGTTCAAGCTGGTTTTAGAGAAGGCAGAGGAACCAGAGATCAAATTACCAACATCCGCTGGATCATGGAAAAAGCAAGAGAGTTCCAGAAAAACATCTATTTCTGCTTTATTGACTATGCCAAAGCCTTTGACTGTGTGGCTCACAATCAACTGTGGAAAATTCTGAAAGAGATGGGAATACCAGACCACCTGACCTGCCTCTTGAGAAACCTATATGCAGGTCAGGAAGCAACAGTTAGAAGTGGACATGGAACAGCAGACTGGTTCCAAATAGGAAAAGGAGTACATCAAGGCTGTATATTATTACCCTGCTTGTTTAACTTATATGCAGAGTACATCATGAGAAAGGCTTGGCTGGAAGAAACACAAGTTGGAATCAAGATTGCTGGGAGAAATATCAAAAACCTCAGATATGCAGATGACACCACCCTTATGGCAGAAAGTGAAGAGGAACTAAAAAGCCTCTTGATGAAAGTGAAAGAGGAGAGTTAAAAAGTTGGCTTAAAGTGCAACATTCAGAAAACGAAGATCATGGCATCCGGTCCCATCACTTCATGGGAAATAGATGGGGAAACAGTGGAAACAGTGTCAGACTTTATCTTTTGGGGCTCTAAAATCGCTGCAGATGTTGACTGCAGCCATGAAATTAAAAGATGCTTACTCCTTGGAAGGAAAGTTATGACTAACCTAGATAGCATATTCAAAAGCAGAGACATCACTTTACCAACAAAGGTCCATCTAGTCAAGGCTATGGTTTTTCCTGTGGTCATGTATGGATGTGAGAGTTGGACTGTGAAGAAAGCTGAGTGCCGAAGAATTGATGCTTTTGAACTGTGGTGTTAACAGAGAAGACTCTTGAGAGTCCCTTGGACTGCAAGGAGATCCAACCAGTCCATTCTAAAGGAGATCAGCCCTGAGTGTTCTTTGGAAGGAATGATGCTGAAGCTGAAACTCCAGTACTTTGGCTATCTCATATGAAGAGTTGACTCACTGGAAAAGACTCTGATGCTGGGAGGGACTGGGGGCAGGAGGAAAAGGGGACGACAGAGGATGAGATGGCTGGATGGCATCACTGACTCGATGGATGTGAGTCTGGGTGAACTCCAGGAGATGGTGATAGACAGGGAGGCCTGGCGTGCTGCATTTCATGGGGTCGCAAAGAGTCAGACATGACTGAGCGACTGAACTGAACTGAACTGAACAGTACCAGAAATCATGCAAGTGTGTGATAAGCTTTGAAAAGAAGTGAAAGTTTTTGTCTCTCAGTCCTGTCTGACTCTGCAAACTCATGGACTGTAGCCTGCAAGGCTCCTCTGTTCATGGAATTCTCCAAGCCAGAATACTGAAGTGGGTTGCCATTTCCTCCTCCAGGGGACCTTCCCAACCCAAGGCTCAAACCCGTGTCTCCCGCATTGAGGCAGATTCTTTACTGCCTGAGCTCCAAGGGAAGCCCCATGATAAGCATCAGCTGTTGTTAATAAATCCCCTGACATTATTTTGATTCCCAGCATCTACTGCCTTATGCTCAATACTTGAGGTATTTTCCTTTGTAAGCTTTTCCTCTTCACAACTGCTGACCTGATTTAATGGGTAGTTCCTTAGGTCCCAGACAAGTCGGCTGGCCATGTAATAAGACTGCAGCCAGGCCTGCTGTGATCTGGGTGGGACTCGCTCATCCTCTCACATCATGTTTATGCTAAACCTTTTCTCCAGAGGTGACCTGGGCAACTATCCCATTTTACACTCTTGCCAGTGAGGTCTGCCAAAGGTCTTCAAACCATTTTGATCTATGATATTAGTGAACGTTAAATCATGCCAATAGGTATTTCAATTTTACCCCTTAATGGAGTCTTCAAACGTAAGATTCTACTTTAAATAAATGTAAAATGAAAGAGAGAAGAAAGGAAGGAGGAAGGAAAGGGAGAGGAGAGAAGGGAAAGGAAATTGAAAGAAGAACTTCCAACAGCATGTAATTAATAACATAGAGAAATAATCTTGGCAATTCTATCCAAAATTTCAACATGAGTAAATTTTGCATTCCACTCTTACCTATAGCTATGTTATGACTCTTGTCTCTGTGTGAATAATTACTCTCATTCCCTCAGAATCATGTTCTTTGAAACTCAACCCTATAGACACGTCATTGTTTAAGATGAATGAGTACAAACATAACAATGTGTTGTACTTTCCAGATAACATACTGAGATTTCTAAGTGGCCCCAAAATAGATATAACCCATTCATCAGGATTCTCCAAAAGTCTATACCTCCAGGGTTAAAAGTTTTATTCACCATAGCCATTGAGTAAGAGAGAAATTCTGGAGGAACAGACTTTAGAAATCTACCAAACTGCATTAGCTGTCTCACTTATTTAGAGGTAAGATTGACTCTGCAGGTACCCTCCATTCCACCCCCTACCTGTTTCATGTTATAATAATGCTGCAAAAGGAATTAATTTGGTGATTAAGAATGTATATTCTTCTTATTGAAGACCAATTGATTTATTTTCAAAAATTTACAAAGCATTACAATGTATCAGGCAAGTATTAATCCACTTAGTTACAAGTCATGATTTGATTTTCATTTTACTCTATTTTTAACTTTAACTTTTTTCTATTCTCACAGCTGACACTTGCTCCTATGCCATCCCCTGGTCTTTCCTCCTTTCCTCAAAACTGATAGACAGTAAGATATGAGGATGGATGGTGTTCATCACCTGCGGGGAGAGGTCAGCAACAGGTAGTTCAATAACAGTGTACTGGGAAACACCCAAGGATTGAGTGAAGTTATGATATATTTATCCAAAATGAACCAAATGCCCCAACATAAAGGGACTTTTTCTGAAGTTTGTTTTGCTAAATCACTGAAGGGTTTTTTATTCTTCTTCCATGGGGGAAGCTACTTGCTGAAAGAATCTGTGTATGTGTTTAGCGATGTGTCTCGACACGTATGAAGACAATGATGTGACAAGGTTCTGTGATCTCGAGTGATACACTATCATAGTATATAGGGCCATGATTAAATAAAACTAAAAATTGGTCCTTATTAAAATTGTCAAAAGGATGAAAGCCACATACAGAATTAAACAAATGCTGTTTATTTGGATCTTACTCTAGTGAAAAAGTCAGCTACTATCTGTTTAGTTCTGGTAGGCTGGAAGGGACTTGAAAGGAGAGTACGTTTATAGAGCGAAAGGAGGCTACCTTAAGAAATCTTTGGTTGGCCAGTGTTCTATTCAGGTGGGATTCTCTACTGGGTGGGATTGGGGAAGTAAGATGAAAAGACTTTCTGATTCACTTTTGGCAGCCTTCGATTGGGTCCCTGCACAGGCTCATAAAGCTTTGGGGGTTGGTTAAGGCCATATGAGTTTTCCTGTTTCAGTAAAAGACTGTCTGATCTTTAGAGGTCAAGCAATTAATTCACAAAGGCAAATTGTTTTTCTAGTAAACTCACTTTTAATGATTTTTTAAGGAAAATATGTTTATTTCCAATGTGATTTTCACAGATTTTTAGATCAAACACCCTGTACTGGTTTTTGGTGGTGCTGTAACAAATTACCACAATCCTAGTGGCTTAACATGGGGAAGGCAATGGCACCCCAACCCAGTACTTTTGCCTGGAAAATCCCATGGACAGAGGAGCCTGGTAGGCTGCAGTCCATGGGGTCACTAAGAGTCAGACACGACTGAATGACTTCACTTTCACTTTTCACTTTTCTGCATTGGAGAAGGAAATGGCAACCCACTCCAGTGTTCTTGCCTGGAGAATCCCAGGGAAGGGGGAGCCTGGTGGGCTGCCGTCTATAGGGTCGCACAGAGTCAGACACGACTGAAGCGACTTAGCAGCAGCAGCAGCAGTGGCTTAACACAAATTTATGGTCTATGGCTCTGTGGGTGAGAAGTCCTACACATGCTTTTCTGGACTAAAATCAAGGTGCCAGAAGCCTTACTTTCAGAGGTTATGGAGGAGAATGTTTTCTTGCCTTTTGCAAATTTTAGAAGTTGCCTGCATTCCTTGGCTCTGGCCCCTTCTTTCTATCTTTAAAGCAACGGGCAATTGAATCTATCTCATATTGCCTCTATTGTCCACAATCTTAAATTTCTTTTTCTTTAAATTAATTTTTATGGAAGTGTAGTTGCTTTACCGTGCTGTGCTAGTTTCTTGTTTCTCACTGTACGGCAAAGTGCATCAGTCATGCATAAACACACCCATTCTTTTTAGATGTCTTTCCCATTTAGGTCACCACGGAGCACTGAGTTCCCTGTGCCATACATCACGTGCTCACTAGTTATCTGTTGGATACATAGTAGTGTATACATCTCAGTTTCAATCTCCCAGTTCACTGTTAATTATTTTTATTACCTTTATTGCCCCATACACATCGTATCTATAACCTTTTACAAAAATAGTGGCTATTTCCACTGTTCAGAACTCCTTACTCAAGCACTATATATAAAGTTTCTGAACGAAATGCCATTAAAAATAGTGCAATAAAATGCTCCTGTTAGGTCCGTACCATTTCTGTCCTCTATTGAGCCCATCTTTGCACGAAAATGTTCCCTTGGTATCTCTAATTTTCTTGAAGAGATCTCTAGTCTTTCCCATTCTATTATTTTCCTCTATTTCTTTGCACTGATCACTGAGGAAGGCTTTCTTATCTCTCCTGGTTATCCTTTGGAACTCTGCATTCAAATGGGTATATCTTTCCTTTTTTCCTTTGCTTTTCGGTCCTCTTCTTTTCTCGGCTACGTGTAAGGCCTCCTCAGACAGCCATCTTGCTTTTCTGCATTTCTTTTTCTTGGGGATGGTCTTGATCCCTGTCTCCTGTATAGTGTCACAAACCTCTATCCATAGTTCTTCAGGCACTCTATCAGACTAGTCCCTTGAATCTATTTGTCACTTCCACTCTATAATCATAAGGCATTTGATTTAGGTCATACCTGAATGCTCTAGTGGTTTTCCACATTTTGTTCAATTTAAGTCTGAATTTGGCAATAAGGAGTTCATAATCTGAGCCATAGAGATCAAATTGCCAACATCTGCTGGATCATCGAAAAAACAAGAGAATACCAGAAAAACATCTACTTCTGCTTTATTGACTATGCCAAAGCCTTTGACTGTGTAGATCACAACAAAGTGTGGAAAATTCTTAAAGAGATGGGAATACCAGACTACCTGGCTTGCCTCTTGAGAAATCTGTATGCAGGTTAAGAAGCAACAGTTAGAACTGGACATGGAACAACAGACTGGTTCCAAATCAGGAAAGGAGTACATCAAGGCTGTATACTGTCACTCTGCTTATTTAACTTCTATGCAGAGTACATCATGAGAAACGCTGGGCTAGAAGAATCACAAGCTGGAATCAAGATTGCCAGGAGAAATATCAATAACCTCAGATATGCAGATGACACCAGCCTTATGGCAGAAAGTGAAGAGGAACTAAAAAGCCTCTTGATGAAAGTGAAAGAGGAGAGTGAAAAAGCTGGCTTAAAGCTCAACTTTCAGAAAACTAAGATCATGGCATCTGGTCCCATCACTTCTTGGGAAATAGATGTAGAAACAGTGGAAATAGTGGCTGACTTTATTTTCTTGGGCTCCAAAATCACTGCAGATGGTGACTGCAGCCATGAAATTAAAAGACACTTACTCCTTGGAAGAAAAGTTATGACCAACCTAGACAGCATATTAAAAAGCAGAGACATTACTTTGCCAACAAAGGTCCATCTAGTCAAGGCTATGCTTTTACCAGTAGTCATGTATGGGTGTGAGAGTTGACTATAAAGAAAGCTGAGTGCTGAAGAATTGATGCTTTTGAACTGTGGTGTTGGAGAAGACTCTTGAGAGTCCTTTGGACTGCAAGGAGATCCAACCAGTCCATCCTAAAGGAGATCAGTCCTGAGAGTTCATTGGAAGGACTGATGTTGAAGGTGAAGCTCCAATACTTTGGCCATCTGATGCAAAGAGCTGACTCATTGGAAAAGACCCTGATGCTGGGTAAGAGTGAGGGCAGGAAGAGAAGGGGACGACAAAGGATAAGATGGTTGGATGGCATCACTGACTCAATGGACATGAGTTTGGGTAAACTCTGGGAGTTGTTGATGGACAGAGAGGCCTGGCGTGCTGCAGTTCATGGGGCTGCAAAAAGTCAGACATGACTGAGTGACTGAACTGAACTGAAAATGCTAATTTTTTGAAAAATGAAATAAAACAATAGTCTTGGTTTAATCATATTATGGACTAATAAGACCACTAAAATATTAGGAAAAACAGATAGAGTTCATTGTTTTCACTCCAACTGCACAGCATTTGAAAAATAATAATAATCTCAGAACATGGATCTCTGATGAACTCCATTTCTTACCAAGTCCTCAATTCGTTGTTTCTTTGGTTTTTATAGCCAAAGTTCCTGGGTGGTTATTTTCTTTTGTTTTTGTTTTTGTTTTTTTCTTAATTTATCAACAAAGAACAGCATTTTTTTTTTTTTTTTTGGCTTTTGTTGAAAATGTATTTTAGCAATTTTTTAAAATTAGTGTTCCTTTTCACATGTCAGAATAACCATAATCCTTCCTACCATTTGTTAGGAAGACTGTTGCAATTTCCATTTCCTTTCTTTAGTTGCATCAAGTACTCTGATCATCTTATTCTTCATTTTGGTCAGTAATGTCTTCTTTATGCCCTTCAGCTATGTCTTTTCCCACAACCACTCTAAATAAACCTTTTAATTTTTACAGTTGTAAATGCTGATTTATTCTTGCCTTTCATCATAAGTCTTTGAACGTTTTCCAATTGGATTGCACAAAAATAGTACAGTTGGTCCAGATTTGCTTTTTAATACTAACAAAGGCACTCGCTTAATGAGTTTCTACACCAGATGAGGTCCTTTGCTGAGTACTTTCTATACATCTTCTCATCCAGTCTTCCCAATAATTCTATAAAGTAGGAATTTACAAATAATTCAACTTAGACTCTGTGATTTCAGGAACTAGAAATTTTGATTTCATGCACAATAGTATCTGGGGTGTGTGTTAGTCACTCAGTCATGTTTGACTCTTTGCGACCCCATCAACTGTAGCCTGCCAGGTTTCTCCGTCGATGGGATTTTCTAGGCAAGAATACTGGAGTGAGTTGCCATTTCCTTCTCCAGGTAACTGGGGAACCAGTGTATAAGCAGTCTGACCCCACAGTCTGTGTCCTGCCTTAAAGCTTCATCAAGTTATTCCTTAAAAAATTCAGGCTCCTGGGCCCAGTCCAGATCTTTTGAATTAGTAACTCTGAGGGAAAGAATGAGCAATATACATTTTTAACAAGCCTCCAGAACAATTCTTAGGCACGTACATTTGAGAGTCACTGAACTGCAAGCCCCATTTTATGTGCTCCTCTCTGTATCTCCATCAACAAGCACAGTATCTGGCTAATAGTAAGTGATGAGGAACTGCAATCAACTATGCCTACCGTAAGGAAAGTGTATTGGCATTGATTCAGCATCTTTGGCTCTTTAGGAAAAGGTTCTATAAAAGTACTAGGAGAGATTAGTACTTTTACATTACAGTTGGGTATTCCTAACACTGGATTGTGCCAGTTTAGTGAGTGCCACCCTCATTTGTCTCACACCACAGTAAGGCCTTGCAAAGGTTTCTGTTACTGGGAGATCATCGGAAAGCTGAGAGAATATCACAAGATTGTTCATGATTTAAAATTATGTAAGCCTAGATTTTTAAAAGAGCTTCCCAGGTGGCTCAGTGGTAAAGAATCTAAATGCCAATGCAGGAAACACAGGAAAGGTGGGTTCAATCCTTAGGTCAGGAAGATCCCCTGGAGAAGGAAATGGCAACCCACTCCAGTATTCTTTCTTGGAAAACTGCATAGACAAACGAGTCTGGCTGGCTACTCCTCTCTCCTCTGTCCATGGGGCCACAGAGTCAGACACCACTTAGCAATTGAGCACACACACAGAGATTTTTAAAAACCTCTTGTTCAAGGTATCCTATTCTAGCTAATGGTTGCATACTACTAACAGTATCCTGTGGTCTTCCATAGTCTGATAATAAATAGTTAAGAACATTTACTTTGACCCATTAACTGAAGTAACCATCTACTAAAGACATAATTAATTATGTGCATAAATAAAGTTACATCTAGCCAGCAAAAGCCTTTGGCTTAAAATCACTGCAGATGGTAACTGCAGCCATGAAATTAAAAGATGCTTACTCCTTGGAAGGAAAGTTATGTTCAACCTAGATAGCATATTTAAAAGCAGAGACATCACTTTGCCAACAAAGTCTATCTAGTCAAGACTATGGTTTTTCCTGTGGTCGTGTATGGATGTGAGAGTTGGACTGTGAAGAAGGCTGAGCACCGAAGAATTGATGCTTTTGAACTGTGGTGTTGGAGAAGACTCTTGAGAGTCCCTTGGACTGCAAGGAGATCCAACCAGTCCATTCTGAAGGAGATCAGCCCTGGGATTTCTTTGGAAGGAATGATGCTAAAGCTGAAACTCCAGTATTTTGGCCACCTCATGCAAAGAGTTGACTCATTGGAGAAGACTCTGATGCTGGGAGGGACTGGGGGCAGGAGGAGAAAGGGACGACAGAGGATGAGATGGTTGGATGGCATCACTGACTCGATGGACGTGAGTCTGGGTGAACTCCAGGTGTTGGTGATGGACAGGGAGGCCTGGCGTGCTGTGATTTATGGGGTCGCAGAGTCAGACACAACTGAGTGACTGAACTGACTGAACTGAACTGAATGGAAGAACTGATGACTATAAAAGACAATATTTTAAAGTATGCTTCTTATTAAAGGAAAGACATGAGGGTTTTGACCCTGTGGTATTAGGGGCTATATTGCTGTTTCTCTTTAACATTCTGCTTTATGGAAAACACGAGGTACTAAGTTGATCATCAAGATAACAATAAAATCTTTTATAGGTAGTTTGGAATTGTAGAAAAATCAAACCAAATGAACTCTCAAAGTTTCAGCTCTGTTTATTCACTTAGTATTCTGCTGGCTAAGTTTCATGAGAGATGGGAAATTGGTACATATATAAAGTAATATATGTTATTATAAATATATAATATTTTATATTATAATTACAAATACATATTTATTTTATAAATATAATAATGCTGCTGCTAAGTCACTTCAGTCATGTCCGACTCTGTGAGACCACATAGACAGCAGCCCACCAGGCTCCCCCGTCCCTGGGATTCTCCAGGCAAGAACACTGCAGTGGGTTGCCATTTCCTTCTCCAATGCATGAAAGTGAAAAGTGAAAGTGAAGTCGCTCAGTCGTGTCCAACTCTTAGTGACCCCATGGATTGCAGCCTACCAGGCTGCTCTGTCCATGCGATTTTCCAGGCAAGACTACTGGAGTGGGTCACCATTGCCTTCCCCATAAGTATAATAATATATATATATATATATATATATATATATATATATATGAGATATTCCCTGGTGGATCAGACAGGAATCCACCTGCAATGCAGGAGACCTGGGCTCAATCTCTGGATTGGGAAGACCTCCTGGAGAAGGGAATGGCTACCCACTCCAGTATTCCTGCCTGGAGAATTCCATGGACAGAGGAGACTGGTGGGCTGCAGTCGGGATTGCAAAGAGTTGGACATGACTGAGTGACTAACACACTCTCTCTCTTTGTGTGTATATATATATATATATATATATACATACATATATATACATACATATATATATATATATGTATGTATTTCTTCCACTGCCTCTTTCCTGCTTTAGGATGAACACAGCAGATGATAAAGAGGGCTAAAGGAGGCTTCATATTCAAGATTATGGCCTCTGGGTAAGAAGCAGTCCAAATATAAGCAGGAATTACTCAATAACAATATGAGGTTCCCTTAACCCCTCTTCTGGGGAAATCACAGTCTTGGTCCTCCTCTTAAAGCCTATACGTTAGGCAGCCAACAATAATCGGTATTACTCCTTCCAAAGGAGTTATTTCCTTTGGATGTTTTTATGGTCCAGTCAAACTTATACTCTTCCTTACTTGTGCATATAGTGAAGAAGACATTGAGCTCTTTCTCCTTACCTCATTTTCACTAGCACAATGTATACGAGAGTGCACCACGAGGATCATTTATGCAAGTCTCATTCAAATTAATGATCCAAAATTTATATTTAAAATTCTACCTAAATTTAAATCGTTGTACTTTCATCTCACGTCTAATTGATTACAATAATCACAGAACTTATTAAACTACTCTCAGAGAGTTTATACTGTATTGAAGGTTGAGAGTACCCCAGCTTATCAGAAGCCCTCTTAATCAGTGGAGACAATTTATATTAATTCTCTTGAACTTTCCCAACAGTTTCACACTCACAAAAATTCTCCAAAGGTTTGGGTGGCTATTTCCCCACTAGCCCTTTCCTTCTTAGTTAGATCACAGGCCACATGTGGTTCTAAGAGTTGTTTTTTTCCCCCCATCACTTCTTCAAGATGCTTCAGAAGCTGTAGGTAACTTTTACCTGCTTCTCATTTGTGCTGTAGTCACTACCAGCTGCTTTGCTTATTCATTTCTTTAATAGCCAAGCAAGAATGCTCTAGCTCCCAGGATTTGACCAAAGTGTTATTAGTCCACTGTCATGAGATAAGACACAGTTAAAGTGCATCCATGTACTGAGGGAAAAGGACTGAAGAAGTGTCTGAGGCTGAATAGTCCTAAAACTTAAGGCAACCACTGGGCAAAATTCCTCAAATCCAAGCTTTCAGGGCATCAGATATATGCAACATGGCTGCTAAATACTAGAGAAATTAAATCATCAGAGTAAGGACAGATGGATCAAAGAAACAAAAAATCTGCCAAACACATCTCAGATACCATAGAGGAAAGTGAAGTCACTCAGTCATGCCCAACTCTTTGTGACACCGTGGACAGTAGCCTGCACCAAGCTCCTCCATCCATGGGATTTTCAAGGCAAGAGTACTGCAGTGGGTTGCCCTTTCCTTCTCCAGGGAATCTTCCAAACCCAGGGATCGAACCCAGCTCTCTTGCATTGTAGACAGACAATTTACCATCTGAGCCACGTCATAAATCAGAGATGAAGAGTTGACAAGGCTGAGGTAATTGAGTTTGGGGAAATACACAATTTGTTGTTTAATCACTCAGTTGTGTCTGACATTTTGCGACCCCATAGACTGTAGCCCACCAGGCTCCTCTGTCCATCAGATTCTCCAGGCAAGAATACTGGAGTGGGTTGCCATTTCCTTCTCCAAATATACAATTTAGATACTCATTGAGTATAAATTACACATGGATTCAAGTTATATGTAGTCACTAAACATATATTTTAATCTATGGAAAGGAAAAAGTTTTATAAAGTAAAAGCAATGAAAATAATTTAAAACTTTAAGGTTTTTGAATAACCCTAAATTTAAAACTTTGCAACATTAAACAGTAAAAAAAAAAAAAAAAATCTGAACAAAATCTGAAAAAAATTTAGTACTTTGCAAATACAATGAAAAGTCCATGCTTACAAATAAGAAAAAAAAACTAAGCCCTCATTGATAAATGAACAAAGGTGTGTGCTAAGTCACTTTAGTTGTGTACAACTGTTTGCACCCCTAAGGACTGTAGACCGCCAGGCTCCTCTGTCCATGGGATTCTTCAGGCAAGAATACTGGAATGGATTGCCATGCCTTCCTCCAAGGGATCATCCTGACCAAGGGACTGAATGCATGTCTTCTAGTCTCCTGCATTTGTGGGCAGGTTCTTTACAATTAGTACCACCTGGGAAGCC
Source organism: Tragelaphus eurycerus (assembly GCA_935064755.1). Classification (NCBI taxonomy): domain Eukaryota; kingdom Metazoa; phylum Chordata; class Mammalia; order Artiodactyla; family Bovidae; genus Tragelaphus; species Tragelaphus eurycerus. The sequence continues at coordinate 38,733,858 of CAKXYN010000012.1, forward strand.
CTATAAATGGACAAAGGTAATGGATGGACAGTGTATAAAGAAGAATTACAAATGAATAACGAATATACAAAAAATGCAAAAAAAAAAGTAAAATGTAGTACTACCTTATTTTAACCCACCAAATAAGGAAAAAGACTATGCTCAAGAGCTTATATATTTTCAAGAGCTTAATAATGTGAGCATGCTCATAAGTGCTGATAAAAATGACAATTAGTAGAGCCTTTCTGAAAATAATTTGGCAATGTAGTTCCATGACTAATCATTCACCATAAGAAATGAAGTATAAGACCAATATTTATATACAAAAGTGTCTAATATTATTTATAACAAAAATTGCTATTGCTGTTCAATCACTAAATCACGTCTGACTCTTTGCAACCCCATGGACTGCAGCACACCAGGTTTCTCTAACCTTCACCATCTCCCACAGCTTGCTCAAACTCATGTCCAGTGAGTCGATGATACCATCCAATCATCTCATCCTTGCTCTCTTCTCCTGCCCTCAATCTTTCCCAACATCAGGGTCTTTTTCAATAACTTGGCTCTTTGCATCAGGTGGTCAAAGTAGTGGGGCTTCAGCTTCAGCATCAGTCCTACTAGCGAATATTTAGAAGTGATTCTTTAGAATTGACTGGTTTGATCTCCTTGCAGTCCAAGGGACTCTCAAGAGTCTTCTCCAACACCACAGTTCAAAAACATCAGTTCTTCAGTGCTCAGCCTTCTTCATGGTCCAACTCTCACATCCATACACAACTACTGGAAAAATCATAGCTTTGACTATATGGACCTTTGTTAGCCAAGTGAAGTCTCTGCTCTTTAATGTGCTTTTTAGGCTTGTCATAGCTTTTCTTCCAAGGAGCGAGCATCTTTTAATTTCACAGCTGCAGTCACCATCTGCAGTGATTTTGGAGCCCAAGAAAATAAAGTCTGTCACTGTTTCACCATTTTCCCCATCTATTTGCCATGAAATGAAGGGACCTGATGCCATGATCTTAGTTTTTTGAATGTTGAGTTTTAAGCTGGCTTTTTCATTCTTCTCATTTACCCTCATCAAAAGGCTGTTTAGTTCCTCTTCACTTTCTGCCATTAGAATAGCATCATCTGCATATCTGAGGTTGTTGATATTTCTCCCAGCAATCTTGATGCCAGCTTGTGATTCTTTCAGCCCAGCATTTCACATGATGTACTCTGCATAGAAGTTACATAGGCAGGGTGACAATATACAGCCTTAACGTACTCCTTTCCCAATTTTGAACCAATTTGTTGTTCCACATCTGGTTCTAACTGTTGTTTCTTGCCCTGCATACAGGTTTCTCAGGAGACAGGTAAGGTCGTCTGGTATTCCACAGTTTGTTGTTTCAGACAGTAAAGAATATGCTATAATGAGGGAGACCTGGGTTCAATCCCTGGGTTGGGGAGATCCCCTGGAGAAGGGAACGGCAACTCACTCCAGTATTCTTGCCTGGGAAATCCCATGGACAGAGGGGCCTGGTGGGCTACAGTCCATAGGGTCACAAAGAGTCAGACACAACTGAGCGACTTTCACTCACTCACATTCACACAGCCAAAGGCTTTTGCATAGTCAATGAAGCACAAGTAGATGTTTTTCTAGAATTCCCTTGCTTTTCCTATGATACAACAAAATTTGAAAACAACCAAAAAGTCTAACAATAGAGGAAAATTAAGCAAATTATGATATATCTATAATGGAATATTACATTAGCCAATACAGCTATGTTTAAAAGACTTAAATGAAATGCTTATATTATAATGGTGATGTAGAAAAATCACAAAATTGCTTGTAAAATATGAACTCAACTCTATTTTTAAAGAACTATTTTTAAAAGTTAAAAGGAAGTAAACCAACATGTTAACTGGCCACCTCTGGGAAGTGGAATTATGTGTGATTTATTTTTCCAATTCTTTATCCTGATTAGTACTTTCCACATATTTCCACAAAAGAAAAAAGCCAGAACATAGCCACATGCCAAATAAGGGAAAAAATTTGCTATGTTTTTTAGGTCAATAATAATGTAATTCAGAAAAAATGAGTAAGGTACAAATTTTAGCTTAGTTTGGTCTTAGAAGTCTGCTTTAATAGTGAAAGCTATATAGACCAACCTAGATAGAATATTCAAAAGCAGAGACATTACTTTGCCAACAAAGGTTCGCCTAGTCAAGGCTATGGTCTTTCCTGTGGTCATGTATGGATGTGAGAGCTGGACTGTGAAGAAGGCTGAGCACCGAAGAATTGATGCTTTTGAACTGTGGTGTTGGAGAAGACTCTTGAGAGTCCCTTGGACTGCAAGGAGATCCAACCAGTCCATTTTGAAGGAGATCAGCCCTGGGATTTCTTTGGAAGGAATGATGCTAAAGCTGAAACTCCAGTATTTTGGCCACCTCATGCAAAGAGTTGACTCATTGGAGAAGACTCTGATGCTGGGAGGGATTGGGGGCAGGAGGAAAAGGGGACGACAGAGGATGAGATGGCTGGATGGCATCACTGACTCGATGGATGTGAGTCTGAGTGAACTCCGGGAGTTGGTGATGGACAGAGAGGCCTGGCGTGCTGCGATTCATGGGGTCGCAAAGAGTCAGACACGACTGAGCGACTGATCTGATCTGATATAGACTATTTCAGACATACAATGTAAAACATACACATCAAACACATTAGTTATTGGCTAATAAGAGAGCAAGAGTGGGAATAAAAGGGAATGAATAAAATATAAAAATAAACTATTCTAATAAATACATAAAACAGCTTCTCTCAATCATTAGCAAATATGTCCCAGACTTGAGTATGTAAACTAAATTGCAATTTTAAGATTGTGTGTATATTTAGGTTTCATTATTTACTTTCCAAAGGATAATATCTGCCTTGTAAAGTTTAATCTGTAAACTTCATACAATGAAGTAAAAAACAATGCCCTACCTCATTTACAGCATAAAAGAGTTTCCAAACTGGTTTCTACCATGAAATTTTTTTTGTCTCTTCCCTTCACTTTTAGCCTGAAAAGCAGTGGATCTACTTATAGAACTTTATCTGAACTAATAATATTTTTCTTCCTAAAAGACATAACAGCTCACTAGAAAAGATTCTCAAAGGAAAACAGTCTCACAATAACTATGCTATAAAGAAGTACGAAGAGAAACAGGACATTTTGAATGACATCAGCCAACTGCGTGATTCCCATTCATTCAACATTTCATTCGAACTCTGTATCTTCATGCATATTCTTTCCAAAAACATGTTTGATATGTAAAACTAAAAATCCAAATCAGTGAATACTGAGCTACAGGGTTTGGTAAGAATTTTTGTTATATACGAATTAGGAAAGTAGCTAATCATATTTGACGTTAAAACAATACAAAAGTTTAAAAATAAAGGAATAAACTATTTGTGAACAGAATACTACTGCTTTATGGTAGGCATTAAATATATCCAGAATAATTTATACCAGGTAAGAAGTCAAGAATGTTGATTTTATTTTTTCCAAGATTATGTGGTCTGTACAATTTACTGTATGTACTGAAAACTCTAGTTTAGAGATTGTCTTAGATACTGCTTTTTGTACCATATGTTATTTTACTCTTTTTTTTTTTTCATGAAAAAATATTCTAAGGACTTGCATATATGGCCTTTTTTTCCCCTTTGTACACTTCATCACCTCTCTTCTAAATATAATCTCTTATCCCTACTGAGTAAATCAGGAATCAAGAAAAAAAGCATTTTATTCCTTTAGCTGCTCCCCATTGTCTATAGGATAATGTTCAAATTCTTTCCTTCTTCCATTTAAAGTCATGCACCTTGTTTTCTTTTATTTTCCTGCATATCTTTCCACTCAGGTAGAAAAGCCTCACTCATTCAACTCTCCATTTCGTTCATATTCAGATCTGTTTCATCCTTCAGTAGAAGATTGTGGTGGTCCAAGTGTAAGCTGATAGAATAAATGAAAGGAATAAGACACTTAGAAGTTGTTTGAAGGTAGAAACCAATTAAATTTCTTTCTTGCAAAGTCCTAAGTTATAGAGGCAAAGAATATGCAGGGAGAGGAGAAGGAAATCTGAAAAATGAAAATAACACTGTCATGTACTACTGTTTGAAGGCTTCAGTTTTATGTATACTAAAATCTCCTTAGAGTGAAAAATTTTTTTATATTTTTTCTTTATATATTTACACGTTTTTCATAGCTGTAGGCATTCAACAAAACTTGTTGATTGAATGAACATCAATTTTTCCTTGAGTACCACTTTATTACTATTTCCTTTTGTCTAAAAAATATCTATGAATGTTCACATTTATAATAAAACATTTTATTTACGACAATTTGAATGGAAAAAGTTGAGATGCTTGATAATATCAAGCATTAGAGAAGATAATGATCAAATGCAACACTTGTATGAGGGCTAGGGTAAGTTGAAACAACCACCATAGAAAACAGTTGGGCATTATTTTATAAAGACAGAACATGTCTGGCCCATAACCTAGAATTTCCATTCCTAGAGAAATTTTTACATAAACACAAGAGAAACTCTCACACATGTCTTCCAAAAAGCTCACAGTGGCAATGTTTATAGTAATAAAACAGAATTATAAAAATCCAATGGTCATCTAAAAGAAGCTAGATAAACAGTAGTGTGCTCACACAAGGAAAAATAAAATAGTATAGATACATAAACTACAATTTGCAACAATATAGATGGCCTCTTACATACAATAATTTCAGTATGATGTTATAGCTCAAAACAAGCAAAAATAAATACTATATCATCTAGGCATAGCACACTTTTTAAAATTTAAGACAGAATGACATATCTCTGTGTTGATTCTCAGGGTGGAGAGAAGAGGACAGAAGCAGCTGGTTCAGATGTAAGACACTGGTAGCATTTTTCTAAATTCAATGATGTGTCCCTTGGTGTCCATTGTATAATTATACTTTAGAATTCACATATGATATGCTATGCTATGCTATGCTAAGTCACTTCAGTCATGTCGGACTCTGTGTGACCCCATAGATGGCAGCCCACCAGGCTTCCCCGTCCCTGGGATTCTCCAGGCAAGAACACTGGAGTGGGTTGCCATTTCCTTCTCCAATGCATGAAAGTGAAAAGAGAAAGTGAATAAGTTATATCTATTCTTGTTATGTAGCAAGTACCATATTTTTTAACTGATAATAAAAAAAATGTTCAAAAATGGCATACTAAAAAGATTTTGTTTTTAGGAAAAAACTTGCTACAGTTAAACTTGAACATAATTTGAAGGTCCTACCCTAGTGAAATGGCAATGTAATGACAACTAACAGCAACATCTGACAGTGTGAGACTTGGGATTATACTGAATTTATTGGATTCATTACTTGTTTTTACTTCATTAACTTATTTGCTCCATCAAAGTACTCTAAACAATAAACTTAGTTTTTCCAACATATGGGAAGAATTAGACAGAAAAATCTTTTATTCACATTGTCATGCCCAGATCAATCTCTTTGTTTAAGCAGACAGAACACTGGCTTTTTCCTTGAATCTATCAGGAACAAGGAGGAGGGGAAAAGTTACGACAAACATCAGTTCAAGTAATTTTGTTCGGTTTTTCTATCTCATTTTTGCAGAAACTTTGTTACAAAGAGCTTTTCCAGAACTTTATGTTGTCTGATTGTGATACAAAACTTTTACACTCTGATTTATTAGAAACTGCAGTGTACCTTGAAAATCTTGATCCTATAAAACAGAAATCCTTCCTGTTTTCTACCAAGAGATTTTGTCACTATTCTTTCATCTCCTTGGCTATTGTAGCACACTACCATCATACCTGCCAGTCTTTTTTTCCATCTCCCTTAGGAACTCGTTCTACTCCAGAAAAAATGTTTGTGCTATAAGGGGAGGGAGGAGGGTTCAGGATGGGGAATACATGTATACCTGTGGCAGATTCATTTTGATATATGACAAGACCAATACAATATTGTAACGTTAAATAAAATAAAATTAAAAATAAAATAATGCATTATATTAAAAAAAAAAAGTAAAGCATACCACGAATAACAACAGAACACTTCTAATGGAAGTGATCTTTATATCTAGGAATTTTAAATATCCACTTTTCTATTATAAGAATAAGTTTTGTGTCCCCATGTTTTGGGGGATTATGTCTTAATTTTTTTATTCTTGAAAATAAAAGATATGAGTGAATGACTGAACAAAAAGTTTTCAAGCAATACAAATCTCCTACTACAATGACCAGGAATTAGAACAAACCCAGGAAAGTTTGCTTCATTTGCATCTCTAAATTTTTTACTTACTCACTGTAGGAAAGAAATCAATAAGAGGATTGCATGGAAATTAAGCAACCAAGGGTTAGAAATTTCTGAATCTCCTAAATGTCTTGAAGAGTTCTATTCCTTCTTATTTCCTATACACCATAGCCTTTCCCTTTGTCTCATTCAAATTTATGGATGCAAACTAAAGAGATACTAACCCCATAAAAGTTAACAAGTATCAAATCAATAAATATTTCCTGAAGAGTATAGTAGATTAAAAATAAAAATCTGCAGCCCATGCCCTAGTGTGTTTGAGAATCAGAAGTCTTGTTTTAAAGCATCCTTCCATACCCAAAGTCTCTGACCAGTGGTCATACAGCCTCCAGTGACAAGGCAAAGCATCACCATTAAGGGGGCCCATTCCATCACTGGACAGCCTTGTTAGAAAATTCCCACATTAAATTGTGATTTATAGCTTTATAATTTTCCTACTTTGGCTTTTTACCAACCTATTATAATAACAAACCTGTCCTCATGTTTCTATAAAGGTTTCAAAATAATGACTATTTAAAACACCCTCTTTCTTGCTTTCCTTCCACTGTAACATTCCCCTTAGGGATTCTTTTCTTCAGCAGAGTTCTCATTTTGTTCTCCTGCATAGCATTTTTTCAATATAACTCTACATGATACTCAAAGCAGATGTACTATTTTGGGTGTAAGTTATCTTATACCACAGACTAGACTTGTATGGACGGAGGATCCTGGTAGGCTCCAGTCCATGGGGTCGCAAGAGTGGACACGACTGAGCGGCTCACTTCACTTTTCACTTTCATTCGGAGGGGAGGGCGCGGCGGCGAGCGACTTAGCAGCAGCAGCAGACTTGTATTATTACAACCAAACCTAATGCTAGCTTTTATGTAATTCAGTAATTATTCATTCAGCAAACATTTACCAAGAAACTAAGTGCCATGCTTTAGGCTAGGCCTTGGGGATTCAAAATCAAACAGTCTCTGCCCTCAGATAACTGCATTATACTATAAGCACACAGGAACTTTATGGTCACTTAGAACCCTACTTCTTTTTCATCGGTATTTCTACAAGCAGATCACCACCTTTGTCTACTAATAAAGTAAAAAAAAAATTTCTCCAGCACTGATGAAGTTCTGATTTCAATCACAGCATTCCCTTTAAGAATGATAATTTTTAATTCTGGTTCCCTTTCCTGTATATTCTATGTATTATCCCTTTAAACTTTTAAATCAACTATTGGGGAAAAAATCACTCTTTCACCTTCTTAAATGGCTTTTATAAAAATGAGTAGCTTGGAGTCAAGGACAGACACCTATTTCTACCTCTCTGCTCTTTGTAAATCACCAGGCAACACACCTTGGGTACAAAGTTTTTAACAGATCAGAATGTATTGTATCATTTCCATCACCAACCATATCAAGTGCTCTCAAGTTTCACTGTGCACATGCTTTCCTGATTTATCATATTAGCAACTCTAATACAGAAGGATATAAAATAAATTATGGCTTGTTTCCAATGAACTTATTTTGAAGCCTTATGATGTCACAATTCTCTAAAATTCTCCAAAGTGCTCAGTTGTTTTTTTGTTTTGTTTCTGCATTCTAAACTTTTGCTAGAGACTGTGTTCTTAAGTCTTATTCTCAAGATTTAGGAAACTTCCGTTTTTTAAGTATATATGCTGACATATTTATTAAAGCATAAAGATATAACAAAAATAATTTATAATAATACATGTGAGTTGAGCCACATGGAAAACATTAAAACTCAGTAAACATTAATAAAGTTATATATAAGAATGGCATATTAAATTGAGACTGAAAAAAGACACTTTAAAATGGATACATTGTGCCAAAAAGAGTCTGACAGAAACCAGTATATTAGAAAGAGACAGATAATAAAGTTGAATTTGCTCAGTGTATCACTCAACAGAGTTGGATTCTAAATCCTTATACTGGACTTAAACGTCTCTTTTCATCTTCTGGAAATTTAACAGTTAGTTGTCTACAGTTTTTGGTCACTTTTCATCTCCCACCCCTTCGCAGTCACCACCCCCCATAAGAAAACTACTTGAAGAAGGTCAGTAACGCCAGATGAAGACATGGACTTGTGGTGGGAATAGAAATGCCGGAGAAGAGGACACCTCTGGAGCCTGCACGGCCGAGATTGTCCAACTTTTCTTTCAGTTCCCAACTTCTTTAAGAGAAAACTTAGTAGCCCAATAACCAAACCACATACAACTGAAGTTTCTCTGACTGAAGGAACAGAACCTCTCTTCTAGAAGCTTGCCTCTCACACTTTCATATGCATATGAATCTCACTTGACAATTTTGCTAAACTGCAGTTCCCAAATCAGTAGGTCTGTGGTGGAGGTCCAAGATACTCTTTTCTCACAATTCCAAGGTTATGCCCATGTTCTGACCCATGGACCAGACCTTGTAGAGCAAGACCCTAGGACATCTTCACGGTATTCCCAAGATTCCCCCAAAGAATTATACTTCATGTAGCCCTAATATTTCCGCCTGTTTTCTCATAGCTGCCATCATCTCCATTTATGTTAAGCACAACTATGCCCCCACCAATGACAAGTCCTAATATTTAGAATATGTGAATATGTTAGGTTTACAGGGCAAAGGGGAATTAAGTCTGCACATGGAATCAATGTTGTTAATAAGCTGATCTTAAAGTAGGGAGGTTATCCAGGTAGATCCAATGTAAGCGCAAAGTCCTTGAAAATGGAAGAGTAAGTCAGAGGAAGACAGAGACCTGAGTCTTGAAAAACCATCATGGTGATACAGCATTGCTGCCTTTGAAAAAGGAGAAAGGGGGCCAGGAGGTAAGGAATGTGAACAATCTCTAGAAGCTAAAAAAGGCAAGGAAGCAGATTTTTCCCTAGAGCTTCCAAAAAGGAATATAGCCCAGGTAATACCATGATTTTAGCCCAGCAACTGGTCTCAGACTTCTACCCTACAGAATTGTAAGGTAATAAATTTTATGCTGTTTTAAGCCCCTAAATTTGTGATTATTTGTTACAGAAGCAATAGAAAAATCAATATACGTGCTCATGATGTTTTTCACTGAGTAACTAAAGAGCCAGTTCTAATGATCTGTTATAATATCATGGCTCTCTCTCTCTCTCTTGCAGCTAAACATGGAGAAGCTCTACATAGTCAGCAAAAACAAGACCAGGAGCTGACTGTGGCTCAGATCATGAACTCCTTACTGCGAAATTCAGACTTAAATTGAAGAAAGTAAGGAAAACCACTAGACCATTCAGGTATGACCTAAATCAAATCCCTTATGATTGTACAGTGGAAGTGAGAAATAGATTTAAGGGACTAGATCTGATAGACCGAGTGCCTGATGAACTATGGATGGAGGTTCATGATATTGCACACGAGACAGGGATCAAGACCATCACCATAGGAAAAAAAAATGCAAAAAGGCAAAATGGCTATCTGAGAAGGCCTTACAAATAGCTGTGAAAAGAGAAACAAAAAGCAAAGGAGAAAAGGAAAGATATTCCCATTTGAATGCATAGTTCCAAATAATAGCACGAAGAGAGAAGAAAGCCTCCCTCACTGATCAATGGAAAGAAATAGAGGAAAACAACAGAATTGGAAAGACTAGAGATCTCTTCAAGAAATTAGAGATACCAAAGGAACATTTCATGCAAACATGGGCTCGATAAAGGACAGAAATGGTACAGACCTAACAGAAGAAGATATTAAGAAGAGGTGACAAGAATACACAGGAGAACTGTATAAAAAAGATCTTCAGGATCCAAATAATCATGATAGTGTGATCACTCACCTAGAGCCAGACATCCTGGAATGTGAAGTCAAGTGGGCCTGAGAAAGCATCACTATGAACAAAGCTAGTGGAGGTGATGGAATTCCAGTTGAGCTCTTTCAAATCCTGAAAGATGATGCTGTGAAAGTGCTGCACTCAATATGCCAGCAAATTTGGAAAACTCAGCAGTGGCCACAGGACTTGAAAAGGTCAGTTTTCATTCCAGTCCCAAAGAAAGGCAATGCCAAAGAATGCTCAGACTACTGGAGAATTGCACTCATCTCACACGCTAGCAAAGTAATGCTCAAAATTCTCCAAGCCAGGCTGCAACAGTACGTGAGCTGTGAACTTCCAGATTTTCAAGGTGGTTTTAGAAAAGGCAGAGGAACCAGAGATCAAATTGCCAACATCTGTTGGATCATGGAAAAAGCAAAAGGGTTCCAGAAAAACATCTATTTCAGCTTTATTGACTATGCCAAAGCCTTTGACTGTGTGGATCACAATAAACTGTGGAAAATTCTGAAAGAGATAGGAATACCAGACCACCTGACCTGCCTCTCGAGAAACCTATACGCAGATCATGAAGCAACAGTTAGAACTGGACATTGAACAACAGACTGGTTCCAAATAGGAAAAGGAGTACATCAAGGCTGTATATTGCCACCCTACTTATTTAACTTCTATGCAGAGTATATCATGAGAAAGTCTGGGCTGGAGGAAGCACAAGCTGGAATTAAGATTGCCAGGAGAAATATCAATCACCTCAGATATTCAGATGACACCACCCTTATGGCAGAAAGTGAAGAGGAACTAAAAAGTCTCTTGATGAAAGTGAAAGAGGAAAGTGAAAATGTTGGCTTAAAGCTCAACATTTAGAAAACGAAGATCATGCATCTGGTCCCATCACCTCATGAGAAATAGATGGGGAAACAGTGGAAACAGTGTTAGACTTTATTTTGGGGGGGCTCCAAATCACTGTAAATGATGATTGCAGCCATGAAATTAAAGACACTTACTTCTTGGAAGGAAAGTTATGACCAACCTAGATAGCATATTCAAAAGCAGAGACATTACTTTGCCAACAAAGGTCCATCTAGTCAAGGCTATGCTTTTTCCAGTGGTCATGTATGGATGTGAGAGTTGGACTGTGAAGAAAGCTGAACACCCAAGAATTGAGGCTTTTGAACTGTGGTGTTGGATAAGACTCATGTGAGGCCCTTGGACTTCAAGGAGATCCACTCAGTCCATCCTAAAGGAGATCAGTCCTGGGTGTTCATTGGAAGGATTGATGCTAAACCTGAAACTCCAATACTTTGGCCACCTCATGCGAAGAGTTGACTCATTGGAGAAGACTCTGATGCTGGGAGGAATTGGGGCCAGGAGGAGAAGGGGACGACAGAGGATGAGATGGCTGGATGGCATCACTGACTCGATGGACGTGAGTCTGGGTGAACTCTGGGAGTTGGTGATAGACAGGGAGGCCTGGCGTGCTGCGATTCATGGGGTCGCAAAGAGTCGGACACGACTGAGCAAATGAACTGGACTGAACTGAGAAAATTCTTGAGTGACACTTTTTCCCTGAATTGCTACTTCATTTTAAGCTATGAGTTATGTGTTCACTGCAGGGGTCTCTCTATAGAAGTCAGTGATTCCTGCATATACAGTATACTTTATTGTACTAACTCAGCATCTGGATATTTTTTAGCCCAATTGTTTTGCTGGTTTTAGACTAAAATTTTCTACTCATACTAATTGCTTTGAGTCTGACTTTAAATATAACATTTCATTGTTTTTTAGTGTTCAAAAATGTGTCACCATTACTGGTTTAAAAAAAAAATTTTGAAAACCCATAAAATGATTTTTGTTAGTATTCTTCTTCATGGAATTTAAAGAGACATTTGCCACATTTACCACCAAATTAGTTTAAATGTCAGCATAATAAGCTTTCCATGATTCTAAGCTAGTTAGAACTTTGGTTGAAAAGAACCAGTACAAGTATAGAAATTGAAAGCATCAGGAATTGGGCCTCTTACATGAACAATCTTTAACTTCCCAGAGATGAGGGGTGGGAGTGTCAGATGATAGTTACCATTTTTTAGCAATAACATATTTTCATTAAAGGTATATACTTTTTTTAGACATAATACTGTTGCACACTTAATAGACTATAATATAAAGCTAACGTAACTTTTATATGCACTGGGAAACCACAACATTAATGATTTGGTTTACTGCAACATTCATTTTATTGCAATGGTCTGAAACTGAACCCACAATATCTCTGAGGTGTTCCTGTACATGAGTAAGGAGTCCATGAGGTCACAAATTCTCTATAAATAATTCTAACTCCAATCTAACTAAATTTGAGGACATTACAACTGTTTTCCTCCAGATCTCTTGAGCCCCAGTTTAAATATCCTGCTCCTTCTGTTAAATTACATTTAAACCAGTATTTTAAAATAGGCAATATTTTGACAAATGCCTGTATATTACTGCCTCAAGAGCAAATTATTAGTTAAACAAGCAATTAGATCAAATACAACAGTCAAGAAACACAATCAACTAAGTATTTGCTAAACAATCTTACCTGAGGTTGAACAAATATATATGCCAGCTGACATCTGTTTGATTCTGTCCTCATAGGTAAAAATTAGTACTTTTGACCTGATATTTTTGTGCTATTAACTGTGATCAAAGCATCCTATGACAAATTGTACATGGATTATTAGAAAAAAGAAAGTCTGCTGAAAACTAGTTAGATCAAATCATGGAGGGGGAAAGATTTATTTAAGTGTAAGATTAGTAATGTTGAAAGGTTTCATGTTTTCTGAGTTTGTTACATCTGTAGTGAAAATAATATGTTTAGCACCATATATTGAATTTTGTTACTTTCTATGATCTTATGTTGCCTTTTTTTCTATCAGATTTTTTCTATAGGGCAATATAATTAATATTTTATCATGTTTATCATTAAAAACAAAAAAAGTTATCATTAGTCTTTTTTAACCTGTGACTTCATTTTTTCTTGTTAAGTAACAAAATTTTAACTAGTTAAGTGTCATTTCCAATTTAATCATGAAAGCAACCAGAAAAACATAACCAAACTCACCTAAAGATTTGGATTGCAAAGTTTTCTTTTCCACAAAGGGAGGGCTAAGAAAGGTAAGTGGCTATGTGTAACTCAAACTGTGAAACACCTTCTCTAGTTAAAGAAATGCTTATTTATACATAGCTACAGAAAACTGAAGCATATGAAGAAAGAATCAGAAGTACTCTCAACAAAGAATTTCTTTAATTTTCTGATATAGGCCAAGCTCTTCATCTTTGTGAAATAGTTTGTACAGAGAAGTGTCCCAAATTCTTCCAACAGTGCAGTTCTAGCTGCTCCAAGTAATACATCTTGTCCTTTGTACATGAGAAAGTGTTTAGTAAAACCAGATGGCCAACTGTTTTCCTGTTCTGAAGCACTTAAAACTGGCAAGAAGATATTTGAGGTCAAAAACCTTTCAGACCATAATGACATGAACAGACACTTGAAAACTCTGGTTCATCCATAATTAGATTATTTCCATTATTCTCCACTCAACTCTTATTAAATCACAGTTTGTTATCTGAAAAATATTATTCTAACACACACAGAGCTCAAATCTCCTCCATCTCCACCTTTGTGAAAGACTATACAAGACCTACACCATCCTTTGAAGTACTCAGGAACCAGTGAAGAATTAAAACTAGATTTCAACTCAGCATTTAATCAACCTACCTTTATTACTGGATATCCTGAAGCTCATCCATGAATATTTAACTCAGAGAGGTCCACCCATGTGACAGGACCCAGCTTGACTGTAAAATCTATATGAAAAGACAAATGGATATTTTAAGCCAGGGCTTCCCAAAGGAATTGCTTGCTGCTGCTGCTGCTGCTGCTAAGTAGCTTCAGTCACGTCCAACTCTGTGTGACCCCATAGACGGCAGCCTACCAGGCTCCCCCGTCCCTGGGATTTTCCAGGCAAGGACACTGGAGTGGGTTGCCATTTCCTTCTCCAAAGCATGAAAGTGAAAAGTCAAAGTGAAGTCACTCGGTTGTGTCCGACTCCTAGCGACCCCATGGACTGCGGCCTACCAGGCTCCTCTGTCCATGGGATTTTCCAGGCAAGACTACTGGAGTGGGGTGCCATTGCCTTCTCCCAAAGGGATCGCTTAGTAATCTTATTAACAAAATGACTCTGACTCAGCAAGACTAAAACAGGGACTAAAGATATGCATTTCTAATAAGCTCTCAAGTGATACCAGTGCGTCTGGAATGTGGCACATTTTGAAGAACAAATTTCCTGGGCTAGACAATGTTCAGAATTCTACTGCTGCACTCCTCCTAACTTTTCCCATGATTTCTCCCCAGCCTCCTTATTCTCTTCTGCAGGACCCGCTTTTATGACACCACATCCCAACAACCCTTTGATCAACTATTGGTGCAGCCATTCAGTTTGTCGCTTTCTCTCTCCAGCTGCCATGTTTTTCATCTTAGTGGCGGAAACATTTCATCTTATCTTTTATAGTCTCTTGCCTCTGATTCTGTTCCTTCATTTTGACATCACCTCCAGAGCTTCTTGTCCAGATAATAAGAGTGAAGAGAAAGAATAAAAGAAGACACTGGTGTACTTAAAGGAAGGATAAGTTAAGAAAGATGCCTTTGAAGAATCTGAAATCCATTTAAGAGTTATCAGATAATTAAACCTAAAAAATTTCATATCAGAGAAAGCTTACATGTGATCAACCAGTGATTAGAGAAGGGAAAGTAATCCCAGCAGACTAAATTAGGGGGCTTTATCAGAAATAGGAGGGATAAACTTTGCTTTAAATTTTGTATAGGAATTAAATTAGTGACGTGGTGTGAGGATAACATTCAAAGGAGAGAAAACAGTGTTAGCAAAGGTGCAAGGGTGGAAAAGTTTAAGCAAAAGATTTGAGGAGATCAGTGATTATACCCATCAGAGAGATATGAAAGGATAATGTAGAGTTACTGAATGCCAAGTTAAAAAAATTAATTCTATTCATTGGTTATGGAAGGCAGTGAGGTTATAGCTCAGAGTAACATGACTGGAATAATCTCTCCACATTGCCGGGGACAGTTCTAGTTTACACCACTGACCAGATGTAATTATCATAACTATTAATATCCTCCCTTTCATTGTTCAAAGTGATCCAGTTTGAACAGTAAATTAGATAGTTGCCCTAGACATAATGAAATTAGTATTTCACTCAAAGGGATTAGAATAGTGGTATACAGTGTATAGGCCCAAAATGTGTGGTTTACAAGTGGAGGCCTGTACGGAATGCTAAAAGAGTATATTTTCTTGGTGTGGTTATGCTGATTGTTACATGTGGATCAAATTTTTATTGTAGTTATATATTCCATGTCTTGGATTTATAAAATATAGATAAATTAACCAAAGTGTGTTAGTCTCTCAGTCGTGTCTAACTCTTTGGAACCCCATGGATTCTAGCCAACCAGGCTCCTCTGTCCATGGAATTCTCCAGGCAAAAATACTGGCGTAAGTTGCTATCCCCTCCTCCAGGAGATCTTCCCAACCCAGGGATCAAACCTGGGTCTCCCACATTGCAGACAGATTCTTTACCATCTGAGCCACAAGGGAAACCCCAAATTAACAAAGTACCATGCCAATTTATAGATTCCGTTTATTTGATGAATTTTCAAAACTTGTGTTTTGAATTTGTCAAAATACACAATTCAGAACGAGAAGATCAGTGAAGGGTTGTACAGAAGTAACCTCTGAATTAGAACATATTGAGAATAATTAAGAAGGCAATGGTAGTTTGGGAAAAGTGCGTGAAAAGAAATAAGTTGAATGAAGAATCAACAGGCCTTAGAACTTACCTGGTTACGACAGGCCAGAGACAGGAAGATATGAAGGATAATTTTGAGTTTTAGGCTTGAATGTCTGACAATAAGAAACATAAAAGGGATTAAGAGAAAGTAGGAGGAGAGTTCAGAAGCTGAGTTGATGGCATGATCTTCATATGGACATATCCAATAGGCACTTTAATTTTTGCCTAGGAACTGTATCCTTCCCATTCATTTTTCACTTATAAAAGTCATATTTAAATTGTCTATTATCACTTACATATTTGTGATCTAGAGAAAACTCAGTAAAATGACCCTTCATGCTTCTGTGGAAATATCAGATTTCTGGTTTATAGGCCCAACTTCAGAGACATGGAGAGTCAAAATATTTATGTGATTAACTTGACACTGCTTTTTGAAAATAAAATCATCAACACCAGGAATATTATGAATTTCAAGAAAGGGTTCACAGTATGTCATCTTAGATATAAAAGCCATGTCTGAATTCTATATAAGAAAGCAATTTTCATTAAAAATTGTAAATGGAAAAGAAAAATGGTTTGATGTATGTATGCAAGGATTAGTCTGTCTGTTTTTTTTACCTAGATTCAGTTTACATCAGCAATATATTCTTGCTTTCTTCTCTCTTCTTCCAGTTTCTAAGCCAGATATAATTGGGGTTTGTTATTATCTGAACAGGAAATGTATGAGGGATTGAGGGTGGTAAAGTGTTGGAATGAGTGCTTTAAATCCTTCTTCCTAATCATTTGTCTACCCTTATGGCTCTTGTCAGTTCCCTAAGTCCAGACTGATCAGACTTCAAATCCTCTAGCCTGGGCCATATGTTTCCTCTTGAGTCCGACCAGAGACCTGACGTCTATACTTAAGCCCACCCTCACCCTTGTTTTCCATCCTAGGTTCTAATGGCATTTCAAACTAAATCTTTTGTACTCTTGGATGCTTCTGGGCTTCTTACCACCCGAATCATAATGTTAAAGCAGGAAAAACAGCTTAGGGAGCACACACTCAGTTTATAGATGAGGAAACTAAGCCCAAATAGTTTAAATAGGCAAAATCATATAGCAAATTTGTGGCAGAATTGAATCTAAAGTCAAATGTGTCTTCTAGTTCAAGGATTTGTTTACCACAAAAACTTTTTTCCTTAGCTGTGGTCTCAGCACTGAGACCAAATTTAACAATAATTGTATTTTGATCTTTACCATTTATATACATATATTTCATCCTATCATTTGTATCTTCTTAGTAAGCTTCATTTACAAGATACTGGTCATTCATTTTCACCTGAGATACTCCTATGGTAAAATATAATAGCTACCGAAGCAAATCACTAAAAACAAATTAAATTCAAGTGACAGAGAAATAATATATTACCAGTTTGAAAGGACATGGGAAACCTAAATGATGCTCAGTAACAGAATGAAAAATCAAAAATGGCTCAAATACACTGTCACCTTAGTAGTGTTCTTGGAGAACTGCTACCATCAAGGAAAAGTTTCATGCAGTTTTTACAAGAAGTCAGAACTTTAAGATTTCCCAGGAGCACAGAACTAATTCAGTTGTAAAATACTGATTCAGAACTGTTTTCAAAGAATAATTCCCTATTCTAAGTTGCCAACGCTGATGCTCTAACAAGCTGAAACCCATTCTGTGTACAGACTTCAATTCCATGTAAAGATAAATTAAACAAGCAACAACACAAATGCTATAACCCAACCATGATCATTGCTACCAAAAAAGAAAAAAAAAGTCATAGAATTCCAGAGTCTCAAATGTACATCTTGTTCCAGCAATAACCCACATGAATTTTGTCCTTTCCCACTGAAAACCAAAACACTAATTTAAGTGCTTCAAAGCTAGTATGGTTTTTGTGCAAAAGACTTATTGGATGCCTGACAGGGAAATAAATCAAGAGATGGTGAAAAAAAAAAAAATGCTTTGCACAAAAGAGTAAAGGATTTAGAATCCAGGTCAATGTATTCTTTTCCTCGCCTTTTTCTACTTTCCGTAGCAAGTCCCAGAGGAGAAGACTAGGCATAAATAATGAGACAGGAAGAATGAAAATTTGAACATCTAACCTCTCAAAGCCTCAGTAGAAATATATCAATAGAAAAGAAAGATAAAAGCTGAGGCTTGCTTGATCTCCCAGTTACTCTCAGGAGTGGGTGCTGGGTTTTGCTAAAAACTCTTTTATGTGTGCATCTTTAAATAGAGAAAATAGAAATAAAAATAACAAGGCTTTTTAGAAAATGCCTTTAAAAAATTAACAAAATCAACTTCAATCAGAAGAATTATTAGTTGTTTTTTTTTTATTGAAGAATATACTATATAGACTTCTTCCGAGCTAATGAGAGGTAAAAAGATATTTCACATTTATGTCCAACGTCAGGAATTACTATATCTCTGTTGGATGTTTTCTCCATCACTAAATTAGAGTGGCACAGATGATCTTTTTTCTGACAGTTTTAATCCTGCAAATATTCATTGTAATGGCAAAAAGCCCAGATGTAGATAAATCCCCCTTGCTACACTTCTGAAAAAAATCTCAGGATGAAAAGTAACCCAATTCATTGAAAAACTATTGTGTTCCTGGTTTTGATGTTGAGGGCATTAAATACAATATTTATAGCAACCTTAGGAAGTAGATATTATTGACTTTCTGTTAGAGACTATCATGACTCAACTGAGCCAATGAGGAGTATGAGAATTCAAACCTAAGTGTTTCTGACTCCAAAACCCATTCTCTTACCATAGCACTGTGCTGCTGCTAGTAACTGCAGGTAATCAAACAAGTATGTGAATTAGACAATGATTTATTCCATTTACTGAAAAGACCATATAAGCTCATTTAATTGCATTGGCTGATAACTACAGACAAACTACTTGTGTAATAACTTTAATAGGTAGGCTATTCTGAGACAGCACCCTGATTATTTTTTCCTTAAAAATCACTGATGACATACAAGTAATAAATTCTTCTAAGTAACTTAGCAAAATCCCCATGCTATTCAGTGCATCATATTTGTGAAATGCATTTAATTGCCCTCTTATTTCCCCCTACATTTCCTTATTAGAATGAATAGTTGGTGATAAGATGATTTCACAGATGAGATTCCAAAGAACTGTTACAAGATGAAACTTGAAGTTGATTTCTGTTAATAGATGTGTTTACTCCAACCTTCAGTTTTGCACCAGTATGTAAGGAACAGCCAACCAGAAACTCAAATACAGCCTGTGACCAAGGAACAGTGTGTGTCTCTTCGTGACACTCTCAGCACATAGAGAGAGCTAAGTCGTGTTGACCTGATTGAAATCAAGTTGTCATCAAGTGAACTGTCTGGATAGAATGATCTATGAACTCTTGATGGCCTCTTCAAAAACCCAAGAGTTCTCTGTATGCATTAGTTCCAAATATAGTCATATATTCATTTACCAAAAACCTCAGACAGGCATGAAAATGTTAGAGAAGGGCTTCAAATCTACTTTCAATCCAGAACCACCTTCTGACTTATTGGAAGAGGATGACAGTGCTGGTTACTCGTTTATCTTATTGAGAAGGCAATAATCCACATAATATTCAATAATCAGAATCTCTTAAAATAAGATATTCCTCTCCTTTAAGACCCTGAACTTTACTTTCTTCAGAAAGAAGTGTTTGGTGTTAGATTCCTCTTGCTCAAAGGCACATTCCTGCTGAGTGAAATAACAAAACTATATTATTTAAGCATGGAAGCCTGCTAGGCAGCACATTTCTGAAGGGTTACCACAGACTATACTTTAGGTGGCTCTTGTAAGGCCCGAGGTCAAAAGCAAAATGACTCACAACAACTGCATAAGCCAACTAGAGATTATTTTGTTTGGCTTTCATATTGTTGTTTTAAAATGGAATTAATATAGACTAATAAAGAAAAAATCTAGCAGGTACTTTCTCCTCATGTTTACAGCGTTTGGTTAAATGTACCACAAGGTAGAAACCTAAAAATATAATTCTCCAGTTTAAACAGAAATTCTGTAGCTTGTACTTGGTTTCTGGCCACATACTAAGTAAGTTAGCCATTGATACCAAGAACATTGTCAAAGTCACTAATGTGACAAGTGAATTCGCCACTAATGAGGCAAAAAGACCATGTGTGCAGTGAGGCAATGGAGAAGGACATGGCAACCCACTCCAGTATTCTTGCCTGGAGAATCCCATGGACAGAGGAGCCTGGCAGGCTACAGTCCATGGTGTCGCAGAGAGTCAGACACGACTGAGTGACTAAGCACAGCAGTGAGGCAAAGAGAGGGAAAGTGTTTTTCATACATTCAAAAGAAAAATGCTAGCTTCTGAGAACTTTTAGAGAAGATTTATCATCAATTTCCAACAGGTAATTTTGAGTTGCCTGCTTGGGTATCTCCAGAAAGCTACTCATGAAAACTACACCTATTGCCAAGGAACCCTCTACCTGTTCTACCTGGAATTTAATAAATTTCAACACAGAAAGTGAAAAAGCTTAGCTATAGATTAAAAATATATATACTACTACTAATAATAAGTACCATTTCATGAGTATATGTTATGTTTCAAGAACTTATCGTTCATTACCTCATTAAGTCACTTACCTTTGTTTTAAGAAAACTCCACTTTAGAGATGAGAAAACTAGAGTTTTGACATCAAATAATGTCTTCAATCACTTGAATATTATCTCTATCAGGGCCTATATTATATAATTTACTAATGTAGCCTCAGGATTTCTCAGGTGGCGCTAGTTGTAAAGGACCCACCTGCCAATGCAGGAGACATAAGAAATGCGGGTTCAATCGCTGGGTCAGGTCAGGAAGATCCCCTGAAGGAGGGAGTGGCAATCCACTCCAGCATTCCTGCCTGGAAAATCCCATGGACAGAGAAGCCTGGTGGGCTACAGTTCATAGGGTCACAAAGAGTCAAACACGACTGAAGCAACTTGGCACGCATGCACCTTCAGCTCCAGAAACAGTGCCAGGCACACACATGTGTATGATCAATAATTGTTGATGGATGGTCTGAACAATTCCAAAGTTGAAGGCACTTTTTATTGTGTGCCATGTCTCCAGACACATAGGAAGATAAGGAAGGAAGGGAAGCAGGAAATAAAGAAAGAAAGAAAGAAGAAAAATATTTTCTTAGTGGGGAAAAACTTCTGTATTTTTAACTGTTTAAACCAATGGGAAATTTTTTAATTAAAATGACTTACAGTATTATGTTAGTTTCAGGTGTCAGAGATCAGATCAGATCAGTCGCTCAGTTGTGTCCGACTCTTCGCGACCCCATGAACCGCAGCACGCCAGGCCTCCCTGTCCATCACCAGCTCCCAGAGGTCACCCAGACTCACACCCATCAAGTCAGTGATGCCATCCAGCCATCTCATCCTCTGTCGTCCCCTTCTCCTCCTGCCCTCAATCCCTCCCAGCATCAGAGTCTTCTCCAATGAGTCAACTCTTCACATGAGGTGGCCAAAATACTGGAGTTTCAGCTTTAGCATCATTCCTTCCAAAGAAATCCCAGGGCTGATCTCCTTCAGAATGGACTGGTTGGATCTCCTTGCAGTCCAAGGGACTCTCAAGAGTCTTCTCCAACACCACAGTTCAAAAGCATCAATTCTTCGGCGCTCAGCATAGTAATTGATATTTGCACACATTATGAGATGTTCACCAGAATAAGTCTAGGAACTATCTGTTTCCATACAAAGTATTACAATATTACTGACCGTATTCCTTATGCTATGTGTTATTGAAATACATCCCATAGTTTCTCACCTTTACAACTGATAGTTTGCACCTCTTAACCCCCTTCGCCTATCTCTCCCCACCACATCACTTCCCATCTGGCAACCACTTGTTAGTTCTCTGTATCTGTGAGTCTGATTTGGCTTTGCTTGTTTGTCTTGTTCTTGAGATTCCACGTATAAGAGAAATCATAGGATATTTATCTCTCTCTGTCTGACTATTTCATTAGCTTCATACTCTCTAGATCCTTTCATGAGGTCCCCCCAGATGGTAAGTTTCCAAATTTTTACGGCTGAGTAATATTCTCAGGTGGCGCTAGTAGTGAAGAACCTGCCTGGCAATGCAGAAGACATAAAAGCGCAGGTTCAGTCCCTGGCTTAGGAAGATCCCCTGGAGGAGGGCATGGCAACTCACTCCAGTATTCTTGCCTGGATAATCCCACGGACAGAGGAGCCTGGTGGGCCATAGTCCACAGGGTCACAGAGAGTCAGACACGACTGAAGCAACTTAGAAGCAACACAATATTACAAAATTAACTTTCCCACAAAGAATACTCTATTTCATTGTGGCTCTCTTTCTCAGCTACATCTAATCAATAGCCCATGCTTATCGATGTTTTCTTTAAAATTTCTTCTTGTGTCAGTCTCTGTCTTCTACAACCACCTAGTCAAAGCCTTTTTCAAGTTTTGCCTGAATTAGTGTGTGTGTGTGTGGACGGTGGGGGGCTTCCCTGGTGACTCAGACAGTAAAGAATCCACCTGCAATGTGGGAGACCTGGGTTCAATCCCTGGGCTGAGAAGATCCCCTGAAGGAGGGCATGACAACCCACTCCAGTATTCGTGCCTGGAGAATTCCCATGGACAGAGGAGTTTGGCAGGCTCTAGTCCATGGGGCCACGAAAAATTGAACATGACTGAGCAACTAAGCATAGCACAGCACAGCACCTAGGAAAATCCTGAATTAGTATGATAGCTTTTAAGTTGTGAGTCTGCTTTCTTTATTTCACAGTTAAATATGTTATTTAAGGCATTTCTTTTATTCATTTGCTTAAAACAATTTCAGGATTCATCTTTGTCAACAGATGTGGTCTCAACTCTGTTGAGAGTCCATTTTCCTCAGGTCTACCACAGGTTCATCCCATGAAACAGAGCACTGACTATCTTTCCATATTATCCTTTCAAGGATGTTTCTATAGAAGATAGAAATAACATTTCTTGCCCTGGAGCAAAGTGTAGGCATGCTACTTTCTCATGTAAAATATTCAGGTCCCCTAAACTTAGGAATCCTCTTCTGTAATGAAACATACTACATATAACATATCATTAGGCCCTCTCTGCATCACCCTCTGGGAATAACAGCTCAAGGAACTGGCACCCAAAATATTGATATTTCTATAAGTAATAGCTGATAGTCTACAGATCAGATCAGATGAGTTGCTCAGTTGTGTCTGACTCTTTGCGACCCCATGAATTGCAGCACGCCAGGCCTCCCGATCTATCACCAACTCCCGGAGGTCACTCAGACTCACATCCATCGAATCAGTGATGCCATCCAGCCATTTCATCCTCTGTCATCCCCTTCTCCTCCTGCCCCCAATCCCTCCCAGCATCAGAGTCTTTTCCAATGAGTCAACTCTTCGCATGAGGTGGCCAAAATACTGGAGTTTCAGCTTTAGCATCATTCCCTTCAAAGAAATCCCAGGGCTGATCTCCTTCAGAATGGACTGGTTGGATCTCCTTGCAGTCCAAGGGACTCTCAAGAGTCTTCTCCAACACCACAGTTCAAAAGCATCAATTCTTCGATGCTCAGCCTTCTTCACAGTCCAGCTCTCACATCCATACATGACCACAGGAAAGACCATAGCCTTGACTAGGCGAACCTTTGTTGGCAAAGTAATGTCTCTGCTTTTGAATATGCTATCTAGGTTGGTCATAACTTTCCTTCCAAGGAGTAAGCGTCTTTTAATTTCATGGCTGCAGTCACCATCTGCAGTGATTTTGGAGCCCAGAAAAAGAAAGTCTGACACTGTTTCCACTGTTTCCCCATCTATTTCCCATGAAGTGATGGGACCGGATGCCATGATCTTCGTTTTCTGAATGTTGAACTTTAAGCCAACCTTTTCACTCTCCACTTTCACTTTCATCAAGAGGCTTTTGAGTTCCTCTTCACTTTCTGCCATAAGGGTGGTGTCATCTGCCTATCTGAGGTTATTGATATTTCTCCCAGCAATCTTGATTCCAGCTTGTACTTCTTCCAGGCCAGCGTTTCTCATGATGTACTCTGTATATAAGTTAAATAAGCAGGGTGACAATATACAGCCTTGATGTACTCCTTTTCCTATTTGGAACCTGTCTGTTGTTCCATGTCCAGTTCTAACTGTTGCTTCCTGACCTGCATACAAATTTCTCAAGAGGCAGGTCAGGTGGTCTGGTATTCCCATCTCTTTCAGAATTTTCCACAGTTTATTGTGATCTACACAGTCAAAGGCTTTGGCATAGTCAATAAAGCAGAAATAGATGTTTTTCTGGAACTCTCTTGCTTTTTCCATGATCCAGCAGATGTTGGCAATTTGATCTCTGGTCCTTCTGCCTTTTCTAAAACCAGCTTGAACATCAGGAAGTTCACGGTTCACATATTGCTGAAGCCTGGCTTGGAGAATTTTGAGCATTACTTTACTAGCGTGTGAGATGAGTACAATTGTTCGGTAGTTTGAGCATTCTTTGGCATTGCCTTTCTCTGGGATTGGGATGAAAACTGACCTTTTCCAATCTTGTGGCCACTGCTGAGTTTTCCAAGTTTGCTGGCATATTGAGTGCAGCACTTTCACAGCATCATCTTTCAGGATTTGGAATAGCTCCACTGGAATTCCATCACCTCCACTAGCTTTGTTCGTAGTGATGCTTTCTCAGGCCCACTTGACTTCACATTCCAGGATGTCTGGCTCTAAGTCAGTGATCATGCCATCATGATTATCTGGGTCGTGAAGATCTTTTTTGTACAGTTCTTCTGTGTATTCTTGCCACCTCTTCTTAATATCTTCCGCTTCTGTTAGGTCCATACCATTTCTGTCTACAAGTAATAGCTAATATTTCTTTGAGTAATATACTAATATTTCTATGAATAACAAGTTGTCCTTCATCTCTAAGGAATTTTATGTCTTATGCCAACATCCTTGAAACTGTAGCAGACTAAGATTTTAGTTAGCAAATAGAGTAAAATTTCATATTTCTTCACTGTTCTTGAAAATTAAAGTCATCTAGGGAGACCTTTAAAAATGCCATGTCTCAGATCAGATCAGATCAGTCGCTCAGTCGTGTCCGACTCTTCGCGACCCCATGAACTGCAGCACGCCAGGCCTCCCTATCCATCACCAGCTCTCAGAGGTCACCCAGACTCACATTCATCGAGTCAGTGATGCCATCCAGCCATCTCATCCTCTGCCGTCCCCTTCTCCTCCTGCCCTCAATCCCTCCCAGCATCAGAGTCTTCTCCAATGAGTCAGCTCTTCACAAATGACATGTCTAGTTGCCATCAAATCAATTAACTCAAAATCTCTAGAAATGAGCCCTAGATTTTGTCTTGTTTAAAACTCCTAAAGTAATTCCAGTGTGCAGCTACATGACAGTGATCTATAGGACAGAATTTACAGTCAATGTCTTCTAAAATGTAACTCAAGTTTGCCTTTTCAAACTCATTTTCCAAGTAGAAAATAGGACACCAATAAAAGAGGAGACTAAGCTAGAAAAAGAGAGACATCTTCACAAGGGAAAACTGAAATATGGAAGAAAGGCTAAACAAATACAATGGAGAGGTTCTGAGGGCAGGAAGAGAAACACATAAAAAAGACAGAGATGCACCCAGTATTGTTTGCTGTTAAAGAAGGCATTAGAAAAGAAAGAGATATCTGATGATTACTAGAGCCCAACAACAACTGAAAGAGGAGGACAGAAGTAAAATCTCAGAAAAGAACAAAAGGAATGATTCCCCAAAGGAGGCCAGGATCCTGGAAACTATTAAGAAGTGGTTTCTTAAGCTACAAATACTGACTCCATCATAAATGTAATTGGGAAACAAAGTCTTGAGGACAACAATACTAAATTGCTAAAGAACATAAAAATCCGCACAGATTTGAGAGGAGAACATAGGGATTTATCATGGTAAAATACTTAGAAGAATTTTTAGGTGAGTTTCACAGCGGTACAGTGCCCTGAAAGCACATGCCAGAAATATGGGTGAAATTACAACTCCAGGGGATGGCAAAGCCAAGAAGGAGCACTTTAAAGTGGAGCCAGGCAGAACCAAGGCAGACGAAGTCTGAGTTAGATGTTGTTCTGATGGAAGAGTAGCTCCTGGGTAGGATTAATCAAGCCAAAACATATTGGGGAAGAAATATTTGGCAACCTAGGTTTTGGCAGTCCTAGAATCTCACTATACCACTATTAGCATCTACAAATAATCTGGATGAATAGGGTAGAAATAGAAAGAATAAATTAAAAAGAAAAAAGTGAACAGATCAAGCAAATAGTATTAGAAAAATAAACACTTAATAAATTGATTAAAAATTCAGTTGAGATTCTCTGAAGATGCAACCGAACAGTAGAGATAAGTGAAACTAGAGACAAATATTCTACAACTACAGAAAAAGATTCACGGGAAAATAATGTCACGCGAGATCTGGAACATTTAAATACTAAGTACAATGTCCAATGGCACCCCACTCCAGTACTCTTGCCTGGAAAATCCCTTGGACGGAGGAGCCTGGTAGGCGGCAGTCCATGGGATCGCGAAGAGTTGGACACGACTGAGCGACTTCACTTTCACTTTCACAATGTCCTAAAGAATAGGCCCTGAGAGGTACAGGTTTCAGAATTATCAGAAGGGTCTTCAGTTGAGAACCTACTAAAAGTGATTCTCAGGCAGGTACCAGGCAAATCTCCCCTAGCAACAAGTCTCTGGAATCAGGGAGTTCACATTAAAAGGAAAAAACAGGTACAGGTCTGAAAATGCCTGCTGACAAGACATCAGATGACTGTAGCTCTGGACAGAGTCCACACTCATTAAGCTCTGGAGTACCAGAAGCACATGATTCAAAAAGAAAATGAAAACTGAAAGAGTTTAAATACTCAGAAGGTAAAGAAAAACACCTCAAATGAGAACTATGGGTCAAGGTTGCCACCATAATTGCTTCTAAGCTTGGAGAAAAAAATACACAGTACATGGATACATGTGTATGCTGCTGCTGCTGCTGCTGCTGCTGCTGCTAAGTCACTTCAGTTGTGTCTGACTCTGTGCGACCCCATAGACAGGGCTCCACCATCCCTGGGATTCTCCAGGTGAGAACACTGGAGTGGGTTGCCATTTTCTTCTCCAAAGCATGAAAGTGAAAAGTGAAAGTGAAGTCTCTGAGTCTTGTCCGACTCTTCACAACCCCATGGGCTGCAGCCTACCAAGCTCCTCCGTCCATGGGATTTTCCAGGCAAGTGTGCTGGAGTGGGGTGCCATTGCCTTCTCTGATACATGTGTATGGGCCTGGCAGGCTATATAGTCCATGGGGTTGCAAAGAGTTGGACATAACAGAGCGGCTTAGTATACATGTGTATGGTTGTATGGGTGTGTGCTAAGCCGCTCTGTTATGTCCAGCTCTTTGCAACCCCATGGACTATATAGCCTGCCAGGCTCCTCTGTCTATGGGATTCTCCAGGCAAGAATACCGGTGTGGGTTACCATGCCCTCCTCCAGGGGATCTTCCCAACCCAGGGATCAAACCCGTTTTTCTGAAGTCTCCTGCATTGGCAGAGGGATTCTCTACCACCAGCACCACCTGGGAAGCCCAGGTGGATTCCTTCCACTCCCTAATTCTGGCCATGGGATTGTGACAAAATTACAATTTTGTCTCTTGCTAGAAGAGATTTCAGGCTTTCATGTTTCCCATTTGAGGATTTGAAAGAACTAAGGGTGGACAGGAACTGCAGGAAGTCCAAACAGAATAAAATATAACTTTCTCCTCTCAGATACTATCTGGACTTTGGCAACACTAAGTGAAAGGCCTTGGAGACACACTTTTGCTTGGGATCATGCTCTAGGAGGTGGGAGTTGGCCCCTTTCTAAACTGGGTAAATGAGGGCTTGGTGCTCAGATGACTTTTTATTCTGTTCACTATTTGAACACTTTTTTTAAAGACAAGGATATGGAGACTTAACTCTTACAACTCTTACATGTTTTTTGGTGAAGAAAACCTAGCCATAGATGCTAAAGAAAACCTGACTCAAGCCAGGAACCAGAGAGAGAACAAAAAATTGGGGGAGACTTAAGGTCCCTTGATTTACACTAACTTCAGCAATATAATTTGACCCAAGACTTTATGTCTTCGGAATCTCCCGGAAATGTTATACAGAGAAGTCAATTATATTCAAATTTGGGACATCTGTGTTGATAACA
This sequence comes from Tragelaphus eurycerus, assembly GCA_935064755.1. Classification (NCBI taxonomy): domain Eukaryota; kingdom Metazoa; phylum Chordata; class Mammalia; order Artiodactyla; family Bovidae; genus Tragelaphus; species Tragelaphus eurycerus. The sequence continues at coordinate 38,761,999 of CAKXYN010000012.1, forward strand.
CTCATTATAGTTGCCAGAATATCTTTTATTTATTTTTTTTAAACTTTTTAGCTATGTTGCACAGCATCCAGAATCTTAGCTCCCCAACCAGGGATCAAACCTGCACCCCCAGCAGTGGAAGCATGGAATCTTAACCACCAGGCTGCCAGCGAAGTTCAACCATAGTCTTAGTGGTTAAGACATTAAAACTTAATGATTTTAACCCAATGGGTTAAAAACAACAAAAACAGTAACTCCATGTAATGTGGTAAATAGAGAATGGGGAGAACTTAGTATACCCAACTGACACATTTGGGAACAAGAACCAGACAAGGAGAGCTGAGATCCTTCCCCTCCTCACCTCCTTTTTGGGAACAATTTATTTACAGAGAGTACACATTATGCTCTCTCCTTAACACAACTGAACCATTACATCTCTGCCCCAGGGGAGGAGGCCTGCCAGAGTCCAGACAGGCCTGTGGGTTGGAAAGTCTGGATATTTACGGGATTCAGTATTTATGGGGTTCAGTATCTTTGCTACATACACAAGATGAGTGTCCCAGCAGCTCTGGCAATAATACAACATTTAGATTCTCCCTGGCTAGACTTCTTTGTCTTTCCCAACTGAATCAGAGTTAAGAGGAAAGACTCAGATGGAGGTTACACACTGCTTCCCTCTAAACCCTAGATCTCTCTGATTCTAAATGTTGAACCAGCACAGTAATGCCTCACACCAGACAGCTCTGGTACTCATCTGACCCAAGTAGATATTTGAATGTGACCCTTGCTACAGCATAGTCACAGCAGCAATAAGGAAAAGTTACTGTATAAGCATGGATAAGATTTCGTAATAGGTTGGTACCAGTTTGTTATAATTATGATTGGATAAAATTGTATAAGCTTCCCAGGTGGCACTAGTAGTAAAGAATCCACCGGCAAATACAGGAGATGCAGGTTCGATCCCTGGGTTGGGAAGATCCCATGGAAGAGGGCATGGCAACCCACTCCAGTATTCTTATCTGGAGAATACCAAGGATAGAGGAGCCTGGCCAGCTGCAGTCCATGGGGTTGCAAAGAGTCAGACAAGACTGAGTAACTAAGCAATAGCAGCAAAATTGTGTAAATGAGATATGTGATTGTGACCCCTAGAGTGGCATAATCACAGCAGCAATAAGGAAAAGTTTGCTGTGTAAACATGGATGGGTTTAGTGATAGGTTGGTACCAGTTAGACCAAACTCTTGCCTGGCAGCATCACTATTAGCATCAGTAGCACGTGACTATGGACACAGAATGTAAGCTTTCTGATTCAAACCCTTTACTTACATTCATCAAAGAACATAAAAAGGAGATCTAAATGCACGGGCCACAAAAAACAGTAGAATTGCTGTTTCCTCCTTAATTCTCTCACTCTACCCAAGGTTTCCAGAAACTCTCAGTCACTAAATTCCCAATGTTTTAAACCAAAGATTTTTTTTTTTTTTTCCTGCCTCCTCTTGTATCTGCTCCTTTATCCGGATGTGGGGCTTCCTGTGTGCGTCAGTGGTAAGGAATCTGCCTGCAAATGCTGGAGACTCAGGTTCAATCCCTGGGTTGGGAAGATCCCCTGGAGGAGGAAATGGCAACCCTGTCCAGTATTCTTGCCTGGGAAAACTCATGGATAGAGGAGCCTGGAGGACTCTAGTCCATGGGATAGCAAGAGCCAGGCATGACTGAGTGACTATGCAACATCTGATGCTCCTGAAATTTTTCAACAGACTTTGACATCCTGAAGGATGTCATCTTAAATGTCCATGAGTTTTCTCCTTAAGAATCAGACCACCGATTTTATCCTTTCCATTTCTGCTCCTGTTCTCATTACTTGGCATCATAAACAACCTAAAATCCTTTCTGGAAATGCCAGGATCTCTTTGGCAAGTGGTTGAGGGGAAGAGGCTAAGTGAAAAAGCCAGAATCTTCTTCAGGGGAAATTAAAGAGGTGCAACTGAAAACACACAATTTTACTGCTGTTGCTTAGTCACTCAGTCATGTCCAACTCTTTGCAACCCTATGGACTGTAGCCCACCAGGGTCCTCTGTCCACGGGAGACAGAAGTAAGAATACTGGAGTGTGTTGCTATGTCCTCCTCCAGGTGGTCTTCTCAACTCAGGGATCGAACCCATGTCTCTTGCATCTCCTGCATTGGCAAGCAGATTCTTTACTACTAGCACCACCTGGGAAGCTTATACAATTTTATCTGATCATAATTGCAATACAAACATAATTAAGATTTATTATATGCAAAGACCACTATTACATGGACTATTTCTCTTGATGTACCAGTTCTTTGAGACAATTGCTAATACTATTAATGTTTTTGAGAGAAGGGTACTAAATATTAAGGGTACTAAGGATACTAAGATTTGGGCATTAAGCACAGCCCAGGATCATCAAGCTAGAAAAAAGACAAGCCAAAACTGGAAGCCGGGTCTGCTGACCTGTTTAAGATATGACCTTAAACTTCTCATATCTTGCATAATCCCTGACAGCTTTTATCTTCTCTTTCCATTACCTTCCCCATGAATTTCAATTTTTATCAACATTTTCAGTGCAAAATAATAGGATTCTGAAAGTGTTTGGAGCAACACACGGTATGTGAAAGCATGGACATGGTGGCAGCACGTTGTCCGCTCTGAAATAATATTTGCTCATTAGACTTATGATGTGTGTGTCAGTTGCTCAGTCATATCCAACTCTGCGACCCCATGGACTATAACCTGCCAGGCTCCTCTGTCCATGGATTTCCCCAGGCAAGAATACTGGAGTGGAGTGCCATTCCCTTCTTCAGAGGATCTTCCAAACCCAGGGATGGAACTCTGATCTCCTGCATTGCAGGTAGACTTTAACATCTGAGCCACCAGGGGAGTCTTTGACTTATAATACTTAAAGCAAGATCAAATACCTCCATCCAGTTCTTAGACTCCAAACCAGTTGCCTCCAGTTTTCTTTCTACTATAAAGTATATCATTTCCCACATCCTTCTATCCCAAGGTCACGACATCAATCTGGAGTCCACTCTCACAGAATCTATCATTAGTGTCTCCTACTGATTTTTTTTTAAAGAATGCCCCTCTTATCAATTTTTTCAGGACCCCCTAGTTATGCCTAGTCTAGACTCCCATCAATTTAGATCACGAAGCACCATGGTAGCACCTTAATCGGATTCCTGTTTCTAGTTTCCCAGTTACAATAGATTTGACACATTACATTATCAGCTTTACACCAACACTTCAATGGCTCACCATTGCTTTTAGACTAAATTTCTCATCATTTTGTCACAATCTGGCATCTACATCTCAAATCTAATATCCTACTGACCCCCAGATCAAAGACTCACCTACAAGCTGCCTTGCTCATACTTCCCTGAAGGTATGCTTACATTTCTTTCTCCTAAATGAAATGCAAATTACCATAATAAACAAAAATGAGTATATCTTTACTCACAATTAGAGATACATTAGTTAAAACAATGAAATACAATTTTAAGCCAGCAGATAGACAAAGACAAAAGGTTGATAACATTCCATGTTAATAAGGAGGTGGGGGAAAAGGCACTCTAATTCACTGACAACACAAATTACTTCAGTGTTTGGAGGCTATTACTGGCCTCAAAACTTAAGGTCATTCACAAAATTCCCTTAAAGGGCACTCTCTCAAAAACTTAAAAAGCATCCATTATAACTCTAAGAACTTGTGCTATAAATCTAACACAGTTAGATTATACGCCTATATATATATACACACACACACAAACACAGAAAAGTGAACGTGATGTCATTCAGTCGTGTCTGACTCTTTGTGACCCCCATGGACTGGAGCCTACCAGGCTCCTCCGTCCATGGAATTTTCCAGGCAAGAATACTGGAGTGGGTTGCCATTTCCTTCTCCAAGGGGATCTTCCTGACCCAGGGATCGAATCCAGGTCTCCTGCATTACAAGCAGGCACTTTACCATCTGAACCACCTGGGAAGCCCGCACAAACACATACATATATACAAATTTATTTACTATTAAAAATATTACCTAGGAAACAATCCAAAGGTCAAATAACAAATAAGGGACCAGTTAAATGGGGTTTCTCTAGTAGCTCAGCTGGTAAAAAATCTGTCTGCAATGCAGGAGACCCTGGTTCAATTCATGGATTGGAAAGATCCCCTGGAGAAGGGATAGGCTACCCAATCCAGTATTCTTACCTGGAAAAGTCCATAGACAGAGGAGCCTGGCAGACTACAGTCCATGGGGTCACAAAGAGTCTGACACAACTAAACGACATTCACTTCACTCACCAACTAAATAAATTGTGATGCATCAATGGTACACTGCACTTTTGGATACTAATACGTATAATTGATCTATATGTGCTAATATTAGAAACTATTTGTGATGCATTGTTAAGTAAAAAGAAAAAGTTGCTGCAATAACATCAATGAATCCCAAGGGAATTAGGCTGCATTAAAAAAAAAATCTCAAAAGTTTACAAACTATACAACTCTATTTATAGAACATTGATGAAATAACAAAATTATAGAGATGAGCAGGTTAGCGATTGCCAGGGATGAGAGACTGAGGTTGCAAGTGTAACAGGACATGGAAGCCTTGTGGTGACAGAAAGTTCTGTACTATATTTCTGGTGGTAACTGCAGGTAGCTGCATTTGTGATTGAATTGCATTGAAGTACACATCCAAACACACTCACATGTAAATGGCTGCATATATAGCTAAAGTCTGAATAAACTCTGCCAACTGTGCCAATATTAATTTTCTGGTTTTGACACTGTACTACAGATGGTAACATAGGAGAGTAATAAGTGAAGTGTGCATGGGGCCTTCATGTACATATCTTTGCCATTTCTTGTGAATATATAATTATGCCAAAATATAAAAATGTTTTATAAATATACAGGCACTCTGTGTTCACATAAAATATCATATAATAGTGAGTGTAACAGCTGTGCAAGTCTTACTAGAATGGAAGGCTGAATATTGTTAGTACATTAAGAGAGAGATTGTTTTTTGTGTAAAGACCGTTAGAATTGTAGAACATACTAATATAATCCTCTAATCTCTTAATATTTTTGTAAACAAAAATAAAAAGAACAAGTTGCAAAGAGATGAGTAGTTATATCTCATTGGTGTAAAATATATGAATGCTGCTGCTGCTGCTGCTGCTGCTGCTAAGTCACTTCAGTCATGTCCAACTCTGTGCAACCCCATAGACGGCAGCCCACCAGGCTCCCCCGTCCCTGGGATTCTCCAGACAAGAACACTGGAGTGGGTTGCCATTTCCTTCTCCAATGCATGAAAGTGAAAACTGAAAGTGAAGCCTCTCAGTCGTGTCTGATTCTGTGCGACCCCATAGACAGCAGCCCACCAGGCTCCTCCGTCCATGGGATTTTCCAGGCAAGGGAACTGGAGTGGGGTGCCATTGCCTGCTCTGAAAATATATAAATATTTATGTATAAAAATATCAGGGAATACCCTCAGCTAGGTCTTAATACTGGCTACCTCTAGGCAATGTGTGAGGAAGAGTTGGGAATAAGAAAGGGGAATGTTTTTTATGTTATCCACTTCTGTATTATTTAACTTTCTTTTGTATTATCATGTATTTCTTCTATGATTTGAATATCATGTATTTCATCTCTTGATCAGGAGGATAATGGTTTGGAAGAAACTTAAAGGGAAAAGTAAGGGAAAGAAGGAATTTCTTCCTCTGAACCTTTGTTCATCCATTTCTTCAAACCTCTACAGCGAGCCTGAGGTCTCAACAGAACTCTGAACTCCAGAAGTATTTTAGCCATTGTCTACACTATGGATTTGAGATTTAGAAAAGTCTTGCTGAAAATACTAGAGCCTGGACTAGGTGGGTTCTCAAGAAATGTTTATCATGGTAATAGTAATACTTCCTATTTCCTAAAAATGGATTGCTCACAAATTATCTGCACCACATTATCTACCATAGAGAGAACAAAGAAGATGCTAATTTGAAAAACATGGACCTTACTCAAGTAACGAGTTTTAAATTAAGTTTTAGTCTTAAACTTCTGAGTCTATTAGCCATTCAAAAGAAAACAAAATGCAATCTTAAAGAATTATTCAGGTGTAATAAAGAAACATTTTAGGGTTATTTGAACACTGCTACTTCTTTCAGAAAAACAATGCTGTTTTAAAAATTAAAACCCAGATTAACACCTAAAAAGGGACTCTTGTCCAGCCATACCAGTCCAGCCATACAAATCCACTACCTTATCATTTCTTGCAAAAGCCTGCCCTGCACTCTTGTGGTAGCTTCTGTCCTATGCAACAGAGGAAAATTAATCCAAACTGTGTAAATCAGGCATTCAGACGTCCTGTATCTTTCACTGATGTTAGGGAAGAGATGGGACTGGCTTAATGTCAGCAGTACACACCTCCAAGAGCTAGTCTGGAGTACTTGAATGTAGGCCTAGTTTGCATTCTATGTCGATAGTTGTACACTTGATGATGTCACGTGATAATATTTGGATACTTACCATTCACTTGGAAAAGCTGAAAGAAATGGATCAGATCAGTCGCTCAGTCATGTCCGACTCTTTGCGACCCCATGAATCGTAGCACGTCAGGCCCCCTGTCCATCACCAACTCCCGGAGGTCACTGAGACTCACATCCATCGAGTCAGTGAAGCCATCCAGCCATCTCATCCTCTGTCGTCCCCTTCTCCTCCTGCCCCCAATCCCTCCCAGCATCACAGTCTTCTCCAATGAGTTTGGATAAGATATATTAAATTTTTCTTCATTGAGGGCTAGAAATTAATTTTATAATAATACCAAGAAAAAATGTATATATACCTGCACTTTAGTATACTCCAAACAGTTATTATATACATGCCACTATCTCAAAGATATGACAAAATGTCATCTCAGTTATTGAGTATATAGATAGAGAAGATTTGGTTTTATTCAGATGCAAGATAAAATAAAGAAAAGCTTTAAGGATTTTCCAACAACAAAAGAAGCTGTGTTTCGTGCACCATCTAGAGGAAATATGTAAAATTTATAATGAACATCAGTTCAGTTCAGTCGTGCCCGACTCTTTGCGACCCCATGAATAGCAACACACCAGGCCTCCCTGTCCATCACCAACTCCCGGAGTCCACTCAGACTCACATCCATCGAGTCTTTAATTTCATGGCTGCAGTCACCATCTGTGATTTTGGAGCCCAAAAAAATAAAGTCTGACACTGTTTCTCCAACTATTTCCCATGAAGTGATGGGACCAGATGCCATGATCTTAGTTTTCTGAATGTTGAGTTTTAAGCCAACTTTTTCACTCTCCTCTTTCACTTTCATCAAGAGGCTTTTTAGTTCCTCTTCACTTTCTGCCATAAGGGTGGTGTCATCTGCGTATCTGAGGTTATTGATATTTCTCCCAGCAATCTTGATTCCAGCTTGTACTTCTTCCAGGCCAGCGTTTCTCATGATGTACTCTGTATATAAGTTAAATAAGCAGGGTGACAATATACAGCCTTGATGTACTCCTTTTCCTATTTGGAACCAGTCTGTTGTTCCATGTCCACTTCTAACTGTTGCTTCCTGACCTGCATACAGATTTCTCAAGAGGCAGGTCAGGTGGTCTGGTATTCCCATCTCTTTCAGGATTTTCCACAGTTTATTGTGATCCACACAGTCAAAGGCTTTGGCATAGTCAATAAAACAGAAATAGATGTTTTTCTGGAACTCTCTTGCTTTTTCCATGATCCAGTGGATGTTGGCAATTTGATCTCTGGTTCCTCTGCCTTTTCTAAAACCAGCTTGAACATCTGGAAGTTCACGGTTCACATATTGCCAAAGCCTGGCTTGGAGAATTTTGAGCATTACTTTACTAGCGTGTGAGATGAGTGTAATTCTGCAGTAGTTTGAGCATTCTTTGGCATTGCCTTTCTGTGGGATTGGAATGAAAACTGATCTTTTCCAGTCCTGTGGCCACTGCTGAGTTTTCCAAATTTGCTGGCATATTGAGTGCAGCACTTTCATAGCATCATCTTTCAGGATTTGGAATAGCTCAACTGGAATTCCATCACCTCCATTAGCTTTGTTTGTAGTGATGCTTTCTAAGGCCCACTTGACTTCACATTCCAGGATGTCTGGCTCTAGGTGAGTGATCACACCATCATGATTATCTGGGTCGTGAAGCTCTTCTTTGTACAGTTCTTCTGTGTATTCTTGCCACCTCTTCTTAATATCTTCTGCTTCCGCTAGGTCCATACCATTTCTGTCCTTTATCGAGCCTATCTTTGCATGAAATGTTCCCTTGGTATCTCTAATTTTCTTGAAGAGATCTCTAGTCTAATGAACATAGTATTGGTAATAGAAACTGAGTGAACAATGTCATCATTGGAATCATCAAATCAGATCAGATCAGTCGCTCAGTCGTGTCCGACTCTTTGCGACCCCATGAACTGCAGCATGCGAGGCCTCCCTGTCCATCACCAGCTCTCGGAGGTCACTCAGACTCACATCCATTGAGTCAGTGATGCCATCCAGCCATCTCATCCTCTGTCGTCCCCTTCTCCTCCTGCTTCCAATCCCTCCCAGCATCAGAGTCTTCTCCAATGAGTCAACTCTTCGCATGAGGTGGCCAAAGTACTGGAGTTTCAGCTTTAGCATCATTCCTTCCAAAGAAATCCCAGGGCTGATCTCCTTCAGAATGGACTGGTTGGATCTCCTTGCAGTCCAAGGGACTCTCAAGAGTCTTCTCCAACACCACAGTTCAAAAGCATCAATTCTTCGGCGCTCAGCCTTCTTCACAGTCCATTGAAATCATACATAGATAATATTTTCATCTACCTGAGATGATTTTCAGGTGTTCCTATGGAAATATGACTTCCAATCTTATCAAGATGAAGTAGATGCCAGTTGAAGTCTAGCATACTTATTTTTACAGTTGCTAAAAATGTTTTCTTGAACATAATTTAAACTAATTTCCCTTACATATGTGTGTGCTCTGTTGCTCCATCATGTCCAACTCTTTGCGACCCCCTGGACTGTAGCTGGCTGGGCTCCTCTGTCCATGGGGTTATGCAGGCAAGAATACTGGAGTAGGTTGCCATTTCCTACTCCAAGGGATCTTCCCATCCCAGGAATCAAACTCGAGTCTCTTGCGTCTTGTGCATTGGCAGATTCTTTACCCCTGAACCACCTAGTCAAACTCCTAGTTTCCCTTAATAAATTGGAAAGCTGACAGCTAGATTTTCTTCTAACATTAAACCAAAGTTTATTATTTATTTAAAATTAAATGTAACACTTATGTTACCAACAAAAAATTTAAAATACAAGGAAAAACCTTCCTCTCTTTTACTCTCCATACCAAAAAAGAGAAGGAAAAAGAATTTAATTTCATCATCAAACATTTTTATCAAATATCTTTCTGGGCCTCATAGCCTTTATATAGCAGAGTTTGTTAATTTAAATAATAAATTAAACAATAAGCTGTTTAATTATAATATTTATATAAATTAATTATATTATATTAAGATATATTTAATTAAATATATTATATAATATTTTATAAAATAAGTTATTTATAAATTACATATTAATTATAAATTAAATAATAAATTAAAATTAATTAAAATTAATGTTACATTACTTTTTATGAGTAAACATTTTAAATATTCAAGTGTGTCTTCATGGCATATATTCAACTTATTTTCTAGGAAAAATTGATATTACTTATAAACACAATTTTTTAATGAGAAAACGCTCCTTACTCTTACTATACTATACTGAAAATACTTTATCAACACTAAAATTCTATGTCTTCATCTCTTCTCACTATATACTCTCTCCCTAATTAGTCTCATTCAAAACTAAAGGCTCAGTTAATAGTTATATGCCACTCACTTCAGATTAATATCTGTAATATAGATCTTGGGCTTCCCTGGTGGTTCAGACAATAAAGAGTCTGCCTGCAATGTGGGAGACCCCGGTTCAATCTCTGGGTCAGAAAAATCCCCTGGAGAAGGAAATGTTAACCATTCCAATATTCTTGCCTGGAGATTTCCATGGACAGAGGAGTCTGGCAGGCTACAGGTCACGGAGTCGCAAAGAGTCGGACGTGACTGGGGGACTAACACTTTCACCTTTCCTTTCAATACAGATCTTATACAATACATCTACATACTCAAAAACCAACTTAGCGATATTCCATTGTATAGATGTACCACATCTTTATCCATTCCACTGTGGATGGCTGCCTCCACGTCCTAGCTATTGAAAATAGTGCTGCGGTGAACCCTGAGGTGCACCTGTCTTTTTGAACTATCATGTTCTCTGGAGATATGCCTAGGAGTGGATTGTTGGGACACATTAGCTCTATTTTTAGTTTTGTAGGGAAGCTCCATCCTGTTCTCCATAGTGACTGTGCAAGAGAGTTCCCTTTTCTCCACACCCCAGCATTTATTGTTTGCACATAGTAGGGACCTGTTGCATAGCGCAGGTAACTCAGCTCAGTGTTCTGTAGTGACCTAGATGGCAGGGAGTGGGGGAGGGGAGGGCCAGGAGAGAGGAGATATATGTATACATAGAGATGATTCACCTTGTTGTACAGCAGAAAGTAACACAACATTGTAAAGCAACTATACCCCAATTTAAAAAAAAAAAAAAAAAAAAAGCCAACTCAGCATCTCTTTTTGTGTATCTCAAGGACACTTCAACTCAACATGTTCAGAACCGTCATGTTCTTTTCCGGCAAGTCTGCTTCTTTCGCAGCTCCCGTTTATTTAGGTTATGACATCATGAAACTTGAAAGTCATCCTTAAAAACTGCCTCTTCCCTGCTCTTCAAGTCTACTCCATTGTCCACACCACTAAATGATTCTCAACTCTGTCCATTTCCACTTCTGCAGTCCTAGTTCAAACAACCAACACTTCTGAACTGGTCGACTGTCCTAACATCCAAATTTATCTCCCTTTGTAAATACTTTTGCTTCTTCTAGAACATACTTCCTCCTGCTCCATTTTAATCTAATCACCTCATTCTCAGCTATTCTTCAGAATTTAACTCAAATTCACTTTCTCAGGGAACTTGCCCTTTAAGATTAGGCCACATCCTGGCTCTTATCTGCCTGCTTGGGCATCCTTACCAACATAGACAAACTCTCTGGTTCTGTTTACCATTATATTTTCAGTGTATGGAATAGAGTTAGTAAGCACTCAATAATATTTCTTCAGTGAACAAATAAACAAATGACAAAGGCCATTTTTGTCTTCATTCCAAAAAAAGAAAAAAAATCAAGATGAAAGATAAGAGTACTCACATTTATCTCCTCTTTTTCCCAAGACTCAGTAAAAATAACACAGAGGTATACTTAAAAATGATATACATGAACAATGAAAAAGAGGGTCGAAAGCAGTGCACTCAACAAATGATTGCAACAAATTCTGGGGAGGGGGAAGCAAATGGTGATGAACTAGCGAGTAATAAAGCAAATGAAGATGCTATAAGTATGCACACACAGTGGGCTGCAGTAGAAAGCTGATCTGCCCAGTGGAATCTAGATGACTGAGTACACTGTATCAACTACAGTGGAAAGTAGAAGTGAGGCCTGGCCAAAAAATGAAGCGATTCATTGCCAAGTTTTAGGGAAAACATATTATGTCCCCGCACACCCTCCTCTCTCATTGAGCGTCTTTCTCAAAAAATCCAATGACCTAGCATTCACACTCATTCCAAAGGTGGGTAAAAGAGAGTAAGAAAGGAAGAAGAGAATAAAAGAAAGAAGGAGGGACGAAAGGAAAGGAGAGGGAGGGAGGAAGGGAGGAAAAGACAAACAATGAAAAGGAAGAAGGGAAGTAAAGAGGGTGAGGGAGGGTGAGCGGGCAAGAAAGGAAGGAGTAAAGTAACCACTCCTCTCCATAAAAATTGAATACAATGCTTGAGAAGAAGTAGGGCAGCTTGTGTGGGAGTTGCTACTCTGACATTTGAGTCCCAAATTATAACCTGCAGCTCCCCACCCACACACCTTAAAACAAAGCTTGTCAGGGCAATAACCGCCTTTGACAAAAACTCACTCAGCTGGTATACATGAACAAGCAAGAACCACCAAATATCCGAAGGAAAAAAACCCTGTACTATGAACGAGAAAGATCAAAATACGCAAAAAATGACTCTAGGCAAAACAGAGGCAATTCATCAACAAGTGGATTAAAAAAAAAAAAAAAACTTCTTATTGCATCCTAAGAAACATTTGATAAGATATCATATCTATTGCATTTTTAACAAATAAAAAACAAGGACAGGATGCTATAAAAACTCAAATATCAGAAAGCAAATGTGTTACAATATATGTCAAATTAAAATACAAATACTAAAACTCTCCCAGTGTAGTAGAACAAAAAGACAAAAAAATAAAAAAATGTAAAACAAAACAGATAATTATTCACAAATGCCCAACATTAGAAAGAACAGAGATCATAGAAGAGATGTGATAATAATAATAAACACTAACAATCACCCTAGAAGAAATCTCCTACAGCTAAAGTATTTCAGTGGAAGTCTGCAGAATGAAATACCCCATAACAGGGCTTCCCTGGCGCCTCAAATGTTGAAGACTCTTCCTCCAATGCGGAAGACCTAGATTTGATCACTGGGAGGAGGGCATGGCAATTCACTTCAGTATTCTTGCCTGAATCCACATGGACAGAGGAGCCTGGTGGGCTACAATCCATGGGGTTGCAAAGAGACACAACTGAGCTACAAAGCACATAGTATGTCTGGCTCAATGACTAAAAGGAAGACATTCAGAGTCATTTCATTGTAAAACCTCAAAACAATAAATGAAGAGAATATACTTAAAACTCCCAGTGTGGAAATAAAAATAAGTTCCTTAAAAAAGGAACAAAATACAGACTATCATCAATATTATCAGCCATACTAGATGATAGAAAACAGTGGATGAATGTTTAAAATTCTGACAGAACATGATTTTCCACCTAAAAGCTTATGTACAGCTAAATCACCTATGATATGTGAGGGCGGGAACAAGAAACACTTTCAGACATGTATGCAATCAGAAAGGTTAGCCACCATAGTGCTTTCTGATGAAATTTTTTTAGGATATAAAAAAAAAAAAAAAAAAAAGAAGGGATAAGCCAAAAAAAAAAAAAAAAAGTAAAATGCCAACAAAGAGCAGCTCCCACTCAGAAGGGCAATGACAGTAAACTGCAAGGTAACAGTGGGGGATCAGAACAGCAAGTCATACTGGCTAGGCCCAGAGGATGATGGAAATTTCCAGGCAGGAGAATTTGGTGGGGGAAAAAAGCCCACAGTATCATAGAAAACATGATGGGCAGTCTGAACAGAATGTAAAATGTAATAAAGGCAAATGATTCAAGGGGAAAAAACATAATCAACTAGAAACTCTACAAGAAAGAAACAACTGTAAAAGGCAATCTAAATACAAGGCACTTCTTGACTCTTTAGTCAGCAATATTTTTATTTTACACAATCATTAATAACATTGTCTACTGACTTTTCTATTTTAGAATCAACTTATGGACAAAGTAGGAAAATACTGTGGTTATAGAGTAGAATGTAAGGGGTGTGAACCTTGTAAAAAAATATAAGTTTAATATCAAAAAGTGAAGGTGGAAGAAAAACTGAAAGACATCAGGGCTACTGTCCATGTTTACTGAGAGGAGTCAGAAGATACTCGGTATATACCTTGTAGATACTCTATATAGTTAGACAAACAAGAAATCAAGGTAGTAAAAAATCATACTACCTAACAAAACTAAGACCTTCCCAGGTGGCACTAAGGCAGAACCTGCCCGCCAATGCAGAAGATGTAAGAGATTCAGGTTCAATCCCTGGGTTGGGAAGATCCCCTGGAGGAGGACATGGCAACCCACTCCAGTATTCTTGCTTAGAGAATTCTATGAATTGAAAGAGACACATGTACCCCAATGTTCATTGCAGCACTGTTTATAATAGCCAGGACATGGAAGCAACCTAGATGTCCGTCAGCAGATGAATGGATAAGAAAGCTGTGCTACATATACACAATGGAGTATTACTCAGCCATTAAAAAGAATACATTTGAATCAGTTCTTATGAGGTGGATGAAACTGGAGCCTATTATACAGAGTGAAGTAAGCCGGACAGAAAAACACCAATACAGTATACTACACTAATGCATATATATGGAATTTAGAAAGCTGGTAACAATAACCCTGTATATAAGACAGCAGAGGAAACACTGATGTATAGAACAGTCTTTTGGACTCTGGGAGAGGGAGAGGGTGGGATGATTTGGGAGAATGGCATTGAAATATGTATAATATCATATATGAAATGAGTCGCCAGTCCAGGTTCGAGGCACGATACTGGATGCTTGGGGCTGGTGCACTGGGACGACCCAAAGGGATGGTATGGGGAGGGAGGAAGGAGGAGGGTTCAGGATGGGGAACACATGTATACCTGTGGCAGATTCATTTTGATATATGGCAAAACCAATACAATATTGTAAAGTTAAATAAAATAAAATTTGAAAAAAATAAAAAGAATTCTATGGACAGAAGAGCCTGGCGGACTACATACAATCCATAGGGTCACAAAGAGTCAGACACAACTGAAGTGACTTAGCATGCATGCACACAAACTAAACTACATACAACACAGTAAATTAGGCTTTTTTGATAAAAATATATTGAGAAGCAGGGGAATACTGGAAAGACTGCTAAAAACAAGCTAAATCTTAGAGAAGATGTATTAACTTTGTGAGAGCTAAAACAACACAATACCTATTTCCTCATCTGTAAAATAAGAACAATAATAGTATATACTATTGTGAGGTGTTTATTGTGAAGATTAAATGAGTTAATACACATAAATCTCTTATCATCCCTTGGTGTCTTCAAGGTATTATTTCTATAGCCTCCTCATATACCCAAGTCCCAATCTGTGGATACCCAAGTCCCTTATGTAAAATAATGTGATTTTTGCATATAACCAACCTCATCCTCATGTACACTTTAACTCAACTCTAGATTACTTAAATTATCTGATACAATGTGAAGGCCATGGGAAGAGTTAAATGTGCATAACAAATTCAAATTTTGTTTTTTCGAGACTTTTGGAGTCTAGGATTGACTGAATCCATGGATCTTAACGCATGAGTACAGAAAGACAACTGTATTGCTTAATATATTGTAAGCACCACATACAAATGTGTGTATGTATATTTGAGGCCTCTTGATGAGTAATACTGGCGAATATGTGGAAGAGAGTCACAAGGCTCTTAATTTGCATTACTTACCCTTCATATTATTTTAATTCTTTAAAAAAAGAATAAGTATTGCTCTGATAACAGAAAAAGTTCTTGTTTATAATAACTTTCAAAATCATGATTTACCATTAAGGTTAATTGCAAAGCTTAGAGGTGCCAAATTTAGATTTATATGATGAATTTTTAAGCTGTGCTGTAACAGTAGTAACTGCTGCTGCTAAGTCACATCAGTTGTGTCTGACTCTGCGCGACCCTATAGACAGCAGCCCAACAGGCTTCCCCATCCCTAGGATTTTCCAGGCAAGAACACTGGAGTGGGTTGCCATTTCCTTCTCCAGTGCATGCAAGTGAAAAGTGAAAGTGAAGTTGCTCAGTCGTATCCAACTCTTAGCGACCACATGGACTGTAGCCTACCAGGCTCCTCCGTCCATGAGATTTTCCAGGCAAGAGTACTGGAGTGGGTTTCTAGTGCGTGCTCCGTAACAGTAGTAAAGATCTCTATAGAGTCAAATCAAATTAAAGGATCAACATGAGTGCAACTAACCCAAATTCTCATCCTTCTATGTATAATCTCCATGTAAAAATGTTTAGGTGCTCTATTCCTCCTTGCTACGTACATGGATTGTTCCTTTCTTTTTCCCCTTCATTTCCTTTCATTCCTCCCCACCCCAACCCCACCCCCACCCCCACAACCTACCCACCCCTTTTTCTCTTTCATTGTCTTTGTTCTCTCTCTGCTGGTGGCTCTGCCTCAGTTTTAGGGTGTTAATGGCCTGTCTTATGGTGCTTACTTATTCTTCTTGGGATTATTTAATACTCAGTGTATTGGTGACCGTAGATATAGTTATTTCAGAAATTAAAATGTATCCATCTCTATAATATAGTTATTGGAATACCTATTATAAATGTGATTTATTCTATAACCCTGGAATGGTTTATTGGCATCTCAGAAATGACCACACTTTTAAAATTTAAGAAAATAGCCTGTTAAAGGTGCTTAAATAAATATGAACCACACTTTAAGAGTATTACAAAACTCTGTGAGTCATTGAAATATTCAGAGAAAGCATGTGACTTTAACATCATCTAGACACTTTAAAACAAACCTACAAATAGAGCCACTTGCTATGTATTCATGTTTTACCACTAGTTAATATAAAACTGATACTAACCCAGGGTAGAAAAACCTGATCCTAAGGAACACAACTCTCTGAAGCACTATATTCAGAGATGTAGTTTTTTTAAGAATGGGCAATTCTAGTGCTGTGATTGTGGAATTTAGGAAATTAATCATATTAAACACCATTTGGAGCTTTTGAAAATGAGATTCAGATTTCTTTAATAGACAATTTTTTCTTACAAGTAGTTTTCTTATGCTATATATATATATATATATATATATATATATATATATATATATATTTTTTTTTTTTTTTTTTTTTTTAACTGAGAAAAACTAACAGGTGCATTTCCCGGTCTCAGCAGTAACGCATTGTGAACAGCAGAGGGAGTCCAGGGCACAGGCGAGGCTGTGAGTGTCGGTGAGTGTAGTATCTCACCACCCCAGCTGAACCACTCTGGAACTCTTGGCAGGCATGCATAGGCAAAGCTCCTCACTGTGAGGGCAGATAAAGTACCCTGATGGAAATAATCAAGAGATTTCTTTATTCCCAAAAATAGTATGAGAAATCCTAACTATTTTTAATGAAGCATGTTTTTGCAAATATTATTTCTTGGTAATATATAATTAGGAAAATATTTTGTCAATTTATATGTTTAAAATATTTTGGAAACACCACTTGCAAATTTCTCACCACCTCAATGACAGTCATTGTGTCATCAATCAGTGCAGAGTCTGGAATCCTCATATGAAGTCTTGCAACCCTTGGTGGGAAGTTCAGTTCAGTTCAGTCACTCAGCTGGGTCTGACTCTGCAACCTCATAAACTGCAGGCCACGAGGCCTCCCTGTCCATCACCAACTCCCGAAGTTTATTGAAACTCATGACCATTGAGTCGGTGATGCTATTCAACCTTCTCATCCTCTGCCTTCCCTTTCTCCTCCTGCCTTCAACTTTTCCCAGCATCAGGGTCTTTTCAAATGAGTCACTTCTTTGCCTCAGTGGCCAAAGTATTGAAGATTCAGCTTCAGCATCAGTCCTTCCAATGACTATTCAGGACTGACTTCCTTCAGAATGGACTGGTTGGATCTCCTTGCAGACCAAGGGACTCTCAAGAGTCTTCTCCAACACCACACTTTAAGAGCATCAGTTCTTCAGCGCTCAGCTCTCTTTATAGTCCAACTCTCACATCCATACATGACCAGTGGAAAAACCATAGCTTTGACTATGTGGACCTTTGTGGGCAAAGTTATGTCTCTGCTTTCTAATATGCTGTTTAGGTTGGTCATAATTTTTCTTTCAAGGAGCAAGCGTCTTTTAATTTCATGGCTGCAATCCCCATCTGCAGTGATTTTGGAGCCCCCCAAAATAAATACTGTCACTGTTTCCACTGTTTCCCCATCTATTTGCCATAAACTGATGGAACCAGATGCCATGATCTTAGTTTTCTGAACGTTGAGTTTTAAGCCAACATTTTCACTCTCCTCTTTCACTTTCATTAAGAGACTCTTCAGTTCTTCTTCACTTTCTGCCAGAAGGGTGATGTCATCTGCATATCTGAGGTTATTGATATTTCTCCTGGCAATCTTGATTCCAGCTTGTGCTTCATCCCGCCCAGCGTTTCTCATGATGTACTCGGCATATAAGTTAAATAAGCAGGGTGACAATATACAGCCTTGATGTACTCCTTTTCCTATTTGGAACCAATCTCTTGTTTCATGTTCAGTTCTAACTGTTGCTTCTTGACCTGCATACACATTTCTCAGGAGGCAGGTCAGGCAGTCTGGTATTCCCATTTATTTAAGAATTTTCCATTGTTTGTTATTATCCACACAGTCAAAAGCTTTGGCATAGTCAACAAAGCAGAAATAGATGTTTTTCTGGAACTCTCTTGCTTTTTCCATGATCCAATAAATGTTGGCAATTTGATCTCTGGTTCCTCTGCCTTTTCTAAAACCAGTTTGAATATCTGGAAGTTCACAGTTCACATACTGTTGCATCCTGGCTTGGAGAATTTTGAGCATTACTTTGCTAGCGTGTGAGATGAGTGCAATTGTGCAGTAGTTTGAGCATTCTTTGGCATTGCCTTTCTTTGGGATTGGAATGAAAACTCACCTTTTCCAGTCCTGTGGCCACTGCTGAGTTTTCCAAATTTGCTGGCATATTGAGTGCAGCACTTTCACAGCATCATCCTTCAGGATTTGAAATAGCTCAACTGGAATTCCATCACCTCCACTAGTTTTGCTCCTAGTGATGCTTCCTAATGCCCACTTGACTTCTCATTCCAGAATGTCTGGTTCTACATGAGTGTTCACACCATCGTGATTGTCTAGATCATGAATAAATATCTTTTTTAATATAGTTCTTTTATGTATTCTTGCCACCTCTTCTTAAGATCTTCTGCTTCTGTTAGATCCCTACCATTTATGTCCTTTATTGAGCCCATCTCTGCATGAAATGGTACCTTGGTATCTCTGATTTTCTTAAAGAGATCTCTAGTCTTTCCCATTCTGTTGTTTTCCTCTATTTCTTTACACTGATCACGGTGGAAGTCTTTCTTATCGCTCTTTGCTATTCTTTGAAACTCTGCATTCAAATGGATATAGCTTTCCTTTTCTCCTTTGCCTTTCAGTTCTCTTCTTTTCACAGCTATTTGTAAGTCCTCCTCAGACAACCATTTTGTCTTTTTGCATTTCTTTTTCTTGGGGATGATCTTGATCCCTGCTTTCTGTACAATGTCACGAACCTCCGTCCATAGTTCATCAGGTACTCTGTCTATCAGATCTAATCCCTTGAATCTATTTCTCACTTCCACTGTATAATCATAAGGGATTTGATTTAGGTCACACCTGAATGGTCTAGTGGTTTTCCGTACTTTCTTCAATAAGTCTGAATTTGGCAATAAGGAGTTCATGATCTGAGCCACAGTCAGCTCCTTGTCTTGTTTTTGCTGACTGTATACAGCTTCTCCATCTTTGGCTGCAAAGAATATAATCAATCTGATTTTGGTATTGACCTTCTGGTGACGTCCATGTGTAGAATCTTCTTTTGTGTTGTTGGAAGAGGTTGTTTGCTGTGATCGGTGTGTTCTCTTGGCAAAACTCTATTAGCCTTTGGTGTTTCATTCTGTACTCCAGGCCAAATTTGCCTGTTACTCCAGGTATTTCTTGACTTCCTACTTTTGCATTCCAGTCCTCTATAATGAAAAGGACATCTCTTCTGATTGTTAGTCTAGAAGGTCTTGTAGGTCTTCATAGAACCATTCAACTTCAGTTTCTTCAGCATTACTGGTTGGGGCATAGACTTGGATTACCGTGATATTGAATGGTTTGCCTTGCAAACAAACAGAGATTATTCTGTCAGTTTTGAGATTGCATCCAAGTACTGCATTTTGTACTCTTTAGTTGACTATGAGGACTACTTCATTTCTTCTAATGATTCTTGCCCACAGTAGTAGATATAATGGTCATCTGAGTTAAATTCACCCATTTCCGTCCATTTTAGTTTACTGATTCCTAAAGTGTTCATGTTCGCTCTTGCCATCTCCTGTTTAACCATTTCCAATTTGCCTTGATTCATGGGACCTACATTCCAGGTTCCTATACAATATCGCTCTTTACAGCCTCAGACTTTACTTCCATCACCAGTCATATCCACAACTGCGTGTTGTTGCTTTGGCTCCTTCTCTTCATTCTGGAGTTATTTCTCCACTGATCTCCAGTAGCATATTGGGCACCCACCGACCTGGGGAGTTCATCTTTCAATGTCCTATCATTTTGCCTTTTCATCCTGTTCATGGGGTTCTCAAGGCAAGAATACTGAAGTGGTTTGCCATTCCCTTCTCTGGTGGACCATGTTTTGTCAGAACTCTCCACCATGATCCGTCTGTCTTGGGTGGCCCTACATGACATGGCTCATAGTTTCACTGAGTTAAAAAAGGCTATAGTCCATGTGATTAGATTGTTTTCTGTGATTGTGGTTTTCGGTCTGTCTGCCCTCTGATGGAGAAGGATAAGAGGCTTATGGAAGCTTCCTGATGGGAGAGACTAACTGAGGGAGAAATGGTCTTGTTCTGATGGGCGGGGCCATGCTCAGTAAATCTTTAATCCAACTTTCTGTTGAAAGGTGGGGCTGTGTTCTCTTCCTGTTATTTGACCTCAGGCCAAACTATGGTGGAGGTAATGAGGACAATGGGGACCTCCTTCAAAAGGTCCCATGCACACACTGCTACATTCAGTGTCCCCAACCCTGCAGCAGGCCACCACTGACTCATGCCTCTGCCAGATATTCCTGGACACTCACAGGCAAGTCTGCCCCCACTCTTGTGGGGGCATTGCTCCTTTCTCCTGGGTCCTGGTGCACACAAGGTTCTGTTTGTGCTCTCCAAGAGTCTGTTTCCCCAGTTCTGTGTAAGTTCTGGCAGCTCTATGGTAGGTTAATGGCGGCCTCCTCCAAGAGAGCTAATACCATACCCAAGTCTGCTGCACCCAAAGCCCCTGCCCCTGCGGCAGTCCACTGCTGGGACCCATACCTCCGCAGGAGATGCTCAAACACAGTTCTGGCTCAGTCTCTGTGGGGCTCTGGGTCCTGGTGTGCACAAGCTTTGTCTGAGCCCTCTGAGCATCTCTGGCAGGTATGGGGTTTGATTCTAAATGTTATTTGCCCCTCCTACCACCTTGTGGTGGGAAGTTAAGCCAAATCAAATTATCTAACTCAGGACTTCTATTAAGAAAGACTTGTGAGGGTACAAACTTATTCCCACAATTGAGACATTTTAAAATTCCTATTCACTTCTCTTTTCTCTATTGTCTCATGTTTTTCTCACATTCTTTTTATATATTTCTTTTCCTTTGTATTTTACTTTTAATTTTTCTTTCATTTCCACAACTTTTTCTTCAAATGATGCATATGTGCTCTTTTCTATTTCTATTTTTTCTTCCAGTCACATTTTATTTCAACCTCTGTTTTTTATTGCTCTTTATTTTTCATAATTATTCCTTTTTTCATTCATCATATTCTTCCACCCATAAGTTTCTTCTTTTATAATTAGCAATTTTTTTAATAATTAGCAATTGTTTAGATTTTTTTCCTTCTTTTCTTTTTTCATGTTTATTTAAAATGCTACCTCTTTCCCACTTTTGTGAAGTAGAAAGGACAAAATCAGCTGCAATAATCACTAATTTACTTATTTTTATAAATGCTTAAGGCATGTCTACAGTATGAAAAATAGGTACCAGGCAACAGGGTTGGGGATAGCAACAAGAGATGAATGAAGAAAAGAAAAAATAAAGACATTATTCATTTCCTCTGTTGTTTATAATATAGTAAGAAATAGACACAAATAGGGCTTCCCTGGTGTGGTTCAGTGGTTAAATACTCTCCTTTTCCACTGCTGAGGGCATGGGTTCAATGCTTGGTTGGGGAAGTTCCTCATGCCATGATGTGATTAAAAAAAAATGGACATAAATAATTATCAAGGCAAAGAAATGCAAATAAATATCAAGGTGGTTTAATATTAGTACTATCAGAAAAATGTAATATCTTTCTGTGGGATATTGAGGATTAACATGAAAACTCTTTCTAAAGACACAACCTTTGTGAAGAATCTTGAGGGATGGAGGAATATGGATGAGTGTAAATAGAAAGCAAAGTGAACAATGCTGCTGCTGCTGCTGCTAAGTTGCTTCAGTCGTGTCTGACTCTTCACGACCCCATGGCTGTGAACAATATCATGAAGGAAAAGGGGAAAATGTAATCGTGTTAAAGTATGGGGTTCAGGTGGAAGAATACCAGGGGAGGTTGTAAGTTTTGTCAAACAGTGAGGATGGGCCATCTGCAATACTTACAATAGACTCTGCCTTTCGGTTAACCTCTTCCACTTATGTGGATTTGGTAGGAAAGACTGAGTATCACAACCACTAATTCTCATCCTTCCTTTGCCTCTTTACCTCTTTGTAAAATGGAACAAATAGTACTTAATTCATAAGTTTTTTGAGAATTAAGTGAATTAATAAAAGTGCTGTTCCCAGAGGGTTTCCCTTGTGGCTTAGGGGTAAAGAATATTCCTGCCAATGCAGAAGACTCAGGTACGATCCTTGGGTCAGGAAAATCTCCTGGAGAAGGAAATGGCAACCCACTCCAGTATTCTTACCTAGAAAATTCCACTGACTAGAAGAACCCGGTGAGCTACAGTCCATGGGGTCACAAAGAAGTCAGACACAACTTAGCAACTAAGCAACAACTGTCCCCAGAGCATATTAAGAGCTATAATACTATCTCTTATTGCTGGTGTTTTTGTTATATTAAGGGTTAATTGAGGCCAATTCAAATAGTGCTCTACACTCTTCCCATGAAGTTTTTTCTAATCCAACCCATTCTGACTTTTAATTTCACTGTGCGGCTAGACAGTGATACCTAGTTAATATTTATTCTCTTAATTATGTATTTTCATTTTGTATCTTCATTGGATCACATATTCCTTTTGGCACATCCCACAAAGTATTGTATACTTGCCTGATTTGTCCATGAAACTAATATAATTGAGGACACTTGAGAAACACTGGAAGAAACATCAGCTAAACTGATCAATGTATTCCATGTCTTAGAAGGTGAGTAAGTGACTAACCAGTATGACATGTAAAGTCTGCACACTTTTTAGTGGAAACTGAAAATTATAAATAAGCTCTGAAGAAATCTGAGAACTGCTCAAATAAATAAATAGCTGTCTCAGGGTTACTTGAAACTATCCGGGAACATTTGTCAGATATTTACTGATACATATCTATCCACAATGAATTCATTATTTAATTGAAATTTTCACAACAACCTTATGAGATTTTGTGAGTGAGGCTCAGACAGTCACTCTGTCATTAATAATGACAAAGCTGGGGTTCAAATTCGTGTCTAACAAACTTCTAATATGTGCTCTTCTATAGCATCTTCCCGGGGAAGGCAATGGCACCCCACCCCAGTACTTTTGCCTGGAAAATCCCATGGACGGAGGATCCTGGTAGGCTCCACTCCATGGGGTCGCTAAGAGTCCGACACGACTGAGCGACTTCACTTTCACTTTTCACTTTCATGCATTGGAGAAGGAGATGGCAACCCACTCCGGTATTCTTGCCTGGAGAATCCCAGGGACGGGGGAGCCTGGTGAGCTTCCGTCTATGGGGTCGCACAGAGTCGGACACGACTGAAGCGACTTAGCAGCAGCATAGCATCTTCCATTAAAAGAAGTAAGATGAATTGAAGAAATAATTTTTTGGACTAAACATTTATATTACACAAGCAAAATGATTATGGAAATACAAATAAAGGGGGAATAAAAATCAAAATGCATATGTCTAGAGTTATCCAATGAAATTTAGCAAGAATTATCAAATGTCAAATATTAACTAATATAAAATATTAGAACTCTGTAGGTTTATTATAAAGTCTCAAATCATTACACTGAAATTTTTCAAAGGTGAAATAAATGATTTTTTTAAAGGGTGGTGTGGAAAATATTAGACACATGTTTATTGAGGGAACAAATAATAACAATAAAGTTATTTGATTTTTAAATGTCAACCTAAATTTTTTATTGACCCATTAGTGGATCATTTCTTTGATAACTTGGAGTAGGGTTAATAAAGTGTTTTTTTAATACATACCAAGTACTGCTTATTCATTAAACCTTTTCGAGCTAATGACAAATATCACAGAGTAAATTTTAATTTTGATATCAAGAAAAAATTTTTTATTCACCTAGGCTTACAACAATGCCATCATATGTCACCATAAGCCTTTGGTAATTAAAATGAAAATATTAACAGCCATTGAGCAGAACATCTGACCTGCCTCCTGGGAAATGCGAATGCAGGTCAATAAGAAACAGTTAGAACTGGACATGGAACAACAGACTGGTTCCAAATTGGGAAAGGAGTACATCAAGGCTGTATGTTGTCACCCTGCTTATTTAACTTATATGCAGAGTACATCATGAGAAAGGCTGGGCTGGAAGAAGCACAAGCTGGAATCAAGATTGCCAAGAGAAATATCAATAACCTCAGATATGCAGATGATACCACCCTTATGGCAGAAAGCGAAGAACTAAAGGGCCTCTTGATGAAAGTGAAAGAGGACAGTGAAAAAGTTGCCTTAAAACTCAACATTCAGAAAACTAAGATCATGGCATCTGGTCTCATCATTTCATGGCAAATAGATGGGGAAACAGTAACAGACTTTATTTGGGGGGCTCCAAAATCACTGCAGATGGTGACTGCAGCCATGAAATTAAAAGACGCTTGCTCCTTGGAAGAAAAGCTATGACCAACCTAGACAGCATATTAAAAAGCAGACACATTACTTTGCCAACAAAGGTCCGTCTAGTCAAAGCTATGGTTTTTCCAGTAGTCACGTATGAATGTGAGAGTTGGACTACAGAGAAGTCTGAGTGCCAAAGAATTGATGCTTTTGAACTGTGGTGCTGGAGAAGACTCTTGAGAGTCCCTTGGGCAGCAAGGAGATCCAACCAGTCCATCCTAAAGGAGATCAGTCCGGAATACTCATTGGAAAGACTGATGCTGAAACTGAATCTCCAATACTTTGGCCACCTGATGAGAACTGACTCATTTGAAAAGACCCTGATGCTGGGAAAGATTGAAGGCAGGAGAAGGGGACGACAGAGGATGACGGTTGGATGGATGGCATCACTGACTCAATGGACATGAGTTTGAATAGGCTCCGGGAGTTGGTGATGGACAGGGAAGCCTGGCATGCTGCAGTCCATGGGGGTCTCAAAGAGTTGGACACGACTGAGTGACTGAACTGAACTGATAATGCGTTTATCAGTTTGTCCAATCATTATAAATCAACTAGATTAGTAAATATTTTGATTAAAGTTGCTTCGATATGATAAGTGGTTGGACTTTGGGGGAGAGCTCAGATTTTGGTATAGTTAAAGGTCACAGACTTCCGGCAGAAAATAGATTAGCACTCTCAGAAGCAGGGCTTCCAGCAATAACAGTACACAGGGGAGGAAGAGTGAATAAAAAGAACCAAAGGAGGAGAGGAAGCTGGCTGCACACCTAATGGGAGTGGATGGCCAGCAGATCCATCGCAGTGTTCAGTAGGTGGAGAGAACTTCTTCCTTACCGGGGCCAGTACTGTTGCCCAAGAAGGGGAACCCAGTGAGTAGCTGGGCTGCTGTAATGCTCACCTAAGGTATAGCCTGCTGAAACTGCCATAACGAAATATTTATTAATAAGAAGACTAATAAATAAAGGTTTAATAATAACCCAACTGATCTGCCTCTTGAGAAATTTGTGTGCAAGTCAGGAAGCAACAGTTAGAAGTGGACATGGAACAACAGACTGGTTCCAAATAGGAAAAGGAGTATGTCAAGGCTGTATATTGTCACCCTGCTTATTTAATTTATATGCAGAGTACATCATGAGAAATGCTGGACTGGAAGAAACACAAGTTGGAATCAAAATTGCTGGGAGAAATATCAATAACCTCAGATATGCAGATGACACCACCCTTATGGCAGAAAGTGAAGAGGAACTAAAAAGCCTCTTGATGAAAGTGAAAGTGGAGAGTGAAAAGTTGGCTTAAAGCTCAACATTCAGAAAATGAAGATCATGGCATCCGGTCCCATCACTTCATGGGAAATAGATGGAGAAACAGTGTAAACAGTGTCAGACTTTATTTTTCTGGGCTCCACAATCACTACAGATGGTGACTGCAGCCATGAAATTAAAAGACGCTTACTCCTTGGAAGGAAAGTTATGACTAACCTAGACAGCATATTCAAAAGCAGAGACATTACTTTGCCAACAAAGGTCCATCTAGTCAAGGCTATGGTTTTTCCTGTGGTCATGTATGGATGTGAGAGTTGGACTGTGAATAAGGCTGAGCACTGAAGAACTGATACTTTTGAACTGTGGTGTTGGAGAAGACTCTTGAGAGTCCCTTGGACTGCAAGGAGATCCAACAGGTTCATTCTGAAGGAGATCAGCCCTGGGATTTCTTTGGAAGGAATGATGCTAAAGCTGAAACTCCAGTACTTTGGCCACCTCATGTGAAGAGTTGACTCATTGGAGAAGACTCTGATGCTGGGAGGGATTGGGGGCAGGAGGAGAAGGGGACAACAGAGGATGAGATGGCTGGATGGCTTCACTGACTCGATGGACGTGAGTCTGAGTGAACTCCGGGAGTTATTGATGGACAGGGAGGCCTGGTGTGCTGCGATTCACGGGGTCGCAAAGAGTCGGACACGACTGAGCAACTGATCTGATCTGATCACAAAATAGTTATCTTCAACAACAGAAATTTTTTTTTCTTATTTTTCTGGAAGCTAGAAGTCCAAGATCAATGTGTTGGCTATTTCGGTTTCTTCCAAGGCCTCTCTCCTTGGGTTGCAGATGGTCACCTTCTCTTTATGTCCTCTCATGCTCGTGCCTTGGTCAGTGTGTTGTCTGTGTCCTAATCTCCTCTTCTTAGAAGAATACCATTTATACTGGATCAGGGTCCATCCATTTGACCTCATTAATTAGCTCTTTAAGTGCCCTGCCTTCCAACAGTCACTTTCTGATGTCCTAATAATTAGAATTTCAACAGAGAAACCTGGGGAGGCAGGGACACAATCCAGCCCCTAACACCTAATAGCAAGATCTGAATCATCTATCTGGTTGAAGCAAAACTCAAAATGCAGCATCCAGTTACCTAACTGAGCACTAGGCAAAACAGGAAAATCAAAACATGATTCTGTTTGTGTTTGGGGTTTGTTTGTTTTTGCAGATATTGATATTTTCAGAAAGCATCAAAGCAGTCATCATGGAAAAAGCAGAAATTTCTTTTACTTATTATACTAGTCCCATTAATTATCCTCCGTGGGTCTAAGCTGGTCTGATGTCATCCTGGCTAAGGACTAAGGGAGCAGCCCAGATAAGTGGATGGGTAGCCAAGCCAGGGCTCTGGTCTAACATGCGAATTAGAATACAAGTCATAATACTATCAGTGAATTTCAGTTATAGGGTCCAGATGAGTAAAGAGAGTTGAAGGAGAAGATTGCCACTGTGGACAGGGAAAACCACACACTCACTCCTGGCACAACAGATAGGAGACCTGGTACACCAGGCTTGGTTTGCATTCCTGTAGAGTTCTCGAAGAGTAGATCCTAAGCAAAGTGGTGGAAACACATTAGCTTTAAAGTGAAAAAGTTCTGAATCAAAACACTAAATAGGTGTCATACTGATTGTGAAACTGTCAGAATATGATCATACCTCTTTGGGTCTCAAATTCAATAAGTGAAAAAAGTGAAAGCATTAGTCATTCAGTGGTGTTCAACTATTTGTGACCCCATGGATGTAGCCTGCCAGGCTCCTTTGTCCATGGGGTTTCCAGGCAAGAATACTGGAGTGGGTTGTCATGCCCTCCTCCAGGGGCTCCTTCCCATCCAGGGATCAAACCCGGGTTTCCTGCATTGCAGGCGGATTCTTTACCATCTGAACCAGCAGGAAAGCCCTCAAATTCAGTAAACATCTCTGTAAACATCAATTCTTTTTCTTTACTCTTTTGCATAGCTGAGTTGGACTGGAGGAGATAATTACCAATTGTTAATCTAGTGAAAAATAAACCAGAATTAAACAGGGCCAGTAGCAACATGAAATGTATCTTCAGCCACCCATGCTCACAAAATCACATGTAATAAATCTACATTTTCCTGGCTTTGCATTAATATATTATGCAAATATCTAAGAACAAAGGTATCTCCTTTAATTTCTATCTAATAGTTAAAACTTCCCTGAACACCACATATTAGAGTATTCTCTGTCAAGCTTAAACATTTGCTTATTGCCATAGAAACGTGGTGTTGATATTTCTGGTTGCTAGGAGCGTCATAGCATTGTGTACGTATACAATAGCATTCTGTCAGCTTAGATGTGGGGCTTTTTAATCAGCAGGACTTTCTTTTTCTATGCCAGTACAATAATAGGACATATAGATTTGCCATGCAAATTTTACATGGATATCTGAACTCACTAATCCAGAGAAATAACTTATGTTTAGGATTTTTTTTTTTTTTTTTTTTTGCAGCGGCAGCAGCAGCTTCCAGAGTGAATAAATAGATAAAAGGCTTGAAACAAAGCAGATGCCCACCAGTAACAGAATGGCTGAATATATTGTGCTGCACACATATCACAGATACCACAGAGTCATTAAAAGAAGTAAATTACAACTATGCCAGATGACGAAAGAATTTCCACCCTGTGTTGTCAAGCGAGAAAAGCAAAATGCATAAAACTATGTTTCTGTAGCAATGTTCATAGCAGCATTATTCACAATAGCCAAAAGGTAGAAATGTTTAAAATTCGATTACATAACTTGTAATATTTTGTAACTTAAAAACATTAACATAATCTTAATTTTAAATCTTTTACATTTACTTAAGAATACATTTTATAAAATATGCTCAAATTTGGATTTTAAATGCAATCATGCTTGGAATACAATTACTTTTTTAAATTCTTTCATCATTATCGCTAGAACACAGATTATGTAAAAATCTTGATAACAACCTAACGATTTTTCTGAAATAAAGGCAAGAAAGAAAGTTCATAGAATAAACACATAATGATTCATGAATTATATATATTTCTATTTTATTAGTCATCAAAACACTTCCTATTCAACAGTCACCAGACAATAATAATTAAATTTGGTCTTTTGGATATTTTGCCAGCTTAGTGATTTTATAAAACTATAGTTTTACAGTTATTTTTCAAATGTCATTATGAAGCTATATTTGTCAGGGTAGGAAGAATTCTACCTTGGTTTTACAGTTTGTTAATTTGATTTGTGATCTTCAAAGGTTTTAAAATATGCATGTGGGCCTCTCTTCCTTTTGATCTAGGCTACCGGAATATTCTGAACAAGTCTGAAAAATACCCCAATACAGGATTTAGGAGAGTCCTAAGGTTAGAGCCCCTACCCAAGGGCAGAGGCTGCTGGCTCACTATACCTTGCTGCCCAGTATAGTTCAAAGCAGAGAGCTTACTGGCTTTCTGTTTCTAGTCGACACCTGAAGTTCAGTCATTTCACCAAGGAAAAATCATTTCCACATCCATTTTTCTAATTGACAAAACTTTCGGTGTTGGTTAATTTTTTTTTTTTTTTAATAAAATTAGGATACAGCCTTTGGAGAGTGAGCTTTGCTTAATCTTTCAAGTGCTAATTAACCACCCCTGAAGTCTGCATACCTAATTAGGGTAATTCAAATGTTAACTAACTGCCCTTCAGTTCAGTTCAGTCACTCAGTGGTATCCGACTCTTAGTGACCCCATGAATCGCAGCAGCACGCCAGGCCTCCCTGTCCATCACTAACTCCCTGAGTTCACTCAGACTCACGTCCATCGAGTCGGTGATGCCATCCAGCCATCTCATCCTCTGTCGTCCCCTTCTCCTCCTGCCCCCAATCCCTCCCAGCATCAGGGTCTTTTCCAATGAGTCAGCTCTTTGCATCAGATGGCCAAAGTATTGGAGTTTCAGCTTCAGCATCAGTCCTTCCAATGAACACCCAGGACTGATCTCCTTTAGGATGGACTGGTTGGATCTCCTTGCAGTCCAAGACTCTCAAGAGTCTTCTCCAACACCACAGTTCAAACTGCTCTTAGGTTATAAATTACACCAAACTATCATACTATATATCATTGTTCAAACAGCAGTATTTTAAAGTAAATTATGGCACCCCACTCCAGTATTCTTGCCTGGAAAATCCCATGGACGGAGGACCCTGGTGGGCTGCAGTCCATAGGGTCACAAAGAGTCAGACACGACTGAGCAACTTCACTTTGACTTTTCACTTTCATGCATTGGAGAGGAAATGGCAACACACTCCAGTGTTCTTGCCTGGAGAATCCCAGGGATGGCGGAGCCTGGTGGGCTTTCGTCTGTGGGGTCACACAGAGTCGGACACAACTGAAGCGACTTAGCAGCAGCATAGCAAGTCTAACAGTCACCATATACAAGGGCTTTCTAGTTATGAATTGTGCCACTAATTAGCAGCTCTTTAATGTGATCCTGCATACAAACATTACAAAACTTTTCTCTGAAAGGTCAGAAGTCATTCAACTCTATCCTCAGTTCGGTTCAGTTCAGTCGGTCAGTCGTGTCCAACTCTTTGCAACTCCATGGACTGCAGCATGCCAGGCCTCCCTGTCCATCACCAACTCCTGGAGCCTATTCAAACTCTTGTCCATTGAGTCAGTGATGTCATCCAACCATCTCATCCTCTGTCATCCCCTTCTCCTCCTGCCTTCAATCTTTCCCAACATCAGGGTCTTTTCAGACGAGTCAGTTCTTCACATCAGGTGGCCAAAGTATTGGAATTTCAGCTTCAGCATAGTCCTTCCAATGAATATTCAGGACTGATCTCTTTTAGAATGGACTGGTTGGATCTCCTTGTAATCTAAGGGACTCTCAAGAGTCTTCTCCAACACTACAGTTTAAAAGCATCAATTCTTCAGCGCTCAGCTTTCTTCAGAGTCCAACTCTCACATCCACATCTGATTACTGGAAAAACCATAGCCTTGACTAGGCGAACCTTTGTTGACAAAGTAATGTCTCTGCTTTTTCATATGCTGTCTAGGTTGGTCATAACTTTTCTTCCAAGGAGCAAGCGTCTTTTAATTTCATGGCTGCAGTCACCATCTGCAGTGATTTTGGAGCCCCCAAAATAAAGTCAGCCACTGTTTCCCCATCTATTTGCCATGAAGTGATGGGACCAGATGTCATGATCTTCATTTTCTGAATGTTGAGCTTTAAGCCAACTTTTTCACTCTCCTCTTTCATTTTCATCAAGAGGCTCTTTAGTTCTTTGCTTTCTGCCATAAGGGTGCTGTCATCTACATATCTGAGATTCTTGATATTTCTCCTGGCAATCTTGATTCCAGTTTGATTCAACTCTATCCTAATAGGCCTCAATTTGATCTCTGCTGTTCGGAACCTGCACTGGGAGCCCAGAGACTAGAAAGGACATTTCCCTTTCCAGTTGGTCTCTCGATGCTGCTCATTGTACTCAGCTTCAAATTAAAAGATAACAAACCTTTGCTATCTCTTCCTACACACCCTTCATGTGTATGGTGATCCACACACATCTCTGACAGTGGTTACCTCCTCACTGAAACAGATTTCTCCCATTCAGTCTTATGTTCAAGATATGGGTACATTTCTGTACACAAGCCATATGTGTGTGCTTAGTCACTCAGTCATGTCCAACTCTTTGTGACCCCATAGACTGTAGCTTGCCAGGCTCCTCTGTCCATGGGAATTCTCCAGCCAAGAATACTGGAGTGGGTTACCATGCCTTCCTCCAGGGGATCTTCCCAACCCAGGGCTTCAAGCCAGATCTCCCGCACTGCAGGCAGATTCTTTACCATTTGAGCCACCAGGGAAGCCCAAGGATACTGAAATGGGTAGCTTATCCCTTCTCCAGGGGATTTTTCCAACCCAGGAATTGAACCAGGGTCTCCTGCCTTGCAGGCAGATTCTTTACGAGATGAGCTACTAGGGAAGCCCCCACAAGCCATAAACCCCAACTCATTTAATCATTGAAGGGGCTCAGATCCCCACCAGCAAATAATTTGAATAAAATGAATAAAACCCCACTGTCTAAAATGAATAAAGTTCCACTATTTATTTGAATAAAACCACACTATATATCTGCCAGCAATGCAGGAGACCTGTGTTCAATCCCCGGGTGGGGAAGATCCCTTAGAGAAGGAAATGGCAACCCAGTCCAGTATTCTTGCCTGGAGAATTCCATGGACAGAGGAGCCTAGTGGGCCATAGTCTGTGGGGTCACAAGGAGTAGGACATGACTGAGTGACTAACACACACAGAATCTAGAAAGATGAAGTCGAAACACCTTCTATCCTGGCTACCACTTTCACTGGGAGCAAAACCAGTCCCAGATGAACGGAAACTAGAACGTTAGTGGGAGACCTGAGTCACAGGTCATGACCCAGTTTACTATATTTTTTCTACTGCTTGCACTCCTTTTATATTCTCTTTCTTATCATCATCTTTCAGCATGGGTTTGGGCCTCCCCCAGGATATTGGCTTGTGGGGTTCATATATTCCTTCTATTTATCAGCTGCCTATTGGGGTTCTGGGGAAAAGTAACTTGCATCCAGAAAGGTTAAGAAATGCATTAAAGTTGCAGATCTTTCATTTGTGCTAGCTGCTATATGGGCTTCCCAGGTAGCGCTACTGGTAAAGAACCTGCCTGGAAATTCAGGAGATGTCAGAGATGCAGGTTCAATCCTTGGGTGGGGAAGATCCCTCAAGGAGGGCCTGGCAACCCATTCCTATACTCACTCTTGCCTGGAGAATCCCAAGGACAGAGGAGCCTGGCTGGCTACGGTCCATAGGATCACACAGAGTCAGACCCAACTGAAGTGACTTAGCACACAGCACATACCAGCTGCTATACAAGTCACCTGGTTTAGTTTGACGAGTCCCTGCTTCCTGTATAACATCAGTAGCTTGAAGAGGCTGGAGTTAGGGTGATCCAGCATCCAGGTTTGCCTCCGGGTGAAGTAGTACCTGGGGCATAGGATTTGCAGTACTTAAATGGTCAAGTCCTGGGCAAATCTGGGCCAGTTTGTCACCGTTGTTGGGTGACTGGTTAGACTCTACCATAAGTGGCATACAATGGAAGTTTCATGTGGATTGGCGCCAGCACAAGGCTGGTACCTACACATCTCTGACTTAAAAAACTCCTCCAGACAGTCCCTTTTATATTCAAGCTGCAGTCCTAGAAAAAAAAGAAGCCTCTTCTTTGACTTTCTTGAAAATTTTAAGAAATTAACTTTCATAGTGTGCCGGCTCTGTACTTATTCGAAAACCTTTTAAAGGGTCTTTAAGCACTTTGCCACTATCACCAAAGGTTTGCTTGTTTCAAAGACAGATGACCTGAAGCCTGGGACTCTATGACATTCCATTTCATTCTGACATTTTCAAGATTCTGATATTTACTCCACTAATTGCTCCTCAATCACATGTCTTTCAGCTGAGCTGTCCTTAAGTTCCTCTTCTCTTCTCCTAAAAACTAAAATTTTGTACAGACTGAGCCCTACTAAGTTGTAGGGTGTTTCTTTATTATTGGGTAGAGTATATTTTATGCAAAAGGTATCAGAAACTAAAATTATTCATTAACAAATATTTATTGAGCTGTTCCTGTATTATAGCACTGTGTTTACTACTAAAGATATAAGACTGAACAATGTAAGCACAATCTATCAACCTAGCAAGGGTTGCTGGGAAATATATACCATGAAGGTCAGGCTCCTCATGCTATGCGGGCACAGCAGAGGAACAAGCCATCCAAATTTGGGGGTCATGGAAGATTAAAAGGAGGGTTAGCACTCATCCGTTGATGGATTCATTGATTAATCCAACAAATACTTGCTGAGAGTCTTGTGTGTACCAGCCCTGTGATAGCCATTGTAGATGAGAACGAATGTAATCTTTTAGTCTTTATGTTGGAAATATTTCCTAGTTTAGTATGATAAAAGTACATGTAAATAAATAACTACAATATGATGTAATCAGGGAGAGTTTGACTGAGAAAGGCAACTTCTCTGTGGAATTGTACTTGACCTTGAAGGTTAGGAATATTAGGGAAGAAGAAGACTCTCCACACAGAGGCAACAGCTCGTGGAAATATTGGGTTGGCTAAGAAATTCATTCGGGTTTTTCCATAGATGTTACAGAAAAATTTGGATGAACTTCTTGACCAACCCAATATGTGGAGGTGTGAAAGTACATGATTAGTAAGGTAACTACAAGAACTGGGTGTGGTTAAGGGTAAAATGTTTGTGAAAACTGGTAGATAATGACTGGAATAGTAGGTGGCACCAGATCACAGAAGGTCATTTTATGCCTTCTCAAGGGATTTGGATTTATTCTGAAAATTATAAGGAGCCATGGAACAGTTTTAAGTCAGAAAGTGATCTTTTTAGATTTGTGTCTTAGAAAGATGAGGGTGGACTAGAGGAAGAAGTAGTTTATCTGACTTGCAAAACTACCCTGTGAAGAGAGTATAATAGGTATTTTTACTCACATTTTATACATAAGAATCTAAGACTTAGAGGTGTCGAGTAATTTGTTTAGGGCCCATAGGCCATTTCAAAATTGATAAAAAATAAACAATTTCAGATAGGAATGTAGATGGAAACCTCTATGTAGTTTACCTTTGGCTTCTATCTTGCTTTTCTTGAAAATAATAATAGCAAGCTAGTTCTGGTTGCACTGCTGACTCCAACTGGTTTTCTATAATGAATTAGATAGAATTTTTACAATTTGAATCAGACACTTTGAAGCATCAAATATGCTTCAAATATGACACAATATGTTTTTCTATTTCCTAGGCAAAGGCCTGCGTCACTCATATTTTCTAATGTTATCCTATATCTTCTAAATTTTACAGTCCAGGTTGCAAATGAACCATAGGAAATTTCCAACTTCTCTGATTTTTAGTCAACAGGAGGCAATTCACTTTAAGAAAGTAACATTTTTATCCTCTAATATTGTAAACATCTCAAAACTGTTGACACTGGTTCAAATATGTTTCTTCTGCTATCTGTGGGATGTTATAGGTGTCAAATAATTGTGGTTTGGTTTTCTTCTCTTCTCAGTTTTATATTTAAGTGAAATTAAGCCAATAATGATTTTCTTTTCCCCCAAATATCTCTAAAGTTTTCAGTTTATTAATTATAATAAATATTAAGGATTATGTTCATAGTAAAAGAAAATATATTAGTTAAAACTATTCCTGAAAAGTCTGGATTTCATTGAGGTGAAGGGTGTATAGCAATAAATCTGTAATATTGGCAAGGGAAAGTCAGCTTCCTTATTTTTCCTCTGTAACACTGGTTCTCAAACTGTGATCCCATGGCCAACGCCATGTGCATTACCTAGGAACTTGTTAGAAATACAGATTCTTACCCTGAACCCAAGATCTACTGAGCTGAGCAAGGTGTGGAGTAGAGCAGGGGAACGAGAAGAGGCAGTCATTTTTTTTTAAATGCCCTCAGTGATTTTGATGTAGGCTGAAGTATGTATGAGGTACGTTGGTATAAAAGAAAAAAAAAGCATGTATGTTTCAGACTATAAAATACATGGTTTCCATTCAAACTCCAGACATTTGATTTTAAGACACATTATCTATTTTCTGGTGCTCTCATCACATTATCTAGTTAATAACTTAATCCCATAGTTGGCCTCATGAACATTATAAGTGATACTTGATTATTTGCTCTATTGACAGTCTCCCACCTCCAAGTGATTTGGATACATGCTTAAGTTTGAGAACCACTGGTCTATAAGTGTAATATATTGGAGGCAGACCAGTTAATGTAATTTGAGAGGCCCGATGCAACTTGAAAATGCAGGGTCCTTGTTCAAAACATAAGAATTTCAAGATGGTGACAGGAGGAGCATTATATGAAGTATGAAGTCCTATTAAACATAGGCCTACAACTACACAGGTGGAACACCCAAAGAGGAGTCTTTGCTTGTGTCTAACCACACCATTTGGTTTTGTTTTCGAATGGACATGTACAGTGCCGTGAAAGACGGCCACATTTCCTACTCAGACATTACCTCCTGTGCTGTCAATCTCCAGGGACAGACCATGCTGTTTGGCTTCCCATCTTCTCTCAGTTTTGTCTTCTTTTTCGCAGGCCCAATGCATTTGCACTTCAAGACCCAATTTAAGGTCCCCATCCTCTGAGAAGTCTTCCCTTATGACCTTAACTCACTCAAATCTGTCTTTCTAAACTTGTCTTTAATGGTTTTATTACAAATGTAGCTCTTTTTAAAATGTTAATGATGATCATTGTGTTCCTCTTGTTTCTTACATCAGAATATAAACATCTTGAGTTGTGAGATGGTGTCATCATCATACAATGTAAAGAACACGGGATTTCGAACTCTATAAAGCCTGGGTGTAAATACCCTCTCTTGTTCACTAGCTGTGATACAGGTACATTTGCTTTTGAGCCTCAGAATCTTCATTGGAAAAATGGGAAAGTAATACCTACTGCACTGGATTGTTGTGAGGACTAAATGATATATGTAAATCCCTGGGCGTATATGTGCTGTGCTAAGTTGCTTCAGTCATGTACAACTCGTTGCAACCTATGGACACCAGCCTGCCAGGCTCTTCCGTCCATGGGATTCTCCTGGCAAGGATACTGTAGTGGGTTGCCATTCGCTCCTCCAGGAATCCTAACAACCCAGGGATCGAATCTGCATCAGTTATGTCTCCTGCATTGGCAGGCAGGTTCTTTACCGCTGGTGCCACCTAGAAAGTTCTCTTATATAAATGCTCATACAATATTATTTCATTTATTGGATATCTCCCTCCACACATCTGATTTTGTTTTAGCAAACAGTTGCTAAACACAAAAACAAATTTCAATAAATATATGCTTGTTGGAAATTATATGTATTTTTTCTTGTATTAAATTACATGTACCCAGGAAGAAAAACAATTCTACATTGAATTACTTATAAAATGTTCATTATCTCCAACTTGTTTGTACATTCTTATATTCAAATTTTGACTTTTATAAAAAATTTTAAAAACTCTGTACAATCTTTTATATTTTCAAAGTATTTTCACACCTATTATGAACTCCGGGAGTTGGTGATGGACAGGGAGGCCTGGCCTGCTGCGATTCATGGGGTTGCAAAGAGTCGGACACGACTGAGCGACTGAACTGAACTGAATATGTTATTGATGTTAATTTACAGGGGTGAACTGCTACTGCTGCTGCCAAGTCACTTCAGTCGTGTCCGACTCTGTGTGACCCCATAGGTGTCAGCCCACCAGGCTCTCCTGCCCCTGGGATTCTCCAGGCAAGAACATTGGAGTGGGTTGCCATTTCCTCCTCCAATGCATGAAAGTGAAAAAGTGAAAGTGAAGTCGCTCAGTCGTGTCTGACTCTTAGCGACCCTATGGACTGCAGCCTACCAGGCTCCTCAGCCCATGGGATTTTCCAGGCAAGAGTACTGGAGTGGGGTGCCATTGCCTTCTCCAAATTATACACACTACCAGTGTAATTAAATATCCACTAATGTGTCCTTGAAACTGGGTCTAAACTCATATGCTGACTCTTTGCCTAGTATTTTTTCCACCATACCAAATCTGTAAAGGACATACAGGAACAATTATTTTAAATCATTAAAAGAGAATAAATGATACTATTTCTTTTTAAGTTGGGCACATATTGGGCATTCTGTGTCTGCTGAATTAAACATGTAAGTTGCCTATTACAGTTCTTGGACCACTGCAGCACATGCTCAGTAAAGAGTGTGTTATTTAAATTCCTATTTTTGATTAACTTATTTTAAAGGAATGTTTTTTTTTCCTGATGAGAATTTAAGGAAAAGGGTCATTATTTTTAAGACAGTTTCAATTTGGGGCCTAGCAAGTCATACTTGAAAGCTGTTTTTTTCCCCACGTGAATTATTACACTTCCTCCTGCCTGACTAGCGCAGCCTACAACCTTGCCTACCAAACTTATGACTCAAAGGCTCCTGAGGACTTTCTGTAGCCTTCCAGCCGTAGCCCAAACGCCCAAAGACGCTCGCACGTGAAACAACCAAACACAACCTCCCAAGCCCAAGGTCCGCTAAGGCGAGAGCTCCCACATAAAGGGCGAATGAGAGGGCAGCGCCCCCCCTTTGCTCCCACCCCTCCCCGTCGGCAGCATCCAATCGCTTTTCTCTTTTGTGCGGTCGGCTCCTGGCATTGGCCGAGAACGGGACCCGCGCGGGACCAGTGCGCACGGGCCGAACTGGAGACTTGTCCGTCACGTGCGGCTGCCCGGCCACCCCGCCTCACAGCGCGCCTGGCTGGGCCGGGGAGGGGGCGGGGCCCGGGAGCTGCTGCGCCTGCGTTGTGGGCGTTCTCGGGCAGCAGCTGCCGCCGCCGCCGCCGCCGCCGCCTCCACCTCCACCGCTAGCGCCGCGTTTGGGTGTAGAATCTGGAATTCCTGCGCCTCGTTAACAATGAAGCAGAGTTCGAATGTGCCGGCTTTCCTCAGCAAGCTGTGGACGCTTGTGGAGGAAACGCACACCAACGAGTTTATCACCTGGAGTCAGGTAAGGGTGAGGGCACCGCGGCCTCCGAACCCCCTGACTAACGTCCTTCGCTCACGCTCTCTCCCGCGGGGCTGTCTCTCGCGGCCTGCGGCTCGACGCCCTCTGCGAGGGCCCGCGGCGCGGGGGCGGCGGGGTGGCGCGGGCCTCGGCGTGCGGCCTCGCGGGGACCCCGGTATTGTTCGCGCGGGGAGCCGCGGGGGTCCCGGCCGGCGCCGCGGGCTCAGGCCGCGGTGGGGGGAGGGGGCGGCCCGCGCGGGGCTCCGCGGCCCGGGAGACCCCGTAACGGTCCGACCCGGGCGGCGTTCGGAACCGGCCCGGCGGAGCCAGGGCGGCCGACGAGCCCAGGGCGCGGGAGCCACGTTACTGCACACTCATCCTCCGTCCTCCCGCCCGGCTCGCGGGCTGCGGCTCGCTGGGGGCCGGGCAGCCCGGCCGGGATCTTCGACGCGGGGTTTCTGCGAGGCAGTCTTCACCTCCGCGACCTGATTCTCGTCCCTGAAAACAGACACACAGCCCGCCTCGCATCTGAGATCATTGTGAGGACTGCATTGCTTATCCGTAGGTTTTAAACCGTAGGTTTAAAAAATACCGTGTTATAGAAAATGACACGTTATTCTTTGACGATTCTGAGCCATTTGTGTAAATGGATTTTTTAAATGATTATTTTAATAAAAGTGCGAATGGACAGGTGCTGAATAACATAATGAAGAGCAAAAACGAATCACTAAATTTCACTAAACAGTTGCCGGCAGTGTAGTATATAGATGCCTTGATAATTGGTTTGATCCCAGTTCTGCCACTAAACAGGCTTCTTATCTCATTTGGCCCAAGTGTCTGATGGTTTACGTAGTTACTCCAAGACCCCCCTCTAGTTTCATATACTGACTCTGATTAGAATGATTATTACATAAAAAGAGCGTTTGAGTTAGAATATTAAGCTATGGAATCATTTTGTGAAGAGGGGTGGAGTTATCATAGATACTCATCTGTTTTGGATATTATCTTTGTTTTAGAGGTCTGGAAAAGAGTAAGTGAAAACTGCCTGCACAGTGCCTGACACCTGTTAGGTGCTGAGTAAATGTCTTACCTCTTGCTCCCTCCTTTATTTCTTTCCTC
The DNA here is from genome assembly GCA_935064755.1 of Tragelaphus eurycerus. Classification (NCBI taxonomy): domain Eukaryota; kingdom Metazoa; phylum Chordata; class Mammalia; order Artiodactyla; family Bovidae; genus Tragelaphus; species Tragelaphus eurycerus. Next base: position 38,801,670 of record CAKXYN010000012.1, read on the forward strand.
TGTTTTCAGTTTTATTAGTTACTTTCATATTGGCAGAGGGCAGTATATTGAGTTTGGGCTACTCAGTATACTGTATTCATGCTGTCATTTGTTCATTTTCTTTCTCTCTCTCTAGGACTTAATTTTCCTCAAGGTCAGTATCATGAACTGGATGTTGTATTTAAAACATTTGATGAATTCTGTGCAGTTGTAAAAAGAAGGGGTGAAAATAAGGAAGCCAGCCGCCAGTATACACTTAAAAATAAACATATGTCTCATGCTTTTCATCAGTCATAAGGATTAAAAGTTGACAAGGATGGATCAGCACGGACTGCTGTTACTCAGCCTTGTGGATGTAAGAGATTGAACTGAGAGTCTACCCACTCCTGGCTGATCACACCTATTTGTCTTGGATGTGCCTTGTTTTTATTGCCAAGAAATGGTACCTAAATATGTTGGTAATTGGTCTTAATTAAGCGTATGTCAGTGGCAGGTCTAATAGATTTGCATTAGTCAGAATATTTTAATAATGTTTTTTTGGGGCAGTATCAAATATGTAGAGTTTAATGCTGCTGGTACTCAATCGCTCAGTCACGTCCAACTGTTTGTGACCCCATGGACTGCAGCCCTTCAGGCTCCTCTGTCCATTGGAATTTTCCAGGCAAGAATACTGAATCGGGTTGCCATTTCCTACTCCAGGGGATCTTCATGATTTGACCCAGAGATCAAATCCACGTCTCCTACATTGGCAGGCAGATTCTTTACCACTACTCCACCTGGGAAGCCCCCGTAGAGTTTCATACTAATCCACAAAAGCATTATTTTATGAATTCTAAGCCAGATAAACAAGCCACTTAAAAATCATTCTTAGTTTTTCCTTTAAGTCGAAACTTCTTTTTTAGCTACTCATTTTTTAATACATGGTGGGACAATTAAAACATACATACAGTGAGGGAAGGGAACAGTATCTGTGCCAAGGGACACAGTAGGTACTTAATGTTTGATGAAGCAGTGAAATCCATGGACTATGTAGTGGAAGTAGTAGGAAAGAATAAGGTAGAATGATGCTGGAAAAGAATCCTAAAAGATCATCTGGTTTAGTCTCATCATTATATAGATGAGGATTGAGACTTAGGCAGGTTAGATTATTTATCTGTAAATACAAGGCCAACCATTATTGGAGGTAGGGTTCTAATATAGATTTCTGATCTCCCAGATCATTTTCCATCAATAGCACTGCACGTAATACAAGTTGTTAGAATATTTAGTTTTATGTCAAAATGTTACTTCCACAAGTCCGTGGACAATTCTGGATTAATGCTGTCTAGGGCTAAGCTTAGGAAAGCTGTCTTACACTCTTACAGATTTTTCCAAAAACACTGTTAACAATGAAAGGTAAAACTTTAATTGAACAATGATGCTAGATGGAAAAACCAAAATAATTTACTCTCATCTTTTAAAAGTTGCTATTTATGGTTGCTTCTGGTTTCCTTCAAACTTGTTTTGCTGGACTTCTGTTGAGATAATTTAGCATTTATACTATCTGAGTGAAAATCATATTAAGACTTTTTAGAAATAGCAGATGTTTTGGAAACCAGGCAGTCTTTTATGCAGTTGTTTTCACTTGTGGAAAATAATTTACTCCTGTAGCTTGAGTATAAGGCAAGGGGAGAAAACTCTTACCAACTGCAGTTTGAAAAGTTTGGCTTAATGTTCCTGAAGACTTACATAGCTTTACTTTTCCTTGAAATTTGTAATATAACAAAAATGAAATATCCCCATTCATGTCATTAATTTAAAAAAATATAATATTCTCACTAAGCAAAATAATACTGTTACAGGCTGAGTAGAACTTGTACATCCCCCACAGTTCCTCATTGATATTTCTTTTTCCTTTCTTTTTTGTTTGTTCTTACATTTCCTATAACTTCAAAGTTTTATGTAGCTGTTTTGGCTCTGATAGGAAGTCTGTTATCGGAATCAAGGACAGAGATAGTACTGTTGGACAAATTAAAACTGTTTTAAATGTAACAGAGCCCTAAACAGAAAGCACAGGTTTAGCTTGGTAGCAACTGGGGAAACTTGATATTCGGGGACAAGAGGTTGTGGAAGCTGAATGGAAGTTCTTGCCATTGATAGTGAGGAACATCCTTTACTGTTACTGATACATGATACAGTGTGTGTTGAAGTGAAGCAGTATTAGAAAAGGAAAGAACTGGAGGTCATTGTTACCGGGGTTGCGGGTTGCTTGAGAATACCAATAAGTGATTTCCACCAGACTTCTTACTCATTCGTTTCCCCTTTTTGTGCCCTGTGGCAGTTTCTATTTCCCTATCCATCTCAAGTCAGCAGAAACAAATCAAGGAAATAGGAGGGAAATGAAACAAAACTAAAATTTGTCCAGTATCTCCTACTTGTTTTGGTTGAATTTGAACAATAGATCCTTAGATTTACCAATGTTATGGTATTGTTTTGAACTTCCCAGCAGACATCGTATTATTACAGTATTCTCCAGTGAAAACAAGAAAGGCCACAAATATGGCAAAATAGAGGTTAAATCCACTTTAGATGAGCCTACAGAAAAGTTGATTGATTCATTGACAAGTGCTTTTTTATTGTATACGTAAGACAGAATGGGACTTTCCAGGTGATGCTAGTGGTGAAGAACCTGCCTGCCAATGCAGGAGACAAAAGAGACATGGGTTCAATTGCTGAGGTTGGGGAGATCCCCTGGAGAAGGGCATGGCAACCCACTCCAGTATTCTTGCCTGGAGAATCCCATTGTCAGAGGAGCCTGGCAGGCTGCAGCCCATAGGATCCCAGAGTTGGACACAACTGAAGCAACTTAGCATGCACACACGCAAGAGAGAATGAGCTAGAGGCTCACAAGGAATGATTGGTAAACATTAAGAAATTATAGACTGGTTGTTTAAAAAATAATACCAATTTCTGTTTTGAAAACTTTTAAAATAATGGGGCTGAAGTATTATTATTAAAAGTATTGGACATTTTAAACCAAGAGTACCAATCTTAGCAGAAACAGTTATTACTACTCTTTGGAAACTTTAGGTAAAGCCTAAAGAGAGGCTACCATCCTCCCCACCCTTCTGAGATACAAGGTACATTGTACCTTGTAAAATGTATCAGGAGAGTTCTGTGTTACAGTACTTAAACTTCACAAGTTTAAACAGCTGTAAGGTGTAATTTTTGTGTTCAAAGAGCTTATTTATTAATTTTGAAGCAGAGACTGAAGCAATACCATAAACAGAGACACAGAATAATATGAGTGAGTTAGGGTTGTGTTTGTTTGAGAGAGAGAGCAGATATAAACAAGAGGCATTCATTTTTTCATTTGTTATATAATCCAAGAGTTGAAATTATAAAAATATAATTTGGTCCACTGTGACCAAAGACTCATCATTCAGTCACTCCCAAGTAGTAGTTGTGAATCTGTTATGACAAGACAGTGTGCCTAGGTAGTAGGAATTCATTCAGTAGTGAAAAAACTAGCAGTCTATGGAGCTTACATTTTAATGAAGGACACTGATTATTTAAAAGTAAGCAAACACAAATAATAATATAATTTCAGTTAGTGATAAGTAACAAAATAAAGCAGCGTAAGGAGAATGTTTAATTAGGAGTTTAGTTAGGAATTCGGTTTAATTAGGAGACAGAAGACACAAGTATTTTGAACAGAGGAAAGTTTAATAGGATTAGCTAACTATATCATGAGAATTAGACTAAAGAAAACTCCAAAGAATATAATAATAGTAGTTTTAAGAAGCAACCATTACTGGTAGGCTTAAGATCCAGTGCCCGAGTAAGAGCCCTTTCCCCCATGTTCTGAGACCTTGTTGGAGAGACTATCTCCATATGATGTCTCACTAAATGGCAGAGAAATCACTGATACCACACTTGTGGAACTTACTAGAAATCCATCCTTCAGAACTTGTTATGCCTTTTAGGGCAGGGGTTGGCAGATTATGGTCTGTGAGCCAACCATCTGTTTTATAAGTAAAGTTTATTTGGAATACAGCCAAGCTCCCTGGATTTACTTATTGACTGTAGTTGCTTTCTTGTTACAGGGGCAGAATTCTGACTTTATGACCTGCAAGCATAAAATATTTATTACTTGAACCTTTAAGAATATGCTTATCTGTCTGTGCTGTAGAGTACCGAGGAAAGCTGTTCACGGGGAGATGTCTGGCCAGAGCTACTCCAATTTGAAGCCTCCTGAAGGAAAGGGAGTGTTGGGGGAAGCTGGCCTTAGGGTGCTTCTGCCGCCCATGCACTGTGAGAGCTATGTGCTAGAGAGCCTACACAGCAGGAACATGATAAGTTCACACTGGAACCAGGAGGGCAAGCCCCTTCCTCTTATAATATCTGTATAGTATCTTCTATGACAAAGTTTAACATCTTAACAAAAAATAAAGATACTTAAGACTCAGCTCCATGTTTGCAGAGCAGACACTAAAGAATGAATTTGGAGCAGTAAATTCATGACTAACCTGTAAAATGACTGGAATTATATTTTAAATAGAGTGATGAGGAAAGCCTCTTTGGGGAGGTGACATTTGAGCAAAGATCTGAATGATTAGAAAGGATAGGCCAGATAGACAAAAGGGAATGGCAAATGTAAAGACCTTGGGCATGGCATGTTCGTACAATTGCAGAAGGCACATGTGGTTGGATTATCTTTAGATATCATGGAGAGAGAGGTAGGCAGAAGCAGATGTTATAGGGCCTTAGGGCATGGTAAGGAGATTGGAAATGAGGAAACTAGATATAAGACATAATTTTCCTCTATGGTATCAAAAATAGTGTGGCTGAGACTAGGATAATAGCAGTGGAGGTGGTGAGAAACTTTTGGATATAATATCTATGTGGAAAGCAAAGTCACAGAACTTACTGATAAATTTGTCTGGAGTTGAGGGATAGAAAAGAATTAGAATGACTCATATATATGGTCTGAGCAAAGGATGGATGATGGTACCATTTGCTGAGATGTGGAAAGATTCAGAGAAGTATAGGTGGGATTCTCTTTGGCCACATTAACTTTGAGATTACAAATAGATTATTAGTATTACTTTAAGAGAGTTCTGTTTTGCTTGCATTTTACTGACAATAGTCATATGGTCACACCTTATTTCAAAGTAGGTAGGGAACTGTAGTGTTGGAAAGGAGAACAACATGAATGACTTCTACGCTCCAAGACCTTTGAGTGGCAATGTTGAATAGGTTATTTAGATAATATAAAACTCGGGCAATTCTAGGTGGAGTTTGGAGGATGCAGGTGGTAAAGCCATGGGACTGGATGAGATCAGCAAGACAAATGAAGATCGAAGGACCTGAAAGATAGGGTATTCCAATATTTAGAGAGTATAAAGACAAAAAAAAAAAAAAAACCAAAACAGCAAAAGAGATTGACAAGGAATAGTAAGAAAGGAGGAAACACAAGGGAGTAAGGTCATATCAGTTAATGGAAGAAAATAGTTTCAAGAAAGAGGTGATCAACGATTTCAAATGCTGTTATGAATAGTCTTATATATCACTTCTGGCGTATATAAGCAAACATAATTTAAAGAGTGGAATTTATGGAAAATAAGATATGAAATGTTCAACTTCAAGATCAAATTATTTTCCAAAGTCAAATCATCTTGTACTCCTATGAGCCATGCAAGAGATTTTCCATTAATTTGTCTCTTGAAAACTTGATATTCTCATTTTTTTGAATTTTTATCTAACTAGTGAGTATAAAATATTATTTCAGTGAGGTTATATTTCCCTAATAATTAATGTGTTCAAACATCTTTTCATATTTATTAGCCATCTGTGTTTCCTATTGTATGAAATGTTTGATTTTTTCTGTTGGATGGTTTATCTAGTATTATTCGTAGAAATTTCTTGTAATTCTGTGTGTTTTTTGAATGTATGTGTTGCCTATGCCTTTTCCTGGTTGTGGCTTGTGTTTTTTTTCCCCCTTTATTTTGATGAGTATAAGTTCTTAATTTTAGTATGATATATCTACCTTTTTGTGGTTCACAGTTTTCATTTTTTCAGGTTGTTTTTGCTTATTTACCCCAAAGAGAGACTTTTCTATCTCTCTTTTTTTCCTTCTGAAAGTTTTAAAGGTTTGCATTTTGTACCTAAATCTGTAATTTACCTGGAATTGATTTTTGTTTGATCCATTTCATTGTTTTCCACATAAATATTTAGTAGTTTTAAGACTTTATTTTTTGGGGCTCCAAAATCACTGCAGATGGTGACTGCAGCCATGAAATTAAAAGACGCTTACTCCTTGGAAGGAAAGTTATGACCAACCTAGATAGCATATTCAAATGCAGAGACATTACTTTGCCAACAAAGGTTCGCCTAGTCAAGGCTATGGTCTTTCCTGTGGTCATGTGTGGATGTGAGAGCTGGACTGTGAAGAAGGCTGAGTGCCGAAGAATTGATGCCTTTGAACTGTGGTGTTGGAGAAGACTCTTGAGAGTCCCTTGGACTGCAAGGAGATCCAACCAGTCCATTCTGAAGGAGATCAGCCCTGGGATTTCTTTGGAAGGAATGATGCTAAAGCTGAAACTCCAGTACTTTGGCCACCTCATGTGAAGAGTTGACTCATTGGAGAAGACTCTGATGCTGGGAGGGATTGGGGGCAAGAGGAGAAGGGGACGACAGAGGATGAGATGGCTGGATGGCATCACTGACTCGATGGATGTGAGTCTCAGTGACTTCCGGGAGTTGGTGATGGACAGGGAGGCCTGGCGTGCTGCGATTCATGGGGTCGCAAAGAGTTGGACACGACTGAGCAACTGATCTGATCTGAGAAATACAAGAAACATTTGTATATTGAAAATAAACCAGTGAGCTAATCGTTTTACTGATTTGGATTCTGTAAATGTACATCCATAGGCATCTGGATATGACAGTTTTGTTCTTTAAATTATTAGCTGTTAGAATTGAGGGGTTTTAATTTACCATATTGGTATTGATAACAAAATTAATTGGGTAATTTACAGGGCACAGGGCATGCCAGGATGGAAAATACAGGAAGAAGTTGAATTTGGGGGAGTAGAATGATAGGTTTGAAATAGACAATAGGTTGAGAACATTGTCTCAATTTTAAAGAACGTTGAGTTCTGTAACTCAGTAAGTTAAAGAACATGGTGTATAAATGTTAACGATTGATAATTCAAGGGGGAAATTTGATATGGTTCAGGGGCAGAGGCATAGATGTGATAATTATTATACATAATAAGGTTAGTAATTAGATACACTGGTGTGGCTGAGATTGCCTAAGGAAAGAGTATATAGGTATCATGATAAAGAATAGAAACCTAAAAAACAAACTTCCTCTTGATAGGTGGAAGACGAAATATGAGAGATAGGAGACCCAGTGTATAGTTTCAGAGCCATAAGAGCAGAGCATTTAAGGAGGGAAGTGTCTGTAGTGCCAAATAAAATGCTACAGAGAGGTGTAGGAAGTTGAGAACTGAAAAGAAGGTATTGAACTTGATGTTTGACATTTTAGCTAAAAGTTTCAGTAAACTGAGAAAAACTGAAAGCAGTTTTTAGTGAGAGTAAGTAGCTGGGCCTGAATGGAGAAGGAAGTTTTATGTAATGAATAAAAAGATGAGGTGGGTAAGAAGAAGTCAAAAGTAGAGAGAAAGTCCTTTTAAGATAGAGAAAGATATATGCACTTTTAAATTTTAATAGCTACTTCCTAATACCAGTGGTTATTGCTAAACTTAGAATTTTGCCAGTCTAATAAGTGAAAATCATTATCTGTTCTGTTGTACATTCTATCATGTATGAGACTCTACCTTCTTCCCTTGCTTATATTGTATTTGCCAGATATGTTATTTGGCCACTTCTATATGTAAGAAGGACTGAGAAATGTAGCATCAAACAAAACTGTGCTTTTGGTATGAAATTAGAGCATCATCCATGTTGTTGCAAGTGGCAGGATCGCTTTTATTTTTTAAGGCTGAGCAGTTTCATTGTGGATAAAATACGTATATGTGTTTTATATGTGTGTGTGTATATATATATCACAGTTTCTTTGTCCATTCTTCCTTTGATGGACACTTAGGTTGTTTTTGTGAGGTTATTGTGAATAATGCTGCAGTGAACACAGGAGCACATATATCTCTTAAACGTACTGATTTCATTTCCTTTGGGTGTATACTCAGAAGAGGGCCTCTGGATCATATAGTAGTTCTGGTACTATGAAGTATATAGTACCATTTTCCATAATGACATTACCAATTTACATTCCCACCAACAGTGCACAAGGGCTCTGTTTTCTCTACATTTCTCACCAACACTTGTTATTTTCTAAAAAAAATCTTTTTTTTAGTAGTAGCCATCCTGACAAATGTATATCACAACAAACTGTGGAAAATTCTTAGAGATGGGACTATCAGACCACCTGACCTGCCTCCTGAGAATCTGTATGCAGGTCAAGAAAGAACAGTTATAACCGGACACGAAACAATGGACTGGTTCCAAATTGAAAAAGGAATACATCAAGGCTGTATGTTGTCACCTTGCTTAATTAATGTATATGCAGAGTACATCATGTGAAATGCCGGGGTGGATGAAGCACAAGCTAGAATCAAGATTGTGGAGAGAAATATCAATAACCTTAGATATGCAGATATCAACCTTATGGCAGAAAGCAGAGAGGAATTAAAGAGCCTGTTGGTGAAGGTGAAAGAAGAGAGTGAAAAAGCTGGCTTAAAACTCAACATTCAAAAGACGAAGGTCATGACATCTAGTCCCATCACTTCATGGCAAATAGATGGGGAAACAATGGAAGCAGTGACAGATTTTATTTTCTTGGACTCCAAAATTATTGTGGATGGTGACTGCAGCCTTGAAATTAAAAGACGCTTGCTCCATGGAAGAAAAACATTGACAAACCTAGACAGCATATTTAAAAGCAGAGGTATTACTTTGCTTTCAAAGGTCTGTATAGTGAAAGCTATGGTTTTTCCGGTAGTCATATATGGATGTGAGTGCTGGACAGTGAAAAAGGCTGAGTGCAAAAGAATTGATGCTTTCAGACTGTGATGCTGGAGAAGACTCTGGAGTCCCTTGGACTGCAAGGAGATCAAACCAGTTAGTCCTAAGGGAAATCAACCCTGAATATGCACTGGAAGGACTGATGCTGAAGCTCCGCTAGTTTGACCGTCAAAGGGCCAACTCATTGGAAAAGACCCTGCTGCTGAGAAAGATTTAGGGTGGGAGGATAATGGGGTGACAGAAGATGAGATGGTTGGATGATGTTACCGACTCATTGGACATGAGTTTGAGCAAGCTCTGGGAGATGGTGATGTACAGGGAGGCCTGGCATGCTGCAGTCCATGGGGTTGCATAGAGTTGGACACAACTGAGCGACTGAACAACAACAACAACAGTCCTGAGAAGTATAGGGTAGTACCTCATTGTGGTTTTGATTTGCATTTCCCTGATAATCAGTGCGTGCTAAGTCGCTTCAGTCACGTCCGACTCTTTGTGAGTCTGTGGACTGTAATCCATCAGGCTTCTCTGTCCATGGGATTCTCTAGCAAGAATGCAGGAGTGGGTTGTCATACCCTCCTCCAGGGGATTTTCCTGACCCAGGGATCAAACCCATGTTACTTACATCTCCTGCATTGGCAGGTGGGTTCTTACCACTAACCTGGGAAGCCTGCTCATCAGTGATTTTGAGTATCTTCCACATACTTGCTGCCCTTTTGTATGTCTTCTTTGGGAAAATGTATGATCAAAATCTTTGCCTATTTTTTAATTGGATGTGTCTTTTTAGTGTTGCGAGAGTTTTTTTTTATGTTTTATATATATCCTTTTATCAGATATGTATTTGTAAATATTTCCACTTATTCCATTAAGTTGCCATCTTATTCTGTTGATTATCTTTGCTGTGCAGAAGCTTTTTAGGTTGGTGAATTAGCTTGGCTGTAATAGTTATTTCACCATATGTGAGAATATATGTCAAATCATCATATACACCTTGTTGTTTAGTTGCTAAATCATGCCTGACTCTTTTGCAATCCCATGAACTGGAGCCCACCAGGCTTCTCTGTCCGTGGGATTCTCCAGGCAAGAGTACTGGAGTTGGTTGCCATTTCCTACTTCAGGGGATCTTCCTAACCCAGGGATTGAACCCGTGTCTCCTGCATTAGTAGGTGGGTTCTTCTCCATTGAGCCACCAGGGAAGCTCACTGATGTATACCTTAAATATATACAATTTTAGTTTTAAAAATAAGAAAGTAGAGAAATCTGAAGATAGGGTAGGCAGCTAGCAGTCTCCGTGAATAAATTTTTTAATTTTTACCTTTATGACTTCTGTTTTTTTTTTTTTTTTTTTTTTGTTTAATGGTGCTTTCAGAAGATTGATTATAAAAAGTGAGGTGGCTTTCAGTTATCAGTGAGCTTCTGTTTTTTTTCTTCCAAATGGAAAGTTTATTAACTAATCCTTTTCCTCCTAATTTTTCCTCATGGTTTGAATGCTACCTTTAATTATTACTTATCAAATTCTCAGATTTGTTGCTGCTTCTGTTCTCTCTAGTCTGTCCATTCAGCTATTCCAACTTCAGTATCCATCTTTAGTATCAAATTTTGTAAACATTATAATTCTATTATCTGTATAGGATAGGATTAACATCTCTCCATTGTTTTCAGTATTTTCTTGCCTATTTGTTACATAATTGTCTTTATGAAATGAACTTTAGTGCCTAGTATTTGGTTATGGTAGCACCTCTTCGGAGAAGGCAGTGGCACCCCACTCCAGTACTCTTGCCTGGAAAATCCCGTGGATGGAGGAGCCTGGTAGGCTGCAGTCCATGGGGTTGCGAAGAGGCGGACATGACTGAGCATCTTCACTTTCACCTTTCACTTTCATGCATTGGAGAAGGAAATGGCAACCCACTCCAGTATTCTTGCCTGGAGAATCCCAGAGATGGGGGAGCCTGATGGGCTGCTGTCTACAGGGTCACACAGAGTCGAACACGACAGAAGTGACTTAGCAGCAGTAGCAGCAGCAGCACCTCTTCATCTTGTCTCAAAACTTTTTTTTAAATTGAGACAATTTAATGTATTGGTTAACTTAAGGAGACTTGACATCTTTATAACATAATTGGAACCTCTGTAATTTTTTCTTAAAGGTCCTTTTTTTTTTTTGAAGTATTTATTTATTTGGCTGTGTTGGGTCTTAGTTGCAGCCTTGGGATATCTCTTTGTGGTATAGACTCTGTAGTTGTGGCATGAGGGCCCAGTAGTTGACACATGTGGGCTTAGTTGCTCCTTGGCATGTGGGATCTTAGTTCTGTGTCTTGGGATCCATTCCCTGAATTGCAAGGTGAATTCCTAACCACTGTACCACCACAGAAGACCCAGTCTTGTGTATTTTTAAAATTTGTTTTTAAATTCTTGAATTTTTATACTATTGGAATCGTTATTCCATTTTAGTTAAAAATTAACCATTTTATAGATCTGATAGAGTGCCTGATTAACTATGTAATGAGGTTCATGACATTGTACAAGAGACAGGGATCAAGACCATCCCCATGGAAAAGAAATGCAAAAAAGCAAAATAGCTGTCTGAGGAGGCCTTACAAATAGCTGTGAAAAGAAGAGAAGCGAAAAGCAAAGGAGAAAAGGAAAGATATAAGCATCTGAATGCAGAGTTCCAAAGAATAGCAAGAAGAGATAAGAAAGCCTTCTTCAGCAATCAATGCAAAGAAATAGAGGAAAACAACAGAATGGGAAAGACTAGGGATCTCTTCAAGAAAATCAGAGATAGCAAAGGAGCATTTCATGCAAAGATGGGCTCGATAAAGGACAGAAATGGTATGGACCTAACAGAAGCAGAAGATATTAAGAAGAGATGTCAAGAACACACAGAAGAACTGTACAAAAAAGATCTTCACGACCCAGATAATCACGATGGTGTGATCACTGACCTAGAGCCGGACATCCTGGAATGTGAAGTCAAGTGGGCCTTAGAAAGCATCACTAGGAACAAAGCTAGTGGAGGTGACGGAATTCCAGTGGAGCTGTTCCAAATCCTGAAAGATGATGCTGTGAAAGTGCTGCACTCAATATGCCAGCAAATTTGGAAAACTCAGCAGTGGCCACAGGACTGGAAAAGGTCAGTTTTCATTCCAATCCCAAAGAAAGGCAATGCCGAAGAATGCTCAAACTACTGCACAGGTGCACTCATCTCACGTGCTAGTTAAGTAATGCTCAAAATTCTCCAAGCCAGGCTTCAGTAATACGTGAACCGTGAACTTCCAGATATTCAAGCTGGTTTTAGAAAAGGCAGAGGAACCAGAGATTAAATTTCCAACATCCAATGGATCATGGAAAAAGCAAGAGAGTTCCAGAAAAACATCTATTTCTGCTTTATTGACTATGCCAAAGCCTTTGACTGTGTGGATCACAATAAACTGGAAAATTCTGAAAGAGATGGGAATACCAGACCACCTGATCTGCCTCTTTAGAAATTTGTATGCAGGTCAGGAAGCAACAGTTAGAACTGGACATGGAACAGCAGACTGGTTCCAAATAGGAAAAGGAGTTCGTCAAGACTGTATATTATTACTCTGCTTATTTAACTTATATGCAGAGTACATCATGAGAAACGCTGGACTGGAAGAAACACAAGTTGGAATCAAGATTGCTGGGAGAAATATCAAAAACCTCAGATATGCAGATGACACCACCTTTATGGCAGAAAGTGAAGAAGAACTAAAAAGCCTCTTGATGAAAGTGAAAGCAGAGAGTGAAAATGTTGGCTTAAAGCTCAACATTCAGAAAACGAAGATCATGGCATCTGATCCCATCACTCATGGGAAATAGATGGGGAAACAGTGGAAACGGTGTCAGACTTTCTTTTTCTGGGCTCCGAAATCACTACAGATGGTGACTGCAGACATGAAATTAAAAGACACTCCTTGGAAGGAAAGTTATGACCAACCTAGATAGCATATTCAAAAGCAGAGACATTACTTTGCCAACAAAGGTCTGTCTAGTCAAGGCTATGGTTTTTCCAGTGGTCATGTATGGATGTGAGAGCTGGACTGTGAAGAAGGCTGAACGCCAAAGAATTTATGGTTTTGAACTGTGGTGTTGGAGAAGACTCTTGAGAGTCCCTTGGACTGCAAGGAGATCCAACCAGTCCATTCTGAAGGAGATCAGCCCTGGGATTTCTTTGGAAGGAATGATGCTAAAGCTGAAACTCCAGTACTTTGGTCACCTCATGTGAAGAGTTGACTCATTGGAGAAGACTGATGCTGGGAGGGATTGAGGGCAAGAGGAGAAGGGGATGACAGAGGATGAGATGGCTGGATGGCATCACTGACTCGATGGACGTGAGTCTGAGTGACCTCCGGGAGTTGGTAATGGACAGGGAGGCCTGGCGTGCTGGGATTCATGGGGTTGCAAAGAGTCGGACATGACTGAGTGACTGATGTGATCTAACCATTTGTAGCCATTTTAACCATTTTTAAATGATAGTTATTTTTATGTGATCATCACTACCATCCATTTCCAGAATGTTTTTCGTTTTCCCAGACTGAAACTTTGTACTCATTGGATAATAATTTCCAATACCTTCCTTCTTAGCCCCTGGTAACCATTCTTCTTTCTGTCTCTATGAAATTGAGTATTCCAGATAGCTAAGCTAAGTGGAAAGATAGAGTATTTGTCCTTTTTGACCAGTTTAACTCAGCATAATGTCTTCAAGGTTCATTCATATTGTGGCACGTGTCCTTCCTTTTTAAAGATGAATAATAGTCCATTGTACAATGTATGTATGTACCACATTTTGTTAATCTGTTCAGTCTCTCAGTGGACATTTGAGTTTCTTCCACCTTTTGACCATTGTGAAAAATGCTACTATGAACATATATGTACAAGTACCTTTTTTGAGTCCGTGCTTTAATTCTTTTGGATATATTGGTCATTACCAGTATGAACAAAAAATGTTTAATTTTTTTGAGGAACTACCATACTGTTTTCCACAGTGGGTGCACTATTTTATATTCCCACTAGAAGTGCACAAGGGTTCCAGTTTCTCCACATCCTCACCAACAATTATTTTCTAGGTTTTGTATTTTTTTTTTTTTAAGAGCCATTCTAATGAGTGAAATAGTATTTCACTGTGGTTTTGGTTTTTATTTCCCTGATGATTAGTGATACGAGGCATCTTTTCTGTGTTTATTGGCCATTTGTGTATATTTTTTGTGAACAGTGTCTATTCAAGTCATTTGTTGTTGTTGTTTAGTGGCTAAGTCATGTCCAACTCGTCGTGTCCATGGATTATAGCCCACCAAGCTCTTCTGGTTCATGGGATTTCCCAGGCAGAAATATTGGAGTGGATTGCCATTTCCTTCTCCAGAGGGTCTTGCTGACTCAAGGATTGAACCCAAGTCTCTTGCATTGGCAGGTGGATCTTTACAACTGAGCCACTAGGGAAGCCCATTCAAGTTCTTGCCCATTCCTAATCAGGTAGTTTATTTTTTGTTGTTGAGTTATAGGAGTTTTTAAAAAATAATTGTTATGGATATTAAACCCTTGTCAGATACATGATTTGCAAATCATTTTTCTGATTTTGTGGGTTGTCCTTTCACTCTCTTAATAGTGTTCTTTACGTAGAAGTTTGTGTGTTTGAAATAGCCCTGTTTGTCTGTTTTTGCTTTTGATCCCTGTGCTTTTTGGTGTTACCTAAGAAATCATTGCCAGATACATTGTGATGAAGCTTTTCCCTCTTGTGTTCTCTTGTGTATTTTCTTAAGATTTTTGTAGTTTTAGCTGTCATGTTTAAGCCTTTGATCTGTTTTGAGTTGATTTCTGTATGTGGTATAAGGTGGGGAGTCAGCTTCATTGTTTTGCATGTGAGAATCTAGTTTTACTGATGTTTGTTGAAAAGGCTGTTCTTTCTCTGTTGAATTATCTTGGCACCCTTGTCAGAAATTCTTGGGCTGTACATACGAGGGTTTATTTCTAAGCTCTTTATTCTCTTTCATTGGTCAGTTTCTCTTTATGCCAGTACCATACTGTTTTTGGTTATTGAGGAGGAAGCTTCAAATTGTTTATTTTTATATAGAAAAACACTAGTGATTTTATTTTTTTAATTTTTATTTTAAATTAGAACGTAGTTGATTAACAATGTTCTGTTAGTTTCAGGTGTACAGAAAGTGATTCAGTCATACACATATTTATTGTTCAGATTTTTTTCCCATTTAGGTTGTTACACTGACTCAGATGGTAAAGATCTGCCTGCAGTGCATAAAGACCTGCATTTGATCCCTGGGTGGGGAAGATCCTCTGGAAAAAGGAATGGCAACCCACTCCAGGATTCTTGCCTGGAGAATGCCATGGACAGGGGAGCCTAGTGGGCTACAGCCCATGGGGTTTCAAAGAGTTGGACACAACTGAGCAACTAAGCACATACATTCTTCTTCAGATTCTTTTCCCATTTAGGTTGTTATGTAATATTGAGTATAGTTCCCTGCACTATACAGTAAGTTCTTGTTGGTTATCTATTTTAAATAAAATAGTGTGTACATGTCAATCCCCAAATCCCAATCTGCCCCCCTGCCCTTACCCCTTAGCTGTAAATGCATTCTCTTAAGTCTGTGAGTTTGCTTCTGTTTTAAAAGTAAGTTCATTGTACCATTTTTGTTTTTTAGATTCCGCATATAAGTGGTATCATACAGGATTTATCTTTCCTTATCTGAACTTACTTAGTAATCTCCGGTCCATCCATGTTGCTGCAAATGATGTTATTTCATTGTTTCAATGGCTAAGTAATAGCCATTTTATATAGGTACCACATCTTTATCCATTCATTTGTTATGGACATTTAGGTTGTTTCCATATCTTAGCTATTGTAAATAGTGTTGCAGTGAATATTACTTGCTGTTTATTTTAGGCTCTAGAAATGCTGTTAGACAAAAAGCAAATTTGAGCGATTTTTTTAATTCAAGTTCAGAATGGGTCCTAAAGCAGCAGAGACAGCTCGCAACTCAACAACACATTTGGCCTAGGCACTGCTAACAAAGGAAATGGCAACCCACTCCAGTACTCTTGCCTGGAAAATTCCATGAATGGGGGAGCCTGGTAGGCTACAGTCCATGGGGTTGCAAAGAGGCGGACA
Source organism: Tragelaphus eurycerus (assembly GCA_935064755.1). Lineage (NCBI taxonomy): Eukaryota > Metazoa > Chordata > Mammalia > Artiodactyla > Bovidae > Tragelaphus > Tragelaphus eurycerus. The sequence goes on from CAKXYN010000012.1 coordinate 38,817,814, forward strand.
CAAATGAGCGACTTCACTTTCTTTATATAGTTCTTTTGGAGAAGGAAATGGCAACCTACTCCAGTGTTCTTGCCTGGAGAATCCCATGGACTGAGGGGCCTGATGGGCTGCCGTCTGTGGGATTGCAGAGTCGGAGATGGCTAAGCAGCTAACACACACACATATAGTGCAGTGGTGGTTCAAGAACTTTTGTAAAGGAGACGAGAGCTTTGAAGGTGAGGAGCATAGTAGCTGTCCATTGGAAGTTGACAGTGACCATCTGAGAGCCATCACCAAAGTTGATCCTCTTACAGCCACACAAGAAATTGTCAAAGGACTCCACATAGATCATCTGTGTGGTCGTTCGGCATTTGAAGTAAATTGGAATGGTGAGAAAGCTCAATAAGTGGGTGCTTCATGAGCTGACCACAAATCAAAAAAAAATCATCATTTTAAAGTATTGTCATCTTTCATCCTAAGCAGCAATAGTGATCCATTTCTTGATCAGATTATGAGGTGCAACAAAAGGTGGTTTTTATACAACAACCAGTGATGACCAGCTCAGTGTTTGGACTGAGAAGAAGCTCCAAAGTCCTTCCCAAAGCCAAACTTGCCCCTAGAAAAGGTCATGGTTACTGTTTGGTGGTCTACTGCCCATCTAATCCACTACAGCTTTTTGGATCCTGGCGAAACCATTACATCTGAGATGTGTGCTCAGCACATTGATGTGATTCATGGAACACTGCAATGCTTGCACCTGGCATTGGTCAACAGAATGGGTCCAGTTCTTCTCCAGGACCACACCTGACCACATGTTGCACAACCAGCACTTAAGAGTTGAACAAATTGGGCTACGAAGTTTTGCCTCATCCTCCATATTTACCTGACCTCTTGCCAACTGACTACTACTACTTCAAGCATCTTGACAACTTTTTGCTGGGAAAACGCTCCCACAGCCAGCAGGAGGCAGAAAATGCCAGTTGTGAAGCATGGTTTTTTTAATGCTACAGAAATAAACTTATTTCTTGTTGGCAAAAAGATGTTGATTGTAATGTTGTAATGGTTAATATTTTGATTAAAGATGTGTTTGAGTCTAGTTATAATGATTTAAAAGTCATAGTCTGAAACCACAGTTAGCTTTTTCATCAACTTAATATTTCAATTAGGAGAGGGCTCAAAAAATATATTGTTGTGATTTGTGTTAAAGAGTTTTATAGTATCCAGCCTTACATTTATGTCTCTAATCCATTTTTAATTTGGTTTTGTGTATGATATTAAAGAATGTTTGTTTCATTTTTTTACATGTAGCTGTCCAGTTTTTCCAGCACCATTGAAGAAACTGTCTTTTCTGTACTGTATAATCTTGCTTCCTGTGTTGTAAATTAATTGACTGTAGGTTCACGGGTTTATTTCGGGGCTTTTTATTTTGTCCATTGATCTATATTTCTGTTTTTGTGCCCGTACCATGCTGTTTTGATGACTATAGCTTTGTAATATGGCCTGAAATCAGGGAGCCTGATTTCCTCTAGCTCTGTTTTTCTTTCTCAGTATTGCTTTGGCTGTTCAGGGTCTTCAGTGTCTCCATATAAATTTTAAGATTTTGTTTTGATTCTGTGACTAACAGCATTGGTGATTAGTTAGATAGGGATTGCATTGACTCTGTAGATTGCCTTGGATCCTGTGGTCATTTTGACAGTGTTGATTCATCGAATCCAAGAACGTGGTATATATCTTTACATCTGTGTCATCTTCGATTTCTTTCATCATTGTCTTAAAGCTTTTGGAGTGTAGGCTTTTGTTTCCTTACATAAATTCATTCCTTGATGTTTCATTCTTTTTGATACAAAGGTGAATGAGATTGTTTCTGTAATTTCTCATCTGACCCTTTTGTTGTTAATGTATTAATTAGTAGCCACATATCCTGATGAATTCTCCTTTGGTTTGTCATTTGATTGTACAAAGATATAATTATGTTTAATCAATAAAATATAGCTTCTTTTCAATTTTATCTCATTTTTGTCTTAATTCCGTTGACTTTAAAACAGTGATAAGTAATTATACTGGCTACATAATGTATTTCTTTTTGTTTTTGTGTAGATGAGGGAAGTCTTTTTAATATTTAGCCATAGAGTCTGATGCATTTTTCATTTTGAGATATACTTCTAAACTTTTGAGATTGACATCAAAATGCTTGATTGCAGTTTGGAGCTTAATTGAAATTTAGAACTTAATTTCATTTTGTTTTATTGCTATTAGCAGGAACAAAATGATGGTCTGAGGTGTTATGGAAGGACTGCCAAGTTTTAAGGTTCATACGTGTCACCTACTGTTGGAGGATCTTAACACTGATATTTTCCTTTTTTTCAGAATGGCCAGAGTTTTCTGGTTTTGGATGAACAAAGATTTGCAAAAGAAATTCTTCCCAAATACTTCAAGCACAATAACATGGCAAGCTTTGTGAGGCAATTGAATATGTGTAAGTAAGAACAACAATTTAATTGGAGTACTGTCATCAGTCACTGATAATTTTCCTCCCATTAGGATGATAAAGAAAAATATATTCATAGAAGCACCATTAATTTTTAAGTTTTTTACTTTTGTCTATTTAACTTACCTGAATTTTGAATGTATTTCAGATGGTTTTCGTAAAGTAGTACATATTGATTCTGGAATTGTGAAGCAGGAACGAGATGGTCCTGTTGAATTTCAACATCCTTACTTCAAACAAGGCCAGGATGATTTACTTGAGAACATTAAAAGGAAGGTGAGTTATTGTTATCATGATTTAATTAGGGCATTAATGTGTAGTATACTTGGTCAAGACATGTTTCATTTGTTGAAAGTAAAAATGTACTGAAATAGACAGATTTTGTTGGGGACAATTTAGACTAATAATGCTTTAAGTATGCCCTCTATGGACTTTCTGATTTTTCCTCTGTGTTCAGCTGTACAGGGCTCAGTCTTTAAATACTTTTTTAGAGGGAAGGAAATATTTACATTCTGACTTAGGATAAGAAGTCAACTGTATTATGATGGCTCACTCCTTTTAACTTTGCTTAAAAAACATATGCTCCTACTAGAAAGTCAGCTGCTTAGAGGGCCTTTTTCTGTAATTCTCTGCTGAATATCTTGTACCCAAGGTTAAGTCCCATATATATAGTAGGTATTTAATAATAACATTTTTGAATGTATGATATCTTTTGCTGAAATGAGCTATTTTGACTAAATCCACAAAGGGAGGTGGGGATAAAAGGGTAGTGAACCATGAAAGAACATGGCCTTAGTGTGCAGCTATTCTGTGTAAATTTAATTAAAAGTGGAATGTGATAATAAAGAGGCTTGGGGGAATTACAGGAAATTTGGAAGAAGGAAGTTAAAAAGAAGCCCTTAAGTTGCTTCAGTTCATGGAAACTTCCACATTGAAAATAAATAAATAGATTATTCCTCATTCTCTCTTTGAGCCATGAATGCTGTTATTTTCCTGGGCTTTTGGAACTGGATCTTACCTTCTTGACAGGCTGCAAAACCGTTTATAACAACAAAACTTTGAGTTATAACCACAGTGTTTAGTATTTGTTTAATTTCCTACATTTACTTTTTGAAAGGTTTCATCTTCAAAACCAGAAGAAAATAAAATTCGTCAGGAAGATTTAACAAAAATTATAAGTAGTGCTCAAAAAGTTCAAATAAAACAAGAAACAATTGAATCCAGGCTTTCTGAATTAAAAAGGTAAAGTATTTCCAAATATAATCATCATAACAGGGGTTGGTGTTTGAGTGTGTGTGTGTGTTGAGGTTTGGAGGTTGGTGCTTTAGTTAGATTATGTTGTTGGAGCCAAGATAAAAAACCATTTTTTAAAAGTATTAATTCCCTCTATTTTTATTGGTAGCCATAGACTGTACCCCAATATTATGTTTTCATAATGAAGATGAAAAGAATACATGTAAACTTGAGCAATCAAAACAATTTGATGCACAGTCTTACTGATGATAGATCATTTAAGTTGGTGTAGGAAATTATGATTCTGTTTAGGTTGATTTTCATTTGTTCACACACACGTGAGGACTACAAGCCATAAAAACTACATATGTCACCTGTCCTTTTTCTTCTATAGAAATTTCTTAAGACATTTTCTATGTGGCCTATCTTTTAGGAAAAAGTAGGACACAAAAAATAGGGGAAAAAGGTCACAAGAGACTTGCCCTACTTGATACTTTACATAGACTTGAGAAGGTCATAGTCATACTTTTTATCTACAGAAAAATGTTTTTTTTTTTTAAACTGAAATATTTGGCTCCCTTATTCTAATGCCACATTAACTTGTATATAAAGTAGACCTATATTTCTGTTCTTAGTAAGTAGCTAGAATTATTCTCAATGTAAATAGGCACCAAGGTCTTAAAGAGCAGTTATTTTATATATTGTCTCTCCCATTTGTAACATAGGTCATTAGTTTAGCTATTCTTAAGTATTTTCATTGAGAGTAACCTTGAACTTTGAGTCCCTTTGTGAATAAGCATTAATTTTAAGCTTACTCATTCTGTATGTTTTATTTAAACTCTTATGTTGGTTTACTGTGTGTATCTTGTGTCTACTGAAGTGTCCTTTGACCCAGTTCCTTGAATCTCAGGTTTAGCTTTTAAGGCTTGGGATCCCAAATTTATCCTGTAAATCTTCATGGTAACCATTCTCCTACTTACCTTTAGTAGGCAAATGACAGTATATTTATATTTCTGAGTCAGAGAAAGTACAGTTGTTATTCAGTAAGTATTAAAATCTTATTTTCTATATTTCTGTATTTAAATTCAGTATCTTTGGTAGTAGTCTGGATTGAGGAAGATCACTTTGGTGGAAGTTAATTAGCAAAAAAGCAAAAATTAAAGCATTTAATAGATGAATTCTTTCATGTCTTACTCAAAATTATCATTGCTATTAACATTTAATAACTGCAGTTTCCATAGAAGATGATGAGTGAGGGAAAAAATAAAGCTATTGCTACTGGACATGTAATTGGTTTGTCATGTATTTGTGTGTGTGTGTGCTTGCTTGTGTCTGACACTGTGCAACCCCATGGGAGTGGCCCACCAGACTCCTCTGTCCATGGAATTTTCCAAGCAAGAATACTGGAGTGGGTTGCCATTTCCTTCTCCTGGGGATCTTCCCGACCCAGGGATTGAAACTCTGTCTCTTGCGTCTCCTGGATTGCAGGCAGATGCTTTACCACAGCGCCACCTGGAAAGTCCCTGTCATGTATTCGGGTATGCCTTAAAACAGAACACATTTTTAATGTGCTTTAAAAAACCCAAACATTTATATGATTGTATTTGAGACAGATCTTTAGACTGTTTTATAGTCTTGATAGTCTTTCATTCTACATCAACACTTACCTAATTGTATGATCTTGAGTAAGTCTTTTCAATTAGCTGAGTCTCAGTCTTCTCATCTATAAAAAAAGAGATGATTCTTTTCTTCACAGATTTTAGAAAAGTTTAAGTAATACACATAAAATGTTTAGAATAGTGCCTGGCATAACAAGTGTTTAGTAAACGTCACTTTCTTTTAAGAATTGTTTCCTAAGGACAAGTCCAGAATTCACATGGTAACCATATTGAAAAGTTAATTTTTTAAACAAGAAATAATGAACCAGATTGTCAGAGGAGTAAATGGCCTACTATTTTATGGATGTAGGTGTGTGTCTTAGTTTTTGAATATATATATTGCCATGAGTACAGGGTACTACTGTTAACGAAGTAAAAATTCTGCCTTGTGTCAAGGTTAGTTGCCCTTCTGTGTAATTGAACCAAAATTTTCCTACTCTCACGAAGATATATAGTAAAAACTAGTTCATTTCTCTGGTGTTCTTAATTAAAGATATTAAGATCTGGCTTTTCTGACTGAATTTTTAAAATTTTTATTTTTGATAAATAACAGTGAGAATGAGTCCCTTTGGAAGGAGGTGTCTGAATTACGAGCAAAACATGCACAACAGCAACAAGTTATTCGAAAGGTGAGTTTTTTTTCTCTATGACTATAATCTGAATTTAATGAGTATCATATGTGACCTTCAAAAAAACCTCTGTTGAATAGTCAGTGATTGATCTTAGTTTCTTATATATATTGGGAATACAGAAGTAAAAATGTGAAATCAAGCCAAGTGTTACATATTCTTTTGAATAAAAAAAATTTCTCATTAGCTAAATATAATCATACTATACTTCCAGCTAATGTTTCTTTAGCTTTTAGTAAGATCTTTTGCCTGATATAACAGCTTTCATATGCTTCATTCTTAGGAACATAGCTAATACACTACTAATTTTTTAACATGTAAAAGACATGTATACTGAGTCAAATTTTTTGGTTTTGTTTTACTGTTTTTTACTCTAAAAGGCAAAGATATGGTCATGAAAGATAAATGACTAATATTTTCAAAGCAACTAAACAAAAAAATTAGTTATCAAAGTATGTCATTATTAGCCTGTGCAGAAAGGCAGTTAAGGTAGTGGTGTACTATAAATCCTAAATTTTAGTATCTGAGCTGAAAATTACTGGGGGAACTGAAAATCTCCTTGCTGCATTGTGTCCTTGTGATTTAATCTTCTCATATCAGCTTTCATATGTTAATAAGAGGTGAAACATAAAAGTAATTAAGGCAGCTATTTTTTGCTCATGAGTAAATGGTACTCTTAAGTTTAAGCAACAGGTTTTATAGGGGGAGGGAGGGTGGGAGAGCTTCAGTTTGTTCCTATTCAGAGGCCATTAGCTAAAAATAGGAGCATGACTGAAAGGATCTGGATGTAGTGGAGAGGTTTAGAATACAGAGATGAATGGTAGCTGCACCCTTTGGCCTATAGTCAAAATAGATACACTGATTTTTAAAAATAAGTTTCAGGAAGGTTGAATGTAAGATTCAGTTTTTATTGTTTAGTCCAAGTATATGTATTTTTAAAATTTCCATAGTTGATTCCAACCTGAAGTCCTATTTAAGAATACCTAATTTTAAATGATAGATGTATCTTAACCTGTGCTTTATTTTTAAAAAATTTGTGTATCTTTTTCAGATACACAATACAGAACGATTTTTGGTTAAATGTTAACTCATAATACTTCATAATTTTTTGTTGATTTTTCCTTGAAAGCAAGGATAGTTGGTAAAATACTTAATATTTTATTTTTTTCATGAAAGCACACATTCTGTCTCCTCAAATTTGAGTTTAAACCTATGTGTTTTAGTAGGGTTAGGAAGTTTCCATAATGCATGATAGATTGCTGATAATTTTTTCCCTATTCCTGGAATTTGTTTCTAACTCTGCCATTTCCTCTTTGGCCTTGGATTAACTGGAATAATAGTTGGAGGTATTAAACTGTTTCATACGTATCTTTGAGGTTAAATGTTGTCTTTTTATCAGCTGTCATTATTTCCTTTTAAACAAGTAAATTTAGTGGCTAACCTCCTTTGCATAGACTCTGTTGTTTCGTCTCTAAGTCATGTCCCATTCTTCGTGACCCCTATGCCAGGGGGACATCATGCCAGGCCCCCCTGTGCCTCACTGTCTCCTGGAATTTGCCCAGGTTCGTGTCCGTTGAATTGGTGATGCTGTCCAACCGTCTCATCCTCTGTTGCCCTCTTCTCCTCCTGTCTTCAGTCTTTCCCAGTGTCAGAGCCTTTCCACTGAGTCTGCTCTTCACATCAGGTGGCTAGAGTATTGGAGCTTTAGCTTCAGCATCAGTCCTTCCAATAAATATTCATTTTGACTTATCTGTAGACACCACAGTTCGAAAGCATCATAGACTAATGCTGTCTAACTCTTCAGTTAAAATATTTTCTCTGTGGAAAAGTTAATATTGATTGTAAGGCAAGCCATTTAGTAGCCTCATTTGGGGGAGAGTGTTCAATATTAAAGCTACACATTATGTTTTTTCAGTTGTCAATTCTCTTTAATCATGTAATTATATTTTATAAGCTTGTGCAAGGAACTCTTCTGCAAAGATTCTAGATAGTTGTCAGTTACTTGGCCTTTATTCATAGCATCTCAGTGATACACTGATTTTCATAGTTTACTTCTTTAACTCCTTTAGGCACTACAATTTCAAGGCATACCCTGAACCAGTGATTCTCACATTCACATCAGTATCACCTGGAGCTCTTGCTAGTGAATAACACACATTGCTGGACCCTAGCCTCAGAATTTTAGAGCATTTCTGGAGTGGGGTAGATAATTTGAATGTCTAAAAAGCTCCTAGGCCAATGCTGCTGGTCCATGGACCATATTTTAAGAAACACTGTCATAAAAGATAAAGAATTGATTGCATGTCTGGATCTGTTTAATAGTTTTTTTCTAAATTTAATGAGACTGAAAATCAGCTTCCTGTGATTGTCATCTGGAAGCTTTGACAGATGTTCAGTGTCTCAGTACTTTTCTAGAATTAGCCAATAACTTTTATAATTTGAAAACATTATGATCTGAGAGAGTTGGCAATCTCTCTTTTGTTTCTAATTGTATTACCTGGTATAAGAAAAATATCTGTCAAACATCAGTTTTCTTTTTTGCATCATAATCTTCTTGAAAGAATTTTAAAAGTAAGGATCTATATCCAGCCATGCTTGGTACTTATCACCAAGACAAATAATTGAACTGAATATCAGAGAGATAAACAGGTGGATGGCAGGAGAGGAAGCTAGATATAGATATATGGGAAGATGGATATCCTGAAAGTGAAAGTGAAGTTGCTCAGTCATATCCGACTCTTTGCGACCCCGTGGACTGTATCCTACCAGGCTCTTCCGTCCGTGGGATTTTTCAGGCAAGAATACTGGAGTGGGTTGCCATTTCCTTCTCCAGGAGATCGTCCCGACCCAGGGATTGAACCCAGGTCTCCTGCATTGTAGGCAGACACTTTACCATCTGAGCCACCAGAGATACCTCTATATTTTAAGTAGCAGCAACTTTTATCACAGGTTATTCTGCCTGGAAGCCGGTATGTTTTTTTAGGTATCATTATAAGATGCATCCAAATTTAAAGTGTTATTAAATGTGAAAGCTTATGTGACTAAGAATAGAGAACATATAGTACCTGAATTAATTTTATAAGACTTGTAGTGTAGACAGAAGAATTAGGAATCTATGAAATGCTGGACTGGAAGAAACACAAGTTGGAATCAAGATTGCTGGGAGAAATATCAATAACCTCAGATATGCAGATGACACCACTCTTATGGCAGAAAGTGAAGAGGGGCTAAAAAGCCTCTTGATGAAAGTGAAAGTGGAGAGTGAAATGTTGGCTTAAAGCTCAACATTCAGAAAATGAAGATCATGGCATCTGGTCCCATCACTACATGGGAAATAGATGGAGAAACAGTGGAAACAGTGTCAGACTTTATTTTTCTGGGCTCCAAAATCACTGCAGATGGTGACTGCAGCCATGAAATTAAAAGACGCTTACTCCTTGGAAGGAAAGTTATGACCAACCTAGATAGCATATTCAAAAGCAGAGACATTACTTTACCAACAAAGGTTCGCCTAGTCAAGGCTATGGTCTTTCCTGTGGTCATGTATGGATGTGAGAGCTGGACTGTGAAGAAGGCTGAGCGCCGAAGAATTGATGCTTTTGAACTGTGGTGTTGGAGAAGACTCTTGAGAGTCCCTTGGACTGCAGGGAGATCCAACCGGTCCATTCTGAAGGAGATAAATCCTGGAATTTCTTTGGAAGGAATGATGCTAAAGCTGAAACTCCAGTATTTTGGCCACCTCATGCGAAGAGTTGACTCATTGGAGAAGACTCTGATGCTGGGAGGGATTGAGGGCAGGAGGAGAAGGGGACGACAGAGGATGAGATGGCTGGATGGCATCACTGACTTGATGGGTGTGAGTCTGAGTGACCTCCGGGAGCTGTGATGGACAGGGAGGCCTGGCGTGCTGCAGTTCATGGGATTGCAAAGAGTCGGACACGACTGAGCGACTGATCTGATCTGATCTGATCTGATGGGATGTTTCCTGTATTTTCCTTTTAGATTGTCCAGTTTATTGTTACATTGGTTCAGAATAACCAACTTGTGAGTTTAAAACGTAAAAGGTAAGTTTTTATGATAATTCATTTTCACTTATCTGTAGACACCCAAACATGTTAGAGTTTAATTATGAATGGCCTTCATTTGCTTAATATGCCTGTTGTCCCATATAAACGGTCCTCCCTTGTTTATTATCTTTCAACATTTCAAGAGTGGTATTGTTTTTACTGTTGTGATCTTGCTGTTTTTGAGAGATCAGGATAGCCTGAATGGTCATTTTACATACATATGGTTGATAAAGAATTCATTTTTCATTTACATTAGCAAATTATTGTGGTATTAGAAGACCTCATGAGAGAATCTGTTAAAAGAGGATACATGCTGAAGAAAACAAAAAATTTTTACTTGTTTAAATTTTTATCTCATGTTTAATCCATTCATAAGGGTCTTTAAAAACCTATGTATTGATGATGGGTTGTAACACCCATAAATATGAATAACTACGTTTGTCACAATTAAAACAAGAAAAACAGTGGACAAAGGAATAGGAGAAGGAGAAAAAGATTTAAAAAATTATCTTGTAAGGCTGAAGATTTTAGCAGACCTTGTTTATCCTTACAGCTTATGCTGTGAAAATAACTCTGCTTCTACTAATTCTTTGTGATACTACCTTTTTTTTTTTAAACTATGTAAGTACCATAAAGAGTTAATATAGTTCAGTCACCAAGTGTATTTGGGGAGAGTAATTTGTTATGTTTATTGGAACAGATAATACAGAAGAATGGAGATATAAAAGTCCTAGACACACTCATCCTCCAGTTTCTATTCCTAAGATGTTTTTTAAGAGTTTCTTTGACCCTTACTGAAATTTTTTATTCATTGTTAAAAGTGGGTGTTTATATGTGGGTAAATTATTAGAAGCAACCTAAACTCCCTGTATGTTTGCTTGACCAAACTTCATATATATCCTCTGATTTTCAGGCCTCTACTTCTGAACACTAATGGAGCCCAAAAGAAGAATTTGTTTCAGCACATAGTAAAAGAACCAGCTGATAATCACCATCATAAAGTAATTTTTCAAATTGTGTTTTCTATTTATTATCTCAAACTAAATTTTATACAGCTGTATCATGCATTTAAAAAAGTTTACTGAATAATCTTAACTGCTCATCCTCCAGCTTTTAAAAATCGTGACATTTTTTATTATTTAATTTAGATTATTTTAAGAAATAAACTATTACACATACAGTTGTCTCAGTTGGTTATTTCCAAGTTCGTTTTTCTTTCCCTCTCACTCTCGCCTCTCATCCAGAGATACATCACTATCTTGAATTAGTATTTATTATTCCCATGACTATTTGATGTATGAATCCATGAACAGTATTTGGTATTACTTTGTATACCTCTGTTGTGAAAGTCTGTTCAGTCGTGTCCAACTCTTGTGACCCAGTGGACTGTAGTTCTCTAGGCTCCTCTGTTCCAGACAAGAATACTGGCATACGTTGCCATTTCCTTCTCCAGGGGATCTTCCTGACCCAGGGACCAAACCCGAGTCTCCTGCATTGTAGTTGCAGGCATATTCTTTACCATCTGAGCCACCAAGGAAAGCCTGTTATGTCTAAACTTTATACAAATATTATTTTGTACATATCCATTTGCAGTGTGGCTTTTTTCACTTGGTCTTTTGTGATTTATTAAACATAGAGATTTAGTTCATCTTAACTACTCTGTGGGATTAATTGAATATTATGATATGCAATTATGTACTTGTCCATTGGTTAAGTTTTTTCCAGCTTTTACTATAAATGTACACAGTCTAGACTCCTTTAGTATAGCAACTGCAAAAATATTTTTGTTTACTTTAATTTTTATCACAAGCTCTCTGGATAAATTGTCAAACTTATACCCAGTTGAAGATTAGTTGAATCCAGACTTATTATCTGATTATCATTGTAACTTTAAAGTCCTAGAATTCTGAATGCTGTTTTAGATTTATTATTAGGGTGTTGAGATTTTTGTTCTTAGGCAAGTTAGAGTCACCCAAACATCTGGTTCCTCTTCCCAGTGTTTCTAAATAATCAATGATACCTGTTTTTAGGATTGAAGATTCATGTAAATGGATGAAGATTTCATAATTTGATTTCTGTCTTATGCCTCTATTATCTAGTGTTGAAATTGATAGGATTTTGCATTGTAATAATTACTAAAGTTTACTCTGAAGAAATGAATGCTTTTTTATTAATGTACCTATGGTCTCAATATATCTATAGCTGAATTTAAAACAAAAAAATCATTGCTAAAAAGCCAAACTGACATCTAGTGTAGGATAGTTGAAGTGGTTTTTTTTTTCCCCTGTTAAAGAAACCGTCTAATGAATCAGAATAAAACGTGTCTAACGAGTAGCTGAAGATGAAATAATCTCCACCAGCCTAGTGGCTGTCTGGTTATGCTTGAAATTTCTGAAGTCCTAAGCTTTTTAACTCTTTGGGTATAAGAAATACTTTTAAACATTATGAGGTATGTCATCTTTACGGTCCCTTACAGTGAAAGAAATAGTTAAGTAGCATGCAGATAATACACCTTATACCTTTGTGAATTGGTACTTCGAATACCAGTTTAGTGTATAAGTCCCATAAGGGCAGAGAAAATATGTTTTGCTTACCATTGTATCTCAAAGCCCAGTTACCATTTTTTAAATGCTATGTTGTTTGGTAGTCAAAATAATTTGTTTTCTGATGTATTTTCTACCTGATTTTTTTAGGTTCCACACAGTAGGACTGAAGGTTTAAAGTCAAGGGAGCGGATTTCAGATGACATCATTATTTATGATGTTACTGATGATAATGCAGATGAAGAAAATATCCCAGTTATTCCAGAAACTAATGAGGATGTTATATCTGATCCCTCCAAGTAAGGAGATTGTGAAGTAACATTTATGAAAATAATGCTTTTCTTAACAGATCTAAATTTAAAACTACTTTATTCTTTGATGAACTAATATCTCACCCATATTTTAATTGTTGAACTGAAAAATTAAGCCAGATTATTCAACCAAGTACCTCCCTCCTTCCAGTGAAAAGACTCTCAGCAAAAAGTAATGAGAATTAATTCTCATTTTTAAGGTTTGGAGTTTAAGACCTTTAATTGAGTCTCTGTTCTCTTACATTGTCTGAAGTATCAATATTTGTCATTAAACCACACACTCAAGAAAATTAAACCTTTTGTCAGGTGCTTTGTAGGGGATGGGGGGAGAGTTTCTCTGGAGAATGACTGGGTAGGGTGAATTTATTGAATTACTCTGAAAATGTAATTGGTTATTTCTCACATTGCTAATCTAGCTGTAGCCAGTACCCTGATATTGTCATTGTTGAAGATGACAATGAAGATGAATATGTACCTGTCATCCAAAGTGGAGATCAGAGTGAACCAGCCAGAGAATCCCTGAGTTCAGGCAGTGACGGCTCCAGCCCTCTCATGTCTAGTGCCGTCCAGCTAAATGGCTCATCTAGTCTGACCACAGAAGATCCCGTGACCATGATGGATTCCATTTTAAATGATAACATCAATCTTTTAGGAAAGTGAGTACTCATCTGGATGCTGTTTAAATTTATTTGCATTCTTTTTTACTTCACATGCTCTTTTTCTCTTTGAATGATTTTACTTTCAGGTTATGAACCCAGGTAGTCAACCTTCTATTTTGGTCCGGAATGAACTCTGCAAATGTTATTTTGAGAAAGCTTTGATTATTCCAAGAGCAGTCTTGGGATTTTCTTGTCATTTCCTTAGATTTATTTAATGAAATACTTGTTTTTGAATGTCTTCAAAGTGTGTGTGTTTTTGTTGTATTTATGTTTTTGTGAGGACTATGGAATAACACAATCCCTATTAAGGAGCTTATTTATAGTATAAGAAAATAAGAAGTTAGTAGCAAAGACCGGTAATAAATAAGAGGAGAAACATTTTATAATTTATAATACAGAGGAAAAAGATAAAGTCAGACTGTGTTATTGCAGAATTTTTTTCTTTAAAAACTAAAGTTTTACATAAAGGCTGTAGGGTCTCAACTGAATTTTTGAATCCTAAGTTCTAAATAGGATCTCTTAAGGTTAAGAATTGGTAAGGATTCAACAGTTGCTAGAAATATTTTGCCTAGCAAGTTTGCAGTGTGATTATACACATAAAAGCCAGGAAACCTATATTTGATTTTTTTAAAATATCTTTTTTCCTTAGGGTTGAGCTGTTGGATTATCTTGACAGTATTGATTGCAGTTTAGAGGACTTCCAAGCCATGCTGTCAGGAAGACAGTTTAGCATAGACCCAGATCTCCTGGTTGATGTAGGTACTTTGAATATTCTTTGTTGTACTATCAGTTTGTGTATATGTGAATATTGTTTATAAATCAGTGCATCATTTTCTTGAATTCTATACTGTTTTTGCATTTCATTTATTTTAAATGAAATGGTTTTGTTAGAATGGATAGATGGTTTCAGGACAGTGAAGGAGGGTGATCACTATTTGTCTCTGAGTAGAAGTTCAGTTAATCCCTCTGTAACAACATATCAACTCTTTTCAAAAGTACTGTTAAATCCAGGTCTTGTCTGGACTTGTTGCCATGTTACATTTTGCTCTGGAATAAATTGTCATTGAATAGAAATTAGTAGAAGTTTGTAAAAAAGATCATGGAGACACTTATCAATATTTGGGAATTAATTTTTCAGTCAAATGTACTACATGTTGTCATATTTGCTGTTTTTAAACACTTTTTATATTTTGCGTCCCAGATTCCCCTGTTCCAGTCCTCACCAGCACCTGTGTGAACTTGATTCCAGTGTTGTCTGGACTCTGAATCCTTGTCTGTCATTTTTGGTACTAACAACTTTCCTTGCTTTCTTTTCTCTTGTTCCTACCACTCCTCTCTCCCTTAGCTAAAGCTTCCTATGTGGCCTGGTCTTATCCAGAAGAATCTTGTTATTTTTTCTATTTCCATTTTCTGTTGTGTTTTTTTCTTGAAAACTTTTGTCCTTTTTTTTTTTCAGTATGTTTTCCCCTTAAAATGCAGCTTCTCTCACATCAGAAGATTCTGTAGCTCTGAGCCACCTGAAAGCCTTGTCAGTGTCAGATGACTGTTATTCTTCCTAAATCATTAGTGCCTCACAGGATGGATTTCACCTTCTTAGAAGATTCCCTTTCCATATTGCTTTCTAGTAAATTTAACATCCATACTAATGACCTACTTCGACTTAATAACTTGACAGCCCTT
Organism: Tragelaphus eurycerus; assembly: GCA_935064755.1. Lineage (NCBI taxonomy): Eukaryota > Metazoa > Chordata > Mammalia > Artiodactyla > Bovidae > Tragelaphus > Tragelaphus eurycerus. The sequence continues at coordinate 38,833,061 of CAKXYN010000012.1, forward strand.
CTTGATTCTACAGTCTTTGTTTCCAGTCTGAATTTAGAGACCTTTTAGAGCATCTGTCCCTTACATCACATAGAAGGAAATAAAATCCTGTAATTCTTACTCTCTACAAATCCTCTGTCTTCAACTAGGTCATTTAACTTTGGAACACTTAACACATTCTTTTGTCCTCACGACCTTATCTAGCCAATTCTTGCCTAGTCACAGATAATTCACCATCCCCTAGTCCTCTCATCAGTTGTACAGTCTCATGTACTTTCTTCTTAGAAAGTAAGTACCTGTTTCCTCTTTAAAGCCAGTTTGTACACCCGCCCTCTGCCACTCTATTCTGTCTCTAGCCTTGATCTTTCCCAGCTGCCTTCAGTAGGTACAGGTAATCTCCATCTTATAAAACATTTTGATGTGTTGCTCTGCTTGTTTACCATCCTGCTTCTCTAATCCTTATAGTCCAAAACTGTAGAAATGAGTGGCTGTGTTTGTTATTTTTTTTATTCCATATTTTCTTTTGAAGTTCTGGATTATCTTGACAGATATATATCTGTCAAGTAAATCTGACAGTAAATATCTTTATTTACTCAAATCCTGTGCTGCCTTGGTTTACCTATTATAAATAGACTGCAACTTTTTTCTCCCTAAATTAAGTCACTGGGCTAGTGGAAGAAGGTTTGTTTTGGATCGGACAGATTTGGGTTCCATTTTTGGCTCATGTTAATTACTAGCTATGTTATTAATCTTGGAAAAATTAACCTCCCTTGCTCAGTTTCCCCATCTATTAAATATGGCTAATGCCTGACATGAAGGGCTTTTGTAAAGATTATAGGTAATTGACACTATTATTATTTAACACTAATGATTTTCTTACATGGAACATTTTATGTTGATTTTAAAGGCACTGGACCTCTTTGTTCTCTTCCTGTCCCTAACCATTCTATTACTTCTAAGAGCTTTTCTTTTTCTTGCTGTCTTACACTCGTGGTTATTCCCCAAAGTACCCAGTCTTCTATCCTATTTTTTTTCTGCCTCTTCTTTTTCTGTCTTGCCTCTCAAGGGATTTTGGCTTGTAGGAATGCTCTCAAAAGTGTATCTCCAGCTCTTAATATTTTTTAAAGTAAACTTTGCTTCAATTCCAGTTCCATGCCTTTGGGATCATCAGTTAGATCTTGCCTTAAATTATTTGTGTTTAACACCAAACTTTTGTTTATTCTCTAAAGTAGCTACCTTTTAGTTTTATTTTCTGTAGTGGTATCAGACTTCTCTTTACTGACACAGGATAGTAATCATCATCATCTTGGTTTCTTTATCTCCCCATTTACCAAGTGCTGTGTATTTTCCAAAATAGCATTCAGAAACCACGCCTCCTTTCTGTTTCCACTGTTGCCTTTCTCATCTAAGACCTTCATTGTTTCATTCTTGAATTATGCAGTGTTGTTATAAATGAAAAAATACTCATAATTTGCATTGTTCTCTGAATGGAAAAGATAAGTATATGTGTGAATAAGTATGCTGAGAAGTTCATGGGTTCTTGCAACAGAGTTCAGTACTAAGTGACACAATGTGGAATCAGTAGGAGAAACTTGACCTTGGAATTGAACCGTGTCAGTTCCTCATACATGATCTACTTTTTCCTCCTTGAGACCATGCGTCTGCTAGGAATACATGAAGGTGTCCCGAGTCAGGGTATGGGGGGTTGGGGCAAAGGAGGAGAGAGCAGTTTATACTGCTGGTCCTCCTGAGATGCTACTCTCAGTAGGGACAAAATCTGGTCAGGCCTCCAAGGCATGTGCAAGCTGAACTGGTAGAGATAGGCAGTGATGTGTATAGTTACCTACCTATAGTTAAGAATCTGAGTTTCTTCTTCTTCCTGGATCAGTAGGTGGTATGAAAGTAGGAAAAGGAAAGGAAAGGAAGAGCTGAGGATATTTTTAGGGCTACAGTGATGTGGAACTTGAGAGGAATGAGTGTCTATAGAGATTGAAGGAGCCTCTGCATTTCATTCTGTCCTGCAAACCATTTGGTGTACTCATTCTCTTAAAATGCTGTAGTCAGTATATTTCATTACTCAGGCCACTCCCAAAACGCTCATTGTGGACAGAATGTCCTGTCCATTCATTGGTCTTGCCTTAGTTTTAAAAACCTAACATATACAACTTAACTATTCAGGTCAGAACTTGTGTGTCATTTGGACTAGTCATTTCATTTGTAGAACTTACTTCACAACCATTTCTTCTCTATTGTTGCTAATGCTATGACATCCTCGCCTTGCTAGGTCCTAACCATTTTCCAGGAAAACTGATACATGTCACATAGTTTATTTTGTTTCATCTTGTGTGTCTCTGTTTTCTCTTTCTCTTAGCTCCTTAGTACTTTTGAGCCCCACCATCCGTTAATTATTATAATACTGGATTGTATCTGATCATATGTTGCTATTTGATGTTGTTCTTATCTTGCCTTTTAGATTGTAAGCTCCTGGAGAGCAGGTATAGTGTCATCTTGTATTCTTCATGATGTCAATTATTTCTTAGATGCTCAGTAAATCCCTGTGGAAGGGATGACTTTGAAGCTTATGACATAAACAAAAATTATGTTTGTAAAGTGGTCTCAGGAGTGCAGTAAGCAGTGGTCTTAGTATCTGTGGCTTCCCTTGCTATGTGGCTTCCCTTGCTATGTGAAATAATCAGCGTGGAGTTATACCATTTGATCAGAGGACTCCACCTGAGGTGTAATTTAGGAACCATTCTCATAGAGCAGATTCTGTACAATCATCACATAATTAGCAGGTAGTCAGTCAGTGAAGGATCATTGTAAGGCCAAGAATTCAGCCCTGGTTGCCATTTAAGGCTGAAGGCATTTAGGGAGGAAAAAATAAATGAAGGAGAGGGGAGGTGGGAAAACCACCATTTGTCTCAAGTGATTTACCCTACTATTATTATAGGGTAGAAATTCTTAAAACATCTAATGCATGGGCTGGCTTGCTCTGCTTTTGTTTGCTTTTCTTTCTGCTTTCTTGCTTTTCTCTTCCAAACTTGTTTTACTGTATGGAAACTTCCTAGTGCAGGAACTACATCTCTTCACCCTACATAGCTGTATAAAATTTTGAACACACAGTTAAATTTTTTTAAATATTTTTTAAACTTATCATCTTTCTTGTTTGGTCTTTCAGCTTTTCACTAGTTCTGTGCAGATGAATCCCACAGATTACATCAATAATACAAAAGTAAGTTTTAATTCATGTTGCTCAGGGCCCATAGCTCTAAGAATTTGAAAAAAAAAGTCCTAGTAAGTAGAGAGCAGTATCACTCCCAGTTACAAAAAGCATTTTATATCCTTACCTAATACATGTAATCGAGATAATAAAATTCTAAATGAAAAATTAGCTTTTGGTTATGGGGTGAATCATTGCCCAATTCTTCTGTGCCTTGTGCTGGTAAATGTGAATGTGAAATTATCATTCAACATGCTGGAAGATAAACTGACTAAATTTGGCATACTTAGGTATATCACTGAAAGAAATTATTAAAATATTATTTCTTCATGTTCTGATGTCTTCATTTTACATTCTTATTCCATCTGTAAATAACAGCTCAGCATTTTTGTTGAAATTTAAGGGTATTCATATTGAAAATGAGTTCCTTCATTTTATTAGCATATAGTAAAAGCACAGGAATTTGTATTATTTGTAGGGAAGGCAAGTTGAACCAGTGAAGTAGGGATTTGGGACCTTTTTAAGGGAGGTTTTTATTTTCTTAAACATAGTAACTATAGTTGGGATTAACACAAGTTAACAGATTCTTTAGAACTGGTTTTCGTTGAGTAATAGGGATAATATCAAGTTATTAGAGTGGACATTTAGAAATCTGTCTGTTACTTTGTATGGCTTATTGTATACTTCATTTATGTTGTATTTATACCAAATCATTTCATAATTCCTGTTTTTCATTGAATAAAAAGGTAAATCAGTTCCCCTGAAATTTGTATAAATTCTTTAGATTAGTAGAATCAAAATTTAATTTTTATTTTTGTTTACTAAAAAATGAACATATATCTAATAAATATGAGGTATTAGAGTGAGGAGGTGGAATTTTTCCAACTATTGTCATGTGTGAGGATAGCCTCACCACATTTTCAAAATTATAGCTTGGATAACTTAAAAGTTGAAGGTACTTGTGAATTTTTGAACTAGAAAGTTGGTTATATATTCGGTATTTGGATGGTTTGTCAGGGGTTGGCATACTTTTTCTCTGAAGACTAAATAATTTTGGCTTTTAATAGTTTTAATAGTTTTTGCAGGAAGCCAGGTATTCTCTTTCACAACTACTCAGGTCTGCAAGATCAGCCATAGACAATACATAAAAGAATAAGTGTGGTTGTGCTTCTGTAAAACTTTTTAAGAAACAGGTAGAATGCTCAATTTGGCATGTGGATTATAGTTTGCCTAGGTTTATATTATAAGAATCTATGGACCACAATCCAATTGTGTTTTAGTAATACAGTATTACTGAATGTTAGACCTTAGTGAACAAGGATCATGCATATATTTAGTGAATGTACTGCACTGTTTGTTTATTGTTAGACATGAAGGCATTCTCTGTTCTTGGATCATCTTCTTATTCCCCAAAGCTTTCAGAAACAACAGTTAAATGGCAAGTCTGCATATTCTCTACAATACTGCTTGTTCAGTTGCTGAGTCATGTATGACACTTTTTGCAACCCTATTGACTGTAGCCCACCAGACTCTTCTGTCCATGTGATTTTCCAGGCAAGAATACTGGAGAGGGTTGCCATTTCCTTCTCCAGGGGATCTTCCTGACCCAGGGATCGAACCATGTCTTCTGCATTGGCAGGTGGATTCTTCACCATTGAGCCACTTGGGAAGCCTATTGTAGAATACTATAGAAAAATTAAAATTGAGAGTGATTTTTTATTATGTTTTAGAATTTCGATTAATTTTAAATAATTGGCACATCAGCTTTCATTCCCTTGCCCGTGACAAGTATTGTACGATGTGTATTAAAGCACTGTTTCCTCATGAATCAGTATGCAGTATAGCAATCTCAGTATAGCAGTCTCAGTGGCCTCTGCTAAGTCGCTTCAGTCATGTCCGACTCTGTGCAACCCCATAGACAGCAGCCCAACAAGCTCCCCAATCCCTGGGATTCTCCAGGCAAGAACACTGGAGTGGGTTGCCATTTCCTTCTCCAATGCATGAAAGTGAAAAGTGAAAGTAAAGTCCCTCAGTCATGTCCGACTCTCGGCGACCCAATGGACTGCAGCCTACCAGGCTCCTCCGTCCATGGGATTTTCCAGTGGCCGCTAGGAATAAGCAAAAATTTGCTTGGGATATGAAACCCATTTGTTTTCCTGGTTCTCATATTAGAATAACAACAGTGGCATCCTTGAAAATACATATTTAGGGCTTCCCAGGTGGTGCTAGTGGTAAACAACCCACCTGCCAATGCAGGAGACATGAGAGACCTGCATTTGATCCCTGGGTCAGGAAGATCCCCTGGAGGAGGAAATGGCAACCCACTCCAGTATTGTTGCCCGAAGAATCCCATTGACAGAGGAGCTTGGCGGGCTACAGTCCATAGGGTTGCAAAGAGTCAGACACAACTGAGGCAACTTAGCACAGGAAGTAGAAACACAAAGAAAATATTACTGCATTAATGTTTTTTTTATTGTGAATGCTAAATGAGAAATAATTTGGGGGGAAGTTTAAGTAGTTTTTATTATGTCATGAAGTCATTATTGTGAATTCTGGAAATTTGTACTGCTTAATTTTATGTTGATATCAGGGAAATTATAGGAATTAGTATGTTTGTTACACCATGTATAATTTACAAGCATGCAGATATCTGGGACTTAACAGCTATTCAAGAAAAATTGTGAACCTCAGCACCTCAGTTTGAACATCATTGAAAAGAGCACTGAAGAACTTAACGTTAAAGATTTAATTCCCTTACAGTCAGGTGTAAGGAGAGAAGACAGTGTCAAAAGAAGTAATTTAAATGACAGAAAAAAACTGAAAGAGCCACAAAAAGGAAATGAAATACCACCTCACATTTGAGGCTTCCAAATATAAATAGTTTTAAGGATGTCATCATGTCATCCTGGGCTACTGTAAATATGTTTGTTTACGCTAAATATTCTGTTTGTGAGCGAAAAGAAATGTGTAATACATTTTAAGTCAAAACTGTTTAAAATTGTTTAAGAATTAGCTCATTAACAATTTGAAACAACCATCTTTGATTCATTACCATCTTCTACTCTTGACAGATTCTGTCTATTCTACTGTTGAAATGCCCCTCCTTTTTTGTACTTACTGGCATCCTAGTTCAAGTTCTTTGTTTCATCCACTTGGTGACAGCAATAGTTTTCTTAGCCAATTTGATAACATCTACTCAAATCTCTCTCTCTCTCTCTCTCTCTCTGTCTCTCTCGTTCATCTCTCCTGATGCTCCCCTTTCCCATATATTTCAGAGAACATACCAGTATTCATATACTGTACCAATTTTAAATGTTTTGCTGTTTTTCAGGAACATAAAAAATATGAGACAAGGATTTTTATACTATTTTTTCTCTTTTAGTCTGAGAATAAAGGATTAGAAACCAAGAACAATGTAGTTCAGCCAGTTTCAGAAGAGGGAAGAAAATCTAAGCCCAAAACAGGTAGGTATAAATGTAGTATTCATTTTTTTAAATTAAGGTTTCTGTGTAGAAACTAATGTGAGCAAAGGAAGGTTTTTCCATGCTTAATTATTGAACATGGATATGTATTATTCTTCGTTGTATTCATAACATATCAAGGTTCCAGCATATAAAAGAAATTGGTGTGGTGATAGTTCCTAAAGTTTGTAATTTCCCGCCCTATTTAACTTCAGTAGAACTGAAAGAACCCTCATTTCTTAATTAGTGAATATAAGACTACATTTTCTGACTTACATATTTTAAAATTTATTGACACAGAGTATCATGTTTGACTGTATATAAGGGTAATGATTGCATATACACACATCTACTTCTGTTTTTTCCACCTACAGCTTGAACTCTGTATAAGCTGGTGGTAAAAGAGCATTTTTCTTATCTTCATTATAGATAAGCAGCTTATCCAGTACACTGCTTTTCCACTTCTTGCATTCCTCGATGGGAACCCTGCTTCTTCTGTTGAACAGGGGAGTACCACATCGTCAGAAGTTATGTCCTCTGTAGATAAACCCATAGAAGTTGATGAGCTTCTGGATAGCAGCTTGGACCCAGAACCAACCCAAAGTAAGCTTGTTCGCCTGGAGCCATTGACTGAAGCTGAAGCTAGTGAAGCCACACTGTTTTATTTATGTGAACTTGCTCCTGCGCCTCTGGATAGTGACATGCCACTTTTAGATAGCTAAATCCCCAAGAAGTGGACTCTACGTGTATATATTCATCAAAATGATGAACTATTTATTTTGAAGTATCGTTTGGTACTTTTTTTTGTAAATTTCTTTGTTTCATTTTATCAGATAACTGTGGAATCAAAAGCACCTTTTGCTTTTCTCACTAACCACCCACTCTTGCAAAGCTTTCAGGTGTTACTCAATTACGTAGATACATAAAGATTTGATGTGTTAAATCACATTATTGGCATATCTTTAAGTTGGATTCAAATGGCCGTTTTCTCCAGTTATACTAAATTGGACTTTTTTACATGTATGTTCATTAACCCCAGTTAAACTTTTCGTTTGTTTGTTTTACTTGTTTGATGCTGTCTTGTTTGCATTGAGTGTAAGTCACTATAACTAATGGTAGAACTCCTAAAGCTTTCTCTGTTCCAGTTGCTTTTATTGAGTATTTTCACATGACTTCTTTATAAAACTGGGAACATAAAGTGCCTGTATCTTGTAAAACTTCATTTGTCTCTCTTGGTTCAGAGAAGTTCATTCATGTTCAAAAGGAAGGCAACATATACTTGAGTGCTTGCTGTCTGATACAGTTTCAGCTGCATATATTTTAGACAGAAGGGGATGGGATGGTGTCAACCCATCCAGCTTACTGGACTAGTTTTAAGTAAAAGTTTTCTGGCTTGTTTTGTGTTTTTTTGAAGCATACTATTTAGTAAAATAAATATAATGAATGTTGCGTATCTAGTGTCTGTTACGTGTCTTCTTTGGAGTGACATCCACATGTGACAGTCATTCCTTTTCATATGAAGTAGGTAGATGTAAACTGTGAGCTTTGTCTGTTGTCCATTATTCTAAACATGAATCATACCAAGCTCTTTGTGCCTCATCTCAGAGGATAGGTTGTATTGCAACAAGGAGGAAAATATAATGACTCCAAATTTAATGTGTTTTAAGTTCTTTGTTTAAAAATTACACTGGCTTACTTTCTATGTTTCTAATAAAGAATTGAGAAAAGAATGCTTCCAGTTGTCCAAATTAGGTATGAACATTATCACTGGATGCAAAGTGCCTTTAATTTTCACCTTGAGAGAAAAGAGAAACAGTTAAATCACTTTTTTTTCCTTTGAAACATTTGCTCAGAAGGATTAGAGAGACTTAATGCAAGGCCAGAGAACTGTCACCTGAAGAATTCTACCTTCGAGCAGAGAACTGGAAGCAGTGAGCTAGTATCTGAATGCTTTTTAAAATAGGGCTGTTTGATGAGAAATTACACAGATGGCTTTCCTTATTGGCTATAGACTCTTAGTATCTTGGAATTTCTCTTACTATGATATGAAAATTCAAATAAAGCCTAGCACAGAGGAGTAAGAAACCCTTCCTTAGCAGATCCTAAAATACTTGGCTCTGACAGTGTGATCTTGGTGAACAAATTCAAGAACTCAAAACAGTGTTCTGCATAAAAGTGCCAAGAGTTAGAGGAGAGAGAGCTTCAGAGACTTTTTCTTTTTCCCTTCCTTTCATCACTGGGGGATATGATTAAGTTTCTTCTCCTCTAAGGATAACTCTAGAAGTATTTTAAAACTAATTTTGAAAACCTTGTATCTCCTAGTACTTTTTAAAGTGACATTTAAACTTTTTCATCTTAAGTATGGTAATGCGTCTGCCTACAATGCAGGAGACCTGGGTTCCATCCCTGGGTTGGGAACATCCCCTGGAGAAGGAAATGGCAACCCACTCCAGTATTCTTGCCTGGAAAATCCTATGGACGGAGAAGCCTGGTAGGCTGCAGTCCATGGGGTCACAAAGAGTCAGACACGACTGAGTGACTTTACTTTCACTTTTTCACTTTCATCTTAAGTAGCCAGGAGGAATTTAGGATACTGTTAATACCGCCATTTTTAAAAAGTTACATGCTTTTAAAAGTATATCTAAAATGTATATCTAAATACCATAGTGATTTGGTGTTCATCATTATCCATTCCACTTTCTCCAAAGAATTTTATACTACTTTTATTATGCATGATAGTCATACATTGACAGTAACTGTTGAACTTCTCTGCAACTAAATTTGGAATTACTTTCTGTAACTTTAAAATTCCAAGCATTAAAGTTTGTCTCCAATTATAAATTCAGTTGATCAAAACAATATAAAGGTATGTGGCAGACACTGTTAACTGCTGAACCATTTCATATCATGCAGTTACATTATCTCCATCTTTGTAAACAGGGTAGCTATGTAACTGAATTCTAATAAATCAGGAAAAGCAGTGTTCAGAACTTACAGGTCTAGTCTGAAAATTTCCCCCATGCAACCCTGCTCACCTTTTACTCATCTGCTAGCTTGATGCAGAGGAGTATGTGGCTTCTGAGTATATACACAAGGAGGAGGAAACTTGGCTTCCTGGGTCACCGCTTAGAGGAGAGCCACCCATCAATCCTGGGTATTCCTTTAGATTGCAGGTGGTGGGGGAGCAAATCTTTATTATGTTCTGCCTCTGAATTTTGGGGGATTGATCTGTTAAGAGATTTCACTGTTCACTAAGGTAGTTTAAATTTTGAGTTGTTAACATAAAAAGTAAAATTTTATCAGAAATACATCTTTTTGTGGGATGAACAGATCTCAGGGATTTTCTTCCCCCAAATGTTTTATTATCTGGGGGTAAGTTTATAATATCAATATATTAAGAGTATCAATTTTTATCAAGTCCTAAGAAACTTTTTTAACACAAAAAGAGATGAAAATAGAAGGAATTTTGTTACAGCAATGTCACCAAATATGAAATCCTTCAGATTTCACTCAAGTATTTTAAAAATTTTATTAGCTGGTAATTAGATCATCCTGGTTATTTCAGTGAAAGAAAAGAAATATAAATCACCTGAATTGCAAAGGATTTTTTAAATGTGTCATTCTCTTACCAGTATTTAAAATTGTCTCTACTTGCGTGTTTAGCAAGTTTATCCGAAGTGCCTTGGTATTAAGATTCAGGATGAATTAAGAGGAGTAATGATTTGTTTCAAGTGTGAAAAGAGTAATTGTTAAAAGGGATGATGCCTTGTCCTGAGACATCTTTTCAAGCACATCACTTTAGGAAAATGTACACATGGAAATTGAAGACCTGGAAACTGCTTCCTTTAAAAATAACATAAACTTGTGTTTATTGCAAAAAGTCTCTGTGTGTTATGTGGAAAACAAAACAGTATGGTTTACAGGTATGTACCCCTCATCTTCATACCACCTCCCAGTTTCTTTTGCCTCAGTTGGGGTACAAGTAAGCCCATAAGAGAGATAGTGACTTAGAGATTAATGTTCTTTTAGGGTGTTTCACTACGTGCTTCCGGCTCCCCTGATAGTTCAGTTGGTAAAGAATCCCCCTGCAATGCTGGCTTCAATCCCTGGGTTGGGAAGATCCCCTAGAGAAGGGAACAGCTACCCATTCCAGTATTCTGGCCTGGAGAATTCCATGGACTCCAGTATTCTGGCCTGGAGAATTCCATGGACTATATAGGCCATGGGGTTACAAAGAGTCAAACACGACTGACTGACTTTGTGCTTCATAGGGTTGGTATACTCAGTTTAGAACCTGAAGTGTGACAACACAAGGTTCACAGGCTGGGAAGATGACCAGATGACACTCAAAATAAACATACATAAAATGCTACATTTGAGAATTAGCACCTACATGAAATAACAAGCATTGGTAAAAATACTTTGAGAATCAATTGCAGATTAGGTCATAATTTTAAGAAATTGGTTTCAGACAAACTACACATAAGCTAGACCTTGACAGTTTTGAGGAGTACTGACTTGATACTTTGCAGTGTCCCTCAATTTGGGGTTACTTTGTTTCTTCCCATAATTCAATGGGATTATGAGTTTTGGGGAACATCAGGTTAAGTGCCATTTTCATTGTATGAAAGATGCATGCTATCAACCTGATTTTTCATTGTTGATACTAACTACAACTTAGACTGAGCCCCCAAACTTCTGGGATATATACCAGTCTCAAAAACAACCCAAGCAGCCCAATTTTGGATCTATCAGCCTCTGTAATTGGTCCACTACACACATATTTCCATATGTACAACCTAGATTTAGAAAAGTCAGAGGAACCAGAGATGAAATTGCCAACATTCATTGGATCACAGAAAAAGCTAGAGAATTCCAGAAAAACTAAAGCCTTTGGCTATGTGGATTACAACAAACTGGAAAATTCTTAGAAGATGGGAATACTAGATCAATTTACCTGCCTCTTGAGAAACCTGTATGCAGGTCAGGAAGCAACAGTTAGAACTGGACATGGACAAACAGACTGGTTCAAAATTGGAAAAAGGAATGTTAAGGCTGTATATTGCCACCCTGCTTATTTAACTTATATGCAGAGTACACATCATGGGAAAGGCTGGGTTGGATGAAACAAACTGGAATCAAAGATTGCTGGGAGAAATATCAATAACATCAGATAGCAGATGACACCACCCTTATGGCAAGCAAAGAGGCACTAAAGAGCCTCTTGATGAAGGTCAAAGAATGAAGCTGGCTTACAACTCAACATTCAAAAAACTAAGACCATGGCATCTGGTCCCATCACTTACTTCATGGCAAACAAGATGGGGAAACAGTGGAAACTGACAGACTTTATTCTGATAGTGACTGCAGCTATGAAATTAAGATGCTCCTTGGAAGAAAAGCAATGACAAACCTAGACAGTGTATTAAAAAGCAGAGACATCACTTTGCTGATAAATGTCCACATGTCAAAAAGCTACGGTTTTTGCAGTAGTCATGTATGGATTTGAGAGTTGGACCATAAAGAAGGCTGAGAGCTGAAGAATTGATGCTTTTGAACTGTGGTGCTGGAGAAGACTCTTCTAGTCCCTTGGACTGCAAGATTGAACCAGTCAATCCTAAAGGAAATCAACCCTGAATATTCACTGGAAAAGACCCTGATGCTGGGGAAGACTGAGGGTAGGAGAAGGGGATGACAGAGGACAAGCTGGTTGGATGGCATCACTGATTCACAGACATGAGTGTGAACAAGTTCTGGGAGATGGGAAAGGACAGGGAAGCTTGGCGTGCTATATAGTCCATGGGATTGCAGTTAGACATGACTGAGCGACTGAACAATTATTACTGTCACAGGACAGAACTAAAAAGGGTGTAACATTGGCCAAATAGTGACAAGATGTCTAAGTTTTTAAAAAAATATTAAGCTGCATGAGCTGTATTACTTGGAAATTAATCTCATCGGTAGCATCATTTACAAGTATCTTCTCCCATTTTGTAGTTTGTCTTTTGCTTATGGTTTCCTTTGCTGTGCAAAAACTTTCATTAGGTCACAACTGTTTACTTTTGTTATTTCCATTATTCTGGGAGACTGATCTTTTTCCTAGAACCACTTATTGAAGAGACTGTGTATTCTATTGTGTATTCTTGCCTCCTTTGTAGTAGATTGTCCATCAGAAGCATTGGGTTTATTTTTGGTATTTCTAACCTGTTCCATTGATGTGTTTTTGTATCCGTACTGTACTGCTTTGATTACTGTAGCTTTGTAGTAGTCTGAAATCAGGGAGCAGGAGTCCTCCAGCTTCATTTTTCTTTCTCAAGACTGTTGGCTATTTGGGGTCTGTTGTGATTCCATCACAAATTAAAAATATTTGTGTTCCAGTTCTTTGAAAAATGCCATTGATAATTTCACAGGGATTGCACTCAATCTGTAGACTGCCATGGGTAGTATAATAATTTTAACAACGTTGATTTCATTTATCTTAAAATGTGGTATATCTTTCCATCTATTTGTGTCTTCATTTCCTTCATCAGTGTCTTAAAGTTTCAGAGTACAGGTCTTTTGCCTCCTTAGGTGTTTTATTCTTTCTGATATGAAGTGCGATTATTTCTCTAATTTCTCTTTCTGGTATTTTACTGCTATGGGATAGAGCGTTATTTTTTTTAATAAGTTTTTTTTTTCTTTAATACTGAAGTGTCAGAAAAAAGCAGCATCAATTGGCATCTCAGGAAAAAAGGCCTGGAGGACACAGAAGTCTAGATTATTTATCAAATGAATTAAAATTATTCTCCAAACTTAACTGGTCTAGTTCTTTTAGGAGAATAACACTTAAATTACCTTTGAGATCCACTTCAGGGATTATTGGAGAAGGAAATGGCAACCCACTCCAGTGTTCTTGTCTGGAGAATCCCAGGGACGCGGGAGCCTGGTGGGCTGCCATCAATGGGGTCACACAGAGTCGGACATGACTGAAGTGACGTAGTATAGCATCAGGGATTATTTACAGAGAACCAAAAGGGTAAATACTACCTTAAAAACAATTCAGTTTGTTCAAGACAGAAAATGGTCACTAAACCCTCCAATGTCAGTTTTTTTTTTAATATACACAGGAAGAAAGTAGTTTGGAGTATTACATCACCTAAATTTGCTAAAATTATATTCTCTAGAATTTAAAAGAATATACCACACATTTTCTCTGAATTCATTTATTTAAAGATAAAACAGCCATTTGAGATCATGGAATACAATACCAACACAATAAAAGGTGAGGAATTGTTATATTTTGCTTACATTAATAAATATCTTAAAAGAAGCAAATGTAGATTTTAATTAAGACACTAATGACACAACTGAGAGTTTCTAAGTTAATAGTGATACTGCTTGATTTTCAAGTTGAAAGATTTTTAATAACCTATATATTTCAATTAGATGGCGGCAAATAGAAAAGCATCTTTTGAGCTGAATAGTATACTGTTAAGCAGGAGTTTATTTTACAGCAGTCCATCATTCTCCTGGCCTCAGTTTGTGTGTAGAAGGCATACTAGACATCAGCAATTCACATCACATATATGATCTACCACTCACAATGGTGCAAAACCTATTAGGCATGTATTTGAATAGAAATTATTTTGAAATTCCAGAAAAAATGCCATTTGTGTTTGACAGATGTAGGATTTCCCAGTTTTGCCACTGATTAGCTATCTGAGCTTCAGTTTCTTCACTGTTAAACTTTTGACAGAATAGGAAGAGCAAAATAGGCTTTAGTAGCCTTCAGTTTATCAGCTCTGATTTTCAAAACAAACCTTCAAAGTGATTTTCAACCTCCTTCTAACCTATGATTATCCTTTTCAAAATCTTTGTCCAAGTCATTCAGAGTTCCTAACTTCTCCACTGAACACATTTTAACACATCTGCATGTGTTTATAATGACCAAAACAAAGTTCACTATGTTAGTATGAAGGACTACCTGTACTCAGGGAACATTACAACCTACCTGGGTATTCAATTCAGTACCCACCCCTAGCAAATCTCTGAAAATTCTGTGTCTCTGTCTCCACCATAACCTACACTGTTTACAATCAAATACTCCATACCTGTATATGTTCCTTACCTTCATATCAAGGGGAAAATCTGAAAAGTTTTTAGAAAACTGGCATTTGTGAGTTTTTATACAATTTTTACAATTTTAGGACAGCCATGTCCTTTGCAGTATCCTGTAGGACAAGGCATCAAATATTTCTAAAGGCAGCCACACATTTTTCATATTTTTCTAAAACAGCTTATGTTCTAACACAACTTAAAAATCAAACTGCCAAGCAGTTTTGTTTTTACTCTTTTCACAGGTACAGAGCAGAGAATAAACCTAACCATGTCCACTTCTCCTAACTTACCATCAACATACTCATACAACTCTTGATTCATTCTAAAACGCATATTGATGCGCTTGGAAAGACTATAATGAATAAAATGGCAAGCGGTGAATCTAATTCATGCCAGAAGACTGGAGAAGTTACATGGGAAGCACACACACATACAACTTCACAAAAGTTGGGAATACTGCTGATTTCAAATAAATGATGATCAAAGTGAGACTTTCATGCCTCAAGTCCCATTCAGTCAAAATCACGATTTGTAAGAACAAGTGGTGCCACCAGTGTCCAAACATACAGCACAATACCAATCCAACTAGAAGAGATTTTCACCCAGACAGCTGTCCACTGACTCTTCATCTCACGGGAAGGCTCATACCTAATATTTAAGGAAAACAAAAAGCAGAAGTTGGATTACTGGTCATCAAGCCAGCAGGTTTCCTTATTTTAGAAGTATTCTTTGTATATAATCTGTGGTAACAGATACATAGTTGCTGAATTATCTCTGTTGCCTTGTTTTCCATACCACTTTGACAGCTAATATGAAGGTTAAAAAATCTTCTTTAAAGGAGTAGAAGACATAGGCCTGTGAAGTAGTTCCTTTACAGAATACTCAGAGAATCTTTATGTATCTCTGGCTCACTAATTAATGAGATAGCAAAGAAATGGAGTGTGACCTCTGGATAAATGAAACATTACTTAACAAAGACCAATTCTAAACTGTACAAAGAATATAATTTGTTTAAAGTATATACACGAGCTCCCTCCACCTTCTCAGATTTAAGAAACTGGGAAGGACATACATCCCAAATTTAGCTGATTTTTATGTTGATGAATCATCTTTAATATTTACGATTATTAACCCAACAGCCAAAGCTATGAATTACTGAGAATTATTTGGAATAGTTCTTGTACCTTAATATGCTGCAGTATAAGAATTTTTAAGTATATATATATTTTTTTCAGTAATAAATGCCAATAGAGGCTGCTCTCAAACAAATGAAATTTTTTTTTTACATCTTTTGCTGGTATTCAAAATTTTCTTACAAATTGTTAAGGATATTATGCATTAAAGAATATTAAAAATGGAACTACCCTAACAATACAGTTCAGCTTGAATCTTAAATCTTTCAGCAATCCTTTGAACTAAATCAGAATTTTTAAAGACAAAATATAAACCACTACCTTCCTCTTAACAAAAAGAGATTTATCAGTTTTGAAGTGATATAAAAGCAAAAATTAGTTTTAAAGGATTCTAAGAATCCATCTATGTTAATGTATTCACACTTCAATTTTGAAATCCTCAAAGCTTTTAAAGACAAAGTTTGAACAAAAACAGGTTAAAAAAAAAAAAAGGTATCTTTTTCTATACTATGTTGGGAACTAGTTAGTCAGTATTAGAAATCACTGTTTGATCCATGTCAACATGTAGTTCCCTAAGCAATGTGGTAGCTTCATGAAACTTTATTTCAATCTTTTAAGATCTGGAACTATTTTAATGATTGTTATTGCTAAAGCAAGGAAATAAAGTCTGCTTTTCTCATACTGATCTCACTATTCATTTAGTTGTAAATTTTGAAATATACTGGATAAATAGTACTCAATACCACATTTTAACAATGGAATCACAAAAAAGCCACTCAAATTTCCACATGCAAAGTTTTCATAAAATATAAGTACCTGTACCAGTTGGTAAGGGTCATCATGATATAAAGCGAAGCCAGGAAAAGCATGAAGTGAAAGAAGGAGTAACTGTAAGTGACACCATCCCTTTCATTATCTACGGCTCGGTGAACATCATCACCATCCTCAAGTGATCCATCATTTCTGGCTCCACCATCTTCTATTAGTGTTGATTCATCACTTGTTAGAGTCAGTTTATTAACCTGACTATTGTTTGAAGTACGGATGCTACATGAAAGACAGTTTAAAAAGAAAGAAAAAAAAGGAATTTAAACACAACATTCATATATGAATAATAGCTGGACTTAGCTTCAAAAAAAAAATCCATAATTTTTCCTACCTTGAATAAAATACACACAGTAAAAAGAGGATTAGTCCAATAATTCCTTGAGTATGCCACCACTGTACAGACTGCCCCTCCTTCGGGATAGAGCTTGTTGTATTATATCCAATTATGTTCAGTAGACTTGGGTTACATTCTGTTTCTATAATGTAAATTAAGGTCAAATTAAAATGTTAGAAAAGTACAAAAATTTTTCAGAGGACAGTTGTAGTTCTTTTTAACTCTTTATACACTTGCAAACTCAAAAAATTGTTAGAAAAAGGCACAAACAAAAAATAAGACAACTTGTATTTATTAATGAGACCTTTTACATTATGTAATGCTAGTTTTATCGAACTGGTTGAAAAGCAATTTCATTTTCAACCTCATGCAAGAGTTGAAACATTTAAGCTTTTTACTGATCAGGAAATTGGTGAAATAAAGCTCAAGCAGAGTTAAGAATAAAATTCAGATATCCTAAACTAAGATGCACTGCCTTTTCTGTTATATACTATGAAGTAACAATAGTGATTTTATGAAGTTTATCAACTTGTCAAAGTACATTGTTATATAAGCAAGATAGTTTACACATAAAATCAGTTACTAGAATTTCAGCAAATAGTTTGTGGAAATGAGTACATAAATCATAGTGACCTAATGCTTATTCAGCATCTCAACTCTTGTAAGAAAGAAGTAAAATGGAGTCGGTATTCACTTAAGTGTCTCAAGTTTTTTACCTCCCACAATGCCAGATATGTCAATTGCCACCTTATCACTGAAAAATGATTTTTACCTTGAAGCCACTTGTATAAGGATAATCCCTAAAGCAAATTACTATTAATTTTTTTCTAGACACTTACCTGGACAAAAATAAGGAATCTTTCTCTAGTACACTAAAAAAACTCTTTTTCTCCAACTAGTGATAAAGCACCTATGAAATTTATAAATGGAATGAAATATAAGAGTCAGAAAACTTCTTTCTGTCAAAAATTCTGTAATTTTTTTAATTCTGAGGAAACGAGACCATTTTTTCCCTTTTCTGAAAATAGTATAGTTGACCCCTGAACAAGCAGATTAGCAGTACCAACCCACAACACAATTGAAAATCTGCATTTTATTTTATGGCTGGCCTCTATATTCCAACCTTTCATATTAGCAATTTTCTATCTATGGATTCAACCAAATGCAGACTGTACTGCAGTACATTTATTTCCCAATTTGTTTCACCCCAAATAACATATATGGGCTTATACTTCCACAAAATGCAGTAAAACTGGCCTATAAAAAGATTACAAAGACCAATTATATTCACCTGTAAGGTAATCACAGACAAAAAGAACTTTAAAAAATCTATACTAATTAAAATAGACTAGACAAACATTTTAAGAGTTTTTAATTTTACATGTACTATCACATGCACCCTTACAAATCAGGTATATTTCTTATAGTTTTCCTATAATTTCTTATAGTTTTGTTAGTGAAGGAAGAAATTAAGGGAAAAAATATAGCAGTACATCAAAGATGAAAATGGTATTATTCCATTCTCTTCATTCCTCTATGAGCTTAATTTTACAAAACGACAATCTCTGAAAAATAGAAAAGCTTGCAGGATTCATCAAAAGAAGCAAATCCAAACAAACATACCTGGTTCATTGGTCATAGCAGACCATGTCAAATACATTGTGTAGACTGTAATCACTGAAGACTGTAACAAACCAGATCTTGGTTGTGATTCCTACAAAAAAATAATTAAGCAAAACAAAAATATTGCGATCATTCAAGATTTAGGAAACCTTAGAAAAACAGAAGCTTCATAAAGAATGAACTAATCCAAGCTTACTTGGATTTTTGGCAGTATGGACATTATAGAAGCACCAAGGCAGAGGAGCATGTTGACACTGATGAATGCTTTATTTTCTGCACAACTGGCTGGATGAGTATAGTAAACAAAAAACAGGACGATAGCAACTAAAGACAGTAGATAATTCAGGGCTGTAGCTGATAACAAAGCTGCGAAAGAAATACATTTTGACAATTAGATTTTATCACTAATATTAAGAATGAGGCATATGGCTTGCTTTAAAAACAATCTTATTTTATTCAAAAATATTATTTTAAGCAACACTTTATCAGCATTACAGAGCCTATAAAAGCAGATAAAGATTTAATTCTGGCCTCTACCACATTAAGACTTGTGTAGCCTTTACACACATGTGTGTGTGAGCTCCATCATGTCTGCCTCTCTGCAACCCCATTATATAGCCCATCAGGATCCTCTGTCCATGGAATTTTCCAGGCAAGAATACTGGAATGGGTTGCCATTTCCTACTCCAGCCTTTACACATAGCTCACTATTATGATGCATTTTAAGGGTAATAAAATATGATCTTCATTTAAAGTAATATTTACATATAGAGTGTCCAAAACACATTCAGATACATTAGCCATTATTTTCAAAATACAGAAAATTAACTAGGAGAACATTACTTAAGGTTTTCAAGTTATATCATTCAGTTGTAAACAAGGGCATTAAGAAAATATTTTGTTAATGCTAAGCCCACAGAACAATGCTTTGCTTTATCGACTAAAATCTTGAAAAAAAAAACTATTCAAGTTGTCATTATTTAATAAGATAACCTAAGTTTCTTCTATCACACACACATACTTTTAATTTTCATGTTAATGTATCCTTAATATGTATGTATTCATATAGATATGACTAACAAACACTCTATCAAATATTTATTGAATACCTACAAAGGCCCTGGGGATACAGTAGGCAACAAAGCAGAGACTCTAACATTAGATTTAACATTAAAAAATGAAATATTCTAAGTTTTCCAAATGATTAAAGCTTATTTTTTTGAATATCAAATTCTTTATTTTAACCACTGAGATCAAATATTGCAAACTAGTTGTATGAAAGAAAATATGAATATAGCAGATATGCTGATTTAGTTTTCACTCTGATTTAAAAATATGTTTTTTAGCTGACGCTCAGACTATTTCACATAAAAATCCAGATCTATGGCTTCTTTTGAAAAACTTCAGAAAAATTAAGCAACACTGGGCTCACATTTCCACAAGGCAATTACTGGATGGAGCTAAGCAGTGTAATGGCCTTCACACTCTAATTCACCACAGTCCCTTTCATTTGCAAAAGAACTGAAAATGCAGTTTCTCCTCCCTCATTTGTGTCACCTGTTGTAAGCACCTGGATTTTGAGTCTTGTTTCAGAGTACAACCATAGGACTCAAGCTCATCATTATAAACACACATTACATACACTACTATAATAAACTCCCTAAGGTGTCACACATAAAGGCATTCTTTGCACTTATATAAAATGCTTCAGAGTTGTTTCTTTTTCCTGCTTGCTGATGTTTCAGAATTGTACCACTGTTTGTTCATCTATTTCTAGTAGTCCTCATCTCTTTAATATTTTACTTTTTTACCCTTTTACTTAGAAGCTTCCTAGGAAATTAGGCTATAAAATATACATATACTCAGCAATATGCTTTGGGAATTCTATTTTAGCCAATCCCAGTCTTTTGGATGATTGCCTCATTCTTGTGTATGTTCCTAGTTGACATGCAACATACAATGTGACAGGATGCCACTCACAAACTTAAACTGAAAAACCTATTCACAGTTAACTGTACCATAAAAATCATGACTTCCCCACAGTCTACTACCTGCTTTCACTTTCAAAGTTCAACTATCTTGTAGATGTTCTGTAAGACAAAAAACTTACCTGCATACCAACATCTCGAGTTCCCCTCTTCCATTTTTTCAACCCATGATTCATTCCACGAATGGGCAAAATCAATGAGTAAGACTAGCTGTATGAGAATGAAGCAAAAGGCACCTGCCATGCCTACATAAAACCACACTGAAAGGACAAAAAGTTTTTAAAAATCACAAATGAGTGACTGGTTCATTTTTTATTGTTTCCACAATCAATACACCAAAAGAAAAATAAAATTGTACATAGATGTCTTGACTGAGGACGGAAAACACAAAACAAATAGTTACAGTTCCAGGCAACAATTATTTTCAATTTCCTTATAAAATATCAACATCACACAAAGAAAAAAAAGATTTCTTACCAGTTGTAAAAGTTCCTTCTGGAATGAAGAAGGCCCCAATAATAATTGCAATTGCTGCAGCAAATTTAAAGAACCAGAATCTAAAACAAATTATTTTTTATTAGTAAATATTCATTCAGCAAGTGGTTTCACATACAAAATCTTTTGAGAGCTGCTCTTAAAAAATAGCTACACTTTATTGTGACTACTCTGTCCCATCTGAGGATATCCTGAAGACGAGAAGACCGCCACACATCAATTATGTTGTTGTGTTGTAGTTGTCTGGTCACTCAGTGTCCAACTCTTTCTACAACCCTATGGACTGCAGCCTACCAGACACCTCTGTTCATAGGATTTTCCAGGCAAGAATATGCAATGGGTTGCCATTTCCTTTCCCAGGGGATGCTCCTGATCCAGGGATCAAACCCACATCTACACTTGCAGGCAGATTCCTCACCATGGAGCCACCAGGGAGGCATGGCTGTTTTAATTCATTCTAATAAATGAGAATATTAGATTCATTTCACAGGTTTACTTAAATGAGTGAGATAAGATATGGAAGTGTAAATAAGGCACACTGTACAAAGGAACAGCTTTTGAAGACACAAAAGTCTGGAAAACAGATTTCCAGTAGCAAGCCAGATGAACTGAAAAAACCAGACAAGACATAACATCTTAAGAATTCTAACACAGAAAGAGCAGGAAGTGCAAAGCAGGTGTCCAGAATCCAAAAAAACCCCAGAAGTAACAGATTAATAACTCCATCTGTAGACAACTAGCAAAGATTTGAGGTGTCTGCTACTTCATATGTGAAAGCGGCAATGCAAAACTATAATGAATATGAGCATTTCACCACCTGAAGATAACAATCCTGCAATCACTGATCATAAAGGCATAAAAATTTGCCATCTAGCAGATAAAGAATTCAAGATAGTTGTTCTGAGGAAACCCAACAGGCTACAAGAAAATACAAAAATAATTCGGTGAAAACAAGCAAAAAACACTAAATTTAACCACGAGATAGAAATCATAAAGAACCAAATATATTCTGAAGCTTAAGAATTCAAGAAAAGAAATGGAAAAAAAAAAAAAAGGAATAGAGATCTTTAGAAGTGAAAGTGAAAGTTGCTCAGTTGTGTCCAACTCTATGTGACCCCATGGACTGTATAGTCCATGGAATTCCCTGGGCCAGAATACTGGAGTGGGTAGCCTTTCCCTTCTCCAGGGGATCTTCCCAACTCAGGGATCAAACCCAGGTCTCCCACATTGCAGGCGGATTCTTTATGGGCTGAGCCACAGGGAAGCCCAGAGATCGCCAGACAGGTAGATCAAATGGGAGACAGAAAAAGTGGACAGGCATGTTGATATAACCCAATCAGGGGTGAACTAAGAAAAAAATGAAAAAGAGGGAAGAAAGCCTCAGTAATATATGCAATTTAAATATTAGAACGATCAGGGTTTCAGAAGAAGAGAAGGGGGCAGAAAGTTAATTTAAAGAAATAATATCTGAGAATTTCCTAAACCTGGACATGAATATCAAAGTTCACAAAGCTAGTAAGATCACAGTATCATCTCAATGCAAAAAAAACCTTTAGGATAAAACTGTCAAAAATGAAAGAATACAAGAGAATCCTAAAAGCAGCCAGAGGGGTCCAAAAAAAGAGATTCTTATCAACAAAGTAATTTCCATTAGGCCCTTAGTGAATTTCTTAGAAAATCTATAGGCCAAGAGAGAGCAGAGTGACTTTGAGTATACTCAAAGTCCCTCCTTTCAACACTTTGACATACTCAAAATGTTGAAAGGAAAAAAAACACCAGCCAAGATTACTCTGTCCAGCAAAGTTATCCTTCAGATATGAAGGAGAAATAAGGCCTTTCCCTAAATCCAAAGAATTCACCACCACTAAACCTGTCTTGTAAAAAATGGTAAAAAGGATTCTTCAGACTGAAATGAAAAGACACTAATCAATGACACAAAAGCCTACAAAAGCATACAACACACTGGTAAAAGTAAATACACAGATTCATAAAAGCCTAATTCTTTAACAGGATGGTGTGTTAAGTAAACTATAGTAAAAAGATTTTAAAAAGTATTAAAAAACAATGAGTATTATAAAAGAGAGGTAAATTGTGACATCAAAAAAATAATAAAAGAGGAGGAATAAATATGTAGGGCTATTTTATGCATTTAAAGTTGCTATCAGCTTAAAATTAATTTTCATCTTAACATGTTTTATGTAAGCCTCATGGTAATCACAAAGCAAAAAGCTAGAGTAGATAAGATAGAGAAGCAGAATATACCACTAGTTTACAAAGAAAATCACCAATTTACATGGGTGTTAACAGAGAAAAAAGAAATGATGAAAATACAACCAACCAGACAACAATGACTAACATATGGCATTAACAAGTCACAAATCAATAATTATGCTAATGGTGTGAATTTGTTAACCAAAAGCCAGTGTCTGGATGAATTAAAAAAAACTTAAAAAGACAAATGGAATCACATTTTTGGATGTGAATAGTTAAAATGTCCATAATACTCAAAGCTATCTTTCGATTCAAAGTACTCCCTATAAAAATTTCAACGTCATTTACAAAAACTCAGGAAAAAAACAATTCTAAAGTTTGTATATAACTTCAAAAGACTCCAAATAGCCACATCAGTCATGAGAAGGAAGAACAAAATTGAAAATATCACAGTTACTAATTCCAAACTATACTACAAAGCTATACTAATTAAAACAGTAATACCATAAAAAATAGAAACATAGATCAATGGAACAGTAGAGAAGGCAATGGCAACCCACTCCAGTACTCTTGCCTGGAAAATCCCGTGGATGGACCTGGTAGGCTCCGGTCCATGGGGTCTCAAAGAGTCGGACACGACTGAGCAACTTCACTTTCACTTTTCACTTTTATGCATTGGACAAGGAAATGGCAACCCACTCAAGTGTTCTTGCCTGGAGAATCCCAGGGACAGGGGAGCCTGGTGGGCTGCTGTCTATGGGGTCACACACAGTTGGACACGACTGACGCGACTCAGCAACAGCAGCAATGGAACAGAAGAGTAATAGACCCTTGCATTTTGGATCAACTAATACTTGACAAGGGAGTCAAGAATATTCAGTAGGAAAGGACACTTTCTTCAAAAGACTTGGGAAAGCTATTAATAACCACATATAGAAAAATGAAACCAGACTCCTTTCTTACACCATTCACAGAATTGACTCAAACTGAATGGAAGACTTAAACACACTTAACACATTACTGAATGGAGATGTATTAACATGTCTTGTTACCCGAATGTCATTGACTGGGAGACAAATCATATGCTTTAGAGAGCCATACAATTAACATCACAGTGTTTAGTTGTTAGAGCTTAAAACTGATAAAGGCTCATTATAGAACTTAGTTGTTTTCATTCACATTTCCCTGTTAGGCTTCTGCTCCAATTTTGTGTATGTTATAAATACAAGCTTATGACCATAAAATTTTCAAAAATGATGGATCACGAAATTTTGAACAAAGAAGAATTTTTTGGTGACTTTTATGCAGATACTTTGACTGTCCAAGCAACATAAATACTAGTATCTCAGAAGATGACAGTTCTTCAGAATATAGTTCTGACTCAGACGATATGAATATTAGACCAAGAAAAAGACAAAATAAACCGTAGTGACTGATTCTGACATGGAAAGTGAAAATGAAATGCATGGTGCTTTTTTACAGGTGTGTCAGGTGTAACTATTGAATGTAATCATCTGCGAAGTGTTAATTAAATAACAGAATTACCAAAACAAAAATAAAAATGGTCAGGCACAGGCCTATGTTTCCAGCAAAAATCCTCTAGTCAGTGAGTTAAGATCTGACACTATAAAAGTTACTAGGAAGATACTGATACTGGGAAGAAGAAAATAAACTCCCTGACATTAGTCTGGGCAATGAGTTTTTGGGGGTGACAACAAAAGTACAAACAATAAGGGTAAAATCAAAGTGGTGGGAATACTTCAGACAAAAAAACCTTCCACAGAAAAAAACGGAACAATCAACAAAATGAAGAGACAACCTATAGGAGAAAATATTTGCAAACCATGTATCAAAATGTGGTTAGTATCAAATATATATAAAGAACCCACACAACTCAATAATTTAGAAAAAACAATTAAAAATGGACAAAACTAAATATTTTTCCAAAGAAGGCATACAAATGGCAAACACATATATGAAAAGGTGCTAAACATCACTAATCATCAGAGGAATGTAAATCAAAACCACAGAATGGCCACCAAGATGGTAAGAAATATCAAACGCTGGAAACGATGTGGTGAAATAGGAATTCTCAGGCACTGCTAATGGGCATGTACACTAATTCAGCCGCTATGGACAACAGTATGACGGTTCCTCAAAAAATACAAAAATGGAACCACCATACCATCTGGCAATCCTACTTCAAGGTATATATCCAAAAAAAGTGAAAACAGGGCACTGAAAAGGTATCTGCACATCCATGTTTACGGCAGAATATTCCTAACTGGAAGATACAGAAATAACCTGAGTGTGCATCAACAGATGAATAAAGAGACTGCACTATATAGACACAATGGAATATTATTCAGCCACGAGAAAGAAGGAAATCCTATCATTTGCAACAACATGATCCTGATGGACATTCAGGGAATTATGCTAAATGGGATAATCCAAATTAAAAAAAAAATTTATGTTACCAAAACGTGGAATCTGAAAAAGAAAAATGTACTTTAAAGTTGCTAAGAGAATACATCTTAATTGTTCTCATCACAACTAAGAAAAATATGTGATGTGACAGAAGTGTTAGCTAATATATCATGGTAATCATATTGTAATATATAATACATATGAAATTAACATTTTGTACACTTTAAACCTAACACAATATCATCAATTATATCGCAAAAAAAACCCATTAGCAATGATGTAAGAGTGCTTAGTACATACTTCGAGAAGAATGTTATCGCAGGAAATGATTGTGATAGTCATCCTGTAATGTATTTTGAGAGTTGTTTAAAAATACATTTAATAAAGATGTTTTAACAGTGCAAAAAAAATAAAATTAAAAGTCAAAACAAGCTATGACTAAGAGAATTGAAAAAAAAAAATCAACATGGCACAAAACATCATTTTTCATTAAAATTTTATTTCATTCTTCCTGTCTTTGATAGTATATGTTAATAAATAAGCAACATCAGATACTTAAAACTATTTTTATTTATGGGGTGGAACAGTGATAAAATTCAAAACATTCAATATTGAGTATGAGATGCATTTCTCTGTTGTATTAAAGGCGACTGACAAAAAGGTACCTTGAAGTGTCTAGGTTGTCCATTATAACCATTTAGAAAATCCACAACCTGTTTCAAAGCAATCAAGTTTTTCATTTTGGCTGCACTGTACATGTAAAGAACTGAGTTTTATGTAGTGAGATTGGCCAACAGAAGGCGAGGAGGAGGAAGAATAAACTCATTATTAGTCACAAATGTGATAAATCTTCTTTTCAGGATGAAAACATAGTTGAACCTTGAATAATGCTAGGGTTAGGGACTCCAACTCTCTGTATAGTTGAAAACCCACCTCTATCTTACAGTCAGCCCTCTGTATCAGAGGTTCCTCATTTGTGAATTCAGTCAATCAGAGATCATGGAGTGTGTAATACCGTAGTTATTAACTGTTGGAAAAAAAGCTCTAAGTGGACCTGCACAGTTTAAACCTGTACTGTTCACAAGGGTAAACTTTACTAAATATTATGCACAGCAATAAGTGACTCAAGTCTTCTATTTAATATTTATATTTCCAAATTCTGACATTCTCTAGTAGAGATGAGGATTTTCTTACTTTGTCATTCGTGAACAAAATAATTCTGCAGATTGTTCAAGTTTAAACTTTCTTTAGACAGACTCAAAATTACTGAAAAGAGACTACCCAGACTTTAAACTGAAGTTTATTAAAATACTTACCCATTGTGTATTGCAGCTCTAGGGTCACTGCTGCTCTTCACTTTGATCATTAAGAGAGAGAGAAGAAGATAGAACATAGCCAAGCCAAAGCACAATCGGTATACAGCTTTATAGCCAACCAGAATATTACAAGGGACCATTCCTTTCTCATTCTCACAAAATCCAGGAATCTGAAAAAACAAGAATTTCTAATCTAGAATTTTTTCAAGGAAAAATGACAATTCTGTGTAATTAAATAGCTTAAGGTTCAAAAACTGAAGTTCACTTTACAGTTTATGCTGAAATGTAATCAAGGTAAGTCTACACACTTTGATAAACAGAAGTTTAACTCTTTTTTCACTTTATGTGCACACAGGATAAACGACAAATGTCAATCCTAAAGTGAATGCTTATTTTAACTTGCAGACTTATTCAAACTTATTCTAAATTTTTTTAAAACTTACATTCCACTGTGATATGCTGAATCACATGTATAAAAGAAAAACACAATCAATAAAAGTTTAAAGAATTAGAGAGTAATTGAATCAGTTTCTAAATACTAAAAAGAACAATGATGGCTTTTCAAAGCCAATGCTATTAAAATCATTCTGAGAACTGGTCCCTGATTCTACAAATATTATTTTTGATAATGGATAGATCTGAAAGTAAAGTGAAAGTGAAAGTCGCTCAGTTGTGTCTGACTCTTTGTGACCCCATGGACTGTCCATGGAATTCTCTAGGCCAGAATACTGGAGTGGGTAGCCTTTCCCTTCTCCAGGGGATCTTCCCAAACCAGGGATAGAACCCAGGTCTCCCACACTGCAGATGGATTTTTTACCAGCTGAGCCACAGGGAAGCCCAAGAATACTGGAGTGGGTAGCCTATCCCTTCTCCAGAGAATCTTCCCGACCCAGGAACTGAACCAGGGTCTTCTGCATTGCAGGTGGATTCTTTACCAACTGAGCTATCAGAGATAGAACTGGATTAACAGCAAAAGGGTTGGCTATATTTCTATTTTTCTAACTTAAAATCTTGAAAAAAGACTGAAGACCATTTCAGAATATCAATCACACTGAAAACAGAATACAAGGAAGTATTTTAAAAATATTTTTAAGTGAAATAAATGAGTGAAACAAACTAACAGTTTCAACTAAAACCATTCATAAGAAGTCAACTGGTTCCATGACAAAACCATATGAATGTCTTTTGCTTATACCCAGGACTTCAGTAAAATTAACTAACCATCTATTTATGGCATGTACAATGCTACATTCACAACTGTGATAAGCTCATTTTCCAAACTTACATGGTTTTTCCTTACCTCAAAGTCAATCACAAGCAGATAACCATGGTTTAAAATGCAAGTTATCTAACATAAATACTTTCTCAGTCTCAAATTTTCTATTGTCATTCATCTTTCCTTGGAGGAAAACTAACTTTTATATGCTGTCTCTTCATCACATTCTCTCTCATCTCTTATGGGTTAGATCCCTTATGACTTCTCAAAAAGCAAATGATTAAATCTCTCCATTCTAAAAACATTTTAAACTCAGCCTCCCTCTAAGACTTGCCATCTTCATCACAAAGATCCTCAAATTAGCAGTTTACTCACTGGATATATTCCTCACAGTCATATAACTTTCCCTCCCAAACCTCCTAGGTCCAGCATTCTTAAAACTACAGCTTTTTAAAGACACTACGACATATACTGGTTGTCAAATCCAATGGCTACTACTTAATCCTCACACTCCTTTACACCTTTTTTACACAGATGTTATCCTGTCATTCTTAAAGCTCTATTCCTAAGATCTACGAACATGTTTTTTGGTTCTCTTCTTTCACTGTTCTTTAGAGCTTCCCTTTCTCCACCAAGCCCCTTCTGTCAAAGTTCTAGCTCTGCTCACTCCAAATGGTCCTCCTCTTCAGCATATGCTGCCAGTTTCAATTTCATCTCTATCCCTGATGTGAGTGACACACTCGTATTTTCTACTTCCTGTTGGACACATACAGAGATACTAATGTAGTGAAATACCCGCAAGCCAACATAGTATGAACTGAACTAGGCTATATTCTCCCCATCTTCTTTCACAAACCTGACTCCCTGGTGCGGGGGAGGGCAGGGGGAGGGTGGAGGGCAGGGCAGGCAGTAAGTTTAATAAAATACCTTTTCTTTCTTTTTCTTAGTTAACGGCAACAGTTTCCTCTCAGTTATCTAGGATCAGAACCTCATTACTATTATTCTATCACTGCCTATATTTTAATCCAGATCCAGTCAATTCTATGTTCAGGGAATCCATTTCAGGCACTCTATGCCCTTCTTGATTACATCATTTTTAGAGCCTCTACACTTAACTGCTTGCCTTTTTTCCTGATTATCAGATAAATCTTCCTAAGGCATACATACTTGGCTCAAAAAGCTTTTATCCTAATTCTGCTTCCTGTTTTTCAATTTCTGTATACAAAAATTTATTGATTCTTAGAATGCCACTTTTTCCACGAGACCCACAGTGATTCTGACATTTCCCTGGCTGGAAATTACTTATTTCCTCTTATTATCAGAGCACACTTTTCTGCACCACCATCACAATCTCATAAACCACTTTTACTATTTGTCTTTCCTAAATAATTATGAGCTGCTAAAACTGGGATTAAGTATTGTCTTCCTTTTTACAGTATTCTGTTTCCAACACATTGGAAGCAATTTTATGCATAAACATACTAAAGGTTCAGGATCCCCAGGTGGCACTAGTGGTAAAGAATCTGCCTGCCAATGCAGGAGACCTAAGACAGGCAGGTCGGCAAGATCTCCTGGAGGAGGGCAGGCTACCCACTCCAGTATTCTTGCCTAGAGAATCCCAGGGGCAGAAGGCCTGACAGATTACAGTCCATAGGGTCACAAAAGTCAGACACAACTGAAGTGACTTAGTAGGCACACACACTAAAGGTTCAGTTAATCATTTAAAAACAAAAGACTTACCTTATTCAGCTGTTCTTCCATTCCAGGTATCAACATTACACAAGCTACACACACTCCAACAAGCAAAAAAAGTGCATAGATCAACCTAGTTACAGTGGAGTTATTTCCACTAGGACAGCATCGGCACAGCAAACACGGGGCACTGCCACACAGACACGGTATCTGGAAAAAGAACGTTAAAATCAGTACAGTTTAAAATGATACAGTGAAAATCTACATTCTATCTACTCAAAAAAGGATGAAGTTAAATTGATTAAAAAGTGATTTGGTTCACAAGTTATCTATAAACTATAAAACTTCTTAACTTCTGGGTAAAAATGAAGCAAAATAAAGCATTAAAAAAAAAGTGCCCTTTTATATCAAGCAAAATGAGTAAATTCAGTTAAAAAGGAAAAAAAAAATAGCAACAAGACCCAAAGTTTAGCTGAGAAAAGAAATGAAATATTCATTAATTATAAGTGGATCTCCAACTTCTACCTTTTAACCCCTAGAAATCAGGCTGAATTCACAAAAGTCTGAGGTTTCTCAGATACTTCAGAGAAGGAAAAGAAGTAAATTGGTATTCTCATCTTTTCCCTCTGCTGACTTGGTGGTAGTGATAACCACCAAGTAAAAGTTCCTATTAGAATTGGGCAAAATAGGATTAAATGAACAAGTGGAGTGAGCTAGCGTTCTCTAACAGAAGTCCACACTAAACTAGTAGTAGATCCCAGGGGAAAAGGCTATCTCCCTGAGCACATGAGGCAAATACCGGTAATGGAATTTAACAATATCTCAGAAAGGCAAAGTGAAAGTATTCTAGTAACAACTGACCTTACTCTAGGGTGAGCTCCACCATCCACCAGATACCACAGGAAGGGAGTATTGTAGGAAGTCAGACACACTACAGTAACCAATATAAGACAGGATCAGAAGTACCTATACAAAACTTTGGAAATAAATGGCATGGCAACAACACAAACACACCTTAGCAAAAAACAAACATGCCCCGACCAAAAAAAAAAAGCATTTGAAAAATCCAATCTGAAATAAAACATAACTCAGTAAGAAAAGGAAATTCCCTAAAATTGGTTCATCTGAAGCAAAAAGAAGAGTTCAAACAGAAGAGAACAAAACAAGCTGAAAAGGAGGACTGCAGGGCTGAGGATAAATGAGAAGTGGAAAAGCCTGCTTAAAAAACTAACAAAACAAAAATGGAACAAAACAAAAACGCTGAAAATAAAAATCAGTTCAGTTCAGCTGCTCAGTCGTGTTCGACTCTTTGCGACCCCGTGAACCACAGCACGCCAGGCTTCCCTGTCCATCACCAACTCCCAGAGTCCACCCAAACCCATGTCCATTGAGTTGGTGATGCCATCAAACCATCTCATCCTCTGTCATCCCCTTCTCCTCCTGCCTTCAATCTTTTCCAGCATCAGGGTCTTTACAAATGAGTCAGCTCTTTGCATCAGGTGGCCAAAGTACTGGAGTTTCAGCTTCAACATCAGTCCTTCCAACGAACACCCAGGACTGATCTCCTTTAGGCTGACTGGTTGGATCTCCTTGCAGTCCAAAGGACTTGCAAGAGTCTTCTCCAACACCACACCTTTGTTGGCAAAGTAATGTCTCTGCTGAAAATAAAAATACTGATAGATTTTGGATTAAGTACCATAAACTCAGGCCAAGACACAGGAACAGTGACCAGACCTACCCTACTGCCTTAATCCGTGGGGGAAAATAAAATGAAACAATGGTTTTTCAGACAGTTAACAACAGGCAATTTCAGATACTTAATTTCTAAGAGAGATGAAACAGTGTGAAGTCTATGACTGGCCCAGTTTTTCTGCCTGGGAAGAGTCTCCAATGTAGGCCAGCAGAGGCTAGCAGTCTACTGAATTGGAGACATAGTTGGGACAGGGTTGAGAGTTTAGGGAAGTGAAGGCACAGAAGAGTTCACAGGACATAAAAAAGTAACGGAGAAAGCTATACTGAGATTGTGCTCTGGAGATCTGCAGAGGCTTCCATTTCTGTCTTCAGCAGAGCACTGATCAGCATAGTGTATTTGATTCAATTCCTCTAGGGGGCAGGGTGGGGTGGTATTTACAATCAGAGTGGAAAAAACGTTAAAAATCCTTGAGTAAAACTGTAAGATTTTTACTACACAGTATGGGGGGGTGGGGGTGGACGGAAGCTGGCCATAAGGCTAAAAAAGCCATTCCAATCTCAACAAAGTCTGAAAGCAAACTTTGAAAAGCTTCTCTTCAAATAACTCACCTATGTCTAAGAACAGCAAGAATGTTTTTTTTAAAAACTACAACATATCCAGCTCCCATCAAGGTAAAACTTATAATATCTAACAGCTAATAAGAAATTGGCAGGCATGCCAATATGGAAAATACAGTTTATAGTTAAGAGCAAAGTCAACAAATAAGAACCAGCCTGAAAATTACACAGATAACTGAATTTAATTGTAAAAATGGCATTCCAAAATCACTGAGGACGGTGACTGCAGCCACAAAATTAAAAAACACTTGCTCCCTCGCTCCTTGGAAGAAAAGCTATGACAAACGTAGACAGCATATTAAAAAGCTGAGACATCACTTTGCCAACAAAGGTCCGTATGGTCAAAGCTATGTTTTTCTAGTAGTCATGTACGGATGCGAGAGTTGGACCATAAAAAAGACTGGAGTGTCAAGGAATTGTTGCTTTCAAATTGTGGTGCTGGAGAAGACTCTTGAGAGTCCTTTGGACTGTAAGGAGATCAAATCAGTCAATCTTCAAGGAAATCACCCCTGAACATTCACTGAAAGGACTGTTGATGAAGCTGAAGTTCTAATACTTTGGCCATGTGATATGAAGAGCTGTCTCATTGGAAATGACTGATGCTAGCACAGATGGAGGGCAGGAGGAGAAGGGGGCGGCAGAGGATGTGATGGTTAGATGGCATCACTGATTCAGTGGACATGAACCTGGGCAAACTCTGAGAGACAGTGAAGGACAGGGAAGCCTGCTGTGCTATAGTCCATGGGGCTTGCAAAGAGCTGAACATGACTTAGTGACTATGTTATTGTAACTATAGTTCATTTGCTCAAGTAGAGAAAAACATAGCATGTCAAAGAGAGACATGGAAGGTTATGTCCATATCAAACTTCTGAAAATTAAAAGTAAAGTATCTGAACCAAAAAGTACACTGCAGAGAAAGCAAATGAACTTGAAGACATAGCAAAAGAAACAATCCAAAAGATAAAAAGACTAGAACAAAAACAACAGAGAATCGGTGTTGTGAAACAACTTCAAACAAACTAATACATGTCAAAATGGGGCTTCTGAAGAATAGAGGAGACAGGAGAGTCCTTTTGAGGAAGTAACTGCCAAAATGTTCTTAAGGAAAACTATAAACTCACAGATCCAAGAAACTCAACAAAAACATAATGAAAACTACACATCAAGTTATCATAAACTGTTTAGGGCTTCCCTGGTGGCTCAGTGGTAAAGAATTCACCTGCCAATTCAGGAGACACAGGTTTGATCCCTGGGCAAGGAAGATCCCCGGTGCCCTGGAGCAAGGAAGCCCAGGCACGACCGCAACTACTAAGCCTGAGCTTCAAAGCCTGGAAACTGCCACTACTGAGCCCGCATGCTGCAGGAACCGAGGCCCGAGCATCCCAGAGCCCTGTCACTACATGAGAAGCCACCACAATGAGAAGCCTGTGCACTGCAGTGAAGAGCAGCCCCCACTCACCCTAACTAGAGAAAAGCCTGTGCAGCAACAAAGACCCAACAAAGCCAAACATAAATAAATGAAGTTAAAAGAAAAAAATGGTTTAAAAAATGAAATTGTTTAAAAACAATCATAAACAGAAAAAAAATCTTAAAAGCAGTCAGAAAATGAAGGTACCTTATATAAAGAAGAAGGATATCAGACTTCTAGTAAGAAATATTGCAATGCAAAAATTAGTACTGAATTGAAGGAAACTGTAAGTTCACACTGAGCAAAGATATCTTTGTAAAGACATTTTTAGGCACAGAAAAAAACCCCCAAAATAACAAATCTAAACTATCAGAAATGTGAAAAGAAAGTTACACCAGAAATGTGGATCTACATAAAAGAAATGAACAACAACAAAAAAGAAAGGGTTAACTGTGTATTTTTTTTTTTTTTTTTTTGCATATAAAAGGTTACTTAGAAAAGATTATTATCTTTTTAAAGCAAAATAGTATTTTGGGTGGTTATAACAAAGATGGCAGTACAGTTACTGTATCTGACAGTTATGCGACTGGAGATCAGTGGAGAAATAACTCCAGAAAGAATGAAGGGATGGAGCTAAAGCAAAAACAATACTCACCTGTGGATGTGACTGGTGATAGAAGCAAAGTCCAATGCTGTAAAGAGCAATATTGCATAGGAACCTGGAATGTCAGGTCCATGAATCAAGGCAAATTGGAAGTGGTCAAACAAGAGATGGCAAGAGTGAATGTCGACATTCTAGGAATTAGCGAACTAAAATGGACTGGAATGGGTGAATTTAACTCAGAGGACCATTATATCTACTACTGCGGGCAGGAATCCCTCAGAAGAAATGGAGTGGCCGTCATGGTCAACAAAAGAGTCCAAAATGCAGTACTTGGATGCAATCTCAAAAACGACAGAATGATCTCTGTTTATTTCCAAGGCAAACCATTCAATGTCACAGTAATCCAAGTCTATGCCCCAACGAGTAACGCTGAAGAAGCTGAAGTTGAACGGTTCTATGAAGACCTACAGGACCTTTTAGAACTAACACCCAAAAAAGATGTCCTTTTCATTATAGGGCACTGGAATGCAAAAGTAGGAAGTCAAGAAACACCTGGAGTAACAGGCAAATTTGGCCTTGGAATACGGAATGAAGCAGGGCAAAGACTAATAGAGTTTTGCCAAGAAAATGCACTGGTCATAACACATACCCTCTTCCAACAACACAAGAGAAGACTCTATACATGGACATCACCAGATGGTCAAACCGAAATCAGACTGATTATATTCTTTGCAGCCAAAGATGGAGAAGCTCTATACAATCAGCAAAAACAAGACCAGGAGCTGACTGTGGCTCAGATCATGAACTCCTTATTGCCAAATTCAGACTGAAACTGAAGAAAGGAAAATCACTAGACCATTCAGGTATGACCTAAATCAAATCCCTTATGATTATACAGTGGAAGTGAGAAATAGATTTAAGGGCCTAGATCTGATAGATAGAGTGCCTGAAAAACTATGGAATGAGGTTCGTAACACTGTACAGGAGACAGGGATCAAGACCATCCCCATGGAAAAGAAATGCAAAAAAGCAAAATGGCTGTCTGGAGAGGCCTTACAAATAGCTGTGAAAAGAAGAGAAGCAAAAAGCAAAGGAGAAAAGGAAAGATATAAACATCTGAATGCAGAATTCCAAAGAATAGCAAGAAGAGATAAGAAAGCCTTCTTCAGCGATCAATGCAAAGAAATAGAGGAAAACAACAGAATGGGAAAGACTAGGGATCTCTTCAAGAAAATCAGAGATACCAAAGGAACATTTCATGCAAAGATGGGCTCGATAAAGGACAGAAATGGTATGGACCTAACAGAAGCAGAAGATATTAAGAAGAGATGGCAAGAATACAAAGAAGAACTGTACAAAAAAGATCTTCATGACCCAGATAATCACGATGGTGTGATCACTGACCTAGAGCCAGACATCCTGGAATGTGAAGTCAAGTGGGCCTTAGAAAGCATCACTATGAACAAAGCTAGTGGAGGTGATGGAATTCCAATGGAGCTATTCCAAATCCTGAAAGATGATGCTGTGAAAGTGCTGCACTCAATATGCCAGCAAATTTGGAAAACTCAGCAGTGGTCACAGGACTGGAAAAGGTCAGTTTTCATTCCAATCCCAAATAAAGGCAATGCCAAAGAATGCTCAAACTACCGCACAATTGCACTCATCTCACATGCTAGAAAAGTAATGCTCAAAATTCTCCAAGCCAGGCTTCAGCAATATGTGAACCGTGAACTTTCTGATGTTCAAGCTGGTTTTAGAAAAGGCAGAGGAACCAGAGATTAAATTTCCAACATCCACTGGATCATGGAAAAAGCAAGAGAGTTCCAGAAATGCATCTATTTCTGCTTTGTTCACTATGCCAAAGCCTTTGACTGTGTGGATCACAATAAACTGTGGAAAATTCTGAAAGAGATGGGAATACCAGACCACCTGACCTGCCTCTTGAGAAATTTGTATGCAGGTCAGGAAGCAACAGTTAGAACTGGACATGGAACAACAGACTGGTTCCAAATAGGAAAAGAAGTACGTCAAGGCTGTATATTGTCACCCTGTTTATTTAACTTATATGCAGAGTACATCATGAGAAACGCTGGACTGAAAGAAACACAAGTTGGAATCAAGATTGCTGGGAGAAATATCAATAACCTCAGATATGCGGATGACACCACCCTTATGGCAGAAAGTGAAGAGGAACTCAAAAGCCTCTTGATGAAAGTGAAAGTGGAGAGTGAAAAGGTTGGCTTAAAGCTCAACATTCAGAAAACGAAGATCATGGCATCCGGTCCCATCACTTCATGGCAAATAGATGGGGAAACAGTGGAAACAGTGTCAGACTTTATTTTTCTGGGCTCCAAAATCACTGCAGATGGTGACTGCAGCCATGAAATTAAAAGACTCTTACTCCTTGGAAGGAAAGTTATGACCAACCTAGATAGCATATTCAAAAACAGAGACATTACTTTGCCAACAAAGGTTCGTCTAGTCAAGCCTATGGTCTTTCCTGTGGTCATGTATAGATGTGAGAGTTGGACTGTGAAGAAGGCTGAGCACTGAAGAATTGATGGTTTTGAACTGTGGTGTTGGAGAAGGCTCTTGAGAGTCCCTTGGACTGCAAGGAGATCCAACCAGTCCATTCTGAAGGAGATCAGCCCTGGGATTTCTTTGGAAGGAATGATGCTAAAGCTGAAACTCCAGTACTTTGGCCACCTCATGCGAAGAGTTGACTCACTGGAAAAGACTCTGATGCTGGGAGGGATTGGGGGCAGGAGGAGAAGGGGACGACAGAGGATGAGATGGCTGGATGGCATCACTGACTCGATGGACGTGAGTCTGAGTGAAGTCTGGGAGTTGGTGATGGACAGGGAGGCCTGGCGTGCTGCGATTCATGGGGTCTCAAAGAGTCAGACACGACTGAGTGACTGATCTCATCTGATAAAAGGAGACATTCGACTATACTACTGTATACTCAGATTAAAAACAGAATGGATATGACACAAAGGCAGTGTAATAAGTTAAAGATAAATACTATAAACCCTACAGTGACCCTACAGTCTAAAATGCAAAACAAAGGAATACAGCTAGTAAGCCAAATGATAAAAAACAAAACAAAACAAAACCATAATATATTGCTAATTAATCCAAAATAAGGCAAAGACTAGGGAAAAGAGACCATGAACAGGTAGGATAAACAATAAAACAAATAGAAAGATGGTTGATTTAAGCCCAAACATAATCAATACTCACATCAAGTATAAAGAGACTAAACACTGCCAAATAAAAAGCATACTGTCAGATTAAAGAGTTAAGATCCAACCTTATCTTTTTTACAAGAAACCCACTTAAACATAAAGATAGAACTGGTGGAAAATTAAATATATATATATACACACACACACACACATGTGGGTATATATGTATGTGTCTGTGTATACACACATATACACATAAACACACATATCAGTATCAGAGAAAGTAGATTTCAGAACAAAGAATTCATCAGGAACAAGGAGGGCCATTTTAGAATAAAAGACATACATGGGGATATAGGATATTCATTAAGGAGACATACAACATACAATCCTAAATATTTCTGCACGTAAAAAAGAACTTCAAAATGCATCAAAGAAAAATTATTAAAACTGAAAAGAGTAATACCAAGTCCACATCTATGTTTTCATTAACTGAAGTAGGAAAAAAACTCAATATACATATAGAAAAGCTTAAATAATATCATTAATTGTTTCTGACATTCAGGGAGTATTCCATCTAACCAAAGCAGAATAAAAGTTATTTTCAAAAACACAGAGAACACTTAACCAAAACGGAGCATATTCTGGGCCTGATAAAACAAATCTCAAATCTCAATAAATATACATGTTTTTTTATGGCCCACAATGGAATTAAATACTGATCAGTAACAGAAGGATTTATTTCTCCGGAAACTAAATAACACAGTTGAACTCACAAGCAGAAGAGGTCAAAAAACAATGAAAATAAGGTATCACATTTTTGGAATGTACCAAAAGCAATGTTTAAGAGAAACCTACAGTTTTAAATGGCTATGTTAGATAAAAATAAATAAATCAATGACCAAAGCTTTCATCTTAAGTTATTAAATGAGCAAATTATAGCCAAAATAGGCAGAATAAAGAAATGATAAAGATAAATCTATGAGGTAAAAACAGAAAAAAAGAAAGATAGTGAAGCTAGTTTTAGAAGACCATTATAATTTAGAAACCTATAGTCAGACTGATGAGGATAAAAAAATAGCAAGAAAGTGAACATACAAATCCTCAGAACCAGAAATGAGAGAGAAGATATTATCGATCCTGTGAGCATCAAAGGATTATAAAACTATGAGCAATTTTACTGAATAATTCAACAGCTTAGATAAAACAGATAAACTCCATGAGAAATCCAAACTACCAAAAAATCATTTGATGAGAAATATAGAAGATGAATGGTCCTGTTTCTATTCAAGAAACTGAATTTGTAGTTAAAAACCTTCACAGGCATAGATAGCTTTACTAGTGAATTCTATTAAACATTTAAAGAATAAATCAAACCAACTCTACCCAGATTCTTCCGGAAAACTAAAGAGGCAAAAAACTGACACAAAATCAAGGAAACAATATACCGATATCATTTATGAACATTATTAAAAAAAAATCCCTAATATCCTGTCAAGTCAATAATACAAAAAGTATCCTGGAATTTCTTTAGAAGGAATGATGCTAAAGCTGAAACTCCAGTATTTTGGCCACCTCATGCGAAGAGTTGACTCATTGGAGAAGACTCTGATGCTGGGAGGGATTGAGGGCAGGAGGAGAAGGGGACGACAGAGGATGAGATGGCTGGATGGCATCACTGACTCGATGGATGCGAGTCTGAGTGACCTCCGGGAGCTGGTGATGGACAGGGAGGCCTGGCGTGCTGCGGTTCATGGGGTCGCAAAGAGTCGGACACGACTGAGCGACTGATCTGATCTGATCTGATACAAAAATCTCTGTTCCATTTTCACAAATAAAGTGACTGGAAACCATGACTCCATCCTAAAGAAAAGAAAAAAGCAAAGAGACTCAAAAAATCAACAATTCTTCTAGGATCCATAAGTTAGGTGAGGACACAGGGTAAGTCACTGCCCCCGAGACTGAAAGACAGACAGGGAATCATTGCTTATTAGTGTCCACAAGTGGAAAATGACTTGGGAACCAGTGTTCAGGAAGGAAATCCTGAAAGATAACTGAAGAACTGCTGGAGCCTCATAGTGGACAAGTCTGAGAGCTAAAAAAACCAGGAAAACACAGTTAAAGGGCCCTACAAACTTGTGAATTTTACTACTAGTTCAATCAGGTTCTCATAGTAAACATGAGAGAAAAATTCCTTCCAGCTTCTTGTAGGAAAGGAGAGATCCATTTTAAAATATATTAGAACACTTTTTTCTGAATACCTGACCTCAAGAGAAACTAGTTAAATAGCGTCTACCTTATTTAACTAGAGGATAAATAACCTAGGGGAAGAGAAATACTCAACTCTAGCTTATTCCAGCCATCCTCTCCCATTTATAGGGGGATGGAGGGGAGACTGAGAAACATTTAGGAAGTTCCCAACCCAGAGGCATAAGCTTACTAAAACACTAAAATCTAATCAGAGAATAATGGATGTTTCTCTTTCACCCACACCTCACCAGGACACTATCAAGCTCCTTTTACTTGGTACATAGTGTCTGGCTATTAGGAAAATTACTGACATTAAAAAAGGCAAAAAATACAATTTGAAGAGACAGAGCAAGCATCAAAACCAGACATAGCAGAGATGTCAGATTTATCAAACCAAAAATATAAAACAACTATAATATGTTAAGGGTTCTACTGAATAAAGTAGACAGCATACAAGAAGCAGAAATGAAATCCTTCCAAAAAAATATGCTAGAAACAAAAAGCAGTAGCAGAAATGAAAAATGCAGACATGGTTAAGGAAATAACTTCTGAGCTTAAGGCTGTATCAGTAGAAATTTTCTAGAAATTTTCCAAACTGAAAAGCCGAGAGAGTAAAGACTGACATTCTGTTCAACAGGATATCCAAGAATTGTGAGGTAACTGCAAATGGTAAAACATAATATGACTATCACAAGGAAAAGAAATATTTTGTTAAATGACAGACTTCCCCCAAATTCACATCAGACATTCACACCCCACCCTCCACAAAACAAAACAAAACAAAACACCACCACCAACAAAAACCCCTAAACCTAGACAAATCGCTCTGAAGAGACAGAAAATACAATATCCTGGAAGAAGCCAGAGGCAAAACACCTTACCTATAGAGAAACAAAGGATGAATTATCGGTATATTCAAGTTTTCCTCAGACACCATGCAAACAAGAGAGAAGTGAAATATTTTACTATTGAGAGAAAACAACCTGCCAACCTACAGTTCTGTACTCTGCAAATTATCCTTCAAAAGAAGAAATACTTTCTCAAATAAAATGGAATTTGTTGCCAAACTCTAGACTTGCTTGCAAGAAATGTTCAAAATTCTTTAGAGGAGGAAAATAATATAATTCAGCTGCTAAACTGCTAAGTCACTTCAGTCGTGTCCGACTCTGTGAGACCCCAGAGACGGACGGCAGCCCACCAGGCTCCCCCGTCCCTGGGATTCTCCAGGCAAGAACACTGGAGTGGGCTGCCATTGCCTTTTCCAGTGCATGAAAGTGAAAGTGAAGTCGCTCAGTCGTGTCTGACTCTTAGTGACCCCATGGACTGCAGCCCACCAGGCTGCTCCTTCCATGGGATTTTCCAGGCAAGAGTACTGGAGTGGGGTGCCACTGCCTTCTCCAATATAATTCAGAAACTCTACATATAGAATTACTTTTATAAATAAAAGTAAAATTAAAACTTACTTTTCTTATTCTTAGTTGAGCTAACTTGTTTGCTCAAAATAAGAGCAACAATGTATTGTTACATATGCACATATGTTATGACTATACACATACTTCTGTATACATGTGTGTAGACACAAAGGTGCGTGTGTGTATTTAATGAAGGACAGTAATGTAGAAGGGACAAGAGACAGGAATTAGGATCGTTTTCCTATTATAAGGTATTAACACTAGCTGTAAAGTGGTATAGCATTATACTGAAGGGTGTAGTGTCGTATGCTGTTACTTCAAAGTGGATAAGCTGTGAATGTATATTTCAAATTCTAGAGTGCTACAGACCGAAAATCATATGACAAAAATCTAATGCACATAGGGCCTTTGGGAAGAATTAGGTCAAAAAGGCAGAGCCCTCATGAATGAGGTTGCTGCTAAGTCGCTTCAGTCATGTCTGACTCTGTGCGACCCCATGGACTGCAGCCTACCAGGCTCCTCCATACATGGGATTTTCTGGGCAACAGTACTGGAGTGGGGTGCCATTGCCTTCTCCCATGAATGAGGTTAGTGCTCTCATAAAGGAGTCAGAGAGAGCGAGCCTCACCTCTTCGACTATATGAGGACACATCAACAGGTTGGCAGTCTGCAACCCTGAAGAGGGCCTTCACCAGATATAAAAGATAGCCATGCGGGCACCCTAATCTTGGACTGCCAGCCTCCAGTACTGTGAGAAACAAATTTCTGTTGTTCACATGCCACCCAGCCTGTGGTATTGTTACAATAGCCCAAATGGACTAATAAATTGGGCAACAACCGAAAAACAAGTAAATAACACTTTATACAAGTTAAAAGATGTTCAACTGATTTGCTAAAAAAGGAGAGAAAATGGAATCATATACAATGCTTAATTTAAACACCCTTCTCTCCCAACACACAACAGGAAAAACAAGGGCAACAAATAGAAAACAGTAACAAATACAGTAAATACTAGTCCAAATCTATCAGTAATCATCTTGGAGATCAGAGGCCTAAATTTATTCAATTAAAAGACAGATTGTCAGAGTGTTCAAAAAAGAAGACCCAATTATACTGTCTACGAGTGAGTGAAGTTGCTCAGTTGTGTCCAACTCTTGCGACCCCATGGACTGTAGCCCACCAGGCTCTTCCATCCATGGAATTTTCTAGGCAAGAGTACTGGAGTGGGTTGCCATTTCCTTCTCCAGGGGATCTTCCCGACCTGGGGATTGAACCCGGGTCTCCTGCATTGCAGCCAGACGCTTTACCATCTGAGCCACCAGGGAAGACACACAGAATAAAAGTAAATAGAAGGGTGAAAATACAACACGTGAACACTAAATGAAAGAGAGCGTAGCTGCATCAGTTGCAGGTAGAGCAGACCTCAAAACAAGGAAAGTTATCTGGGATAAAGAAAGATACATAATGATACATAATGATAAAGGGATCCAATTCTCCA
Organism: Tragelaphus eurycerus; assembly: GCA_935064755.1. Lineage (NCBI taxonomy): Eukaryota > Metazoa > Chordata > Mammalia > Artiodactyla > Bovidae > Tragelaphus > Tragelaphus eurycerus. Next base: position 38,875,751 of record CAKXYN010000012.1, read on the forward strand.
AGAAGACTATGTATGCACCTAATGACAGAGCATCAAACTGTGAATGCAGAAACTGGTAAAACTGCAAGCAGAAACAGATGACTCCACTGTCATAGTTGGAGAGACTCCATTGTCTCTCTCAGGAATGGACAGACTGAGCTAGCAGAAAATCAGCAAGGACAGCTGCACTCACCACCACCAATCAAATGGGTGCCGGACACCTGTAGACTACTCTACCCAATAACCAGAGAACACATTCCCCAAGATGACATGGAATATTAACCAAAACCACACTGGTGACAACAAAACACACTACCAAACTTGAAAGAGCACTGACTGCTCTCAGACTAGAAAGCAATAGCAAAATGGTAACTGGAAAATCCCCCAAATTCTTAAAACAATATACTTATCTAAAATAAACACAGAAGTCAAAGAAGTCTCAAGAGAAATTTTAAAAAATCTGAATTAAAATAATAACACAATTTATAGAAACTTATGGATGTAGTGAAAGCAGTGCTTTTAGGCAAATTTACAGCACTGAATGCATTTACCAGAAAAAAAATCTAAAATCAATCATCTAAGCTTCCATCTTAGGAAACTAGAAAAAGAAATGCAAACTAAACTGAAAGAACACAGAAAAAAAGAACCAGACTAGACACCAATGCAATCAAAGACAGAAAACAGAGAAAAATCAATGAAAACAAAACGTGGTTCTTTGATTAATAAAAATAAGCCCCCAACCAGGCTAACTAACAAAAAAAGATAGCACAGATTACTAACATTAGAAATGACAGAGAGGATGTCACTGTAGGTCCTGTGGACATGAAAAGGATAATGAAAGAATACCATGAACAATTCTACGCCCACAAATTTGAGAACCTACACAAATGGACAAAACCCTTGAAAGATACAAGCTGCTAAAACTCACACACAAGAAACAATTTGAATAGACCTCTATTAAAGAAATTTAATCAATAATTAACAGCCTTCCAAAACAGCACTAGGCACAGGCAGGTTCACTGGTGAATTTACATCAATTCTCTACAATCTCAGAGAACACAAGTAGAGGAAATACTTTCTAACTTATTCTATAAAATAAGCATCATTCTAATAACAAAACCTGACATACACATTATAATAAAATATTAACCTTTCTCATGAATAAAGGCATAAATTCTCAATAAAATATTAGCAAATTAAACCCAACAATGTAGGAAAAAGAATCACACACCACAACCAAGTGGGATTTGTCCCAAAAGGCAAGACTGGCTCACATTCAAATAGATGTAAGTAAGGTCGCTCAATCGTGCCTGACTCATTGCGACCCCATGGACTGTAGCCCACCAGGCTCCTCTGTCCATGGGATTCTCCAGGCAAGAATACTGGAGTGGGTTGCCATTTCCTTCTCCAGGGGATCTTCCCGACCCAGGGATCGAGCCCCGGTCTCCCACATTGCAGGCAGACACTTTAACATCTGAGCCACCAGGGAAGACCTATTCAAATAGATAAGACTCATGTAAATTACAGACTTTGGGAGATGATGATGTGTTAGTGTAGGCTAAGTAACTAACAAATGCACCTCTCTGGTGGGGAATGTTTCCAACAAGGGAGGCTATGCATATCGGGACAAAGGGCATATATGCGAAATCTCTATCTTCCTCTCAATTTTTCTGTAAAGCTAAACCTGATTTTTAAAAATAGTTTTAAAAAAGCATACAAAAGGTTAATACACTATAATCAGGTGGGGTTGAGTTGGGAGAAAGCAAATTTGGTTAAGCTTTTGAAATTCAATCAAATTAGTTTACCACATTAACAGACTGAAGAAAATTACCACCAGGGCCATCTCACACAATGCAAAAAAGTAATTTGAAAAATTCAATACCCATTCATTATAAAACAAATTAAAAAACTCACCTAGAGCCAGAGATGCGGGAGTGTGAGGTCAACTGGGCCTTAGGAAGCATTACTAAGGACAAAGTGGAGGTGATGGAATTCCAGCTAAGCTATTTCAAATCCTAAAAGATGATGCTGTGAAAGTGCTGCACTCAATATGCCAGCTAATCTGGAACACTGAGCAGTGGCCACAGGAATGGAAAAGGTCAGTTTTCATTCCAATCCCAAAAAAGGGCAATGCCAAAGAAGGCTCACTACCACACAACTGCACTCATTTCACATGCATGCAAGGCCATGCTCAAAATCTTCCAAGCCAGGCTTCAACAGTACGTGAAATGAGAACTTCCAGATGAACAAGCTAGATTTAGAAAAGGCAGAGGGACCAGAGGTCAAATGGCCAACATCTGCTGATTACAGAAAAAGCAACAGAATTCCAGAAAAACATTTCCTGCTCCACTGACTACACTAAAGCTTGTGACTGTGTGGATCACTACAAACTGTGGACAATTCTTAGAGAAGGGAATACCAGACCACCCGATCTGCCTCCTGAGAAATCTGTATGCAGGTCAAGAAGCAACAGTTACAACCAGACATGGAACAACGGACTGGTTCCAAATGGGGAAGAAGTGTGTCAAGGCTATATATTGTCACCCTGCTTATTTAACTTATATGCAGAGTACATCACACGAAATGCTAGGCTAGATCAAACACAAGCTGGAATAAAGATTGCAGGAAGAAATATCAATAATCTCAGATATGCAGATGACTCCACCCTTAGGGCAGGAAGCAAAGAGGAACTAAAGAGCCTCTTGATGAAGATGAAAGAGGAGAGTGAAAGAGCAGGCTTAAAACTTAACATTCAAAAAATGAAGATCATGGCATGCAGTCCCATCTCTTCATGGCAAACAGGTGGGGAAACAGTGGAAACAGTGACAGACAATTTTCTTGGGCTCCAAAATCACTGTGGACAGTGACTGCAGCCATGAAATGAAAAGATGCTTGGTCTCTGACATCACTTTGCTGACAAAGGTCCATCTAGTCAAAGCTATGGTTTTTCCAGTAATCATGTATGGATGTGAGAGTTGGACCATAAAGAAGGCTGAGTGCCCAAGATTTGATGTTTTGGAACTGAGTTGTTGGAGAAGACTCTTGAGAGTCCCTGGAACTGCAAGGTGATCAAATCAGTCAATCCTAAAGGAAATCAGTCCTGCATATTCACTGGAAGGACTGATGCTGAAGCTGAAGCTCCAATAGTTTGGCCACCTGATTTGAAGAGCCGCCTCACTGGAAGAGACCCTGACGCTGGGAAAGGCTGAAGGCAGGAGGAGAAGGGAATGACAGAGGATGAGATGGCATTACTGACTCAATGGACATGAGTTTGAGCAAGGTCCAGGAGATAGTGAAGGACAGGAAAGCCTGGTGTGCTGCAGTCACAAAGCGTCAGACATGACTGAGCAACTGAAGAACAGAAAAAAGTTTCAGCAAAAAAAAAGAATATGCTCGACTTGAGGATATCCTTAATTATCTTGTAGATATCTGCTTTGATAAAAGGTATTTACAAAACAAAAAATAAAGTAAGACAAGAAAAATAAAGAAAGTACATACTTTGGAAAGGAAAAGATAAAGCTGCTTTCCTTCACACGTAATTGTCAACATGAAAAATCCCAAAGAACTTACAAAATGCTACTAGACTACAAGAAAGTTTAATAAGGTCACAGGACACAAGGTCAGTATATACATATCGATTATACTTCTGCACACTAACAACAAACAACTGGAAAGTGAAACTAAACAAAAACTTATAAACCTAGTAAAATATACACCAGCTTTCAAATGAAAATTAAAAAAAAAAAAAAAACACTGATGAAAGAAATCAAATATTTAAGTTAATGGCATGATAAACTGAGTTCATAGATTGGAAGACTCATTTAGGTTAACAATTCTTTCCAAACTGATCTATAAATTTAACCCAAGCCCAATCATAATTCCAGCAGGTGTTTGGTAGCAGGCAATGGCACCCCCCCCCCCCCCCGCCGGCACTCTTGCCCTGGAAAATTCCATGGACAGAGGAGCCTGGTGGGCTGTAGTCCATGGGGTCGCTAAGAGTCGGGCACGATTGAGCAACTTCACTTTCACGTTTCACTTTCATGCACCCGAGAAGGAAATGGCAACCCACTCCAGTGTTCTTGCCTGGAGAATCCCAGGGACGGGGGTGCCTGGTGGGCTGCCGTCTATGGGGTCGCACAGAGTCGGACACGACCGAAGCAACGTGCTGCTTCTAAAACTTTTAGAGAAAAGCAAAAGAACTAGAATAGCCCAAAGAATGTTGAAAGAGCAGTTAGAATCACACTACCTGATTTCAAGATTAACTTGAAAGCAATAGTAATCAAACTAGGGTAATTTATGCAAAACTATGGACACAAATAACAGAACAAAAGAGTTAAGAAAAACAAAGATGGTAAAGATGATTTTGCTAAAAGTGCCAAAGCAGATCAAGGTAGAAAGAACAATCACTTCTACTCTGAAAGCCATCACTATGAGAATGAAAAGACAAGCCACAGACTCGAAGGAAATATTTGCTGGTGGGAATAAAACCTGGTATGACCATCTTGGGGATAAATTTGAAAATTTCTTGTAAGTCAAATGTACATTTACCATATGATTTAGCAATCCCAATGCAAGATATTTAGGTAAATAAAATAAGAAGTTATAGACACACAAGAAAGCTCTATAGGGACGCTAACAGCTACTTCATTTCCAAAGTCTGGAAATGACCCTCAGCTGTTGGAGACAAGCTGTGGAGCAATGGAATCCAAGCAATGGAATACTATGTAATGATAAAAAGGAAGAAATTACTAACAGACACCATAATATGACTGAACCTTAAATGAATTGTACTAATTCACTGAGTAAAAGAAGCCACACTCTGAAGGCTATATGCTGTATGATTCCATTTACAGGACATTCTGGAAAGGCAAAACTGTGAAAAAAGCCCAGGGATTCTACAGAATGTAGATGGCATAACTTTTTAAGGTGACAAAAGTTCTTTAGTGGCTACACAACTATGTGATTTGTCAAAGCTCACAGAACCACACACTACAAAGTATGAATTTTATGTAAATTAAATCAACTAAAGAAAAATGACAAAAATATAGGAAAAATAATATGGAAGAAAAAAAGAAGACAACAATACACGAAATTAACTCAGGTCTTTAAAATGGAGAATCCTCTAAATAAATTTAACAAAAAGGACATTCAAAGATACAATAAGAATTTCATTAAAGAAATAAATCTGTATCTTCAGAAAAACCCACTATTTTCTAGAAGAATAAAAAGTGATGAAAGATTTAAAGTCAGACATATTTGGTTAATTTAAAGATAAATAAAACTCTTCAGACACTCAGGCAGAAGCTGCGGCTGCCGTGTACATGAGACGTGTTAAGAGGAAACGGCTACCAGGGCAGGGTAAGACAGAACATAATCCACAGAAATATCTCAGGTCCTGAAAGAAATGGGTATGCTATTATACCAGTCCACAGTGTTTCTCAAGAAACCAAGAAGCATTTTTTTTAAATATGAAAAAATGCAGGGATTTCAACATCCATGAATTCTTTTTGAAAAAATCTATTAGATGACTCAATTTGGTCAATTATGATATGACACATAAAAAAGGAAACAAAACTGAGAGAAAGTGAAGTGAAGTCGCTCAGTCGTGTCCGACTCTTAGCGACCTCATGGACAGCAGCCTACCAGGCTCCTCCGTCCATGGGATTGTCCAGGCAAGAACACTGGAGTGGGTTGCCATTTCCTTCTCCAATGCATGAAAGTGAAAAGTGAAAGTGAAGTCGCTCAGTCATATCCGACTCCTAGCAACCCCATGGACTACAGGTCACCAGGCTCCTCTGTCCATGGGACTTTCCAGGCAAGAGTACTGGAGTGGGATGCCATTGCCTTCTCCAAAACTGAGAGAACTGAGAGAAGCTATGGTTAAAAAAAAAAAAAGAATGCTCTGAACTATGAATCCACTTAAGAGTAGAACAGTGGTTTTCCATCAGAATCACTGGAGAGAATATTAAACCACAATGCTGGGACCCAGTCAGCATATCCAGGAAGTGTAGTCCAGGATATACTGTAAGAATGACTGTTTTAAAAATTAAACAACTGAGGGAATTATGGTTATAAAACAAAACAGTCATATAAAAAAATACAAAGAAATTCTGGTTAAAGTTGGTAAAATGAATATATGAATTACTTTAGAAACACCAATAAAATGAAAAATAGAAGATTTTAACAGAAGGAATAAAATTAAAAGGTAAACAAATAAAAAAAACAGAAGAATATTGAGTTAACAGGTCAGAAAGTTAAATTCTAAATCATCAGAGGAAAAAAGTTAAGCAATAAAATTTGTACGGGATCATCAAACAGATCAGGAATAGGTGGTAGCACGTACCTCCATAATAGAGGTTGAAAGTAGAGGTGAAAATAAAACAACTAGTTGAATTCATTTTTTAAAGTGCCGTTAAGATCCTTAGATTTCATTCATTTCTTATACTGGCCAACTGGAGAGATAAGGCAGGATTTTTCAACTATGGCACTACTGACATCTGGGGCCAAATAAGTCTTTGCTGTTGAGGGCTATCCTGTGTATTGTAAAACATTTAGCAGTATTCCTGGCTTCTACCCACTTGAAGCTACTAGCACCTTATCCCAAGTTGTGACAATGAAAATTATCTGCAGGGGGAGGAGCTAAGATGGCAGACAAGTAGGACGGGGAGAATACTTTTTCCTCCACAAATCCATTAAAAGAACATTTGAATGCTGAATAAATTCTACAAAACAACTTCTGAATGCCAGCAGAGGACATCAGGCACTTAGAAAGACAATTCATTGTCTGCAAAACGAGATTACAAGCCCTGCGGTAACTCCTTTTGCGGAGAAGCGGCCCAGACACCAGCATTTGCTATTAGCAAGTGGGGGGCTGGACTAGGAGGAGCGGCGCGGCCTGCATCGCTTTGAGAAAGGATTTGGCCTGGCTATCTCCAGCGCTATCTGAGCGAAATAACCAGACTGTCGGTTATCTACTACATCAAAAGCCAGGCCTAACTTAAGACACCACCAGGACTACGTACAGAACAAAGGGCTGCACAGAGGTGGCCGGCTGCAGGCCTTCCCACTCCGGTGACAAGCAGCCAGGGCCGGAGGCAGGCAATCACAGCCCTAGAGAGACACTGTCTACAGAACTGTAAGTAGGTTTCTGTGCTGACTCACGCTTCTTGGGGCTCTGGATGGTCAACATCTGCCTGAGAAAGTGCGCCTGTGGTATACCCAGAAAACTGAGCAGCGGGGAGGCGATAAGTCGCAGCAGCTATGCTCGCTGAACACTTCACCTGCGCTACTTGGATCTGGGAAGGGCATAAAATGCAGACTCAACTGAGTCTGTGCTTCTGAGGATTATCCGAGTGCCTGAACCTGGCCGGCTTAGATTTGGGTGTTCATCTCCGCCCCCTCTGTAACAGGGCAGAGATCAGATATTGAAAAGACCAGTAAACCGCCTCAATAAAGAGAATTCAGCAAACTACCAGAATATAGTAAGGGCACTCTAAACTTGGCAATTTTAACAATGAAGAGACAAAAGAATACCCAGCAGCTAAAGGAACAGGATAGATGCCCACCAAACCAAAGAGGAAGAGATACGGAATCTACCTGATAAAAGAATTCTGAATAATGATAGTGAAATTAATCCAAAATCTCGAAATCAAAATGGAATCACAGTTAAAGAGTCTGGAGACACGGACTGAGAAGATGCAAGAAAGGTTTAACAAGGACCTAGAAGAAATAAGAGAGTCAACACATAATGAATAATGCAATAAATGAGATCCAAAACACCCTGGAGGCAACAAATAGTAGAATAACAGAGGCAGAAGATAGGATCAGTGAATTAGAAGATAGAATCCTAGAAATAAATGAATCAGAGGAGAAAAAAGAAAAACGAATTAAAAGAAATAAGGACAATCTCAGAGACCTCCAGGATAACATTAAACGCTACAACATTCGAATCATAGGAGTTCCAGAAGAAGAAGATAAAAAGAAAGACCATGAGGAAATACTTGAGGAGATAATAGTTGAAAACTTCCCTAAAATGGAGAAGGAAATTACCACTCAAGTTCAAGAAATCCAGAGAGTCCCTAACAGGATAAACCCAAGGCGAAACACCCCAAGACACATATTAATCAAATTAACAAAGATTAAATATAAAGAACAAATATTAAAAGCAGCAAGGGAAAAACATCAAATAACTTACAAGGGAAGTCCCATAAGGATAACAGCTGATCTTTCAATAGAAACTCTCCAAGCCAGGAGGGAATGGCAAGACATAATTAAAGTGATGAAAGAATATAACTTACAGCCTAGATTATTGTATCCAGCAAGGAGCTCATTCAAATATGAAGGAGAAATCAAAAGCTTCAAAGATAAGCAAAAGTTGAGAGAATTTAGCACCACTAAACCATTTCTCCAACAAAAACTAAAGGACATTCTCTAGATATGAATCACTAAAAGGGTGTATAAATTCAAACCCAAAACAATAAAGTAAATTCTATTTATCAATGATTGCTTTAAACGTTAATGGGCTGAATGCCCTAATCAACAGACAAAGACTGGCCAAATCGATACAAAAACAAGACCCCTACATACCTTGTCTACAAGAGACAACCAAAAGACTAAAATGGGTCAAATGGATACAAAAACTAGACCCCTATATATGTTGTCTACAAGAGAACCACCTTAAAATAGGGGATATATACTGACTGAAAATGAAGGGCTGGAAAAAGATTTTCTATGCAAATATGGACCAAAAGAAAACAGGAGTAGCAATGCTGCTGCTGCTGCTAAGTCGCTTCAGTCGTGTCCGACTCTGTGCGACCCCAGAGACGGAAGCTCACCAGGCTCCCCTGTCCCTGGGATTCTCCAGGCAAGAACACTGGAGTGGGTTGCCATTTCCTTCTCCAATGCATGAAAGTGAAAAGTGAAAGTGAAGTCACTCAGTTGTGTCTGACTCATAGTGACCCCATGGACTGCAGCCCACCAGGCCCCTCCGTCCATGGGATTTTCCAGGCAAGAGTACTGGGGTGGGGTGCCATTGCCTTCCCCGGAGTAGCAATACTCATATCAAATTGACTTTAAAGATCCTGAAAAGGAGACAATCAAGGTTATACATAACGACTTAAAGGAACAATCCAAAAAGAAGTTATAACAATTATAAATATATATGCACCCAACATTGGAGCATTGATACATCTAAGACAAACATTAATTAATATGATAGAGAAATATACAACAACACAATAATAGTGCGAGACTTTAATACCTGACTTATACTTACACAATCAGGCTGTAATAGACAAAGTAAAGAGGAAAACATATTCACTTATGAGCCTCAAAAAATTCAGTTCACCCAGGAGAGTTAAAAAAAAATATAGACTTATTTGTTCACTCTGTAAAGGTTTACTGACTATTTTATGGGTCTGGTACCACTTTCGGTAGTAGGGAGGAAAAAGTGACAAAGGTGATCCTGTCCTAAATACTATATTGTGGTAAAGATAGACCTACCAATACAAAATACCAAGATGTGCCTAAGATGAGGACACCCAAACTAGACTTTTAGTTTCCTGAACTTTTCATTTCCAGATCAAAGCTCCTAATATAGGATGAATTCAACATGATTTTTTTTAAGTGTTCTTTGTGATTAAAAACAGAAACCCATTAGTTAAGAAATTACATATACTCCTCCCCACCATCACTCCCCTTCTTTCTTCCCATTTCCCTCCCACCCTCATTGATCCTTTCCTTTGTCCATTTTCCCCTGCAAAAAAAAAAAAAAAAAAAAGTATCTGCAGGCATTGTCCAATGTTCCCTGGGGGACAACTGAGAACCACTGCTCTAGAAACATTTCTTGAGAGCACTCTTTCAGAACCTCTCCTGATGAAGAAGTATTTAACACTCAGCAATTCCTTTACTTTTACATTCTTCTGTTAAATTCAGAAAAAATTAATTCTGTTTAAAAATATATGTTCAGCACGCTACCACTCCTTAAAAAATATTTCTGTTTATTCATCCATGTGTATGCATGCATTGAGAGAGAAGAAATGTAGTGGGATTTTGTTGGTGACATTTACATTTTGTACTCTGCACTGCTTGGCTATTTATAGCAACTATGAATCATTTCTACAAAATCAAGTCATTGTACTAAAAAATAAAAATCTAGCAAGAGACTGCACAAAATATGCAGGCAGGAATCACAAGCTTCTTCTCAATTACTTAACATCTTGGGCAAAAAATGATAGTTATTGTATACAAAATACAGTGATTCAAAAAGTCAACGCTACTCACTAGCATCATCTTAAGACTGAGGTGGGGAAAGCACTTAAGTAAGCATCAATTGCTGGTGATGCTGCAGTTACAGGATTAGGTGGCAGGTCCACCTGTGTTTATAAAAATGCTTAATCACCAATCAAATAGATAGCTATGCTTGAACCAAGGATTACAATCAATCTAATTCTAGACCGCTCAACAGCAAAAACACAAAACAAAAAACCCCACAAAATGAAATAAAAAAATTAAACATTCCAATCTCTGTGATACACAGTATCACAAGTCATTTTTTACACTTTTTTCCATAGTTCAGACATTTTCTACCATTTTCTTAAACAAACAAAAAAATCTTTGTAAAAACTGATTAAAGAAACTTGAGCAAACAAAGAATGAGGTTCATTTTCATTCTGGCTTAACTGATCTAAGTTAATGACCTGAATACTTTTGAATACTTGACTAAATTTCAATATGTCAAAACCTCTAAGTAAATGAGCATATCTGTTAAGACCATGGAAGAAAGGGATTTGTAAAATACAAGGCATATTCTCTTTTAATTGCTACTTAACTGCACTAAAATTGAACAATTCAGAAATACAGAGACACCAAGGAAAGAAAGGGGAAAAAATAACCAGAATTGCCTAGAACCATGATGAGCAGCCTCAGCCACCCAGCCTCTCTAACCACCAGAGATCTGATTACTGGAAGGTAAGGAAGTGTCTCCTTGTTACCATCTTTCCAATACACCTTCATATTAACAGTAACTAAAAGGCTGTGTCTGTAGAACTGTGACTAAGTGGAGAACTAAGATGTAAAAATTTTAATACGAATGTAATTTTTCCCACATTGTTCACTAAAACGATTTAAAACACACGTTTTTATTAACCTCCCAAATCTTTTTTTAACTATAATTGTCCTCAAGGCAAAAAAGACTGCTCATCACAGATCTAGAAAATGAAAACAAAATGGAAAACGTGTATCCCTACTATGTAAAGAACATGTCCATTTGCTAAATGGACAAAATCTGACTTTACAAATAGAATTACACAACATCTCACCCCCTCAATTAAAACAATTGTATAATAATCATTTTGCAATACATTAAGTTTATTACCCTAAATATGCCTCTTATAAGATACTCAATGGTTTCAAGTAGATTCTCTACTTTCATACTGAGATAAAAATATACCGGCTTTGCAAGAAAGAAAAATATACCAGTTTTCTACGCCCAGTTACAAGAAAAAAAAAAATTGTGTGGGTGTGTGTGTGTAAAATCACGACAATGACCTGGGTTGGAGTAACCTCTATGTAGTATTTTACTAAAATTTAACATTCATAGTTCAAGCCACATTGAAAACTTTTTAAAAAGAGATGCAAAAACAACAGAAATGTTACCTAATGTATATAATGGAGTCATCTGGGAAGTCAGACAAGCAATTGTTAGAAACAGAATTTAGAAATCATGGGTTAAAGAACTAAGATTTGAACTCAAATACCTTGCCCCATATTACAAACACCTTAATTAACTGTAAAATCAATTTTTGTCTATTGGAGGATGGGGGAGTGTTTATATCAAACTCAAATTTATTTGTACCACCTGAATCAAAAAATCCTGCCACCATAATGAAGAATGGTTTCACTCTAACAACGCTATCAAACTGCAACGTTCACCAAATTAAAAGTGAGATGTCGAATTACACAAGCATCTTTCTGTCAAAAAAACAGGTATCTGATAACACAGAACTGACCAGCTTTTTCAAACACATATTTGAAAAATACATAATTTTCTCATCATTAAGCTCGAGGACTCACTCGCAGAGCTGGGACTATTTAAAAAGGATGTAACTCTATCAGTATGACTGCCGGGCTGCCCCACATATCCGTCATTTAACTGCAGTCTGCGCGACAGAACAAAGAGGCCTCTGGGGATGACAGTGCTGCAGTCGGAGGTCGCTGGGAGGAGATGACGAGAAGAGATGGGGTACTCCACAAAACGAAGCGGCCTAAGACCTTCGTAGAAAGGGTCCAGGCAGACATAAGACATAAAGGACAAAACGGGGCCTGGAAGAATAGGGAAGAGCCTTCATGAAAAGCGGGTTGGGGAGGAAAAACTGCTAGCTCTCAGCTTGGAATCTCCCATCCGGGTCACTCACTCATGTCCACTGCTCCTCGTGGCTACCCGGGTCGGCTCTTCCAAAGACTCAGGGCCGCGAAGCTGTGTCGGAGTGGCCAAGGGAGATAGGGAGGAAACGGGAAAGAAAGGCCTCCCTGTTGGGTGGGGTAACACGGTCCCGCCGGGCCTCACCCAGGCCTGCTCGGGGCCTTTTCTCTTTCATCTCTCACGCTAGCCCCCTCAGGCCGCTAACAACCAACTTACCCAGCTCGCCATGGAGCACAGCCCCAAGACGCTCCCCATCTCCGCAACGTCGCAGGAGAAGCGTATGCCAACAAGATGGAGCCAGCACCTCCTCTCGCCTTTCCCAGCTTATTTACTAACTACAACCCACTTCCGGCGCAGAGCCCACCCCGCCCCTCCGCCTGCGTCACTTCCTTCGCGGCCTGGGCCGGGAAGGGGAGGGCATCGTGCTGGGTTCCGCACCCGCGGCCCTGGATTCCCAGCGTGTGTCGTTCCGCGATAGCTCTTCTAATTCAGGTGGCAAAAAGCATCTTGTTTTTCCACTTTCGCATCTTTTTCCCCCCACTTATGTTCTCAATTTACTCCTGAAGCCCACTTATTTCTACTCATTTGGGTGCTTCCAATTCTATCACTGTTTGCGGTTGTAACATTTTAATGTCTTGTCCTGTTAAGATGTTACAAGAAGTTTGCACATTTAAAATGTGTAAATTAGTTAGATAAGACTTACTAATAACTATGCAAACATGTTATTGGTTTTATTGAATGTCACGAGCTGTCGAGGAGACATTTATCACCCAATAAGCTATAAACATCTTTAAAATTATTTTGACGTACAAAAAAGGTAAAGTGAAAAACTTTATAATCGTGAACTTTGCTGTCTTCAAGAAATAACATTTCAAACCATTGCTCCAAACTGCATCGCTCCTCATCCTCCACCAAAAGATGGTCGTAATGAATGAATGTGAGAGACGAACAGGCAATCTGTGCTACGATGTCTTCAATTTACTGATTTGCAAATTGCTCTTCAGAGTGGTTTTAACCACTGTAAACTTTGTCCAGCAGTGAGAATTGTGTGTCACATTTTTATCAGCACTGGGGTTTCTACACTCTAACTAATAAAAGAGAACTGAAATGTCTCATTATACTATCAATCGGCATTTCCCTGATAACTAGTAAGGTTCAGATCAGATCAGTCACTCAGTAGTGTCCGACTCTTTGTGACCCCATGAATCGCAGCACACCAGGCCTCCCTGTCCATCACCAACTCCCGGAGGTCACTCAGACTCACGTCCATCGAGTCAGTGATGCCATCCAGCCATCTCATCCTCTGTCGTCCCCTTCTCCTCCTGCCCCCAATCCCTCCCAGCATTAGAGTCTGTTCCAGTGAGTCAACTCTTCGCATGAGGTGGCCAAAGTACTGGAGTTTCAGCTTTAGCATCATTCCTTCCAAAGAAATCCCAGGGCTGATCTCCTTCAGAATGGACTGGTTGGATCTCCTTGCAGTCCAAGGGACTCTCAAGAGTCTTCTCCAACACCACAGTTCAAAACCATCAATTCTTCAGTGCTCAGCCTTCTTCACAGTCCAACTCTCACATCCATACATGACCACTGGAAAAACCATAGCCTTGACTAGACTGACCTTTGTTGGCAAAGTAATGTCTCTGCTTTTGAATATGCTATCTAGGTTGGTCATAACTTTCCTTCCAAGGAATAAGCATCTGTTATTTCATGGCTGCAGTCACCATCTGTAGTGATTGTGGAGCCCAGAAAAATAAAGTCTGACATTGTTTCCACTGTTTCCCCATCTATTTCCCATGAAGTGATGGGACCGGATGCCATGATCTTTGTTTTCTGAATGCTGAGCTTTAAGCCAATTTTTTCACTCTCCACTTTCACTTTCATCAAGAGGCTTTTGAGTTCCTCTTCACTTTCTGCCATAAGGGTGGTGTCATCTGCATTATCTGAAGTTATTGATATTTCTCCCAGCAATCTTGCTTCCAACTCATGTTTCTTCCAGTCCAGCATTTCTCATGATGTACTTTGCATATAAGTTAAATAAACAGGGTGACAATATACAGCCTTGACGAACTCCTTTTCCTATCTGGAACCAGTCTGTTGTTCCATGTCCAATTCTAACTGTTGCTTCCTGACCTGCATACAGATTTCTCAAGAGGCAGATCAGGTGAGTTGAGAACTTGTTATTGACCACTGGGGCATCCTCTTCTGAATAAAATGCCTTTTCAAGTATTTTACCCATTCATCAGTTGGGTTACTTATCTATTCTTTATTGATTTGTAGACGATTTTAATGTATTTTTGGATACAAATTCTTTGTTATGTGTGGATCAATTACATCCCCCATTCTGGACTTCCTTTTTCTTTTTGTGGTATCTTTTGAAGATTTGGCAACCCACTCCAGTATTCCTGCCTGGAAAATGCCATGGACAGAGGAGCCTGGCAAGCCACAGTCCATGCAGTTTCAGAGTCAAACACGACTGAGTGACTAACACTTTTTGATGACACCTTAACATGTTTTAAAATTTCTTATATCACAGTCAATTTAACTTGATCCTCAAGTTACAGGATTTTGTTGTTTAGAACTCCTCATTAGTATCAAGATTTTTTTTTTTCTGTTAGATAAATTAACCCATTTATTATAGGCTAGCAACGTTATTGATTGGTGGTGCCTCTACTGGTCCTTCAGTTCCTTCAGTCTTCTGATGGCGGACTTGACTGTGACAGCAGAGGTGGTGTTGTAGGTCCAGGCACCACCAGCTACTGTTTTCATGCAGGAACCACAGTGCCAAATGCCCACAGCTCTTCTCTTCATCTTGGTTTTGCCACAGAAGGAGCAGGTATACTTGGCGTGCTGGCTGATTTCAGTTTTCTTCACATTTTCCTGAGGGAGGCACCACGATTCCGACCTTCTTGGTGCGTTTAGCCATGTTAATGCAACCTAGATCCGAGCCCAAGAGCTAGTATCAAGATTTTAAAGACATTTTCCTCCGTATATTTTCTTCTAGTTTTAAAGTTTTGCTCTTAAACGCTTAGGTTTTTAATCCACGTAAAGAACTGATTTTTGTGTATGGTAGGATGTGAAATCCAATCAATGATGTGATGGTAAACTGGCTCTCTGGGGGAAAAATAGACTTGATACATAGCATTTGCAGATTTCTAGTATAAATATGGGAGAAGGCAGTGGCACCCCACTCCAGTACTCTTGCCTGGAAAATCCCATGGACTGAGGAGCCTGGTAGGCTGCAGTCCATGGGGTCGCTAAGAGGCGGACACGACTGAGCGGCTTCACTTTCACTTTTCACTTTCATGCATTGGAGGAGGAAATGGCAACCCACTCCAGTGTTCCTGCCTGGAGAATCCCAGGGACGGCGGGGCCTGGAGGGCTGCCGTCTATGGGGTCACACAGAGTCGGACACGACTGAAGCGACTTAGCAGCTGCAGTATAAATACTTCCACTATGGCAACTCTCCATCTATCAGTGTTTTAAGAAGACATTTGTGAAATCCCTGACCATTCACGAATGGTTTGATCTAGTGCCAACATACCACCAAGTACAACTGTATTCGAGTTTTTCTTATAGATAACCAATTGTCCTAGTATAAATAAGAGAATAATATTCCTTTCTCTCTCATCTGTAATACCATTGCTGTCATACATCAATTCTCATACCCATATTTCTGAACTTTATGGATTGGGCTGTCTATACATAGTTTACTAACACATCAGATCAGATCAGTTGCTCAGTCGTGTCCGACTCTTTGCAACCCCATGAATCGCAGCATGCCAGGCCTCCCTGTCCATCACCAACTCCGGGAGTTCATTCAGACTCATGTCCATCGAGTCAGTGATGCCATCCAGCCATCTCATCCTCTGTCGTCCCTTTCTCCTCTTGCCCCCAACCCCTCCCAGCATCAGAGTCTGCTCCAGTGAGTCAACTCTTCGCATGAGGTGGCCAAAGTACTGGAGTTTCAGCTTTAGCATCATTCCTTCCAAAGAAATCCCAGGGCTGATCTCCTTCAGAATGGACTGGTTGGATCTCCTTGCAGTCCAAGGGACTCTCAAGAGTCTTCTCCAACACCACAGTTCAAAAGCATCAATTCTTCAGTGCTCAGCCTTCTTCACAGTCCAACTCTCACATTTATACATTACCACAGAAAAAACAGCCTTGACTAGACGGACCTTTGTTGGCAAAGTAATGTCTCTGCTTTTGAATATGCTATCTAGGTTGGTCATAACTTTCCTTCCAAGGAGTAAGCATCTTTTAATTTCATGGTTGCAGCCACCATCTGTAGTGATTATGGAGCCCAGAAAAATAAAGTCTGACACTGTTTCCACTGTTTCCCATCTATTTCCCATGAAGTGATGGGACCGGATGCCATGATCTTTGTTTTCTGAATGTTGAGCTTTAAGCCAACTTTTTCACTCTCCACTTTCACTTTCATCAAGAGGCTTTTTAGTTCCTCTTCACTTTCTGCCATAAGGGTGGTGTCATCTGCATATCTGAGGTTACCGATACTTCTCCCGGCAATCTTGATTCCAACTTGTGTTTCTTTCAGTCCAGCGTTTCTCATGATGTACTCTGCACATAGATTTAATTATAGTTGTCTCTCTAATAGTTTTAATTATGGTTGCTTTAAAATAAATCTTGATATCTGGAAGTTTTCTATACTTTATTCTTCATACTTGCTTGGCTGTTCTTGATCCTTTTCTTTTCTCTACATATTTTAGTCATGTTTTCAAGTTTGGATGCTAAATTATATAGTCTCAGTAGTCATAAGATTGGTGGTGGTGGTTGTTCAATTGCTTAACTGTGTCCGGCTCTTTGCAACCCCATGGACCCCATAAAAGTTGGGTGTGTAATGAATTTGACTATAAGTTTCTTTGTGGTTAGAGAGTTTCTCGATGAGACATTATTTGCATTCTAGATTGGACAGTACTTTATTATGTAAGATTAAAGTTTGTGAGACTGATTTGTTAGTATTATTAACCCCCACTTACTGTGAGAACTATCCCCTACTCCTAATTATTTTGATACCCTCTAAGTGAAGAGGAATTAAAAAGCCTCTTGATGAAAGAGGAGAGTGAAAAAGTTGGCTTAAAGCTCAACATTCAGTAAACAGATCATGGCATCTGGTCCCATCATTTCATGGGAAATAGATGGGAAACAGTGGAAACAGTGTCAGACTTTATTTTTGGGGGCTCCAAAAATCACTGCAGATGGTGACTGCAGCCATGAAATTAAAAGACGCTTACTCCTTGGAAGGAAAGTTATGACCAACCTAGATAGCATATTAAAAAGCAGAGATATTACTTTGCCAACAAAGGTTGGTCTAGTCAAGGCTATAGTTTTTCCAGTGGTCATGTATGGATGTGAGAGTTGGACTGTGAAGAAGGCTGAGCGCTGAAGAATTGATGCTTTTGAACTGTGGTGTTGGAGAAGACTCTTGAGAGTCCCTTGGACTGCAAGGAGATCCAGCCAGTCCATTCTGAAGGAGATCAGCCCAAAGGGATTTCTTTGGAAGGAATGATGCTAAAGCTGAAACTCCAGTACTTTGGCCACCTCATGCCAAGAGTTGACTCATTGGAAAAGACTCTGATGCTGGGAGGGATTGGGGGCAAGAGGAGAAGGGGACAACAGAGGATGAGATGGCTGGATGGCATCACTGACTCGATGGACATGAATCTCAGTGAACTCCAGGAGTTGGTGATGGACAGGGAGGCCTGGCATGCTGTGATTTATGGGGTTGCAAAGAGTCGGACACGACTGAGCAACTGAACTGAACTGAACTGAATGAACAATATATCCATTGGTTGTAAATCAATAGTAAGGTAAATAATTATTAGCTATAAAATAATAATTATAATTATTATTATAAGGTAAGTAATTATTAGATATAAAATAATTATTATTATTATAAGGTAAATAATTAACAATTTCTACTTGCTGACTGTATGCTATGCTATATATGCTAAGTCGCTTCAGTGGTGTCTGACCTGTGCGACCCCCATATACGGAAGCCCACCAGGCTCCTCGTCCTTGGATTCTCCAGGCAAGAACACTGGAGTGGGTGCCATTCCTCTCCAATGTGTGAAAGTGAAAAGTGAAGGAAGTCGCCAGTCATGTCCGACCGCGACCCCATGGACTGCAGCCACCAGGCCCACCGCCATGGGATTCCGTGACGTGAGAGAGTTAAAAGATGGCTTTAAGATTGTTTTCAAACACAATCCAAACATGTTTAATACAAACCAGCAATCAGGAGGGGCAGTTTCCCAGGCACTTGTTGCCCAAAGCAAAGCACAAATAAATAGGAGTTTAAAAGATGCTTTGCTAGTCCATGTGTGACCTATCAGGAGATAATATCTCTAAGGAGCAAAAAATAAATAATTTTGAGATGGTATAGTTAGCCACCCTCAGAAAGATTCCAAGTAAGTTTGGGTGGTACCCCGTGAATTTGCACATAACACTGGAACTTATTTGACTTTTAAAAACCTTTTTCTCCCCATGAAACATGTGTTAATATCGCTCATGAAGGATGGACTGCCTAGACTCCTGGCCATCCCCTAAAATATATTCCATAATGAGCTTTGATCATAGATCAAAAGACTAGATCTTCTGAGCACTCAAGGGATATCTTGCCAAGAATGTGAGCAGGCTCTATGTTGCCAATTAAGGACGAGATATAAATTTTGGCATTAAAACAAATGGAATTGAAAATTAATAGTCTCCTGGGGAAATTCAGGAGTAAAAACAAGACACAGGTCAGAACAGACATGGACAAGAAGTGGGCTGAGAGAATTCTGGAATCCGACAGTCAGGGTTAAGGTTTTCCTCAGGAAACATTCTGGGTTCATTGTCATATATGGATGAACAAAGAATCAAAGCTCCCAAGTAGAGGATGATTGTGATAATTCTAACCTGAGAAAAATGGAGAACAGGGTTACCAAGGTTATCCTGGTAATAGTAAAAGTTTCAATAATACATTAATAAAAATCAACTTAGGCCAATGTAATACCCAGGATGAACTGGGCACAAAATTTACCCTAATGTAACCAAATAAGTAAGTTACTCTGAAATCTAGACCTACTGACTATCAGTCATTAAGTATTATGAGAATATCTACCCAAGCAATAATTTTGCTTTCAGAATGTACCTTCATGGGAATAAAACCATATCTTCAGTGTAAAGGAAAATACTTAGTTTTATGTTTTCTATGGCAATCTATGCCTAGTTTCAAGTCAGAATGGGATCAAAATACATCTTTGCTCTTTAACATTCTGAAAATTTACTATCTGATATGTAAGGAGACCATTTTTATTATCCCTAATTCTCAGATTATATTAAAATACAAGTTTAAGAAAAACAAGAGTAGGCCATGCTTCAGATTAAATTCATACAGCATAGTCCATGACTGATTTTTTTCTCCAGAATAAGTGTAAATAATGATGTGTATGTGTGCTAAGTCGCTTTAGTGATGTCCAACTCTTTACAACCCTGTGGATTGTAGCCTGCCAGACTCCTCTGTCCATGGATTTCCCAGGCAAGAATACTGGAGTGGGTTGCCATGCCCTCCTCCAGGGGATTTTCTCAACTCAGTGATCAAACCCATATCTTTTAAGTTTCCTGCATTGGCAGGCGGGTTCTTTACCACTAGTGCCACCTGGTGAATAATGACAGATCTTTTTAAAAATTAGTTACAGACGCCTTATAGTCACACACTACTCTTTCTTGAGGGTTCATTATTACAGCCATATGGAACTGACATTCTGTGTTTCCTGGCATTGTACCTTTTTGAACTTCTGCTGCTGCTGCTAAGTCACTTCAGTCGTGTCCGACTCTGTGCGACCCCATAGATGGCCTCCTACCAGGCTCCTCTGTCTCTGAGATTCTCCAGGCAAGAACACTGGAGTGGATTGCCATTTCCTTCTCCAATGCATGAAAGTAAAAAGTGAAAGTGAAGTCGCTCAGTTGTGTCCGACTCTCAGCGACCCCATGGACTGCAGCCCACCAGGCTCCTCAGTCCATGGGATTTTCTAGGCAAGAGTACTGGAGTGGGGTGCCACTGCCTTCTCCACCTTTTGGAACTACCCTGCACCAACTCCTGGGCTGCTGCAGTTCTTGATCCCTGAAAATTAGCACTGTTGAAACTCTTAAAGAGGTTGAGATTTTCCCTTTCTTACTATCTCTGCAAAACATAGACTGTGAAGAAATTGGTTTAGTATCTCATTCAGGTACTGGCAATTTTAGGAAGCATATGGAATGTACAGAGTTCCAGTTGCAGTAATGACCTAAAGGACAATTTCCACTGTGATCTTGGCTGGCTACTGCTGCCATGGTCCACTCTATATTTTTTTAGTGGTCATCCACAGATAAATCTTCCCCCACTACTTGTTGCTGGAGATGCCCACGTCCAGAAACCAGCAGTCTGTAGCCTTCTACGGAGAAGGCAATGGCACCCCACTCCAGTACTCTTGCCTGGAAAATCCCACAGACGGAGGAGCCTGGTAGGCTGCAGTCCATGGGGTCGCTGAGAGTCGGATATGACTGAGGATTTCACTTTCTCTTTTCACTTTCATGCATTGGAGAAGGAAATGGCAACCCACTCCAGTGTTCTTGCCTGGAGAATCCCATGGATGGAGGAGCCTGGTGGGCTGCAGTCCGTGGGGTCTCTAGAGTCGGACACGACTGAACGACTTCACTTTCACTTTTCACTTTCATGCATTGGAGAAGGAAATGGCAACCCACTCCAGTGTTCTGTCCTGGAGAATCCCACGGACGGGGAAGCCTGGTGGGCTGCCGTCTATGGGGTCGCACAGAGTCGGACACGACTGAAGTGACTTAGCATAGCATAGCCTTCTACCCTCTCCTGTAATTCCTCATCTATACACATAAGAAAATAGTATGGTAGCTTGCACATCACTTTAAAAGTTCCCAGTTTAACCTGGAATTAGTGTCCCTCTGCAAGGTTAACTGAAGTTAGACTTACCTTTGGTCCCAAGGTTTTCCTGCCTTTGTACATATTTCTGCATAAACATTAAAGATAATTTCTTAATGGGCTATAGCTATGGAACACTGTGAAAATAGATTTTTAAAGGAAAATAATCGGTTATATTTCACTGTAATTTATGGATTATGCTGTTTAGTTCCCCTGTCCTCAGTAGACCAACACTGAAACTATTGATGGCTAAAACACCGTGGGCACTTGAAATAAATTGTCTTAAAGGACGAGTAAAAGTTTACATCTAGAAGGAGAGAAAAGGCTTATAAAGTATTTTATGGTTGTAATTCTAAATGTAAACAGGTTTAAATATTTTACCATATGTTCTACAAGAATAAGCCAGAAATACATTAGGACATAATAACCAATAGGGGTCAGCATAAACTTAGAATTGTAAGAGACTATATCCTGATTAAAGATATGGTTTTATTAGTGATTTTGATATTTAAAATAATAGTAATAATAATATTAAAGGCACACACCCCTAAATTGTTAACTTACTACTGAAAATATAAATGAACAATTTTCTTTCCACACAGATTTTCTTTTTTTTCCTTCCCCAAATCTAAGCCAGTAATTTTCACAGAAAGTCAGATATATTTAAACCAGTGCAGCAGATGACTACACAAATATAATATTTATTTCAAGTAGAACATATGTACATTTAAAGACAAAGAGCAAATATTCTCCATCAAAATAATGAAGTAGGTAGAGAATTAAATGTTTCTAATGTTTAAAATGTTGTTTTATAAACATTGGGAATGATTTCTTGATGAAATGCTAATGGCACTTCTAAAACATTCACCATCTCAAGAACTCTTAGCCAAAATATGTTTAAGATTTACTGATATCCTATAGAAGTTGATCAAATATAATGTTACATATAATGAAGATATATTAAAATATTAAAATCAAGCATTCATGTACCAAAAATGTAACTTACTATGCTATATAAGCAAAGTCCGATGCTGTAAAGAGCAATATTGCATAGTAACCTGGAATGTCAGGTCCATGAATCAAGGCAAATTGGAAGTGGTCAAACAAGAGATGGCAAGAGTGAATGTCGACATTCTAGGAATTAGCGAACTAAAATGGACTGGAATGGGTGAATTTAACTCAGATGACCATTATATCTACTACTGTGGGCAGGAATCCCTCAGAAGAAATGGAGTGGCCATCATGGTCAACAAAAGAGTCCGAAATGCAGTACTTCGATGCAGTCTCAAAAATGACAGAATGATCTCGGTTCGTTTCCAAGGCAAACCATTCAATGTCACAGTAATCCAAGTCTATGCCCCAACGAGTAACGCTGAAGAAGCTGAAGTTGAACGGTTCTATGAAGAGCTACAAGACCTTTTAGAACTAACACCCAAAAAGGATGTCCTTTTCATTCTGGGGGACTGGAATGCAAAAGTAGGAAGTCAAGAAACACCTGGAGTAACAGGCAAATTTGGCCTTGGAACACGGAATGAAGCAGGGCAAAGACTAACAGAGTTTTGCCAAGAAAATGCACTGGTCATAGCAAATACCCTCTTCCAACAACACAAGAGAAGACTCTATACATGGACATCACCAGATGGTCAACACCGAAATCAGATCGATTATATTCTTTGCAGCCAAAGATGGAGAAGCTCTATACAATCAGCAAAAACAAGACCAGGAGCTGACTGTGGCTCGGACGATGAACTCCTTATTGCCAAATTCAGACTGAAATTGAAGAAAGTGGGGAAAACTACTAGACCATTCAGGTATGACCTAAATCCAAGCCCTTATGATTATACAGTGGAAGTGAGAAATAGATTTAAGGGCCTAGATCTGATAGATAGAGTGCCTGATGAACTATGGAATAAGGTTCATGACATTGTACAGGAGACAGGGATCAAGACCATCCCCATGGAAAAGAAATGCAAAAAAGCAAAATGGCTGTCTGGGGAGGCCTTACAAATAGCTGTAAAAAGAAGAGAAGCGAAAAGCAAAGGAGAAAAGGAAAGATATAAACATCTAAATGCAGAGTTCCAAAGAATAGCAAGAAGATAGAGGAAAACAACAGAATGGGAAAGACTAGGGATCTCTTCAAGAAAATCAGAGATACCAAAGGAACATTTCATGCAAAGATGGGCTCGATAAAGGACAGAAATGATATGGACCTAACAGAAGCAGAAGATTAATATCTGCAGAGGTGGCAAGAATACACAGAAGAACTGTACAGAAAAGAGCTTCACGACCCAGATAATCATGATGGTGTGATCACTGACCTAGAGCCAGACATCCTGGAATGTGAAGTCAAGTGGGCCTTAGAAAGCATCACTACGAACAAAGCTAGTGGAGGTGATGGAATTCCAGTGGAGCTATTCCAAATCCTGAAAGATGATGCTGTGAAAGTGCTACACTCAATATGCCAGCAAATTTGGAAAACTCAGCAGTGGCCACAAGATTGGAAAAGGTCAGTTTTCATCCCAATCCCAAAGAAAGGCAATGCCAAAGAATGCTCAAACTACCGCACAATTGCACTCATCTCACACGCTAGTAAAGTAATGCTCAAAATTCTCCAAGCCAGGCTTCAGCAATATGTGAACCGTGAACTTCCTGATGTTCCAGCTGGTTTTAGAAAAGGCAGAGGAACCAGAGATCAAATTGCCAACATCCGCTGGATCATGGAAAAAGCAAGAGAGTTCCAGAAAAACACCTATTTCTGCTTTATTGACTATGCCAAAGCCTTTGACTGTGTAGATCACAATAAACTATGGAAAATTCTGAAAGAGATGGGAATACCAGACCACCTGATCTGCCTCTTGAGAAATCTGTATGCAGGTCAGGAAGCAACAGTTAGAACTGGTCATGGAACAACAGACTGGTTCCAAATAGGAAAAGGAGTACGTCAAAGCTGTATATTGTCACCATGTTTATTTAACTTATATGCAGAGTATATCATGAGAAATACTGGACTGGAAGAAACACAAGTTGGAATCAAGATTGCTGGGAGAAATATCAGTAATCTCAGATATGCAGATGACACCACCCTTATGGCAGAAAGTGAAGAGGAACTCAAAAGCCTCTTGATGAAAGTGAAAGTGGAGAGTGAAAAGGTTGGTTTAAAGCTCAACATTCAGAAAACGAAGATCATGGCATCCAGCCCCATCACTTCATGGGAAATAGATGGGGAAACAGTGGAAACAGTGTCAGACTTTCTTTTTCTGGGCTCCAAAATCACTGCAGATGGTGACTGCAGCCATGAAATTAAAAGACACTTACTCCTTGGAAGGAAAGTTATGACCAACCTAGATAGCATATTCAAAGCAGAGACATCACTTTGCCAACAAAGGTTCGCCTAGTCAAGGCTATGGTCTTTCCTGTGGTCATGTATGGATGTGAGAGCTGGACTGTGAAGAAGGCTGAGCGCCGAAGAATTGATGCTTTTGAACTGTGGTGTTGGAGAAGACTCTTGAGAGTCCCTTGGACTGCAAGGAGATCCAAACCAGTCCATTCTGAAGGAGATCAATCCTGGAATTTCTTTAGAAGGAATGATGCTAAAGCTGAAACTCCAGTATTTTGGCCACCTCATGCGAAGAGTTGACTCATTGGAGAAGACTCTGATGCTGGGAGGGATTGAGGGCAGGAGGAGAAGGGGACGACAGAGGATGAGATGGCTGGATGGCATCACTGACTTGATGGGTGTGAGTCTGAGTGAACTCCGGGAGTTGGTGATGGACAGGGAGGCCTGGCGTGCTGCGGTTCATGGGGTCGCAAAGAGTCGGACACGACTGAGCGACTGATCTGATCTGATCTCTGATGCTATACAAAAAAGCTAACTATTTCTGTTTAAGCATTTATCAGATTTTTGAATTTATATTAAATATATTATTAAGGTAATGTCCAAATCAGTGTTTTGCAATAGGAATATAAGGCACATCTATAATTTAAAATTTTCTAATAGCCACATTAAAAAGAAAAAACACAGATAAAATTAATTTAGTTCAACCCGATAGACTGGGCTTCCCTGGTGGCTCAGAGGGTAAAAGAATCCACCTGCAATGCAGGAGACCCAGGTTCAGTTCTGGGGTTGGGAAGATCACCTGGAGAAGGAACTGTCCAGCCAGTCAAGTATCCTTGCTGGGAGAATCCCATGGACAGAAGAGCCTGGTGGGCTACAGTCCATGGGGTCACAAAGAGTTGGACACGACTGAGCAACTAACACTTTCACTTTCAATATGTCCAAAATATTACCATTTCAACATGACATTAAAAGAAAAACTATTAATAATGTTTTACATTATTTTTCATAAGTCTTCTAAATCTGATTTATAACATACCCTTACAGCACATCTCAATTCAGATCAGCCACATAACAAGTTCACTGGCTCCCCTACTAGACACTGCATATCTAAAGCTGAGAGAGAACACTGAGGTAGTTATTCAGGTGATCCAGTCCAAACAAGCCAACACTTTTCTTTGTATGAATTATTTAGATATTTCAAGATAAAGTGGTTTTAAGCTTCTGTATTTACTTCAGGTGTTGAATCTGTTTCATCTAACTGATATTTTGTATAAAAATCAAATCTGTTAGAAAGAAGGGTAAATGTTAAATTCTTTCAAGTATTTTGGCTATCATACTGCTAATCCCTTTTTTAATTGTTTTGCATGGAGTGTTTCCCTGAGCTGTGTGTGCTAAGTCACTTCAGTCATGTCTGACTCTTTGCAATCCACTGGACTATAGCCAGCTAAGCTCCTCCGTCCATGGAATTTTCCAGGCAAGAATACCAGAGTGGGTTGCCATTTCCTCCTCCGGGAGAATGTTTCCTTAGCAATTCTCTCTCTCTTTTTTTTTTTTATAATTTTATTTATCTATTTATTTTTGATGCTGGCTCTTTGTTGCTGCGAGAGCTTTTCTCTAGCTGTGGAGAGCAGGGGCAACCCTCTAGTAGCCTGTGGTGCACAGGCTTCTCACTGTGGTGGCTTCTCTCTGTGTGCAAAGGCTCTAAGTCGCTCAGACTTCAGTATTTGCAGATCAAGGCTCTAGGGTGCAAGCTCAATCGTTGTGACATATGGGCTTAGTTGCTACAAGGCGTATGAGATCTTCCTGGATCAGGGATCAAAACCAAGTCTCCTGTATTGACAGGGGGATTCCACTGAGCCACTGGAAAGACCTAATAATGCTATTTTCAGTTCAGTCACTCAGTCGTGTCTGACTCTTTGTGACCCCATGGGCTGCAGCACAGGCCTCCATGGACAGGCCTCCCTGTCCATCACCAACTCCTGGAGCTTAAACAAACTCATGTCCATCGAGTCAGTCATGCCATTCAACCATCTCATCCTCTGTCATCCCCTTCTCCTCCTGCCTTCAATCTTCCCCAGCATCAGGGTCTTTTCCAGTGACTCAGTTCTTCGCATGAGGTGGCCAAAGTACTGGAGTTTCAGCTTCAACATCAGTCCTTCCAATGAATATTCAGGACTGATTTCCTTTAGGATAGACTGGTTGGATCGCCTTACAGTCCAAGGGACTCTCAATGTCTTCTCCAATCCAACATTTCAAAAGCATCAATTCTTTGGCACTCAGCTTTCCTTACAGTCCAACTCTCACATCCATAGATGACTACTGGAAAAACCATTGCTTTGACTAGATAGACCTTTTTTGGCAAAGTAATGTCTCTGCTTTTTAATATGCTGTCTAAGTTGGTCATACTTTTCTTCAAAGGAGCAAGTGTTTTTGAATTTCATGGTTGCAGTCACCATCTACAGTGATTTTGGAGCCCCCCAAAATAAAGTCTGTCATTGTTTCCACTGTTTCCCCATCTATTTGCCACGAAGTGATGGGACCAGATGCCATGATCTTAGTTTTCTGAATGTTGAGTTTTAAGCCAACTTTTTCGCTCTCCTCTTTTACTTTCCTCAAGAGGCTCTTTCGTTCTTTGTTTTCTGTCATAAAGGTGGTGTCATCTGCATATCTGAGGTTATTGATATTTCTCCCGGCAATCTTGATTCCAGCTTGTGCTTCATCCAGCCCAACATTTCACATGATGTACTCTGCGTGTAAGTTAAATAAGCAAGGTGACAATATATAGCCTTGATGTAATCCTTTACTGATTTGGACCCAGTCCGTTGTTCAAGTCCAGTTCTAACTGTTGCTTCTTGACCTGCATACAGATTTCTCAAAAGGCAGGTCAGGTGGTCTGGTATTCCCATCTGTTTAACAATTTTCCACAGTTTGTTTTGATCCACATAGTCAAAGGCTTTTAGTCAATAAAGCAGAAGTAGATGTTTCTCTGGAACTCTCTTGCTTTTTCTGTGATCCAACAGATGTTGGCAATTTGATCTCTGGTTCCTCTGCCTTTTCTAAATCCAGATTGAACATCTGGAAGATTGCTATTTTATTTGTATGGAATTCACCATATTTGATTTTCAAGTATTCCAAATATTCCATAATTCTGTTTTGACCAACTTAACATCTGAGTTTCTATGGCTTTAGCTTTCTCCCCTCCAGAGTTAACTGTAACCATAGGGTGCTCCCAGGAGGTCCTTGACATTTTAAGTAGCTTGATTTCAAGTTATCCCAGACAGTGCTTGTTGATTCTCACCCCAGCTCTCTGTACCTCATTCCACTACCTGTGTTCTCTGTTACCCATGTAATACTTTTGCAAATTCTTATATAAAGCTGATCTTTTTCTTAACTTTTTATTTTATATTGGAATATAGTTGATTAAAGAGCTGATCTCTTCTTGTTCTCTTTATGCTGAATGATCAAGGACATTGGGTATGTTATTTCCTCACAGTCTTTACTCTCTCGAAGATTTGCTTTAACTTCAGAAATGATTAGAAGTGTGAACACCTTTCAGCACTTTCCTGCCAAGTTGTACTCAACCAGGTAACTCACTGGTAAGGTCTTAATTTCTTTATAAAGCATCCTTGCATTTCCTAGTATCAAGGTCTTCGTATATGGAACCCATCCTGCACTACCTGCAAAAATCCAAGGTTTAGCTATTGGTAGCATTGAGCTGTGTCGTTTGTTCTATTGTTTCCTTCAAACTTTCCCAAACTTGTTTCTGGTATTGCTTGACCTCGCTCCCACCAGCTCTGCCATATTGCTCATAGATCTTTCTTTCTCCAGAAACAGCCCTATCTACTTTAAAGATCTGGTGTCAGAGGAAGCTAAGTACATGAGTCAACCAGAAGCCATCTTCCACTGACATCTGTCAAAGGGAATTTCCTGCCTCAATTAGCCTGTCTTACTTATACTGTGTAGTAGAGTTCAGTCTTTCTTGGGATCATCTAAGGGCCTGATCTAGAGGGTAATCCTTTAAGGGGCTATTGGGCTGAGATCAGAGCTCTCTCCACCTAGTTCCTCTGCCAGTACTCTTACTATAAGTGCTGTATGCATTTACCTTTCCCAGCAATACTCATCCAGCTGTATATTAAAGGGTACTTACTCCTTTCTCTATGGTATGCTTTCATCCAGGCATGATTAGATAGCAGTTTCAAATCGTAGTCTTTGGTAAGAGAGAGAGGAAAAAAATTAACAGAATCAGTTAACACAGTATTAATAAAACATGAAAATTATACTCTAAGTACCTCTTACAAATGGAATCTAAAAGATTGGATCTTCATACAGAAAAACCTTAGTTTGAATGACAGTTGAGGAAAATGTTTTAAAGACATGCTTAAACCTGAAGTAAGGCTGCTAGAGCTTAAACGCTAGCTTCACTTCCAAATTAGCTGCCAATTTTACAACTATTTCGAGTCCAGTAACTCTACTAGTATATGTCTTTGTATTGAACACTCTGAGTCAAGTTTCCCTTAAGTATAGGGAACACTTTATTGAATAAATTTAAGGCTTTTTTAAAAAGGAAAATTGTCTTGAATTGTATCTTTAATTATTTTTTTATTGAAACATCAATTATTTACATATTGGCTCTCTGTTGCCTATCTTTCATACATATTATCTTCTTTTGTATCCTTTTAAACTCTTTTCAGTTGACCTTTGAACAATGTAAGCGTTAATTTATGCAAAACTTTATAGCTGGTCTTCCATATGTGCTGTTCTTCCACATTCATAGATTCTTCTATTGATGGAATACGTAGTACTTTATTTACTGTTGAAAAGTATCTGCATATAATTCAACCTGCACAGTTCAAACCTGTGTTGTCCAAGGGTCAACTGTATTTCTATTTTATTTTGTTCAGTTTCTTTCACTTAGTGTCTGAACTCTGCTAATTCACAATTCTTCTTTTCCTACTGTTTCCTTATCTCTTCACTAAGTTCTTAAGTTTATTTTCACTTATTCTAAAGCTTCATAGAAGTTGATTTGCTTGTTTAAGGTCATGACTAACTACTTTTATTTGCTTCACCACATTGTTTTTTCTGGTCCATGATCATCATCTGACACTTGCTTTTCTTATTTCTTTTCTCATTATTCCTTATAATATCGTCTATAGATCCTATTCTCATACCATTTTAATTTCTCATCTTTAAATGATGAGTTTTGCCTTAGACTTGGTAATTCAAAGAGATTCATGTGGAGAAATATCCAGGACCATGTTCTATCTATCTAAAAGTTTTCTTTTGACCTAGTATTTTTTTTTTTTTGGCAGGTAGGGGGAGATGTCATTTTTATTTCATTTCTCCTTAGCCAGGGAAATTGTTCCCCTTTCTTACCACTCTACCTAAGTTTCTATTTTCTTCTATTTTCTCTTTCTTCTGCTACCATAGATTTCTTCCTTCCTAAATGAATACTTCAGTTAATTCTACCTCTGCTTTTTGAACCCAAATTAGGTCCAAAGAAGCATTGTAACCTACTAATTGTAGTTGCCTTTAACAATTGTAAATAAAGAATTTAGGTGAAAACATAAATTCTCCAAGTATGCTCTCTCTCATAGAGAAGTGGATTTTGCTGGTTCTTTGGGCACTTGCAACCAAGGCAAACCCTCTTGCTTTCTTCATAAATGTACTCTTGTTGTGTCGTTCAGTCGCTGAGTTCTGTCTGATCTTTGTGACCCCATGGACTGCAGCACGCCAGGTTCCCCTGTCTTCCACTGTCTCCCAGAGTTTGCTCAAACTCAAATCCATTGTGTTGATGACGCCATCCAACCATTTCATCCTCTGTCACTCCCTTCTCCTGCCCTCAATCTTTCCTAGCATTAGGGTCTTTTCCAATGAATCGGCTCTTTGCATCAGGTGGCCAAAGTACTGGAGTTTCACCTTCAGCATCAATCCTTCTAATCAATATTCAAAGTTGGTTTTCTTTATGATTGATTGGTTTGATCTCCTTGCAGTCCAAGGGACTCTCAAGAGTTTTCTCCAGCACCACAATTCAATAGCATCAATTCTTCAGTGCTCAGCCTTCTTTATGGTTCAACTCTAACATCCATACATGACTACTGGAAAAGTCATAGCTTTGACCATATGGATCTTTGTCAGCAAAGTGATGTCTCTGCTTTTTAATGTGCTTTCTAGGCTTGTCATAGCTTTTCTTCCAAGGAGCAAGCTTTAATTTTGTTACTGCAGTCATTGTCCACAGTGATTCCAGAGACCAAGAAAATGAAATCTGTTACTGTTTCCAGTTTTTCCCCATCTATTTGTCATGAAGTGAGGGATCTGGATGCCATGATCTTAGTTTTTTGAATGTTGACTTTTAAGCCTGCTTTTTTACTCTCTTCTTTCATCCTCATCAAGAGGTTCTGTAGTTCCTCTTCACTTTCTGCCACTAGGGTGGTATCATCTACATATCTGAGGTTATTGATATTTCTCCCTGCAGTCTTGATCCCAGCTTGTAACTCATCCACCCTAGAATTTTGCATGATGTACTCTGTGTATAAGTTAAATAAACAGGGTGACAATATATAGCCTTGATGAACTGCTTTCTCAATTTTGAACCAGCCCATTGTTCCATGTCCAGTTCTAACTGTTGCTTCTTGTCCTGCATACAGGTTTCTCAGGAGACAGATAAGGTGGTCTGGTATTCCCATCTCTTTAAGAATTGTCCACAGTTTGTTGTGATTCACACAGTCAAAGGCATTGCCATAGAAAAAGCAAGGAAAATGCACTCATTTCATTTCTAATAATTTATGTCAGCCTTTCCTTCAGTTTCATCTAGGATTTAACTCTTCCTTGATTGGCTAAAAATGAGATTATATAATTTTTTCTTTCTACTCATTCTGTTTGGATGACTTACAGGAATAAAATAGGGAAAATGTCAACTTCTACTTCCATTTTGCAACTGGAAGCCCAACACTGTAACTTGCACTTCATTTTATGTTTCAATCACTCCATGCTGTTTGGAGTTGACCCAACATGACATGAACTTCCTTATCTTCTTGTCTTTGCTCATGTATATGTTCCCAGCACCATTCCCCATAAATGCCTATATTTAGCTGGTACCAATTCATCCTCTAAAACTCAGTTTAGGTGCATCTCCTCTGTGAAATTTCCCTGACAGCCTTACTATCTTTGCTTGACTGATTACTAATATTCAATATGATAAGTGCTTTTACCTCATTGCATTGTTTGTCTGTGGTATTTATTAACCTCCCAAACCATTCTAAGCTTCTTGAAGACAGTGAGTGACTATGAATCAGAATTTTTGTATCATCAGGCTAGAAATACTTTAGGCCTTTGATAGGCAATCAAATAAAGGTAATTGAATACATAAGTAAATGCATTATTTACAAGACCTTTTAGAACTAACATCCAAAAAAGATGTCCTTTTCATTATAGGGGACTGGAATGTAAAAGTAGGAAGTCAAGAAACACCTGTAAAAATAGGCAAATTTGGCCTTGGAGTACAGAATGATGCAGGGCAAAGGCTAATAGAGTTTTGCCAAGAGAATGCACTGGTCATGGCAAAAACCCTCTTCCAACAACACAAGAGAAGACTCTACACATAGACATCACCAGATGGCCAACACCGGAATCAGACTGATTATATTCTTTGCAGCCAAAGATGGAGAAGCTCTATACAGTCAGCAAAAAGAAGACCGGGACTCGACTGTGGCTCAGATCATGAACTCCTTATTGCCAAATTCAGACATAAATTGAAGAAAGTGGCGAAAACCACTAGACCATTCAGGTATGACCGAAATAAAATCCTTACAACTATACAATGGAAGTGAGAAATAGATTTAAGGAATAGATCTGATAAATAGAGTGCCTGATGAACTATGGACAGAGGTTTGTGACATTGTACAGGAGACAGGCATCAAGATCATCCCCAAGAAAAAGAAATGCAAAAAAGCAAAATGACTGTCTCAGGAGGCCTTACAAATAGCTGTGAAAAGAAGAGAAGCGAAAAGCAAAGGAGAAAAGGAAAGCTATACCCATTTGAAGCTGCTGCTGCTGCTGCTAAGTCGCTTCAGTCGTGTCTGACTCTGTGCGACCCCATAGACGGAAGCTCACAAGGCTCCCCCGTCCCTGGGATTCTCTAGGCAAGAATACTGGAGTGGGTTGCCATTTCCTTCTCCAATGCATGCAAGTGAAAAGTGAAAGTGAAGTCGCTCAGTCGTGTCTGACTCTCAGCGACCCCATGGACTGGAGCCTACCAGGCTCCTCCGTCCATGGGATTTTCCTGGCAAAAGTACTGGGGTGGGGTGCCATTGCCTTCCCCACATTTGAAGCTATACCCTTTGAATTCCAAAGGATAGCAAGGAGAGATAAAAAAGCCTTCCTCCGTGATCACTGCAAAGAAATAGAGGAAAACAATAGAATGGGAAAGACTAGAGATCTCTTCAAGAAAATTAGAGATACCAAGGGAACATTTCATGCAAAGATGGGCTCAATAAAGGACAGAAATGGTATGGACCTAACAGAAGCAGAAGATATTAAGAAGAGGTGGCAAGAATACACAGAAGAATTGTACAGAAAAATCTTCATAACCTAGATAATCACGATGGTGTGATCACTGACCTAGAGCCAGACATCCTGGAATGTGAAGTCAAGTGGGCCTTAGGAAGCATCACTATGAACAAAGCTAATGGAGGTGATGGAATTCCAGTTGAGCTCTTTCAAATCCTGAAAGATGATGCTGTGAAAGTGCTGCACTCAATATGCCAGCAAATTTGGAAAACTCAGCAGTGGCCACAGGACTGGAAAAGGTCAGTTTTCATTCCAATCCCAAAGAAAGGCAATGCCAAAGAATGCTCAAACTACCACACAATTGCACTCATCTCACACACTAGCAAAGTAATGCTCAAAATTCTCCAAGCCAGGCTTTAGCAATATGTGAACCGTGAACTTCCTGATGTTCAAGCTGGATTTAGAAAAGGCAGAGGAACCAGAGATTAAATTTCCAACATCCACTGGATCATAGAAAAAGCAAGAGAGTTCCAGAAAAACATCTACTTCTGCATTATTGACCATGCCAAAGCCTTTGACTGTGTAGATCACAATAAACTGTGGAAAATTCTGAAAGAGATGGGAATACCAGACCCCCTGATCTTCCTCTTGAGAAATGTGTATGCAGGTCAGGAATCAATAGTTAGAACTAGACATTGAACAACAGACTGGTTCCAGATCAGGAAAGGAGGACGTCAAGGCTGTATACTGTCACCCTGCTTATTTAACGTCTATGCAGAGTACATCATGAGAAACTCTGGGCTAGATGAAGCACAAGTTGGAATCAAGACTGCCGGGAGAAATATCAATAACCACAGACATGCAGATGACACCACCCTTATGGCAGAAAGTGAAGAAGAACTCAAAAGCCTCTTGATAAAAGTGAAAGAAGAGAGTGAAAAAGTTGGCTTAAGGATCAACATTCAGAAAACGAAGATCACGGCATCCGGTCCCATCACTTCATGGCAAATAGATGGGGAAACAGTGGAAACAGTGTCAGACTTTATTTTTTTGGGCTCCAAGATCACTGCAGATGGTGACTGCAGCCATGAAATTAAAAGACGCTTACTCCTTCGAAAGAAAGTTATTACCAACCTAGACAGCATACTAAAAAGCAGAGACATGACTTTGCCAACAAAGGTCCGTCTAGTCAAGGCTATGGTTTGTCCAGTAGTCATGTATGGATGTGAGGGTTGGACTATAAAGAAAACTGAGCACTGAAGAATTGATGCTTTTGAACCTGTGGTGTTGGAGAAGACTCTTGAGAGTCCCTTGTTCTGCAAGGAGATCCAACCAGTCCATCCTAAAGGAGATCAGTCCTGGGTGTTCATTGTAAGGACTGATGTTGAAGTTGAAACTCCAATACTTTGGCCACCTGATGTGAAGAGCTGACTCATTTGAAAAGATCCTGATGCTAGGAAAGATTGAAGGCAGGAGGAGAAGGGGACAACAGAGGATGAGATGGTTGGATGGCAACACTGACTCAATGGACATGAGTTTGGGTAGACTCCAGGAGTTAGTAATGGACAGAGAGGCCTGGCATCCTGTGGTCCATGGGGTTGCAGAGTTGGACACAACTGACCGACTGAACTGAACTGAACTGAGTGCTATTTCTGTGTTTGCATCCTCATCAGTGACAATTATTGCAATGAATCTTAGTTGACAAGTCTCATTCTATAGTCTAAGAAAGGCATTCTATTATTCTTTCTTTAATAAATACCTGGAAAAGTCAGCTTTTTAGCAAAACCATAAAGGCGAGTATACTTTCATATAATCCAGAATCATGTATCTTAATGTTAGTGTTTCACTTTTAACCCCTTGGAAAATGTATCTCTGACATTCAGCAATATAAATTTGACATTTATTTTCCTCAGTTGTGCATGAGCAACAGTGTATTGAATTTGGCTGTTCAACTGTTCCGTGAACCTTTTGAAACAAAAACTGGCACATAAAAAAGAGTATCATATGATATTTCTTTAAAATAATTTTTTTGTTTGTTTTGAGAAAAAGATAGTAGTACATAGACTGCAGTCTGCACTTCATTTACTGTAAAAAGTAAATATAAAGGAACACATTTTATTGTTCAAGGAAATAAAAGATATAATAAAACTAATTACAGTATACTTACTGATAGAAATAATCAAAATTATGTTGCATAATAATTACTTATAAAATAAGTTCTAAAAGTTGCCATTGTTTAATCTTCATCCATGTGTGAAAATAGAAGATAAACGTGTTTTATGTAATATCTGAATAAGTATCGTTGTTGTTGCCGTTCAGTCACTAAGACATGTCTGACTCTTTGTGACCCCATGGATGCAGCATGCCAGGCTCCTCTGTCCTCCATATCTCCTAGAGTTTGCTCAAATTCATGTCCATTGAGTTGGTGATGCTATCTAACCATCTCATTCTCTTCTGCCATCTTCTCCTTTTGCCTTCAATCTTTCCCAGCACCAGGGTGTTTTCCAATGAATTGGCTCCTTGCATCAGGTGGCCAAAGTATTGGAGCTTCAGCTTCAGTAACAGTCCTTCCATTGAATATTCAGGGTTGATTTCCTTTAGAATTGACTGGTTTGATCTCCTTGCAGCCCAAGGAACTCTCAAGAGTCTTCTCCAGCCCCATAATTTGAAAGCATCAATTCCTCGGGACTCAACCTTCTTTATGGACCAACTCTCACAGGAGTTTACCAATATATATGTACAGAAAATTTTTCTATATTTTACTCGTAGAGGAATATTGAGTTTTTAATGAAGAAATAGTTAAGGCAACTGTAGCCCACCAGGCTCCTCTGTTCATGGGATTCTCCAGGCAAGTATACTGGAGCGGGTTGCCATGCCCTCCTCCAGGGGATTTTCTCCACCCAGGGATGGAATGTATGTCTCTGGCACCTCCTGCATTGGCAGGCGGGTTCTTTAACACTAGTGCCACCTGGGAAGCCAGTGGCGCTAGTGGTAAAGAAGCCCAAACATTATACCCAGCATTTAATCACACAATACCTATGCAGTTTACTGTATTTGCAAAATGAAAACATGCCCTTTACATAGTAGGTATGCTTAAGTAAATGTTTGTTGAACTAAGTATTGAATTACAAAGCGAAATTAACTTGACTATTCCTTTTAGTTCCGTTTCCCCACTTGAATGTTCTACTATAGTATAAACTACATAGTTATACATTATTTTTTATATGCTCTGATATTACTCTTCATGACTCTACATATAATATACATTCAATAAATACTTACAAATGAGTGAATTTAATAGTGAATTTGAAGACAAGGGGAAATAAGTGAAGGTCGATTTAGTGACACTGAGTACTTAATTAGGGTCCCCTTTTGACTTTTCTTAATTCTGAGATGAAAATATTTCTTTAGGAGTCTAAACATTTCTGATGTTTTTCAAAATTATTTTCTTGGAAATAATCTAAGATATTAATTTCTGGAAATCATGTTTATTTTTTCCCTGGATTGATTATTATTTTCTGTGAAAAAAAATCAAGCAAGTATGTTGACAGTGCTAAATAAAGAGCTATTATTAAATCTTATAATGTTAACAAATTTAAAGAAAAGCAATCTATTTGAGAAAATGTAGTAAGAGTTTTCTTCCCACTTCCTATCCCATCCCCCCAAATTCCAGTAAAAATAGAAGGGCTTTAATGTTCTTGAGAAGAAAGAAAATTTTCTCTAGCCTCCAAGGTTCTTGGGGCTGGTCTAATAATTAAATTAACATGAGATAGACTAACTGGAGAAAATCAAACAAAATTTTAATAACATGTACACGTGGGAGAAACCTAGAAAAACTAGGTGACTCGCCAAATGATTGAAACCCTCACCTTAAATACCATCTTCAGTGAAAGATAAAAGAGGATGTTAGGGGAGGTGGTTTGGGACTTCAAAGGGGAGGAAGGCAATTCACTTGGAGATGACAAAGCAAATATTTGGCAAACAGATGTTTGCTGTTCCACCCAGAAAGAGTGGGACCTAGGGTCGCCTCTGATCTCCATGTTTCCCCCCACCACTCCTAGTCCATATATTCATTGCAGACACCTCAGGTGATAACTCTATTGGCCTAACTGGCCCTCTACCTAAATTCTTTAGACAGTTAGGGGGAAGGGCAAAGTTTCTTCCTGAGTCTTTGGGTCCCTGATTATTTTCAGCTAGAAATACTCTGAAAGCCCAAGAGATATTTGAGGGTGGCAAGTTTTGCTCCCCTATAATGAAAAAACCAGTATTAAATTCAATTCCAGCTCACAAATCAAAATTTAATTTTCTATTTTGTTCATTCTCAGTGATATAAAGAGTAGTAAGTGTTGGCACATTATAATAAAATATCTCAACAAAGCTTGTCTAATGAATGGGGCCTGAAAACATATGACTTCTCTGTACCTAAATGAGTAGAACAAGTGACTGTCTTGGAAACAAAACTTCAAGCTATCATTTATTTTTAAAATTTATTTGAGAAAGCCAGAAATTTGAGTTGCTACAAATTGCAACATTTAGAAAGCGGGAATGTGAGATCCCATGAATTTTAACTAAGAAAATCCTTGTAGCCGTGAAGAATTTAAAAACTTTTCCTCTCAGCTTTTAGAAATATTAAGCCAATTTAAAGGTTCACAGCATTCAAATCATCCTCTATTTCAGAAGGTATCAGTCTTAGAAAATTGGGACTAAAGAGATGTGGTGAAGGAAGCAAGTCTTGAAGAAAGTATGGTTGCTTAATCATACTTTCATGAGATGATTGAAATCATGAGATGCTTTCAAGTCGTTGAAGAGAGAGGTAAAAAAAAAACAAAACTGAACTGAATAGATAAAGCATAATTGTGAATGTTATGTAAGTAAATAAAAAGTAAAACACATCACCCACAGTGTGATTGCAAATAACTCCATCATAATAGGCACACCTGGTTTGTCAGTTGTTGCTCCCAAAACGCACAATTTTTAAATTGGTATTTATGTACAAATAAGTATAAAAATCTTCTAGTGCATTTACTCCCACTTGCAAAAATGCCTGCAGCCAATGTTAGTTGCATACAGATTGATTTTTGATTCTTTAAGAGCTTTTCATTGCTTCCTCAGTAATACCCTTTTCTGTAGGCACTCATTAGGGAACAATGTCATAAATTCTCTTGACTTTCACAGCTTGACCTTTCTTTTGTATTTAAAGTCAGAATGTTGGCTTCATAAAAAGCAGGCATTATAATGCTTGAGAGAGTTGTGTGTGCATTATTTTGCCAACCAAAAAATATAGTAGCTTTTATATAAATAAAGCCAATTGTTTTGTCTAAGAAAGTAGAACAGCTATTTCTTTTAAAAATAAATTGTTGAGTCTGTATATATTTATCTTTGACTTGGAATCTCAGTTTCAAGTAGTAGTTTTATTCTATACAGAGTCAAATTTTATCTTGAAATAAAATGGAGTATGGAAGTTAAACATGTTTCCAAGTTCTCCAAAAACAGTGTGTGAACTTATAAAAGCTTCTTGTACATTTTGAATAATTCCCACGAGAAGGGGGCAAATACATTATGCAGTCATGTTCATAATTGTCACATGCTGCGTTCCCCAAGAAGGCTCTGACCTGAGGTTTAGCACGAGGACGTTGTGTCTTGGGATCGACACCTGCAGGAAGGAGGAGAAGGAAACGAGAATGGGCAGAGGCCCAACTGCAGCCTCAGCTGACTCCTT
The DNA here is from genome assembly GCA_935064755.1 of Tragelaphus eurycerus. NCBI lineage: Eukaryota > Metazoa > Chordata > Mammalia > Artiodactyla > Bovidae > Tragelaphus > Tragelaphus eurycerus. The sequence continues at coordinate 38,914,638 of CAKXYN010000012.1, forward strand.
AGGGGAGCTCTGGATGGAGACTGACCCTTTAGATGTGACTGAGTGGGACTAACATGACCAGACACATATATCCTGGCATCGATCAGTTTTGGCACGGGGCTCTAGAAGGGGAATGGGGACAGGAAGGCCAAGGCTTCCTGCAGGGCTTGACAGCAGAAGGTCAGCTGAAGACTGCACCTCGCGCACAGCTGAGGCAACCAGTCTTTCCTTGAAATTGGTTCACATTAGAGTCCTGGTGGATATATTCTGAGTATGCGCTCTTCTGGACTCTAGTCTTCATCTGATTTCAAAGCTGTTCATGACTCAGAAATTATTATTGGCAAAATGTACACTGTGTATACCTTAACTGTTTTTAATCTAGAAAACTTTGAGCTGAAGGTAAGCTTTGAGTTGAGAACTACTTGGTAAAAATAAGTATTTTGTTCTTACAGTTGTCAAATTTCCTTTTGTTGTATGTGAGGATTATGAGTACTGAAAATCCTTTGTCATTTTATTACATTACTGGAAGCGAAGACCCACCAAGTGTGCTTTGTTTACACAAATATTTCTGAAACATTTGAAACTTTCATTCAGAGGCTTTAAAGCCATTTCCCCCAGTTCCTGTGAAAATATTATGTAGAACCAAGAGGGGGCAGCAGAGGGCCACCAGAGCAGTGCACTAGAGGTAGAGGAAACATCAGAGACTCCTCAATGAGATAAGCCACTCAGGAAAGATCATCGGCTGGGACTTCCCTAGTGGTCCAGTGGTTAAGAATCCGCCTGCCAGGGGACATGGGTTCAGTCCTTGGTCTGGGAAGATTCCACATGCTGTGGAGGAACTAAGCCCACAACTACTGAAGCCTGCAAGCCCTAAAACCTGTGCTGTGCAACAAGAGAAGTCACTGCTATAAGAAGCCTGCGTACTGCAACTAGAGAGTAGCCCCTGGTGGCTGCATGGAAGAGAATTCTCAACAGGCTTTGAATTCCTAGGTAGCAGAGGCTATGTCATGTTCGTTTTTATATTCAGTATCTAGTACATACTACGGAGAAGGCAATGGCAGCCCACTCCAGTACTCTTGCCTGGAAAATCCCAGGGATGGAGGAGTCTGGTGGGCTGCAGTCCATAGGGTCGCTAAGAGTCGGACACGACTGAGCGACTTCACGTTCACTTTTCACTTTCATGCATTGGAGAAGGAAATGGCAAACCACTCCAGTGTTCTTGCCTGGAGAATCCCAGGGATGGGGGAGCCTGGTGGGCTGCCGTCTCAGGGGCTGCACAGAGTCGGACACGATTGAAGTGACTTAGCAGCAGCAGCACATAGTAGGTGCTGAATGGTTATTAATAAAAATGAATTGTAATACTGAACCTTTTTCTATTTGCAGTATCATTTATTTACGGTATAAGTACTTGTGCACAGTTAGCACAAGAAACAATTTTCTTTGATTCTTTTTGCACATTACTAGTAATAAACTTCTACACTCTTCAGCTGGTAGTTCACCAAAAAAAAAAAAATTCTGTCTAGGTTTGTCTCTAGAATTGTTGATTGGTAGAGAGTTAATTTATCTCCTATCACATGCATTAAATCCCAGATATTGTTTATTGCTATAAATAAGTCAAGATCTAATTTTCTTAGATACAGGGAAATTTTCTTTGTACGCTAAATACAGTAAGTTCCATATTTTTTGGAGATGAATTCAGCAGCTCATGAATTATGTATTCTGGCTTCTTTTCTCTCAAAAATCACTTTTCAGTAATTTTTCATAACTAATTACATACACTCCTTGAAAGAATCAGGCAAGGGTAGTGAGTCTCTGAAATTTTCATGTAGCAACTCTTATAAAGATTTAAAAGTCACAGAGGAAGTAAAAATTATGCCTTGCCAAAGGCTTACATATTACTTGTAAATTTATTAAAATGTTACCATTATTTTGGATAGTTGGTATTTGATGCTAATAATTTACATAAGTGTTTCTGTTTCTTAAAACACAATTCAAATTGACTTAAGGAAATAAAATTTATTCTGTGTTTCAGGGAGACTGAATCCAGGAATTTAAATGAGATCTTCAGGATTTTCTTTTTTCCATCACTTATCTCTTTTATGTTTGTAGTTTAATTCTATTCCACTACCACAAGCTTCCTTCACAAGAGTACATATCATTCCACTAAGTACCTCCCCAAAAGAGAGGACTTACTGATTTGGGGCTATTAGAGGGCAGACTGAATATCTAGCTTTAGCTCTGCCCATTCCTCTGCTACTTCCTGTGGCCGGGGCAGTGGACAACCATGCCTGTCAAGTCTTGGTCACGTAACCATCTCTTATATCATGAAGGTGAGGCACTGTGATTTTTAGCCCCTCATTCTCCAAGCTAGGGTCAAGGTAGGACATTACCTAAAGAAAGTGGGGAATCCAATACCAAACAAATTTAGGAGCTACAAAAAGAGCTTGGGAAGATGAAAACACATAACAAAACAAAACTCAAAGAGATGTCTATTATATTTAACCAAGCACATGCAACTACATTATAGTTTCCGACAATGACAATGAGTTGATTCCAATGCCTTTAATGGCAGTTCCTGGAATATTTTCTAGAGGTTAAAACAGATAACTATCCATATTATTTGGAAAGATGCTAACAAGGAATATATTCATAAGCTTTTTTTTTTTTTTTTTCAATTCCTGGTTCAGTGGGTGGGGCATATATTTATTATCTTTTGTGGTAGACTCTAAAGTAATGAGTCTCCTTTCTGAGGTCAATCAGTGCCAAGTTTTTTGATCTTAGTGATTATGGCTAAAAGCCCTGAGAAAGTGAAAGTGGAGAGGAAGGGGGCAAGCTCACATCAGAAACGAAGATCATGGCACGGTCCCACACTGGGGAAAAGATGGGGAAACAGTGGAAACAGTGTCAGACTTGTTCTGGGCCCAAACACGAGGTGACTGCAGTCATGAAATAAGGACCCTGGGGAAGTGAGAACAGGAGCAGAGACAACACTAACAGGTTCGGGGGTTCCGTGGTATGATGGATGGAGAGCTGGAGGAAGAAGGCTGAACGGAAGAATTGATGTGAACTGTGGTGTGGAGAAGACGAGAGCCGGACGGAGATCCAACCAGTCTGAAGGAGACTGGAAGGAAGGATGATGAAGGAAACTCCAGAGGCCACGGAAGAGGACTCAGGAGAAGACCGAGGGGAGGGAGAGGGGGAGGAGAGGGGAGACAGAGGGGAGGGGGGACGGGGGGGGCGGAGGGGGGACAGGGAGGCGGGGGCGGGGGGGCAGAGGGACGAGGGGACTGACTGATCTGATCTGATTATGGCTTTTAAGATTCTTTAATAATCTGGGTTTTCCCTATTTTAGAATCTTTACCATCAATTAAATGCATTTTCCTTTTGATAAAGTAGTTCATTTTACTATAAAGTTCACCTTATCTTAAGGAGTATGGGCTTTGACAAGCTAGAATAAACACAAACTTAATGAAGCATTCCCCTTTTTTTTTTTTTTAACTATATAGTTCAAGTAACATCCATGCCATTAAGGGATCAGTGTCCAGGAGTTGAGTGGAGTTGCTCAAAGGGTGCTGCCCTTCATTTAAGAATCCTCAAAAGACAATGACAGTTTCTCTTAATGCATTTTTTGGTCTAATTTTATCATGTTTGTTAGAGACACCTGGATGCTCAGAGATACTTCCTATAGCTTTAAAAATAGTTTAGCACATTTTCACAAGCTGTGCTATATTTTCTGGCTGTTTTCTTTTTTTTGCTGTTGTTCAGCAGCTAAGTCATGTCTGACTCTGCGACCCCATGGACTGCAGAACAACAGGCTTTCCTGTCCTTCACTATCTCCCGGAGTTTGCTCACATTCATGTCCATTGAGTTGGTGATGCTAACCATCTCATCCTCTGCTACCTCCTTCTTTTGCCTTCAGTCTTTCCCAGCATCAAGGTCTTTTTCAGTGAGTTGGCTCTTCCCATCAGGTGGCCAAAGTATTGGAGCTTTAGGTTTAATATCAGTCCTTAAAATGACTATTCAGTGTTGATTTCCTCTAGGATGGACTGGTTTGATCTACTTGCTGTCCAAGGGACTCTCAAGAGTCTTCTCCAGCACTACAATTCAAAAGTATTAATTCTTTGGCACTCAGCCTTCTTTATGGTCCAACTCTCACATCTGTACATGAGTACAGGAAAAGTCATAGCTTTGACTATACAGACCTTTGTTGGCAAAGTGATGTTTCTGCTTTTTAATACACTATCTAAATTTCTGGCTTTAAATTATCACTCAAGTTTTTCTTGTTGTGGTATATAATGTTCTTCATATTTCTCCCATGTTTTGCTATAGTCATAATTGTATATTTTATTCACTGAACAACAAACCTTGTATAGCACATTAGTAAATAAAATGTATTGGTTTTAAAATACATAAAGACAGCTAGTGGGAAGCTGTACGGCACAGGGAGCTGTTTGGTGCTCTGTGATGATCTAGGGGGTGGAATAGGGGGATGGGGTGGGAGGGAGGCTCAAAAGGGGATGTGTGTATACATGGGGCTGACTCATGATGTTGTTCAGCAGAAACTAACACTACATTTTAAATCAATTATATTCCAATAAAAATATATAAAGTTTTGCACTGCAGACACTTTTCAGGGGGTATCTTAACCTCTTTAAAACTGTGGTGGTATCTTCACTCACCAGCACTTCAGGATTACAGGAGCTCTCAGGATGAACCAAGTTGATTTTCAGCTCCCTCTCCCTCTCACACATTCATGTTTCATAATTCTGATTGCCAATGCTCTATCACTTGCTCAAGTTCTTGCCTTCAACTTTCAACTTGCTTTGTGCCTTCTTCTAACATCGACTCTTGGATTATGAATAAGTTCTCTTTTTCCTTTTTAATATTTAATAGGTAACTGTTCCTATAAGCCTTGCCTGAATTCCCAATTCTGATTACTCTGCTTGCAGACCTCAGGCCTGGCGTCCTTCATGTTTGTACTCCTTATCCAGTTTTCCTGTGTCCCAGACCCCTCTATTAGTGGGGAGGCCACAGGCTAGCCCAGCTGCTGTGTGTTCTGTTTTGCAGCTCTATCACTGATCAGTCAGACCTAGCTTTTAGCAAGATCCAGGATGACTGATACTGAGAGAGTATGAAAAATTTAGAACCAAATAACACAGGACAATATCAGAAAGCAGGAGAAGAGGTTCCATCAAATGAGTCAAAGAGAACGGTTCCATCAGATGAGAATGGGGGTAGCCAAGGAATGAAGTTAGGGAGAGGAGGCAGGGGACAGTGGAAGGGAGTAATCCCTATTGAATATTGGAGTAGGGGAGGTTCTCTCCTGGTCTATCCCATAACCCAGGTTTCTCATATTGCAGGCAGATTCTTTAACATCTGAGCCAACAGGAAAGCCCAGAATACTGAGGTAGGTAGCCTCTCCCTTCTCCAGGGGAACTTCCTGACCCAGGAATTGAACCAGGGTCTCCTGCATTGCAGGCTGAATGGATACACAAGTAAACCCATACATATGGGGTCTACAAGAGACCCATTTCAGATCTAGAGACACATACAGACTGAAACTGAAGGGATGGAAAAAGGTATACCATGCAAATGGAAATCAGAGGAAAGCTGAGTAGCAATACATGTATCAGACAAATAGACTTTAAGATAAGGACTGCTACAAGAGACAAGGACATTCCATAATGATCAAGAGATCAGTTCAAGAAGACATACAGTTGTAAATATATGTACCCAATATAGGAGAACCTCAATGTGTAAGGCAAATGTTAACAGACATAAAGGGAGAAGTTGACAGAAATAGAAAAGCAACAAGTAAGTCTACAACTCTTGGAATTTTACCTAGTGGACTGGTCCTAATGACCACCTAAATTAAGTTATAGAATATTTCCAGTATCATGAAGCTTCCGAGTTATTCAACCCCCAAAGTGATTTCCATTACAGAATTTTAAAAATATTTTTCTTTCCCAGTACTTCTAGGAAATGCCTAAATAGTAGACAAATATTCACTAAGTCCTAACACGCACTAAAGAATGTGACAGTTATCGCCCAAATAATCAGTGTCTGATCTCTCCCCCTGCACAAGAAGATGTTCTAGGGCTCTAGCCTGGAAAGGAGTTTTGAGATCTGGGTCTGGATGTTGGAATGAAGCACACCAGAAAATGCAGTGTCCACTGCAGAACTTGGGTGGAGATTTCCATCCTTTTCCAAATAAAAAAGTATCTGAATAGACTGTAACCTTCAAAAAGAACAAGCAGAGAGCTGAATATATAGCACAGAGCAGAGGCTGGCATCCAGGACAGCAGAGAGTTACTGGGGTTAAGATGTGTGGGTAAGAAGTAGAGCCTGGACAGAGTGCCAGCCTGAGAACCCATGGATAGAGTCAAGGGGTTTCATCTACAGGTGGTGAAGTCCCAGTAACAGGGGTCTTTTCTTAAAGGTTAATTTCTCTTTAATGGAAGTATCCTAATCAACAGTATAAATATGATGTGACTTGGTGTCTACCAGAAAAGCAAGGAGGCAATGTAGGTCTTCTGCTGCCGGAAGCTGTGACAAGCTTCCTCTTTTGGAGAAGGCTGGTTTTCTGGGTGATAAAGATAGAAAAGCGGGATAACAGAATTGCCAACAACGCCTGATGAACCACGGGAACCTCACACTTCCGAGCTGTGGGTAACCCAGAGTTCCCTTAGTTGAATACTTGCTTGCTTGTCCGACTCTGAAGTAATATAAAATGATTGCCTCTGGGAAAAAATTGCAGAAGAGATTGACAGAAAACTATTGTATTTTGTCATATAAGCTTCACATACAAATTATATGTATATATTACCTTTTAAAATAAAATTAATGTGAAAAGTAATAAAAAGAATATATTAGCTAAAGTATTTTCATATTCATTGAACAAATGTGTGTTAAGAATTCACTGTGTGCCTGGCTCAGTGCTCTGAGCTAGGAATTGGAATAAAACAGGGTTCCTACTCTGAAGGACCTCACACTGTTGGAAGATGACCGAAGGATTATGAGAGAAACATGAAACAAATACAGTAGAGAACAGTCCGTTAAGTGCTGGATGTAGTGTATGAGTTGTAGCATGTGTATGTGCTGAGTCGCTTCAGTCATGTCTGACTCTTTGTGACCCATGGACTGCAGCCCGCCATGGGATTCCCATGGGATTCTCTAGGTAAGAATACTGGAGTAACAGAGAACACAGGTAGTGGAATGAGGTGCAGAGAGCTGGGTGAGAATCAACAAGCACTGTCTGGGATAACGGAAATCAGTTGAAATCAGTCTGCTTAAAATGTCAAGGACCTCCTGCTGCTGCTGCTGCTGCTGCTAAGTCACTTCAATCGTGTCCGACTCTGTGTGACCCCATAGACGGCAGCCCACCAGGCTCCCCCGTCCCTGGGATTCTCCAGGCAAGAACACTGGAGTGGGTGCCATTTCCTTCTCCAATGCATGAAAGTGAAAAGTGAAGGGGAAGTTGCTCAGTTGTGTCTGACTCTTTGCAACCCCATGGACTGCAGCCCACCAGGCTCCTCCATCCATGGGATTTTCCAGGCAAGAGTACTGGAGTGGGGTGCCATTGCCTTCTCCCAAGGACCTCCTGGGAGCACCCTATTGTTACAATTAACTCTGGAGGGGAGAAAGCTAAGTCCATAGAAACCCAAATGTTAAGTTGCTTAAAAGAGAATTATAGAATATTTGGAATACTTGAAAATCATATCTGGTAAATTTCATACAAATAGCAATATGGGGCTTCCCTGGTGGCTCAGTGGTAAAGAATCCCCCTGCTAGTGCAGGAGACTTGGTTTTGATCCCCAATTTGGGAAGATCCCATACGCCTTGGAGCAACTAAGCCCATATGCCCATAACTATTGAGCTGGACTAGGTTGCCATGCCCTTCTCCAGGGGATCTTCCCGACCCAGGGATCGAACTTGCATCTCTTACAGCTTCTGCATAGAGGTGGACTCTTGACCACTGAGCCACAGGGGAAGCCCAACTCAGAGTTCCCATAGTTGTATACAGTACATCCTAAAACCTACCCCTCGAGATGTAGTCTCACCAGATCGCTGGCCACACTTCTATTGTCAAAATGATGTATAGCTTTTCAAAAATGCCGGGGCTCAGTTTGCAACAACATTTCTGCCTCATAACAAAAGAATTATGAATAATTTTATGTTTTAAGATTCTCTAATGAAATATTATGTAGCTATTTCACTGTTTGATTTAAAAATAGAATGGAAACTGTTCATGTTATAATATCTAACTTTCACATACTAATTATGCAGACATCAGGCTTACACAAAACGTCCACATATAGGAAAAAAGAAAAGGAGGGAGTAGTAATTTTAAAACATTATCGCTGACGTTTTTTGATGAAGAAGCTGTGATTCATTTGATTTGTTTTTAAACTTTACTTCGTTCATGTATTGTTTAATGGACAGATTTTCTTTTTTTAAAAGCATCAATGCAATAATGTATTGAGTGCTAAATGTGTGGAAGATCAGAGCTTAGGTACAGTGGGAACAAAAAGATAAAAAAGAGAAGGAGCTTTTCTTAAAAAAGTTGTAGCAGCGGAAATGAGACACACAAACACAGGCATAGGAAGCAGTAAATGTATTAGGAGTGCTCAGAAAAAGTGCTGACCATGTGCAGTGAAAGAAGAGATGGTGACTTCCACCCTGTCTTATTTTTCATTTACTTGTTATGCATACAGGTCAGCTTTAGACCAGTGAGCATCAAAGCTAAATCCATAAAATCCTTCTGTGTGCACCTTTAATGTTTTATTTACCATGTATATTTCAGAACCTTGTTGCTAGTAGTTTATTGAATCTCTTTCTCCCAGATTTGGAAAAGTGTTTTAAAGGAAGAACAAAGGTAATTTAAATTCAACAGACTTGTTTTGACATGACTCTAATTAATTGGAAACACACCTGGGAATTATAGCAGCTTAAAGACAACTCTCAACTCAATTTCTGGTCTAAAAATAAATTCACAGTGAGTACTGAATGTGAAAATAACCTTTTATGAGGCTTTTATGGTGAGGACTTTAAAAGCTGCCATAATTTATGCAGTGGTTTATAGATGTTCAATGGCTGCAGTCTTAACTTTCTGAGCATTTCTGAAGCATGAGAAAAATCTCTTAGCAAATATGAAATCTCATCCTACTCTTTTCAGAACGGTCATCTGACATCAAGATGGAAAGCCATACACAGAGCATAATAGGATGAAAGGACATCAAATATTGATAGTATCTGTCATTTCATTTCAATTTAGAATACAGTATTGTGATAGTTATACAGGTCACATGTAGATGCTATTCAGTGTTTCAATAATAGGGTGACAGAATGAATACAAGATAGAGTTAAGCATTTTATTTTATTAATTAGTTTTATTCTTTATTTTAGGCTAGATGCTATTCAGTGTTTCAATAATAGGGTGACAGAATGAATACAAGATAGAGTTAAACATTTTATTTTATTAATCAGTTTTATTCTTTATTTTAGGCTATAGAGAGACAAATACGGCAGGTGCACAATGATTAAATTGGCAGGCAAATAGAGTTAAGTAACCAGAGTTTAAATTAAATTATTCTGAATATATTAAAAGTACAATGAACAATAAAAGCATTTTGGGAATTACAAAAGAAGAGAACAATTTAGCATATTTTGATTTTGCTTTGAATTAGTATGGAAATTTTTATTAGTATGGAAATTTTAAGATGTTTGCTAAGCTAAGTCGCTTCAGTCGTGTCTGACTCTGTGTGACCCCATAGACGGTGGCCCACCAGGCTCCCCCATCCCTGGGATTCTCCAGGCAAGAACACTGGAGTGGGTTGCCATTTCCTTCTCCAATGCATGAAAGTGAAAAGTGAAAGTAAAGTCGCTCAGTCATGTCCGACTCTTCACGACCCCATGGACTGCAGCCTACCAGGCTCCTCCGCCCATGGGATTTTCCAGGCAAGAGTATAGATAGATAGATAGATAGATAAATAGATAGATAAATAGATAGATAAAGAGTTAATATCAAACTTTTACAGGAATGTTTTGCAGGACAAAGACCTCTTCTGTTGCAAAGACCTCTCCATGTTCTAAAATGCAGGTCCATTTCAATATTCTGGAGTTCTGGTAATATACAAGCCACGACTTTTCAACTCTACTGACTGCAGCCTACAGAAGGAAATACACTGTGGATTCACAGTATCTGAAGTAAACCAAGAAGGTAATCTAGTTCATTCCCTCCCTTTGAGTCTGAATCATGTCAGCTATTGGCACAGCCGTGAAGCTTTTCTGTTCTTAAAGCCACTATGATTCAGCTCATCTGTAAAATGAGGCTAATAAGAGCTGCCTCATTAGAGCTAGGATTAAATCAAAGGATGTAGGCAAAAGACCTAGTATGAACATCGTACACTTAGGAGGCAGTTAAAAAAAATAGCAGCTATTAAGTGCTATTATTACTAATGAACTAATATGGCAACCTCTTTTAAACTGTAAAAACATTTGCTTTACAAGAAACATTTTATCTTACATGTCTTTTAGATAACTGAATTTCGTGGCACTAGTGGTAGAGAACCAGAGAAGGAAAAGGTAACCCACTCCAGTATTCTTGCCTAGAGAATCCCGTGGACAGAGGAGCCTGGTGGGCTGCTGTTCATAGGGTCGCACAATCGGACACAACTGAAGCGACTTAGCATGCATGCACTGGAGAAGGAAATGGCAACCCACCCCAGTATTCTTGCCTGGAGAATCCCAGGAACAGAGGAGCCTGGTGGGCTGCTATCTATGGGGTCGCACAGAGTCGGACATGACTGAAGTGACTTAGTGGCAGCAGTGGTAAAGAACATGCCTGCCAATGCAGGGGACATAAGAGACGTCGGTTGTATCCCTAGGTCAGGAAGATCCCCTGAAGGAGGGCATGGCAATCCACTCCAGTACTCTTGCCTGGAGAATTCCATGGACGGAGGAGCCTGGCAGACTGCAGTCCATGGGGTTGCAAAGAGTCAGACACGACTGAAGCAACCTAGCACACACACATGCTACAACTCATACTCTACATCTAGCATTTAATGGCAATGTTCTCTGCTTTATTTGTTTTATGTTTCTCTCATAATCCTTCTGTCGTTTTCCAACACTGTGAGGTTTTTCAGGGTAGGAACCCTGTTTTATTTCAATTTCTAGCTCAGGCACATACTGAATTCTTAACACACATTTGTTTAGTGCATATGAATATGAAAATACTTTAGCTAATATATTCTTTTATAACTTTTCACGTTAAGTTTATTTTTAAAAGGTAATATATATACATAACTTATATGTGAAACATATATAACAAAATACAGTAGTTTTATGTCAATCTCTTCTGCAATTTTTCCCAGAGGCAATCCCTTTTAATTACTTCAGAGCTTCCTTCTTCATATTTCTCAATAATATGCATATAATCCTATTTTTTTATATTCACTTTTACACGTTATCAGTTGACTTTCCAGTATGATGGCTGCGCATTACCTCCCTGAAATCTTCATCTCCTCTGGCTCATCTAGATTCAACTAATTGCTTACATTCTTATGACTATGTAAATCATATTTATAGCTGAGCCCTTTAGGAATTTACTAAAATTACACTTTCTTTTAAACTTTTATTTTTTTGACACTGGTCATAACCATGCTCTATTCATTCAGATCAGATCAGATCAGTCGCTCAGTCGTGTCCGACTCTTTGCGACCCCATGAACTGCCTCTATTCATTAGGTTGGTTTTATTCAATTTTGCTAATTTTTCACAGTAGGCTTTCAGTACTATTTCCCCCAAGATCATTCTTCTCAGGTAATCTCTCAGTTCCAAATCTTGTTATGGAATGATTCATCTGGAGATTTCCAATCATTTTCTGTTTGAACTGACTGCTCTCTAGGGATACTGCTAAGCACTTGCCCAGAAACTTCCTCTGCCTGTCATCATGATAAGAATGCCCTTGTTTTTCTTCTAACTGGGGATCCTGTTTTCTTGATACCCCTCTTCTCTTCTTTCTAGCTTACTCCCTTGTTTCATTGGAGTACAATCTCTATCTCCTGAGAATGGGTGCAAGGAAAATACAATATTTGAGAATTCGTACATCTAAAAATATATTTTACTGTAACACAGTAAGCAGGCATTGATTTCTACACTGAAAGATTTTCTTCTTTATAATACTATAAGTGCTGCTCCACACTCTAAGAAAAAGGTGTTGCTGCTGACATATCACATTTGGTTCCTTACTTTTCATGGCATACTTATTGTCTTTTTCTTTTTCTGTCTAAAAGCTTTCTCTATTTACCTGAAATTTCACTTAGTTGGGCTTATTTTTCATCTTTTTATCTGTCACTTAGTGAGCACTTTTAATTTGAAAACTTATTCTAGGAAGTTTTCTTAAATTATTCTATTTATTTTATGAAAAATATCCTTAAAATATTTTCTTTTTATTTTATTCTTAAATTATTTTATCATTTTTTATTACCTTATTACAGGATTTTATGATGATTCCCTGTTTCATCTGATTTTTCTTTTGGAAAAGAAAACTTTTTATCATTTTTTATTATCTTATTACAGGATTTTATGATGATTCCCTGTTTCATCTGATTTTTCTTTTGGAAAAGAAAATTTTGTCTATGATTCAAATATTGTACCTCCTGAACCATCTTCTTCATTTCTTATCTTTTATTTGCAATCTCTCTGTACTCTGGTTTCTGAATAGTTTCCTTGATACTATCTTTCATCACTACTATTGAATTTTTCATCTCTGTCATCGTGTTTTTTTATCATATTCTCTTTTTTTCCCCACCAAATGTTCCTTTATTTTTCCTATTTGAGAATAACTGAACTTTCTTCTCCTTTCTAAGGTCTTCAAGTATTATTTTTGTTTCTATTTTTCATGTTAGAGGCTTCTTCTGATGTCTCATTAATCTTGTCTTCTCATTTTAAAGGTGAGAACTAAAAAGCTGCCAACATTGAGCCAGCCTCTGGGAACTAGGAAGGAGAAACACAAGGGGCTCAACATTCCTAGGTCTGTATTCGTTTCATTCGCTTTATTTTCACATCGTTGCAGGCACAGCACATCCCAGTTCAAAGATCTTCTCTCTTGTCTTCAAGAATAAAACGCGAGTCTTTCTTTGGAGTGGAGAAAGGACAGTCACCCCACTGCAGAGACTGATGGAAGGAACCTATGGATCAAAGCACTTAACATTCCACCAATCATTTATTTTCAGCCTCTGCCTTCTCTGCAAGTTCTAAGCCTTTTGTGAATTCTTGATGTAAATTGTGTTGACGCTGTATGCTCTCTCCTCTGCTGCCTCTCTGCTCTGAATTCACCCTTTTAAAAATAATTAAATTTACTTATTTATTTAAAAAAATTTAATTGAAGGATAACTGCCTTACAGAATTGTGTTGGTTTCTGCCAAACATCACCATGAATCAGCCATAGGTCCTTTTTAGGTGCTCTGTGAATTTACAGAGCAAGCCCAAGGAGTATTTTGCTTAGCAGGCAGCAGCAGCTAAGCTTTGCCACCAGAGGGTGATAGAGAGATACCGCAGGACGCAGGCTTTTCTTCCTGGTTCCAGTGTGTTCCTCTTGTCTGGCTCCTGCAGCCTGGAAATGGGTACCCCTGCAGCACTAGGCGCCTTCAATGCTGGCAGCTTCTGCCGTGCCCAGCTCGGCGGATCTCGTTGGGTGGCCGAATCCAGGAGCCAGCAGCTTCCTCAGTGCCTACAGCCCTTGGCAGTTTTACAAGTGCCTCCAGCGAGTCATCTGCCCTTGAATAGTTTTGGCTGGCACCCTGGAGGGTAAATTTCTAGTAAGTTTCACCAGCACAACATCAGGGCTTCCTCTTTGCATCCAGTGAGCCACTTCTGTGCCCTCTCCAGCAAGGTCAGGATCTCAGCCTTGGGGTGGAAGTAGGTTAATCCTCATCTCATCCTGAGAGGGCGTGGCTGCTCCTTCTATCCGGGATTCCTGTATTCTTTAGTTGTTTTTACTTCTTTCTAGCTAACCCTGCGTGCTCCAGTGCCATTAGTTAGTGGTTCTTTATGTTAAACCATCCCTTTGCAAATGACAGTGACTCGGCCCAACTGCTATAATCACTTTGAGCCTGCCCTTCAAGCTGGCAAGAGGCTGAGTGTCCCCACTGGTTAAGAGAGTGGCAGGCAGTGCTCTTCTTCCTTGGCTATCCTGACTGCCCTGTGCTCTGCTCTCTACCTCCAAATATATTTTTAAAGAGTGCTGAATTATTTTTTTATTATTTTTGGAATTCACAAGGAAAACTGATACGCCTGGGCAATAAATGGGTGCAGTTCCCTGCCACTAGAAATACCTCAACTCAGAGTGTCCTCATCTTTCAAAATTATTCAATGCAACTATCTCAAAGAGCCTTTCTTGACTCTTTCTCTCTCTTGAAATTAGTTGTTTTTTTACCTTTTGCTCCCCTAGGGTGCAAGCGCTTCACAGGTCCGTCTTCCTGAGTTTGCAGTGAACCCTTTCCTTCTATCCCTAGACCCAGCATGTTGCCCTTTTGCACATATTAAGAACTCACTAACCTTTGTGAAATAAATGAATGTGTTTAATTTTTAAGGAACCTGATTTACAGGTTCTTCCATAGAGAAATGAACTATGACTGTAAAGCAAAATTAAGGTGAGATTTCAGGAGGGGGAAAAATATTAAATGGTAGGTTGATTCTCCCTTGATGTGTAGCCCTGTTTCCTCTGCTGTCTCCACAATTACGGCTGCACCACCCCCCTACCCCCCGTCCCTGCCAGCACCCCCCATACTGAAGCAGCTGTCAGACCAGCTTGAACTTGGAGCTCTTCACAACTCATGCGTTCTGATCAAAGTGACACAGGTGCTTCTAATTTAGTTCAAGCAAAGTGACACTTCTAATTTAGGTAAAAAAAATTGTCAGTGTATTCCTGTATCTTGGGCGACATTTACATTTATAGGTCAACGGATATAATTCAGAATCTCTAGTTCTCCAAAAATTTTAGAAATTACCATTTCATGTGTGTGTGCACATACTAAGTCGCTTCAGTCGTGTCCCACTCTTTGCAACCCTATGGACTGTAGCCCCCCAGGCTCCTCTGTCCATGGGCTTCTCCAGGCAAGAATACTGGAGTGAGTTGCCATGCACACCTCCAGGGGATAGTCCTGACCTAGGGATCGAACCAACATCTCTTATGTCTCCTGCATTGGCAGGAAGGTTCTTTACCATTGGTGCCATTTGGGAAGCCCTAGCATTTCATAGCTCCCTTAAATAAACCAATTTAACTAGGTTGGGATTTACTTGGGCTGAAATTTGTTATAGACATGAGAACTCCTCCACTGGATGACTATGACTACCAACTACCTGTTTTCTGATGAAAATAAGACATTAGCTTACAATAATGACAGAAAAAGTTTACCTATGAAGCAAAAATTCCTGAATTTTCTGGTTACTATCTCAATGATCTTTGAAATAAAAATATTCAAATATATGCTAATTAGGTCCCTAATTTGTCAGACACTGTGCAGGTTGGTAAAGATATATTAAATAAACCTTAGAGTACCCAGGTTGTTCCTGGAATGCCTCACTGAATATACCGATATGTTTATTAGGCACATAAAATCCTCATAATGTTTGTATTTGATGAGTGTTTGTTCGCACTTAAAAAACTGACATTTTCAAGAAATCTGTACATGGGCAATAATTACTATCTCCATTTTACAGTGAAAGGGTACCTGAGCAGTATAGGGCTTGTCTATCATTGGTTACACAGTCAGGATGTTGAAAAACAAGGATTTTAATGATGAGCTCTGTCCACTATTCTACCTGGGATGAGTGCATAACTTTGACAGAGTAAACTATAAAAAGAAGATCAGAACTTTAATTCACTGTTCAATTCTTTCTTATATTGAGATTCATGCATGGATGTGCCACCCCCCACCCCCACCCCGCCAAAGAAAATCAACTAATTAAACACTAAATCCAGTACTTCTCTAAGTGACCTTTAAACAAATCAATTCAAGGAAACGTTCTGTCAGTGACTTTAGGTAATTACTTACACAGCTGTTTTGGAAAAATAAATTCTTCCTTAAAGATTTTAATTAACATCATCAGCAAATTGCAAGTAAATAGATCTGGGGCTACAATGGAAGATCCGGGCAAAGCAAAAGGTAATAAATCCGTCCATTCATTTATTGAGCAAATGTTTATTGGACTCCTGCCTTGTTCTGTTCACTGAGATGGGCATATATAGATAGAAAAACAGCAATCTCTTGTGGTCAGCGTTCTAACAGTTATAAGCCGAATGCTGTGGGGAACCCAGAGGTGAGACTGATCTTCTTGTTTGGGGAAATCAGGGAAACTGGAGAAGAAATGTAGTTGAGTCTTGAAGATGGATTGAGCAATCCAGGAGAAGAGGAGGAGGAAGGTCTTTCCCAGGAGAGGGACCATTTTATGCAAAGGCTGGAAGTTGTAAAAACATACAGTATATTTTTGGCAAGAGGAGGAATCCAATACAAGAGTAGATTGCAGAGGAGGCTGGAAGGATAGTTGAGTGTCATATCTGAAGGAACCTTTGGCTATGATTTGTTTGCTCTTTGGCTTCCCAGGTGACTCAGTGGTAAAGAATCCACCTGCTAATGCAGGGACATGCAGGAGACTTGGGTTTGAGCCCTTGGTTGGGAAGATGCCCTGGAGAAGGGAATGGTAACCCACTCCAGTATTCTTGCCTGGAAAATTCCATGGACAGAGGAGCCTGGCAGGCTGCAGTCCAAGGGATTGCAAAGGGCTGGACACAACTGCCCAACTGAGCACACACATTTGCTTTTTATCTCGCAGGCAGCAGAAGCAGAAAACTGATAGATTTTGGAGATATGATTGATAAAACCCAGCAGTTAGGTTGAAAGTAGAAGAGACACCCTATGCCAAAAACAAGGGAGAAATATAAAGAAGTAAAAGGATCTGGAACTTGTCCTCAATGTGGCATTCTCTCTTCGATGGGAGAGGAGGAATAATTTCATGCCCTAATTTTGTGCTCTTCTGTCCTGAAGGCCCTGTTTCTTTCATATTGCCATTGGGACGAGCCTTTGGTTTCATTTCTTATCTTAGTGTTCTGCTTTCTTTCAGAAAATAATTTATGACTGGCTCAAAGATCCTGTTCCCTATCATTTAACTCTTCCTTATTAGCGATGATACTTTAGAGGAGGCTTGCTGCTGTTATTCAGTTGCTAAGTCACGTCCAACTCTTTGCGACCCCCTGGACAGCAGCACTTCAGGCTTCCCTGTCATTCACTATTCCGAGCAGGCTAGTCTCATCATAACATGCAACAGAATGTATATTTCCACCTTGGAAGTATACAGATATATATAATACAGAAATACCACCCAAAGGTTCAGGGGAACCCTCTAGAGGTCTAGTGGTCTGGAGCATGTTGACACATCCCTTAGAAGATGAAGGAAAAACGACTGCTGCACCTGCCTCATCCAACAAGAAGAAAGAAGCAAACACCTTGTGGGCCTCTTTGGATTTTTAGATACATGTATCTCATCTGGACTATCTATTCTAATCGATTACCAAAAGCTGCCTTGAGGAAGAGGAAGAGAGAGCTCTCTATCAGGTCCAGGCTGCCATACAAGTTGCTCCCCAATCTGGGCCTTATGTAAGAGCAGATCTGATGGCTCTTGAAGAATCAGAGGTAGATAGGGATGCTATATGAAAGCTTTGGCAGGTCCCTGTGAGTCATAGCACACAGCTTTAATAATTTTGCGACAGAGCTTTGTCTTCTCTGCAGAAAACTCTCCTCCTTTTGAAAAGCCACAAGTACCTAGATGCTTGATGAAGGAATCATTAAGTCACCAGAGTTACCTATCATGAACCAAGTGTTGACAAGAAGCCACGTCACTGGGTAGCATTTCATCACCACATGACTGTAGTCATACAAGATCAGGCTCAGCACAGAGCAACTATCACAGATGCTCACGGCCTATGTTTCTGCCTGAGCTGCTTCCTCCATCGCAGTTTGTACCTAAGGTCTCTTGGGGAGCTCCCCACGACCAACTGACTCCAGAGGAGCAAATTTTATGGTCTGGTATTTACATGTGATCCTACACAAGATGCTGGCATCACTCTACAGTGGAGAAAGCTGCAGGACTACAACTCCACTCGGGGGTATCCCTAAAGGATAGTGATGAGAAATCCTTCCAGTGGGTGGAACTCGGGAACAGTGCACAACGCTGTTCACTTCTGCCTGGAAGAAGAGATGGGCAGGGGCATGGATCTACTCTGATCTCCTGATCCATATGCAATGCTTACTGTTTGGATGAATAGTCAGAGACTTGCAAGGTACCCAATCAGAAAATTGGTCGCAAGACAGTGTAAGGAAGAGATATGTGAACAGATCTCTCTGATGGTATAGAGAATATTAAGATATTTGTGACCTACATTAATGCTCACCAAAAGGTGACATCAGCAAAGGAGGGTTGTAATAATCATGTGAAAAGTTGCTACTCTGGATGTCAGCTAGAATCTATCCCCAGCTACTGCTGTCACTCCTAAATGAACACAGAATGCAGCCATGCAAGCGAGGATGGAGGCTTCGCATGGGCTCAGTAATGTGGGCTCATCTGCCATGGCCACTGCTATATCTCCGCCCTGCCAACAGACAAAATCTGAGACACTCATATGGCACTATTCCCCTGGTAATTTTGCCAGCCACCTACTGGCAGTATGATTACATCAAAATACTTCCATCAAGGTACTTTAGGTTCACTAGAATAGACACTTTACTGGAGATGGATTTGCTGTCCCTCTCTGCAATATTTCTGCCAAAACCATTATCCGTGGATATACAGAATGCCTTATTCAGCATCATGGAGTTCCACACAGCATCACCTCCAACCAATGAGCTTATTTTTGCAACAAAGGAAATGCGGCAGTGGACTTAGAATTCACCAGTCTTAGGCTGCTGTCTTATCACCCCGAAGCAGCTGGCCTGACAGAACGGTAGAAAGATCTTGAGAAAACTCAGCTGTGGAACCAGCTGGAAAGCAACACCCTTGAGGGCTGAAGTAATTTCTCCTAGATTAGGTATACTTTCTGCATCTGAGACCAAAATAGGGTGCTGTTTCTCCCACAGCTATAACTCAAAGGGTATTAACAGAAATAGAAGCATCCATCCATCAGCATTTTTGCTTCTTAATCCCTATGAACTCATGGAAGCAGAAAAAGGAATGGAATGGCTCAAATAACTGAAAAGCACATGTAATATATATAGACTTTGGGCATGGCTGAGTTAGCTGCTCACACCTTATCAAGAGTCTCTCTCTGCCCCTCTCAGCTCTGCTTTCTTGGCTTGTTTCATTCTCAGAAGCTTTCTAAGTGGCAGCAAAAATGAGCTTTGGAAGTCCCAGACTTATATTATATTAACAACATCAGTGCCAATGGAAGAAGAATGCTCTTTTCCCAATATTTTTTTTTTAGCAAAAACCTTCAGGCTAATTTGGTTGACCTACCATGGGTCATGTGCCCATTTCTTAATAGTAATTGTGGACCCTGGTATTGAATGATCAAACGAGAGCATACTCCTAGACCTGGGGCAGCCCATTTAAACCCCGTCCATTTAAACCCCATGCACTGTGTGGAGGGGTCCATAAGGAAAGGAAGAAGGGTTCTGTGGCCAGGGAGGCTTGATAACTAAAATCAACACATCTCCATTATGTCACACGTGGTTGCCCAGTAAGCACCTACACCTTCATAACATTTCAACATTTCCTTTTATATACACATTGCTCCTATGTCACATAAGGCAACTATTTCATAGACAACAAATACCACATGCAGCTTCTGTCTAAAAAGTACAAATACGTGTTGTGCAGTTACCATATCACTTCAAGGTCTGGATCTTTGCTTTGTGCCTATCTTTCTGTCAGTCTTAGATCTAGCTTCTCATGATACAGCAGTCTATGACTAATGGTACATTTGTTTAACCACCTATAGCAAACATAGTAGACAACGGTGGAGTAAATAAAGGACAAATGTAATAAAATCCTCATTTGGGAATGAGAAGAGGGGGAAAAATACATAAACAATGATTCTACTGATCAGGGATTGCAAGTAGATAATTGCGTAAAATACAGAAAAATCTGAGCTAACTTTTTGACCAGTGCAATACTTATTGCCCTGAAAGGTCAGTGAGTCCCTAGGTCAGGAATCTGCAGAGAATTTCACTTGACAATTATTCCCTTGTGGCTACATTTGACTCCCTCCACTGCCCCGCCCTTTATTTTGGTGCTCCTTTACCAATGTACTTTGTATTGGCAAAGTTTTGGAGGGAATGTTTAGGGATTAAGTACTTTCACACCTTTGTTTGCCAGGTTTGAGGCTTCTCTGGAAGCAAAACTTCCTTAACACCTTGATAAGCATCCAGTTAATTTGCATTTGGTCAATCAGATCAGATCAGATCAGATCAGTCGCTCAGTCGTGTCCGACCCTTTGCGACCCCATGAACCGCAGCACGCCAGGCCTCCCTGTCCATCACCAGCTCCCGGAGGTCACTCAGACTCACATCCATCGAGTCAGTGATGCCATCCAGCCATCTCATCCTCTGTCGTCCCCTTCTCCTCCTGCCCCCAATCCCTCCCAGCATCAGAGTCTTCTCCAACGAGTCAACTCTTCGCATGAGGTGGCCAAAATACTGGAGTTTCAGCTTTAGCATCATACCTTCCAAAGAAATTCCAGGATTGATCTCCTTCAGAATGGACTGGTTGGATCTTCTTGCAGTCCAAGGGACTCTCAAGAGTCTTCTCCAACACCACAGTTCAAAAGCATCAATTCTTCGGCGCTCAGCCTTCTTCACAGTCCAGCTCTCACATCCATACATGACCACAGGAAAGACCATAGCCTTGACTAGGCGAACCTTTGTTGGTAAAGTAATGTCTCTGCTTTTGAATATGCTATCTAGGTTGGTCATAACTTTCCTTCCAAGGAGCAAGCGTCTTTTAATTTCATGGCTGCAGTCACCATCTGCAGTGATTTTGGAGCCCAGAAAAACAAAGTCTGACACTGTTTCCACTGTTTCCCCATCTATTTCCCATGCAGTGATGGGACCAGATGCCATGATCTTTGTTTTCTGAATGTTGAGCTTTAAGCCAACCTTTTCACTCTCCACTTTCACTTTCATCAAGAGGCTTTTTAGCCCCTCTTCACTTTCTGCCATAAGAGTCGTGTCATCTGCATATCTGAGGTTATTGATATTTCTCCCGGCAATCTTGATTAACTCAATGAGATTTGGTCAATGCTCCAGGCTAATAACTGGAATCTGAGATCATGCTGAGTCAAGTTTCAAGAGAAATCTGGTCTACAGTTTCTTTCTTACAGGAGGTCTCAGTGCTCTATCCATTTTCCATATCTCAGTTTAAAGGTTTATTATGGTGCAGAACAACTGGTTGGGATCAGTTATATCTAATTCTCTATGTATCTCTAGGTGGTGTGAAAAGAAAGTGCTTTCTACTGCCTTTTAACTAAAATAATTAGATTGGAGTTTCTACTATTTTCACCTAAAATCATCCTGTTGTTGTGTTAGTCACAGTCATGTCTGACTCTTAGTAGCCCTGTGGCCTGTAGCCCACCAGGCTCCTCTGTCCATGAAATTCTCTCGGCAAGAATACTGGAGTGGGTGGCGATTCTCTTCTCCAGGGGATCTTGCCAACCTGGGAATTGAACCCGGATCTCCTGTATTGTAGGCCGATTCTTTACCTTCAGAGCCACCAGGAAAGCCCCACCTAACACTTTTCTCTTAGACAAGGAGGAGGTGTTGAAAGGTTCTTGGGAATGACCCGGAGAATCCTATTGCAGTGTCTTCTAGATACTATTTTTATTTGCAACGTTGTCGTTAGCGTCCCTGGATTTCCATTCACTAACTTTTTCTTGGGGTGGAGAATATGCCTTTTATAATTTTCAAAGCACATGATTATTTGGATATCATCTGTCTTGGATTGTTGAAGCGCCCATAAAGCAAAGTGGTATTTTCTTCTTCTTCTTCTTTTTTAAACAGGCAAGCTTGACATATTGAGAACTTGCTACTATATTACAGCATCCTGACACTTTTCTACCAAGTTCCCTAAGGTTCTAGCCTCAGTAGACACATAACCTGAGTCCAAGGATATGACAGGTAACACTTTAACCATCTGCTCTGCTACTGCATATCACAGATGGACCACGTTCTAGCTAGTACAAGGTAAGAGTCACCACCCTATAGCCCACCTTGACTTGGCCAACCTAACATTTTAAAATTTGTTCTTAACAACTGACTTCCATATTAGCCAGCATAGTTTTAGTTGAAACAATAACCACCTCACTTAGTTATCATAATCCAAAGAAAAAGGTATTAATCAATTCACAAACATAAAAAGGTCCAGGATATACCTTGGCTTGAGGCAGCCTAATCTGAATTCATCCAAGTTCTTCAACAATGTCATGGGAAATCTCTCTGAATTTCTAGCTCTGTTTTTTTCTCTCTCCTTCACTCTCAGGTAGCCTCTTTCATGAGCTGACAAGTATGGCCATGGCCAACTCCAGGCTTTCCGTCTTCTAGCAGTTTAATACCCTCAATGGAAGGAGATGTCTGTTTTCCAAGATAGCCAGCAAAACTCCTGGACTGACTTTGATTGGCCTAACTTGGGTCATATGCCCAGTCCTGTGCCAGTTACTGCAGACTAGTCAGGCTGGGATCTACCACCCACCCTTGAAGATGAGGTGAAGAAGAAGGTCTTGAAAACAAAAGAAGAAATTCAGTTATTATAAAAGGGATGCTGGGCAAGCAAGCACGGCAGACATGCACTGCTGTCAGAAAGAGCACTGGGCCAGGAGCCAGCATTAACGGTCTAATTGCAAGGACTGTCACTTTCCAGCCATTTGACGCTTTCTGAAATTTTGTTTTCTCATCTGTAAAATAAGGACATTAATCTCAATTACTTCACAAGATTTCTATGATGACAAGGTGAGATCTTATATAGGCTCAGAAGTCATACAAAAAAAGCTGATATTATTATTAAAATATTTTGGATGATCTTTAGAGGAAGGCTTATGTTGCTTTAAAAACCTGTTCTTTGCCATATAAAACTAATATAACTGCATAAGCCCACTCCCCCAGCACAATCACATATTATCATCTTGAAATATTTTATCTCATCTTCCACCTTGCTTTTTCCTGTTTCTTTCTTCCCTCAAAAAAACATTTTCTCATATAGCTATGTGGTCTTTGTAATGTCTCACTGTCATGGCAAGACTTCATTGATCAGACATACAGATTTTCCTATTTTTATATTGTTGGATGTTTAGATTATTTATTTTTTAACATTCTAAATTATACTATAATGAATATACACATAATTATTACTATGGAGTTGCCCTAAGTACCAACATATCTAAGGCTCTTGGCATACAGTCAAACATCTTTCTAAAATACTCGTGGCAAATTATATTGTACCTGGAAATGTATCAGATCAGATCAGTCGCTCAGTCGTGTCTGACTCTTTGCGACCCCATGAATTGCAGCACGTCAGGCCTCCCTGTCCATCACCAACGCCCGGAGGTCACTCAGACTCACATCCATCGAGTCAGTGATGCCATCCAGCCATCTCATCCTCTGTCGTCCCCTTCTCCTCCTGCCCCCAATCCCTCCCAGCATCAGAGTCTTCTCCAATGAGTCAACTCTTCGCATGAGGTGGCCAAAATACTGGAGTTTCAGCTTTAGCATCATTCCTTCCAAAGAAATCCCAGGGCTGATCTCCTTCAGAATGGACTGGTTGGATCTCCTTGCAGTCCAAGGGACTCTCAAGAGTCTTCTCCAACACCACAGTTCAAAGCATCAATTCTTCGGCGCTCAGCTTTCTTCACAGTCCAGCTCTCACATCCATACATGACCACAGGAAAAACCATAGCCTTGACTATAGTAGTACAAATTTCACTGGCTGTAGTAGATGCTAAAATGGTCTTCCTCGGCTTCCTCTAACTGGATCATTTTCATGTACTCAATAACACCAGTTGCTGGCATCTGTATGTACACACTTAAGACTATTTGGGGGAGGGGATGCAAAGAGCCTTTCTGTCCTATTGTGTGTTGCACATCTGAAATGCTAGAGAATTAACATACTTGAGGAGCATCCATCAGATAATGACTGATGGGAGCTGATGAAAAAATACGCTTTGAAGCATGTATTTTATACCATTATCTGCAAAATTAAGCTTCAGTCACCTACTCACCAATAGTAGCTGGCTTCATAACACATTCATTTTTTTCCTTCATTTTAATTCAGACATAATTGACATATTATGTAAGTTTAAGGTATATAACATGATGATTTGATACAGGTATATATTGCAAAATGATTACCACAATCAGATTGGTTAACAAAGCCATCACCCCATAGAGCTACCATTTGTGTGTGTGTGTGTGTGTGCGTGTGTGTGTGTGGTGAGAATGTTTAAAGCAATTCTCTCAGCAATTTTTAAGTATATAATACAGTATTGTTAACTACAATCACCATGCTTGTACATTAGATTCCCAGGCCATATTCATCTTATAAGTGGAATTTTGTGCTCTTTAAGCATCTGCACCTATTTCTCTCACCCTCCTGACCCTGGCAACCGCCAATCTACTCTAAGAGTTCAGTTTTTTTTTAGATTCCACATATAAATGAGATCATATAGTGTTTGTCTGTCTGACTTCATTTAGCATAATGCCCTCAAGGTTCGTCCATATTGTAAATGGCAGGGTTTTCCTCTTCTTTTTTTTAATGGCTGAATAACATCCCACTGTGTGTACGTATGCATCTATCATCTATATCTATATAATACTTTCTTCATCCATTCATCCATCAATGGACATGAATTACTTTTTTCCTTCTTTATGCTTTTTGCTATTTTCCAGATCTTCTACCACAAAAAAATAATAGTTTCATAATCATAAAATGTCATAAAGGTAATATGATGGTAAAGTATATGGTTTAAATTGAGAAAATCTGTATGCAGGTCAGGAAGCAACAGTTAGAACTGGATATGGAACAACAGACTGGTTCCAAATAGGAAAAGGAGTTCGTCAAGGCTGTATATTGTCACCCTGTTTATTTAACTTCTATGAAGAGTACATCATGAGAAACGCTGGGCTGGGAGAAACGCTGGACTGGAAGAAACAAGTTGGAATCAAGATTGTTGGGAGAAATATTAATAACTTCAGATATGCATATGACACCACCCTTATGGCAGAAAGTGAAGAGGAACTCAAAAGCCTCTTGATGAAAGTGAAAGTGGAGAGTGAAAAAGTTGGCTTAAAGCTCAACATTCAGAAAACGAAGATCATGGCATCTGGTCCCATCACTTCATGGGAAATAGATGCGGAAACAGTGGAAACAGTGTCAGACTTTATTTTTCTGGGCTCCAAAATCACTACAGATGGTGACTGTAGCCATGAAATTAAAAGACCCTTACTCCTTGGAAGGACAGTTATGACCAACCTAGGTAGCATATTCAAAAGCAGAGACGTTACTTTGCCAACAAAGGTCTGTCTAGTCAAGGCTATGGTTTTTCCAGTGGTCATGTATGGATGTGAGAGTTGGACTGTGAAGAAGGCTGAGCGCTGAAGAATTGATGCTTTTGAACTGTGGTGTTGGAGAAGACTCTTGAGAGTCCCTTGGACTCCAAGGAGATCCAACCGGTCCATTCTGAAGGAGATCAGCCCTGGGATTTCTTTGGAAGGAATGATGCTAAAGCTGAAACTCCAGTACTTTGGCCACCTCATGTGAAGAGTTGACTCACTGGAAAAGACTGATGCTGGGAGGGATTGGGGGCAGGAGGAGAAGGGGACGACAGAGGATGAGATGGCTGGATGGCATCACTGACTCGATGGATGTGAGTCTCAGTGAACTCCGGGAGTTGGTGATGGACAGGGAGGCATGGTGTGCTGGGATTCATGGGGTCGCCAAGAGTCAGACATGACTGAGCAACTGATCTGATCCGATAAGTAAATTACAAGTAAAGAAACATTACTGACAACATTTATTTAAAAGGATATATTTAATATATCATATGTGATTTTCATAAGCTTTGATATAGTAACCAAAGCATTTTAAAATTAATTCTCTCTTGCCTTTGTGTGTAACTAAACAAACTGAAAACTACCAGGAAAACAAAGAATCAGGGAAAGAGAAATGACATTTTAAACATCATTCTAAAGCATAAGGCCTGGATGCCCGTGAGATCCCCCTCTAGATTTGCACATTCATTTATTCATGTATTCATACAATAAACATTAGCCTGACCACTTATGTGTGAGGTATTGTGCCAGGCATGAGGTGTATAAGAATGAAGATGGGGTGGTTCCTCTTCAAAGATCTCACAATTCGAGGGACCAACATACAATGATTACATTTTAATATTTTCTATGGGGCTTGGACTGCAAGAAGATCCAACCGGTCCATTCTGAAGGAGATCAGCCCTGGGATTTCTTTGGAAGGAATGATGCTGAAGCTGAAACTCCAGTATTTTGGCCACCTCATGCGAAGAGTTGACTCATTGGAGAAGACTCTGATGCTGGGAGGGATTGAGGGCAGGAGGAGAAGGGGACGACAGAGGATGAGATGGCTGGATGGCATCACTGACTCGATGGATGTGAGTCTGAGTGACCTCCGGGAGTTGGTGATGGACAGGGAGGCCTGGCGTGCTGCAGTTCATGGGGTCGCAAAGAGTCGGATACGACTGAGCGACTGATCTGATCTGATCTGATGGGGCTATGTAAGAAGCAGGACAAAGGCTAATAGAGTTTTCCCAAGAGAACGCAGTGCTTATAGCAAACACCTTCTTTCGACAATACAAGAGAAGACTCTACACATGGACATCACCAGATGGTCAACACTGAAATCAGATTGGTTATATTCTTTGCAGCCAAAGATGAAGAAGCTCTATACCCTCAGCGAAAACAAGACTGGGAACTGACTGTGGTTCAGATCATGAACTCTTTATTACCAAAGTCAGACTTAAATTGAATAAAGTAGGGAAAACCACTAGACCATTCAGGTATGACCTAAATCAAATCCCTTACGACTATACAGTGGAAGTGACAAATAGATTCAAGGAATTAGATATGACAGAGTGCCTGAAGAACTATGGATGGAGGTTCATGACACTGTACAGGAGGCAATGATCAAGACCATCCCCAAGAAAAAGAAATGTAAAAAGGCAAAATGGTTATCTGAGGAGGCCTTACAAATAGCTATGAAAAGAGAGCGAAAAGCAAAGGAGAAAAGGAAAGATATATACCCATTTGAATGCAAAGTTTCAAAGAATAGCAAGGAGAGATAAGAAAGCCTTCCTCAGTGATCAATGCAAAGAAATAGAGGAAAACAATAGGATGGGAAAGACTGGACATCCCTTCAAGAAAATTAGAGATATCAAGGACACATTTCATGCAAAGATGTGCACAAAAATGGACAGAAATGCTATGGGCCTAACAGAAACAGAAGAGATTAAGAAGAGGTGGCAAGAATACACAGAACTGTACAAAAAATCTTCATGACCCAGATAATCACGATGGTGTGTTCACTCACCTAGAGCCAGACATCCTGGAATGTGAAGTCAAGTGGGCCTTAGGAAGCATCACTACGAGCAAAGCCAGTGGAGGTGATGGAATTCCAGTTGAGCTATTTCATATCCTGAAAGATGATGCTATGAAAGTGCTGCACTCAATATGCCAGCAAATTTGGAAAACTCAACAGTGGCCACAGGACTGGAAAAGGTCAGTTTTCATTCCAATCCCAAAGAAAGGCAATGCCAAAGAATGCTCAAACTACCGCACAATTGCATTCATCTCACACGCTAGTAAAGTAATGCTCAAAATTCTCCAAGCCAGGCTTCAGCAATATGTGAACCGTGAACTTCCTGATGTTCAAGCTGGATTTAGAAAAGGCAGAGGAACCAGAGAACTAATTACCAACATCCGCTGGATCATTGAAAAAGCAAGAGAGTTCTAGAAAAAACATCTACTTCTGCATTGTTGACTATGCCAAAGCCTTTGACTGTGTGTATAACAATAAACTGTGGAAAATTCCTCAAGAAATGGGAATACCAGACCACCTGACCTGCCTCCTGAGAAATCAGTATGCAGGTCAAGAAGCAACAGTTAGAACTAGACATGGAACAATAGACTGGTTCCAAATAGGAAAAGGAGTACGTCAAGGCTGTATATTATCACCCTGCTTATTTAACTTAAATGCAAAGCACATCATGTGAAATGGTGGGCTGGATGAAGCACAAGCTGGAATCAAGATTGCCGGGAGAAATATCAATAACCTCAGATATGCAGATGACACCACCCTTATGGCAGAAAGTGAAGAACTAAAGAGCCTCTTGATGAAAGTGAAAGAGGAAAGTGAAAAAGTTGGCTTAAAGCTCAACATTCAGAAAATGAAGATCATGGCATCTGGTCCCATCACTGTGTGGCATATAGATGGGAAAACAGTGGAAACAGTGAGAGACTTTATTTTTGGGGGCTCCAAAATCATGGCAGATGGTGACTGCAGCCATGAAATTAAAAGACACTTGCTCCTTGGAAGAAAATTATGACCAACCTAGACAGCATACTAGAAACCAGAGACATTATTTTGCCAACAAAGGTCCATCTAGTCAAAGCTATGTTTTTTCCAGTAGTCATGCATGGATGTGAGAATTGGACTATAAAGAAAGTTGAGTGCCGAAAAATTGATGCTTTTGAACTGTGGTGTTGGAGAAGACTCTTGAGAGTCCCTAGGACAGCAAGGAGATCCAAGCAATTCATCCTAAAGGAAATCAGTCCTGAATATTCATTAGAAAGACTGATGCTGAAGCTGAAACTCCAATACTCCGGCCACCTGATGCAACGAACTGATTCACTGGAAAGGACCTTGATGCTGGGAAAGAGAGAAGGCAGGAGGAGAAGGGGACGACAGAGGATGAGATGGTTGGATGGCATCACCAACTCAATGGACATGTGTTTGAGTAAACTCCAGGAGTTGATGATGGACAGGGAGGCCTCGCGTGCTAAGAGTCGCAAAGAGTCAGACACGACTGAGTGACTGAACTGAAATGACCTGAACTGAAAGAAGTGTTGCGAGTGCATAGAGGCAGAACCCATTCCTGGCTTAAGGCATTCACCCCACTATATTTCATATTAGGAAATCTAGAAAAATGAGATTGAAACCTGACTTATGTGAAGTGTAAAAATATATGGTAAGATAACTTTTTTCTGGAATGAGGAAGGTAGTGAGAAAGGTCAAAGAAAAAGCAAAAAAGCAACAAGATCCTAACTGTGGACCCTGAATTTGGACTTATTTTATGTTTGTGTTGCTCTAGGAGTTTATGGTTATATGGTTGCTCTAGGAGTTATATGGTTTTTCAAACATATTTTCAGAACAAAGGTGATAAAAAGTATCAGTTTAACTGTGGACCCTGAATTTGGACTTATTTTATGTTTGTGTTGCTCTAGGAGTTTATGGTTATATGGTTGCTCTAGGAGTTATATGGTTTTTCAAACATATTTTCAGAACAAAGGTGATAAAAAGTATCAGTTTCTGAATTTGAGGGATACATTGGAAGACTGGGATTGACATATACACACTACTGAATATAAAACAGATAACTAATAAGGACCTACTGTATAGCACAGGGAACGTTAATAGATACTCTGTAATGGCCTATATGGGAAAAGAATCTAAAAAAAGAGTGGATGTATGTATAACTGAATCACTTTGCTGTACAGCTGAAACTAACACAACATTGTAAATCAACTATATTGCAATAAAAATTAAAAAAAAATCTCTCCAGAAAACAGCATCCATTTGCTGTCAGATGTCAACGAAAAAATAAAAATACAGAAACCAGTACTGAGGAAAAATGGAATGGTTTCTTCTCATTTTAAATGTGGAAGATAATCATTTATTCAAAATGCATTGGCTGGAAAGAAACAGAAAAGAGCATAGTTGGGGGAAAAATAATTTCTGTGTAAAATTCAGGATGAAGGGGTAAGACTTAGTGGGCAGGTGCACCATTTTAGGATGGAGAGGAGAAATGTGACAGATGACAAATTGAGTTAGAAGGAAGCATGGAGAGAGACAATGCAAGCCAGGAAGATTGATTTCTACTTCAAAGGTGAGTGAAATGAACTGAGAAGCTATGGAATAGAATAAAATCAAGGGTCAACTAAGACATCTTCAGAAGATTTCGAAGATGAGTTAGTATCACATACGATGCTTCAAGCTTCTACTTACATCAAAAGGAAAAAAAAAGCTGATACAGTTTTTTGACTTCACTCCCTTGATATCTTTCTAGGATCCTGAATTCTGCTTGTTCAAAATGGAACTCATCAATTTCCTACCAAAAACCCACTTTGCTCTGGACTTACCTATAACTATTAATTATTACACTATTTTTCTAGTTACCTAGGTGCCAAACGGTTACTTTGTCTTTTCCATTTCCTATCCAACCAGTCCATTCTAAAGGAGATCAGTCCTGGGTGTTCTTTGGAAGGAATGATGCTAAAGCTGAAACTCCAGTACTTTGGCCACCTCATGTGAAGAGTTGACTCATTGGAGAAGACTGTGATGCTGGGAGGGATTGGGGGCAGGAGGAGAAGGGGACGACAGAGGATGAGATGGCTGGATGGCATCACTGACTCGATGGATGTGAGTCTGAGTGACCTCCGGGAGTTGGTGATGGACAGGGAGGCCTGGTGTGCTGCGATTCATGGGGTTGCAAAGAGTCGGACACGACTGAGCGACTGAACTGATATTCAAATATTTCCTGAGTTTCCCAGTTCCCCTTTGTCCAATCTATCTTTCCTTCTTTCCCATTTCCAAGGTCACTAGTCTAATTTTGGTCTCTGTTACTTTTCATCTGGGCTCTCAGAGCCTGCCAGCTCTTCCCACAATGTACATGATTGATGATGTAATCTTCTGGTGGCCAGATCTGATCACATCATTCTACCTGCTCAAATCTTTCCCATGACTCCTCACGACTTTATAGTCAGGAGTTCAAGGATCTCACAGTTTTCCTACAATGTACTTTCTAAGGTTTATTTCCAATTACTTCCTTACAACCTGGTTTTTCACTGATGCACTAACACAACCTATGCTTTTCCATTTCCACACCTTTACATTTGTATTCTCTCTGCATGGAATATCCTTCCTTTCCTCCTCTAAACCACACACCCTAATCTATTCTTAAAGACCCATCTTCAAATCCCTCTCTGAAGGGCTTTCTGGTACATCAAATTCCTTGGGGTTGTTTTCTCATTTGAATTCTCTTTATAATAGTTTTATGCCATTTCTTTTATCTTTTCTTAGAATAATATGTGAAGTGTTTGTATTTACTATACCAGATTATAGCCTTTTCCAGAGTAAGGATTTGTGTACAACTCATCTTTAAGACTCTTCACATCAGATTAAGCCCTCAGTAAATATTTTAATTGAATAAATATTTATCAATAATTAGTAACAAAGCAAAATATGACATATTTGATGATTCATTCAAATTTTAAAATTTAAGGTATTCTATTATCTGATGAAAAGTACTATCCAACAAATTAAAGAGTTATTTTCTGATATTTTCTCTGGGCCCCATGTATGAAGATCAGATTGGAAATGATAAGTATTATTCCTGAAAATAAAGTGCCAGTCTCTCCATAGTTCAACCTGACAAAATCTAAATTGTTCTCACAGAAGTAACCACATCAAACATATGATGTGAATTAAACACTAGCAGATGTTCCTCATTTAGAGAGTTCAGGTGCAAAGAAAAGGCACGGTATATAGACAGAAGATGCAATTAGCCTTGTTATGAAATTATCAAAAATTGATGTTTGAAGTGTTTCTGGTCAGTGAAATTAACACATTTTTTATACTAATTTTTAATGTACAAAAATTTTTAAGTGAATTTATACTGAAAGTATTTAACAACTATTTTACACTTGACCAGTCTTACTAGTGCAGTATGTTAAAGCTTTAAAATCTGTTGTTCCCTATTTGAAATTAGAGGGTTCTGTATAAATGCAGCTAAATTCAAGCACTAAAATTATTTTCTTTGAAAATTCTCCTATAGGTGCTGAAATGGTTCAAGCGGAGTCTAAATACAGAAACATACACTTCTTCTATATTAAATTGTGGATTACAGAAAACAAATTTTTAGAAATTGAAACTTGGTTGATTTTGATGGGAAATTGGGAGTTCTGGAAAGTGACTTTGCATGAAATGATGTTATTTGTTTCCTCTATTAAACGGAGGTAATTATTAAGCCTACAGGCACTGGTATATTGCTCAGTAAGTGAATTAGAAATATATTTCTCCTACACAACACTCTCCCTCATTCTCTTCTTGAAAAATTAATTATCTTCTTCATTAGCCTGTTAATGAAGTGAATCACTTGCCCAGGCAGGGTGAGCCCAGCTTCACACCGTTAGCTAAGCCTCCCTGAGCATTCGGCTTTCCACGTTGCTGCAAAATTTGAGACTGGAATTTTCCTGTAACGTGTCTGCATGCATCATACACTATGTGCAGCAGAGTCTACCATTTGGTCAGGTATCTTCTCAGTGCCTGGCACACCAACATTTTCTTTCTTTTTTCTGATCGAATCTGTTCTGGTGAGCCTCCAAAATGAAAAAGTAACGGGCACCTAGAATAGTAAGGTTTATTTACTTTTACAGAATTGTGCTCGATATCTTGTCTGACACCACCTGTGGTAAATCTGCTTTTTTAGTCCCTCTAGAAAACATGTGAATCAAAACTGATGGAGAAGCAAACATTATCATCAATTCTTGTTGTCTTGGTTACCACAAGTGGATGGCGCTGATTTTGTATCACAGCCTGCCAAATGCCCAGGATCCTCCATCAGTCACAGGCTCTAGGTATACCCTGAGTACATAGAGATCACACAACCAGGATAGTAAGTCACTCCTTAAACAGCCCTAGTAATTTTATGGAAATAAAAATTTAACTACCGTATCACACTGTGATTTGGAAGAATCGAACCATTATAATCCTACCACAATTTTTCTATATAGAAAATAGAACAGAGTTTTTAGGACTGAAGCAGTTTCTTGGTATCGAAATTTAAGATCTCCTGGGAAATGCAGATCTCTGTTTAGAGAATTTCCTCCCCCTCTGTCATCTCAGAGTTGTTTTTATTATAACTTTTCTTTTACAATGTAAAATTTTCCTTTCCTCTTATGATTGGTTGTTATTATCAAAACTAGGCAATGTTGAGCACGAAAACCTGAACAGAGAAGTAATGCAAATTATGTGGTCAGACAGCCTCTCTATTTAAAGCTTTTAAATAGATTTGGAATACATGACGCCAAGACCAGGTTAAATTTAATCTTCCCAACCCAGGGATCCAACCTAGGTCTCCCGCATTGCAGGCAGATTCTTTACCAGCTGAGCTACAAGGGAAGCCCAAGAATACTGGAGTGGGTAGCCTATCCCTTCTCCGGTGGATCTTTCCAACCCAGGAATCGAAGTGGGGTTTCCTTCATTCCTTCATTGCAGGCAGATTCTTTACCAATTGAACCATCAGGGACGTCTAAATTTAAGTAACTTGCCACATAAATGTTGAAAAACAATTACCAGATCTTTAAAATTTCAAGAGCCGAGATTAAAGATTTTTTAAACATTCATTTTCTCTCTTACACAAACTTAATCCTTTTAATGTGTTTGTTCTTATTCTTAATCCTCCTTTTAATGTGTTTGTTCTTGTTCTTCGGAGAAGACAATGGCACCCCACGCCAGTTTCACTTTTCACTTTCATGCATTGGAGAAGGAAATGGCAACCCACTCCAGTGTTCTTGCCTGGAGAATCCCAGGGATGGGGGAGCCTGGTGGGCTGCCGTCTATGGGGTCACACAGAGTAGGACACGACTGCAGTGACTTAGTAGCAACAGCAGCAGTTCTTGTTCTTATAATTCCATGATTTATCCATGTGTATTTATGTTTATGGCATTTTTTTTGTTTTCTTCCTTATTAAATCTTAATCTCTTTTGTGGGCAAGGGACATTGCAAATCTTTAATTTTGCCAGATGTCTCTGACTACTGAGTAAATATTTGTTGACTGAGCCATGAGGATATGTTTTCATGATTGCCATCTTTCTATACATAGAAATCTATCACTGCTATCACAATGGACAAGAGTTGTCTGAATGCAGAGTTGGTAGTGGGTGTGGATGTAGAGTATGATATCATTTTGATTTCATAATCATCTACTGAGTATTGATTAATACTATGTAATATGAAGAAACATGAGATATATAATAGTCTTAGTAATCAAAATAGAAAAGCACTTACATCATGAATGTATTCTTTTCCTCTTTGCTATTTTTCTCAAACAGACTGATTACAAAGGTTGTTTGATTTCATTGCATAATACACTAGAAATCAAACAAAATAAACTTTGGTGAAGATTATATTGAACCAATTAGAAGAGTCTCTCATAATTTTGGCTTCCCTGGTAGCTCAGCTGGTAAAGAATCTGCCTGCAATGCAGGAGACCCCAGTTAGATTACTGGGTTGGGAAGATCCTCTACAGAAGGGATTGGCAACCCACTTCAGTATTCTTCCCCGGGAAATCCCATGGACAAAGGGTCACAAAGAGCCACAAGGAGTTGGACATGACAGAGCGACTTTCACTCACTCATAATTTTATTTAAAAATATATTTCAGAAATCAGAAATATTAGTAGCATCTTCTACATTATTCAGACAGCAAATGGTAAAACAGGCATGCCAAAGCAATTCTATGGAAAGACTTAACTTCCTTAATAGTAATATTCAATTATTCCTAGAACTGAGGATTTGTATTCCAATAAT
The DNA here is from genome assembly GCA_935064755.1 of Tragelaphus eurycerus. Classification (NCBI taxonomy): domain Eukaryota; kingdom Metazoa; phylum Chordata; class Mammalia; order Artiodactyla; family Bovidae; genus Tragelaphus; species Tragelaphus eurycerus. Next base: position 38,949,490 of record CAKXYN010000012.1, read on the forward strand.
GACATGCTGCTGCTGCTGCTGTCGCTTCAGTCGTGTCTGACTCTTCGCGACCCCATAGACAGCAGCTTACCAGGCTCCCTGTCTCTGGGATTCTCCAGGCAAGAACACTGGAGTGGGTTGCCATTTCCTTCTCCAATGCATGAAAGTAAAAGTCAAAGTGAAGTTGCTCAGTTGTGTCTGACTCTTAGTAACACCATGGACTGCAGCCCACCAGGCTCCTCCATCCATGGGATTTTCCAGGCAAGAGTACTGGAATGGGGTGCCATTGCCTTCTCTGAATAATGACATGAGCAGTAAACTAAAAGGAAACATTGAAAATGACACTCAGAATTCACCTTGCAGAATACAATTTTTCACAAATGATTCTCTGAAAATACCTCTTCAACATTTTTCTTTGTTTACCAAGTTATTACACTGAATCTTTGCTGCTTTTCCTTGGGTGCTACTATAGCACCACACCCCTGCCTACCATTTTCTTAAAAAAATATACACACACTCACACATATATATGCATTCTGGTTATAATCCTGGGGTGTTTTTTCAGTTTTCTTCTAGCAACTATAATGAACATCATTAATCAAAATGATAAAATAATAATAATTATAATAATCCATCTGAATTAGTTTATTTTCATAGATTAAATTTATTTTTTCATTATCTTGGGGGGAGGGATAAGAGAAATAGGTGAGGAAGATTAAGAGGTAAAGAATCTCAGTTATAAAATAAATGAGTAATAGGTATGAGATGAACAGTGTGGGGAATACAGTCAATAATAAAATGCACTATCTTTGTATGGTGGCAGATGGTAACTAGACTTATCATGGTGATCACTTTGAAATGTGTAGAAATATCAAATCATTATGTTGTGTATCAGTAACTAACAGAGTGCTGTAGGTCATTTATACTTCAAAAACAAGCATACCAACCAACCAACAAACTCATAGAATAAGAGATCAGATTCGTGGTTATCATAGGTGGTAGGTGGGGAGAGAGAAACCACATCAAAGTAACCAACAGATACAGACTTCTATTTATAAAATGTACAACATGATAATTGTATTTTACACATTAAACTTGTTAAGAAGCAAACCCCAAGAATTCTCATCTGAAGAGAAAATATCGTTTCCTTTTTTTTTTTTTTTTTTGTATCTGCATGTGATGACGGAGGTATACTAAACTTATCGTGGTAATCATTCCATGACATATGTAAGTCAGACCGTCACACTGGACACCTTAAAGTTAGAGCTGTATGTCAACTATATTGTGATAAAACTGGAAGGAAGAAAATCATGGACTGAAATTTAAATTATGTCTCTTGACTTCAGAGGTAAACAGTTCCTTATGCTCCTCTGATACCAGTGAGAACAAAGCGGAAAGATAACTGTAAGACTTGTCATTATCTTATGAACAGAAGCTTTTTGTGATCATATGTTTTAGGATAATTTTAATTAGTTTTGGATAAGAATTGAATTCTTGGCACCAAACAACTCAATATTTACAATAGTGCTTTACTAGTTTTGAAACTTTTTTCCTTGTAGCACTACTACTAAGTTCCTGGGCTTCCCTGGTGGCTCAGTGGTAAAGAATCTGCCTGCAGTGCAGGAGACCTGGGTTGGATCCCTGGGTCAGGGAAGATCCCCTGGAGAAGGGAATGACTACCCACTCTAGTATTCTTGCCTGGAGAATTGCATGAACAGAGGAACCTGGTGGGCTACATTCCTTGGGGTCACAGAGTCAGACAACCTGAGAGACTAACACTTAAGGCTTATCAGACTTTCACTTGGACAAGACTTGAATGTTTCATTTGGATGGAGAGCTAGAGGGTTAATATCTAGTGTCTTTGCAGTATGGGAGAGTCTAATTTGGGAAGTCACAGAGGAATGAGGGAAGGTCTTACCTATTTTTTGGTGGTACTATTACCCTGCCCCTTGGCCCTCTCCTTAGAAATATATGAGTGTACTGAGTCTGACACTAGGGGGAATGTCAGGTAAGTTAAAACCTTTCTTGAGTGCTTAGTCACTCTTTGCGACCCCCATGGGTTATAGCCCACCAGGCTCCTCTGTCTATGGGGATTCTCCAGGCAAGAATACTGGAGTGGGTTGCCATGCCCTTCTCCAGGGGATCTTCCCTGATCCAGGAATCGAAGCCGGGTCTCCCACACTGCAGGCATATTCTTTACCACTGAGCCACCAGAGAAGCATAAAGAACTTTCTGGCAAATGCAGGAGACTTAAGAGACTCAGGTTCAATCCCTGGGTTGGGAAGATCCCCTAGAGAAGGGCATGGAAACCTACTCCAGTATTCTTGCCTGGAGAATCCCATGGACAGAGGAGCCTGGTGGGCTACACGTACAAAGAGTTGGACATGACTGAAGTGACTAAGCACACATGCATTTCTTTTGTTAGAATATCCTTCAAAAGACTGAGAGATGACAGACCAGATGGCAGTCCTGTTGGAAGAGATCTAAGAAGCTCTGCTATCACCACTCCTGCCCTGGTGAGACATTAAATTTATGCTTTGAATTATCTGTGCTGCCTTTACATGTCTACAGAGTTAAGCTTTTGGATGATGAGTATATGTTGCCGGGCACAGCACTGGACTTGGAAGAGATGGAGACCGATGATTTGAGAGGAATCCTTTGTAAGTCTGGTGTATGAAGAACCACTTAACATACAAAGTATATATAGAACTAAGGCTGAATGGATCTAATCTTACCCTTAAGAGATTATACATCATTAATGACTGTGACTGAGGCAAGTGGCTATTTGAAGTATAGGCCAACAGTAAGTATAAAAGAAAACCTAATTAAAATGTTTAGAACTCAATTCGGGGAAGGCAATGGCACCCCACCCCAGTACTTTTGCCTGGAAAATCCCATGGACGGAGGATCCTGGTAGGCTCCAGTCCATGGGGTCGCTAAGAGTCGGACACGACTGAGAGACTTCACTTTCATTTTTCTCTTTCATGCATTGGAGAAGGAAATGGCAACCCACTCCAGTGTTCTTGCCTGGAGAATCCCAGGGACGGGGGAGCCTGGTGAGCTTCCGTCTATGGGGTCGCACAGAGTCGGACACGACTGAAGGGACTTAGCAGCAGCAGCAGAACTCAATTAGAAAGGAAATATACCAAGGATGGGAAGAATGTAAGAATGGTTACATGTACAAGATTTTAAGGCAGTATCTCCACTTTATTGCTACATTTTCCCTCAAATAAGTATCATTTTTTTCTCATCTCATGGGATATCAAATGCATTAGTTAAAATTTACATCTACAAACCAGAGGTTAAACATATTAGGACAAAGTTGTATCATTTGGAAATTATAATTAATCTTAGACTAACTGACCTTGAATAGAATTCTAACCAGGTGTTTTGGTTTTGCATAAATGAATTCAATAAAGAAATAGCCCAGTAGCAAGTTAGAGACCTGTGATACACTGATGAAAGATCTACTAGATTTTTTCTAAATTCTACATTTAGAAAAAAGATGCAAAATTATTAAGTAAAAACATCTCCTATCTTAAATATGATTAATCTTTATACCATGGAGGTTTATGTAAAATTTAAAAAATTAACAGAACCAAAAAATGTTAATTACAGTTACCATATTATTTGTTCATGGTCAGAAAAATGGCTTCAGTCTAATAAGAAAAGATTTAAAAAATGGAAGGTTGACATTAAGTATTAGTTATCTGGTGAATTTACCATAGGTCTAGAACATTAAAATCCATTAAATACGTTACTTGTAAAGTGTTATGATCAGTGGGAACATATTTACCCAATCCAGTGAGGTAAGATATACAAAGAGCAGCAGATTGTCTACTGAATAATTGAACACCTTTTTAACTTGACATGGCTTTCACTGAACTGGCTACTTTATCTGCTATTCTTCTACACAACAACTGGAAGCCTAAAGGCTGATTCAGTTGTTGGGTTAAAGCTAAAAAGGGCCATAGATTATTAATTCTCTCCCTATCTCACAGCTAAAGAAAGTTAAGTTGATAGAAGTAAAATTAAATTATGTAAACACAGTTGCTTTCCTCATCCTTAGGTTCCACATCTCCACATTAACTCAGTGTGGTTGACTGAATCTGTGGAAGTGGGACCTTGGCTACTGTGGGTACACTGTTTTCTAAAAGAGAATTGAGCATCTCTGGATTCTGGTATTCAAGCAGGTTGGTGCTGGTGGTAGAGTGTCCTGGAACCAATCACGGTAAGTTCTTGCAAAGTATGTAAGTAACGTTTTTCTTTCTCCCTCTTTGTTTTTCTTTGATTAAAGGTGGCACACTCAAATTAATCTGGCTTTGAGATTTCAGAACGTTGAAATATTTCCAATGGAAGGCAAACTCTTTTTGGCAGGGATCATATTTTGTCATGTTTATGTCCCTAGCATTTACTAGAATGCCTCATGACTCAGTTGGTAAAGAATCTGCCTCCAATGCAGGAGGTCCAGGTTCGATTCCTGGGTTAAGAAGATCCCTTGGAGAAGAAAATGGCAACCTACTCCAGTATTCTCGCCTGGAGAATCCCACGGACAGAGGAGCCTGGTGGGCTACAATTCATGGGGTTGCAAGAGTCGGACACGACTTAGAGACTAAACTGCCAACCTAACGCGTGATAGGGGAAGGCAATGGTACCCCACCCCAGTACTCTTGCCTGGAAAATCCCATGGACAGAGGACCCTGGTGGGCCGCTGTCCATGGGGTCGCTAAGAGTCGGAAACGACTGAGCGACTTCACTTTCACTTTTCACTTTTATGCATTGGAGAAGGAAATGGCAACCCACTCCAGTGTTCTTGCCTGGAGAATCCTGGGGACGAGGGAGCCTGGTGGGCTGCCGTCTATGGGGTCGCACAGAGTCGGACACGACTGAAGCGACTTAGCAGCAGCAACAGCAGCAGCGTGTGATAAACGTCCTCTGAAATGAATTACACTTAATTAAATTGATGTTATTGACAAAAGGAGAGTGAAACCATGCTTTGAAATCACCTATTTGGAGAGGGTTTCAATTTTCCACTTTGGGTGGGTACGTTTCAAACTGTCTAAACTGAAAGTAAAATTGATCTATGGAGCACTGACAGGAATTTATGATTCTGTCCTGGTTAGGTTTCTCATTATTTGTGAAAAATTATTAAATGCTGTCTTGATACTGTCATATTTTTCCTCATTTTTTAATTTTATTAACTTTTATTGGAATGTAACTGCTTTGCAATGTTGTGTCAGTTTCTGCTGAACAAAGTGAATCAGCCATCAGGCTACATGTATTTACCCTTCCTCTTAAACTTTCCTCTCATTGTCCCCATCCCACACCTCTAGGTCATTTTAATATAACTATACTTTATGTAATTGATTTCTAGCTGACCTCCCAGTGGACTGATAATTCAATGTTATAAATTACACTGTCTGTGTTTTGATTCATCTTTTTTTGTGTCCTCACCTAGTCTTTTTGCCTTTGAAGCTACCACAACTTCAAAGAAAGTTTAAATAAAGAGATGTACAGGTTCAGTGCTGAAAGACAGGAATCTTTAAAAACTGCATTAAAACAGCTATATTTTTCTTTTTAGTCTTTAGCAAGTATTAAATTCATTAATTCGTCTCAAGGAAGGCCTTCTCCCACACTTTTTCCTTCTCGATCCCTTCTTTATTCAGTGTGTATGAACTACACACAGACTTCCCTGGTGGCTCAGACGGTAAATAATGTGCCTGCAATGCAGAAGACTTGTGTTCGATCCCTGGGTTGGGAAGATCCCTTGGCGCATGACATGGCAACCCACTCCGGTATTCTTCCCTGGAGAATCTCGTGGACAGGGAAGCCTGGTGGGCTCCAGTCCACCAGGACTGGAGTCGGACAGGACTGAGCAACTAAGCACAGTGCAGCACATGAACTACACACTGTTGAAGCTGGAGCAGATGAGAGGACTTGTACTTAGGGGAAAATCTGGACCAAAAAAAGCAAAGAAATGATACATACTTTTTCGTACTCTTTCTCCTATCATTTTTTTTTGGAAACCACACATTTTGTGGCCTAGATACATTTATCTGAATGATACCTATCTGTTTACACGTTGGCTTGTTTCCTGATATTGTTTATTGCTAAGTCCTTACAGAAACATTGTAGATTCTTATATATGCCTTGTTTATGCTTATTGAATGAACGAATAAATGAAGACCAGAAAAATGCCATGTAGGTCTGGAACATTTCTAAGAAATAAATCATCTAGCCCTATCTCATTGTAACCCTGTAGTTGAGGAAATGCAAGTCTGGAAAGGCTGTATAATTATAATTAGATGCAGAGGGGAGTCAGTATCCATTTCCTTTGATTCTCAATATGTTTTCCACTGTAATAATACAACTGCTGTTAAATTGATAGACTCTTTACAACTTTACAAGGATTGAGGAGGTTCGTTCTTCTATACCTGAACCTAGACTGACCATAATATAACTTCCTACTATGGAAATATCTCTTACAGTAAGACATATGCCATAACCCAGAAATTCTACTTCTCAGTATGTATGTAAGATACATATATATATATATATATATATATATATATATATATATATATATATATATGCATATATATCAGATCAGATCAGATCAGTCACTCAGTCGTGTCTGACTCTTTGCGACCCCATGAACTGCAGCACACCAGGCCTCCCTATCCATCACCAGCTCTCGGAGGTCACTCAGACTCACATTCATCAAGTCAGTGATGCCATCCAGCCATCTCATCCTCTGTCATCCCCTTCTCCTCCTGCCCCCAATCCCTCCCAGCATCAGAGTCTTCTCCAATGAGTCAACTCTTCGTATGAGGTGGCCAAAGTACTGGAGTTTCAGCTTTAGCATCATTCCTTCCAAAGAAATCCCAGGGCTGATCTCCTTCAGAATGGACCGGTTGGATCTCCTTGCAGTCCAAGGGACTCTCAAGAGTCTTCTCCAACACCACAGTTCAAAAGCATCAATTCTTCGGCACTCAGCCTTCTTCACAGTCCAGCTCTCACATCCATACATGACCACAGGAAAGACCATAGCCTTGACTAGGCGAACCTTTGTTGGCAAAGTGATGTCTCTGCTTTTGAATATGCTATCTAGGTTGGTCATAACTTTCCTTCCAAGGAGTAAGCGTCTTTTAATTTCATGGCTGCAGTCACCATCTGCAGTGATTTTGGAGCCCAGAAAAATAAAGTCTGACACTGTTTCCACTGTTTCTCCATCTATTTCCCATGTAGTGATGGGACCAGATGCCATGCTCTTCGTTTTCTGAATGTTGAGCTTTAAGCCAACCTTTTCACTCTCCACTTTCACTCTCATCAAGAGGCTTTTGAGTTCCTCTTCACTTTCTGCCATAAGGGTGGTATCATCTGCATATCTGAGGTTATTGATATTTCTCCCGGCAATCTTGATTCCAGCTTGTGTTTCTTCCAGTCCAGCATTTCTCATGATGTACTCTGCATATAAGTTAAATAAACATGGTGACAATATACAGCCTTGACGTACTCCTTTTCCTATTTGGAACCAGTCTGTTGTTCCATGACCAGTTCTAACTGTTGCTTCCTGACCTGCATACAGATTTCTCAAGAGGCAGATCAGGTGGTCTGGTATTCCCATCTCTCTCAGAATTTTCCACAGTTTATTGTGATCTACACAGTCAAAGGCTTTGGCATAGTCAATAAAGCAGAAATAGATGTTTTTCTGGAACTCTCTTGCTTTTTCGATGATCCAGCAGATGTTGGCATATATATACTCAGTACTTATATAAGATACATCTATATAAGATATGCAAAAGCAAATGTTTATTTCAGTTATCTTAATAATAATAAACTCCTGAAAAGAACTCAAATGTTTTTCTATATGGTGAGTGGTTAAATGACTCTTGATATTTTTATTTTATTAAATATTATGCAACAGTTAAAAAGAACAAGCCATACCTATGTCTGGGGCTTACCAGGTGTTTCAGGGGTAAAAAATCTACCTGCCAATGCAGGAGATGTGAGTTCGACCCCTAATCTGAGAAGATCCTTTAGAGAAAGAAATGGTAATACACTCCAGTATTCTTGCCTGAAAATGCTAAGGACAGAGGAGCTTGGAAGGCTACAGTCAGTGGCGTCTTAAAGAGTCAGATAAGACTTAGAGACTGAACAACAACATACTGATATCTAGGTTTGGTTACAACAACAGAATTCTAAGACGTTGTACAACAAAAAATGAAAGTTGAAGAATATCTACAGTATTTAAAACACATAGACATATGAAAAATAATATGTATAGCTATACTGGATCCATTTGACATATAGCATTAACAAAGGGTGGGAAATCAATGTTAAATGTTTGACAGACACAGTTATTTATGGAGAAGATGAGACTAAAAGTGGAAGGCAGCTTAATAGTTATCTTGATTTCATCTCCAAGTTTAAAATTTGTGTGCTAGGTTGCTTGAGTCATGTTTGACTCTTTGTGAGGTGCCCAATATGCTACTGGAGATCAGTGGAGAAATAACTCCAGAAAGAATGAAGGGATGGAGCCAAAGCAAAAATAATACCCAGCTGTGGATGTGACTGATGATAGAAGCAAGGTCCGATGCTGTAAAGAGCAATACTGCATAGGAACCTGGAATGTCAGGTCCATGAATCAAGGCAAATTGGAAGTGGTCAAACAAGAGATAGCCAGAGTGAATGTCGACATTCTAGGAATCAGCGAACTCAAATGGACTGGAATGGGTAAATTTAACTCAGATGACCATTATATCTACTACTGCGGGCAGGAATCCCTCAGAAGAAATGGAGTGGCCATCATGGTCAACAAAAGAGTCCGAAATGCAGGACTTGGATGCAATCTCAAAAATGACAGAATGATCTCTGTTCGTTTCCAAGGCAAACCATTCAATGTCACAGTAATCCAAGTCTATGCCCCAACCAGTAATGCTGAAGAAGCTGAAGTTGAACAGTTCTATGAAGACCTACAAGACCTTTTAGAACTAACACCCAAAAAAGATGTCCTTTTCATTCTAGGGGACTGGAATGCAAAAGTAGGAAGTCAAGAAACACCTGGAGTAACAGGCAAATTTGGCCTTGGAATACGGAATGAAGCAGGGCAAAGACTAATAGAGTTTTGCCAAGAAAATGCACTGGTCATGACAAGCACCCTCTTCCAACAACACAAGAGAAGACTCTACACATGAACATCACCAGATGGTCAACACTGAAATCAGATGGTCAACACTGAAATCAGATTGATTATATGCTTTGCAGCCAAAGATGGTGAAGCTCTATACAGTCAGCAAAAAGAAGACCAGGAGCTGACTGTGGCTCAGATCATGAAATCCTTATTGCCAAATTCAGACTGAAATTGAAGAAAGTAGGGAAAACCACTAGACCATTCAGGTATGACCTAAATCCAATGCCTTATGATTATACAGTGCAAGTGAGAAATAGATTTAAGGGCCTAGATCTGATAGATAGCATGCCTGATGAACTATGGAATGAGGTTCGTGCCATTGTACAGGAGACAGGGATCAAGACCATCCCCATGGAAAAGAAATGCAAAAAAGCAAAATGGCTGTCTGGGGAGGCCTTACAAATAGCTGTGAAAAGAAGAGAAGCGAAAAGCAAAGGAGAAAAGGAAAGATATAAGCATCTGAATGCAGAGTTCCAAAGAATAGCAAGAAGAGATAAGAAAGCCTTCTTTAGCGATCGATGCAAAGACATAGAGGAAAACAACAGAATGGGAAAGACTAGAGATCTCTTCAAGAAAATCAGAGATGCCAAGGGAATATTTCATGCAAAGATGGGCACAATAAAGGATAAAAATGGTATGGACCTAACAGAAGCAGAAGATATTAAGAAGAGATGGCAAGAATACACAGAAGAACTGTACAAAAAGATCTTCACGACCCAGATAATCACGATGGTGTGATCACTGACCTAGAGCCAGACATCCTGGAATGTGAAGTCAAGTGGGCCTTAGGAAGCATCACTATGAACAAAGCTAGTGGAGGTGAAGGCATTCCAGTGGAGCTATTCCAAATCCTGAAAGATGATGCTATGAAAGTGCTGCACTCAATATGCCAGCAAATTTGGAAAACACAGCAGTGGCCACAGGACTGGAAAAGGTCAGTTTTCATTCCAATCCCAAAGAAAGGCAATGCCAAAGAATGCTCAAACTACTGCACAATTTCACTCATCTCACACGCTAGTAAAGTAATGCTCAAAATTCTCCAAGCCAGGCTTCAGCAATATGTGAACCGTGAACTTCCTGATGTTCAAGCTGGTTTTAGAAAAGGCAGAGGAACCAGAGATCAAATTGCCAACATCCGCTGGATCATGGAAAAAGCAAGAGAGTTCCAGAAAAACATCTATTTCTGCTTTATTGACTATGCCAAAGCCTTTGACTGTGTGGATCACAAGAAACTGTGGAAAATTCTGAAAGAGATGGGAATACCAGACCACCTGATCTGCCTCTTGAGAAATCTGTATGCAGGTCAGGAAGCAACAGTTAGAACTGGACATGGACCAACAGACTGGTTCCAAATAGGAAAAGGAGTACGTCAAGTTTGTATATGCCACCCTGCTTATTTAACTTATATGCAGAGTACATCATGAGAAATGCTGGACTGGAAGAAACACAAGCTGGAATCAAGATTGCTGGGAAAAATATCAATAACCTCAGATATGCAGATGACACCACCGTTATGGCAGAAAGTGAAGAGGAACTCAAAAGCCTCTTGATGAAGGTCAAAGTGGAGAGTGAAAAAGTTGGCTTAAAGCTCAACATTCAGAAAAGGAAGATCATGGCATCCAGTCCCATCACTTCAAGGGAAATAGATGGGGAAACAGTGGAAACAGTGTCAGACTTTATTTTTCTGGGCTCCAAAATCACTGCAGATGGTGACTGCAGCCATGAAATTAAAAGACGCCGACTACTTGGAAGGAAAGTTATGACCAACGTAGACAGCATATTCAAAAGCAGAGACATTACTTTGCCAACAAAGGTTCATCTAGTCAAGGCTATGGTTTGTCCTGTGGTCATGTATGGATGTGAGAGTTGGACTGTGAAGAAGGCTGAGCTCTGAAGAATTGATGCTTTTGAACTGTGGTGTTGGAGAAGACTCTTGAGAGTCCCTTGAACTGCAAGCAGTCCATTTTGAAGGAGATCAGCCCTGGGATTTCTTTGCAAGGAATGGTGCTAAAGCTGAAACTCCAGTACTTTGGCCACCTCATGCGAAGAGTTGACTTATTGGAAAAGACTCTGATGCTGGGAGGGATTGGGGGTAGGAGGAGAAGGGGATGACAGAGGATGAGATGGCTGGATGGCATCACTGACTCAATGGACGTTGAGTCTGAGTGACCTCCGGGAGTTGGTGATGGACAGGGAGACCTGGTGTGCTGCAATTCACGGGGTCGTAAAGAGTTGGACACGACTGAGGGACTGAACTGAACTGAGGCTCCTCTATCCATAAGTTTCTCTAGGCAATAATACTGCAGTTGGTTGCCATGCCCTCCTCCAGGGATTGAACCCTTTTCTCTTACTTTCCCTGCATTGGCAAACAGCTTCTATACCACTAGTGCCACCTTGGAAGTCCTTAAAATCTGTAAAACACAGGATATATTCATGAGGTTTTTTTCATGTAATGTGAAAAAAGATTTTTAATGACGTATTATACAATAAAAACTTAATGTGCCTCTATTCTGACATTCCTTTACACTGCTGCTGCTGCTAAGTCGCTTCAGTCGTGTCCGACTCTGTGCGACCCCATAGACGGAAGCTTACCAGGCTCCCTCGTCCCTGGGATTCTCCAGGCAAGAACACTGGAGTGGGTTGCCATTTCCTTCTCCAATGCATGAAAGTGAAAAGTGAAAGTGAAGTCGCTCAGTCGTGTCCGACTCTTAGTGACCCCATGGACTGGAGCCTACCAGGGTCCTCTGTCCATGGGATTTTCCAGCAAAAGTATTGGGGTGGGGCGCCCTACACTAGGGGCTACGAAAGAATACAGAATATGCAGAAGCGGTTGTCATTCCAGGTCAGCTCAAGTTCTATGAAAGAGATAACATAAATAAGATATTGATATTTATTGATTATAGGAAACAAAATTATAGAGTAAAGGAGCACTAATGAAAGAAGATGGCTACACTGAGCATGCTTTTGTCAACAAACAGTTAATTATAAGAAACCAATTTTTTCATCTCTAGATAAGTGATCCTCAAATATTCACTATTTTCTCAAACAAAGATCAGAATTTACAAGCTTTGACTATTCTGAAAAATCTTTCATTGTTTCTACTCTTAATCATTATGTATGTTTTGACAGTGAAAATCAGAAGAAATGTGTAAAAATCAATGGCAGGAAAAAAGAGGGGTTATTTAGACATATATTAATAATTCAGAAGAAATAGTGAAGTATATAAAAATGTTTAGTTATTGGTAAAGACAAGTGGTGTCTAATTAAAATATTTAGCTTTCTGACCTCTGAGCCTGCTACTAGCAAATATGTCTTAAAATGAAGCCTTCAGAAAGAGCTTCATGAATAGATATCTCACATCAAAGCGATTCACAGTGATGCTTTGTGAGCTTTGTTTGTGTAAAGTTTATGCAGTGTAGAGGTTAAGATCACAGGCTTAGTGCTTAGTCACACCTACATTTTGAAACCTGATTCTGCTGCTTCCACTCCCAAGATCACTGTAAGATCTTGGGTAAGTTTTATTTAACCTATCTATACCTCAGTTTACTCTTTTGTTAAAGCCAGTAACACTGCATACCTCACAGACTGTTTTAGCAGAGGGATGAATACAGAAGCACTTAGCTTAGCACGGCTCAGTAAGCTAGAAGAGAGTTACATTTTCCTCTTCCAGTGGAAGTTTAGAGATGTAGGCAGACAGTTATATGATAGCCTTTTATCAGATCAGATCAGATCAGTCGCTCAGTCGTGTCCGACTCTTTGAGACCCCATGAATCGCAGCACGCCAGGCCTCCCTGTCCATCACTAACTCCCGGAGGTCACTCAGACTTACATCCATCCAGTCAGTGATGCCATCCAGCCATCTCATCCTCTGTCGTCCCCTTCTCCTCCTGCCCCCAATCCCTCCCAGCATCAGAGTCTTCTCCAATGAGTCAACTCTTCGCATGAGGTGGCCAAAATACTGGAGTTTCAGCTTTAGCATCATTCCTTCCAAAGAAATCCCAGGGCTGATCTCCTTCAGAATGGACCGGTTGGATCTCCTTGCAGTCCAAGGGACTCTCAAGAGTCTTCTCCAACACCACAGTTCAAAAGCATCAATTCTTCGGCGCTCAGCCTTCTTCACAGTCCAGCTCTCACATCCATACATGACTACAGGAAAGACCATAGCCTTGACTAGGTGAACCTTTGTTGGCAAAGTAATGTCTCTGCTTTTGAATATGCTATCTAGGTTGGTCATAACTTTATTCCAAGGAGTAAGCGTCTTTTAATTTCATGGCTGCAGTCACCATCTGCAGTGATTTTGGAGCCCAGAAAAAGAAATTCTGACACTGTTTCCACTGTTTCCCCATCTATTTCCCATGTAGTGATGGGACCGGATGCCATGATCTTCGTTTTCTGAATGTTGAGCTTTAAGCCAACCTTTTCACTCTCCACTTTCACTTTCATCAAGAGGCTTTTGAGTTCCTCTTCACTTTCTGCCATAAGGGTGGTGTCATCTGCATATCTGAGGTTATTGATGTTTCTCCTGGCAATCTTGATTCCAGATTGTGTTTCTTCCAGTCCAGCGTTTCTCATGATGTACTCTGCATATGATTATACAGTGGAAGTGAGAAATAGATTTAAGGGCCTAGATCTGATAGATAGAGTGCCTGATGAACAATGGAATGAGGTTCGTGACACTGTACAGGAGACAGGGATCAAGACCATCCCCATGGAAAAGAAATGCAAAAAAGCAAAATGGCTGTCTGGGGAGGCCTTACAAATAGCTGTGAAAAGAAGAGAAGTGAAAAGCAAAGGAGGAAAGGAAAGATATAAACATCTGAATGCAGAGTTCCAAAGAATAGCAAGAAGAGATAAGAAAGCCTTCTTTAGCGATCGATGCAAAGAAATAGAGGAAAACAACAGAATGGGAAAGACTAGGGATCTCTTCAAGAAAATCAGAGACACCAAAGGAACATTTCATGCAAAGATGGGCTCGATAAAGGACAGAAATGGTATGGACCTAACAGAAGCAGAAGATATTAAGAAGAGGTGGCAAGAATACACAGAAGAACTGTACAAAAAAATCTTCACGACCCAGATAATCACGATGGTGTGATCACTGACCTACAGCCAGAATCCTGGAATGTGAAGTCAAGTGGGCCTTAGGAAGCATCACTACGAACCAAGCTAGTGGAGGTGATGGAATTCCAGTGGAGCTATTCCAAATCCTGAAAGATGATGCTGTGAAAGTGCTGCACTCAATATGCCAGCAAATTTGGAAAACTCAGCAGTGGCCATAAGATTGGAAAAGGTCAATTTTCATCCCAATCCCAAAGAAAGGCAATGCAAAAGAATGCTCAAACTACTGCACAATTGCACTCATCTCACATGCTAGTAAAGTAATGCTCAAAATTCTCCAAGCCAGGCTTCAGCAATATGTGAACCGTGAACTTCCTGATGTTCAAGCTGGTTTTAGCAAAGGCAGAGGAACCAGAGATCAAATTGCCAACATGTGCTGGATCATGGAAAAAGCAAGAGAGTTCCAGAAAAAACATCTATTTCTGCTTTATTGACTATGCCAAAGCCTTTGACTGTGTAGATCACAATAAACTGTGGAAAATTCTGAAAGGGATGGGAATACCAGACCACCTGATCTGCCTCTTGAGAAATTTGTATGCAGGTCAGGAAGCAACAGTTAGAACTGGTCATGGACCAACAGACTGGTTCCAAATAGGAAAAGGAGTACGACAAGGCTGTATATTGTCACCCTGTTTATTTAACTTATATGCAGAGCCTTTTATCAGTGTCCTACAAAACAAAGTGTAGATCATCTAGCTCTTTAGTTAGCTGGATGAAGACAGGCACAAAAGATAAGATAGTTTAATCCTCAAGGTCAGCCTTTTGGGTTTTAGGTAAGCGCAGAACAATAAGACATTCTTCTTGGTTTAGCTGGACCAAGGAGAAATGAAGGGAGAGACAGAAGGTATGACTGAGCTGACAGTGGGGACATGAGGATCACTCACTGGTCTGCCATAAGGGCTGTCCTCTGCTCACAGATGATAAGTGTGGACGAGGACTGAGGGAGAAAACAGACTGAAGTGGGTAAAACTGTTAAGAGGATCTGCTGGTGGTAAACCATTTCATAGCTATGTGGTTCCTTTAGAACTGCCCTTTCCCCTCATGGGTATATCTATCATGAGCTTTACTTTAATTAAAAAAAAATGGATTGGATAAATGGATAAAGAAAATGTGGTACCTATATACAATGGAATATTACTCAGCCATAAAAAGGAACAAAACTGTGCCATTTGTAGAGATGACGATGAACCTAAAATCTGTTATACAGAGTTAAATAAGTCAGAAAGAGTAAAACAAGTCTCATATACTAACGCATGTATGTGGAATCTAGAAAAACGGTACAGGTGAACCTAGTTCCAGGGCAAGGATAGAGAGGCAGATGTAGAGAATTAGCATGTGGACACAGCCAGGGATGGGGATGGGACAAACTGGGAGATTAGGATTGACATATATACACTACTTTTTTGCATTGATAGACTGATTTCCCCTGCTTCTTTTACTAGAAACAAAAACTGTCTCTTTAACCTTCTTTGTAAAGTAACTGTCTGTAAATTAAGAAGTATTGAAAATAATTGTCAAGATGGTAGTTGAAATCCAAGTCACGAATTCAGTATTCTTTTTCTAGTCTTAATACCAACACATAAAATAAGTCAACACAAGTAAGTGTACAAGAAAACTATTGGTTCTCAAAATGTCTTCATCTAGCGAAAAACTAAATATTTTTATTGAGCAAAAAGCACTTTACTCTCATAATACCAGTTGTTTCGTGATAACCAGAAGGTTTTGACCAGGTAGATCTAACTTTATCAAACATTAGGAAGTCAAAGTTTTAAAATTTTATGTTGTAAAAAATTAAACCATACCTTTGCTCCTACCAGTTTCATTTATTCTGGATTTAGCCAATGAGGTGTGGATACTATTAGACTTTATCCAATAGAACGACACTGAACTAAATTTAACTGAAGAAATGTAACCTTTCAGATAAAAGTTTGGTTCAAAATTGATCATCTATATAAAGGTTTTAAAAAGCAAAATGAACTATATTGTTATTAATATCCCCAACCAGGATTCTATACCCCTGGAGAAGGAAAGGGCAACCCACTCCAGTGTTCTTGTTCAGAGAATCCCATGGACAGAGGAACCTGGCAGGCTACAGTCCATGGGGTCGCAAGAGTCGGACACGACTGTAATATCCCCAGCCAGGATTCTATGCATGGGGTTGCAAAAGCTGACCTGCTTTAAAGTTTGTTTCGTTTATATTTTTTGTTTTAAATTCCAAGAGGTGAAGAACCAAATTTAATGTTTAATCTCAGTAAACATAGGGAAAGTGGTTGATATGTTTATTTCATTCCCTTTACACGTTTTTTGGGCTTCCCTGGTGGCTCTGATGGTAAAGAATCCACCTGCAGTGCAGGGGACCTGGGCTTGATCTCTGGGTTGGGGACATCTCCTGGAGAAGGGAATGGCTACCCACTCCAGTATTCTTGCCTGGACAATCCCACAGACAGGGAGCCTAGTGGGCTACAATCTATGGGACTGCAAAGAGTCCGACATGACTGAGCGACTAAGCACACACATTTTTATACAAATCCAGCTTTATTTTACAGAGAAGTCTTTTCAAATAATGAATTCTTTTTGGAAGCTGACAGGATATCAGTTAAACCAAGGATAAATAACATAAATTTTTATCGCAAATTATTTCCCTTTAAATGCAAGAGGGGGTGGTCTAAAATAGGAAAACTAATTTCTGGCATCCTTTCTTCATCTGAATTTCTACTATAATGACTGGGGTTTGAACAACTATATCCAACCTTCCATCAGAACAATAAAAACCTATTTTAAGTTAGGGGCTTAAGTAAATTTTGGAAAATTCTAATCATTGAAAGAATCATGAAGGAGTCACAATTTTAATATTGTATAGTCATATACAGTGTCTAACGTTTCAGAATCAAGAGATCTGAAACACATTCTCAGGAAAGGATGGTTTTCCACAGCCCCTCACTCACTCACCGGAAACCCTACAGATAAGTTCCATTTGTTATCACAGAAGTCAGATTCACTTCAGCAATAGAATTCAGATTGCTGTACAATGACAAAAGATACGATGTCTCAGAGAAAGAGAAGTGAGGTTTATCTACAGTTAAACCTCAGGCAGAATGACTGAGCTTAAAGATGCAAGGTGATAAACAGAAGTGCTCCTTAAAATCTAATGTGTTTAGGAATCACTTGGGGCTCTGTTAAATGCAGATTGTAACTTAGTAGGTCAAGGTGGGGTCTGAGATCTTACATGTCTAACAAGTTCATACCTGATGGTATGAATTCTGAGAATCTACCACAACGAGGTACATAATTCTGATATTTAAGGTCACGCAAGGTTAATATTTTTTATCTGATCTGAAACCTAAGAATGTTTGGATTTGAAATATAAGAATGTTTGGAGGTCACTTTCTCTCCTGAACTTTCATAGGCAAAAAGTATTGATGGCAAAGGTATGGGGTGCCAGGATAATATTTTTGGCTATAAATCATCCCTTTACTGAATTTGTTTGCTGGAATGAATCTAAATCTTCTAATATATCAAGCCAACCATGTTTACAGATTTGTGCACATGGATTTTGGGGTATATACGGAATTCTTTCCTGTATCTGTGCTATTTAATTTTCCCTATTTGGATGCCCTAGATGGCATGACATAAACCAGGGGAAGGGTTGGAAAAGAGTTGAATGTAAGTTTATATGCTTTTAATTTTCTTTTGAAATGAAGCAGATATTTGTATAAGCAGTTTATAAATAACTGCCAAAATGCTTGTGGAAAAAAGGGAACATTTATTAGTAAGGACCCATTAAATCATTAAGTTAATGTAAAAGCTGAAAATAATATCACTGTTAACCTGAGAAATAATTTTTTATTTGTCCCCCTTGAGACACAGCCTCAGTGTTGCTATTAATGGTGACTATCAGGTGATATCAGTGCAGATGAAGAATTGATGCTTTTGAACTGTGGTGTTGGAGAAGACTCTTGAGAGTCCCTTGGACTGCAAGGAGATCCAACCGGTCCATTCTGAAGGAGATCAGCCCTGGGATTTCTTTGGAAGGAATGATGCTAAAGCTGAAACTCCAGTATTTTGGCCACCTCATGCGAAGAGTTGACTCATTGGAGAAGACTCTGATGCTGAGAGGGATTGAGGGCAGGAGGAGAAGGGGACGACAGAGGATGAGATGGCTGGATGGCATCACTGACTCGATGAATGTGAGTCTGAGTGACCTCCGAGAGCTGGTGATGGATAGGGAGGCCTGGTGTGCTGCAGTTCATGGGGTCGCAAAGAGTCGGACACGACTGAGCGACTGATCTGATCTGATCTGAGCAGGTGATATCTGGAGTATGACTTGGAATCAGTTCCTTTATTAATAATAAATAATTTACAGTCAGACAACATTCACAATTGTTAAAAGTACTTCAAAGGCTTTATAGAAAGAATTTCAATATAATCCTAGTTAAGACTATCCTTGTTTGACTCTAACATTAAAAAAAAAAAACACTTTTCTTAATTTTAGACAGGAAGGCCAACATTCATTACTCTTTTATATGAAAATTTTGGCATAAAAAGTTAAGGCCACAGAAGTCATCAGGAACAGAGTAGAGAATAGAACTGGTTATCTCAGAATTGTGTCCTCCTCCACTAAATTCTCCAGAAAAGTCTCCTCTGAGCAAAATGTAGGTGGACAGAATTTCCCCTTTTTTTTTTTTTTAAAATATTTTTAAAATCCAGAATATTTACTGCACATTTACTCATTGAAATTCTTAAGATGAACTGGATGCTGCAGCAGCTGCCCTCTTGGGTTCAGGTGTCATTCCTTCATGGAATCCATGCCTAAATCTGCAGTATACAATTTTTAGGTGCCCCATTCAATCAGTCCCAGTGGTATTTTGTCTTTTAGCTTTAGCACTGCAGTTACACTTTCTCTTACACTTGGCAGGGTAACCACATTTGCCACAAGTTGACTGAAGGTGGTAGGTCTTAGAGCCACAGCAGCAGCACAGTGGTTTTACTCCAACACATCCCAAACGAGGACATTCCCTTCGTCATCTTGCTTCTGCCCCTCTTTAAGATTTCATTCAATCCAGAACATTTATTAAAAGTGCATTGTGTGCAGTGAACTATTACTACATGCCTCGTGGAAAAGGATTTATGTTAAAAACAAAACAACTGAAGCTAAAAAGTAAAAACAAGTTACTAAATGGACTTCTGCATCTAGTTTGGACGGAGAAATAGGGATAGCATTTACTCTCCTTCCTGAAACAACTATTAAAGCAGATGAAGGGCAGGGGACAAGGTTTTTCAGATAATGAATCAGATCAGATCAGTCGCTCAGTCGTGTCCGACTCTTTGCGACCCCATGAACCGCAGCACGCCAGGCCTCCCTGTCCATCACCAGCTCCCGGAGGTCACCCAGACTTGCATCCATCGAGTCAGTGATGCCATCCAGCCATCTCATCCTCTGTCGTCCCCTTCTCCTCCTGCCCTCAATCCCTCCCAGCATCAGAGTCTTCTCCAATGAGTCAACTCTTCGCATGAGGTGGCCAAAATACTGGAGTTTCAGCTTTAGCATCATTCCTTCTAAAGAAATTCCAGGATTGATCTCCTTCAGAATGGACTGGTTGGATCTTCTTGCAGTCCAAGGGACTCTCAAGAGTCTTCTCCAACACCACAGTTCAAAAGCATCAATTCTTCGGCGCTCAGCCTTCTTCACAGTCCAGCTCTCACATCCATACATGACCACAGGAAAGACCATAGCCTTGACTAGGTGAACCTTTGTTGAATAACAGGCACCAAAGGATGGTGATCCCTGAGAAAGAGGAAACAGATAAGGTAAGCACTATGAGTCTGCAGCTCAGAGTCTGCAGAGAGACTCCAGGCGATGGTGCAGGGAGGGGCACTCATGCTGAGCCTGGTCATCTCTTGGAGTTGAGGAAATGGAACTGACCATCTAGGGAGCCAGGGCACCTAGAAGTTGTAGGGCAAAGTCTGTGCAGACAGAACTTCACAGAGAAAGGTCCTGAAATCTCCAGAAGGTCCCCTCAAGTCTTCAGCTGGGTACAAATCAGTTTACTCATGTAAGGAAACAAGAACAACCTGCAGAGTACAAAGACTAATCGCCAAAGCTCACACAGAGCTGAGAGTAGTTCATGTTCCTAAGCATGGGGTTTTCGTCATAATTCAACAGACATTAGGTAGACCCCAAAAGTTATTACTTCAGTAGTGGAGCATGATACAGTCCTAGTCTAATGGTTTCTTTTTTAATCCTACTTCATAAAACTTAATGGGAAGCCGAAAAAGGATAAACTCTCCAAGTAACCTAACTATGGCCAAGAACAAAGTTCAATAATACGAATAAGAACACAAAAATATCCATCACCCATTCAATAAGGCAAAATCATAACATCTGGGATCCAATTAAAAATTACCAGGTACGTACAGAAGCATGGACATATGACTGACGGTGAAGAGAAAAAGCAATCAATAGAAACAATCAAAAACTGACAGACAGGGGAATTAATAGGTGATGATGTTATACAACGCATTGTAGCCATATCCCATGTGCTTATGAAAGTACAGGAAAGGTTGCGCAAATTATGTAGAGACATGGAAGACACAAAAAAGACTGAGATCACACAGAGATGAAAAATCTAATATCTGAGATGAAACAAACATTGTATAGAATTAACAAATTAAACACTACAGAACAAAACAAATCAGTGAGCTTGAAGACACAATAATAGAATTATTCAAACAAACACAGAGAGGAAAAAGCCCAAAACCAAATGAACACCAATGATCTGTGGGACAACTTTAAGCAGACAGAGCATGTGAGTTAATATGCTTGTGAGGTGGAATCCTCAAGAAGGGGTATTTGAAGAAATGGATGTAATGCTTCCAACCCAAGAAATGCAATGGGGCTTTTTTTTTTTTTTTTATCTTTTTTTAAAACTTTATTTTATTTTTTAACTTTACAATATTGTATTGGTTTTGCCATATATCAACATGAATCTGCCACAGGTATACACGTGTTCCCCATCCTGGACCCTTCTCCCTCCTCCCTCCCTGTACCATCCCTCTGGGTTGTCCCAGTGCACCAGCCCCAAGCATCCAGTATCATGCATCGAACCTGGACTGGCAACTCATTTCATATATGATATTATACATGTTTCAATGCCGTTCTCCCAAATCATCCCACGCAATGGGGCTTAAGTGCACAAAACAGTAAAGAAACTACACCACAGACATCATAATAAAATTACTTAAAATCACTGGTAAAGAGAAAATCTTAAAAACATAGAGTAAGAGACTTATTTTGTACATAGGACAAAGCACAGTAACTCCTTTAAATTATTGGGGGAAAAAATTTGTCAACCCAGAATTATATATCAAAGTCTTTCTTTTTACTTAAGGAAAGGAATCTTTATTAAGTAGACTGGAAGCAGAAAAGCAGAGGTCTTGTCTGATAAATCTTTAAGGTGATTGATTGCAATCACTCCTTCTTTCTTTCCAAATCTCTCCCTTCCTTTTTTATTAATAAAAATTACAAAAAAGGATTCATCTTATGCTTATCTGTTTGATAATGGTAAAGCCTATTTTTAGAGGAAGATTTCCCTCCTAGATATCAGAATGGTGCTTAAAATCGAACCTACAGACATTATTATCTTCCTAAAACTCTCTTCCACAATGTCAGTTACTCTGCCCCACTTCCCAAATGCTGACCTCAAAGAGTGCTGCCCGAGAAGTTATGGAGAGGGTCAGTGTGTTAGAAAATCTACTCACGGCTCATAAGAGAACCAAATGGCTGGGAAGGAAGGAAAAGATGCAGAAAGGGGATAGGCTTTACTTATTTTAACATTTTATCTGGCACTGTATCTAATAAACAGAATCAAGGCTAAAATGCATCTGGTTCAAGAAACTCAGTGAACTGTTAATGCCAAAGATTATATTTCAACTCTTAAGATATTTTAAATTAAGGAATATGTAATTTTCTTGGGATTGGCCTTAGATGTATGGGCTAATGTTAATTTTTACAGCTTTTATAACTCTTGAACAGTATAAGGAAAATTACCCCCCACAAGTGTCCCAATTGGGTTAAGTTTAAATTATCAGTTCTCACGGAAACTTCTAAGAGGCTAGCTTTCAAGTTCAAATACCCCAGGAACACCACAGAAGCTTCTTTTTATAGAAGATTCCACCCACCCTAAATTCTTTCAATGATGTTAAATTAGAGTTTGCCCTAAATCAAAGAAGAACCAACTTATTTTATAAGACAAATTAGCATGAATTATATTTATTCATAGTTACTGAGTAATCCAGGATTACAATAAATATCTACCATGAATAATACAATTCAGTTCAGTTCAGTTCGTTGCTCAGTCTTGTCTAACTCTTTGCAACCCCATGAATCGCAGCACGCCAGGCCTCCCTGTCCATCACCAACTCCCGGAGTTTACTCACACTTACGTCCATCGAGTCAGTGATGCCATCCAGCCATCTCATCCTCTGTCATCCCCTTCTCCTCCTGCCCCCAATCCCTCTCAGCATCAGGGTCTTTTCCAATGAGTCAACTCTTTGCATGAGGTGGCCAAAGTACTGGAGTTTCAGCTTTAGCATCAGTCCTTCCAATGAAGACCCAGGACTGATCTCCTTTAGGATGGACTGGTTGGCTCTCCTTGCAGTCCAAGGGACTCTCAAGAGTCTTCTCCAACACCACAGTTCAAAAGCATCAATTCTTTGGCACTCAGCTTTCTTCACAGTCCAACTCTCACATTTATACATGACCACTGGAAAAACCATAGCCTTGACTAGATGGACCTTTGTTGGCAAAGTAATGTCTCTGCTTTTGAATATGCTATCTAAGTTGGTCATAACTTTCCTTCCAAGGAGTAAGCGTCTTTTAATTTCATGGCTGCAATCACCATCTGCAGTGACTTTGAAGCCCCAAAAAATAAAGTGTGATACTGTTTCCACTGTTATTATGAAAATGTTACTAGAGTTCTGATAAAATGTATATTTTCTAATATACTAAGAGAAAATTTTAGAGACACTGAGATTCCTTATGTTAGAAGTTATGAGTTAACTTTTAAATTTTGATGATCATCTAATCTTACAGCACACATCTCTGATTTTATGAATCTGTGAGTGTATGCGTCCAACTTCTTGCAACCCTATGAACTGTAGCCCACCAGACTTCTCTGTCCACGGGATTCTCCAGGCAAGAATATTGGAGTGGGTTGCCATGCCCTTCTCCAGGGGAATCTTCCTGCCCCACGGATCAAACCAATGTCTCTTATGTCTCATGCATTAGCAAACAGGTTTCTTTATCACAGGGGCTTCCCTGGTGGCTTAGAGGATAAAGCATCTGTCTGCCTGCAATGCAGGAGACCTGAGTTCGATCCCCAGGTCGGGAAGATCCCCTGGAGAAGGAAATGGCAACCCATTCCAGTACTCTCTTGCCTGCAAAATGCCACAGATGGAGAAGCCTGCTAGGCTACAGTCCATGGGATTGCAAAGAGTTGCACACGACTGAGCAATTTCACTTCTTCATTATCACTAGTGCCATCTGGGAAGCCCTTATGAATCTGTACATGGAAGCAATTCATACAAAAATATATTATAATGTCTTTATACTTCTTATATATATTTCATATCTCTTATATATGTTGTTAAAAATTAAGTTTATTTGGGCAAATAAATTACCACATACTGTTGAATCATAAAGATATCTTTGTTAATTTTATATTTCTTTAGCTTCTTTTTATTCCTTTGCCAAGTATTATGTTGAACAAAGGAGGGAGACTGGTTAGTATTTTATGTACAATTATGTAACTGTGATTGAGAAGAAAGATGAGAACTTACCTATATATTCTTGCAAAAATAGTTACTGAATGTCAACCCCGGGCCAAGCACCTTGTTAACACTGTACCATTGCCAGATAGCCAGCAATTTTTAAAACTGATCCTAAAGCAATCAGAATTATATTACAACCCCACGTCCAAGGAGCCGTGGCTGCGCAGGTGCAGGAGGGCCTAGAGGAGCTATCCCACGTTGAAGGTTAGGAAGGACAGTGGTGAGGAGAGACCCCTCATCCAAGGTAGGGTGCAATGGCTATGCTTTGCTGGAGCAGCCATGAAGAGATACCCCATGCCCAAGGTAAGAGAAACCCAAGTAAGATGGTACGTGTTGCAAGAGGGCATCAGAGGGCAAACACACTGAAACCATACTCACAGAAAACTAGTCAATCTAATCACACTAGGATCACAGCCTTGTCTAACTCAATGAAACTAAGCCATGCCCGTGGGACAACCCAGGATGGGCGGATCATGGTGGAGAGATCTGACAGGATGTGGTCCGCTGGAGAAGGGAATGGCAAACCACTTCAGTATTCTTGCCTTGAGAACCCCATGAACAGTATGAAAAGGCAAGATGATAGGATACTGAACGAGAAACTCCCCAGGTCAGTAGGGGCCCAATATGCTACTGGAGATCAGTGGAGAAATAACTCCAGAAAGAATGAAAGGATGGAGCCAAAGCAAAAAGAATACCCAGCTGTGGATGTGTCTGGTGATAGAAGCAAGGTCCAATGCTGTAAAGAGCAATACTGCATAGGAACCTGGAATGTCAGGTCCATGAATCAAGGCAAATTGAAAGTGGTCAAACAAGAGATGGCAAGAGTGAATGTCGACATTCTAGGAATCAGCGAACTCAAATGGACTGGAATGGGTAAATTTAACTCAGATGACCATTATATCTACTACTGCGGGCAGGAATCCCTCAGAAGAAATGGAGTGGCCATCATGGTCAACAAAAGAGTCCGAAATGCAGTACTTGGATGCAATTTCAAAAACGACAGAATGATCTCTGTTCATTTCCGAGGCAAACCATTCAATGTCACAGTAATCCAAGTCTATGCCCCAACCAGTAACGCTGAAGAAGCTGAAGTTGAACGGTTTTATGAAGACCTACAAGACCTTTTAGAACTAACACCCAAAAAAGATGTCCTTTTCATTCTGGGGGACTGGAATGCAAAAGTAGGAAGTCAAGAAACACCTGGAGTAATAGGCAAATTTGGCCTTGGAACATGGAATGAAGCAGAGCAAAGACTAATAGAGTTTGCCAAGAAAAAGCACTAGTCATAACAAACATCCTCTTTCAACAACACAAGAGAAGACTCTATACATGGACATCACCAGATGGTCAAACCGAAATCAGATCGATTATATTCTTTGCAGCCAAAGATGGAGAAGCTCTATACAGTCAGCAAAAAGAAGACCGGGAGCTGACTGTGGCTCAGATCATGAACTCCTTATTGCCAAATTCAGACTGAAATTGAAGAAAGTAGGGAAAACCACTAGACCATTCAGGTATGACCTAAATCAAATCCCTTATGATTATACAGTGGAAGTGAGAAATAGATTTAAGGGCCTAGATCTGATAGATAGAGTGCCTGATGAACTATGGAATGAGGTTCATGACATTGTACAGGAGACAGGGATCAAGACCATCCCCATGGAAAAGAAATGCAAAAAAGCAAAATGGCTGTCTGGGGAGGCCTTACAAATAGCTGTGAAAAGAAGAGAAGTAAAAAGCAAAGGAGAAAAGGAAAGATATAAGCATCTGAATGCAGAGTTCCAAAGAATAGCAAGAAGAGATAAGAAAGCCTTCTTCAGCGATCAATGCAAAGAAATAGAGGGAAACAACAGAATGGGAAAGACTAGGGATCTCTTCAAGAAAATTAGAGATACCAAAGGAACATTTCATGCAAAGATGGGCTCGATAAAGGACAGAAATGGTATGGACCTAACAGAAGCAGAAGATATTAAGAAGAGGTGGCAAGAATACACAGAAGAACTGTACAAAACAGATCTTCACAACCCAGATAATCACGATAGTGTGATCACTGACCTAGAGCCAGACATCCTGGAATGTGAAGTCAAGTGGGCCTTAGAAAGCATCACTATGAACAAAGCTAGTGGAGGTGATGGAATTCCAGTGGAGCTATTCCAAATCCTGAAAGATGATGCTGTGAAAGTGCTGCACTCAATATGCCAGCAAATTTGGAAAACTCAGCAGTGGCCACAGGATTGGAAAAGGTCAGTTTTCATTCCAACCCCAAAGAAAGGCAATGCCAAAGAATGCTCAAACTACCGCACAATTGCACTCATCTCACACGCTAGTAAAGTAATGCTCAAAATTCTCCAAGCCAGGCTTCAGCAATATGTGAACCGTGAACTTCGTGATGTTCAAGCTGGTTTTAGAAAAGGCAGAGGAACCAGAGATCAAATTGCCAACATCCGCTGGATCATGGAAAAAGCAAGAGAGTTCCAGAAAAAACATCTATTTCTGCTTTATTGACTATGCCAAAGCCTTTGACTGTGTGGATTACAATAAACTGTGGAAAATTCTGAAAGAGATGGGAATACCAGACCACCTGATCTGCCTCTTGAGAAATTTGTATGCAGGTCAGGAAGCAACAGTTAGAACTGGACATGGAACAACAGACTGGTTCCAAATAGGAAAAGGAGTATATCAAGGCTGTATAGTGTCACCCTGTTTATTTAAATTATATGCAGAGTACATCATGAGAAACGCTGGACTGGAAGAAACACAAGTTAGAATCAAGATTGCTGGGAGAAATATCAATAACCTCAGATATGCAGATGACACCACCCTTATGGCAGAAAGTGAAGAGGGGCTAAAAAGCCTCTTGATGAAAGTGAAAGTGGAAAGTGAAAAGGTTGGTTTAAAGCTCAACATTCAGAAAACGAAGATCATAGCATCCGGTCCCGTCACTACATGGGAAATAGATGGGGAAACAGTGGAAACAGTGTCAGACTTTATTTTTCTGGGCTCCAAAATCACTGCAGATGGTGACTGCAGCCATGAAATTAAAAGACGCTTACTCCTTGGAAGGAAAGTTATGACCAACCTAGATAGCATATTCAAAAGCAGAGACATTACTTTGCCGACAAAGGTTCCTTTAGTCAAGGCTATGGTTTTTTCCTGTGGTCATGTATGGATGTGAGAGTTGAACTGTGAAGAAGGCTGAGTGCCGAAGAATTGATGCTTTTGAACTGTGGTGTTGGAGAAGGCTCTTGAGAGTCCCTTGGACTGCAAGGAGATGCAACCAGTCCATTCTGAAGGAGATCAGCCCTGGGATTTCTTTGGAAGGAATGATGCTAAAGCTGAAACTCCAGTACTTTGGCCACCTCATGCGAAGAGTTGACTCATTGGAGAAGACTCTGATGCTGGGAGGGATTGGGGGCAAGAGGAGAAGGGGATGACAGAGGATGAGATGGCTGGATGGCATCACTGACTCAATGGATGTGAGTCTGGGTGACCTCCGGGAGTTGGTGATGGACAGGGAGGCCTGGCGTGCTGCGATTCATGGGGTCGCAAAAAGTCGGACATGACTGAGCAACTGATCTGATCTGATCTGATCTGATTGGAAGAAATTAGAAAGTTCTATTAGAGAATACAAAAGCTTCATGCTCAGAACCTTATGGTATAAGTAGGATGATTAGTACATATGAAAAGGTTTTAAGTACCTGACAAAAACTAAGGAGAATATTTTATTTCAATTTAAAATTGCTATGCTCCTCAAATACATGAAAGAAAGGCTATTAAATTCAGACAGCAATTTGGCACATGTCTGAATGAATTGATCAGGGGTAAAAAAATTTTATCAATAGGTCTCCATAAATAGATTATTTGTAAACAGGAGTTTGAAGAAATTAAGTGATATTGCTTGAGAGTGGAAGATAGTAAAAAAAAAAAAAGAGAGAGAGAGAGAGACAACAAGAAACCACATCCTTTAGTACCAATTATGAATGTTGCGATGTGGAAATCACACAGAGTGGCAAGTCAATTAGCTTTTCTGGAAAACAGGATTTGTATTGACTTGAAAATAAGAACTGAAGTTAGATACAGGAGGGTGGGTAAAGTATTTTAAATTTGGGGCTGAGAACTTTGAATTTAATAAGGAAGTAAATTCAGAGACTTTGAGAATTTAAGAGCAAGGCCATCCTTTAGACCTATACTCCCTTTCAGAGAAAACTGCCTTTACTGGTATTTCACACCATCAGTGGCATTTCCACTTGGGATTAGAACCCAAGACTTCTGTTCTCTGTGTTCTCTTCATATTCACTGCTACTCCACGAAACGCTAGCCCACTGACCAGGAATAGAAGAGATGTCTGAGTACACTGATAATTTGAAATACTTGTAAATATTCCTTTGCTGCTCTGACCCAGCCTCTGATCTCCTGAAAGTCAACTGTGCCCCATTCTTTACATTGCCCAACCTCTCCCTTGGTGGATGTGGGGCCGTGGGATCGTTTTTGTCACACGACAGGATCAGGACACCAGCGAGCAGCTCAGGCTCAACCCCCTTCTGCCACCGGTCAGTGCATTACTCATGCTTGATCTCAGGGCAACTTCCTTAGAGGCCGCCCCAAGTGGGACGTTCCTCTGGGCTTCCCAGGTGGCGGGATATTCCTCCAACAGGATGCAAACCTTACTGCAGTTATGCTGCTGCCCCACGGCCACAACCTGGGACCCTCTCATGGTCAACACTTAGAAAACACTGGATGGAATTTATGGTTTCTCTTCTGTCATGAGCAGAAGAGAGAAAAGCCAAGTGAGTGTGATGCTTTTCAAAGCACATTCCATTTGGCTCTGGCTGCTCAACTGCTCCTGCCAGCGGGAGGAGGAGAATAAGTAACAGCATAGTTAGTACAGTAACACAGTCTCAACCTTTATTTCCCTCCTCTGAGGGTCAAGAGTGTCCTCTAAAAGGCATGGCTTGACAAGCCAGCTAGGTCTCCACCACAGAGACACCAGGTCACTCCTCCAGCCCTTCTGAAGCTCATATTTATGGGGAGGCATGAAACGTGGTCAACCGGTAAGCTATCCTTTTGTATCAGAGAAGCACGTATGTCCTCTGGAATGGAGACTGTGAAGAAGAGTGGGGAATCTCATTTCATCAGTTCCCTGTAAGCAGGCTTGGCACAATCCCAGGTACACAACTCCTCATTCTGCCTCTATTTGTCCCCAAGGACAGACAGCTCTGACTAGGGAGGTAAAGTCTCTCTGGGCAGGGCTAATCTCTGGATTTTGTATGTATTCAATTTCACGGCTGGAAAGCTTTAGAAACACTGGTAAGCTTCACTGTATTATAAATTTCCTGGTTTGCCAAACAGACCTGAAAAGCTATCAGCTGCCTGCGTTATCCGTCCCGGCTATTCCCACAGCCCTGGCCAAGCTCGCTGTAGTGGACTGAACGCTGGTCTCTGGAAAGGTATGCCAACATCCTAACCTCGGTTATCTGTGAATGTAACCTTACTTGGAAAACGGCTCTTTGAAGATGTTATTAAGGTAAGGAGCTCCAGATGAGCTCATCCTGGATTAACCCAGTGGAGCTTGATCCAAAAAGTGTCCTTGTAAGGAGCGGAGAATACAGACAGTAGGGAAGAAACACAGAGGATCTGTGAAGTCGGAGGCAAAGATTGGAGTTGTGCAGTCACAAAGCAGGGAACACCAAAGATTCCCTATAGCCACCAAAAGCCACTGGATTCTGAACTTCTGGTTTCCAGAATTGTGAGAGAGTAAAATTATACTGGCTCAAGTCACAAAATGTGGTAATTCGTTAGCAAAAACTCTAGCAAATATACAACACAGACCTGCTGCTGCTAAGCTGCCAAGTCACTACAGTCATGTCTGACTCTGTGCGACCCCAGACAGAAGCCCACCAGGCTCCCCCGTCCCTGGGATTCTCTAGGCAAGAACGCTGGAGTGGGTTGCCATTTCTGAGACTGCCATCTGCCTCTCCCGCCCAGGTCTCAGCTGCTATGTCGCTTCAGTCGTATCCGACTCTGTGCGACCCCATAGACGGCAGCCCACCAGGCTCCCTGTCCCTGGGATTCTCCAGGCAAGAACACTGGAGTGGGTTGCCATTTCCTTCTCCAATGCATGAAAGTGAAAAGTGAAAGTGAAGTCGCTTAATCTTATCTGACTCCTAGCGACCCCATGGACTGCAGCCTACCAGGCCCCTCCATCCATGGGATTTGCCAGGCAAGAGTACTGGAGTGGGTTGCCATTGCCTTCTCCAGGTCTCAGCTAGCCTGCCCTAAAGACAGGGAACCTAGATGTTATTGAAACCTTGTAGCCACACCCCCTTCTCCCACCATTCTGGGTCTCCCCTCAAAACACAACCTCCTGCTTTTAATCTCTCCCATACTTTACCCCCTGGAAGGCTGGCACTACTTGCTTCACCCACACTCCCATTTCTCCACTTCTTCCAAATAGGACTGGCTACGTAATTTGCGGGGACCAATGTAAAATGCAAATGTGGGGTCACTTGTTTAAAAGTTAATAAGAATTTCAAGGCAGGACATCAGAACATTCACACTAGTGCAGGGCTTTCTTAGAAGTAGATCCCTGTCCCACTGCACAGATTGTAGTGCCATGAAGCTGGTCCTGTCTCCTAAGCCCAGCCTCCCTTAGTGTGTGGAATTCTCGTTCACTACTGAAAATTCTCTCCACCTTCATAACCTATTAACACAACACTTTCTCCATTTTCTTGCTTTAGGTAAAAATCAGCTTTCTTCTTAGAAGAGTTTCCACTGGATCTTCCTTGCCTGTACACCGCTCATTACCTCACACCCTGGGACCATGAGAAGCAGCGCAGGCATCCCCACAGAGACCCAGTACTGCCTTGGAAGCCTGCCCCACCTCTTACACCAGCCCTTGATCCATTTAGGCTCCTGTTCCCTGGATATGTACCTTCTGTCCCAATTCTGCACAGTCATTCACTCAGTTCCTGACCGTTCCACCACAGTCACAGATGCCTTTGGTATCTGACTCATTCCTTCTCTACTCCATGGCTTCACTGTTGGTGGCTTCAATGTCCATATGGACAGCCTCTTCAGTAACTTAATCTCCAAATGCTTGAACTTCATTCTATGGACAAGAGCTAACCCCAGTCATAGCTCTTCCACAACCTTGCCATTATTCTGCTACTAAAACGTTCAAGAAATCTATCCCACCTCCTGATTACAACCTCTTCTTTTTCTCTCTCTTATTTGATTGAGATTTGTTCTTCTTTGGCCTCTTTTTCTCTCCCCTTTAATGTCTTTTTCATCTTCCCATGTACTATTAAGTGAACCTCATAGCTCTGTCTTTCAACCATTCTTTTAAAAATGGCATCTAAGTTTTCTTCTTGCCTTTCCATCAAATCATCTGGTAAAACCCAAAATGGGGATTAATTAAACTCTCTGCATTTATAGTCACTTATTTTACACAAATTCACACAATTGCATGGAACTACTGCTATCATGAATTCCTGAATTTAAAAGTTTTTTTTTTTCCACTTATAGTCAGGTTCCATTATTCCCAACTGCAGCTACTAGAAACCTTCAGGCTCTTTATCTGACTCCATTATCTCCCTTACTTTTCTAATAGAAATGAGAAGCTATCAAAAATCTTCAATCTACTATACAAAAGACAAAATCAATCTACAAGTAGTGTTTTCTTACGTCATTATTCTGTTTTAATCGAAGAAAATGAGGTTCTATTTATTTATATAAAAACTGCTTATTAAGCAGCTATTCTGTACAGGTACTATTCCAGCTACTGAAGACACAGCTTTCATGGAGGAAACATTCAAGTGGTTCTGATGATTTCAAATATATAACTTTAAGGCGTATCAGCGAGGACTAATGATTTTATCAAACTTGCCCCCCAAAACAGGTTTTACAAGACAAATTTTGTGAGTATAAGGAGTACAGTTGCAAAATCATAAAAATCTAACCATTGCAGTGTAACTCATAAATTCAAACATTTTAGCATCTCTATCATAGCCTCTCTAAAATAAAAATTTGCCTTAAATAACAATATATTTCATTATACAATTGAAATTACACTAAAGATATGAATAACTCTCAATCTCTTTAATTACTATTTGTATGACCATACAAATAACCATGTTTTTAGAAAACAAAATGTACCAATGTTGGCATTTAGAAAAATTGTAAGTTTTAGTAACAGGGTATAATTTAAAGAATGTCAATCAACCTTAAAGGAAGAAAGGCTTGGTCTCAAAATTGGAGTCTTCCTAGCTATTTCATTTTATTCAAATTATTTAACCTTGCTGAGCCTCAGTTTATTTATTTGAAAACAGAGATGATTATATCAACTTCCCTGGTAGCTCAGATGGTAAAGCGTCTGCCCCCAATGCAGGAGACATGGGTTCAATCCCTGGGTTGGGAAGACCCCCGGGAGAAGGAAATGGCAACCTGCTTCAGTATTCTTGCCTGGAAAATCTCATGGACAGAGGAGGCTGGTAGGCTACCTAGGCTATTTCATTTTATTCAAATTATTTAACCTTGCTGAGCCTCAGTTTATTTATTTGAAAAGAGATGATTATTGCCTCAATGTTGGGGTAGGAATATTAAATACTTTAAAGAGCCTGAGGGTAGCACTATCGGCAGGTACATTAATGAAAACATCTATTTCATAGCCTTTGCCTATGAAAATATTGAAAGTAGTCAGTAGTGACGTGGTAGGTATCACGGGTTTGGGTTGGAAGATCGGGTTCACAGGATCAGTGAACATATTGGTGTTAAGACGACTTTGGACACTAATAATGCCTTTCAGGGAACCAGAGGAGATCTAAGGACTTCTTTGAGGAGAAACCACCTTTTCAAGAAACAGGGAAAAGCACCTTAATTTTAATAGCAGTATCATATTAATCTAATATTATTGAATCAGATGAATAGCATCATTCATCTATTACGCTTTCTAAAGTTCATAATGAGACCTTATTAGAAGGATTTCATTTTCCTTGAGAATCTTAAAGTGGAACATGATAGACACTGATCTCTGCTTTTCTTTTCCCCAGAGTTGTCTACATTGCACATGACTTCTCAGTTTGCTAAAATGATGCGGTTATAAACACGAAGACCCAAATTTAGGGTGCAGGTAAGAAAACCATGCACATTGCCACTTTATCCAAACATCCACGATTAAAGTGCAACCTTAGGACAGTCACTTCGGGCCACAAATGCTTCGGAGGGTCTACAGGGAGAAGGGAGGAAAGCGAATTCCCTCAGTCACATCAAGTACAATCTTAATAGAAACTTAACACTCACCCAGGGGAACTGAGAGTGGTAGGCGAGGGTTCTGTGATGACCATCGATGATTAATTGTCTGTTACGGCGCACGCAGGGAAAAAAACAAACCACACTGCCTGGGACGCCAAAAGGTTAAGACCCACCGTCTCGCCGGCCAGCGAGCCGGTCGGCGGCGGGGTTACGCCTGGAGCCGGACCCCGGGCCGGGGCGTCGTGGGCGGGGGTTTAAGGGGAGGGAGGCGCGCTCCACGCTCGGAGGCGGGTCCCAGCGGCCGCTCTCTCCGCCCCAGCAGTCGCCGCCACCTCCAGCCTGAGCCCCAGCGCAGCAGCTCAGACGCGGTCGCATCCTCGTGGACGGTAGAGGCGGCAGCGAGCTAGAGTCAGCGTCGCAGCTCGCGGCCACGGAGAGGCCAGGCGAGCCCGAGCGCCGGGACCCGGCCCAGGCTCTGCGGACACCTCTGTGCGCGGCTGGTACGTACGTGGAGAAGGGGATGTGGAGTGGGGGTGGCTGGAGCGAAGAGGGAGGGAAAAGGACTTGGGGAGGCAGGGGAGACTGAGCGAGCGAAGATGCGGTAAGAGTAACTTTCCTATTTTCCGGCCAGTCCGCGCGAGTATGGGGGGATTCAAGCAGATGCCTCTTTGCCAGAGTGAACACATCATGTAACACGCAGAGGTCCTTGCAGAGTGGAAGGGGGCGCTCAGGTCAACAGGGGTAACCAGGGAGATCTGATCACCCTCTTTTGTCCATTCTGCCCTGAAGGTGGACATTGGTGATGTCTCGTAAGTTGCTGAGCCTTCGCCTCTCTCACGAGCAGTGCCACGTCGTTTGTCCTGGGCTGCGCGTTTCCAGCCCCAGGCAGCCCCTCGCGACCATGGGGTCAGCGGTGTTCTACCCGGCTCGGCTCGAGTCGAGCTGTCTTTAGCCCAGTCACCTCACCTCATCAGCCTCCATCCATTTTCTCTGATAAAACCTGGGAATAATTAGATCGAGTGAACTCGTGGGTTCCCAGCAACTGTTGGATTTTTACGGAGCCTGGCCGGCAGCCAGGGAGGGAGAGGAGTGCAGTGTGGTCTCAGGGGTTCGGGAGAAGAGCTTGTGGGTCGTAATTGCTGACCTGCAGCAGCTCGTTGGGGAAAGTCCTGATAGTTCCCTCTGGGAGAGATGACCCTGATTTACCTGGTCTCCAGACTGGCAAGTCCCTGCCTAGAGAGGCTCAGATGAACCGGTCCAGTTTCATCTTCGTAGAGCTCATCCCAGGGAACGCATACGGACACAGTACCTTTGGAAGAGCGCTTGGTACAAGTAGGGCACATAGGAAACACTGGGGAAAAAGAACAAACCCAAAACAAAACAAAAAATCCGGCAGGTGGAATTTTTAGTCCGAGTCTGTGCAGGACTCTAAAATGGAGATTCAGTGCTGATGACCACTTAAATATTCAACTGGAAAAACTAAAAACTAAAACGCTCATATTAATGGTTTGAATACTGAAAAAGTATGGATTAGAACTGCTCCGAGTATTGGAGTTCTCTGTGTAGACATAGATTCAAGATCCATCTGTCCACTTTATCTCTTCATAAGATGCCCTTCTTCTTATTGACATTGCTACACACAAAAAAATTCATTCTGTGATTTAATATTCAAAAAGGTCAGAATTTGGACTACTAAAATGAGATCTGATGGTCATAAAGCTCACAGGAAGTTCTGTAAGTGATATGGGTTCTGGATCATGGTTTGCTAGATTAGCATTTTGCAAACCTTCTTTTTTTCCTACTTGTCAGGTGCTAATCAGTACCCCTCTATTGACACTATGATAAGGAAGTTCATTTTCTAAAACAGTGTTTTGGAAACTCAAATGTTTTAGTTTTGAAGTAAAGTATGTATTGAAAAAAGTTTTCAAAAAGTTTTTAGTAATCAGCTTCTTAGTTTTATCTTTACCACAACTTTCTTCAACAAAATATCAAAGAGTAATGGAATACCTTATATAGGATATTTTAAGCAATGTCAGATTTCAATTTTGTTAAAGAATTTTCTCTCCTCTTTAGCTGATTTTAAACTGGAAGTTTAAATTTTTAGAAATTTACCACTTCAATGATTTTTAAAGACATTTTACCAAGTTGTAAAACCATCACCATAATTCAGTTTTAGAACATTTTCATCATCCCAATAAGATTCCTCAGGCCCACTTATGGTTAATCTCTGTTCAGGTTCAGGCAACTAATCTTTCTTCAGTCTCTATAGATTTGCCCTCTCTGAATATTTTATATCAATGGAATCATAAAATACGTGATCTTTTATTTATGGCTTTTTTTCACTTAACATACTGTTTTTGAGATCTATGTCATAATGTGGATCAGCATTTTGCTCATTTTATTGCTGAAGTTTTCTGTTGTATGAACACACCACATTTTGTCTATCCATTCAGAAGGTTGGACAGGAAAAATTTTGCTTCCTTTAAAAATTTTGAGCTCAAATACAGCAAGCAAATTTGAAAAAAGGTGTAACATTTCTGAGAAATAACATATTTCTGAAGACGAGGTTTATTGGAGCTGTTTGATATTCACAGAAAAATTGAATGGAAGGTACAGAGATTTCCTAAATAACCTCTGGCCCTATACATGTATGACCACCTCCATTGTGGACATCACACACAGCAGTGGTACATTCGTCACAGTGGATGAACCTACATTGACACATCGTAATCACCCCAATTCCCTGGTTTACCTTAGCGTTCACTCTTGTTGTTGTACATTCTATGGGTTTGAACAAATATATAATGACATATATAGCCTGGTGGGCTATAGTCCATGGGGTTGCCAAGAGTCAAAGCCGACTGAGCATGCACGCAGATGCAGACATCCATCAATGTAAGATCACAGGAGTATTTTCACTGCCCTAAGAGTCCTCTGTTCTCTGCCTATTCATTCCCCACCCCCAGTATCTTTTAATGCTAAATAAGGGTAAATCAGGCTTAAGTAAGACTAAATTTCCTGCAGTCTCCAGTGAAGATGGGAAATTGAGCAATTTGAAAATTGTATTTTAAGATGTTGATGAAACTCAAACTTAAATTGCTTGATAGTAAAGTCAGTGGTTTTCCTTTCCTTCAACACAAGACTTTGAGTTACCAAAAAACATCATGCCTTTTTGAATAGAATAAAGCATCCTATAAATCATATGGTAAAATAAGCTTCCATAACTATGATGCCACATAATTCTTTTACGTACTAATTAAACATTTTATTATTATATATAGAGATCTGAGGCCCAAGTTTAAGTGATTGACGTGCAAAAATCATGTATTAGGGATAAATCCAGGGCTCCTGTTTTCCCGTTTTAAAATTCCTGTGGTTAGTACATGCTCTTTTTATTCTTTTCAGTTTTTAAATGTTCACAAGGGTTTTTTATTTTGTTGTTCAGTTGCTCAGTTGTGTCCAACTCTATGTGACCCCATGGACTGCAAGCATGCCAGGCTTCTCTGCCCTTCACCATCTCCTGGAGTTTGCTCAGACTCTTCTCCATTGAGTCAGTGATGCTATTCAATCATCTCGTCCTCTGTCGTCCCCTTCTCCTCTTGCCTTTTTTATTCACATGACCGAATATATACTCCCTTATCTTTTCTTTCTTTGATCAGACATCCCACAGTATTATTCATTGACTTACACTTTTTAAAGTTTTTATGGGTAAATACCATATGGGTTTGTATATGTTTCTGAATAGAAGGAAATAATCTTACCTAGAATCTTGAATTAGTTAGAATAGGATTTCTCAGACTGAAAAGCGGGCCAGTGAAATAGAGACTCTTGAAGATTATCAGTTTATCTTTCATTACTTTAATACACAATAATGTAAAGTAATTATCCTTCAATTAAAAATAAATAAATTTTTAAAAAAGAAGGAAAACTGCATGTTCTTTTGAATTTTGTTGATCTCAGTAATTTTTATTCCCAGGTGGCGCAGTGGTAAAGAATCTGCCTGCCAATGTAGGGGAGGCAAGAGATGCAGGTTTGATCCCTGGGTCAGGAAGATCCCTTGGAGTAGGAAATGGCAACCCACTCCAGTATTCTTGTCTGGAAAAGTCTAGGACAGAGGAGCCTGGGGGGCTATAGCCCATAGGGTCTCACAGAGTTGGACACGACTGAGTGACTGAGCACAGATCCTTGATATACTTTTTATAGTCATTATCAGTGATATTACATAAAGAGAACACTTGAACACAGGCAGAAAACCAAAAGTGATTATTATTATTGTTTATCTTTTTATTGCAAGTACAGTTGACTTTGAGAAATCAAATAGATAATCTACCTCATACTCAAGTGGGATATATTTTTTATTCTTATGCTCAATGGCTGCTGCTGCTAAGTCACTTCAGTCGTGTCCAACTCTATGTGACCCCATAGACGGCAGCCCACCAGGCTCCCCCATCCCTGGGATTCTCCAGGCAAGAACACTGGAGTGGGTTGCCATTTCCTTCTCCAATGCATGAAAGTGAAAAGTCAAAGGGAAGTCACTCAGTTGTGTCCGACTCTTCGCGACCCCATGGACTGCAGCCTACCAGGCTCCTCTGTCCATGGGATTTGCCAGGCAAGAGTACTGGAGTGGGGTGCCATCGCCTTCTCCGGCAAATACGGCTTTATGCATCTGTCCAAGTATAAAGCACAGTATGGACTTATACAGGCTTCCCAGGTGCTGCTAGTGGTAAAGAACCCACCTGCCAATGCTGGAGACCTTAAGCCACATGGGTTTGATCCCTGGGAAGATTCCCTGGAGGAGGGCATGGCAGTCCACTCCAGTGTTCTTGCCTAAAGAATCCCATGGACAGAGGAGCTGTATGGGCTACAGTTCATAGGGTCACACAGAGTTGGACACAACTGAAGCGACTTTAAATCAAAGTGGATTTATGTTTTCTAATAACTCCAATTCTTAAAAAATGATGGTGTCCAAGAGTTGGGTGCTTAGTTGGAAAAGAAGTTCAGAGCTGTCTATTTAAAAATAAAACAGTTCAGATTTGTATATGTTTCTGAATAGAAGGAAATAATCTTACCTAGAATCTTGAATTAGTTAGAATAGGATTTCTCAGACTGAAAAGCGGGCCAGTGAAATAGAGACTCTTGAAGATTATGGAGTAGTAGTAGTAGTCTGGAGCCAACATGGCTTGAACACTTGTTAGGGGAACAGCAGCAGAAGCTTTTATAGACAGTGTAAATGGAGCTAAATGCCTTCCTCTACATCTTGGATTCTCCCTCCTTAGAGTTACTATTTCCAGCTAAGCCCTAAATTCTGCTGTGCTGATGAAAAGGAATGAATGGCCTTTGGGAGTGTGGAAATCAGCATGTGTGTGTGTTAGTCACTCAGTCGTGTCCAACTGTTTGAGACCCCATGGACTGCAGCTTGCCAGGCTCCTCTGTCCATGGAATTCTTCAGGCAAGAATACTGGAGTGGGTGGTCATTCTCTTCTCCAGGGAATCTGCCCCACTCAGGGACTGAACCCTGGTCTTCTGCATTGCAGGCAGGTTCTTTACCATCTGAGCTACCAGGAAATCCAGAAATCAGCATGGGTAACTGTAAGTTTTCACTTGTTGGGTGAAAGAAAGGAAGAAACTGAGGTTCAATATGATAGTTTGGGGAGTAAATTCATGAAAGATAAGTAAGAGTTAAGCAGTCTTCCCAAACATGCTTATATTAAATGACTCTTAAGTGATTTACTTCTAGACTAATTTTTATGGGCTGAGTTAATATGTCTCAGAAGAAAATACTGTTCTTGAAATCACTATGTATAGTGTGTGTGTGTGGGGGGGTGGGTGTGTGTGTGTGTGTGTGTAATTAAGGATAACCTTTAACTCATGTAGTTACATTCATTTATTATTTTTGTTTATTAAAAAATGAGAATAAGTACTTCTATCATGGGGCTTCTGGAGCCAGATATAATATTAAATCTCAGAACACTGAAATAAGACCCTCTTGTCTATCTTTCCCAAATCTAATAGAGTCTAATAAAAATCCAGACTATAGATATAATGGATTTTGGTGCATTCTGAAAGTTTGTAAAGCATCTGTCAAGTCAGAAGATGTTACAAATGCCAAGATCTAGCACAGAAACCACTCTGCCTCTCAGTCTCTGTGTCCCTGAAGAAGGATGTCTGTTATAATTGTGTTCATTGCAATAAAGAAACAGAACTGTTCACAGGAGTGAAAACTTAGTAAAACACAAAAAGTAACTCCTCATCTTTCTAACATGCCATGAATCTCTTTGTATTTATCTATATATACTCTTGCAGCTAGGAGAAGATTGGATTTGAAGAATATTGGACAGACTGTTATAGCCCAAGCAAGAGATGCTAGAGAGTGAATCAATGGATTAGCGATGAAGAATTTAGGGATACACAGGAGTATCATAGTCTAGAAATATTAGAGTGGAAAGTGATTAGGCTCGATGATAATTGGGATATGAAGTTAAGGGGAGGTGGAAATGAAGGGTGCTTTTCAGCGCCCTGGCTTGAGGTTGAGGGCTAGCACTATTTACAAAAATGGCAGTGGACGAATGAGGACGCAGTTGGTGGGTTTCCTGGGTTGGATAAGGTCTGATAATTCATGTACTTCCTGGAATGAGACCTTATTTAGAAATAGGGCCATTGCAGTTGTCGTTGCCTAATATGTCATACAGGAGTAGAATGTGCCCTGAACCCATGTGACAATGGGAAGCAGAAATAAGAGCTAAGCAACTTCAAGAGATTCCTAGATTTACCAGCCACCACCAAAAGCTGGGAAAGAGGCATGGAACAGATTCTCCTGAGTTCCCAAGAAGAAACCAACCTTGCTGATAACTGCATTTTGGATTGTTGGCCGCTTGAGCTGGGCCCATCTTCAGTATCAGTTGTAAAGATGGTTACAAAATAAGCAATATGATAACTTGGGCAGGGCATCTGCTGTGTCCTGACATAGTCAGAGTCCTCTGCTTTCAAACCAAGTAGAGATCTAAACAAGGTCATTCAGGTTTTCCATTCATTCAGGCCACGTGGGTTTGACAGTGAAAATGCAACCAGTCTACAACATGGGGGGAGGTCATAGTTTTTATCTGTTTGCCTCAGGGACAGTAGAAGAATGTTTTCAGGGAAAGTGAGGAATAATTTCTTCACATGGTAGATCTGGATCAGCTCCCTGAGGTGTTGTGGTTTTTTGCCTAAGAATATTAAACTTCAAGTAAAACCCAGCATAGTTGTTTCAGCTCTGAGGAGTCCATGTTTGGATTCTAGGTTTGAACGCTTTGAAAGGAAACAAACTTTTCAGGTGTGACTGTAAAATGGGAGGAAACAAAGCATTTTTTAAACTCATAGATGTTCATGTTTACCAACTCTTTTTAAAAAGTATCTTAATTTACCTAATTTTTGGAAAACTTTTCATATCACCTGTCAGTAACTATTATTGGTCTTAATACTGAATTGGTTAAGTTCTGCACTTTGTGGGTTTTGTCTCAATGTAATCCACTTAAAATATGGATTAATGAAATATGATTGTGTCTAAGGACAGCAGTTTAAGTTATAAGCACATTTCAAATTATCTTGCAAAAGGATTGTTTAAGGTTCACTTTATTTATTAACTCTTTTCTTTCAGATATTTTTGTCATAAAACCATCACACTATTAAGAACACTTAAAGATTTTGCAATTTCAATTCTAATATTCAAGCATAGTTGCTTTAGTATTAAGTGTCTTCTAGTATTTGTATCTTTGTAAGGATATGTTTTTTTTTTATTAATGTAATAATGGTATACAGTTTTTATCCTATTTTTTTCCTCTTAAAATTACTATTATCAGAATAAAAATGAATAGAAAGAATAATTTTAAAAAATAACATTTTTTCTGATTATGCGGAGTGACCCATAACATAGTTTTTGGCTAGATAAAATTTCAGCTCTTAAAGGTATGAAACAGAATATCCCAGTTAGGCCCCATTTTAATTTTGCTGCACCCTATGCAGTAAAACAAATAAGACAAAAAGAAAAACACAAATCTTTAAAATGTGTGGCTTTAAATATCAGCAATGTTAAAATGTAGAATTCTGTTTTCCCAAGGACAGTCTGTGCTTACTGTTGTAAATTCTTCACCAAGAATCACAGATGTGAAAGTATAATCAAGCAATTTTTTTTTCCTTTCAATCTCATCCTTTTTATCAGCTCTCCATTGTTACCTTATAATGGTTTATTCCACATGTTATTTTCTAGGCTGGTAATGTTTGCTGCTTAAAATACCACTAAGTTTTAAACTTTAAAACTTTGCAGTTGTATTTTGAGATAATATACCCTTCAGTGAAAATCAGAAACTTTAAAAATTAAGAGGAAAATAACGTCCACCTGTATTTCCACCGTTAATTATAAAATTCTTTGCCTATGTATATATCTTAAAAAACAAAAGTAGTACATCATATGCCCTGAATATATCATCTTACTATATCTTTTCAAGGCAATAAATCATCTTTTTTAATGGCTACATACTGATCTATTAAATTTTTAACTAATCCCTATTGGTAAATGTGCAGAATGTTTCCAAGTTTGTTTTTGTAAATAATACCATATTAGATAACTGTGTGTGATCTTTATACACTGTACACAGCTATCTTATTAATTTCTCTTAATAAATTTCTAGACATGGAGTTGATAAATCAATGGATAGTCACTTTTTAACCATTTTTTTAAAACATTTTGCAGAATATCTTTCCAGGAAGCCTGTTGCCATTTATACTGAAAATTTTTACCAAAGTACTAGTACTGTTTCAAAAATTTTTAATTTAGAAATTTAGTAGGAAAAGATAGTTCATATTTGTATTTCTTAGCTAATGTGGCTAAATATTTTTAGGTAGTCAGTATGTTTACTGGGTATTTTGGATTTATTTATATGAATTCCTTTTTGTGTTCTTCACTTATTTTAATTCTGTTTCAAGAACTTTTAATTCATAAGGATATTAACTCTTTGTATGTCCGTTACATTTTAAATAATAGGTTTTAAAATCAATTTCTTTTGTTTGCCATTAACTATATAGGGAGCTTTGTTTTGCAAAATACTTAAATTTTATGGATGTGAAATCTATCAATTTCTTCTCTCATAGTTTGTAAAGAGGACTTTCCCACTTTAAACATAATTCATATACCTTTTTAATAATACCTCTCATGTCTTTTTTAAAAAGTTTTAATCCTTTGGAAGTTGTTTTAGTAAGGAGTGAAGTAGGTAATGTAATTTTATTGTTGTTAAGTTTAATAACTAATATTGCCTCAAACTTATTTGTTCTGTAACTGATTTGAAATAACATCCTATGCCCCTGCACCTGCTTGGAGTCCACCTTTGTGGTAACTATCCCTTCACCCTGAAGTCCCACAGAACTTCTTCCCAAATGCCTTCCTGGCCACCATTCCTACACATGACTGTAGGCCCTTCCATCGCCTCCCTAACCTGCCTTGATCCACATCTGTCACTCAGCACGTCACCCCAGGAAGAAAAAGGAATTCCATGTTTCACATCATAGCTGCTAGCTCTTCCTAAATTCTCTGGTTCCTGTAGTCTGTGTTACCAGTTTTGAAACGTAATTTTGTTATCCTTGCAAAACATAATTTTCCAGTGCTTCAAATCTCTGTCTTTATCATTTGTCTATTCATTTCTCCCTTCTACCTTGAAACTTTATTATGCTTTGTGCTTCCTCTCCCTGACCTAATCTCTGCTTTTTATTCTTCCTTCAAAACCGTTCTGTCATGCCCTCTGGAACACCTGTTCAATCACAATAATCTCCTCTCAACCTTTTTGGTCTAGCCCTGAATCTTGACTCTCCCACTTCCCCCTGAGTCCTTCCTATTGGAGATGGCTGATTACTCCATAGTTCATGAATCCTAGGGTAGGGAAATGGGTCACATCCCCTCCATACACCTTCCCACCTCTAGACTGTTACTTTTCTACCCTCTTTTACTCATTCCTGTTCCTTTGAGCCAGTTGGCTATACTGTCAACCACCGTTGCTCATTCCTGTGAACTATTTACCACTTCAAACTGCTTCTTCACTGAACACTCCAGCAACTAGTGAACAGTCATCTTGTCCCACCCATTTCCTGTCCCCAATCTGGGTGACTTTATGTCTGTACCCAACACCACAACTTTTCCGTTTTTGACCTTCACAACTCCAGCAATAAACTTGTCTTTACCCAACCCCTTCTATATTTACACCCTGGACTTATCATATGAATTTTTTCTTCCTAAAATCTCAAATTCAGAAATTTTCTTGTCATAGCATCCTCTCTCTTTCTCTCTCTCTCTCTCTGTATGTAGAGAGATGTTGTTTTTTTTAACACAAATCCGAAGAGTCACACTTGGGGCTTCCTAGGTGGCACAGTGGTAAAGAATCCTTCTGCCAGTGCAGGAGACATAAGAGACATAAGAGATCCCTGGGTTGGGAAAATCCTCTGGAGAAGGAAATAGCAACCCGCTCCAGTATTCTTGCTTGGAAAATCCCATGGACAGAGAAGCCTGGAGGGCTTCAGTCCCTGGGGTCACAGAAAGTTGGATATGACTGAGCAACCAGACAGAGTCACACCTACAGTTGTCTTTTGGCTTCATTGGGATGGCCGATTTTTATCCACCTGTTTACTCTCCATGCTCTGCTGGCTTAGAGTAAGATATTTCTCAGTGAATTTCATGTTTGCAATTAACACAAATCAATGGAGAGCCCGAGAATTCTGTGTGCTTACCACACTTTCCTCTACAGCTCCAGCAATGTCAAAGCCTCAGCACCACCTGCCTTGAGTGCTTTGTGACTTAATGACCACTTACCTGTCTTCTGGTTTATGCAGATCATTGCAGGAACCTCTATACTCCCAAATAGCATGGCTACTACCCTGGTTTCCTGGGACTGAGTGGTTTTCC
This sequence comes from Tragelaphus eurycerus, assembly GCA_935064755.1. NCBI lineage: Eukaryota > Metazoa > Chordata > Mammalia > Artiodactyla > Bovidae > Tragelaphus > Tragelaphus eurycerus. Next base: position 38,993,781 of record CAKXYN010000012.1, read on the forward strand.
AGGATGCTATGCAACCTAGATAGCATATTAAAAAGCAGAGACATTACTTTGCCAACAAAGGTCTGTCTAGTCAAGGCTATGGTTTTTCCAGTGGTCATGTATGGATGTGAGAGTTGAACTATAAAGAAAGCTGAGCGCCGAAGAATTGATGCTTTTGAACTGTGGTGTTGGAGAAGACTCTTGAGAGTCCCTTGGACTGCAAGGAGAGCCAACCAGTCCATCCTAAAGGAGATCAGTTCTTGTGTTCATTGGAAGGACTGATGCTAAAGCTGAAACTCCAGTACTTTGGCCACCTCATGTGAAGAGTTGACTCATTGGAAAAGACTCTGATGCTGGGAGGGATTGGGGGCAGGAGGAGAAGGGAACAACAGAGGATGAGATGGCTGGATGGCATCACCGACTCAATGGACATGAGTTTGAATGAACTCTGGGAGTTGGTGATGGACAGGGAGGCTTGGTGTCCTGCAATTCATGGGGTCGAAAAGAGTCAGACACAACTGAGCAACTGAACTAAACTGAACTGATGCTTAAGTCCTTGACTTAAAGACTCCACATTTTTGAAATTCCTTGTATTCTTTTTTACATATTAGCAATCTTCATCTTCACTTTTAAACTATTAGCTGTTACTTCATCTGAAGTATGTAATAGCTCTTACTCTTCACTATCATTCTGTATGACCTTTTCAATCTAGGTCATTGGTTTAGAAAGTGGGTTGAGAAAGTCAAAACACCAGAGTGCATTAGTTAGGAATGTTATAGTTGTTCATAATAGCAAAACCATTTCAAGTTGGCTTAAGGAGAATGGGAGAATTTTATCAGATTTATGTCACCCAGCTTTCAGTCTCAGCTTGATCTAGAGCTCAGATGATTTTGTAAGAACCCAATTTCCTTCTACTTCTTGGCTCTAGTCTTCTTCAACTTGGCTTCATTCTCAGGCTCTGCTTGGTGGAAAAATTGCTATCGACAGCTTCAGGCCTAATTTCTCAAGTTTAAATTCAAAGAGAAAAAAGTGTCTTTACCTAGTAGCGTTGACACCAGTCCTAAGATGGACTGAATTCCATCATGAACCCACTCTTTATGCCTTTGCTCAGTTGGAAAAATGTCATAAGCCTGTTGAGGCAGGCTTCTGTCTGCCTCCTTTGTGTCCCACACCACTTCTGAGCCAGTCCCTGTGGCTCAGGGCATTTGAACTCTTATATGTCAGGTCTGGGTCTCAACTTC